>OY720144.1:44076499-45326499 GCA_963082955.1 Cheilosia grossa | reverse complement strand
ATCACGGATAGTGATTGGCAAGCGGCCATGCAGTGGCAGGAAACCAAGTTGCGGGAGGTAATAAAGGAGCTGAAGTCGTCCGAATCAACAGTCAGGAAAAGGCAGCTGCAAAAGGAATTCCATCTGAAGGGGCTGAGGTTATTTCGACAGGTGGAAGTTGCTGGAAGGTGGGTGGTGCCTCACGCGATAAGGTGAAGAATTTTAAAGCTCTGTCACGACGATGTGGGTCACTTGGCTGAGGAGAAGACGCTTATACGGGCACGTGAAACCTTTTGGTTCCCCAAAATGCGGAGTTTCACCAGGGAATACATCAAGGCCTGCGTGGACTGCGCGTACTCCAAAAAGAAAGGCGGTATGACTGATGGAGAGCTGCACAGCGCGGATCGAGTACCTTTACCATTCGACACCATCCATCTCGACCATCTTGGGCCGTTCTCTCGAGGGAAAGGGGGGACTAGGTATGTACTAGCGATGGTGGATAGTTTCACGAAATACGTGGTATTGCGAGCTGTAAAGACTGCAAACACGAAAGGAGTGCTCAACGTGCTGACTGAGGTTTCGGGATATTTTGGCGTGCCGAGACGGATAGTCACCGATCGTGGGACAGCACTTACGTCCAAGATGTTTGAGCAGTATTACGAAGGCAATGGGGTGAACCGCTGTGAGGACCCCTCGAGCGAATGGCCAGGTAGAACGCTGCAATAGGACTATCCTCGCAGTATTAAAGTGTCTACAATCTGCCGAAATGGACTGGGCGGGTCAGCTGCGAACAATTCAATGGGGGTTGAACACTGCGAGGAACTGCACTACAAAGGCGAGTCCACACGAGCTATTGTTTATGTATACCCCGAGGGACATCCTTGGTAACAAGCTGCTGCTGGAGTTAGGGCAAACCGCAACAATCGGGGCGGATGAAATGGGACAAAGGAGAGAGAGAGCATTGCAGCATATCGAGAGGAGCCAGGCGGAGCAGAAACGGCGCTACGATCTGCGACATCACAAGCCATCTAAGTACGAGGTGGATGACCTCGTGTTAGTTGAGCACGGTGCGGCAGCAACCGGTGAGTCCCGTAAGCTAGAGCCGCTATACCGTGGACCTTACATCATAGCACGAGTATTGCCGAACGACCGTTACGTTGTCGCGGACATACCCGGAATGCAGCGGAATCAGCGTAAGTTCAATACCGTAATGAGCTCCGATAAAATTAAACTGTGGTGCGAGCTACCGGAGGAGGGGCTTGTCGACGTAGCAGCTGAGGCGATAACCTCGGATGATGACGACGATATCGATCACGCCGAGTTGATGGGGAACACAGGCGTAAATGAAGAGACATGCACAATAAAACCTGAGGACGTCGATCGTGAGGACATGAACGATGATAGGATGGCCGAACTGTTACATCGTAATGCGGAGCTGTAAAGAGTTCTGCTGTGGAGACTGTGAGGCAGTCGATTCATAGCCGTCGGAAAAGAACGTCGAAAATAACTCACTATTAAACAAACGGTGTCGTGTTTTCCTTTGCGTTTGTGGTTTTGGTTCGATTTTGCTATTTGGGTTCTCGCTCTGCTCGGTCATCTTTGACAAGAGGCTCTTTCAAACGTCCACAAAATTAAACGATACCTAAGGTAGGAGGTCTAGGCTTTCAATCAAACATTTTAAGAACCTATTGGTAATTCATATTTCTTCTTTAACTTATTAGTAAGTGTGTCATAAAATAGTTCAACAAAGCGGTGATCGGATACAATTTCCGATTTAATTGTTGAGGGAATGAAAACTGAGCAAGTGACCGAAATCAAATGTTTATGGGTGATATTAGACAATAAATTTGATCTTAGTATACATTATGAAAAAATATCACGAAAACTAGGCTTCCTAAAAAGAATACGCAAAAATATAACAACAATGTGTGCCATCAATGTACGTATATAATACTATTATGAAACCTCACTTTGAATTCTGTTCAACTATTTATTTATGGGTAAAAAGGAACACATAAATTTATGCTTCACGTATTACAAAATCGTGCTATGAGAACTAAACTTTAATGGATAACTTGGACACTGAAACAAGAATATGGAATGTCCGCCGCTATCACGCACTGGAGTCCGTATGGGGATCTCAACATCATTACGCCTCCCAGACCATTGCAGTGTATTCCAAGCGGAAGTTACAAGAGCTGCCCGTGAGTCTGCGATAAAGGTAATACCTCTGGAAGGTATCACCTTCATTATCGACAGCCAGGCAGCCATAGAAGCCTTAAAATCAAAGCTGGTGAAGGGCTGTCGCGAGGAGCTCAAGACACTTGGAACACAGCACCAAGTGTCTTGAGCTCCTGGTTCCCTGGACATGAAGGCATCCAAGGCAACGAGAATGCGGATGAATTATAGCACGACAAGGTTCGGCTAAGGCTCCAGAACAAGCATGCGCCTCTGTATGTCTCCCGCTCTGTACACTTAAGCTAGAAGCAGGGAAGAAGGCCACAGATGCGGCGAACGCCATAATGAACTCGTCAAATCTTTGCTACGCTACTAAACACAAGCAGTATTCAGATAGTAGACATCGCCACATATTTTTTGCATTGAATGGACTATCTATCACTTCGCTATATCTAGAAAGCTGTTGTATATCTGTGCATCTGTGGTCGACGGTCACTGTGAATTCAATCGGCCATACCAACAATTAACTTTAGTCTGGCAGTTTACGCAAAGACTCCACACATTCCAAAATCCCTTTACCAATAAACAAATATAGTTGCCAGAATAACGCTAACTGTATGGTTAAATGTTAATGTTGAGAAAGCCATGTTTATCTCGGGCATTAGCTAAATAAATCCTCCCTTGATGTCATTTTGAAGACAAGTGTTGCCCAAACCCCCAAAATCACGGTATTCAATTTCGCAATAGGAGCGATCTAATATCTACGCTGTTATTCAGCCTGAGCGTTTACAATTATAAACTAATTTTAGTAAATTATAAATGTTTCCTAATTTTATTCGTCGCTATACAACAATGCAAATGGTTTTTAGGTGCAATAAACACAAATTTATACAAATGTATGCAAAAAATTTAAAAATATTGCATTTTTGTTTTATTTCTAAACACTTGAAGCATATTATTTCTGTATTCTTCTCTGTTTTAAATTGTTAAGCCGCTAGTTCTTGCTTTTTGATTGGTTTTCCTTTTTAGATAGTTTGCAAGCAACGACTTCCAAGACTTTTTTGCCACTCGTCGCAAACAGAATAAAATATCTTCTTACTTTTTCCTTTTACCTTTTATGAACAATTCTCAGTACCTTAGGCGACTTAGGTAGATAATTGGCTGCAACCAAACACTTTGCAAAAGGAGTTTGTTGTGATGTTTAGATAACCACTAAGTTTTGATTTGCATCGTCAGCCTACGAATAAATAAAAGCATTGAAGTAGTATTAGAAAATAATTGAAAGCGTACTATAAAAAGTACCGAAAATAGTGTCCGATCGAATGATGGGACATTACTGATGTTCATATGATATTTGACAGATCAGCGGATATTTTGTGCGTGCCTCAAAAAGCCTTTGAAAGATATTTGTTGGACAAATTTAATTGCAATTTATTTATTCCTTTTTTAAGAATAAAATCCTCGTTGTGAAAGAAACCCTTGACCTTGTTTTTCACGAAAACAAATTATGAAATTTTTATTCTGCAATGAAAAAAAATGTAATAGATTCTAGGAAAGTTGTCGCACTAGTAAATGCGGAGGTCTAATTGTTTATTAGTACCGTTTCACAAATGCTGTACATTTTTACTAAAGCCGACATCCCGCAAAAACCCAAATTCCAACCTAGCATTTTTTCCACTGCGCCACCTCTCGCGAACGTCTGACAAACATCCGAGAGTATAACTGTCTTGAAAGAGCTTCTCAATTAGCCGTTTGGAATCGGTATAAAATTGTAGATCCCTTCCATTCGTTCCAAAAAATAAAAAACTCACACAAAACGAATGGTTGTGGAAAGCTAGGCCTTGGGTCCCTACGGACCTGTTGCGCCAACCATTTATTTATTTATTTATGACATCCAACTAACTATCGACATTAGTGCTTGATTATTAGTAAGGCCGAATATATGATTGAGATCTGTAAACACAGAAACAAAAACAATCCAAAGCATCACCTATGACGGCAGGTTCTAAAGGAAAAACCTCTTTGGGTTTCATATGAACTCAAGTCACAGTGTTATAAATACTTATTGCGCAACGAAACTTTGGTCCCTGACTATATCGAGACCGACCAAGAATATCAAGTACTATGTTTGTCGGTAAATTATTTAAATTGGTCCCATGCAGCATGTAGGATGTAATTGATTAACCAGTTTGCCTCAAATTATATCCAGCGGTTTTCAAAATCCCCTAGGAGCATAGGGATAAACCGAATATTTACCTGTCTATAACAAAAGAACCCAATTAGTTTTAATTACTCAATTACCAAACTCATAGTGACTTAATTTCATTCCTCATGAGGTTCAAATTTAATTTATTAGTATGGAGATATTTCATTTGTAGATACTCGTATACATACCTCTTAGGTGCACTGCGACTGCGGGGGGCATTACAAAAATACCAACAAGTAAATCGGCCACCGCCAAACTCATGACAAAGCAATTGGTTACTGTTTTAAGGCGCCTGGTTGTAATGACAGCCAAAATTACTAATGTGTTGCCAATAATTGTTATCACAATGAACGAACAGAAGACCGCTACTAAGAACATATCCTGCCAACTTATCATCATCTCAAACAATTGAGACCATTCATCGATTTCGCTGACATTTGAATTGTTTTGCTTAAATGACTCCACATATGATAAAAATGAAGAATTGTATTGGAAGACATGTGGCTGGAGCTCACTGTAGTTTATGTTATATAAATCCAAACTTGTTGCATTGTGCTTATCAAACAATATGTTCTTCGAGTCGCGTTCTCTCGCCTTCATCACAGGAAGATTTGACATTATAGAGCATCGGCTTGCTTGTATGACTGATCTGTGATAAAAATAAGAAAAAATTGTTTTAATTGATATGAATATGTGCATTGAAAGGCTACTGAGCATGGGTACGGATAGAATTAAAAAGTCAAACTAAATTAATGGAGTACTTGGTGCACCACAAAGCATATTCTTGAGCTCAAAAACTCCAAAACGAGAGATCTAATAAATACAAATTTTAACACCATTAGAAGGGAAACGATAATTGCACTCTCCATAATGGAGGCCCTTTGCATAAAACTAGAGTTCGTCTAGTGGTAGAAATTCTACATTATAGTGACCTGGCCTATATACACAACATAACGAAAAAAAGTACACACCGCATTGCATCTTTACACAATCTTCCCAACAAAAATTAAGGAAATATGTGGTGTCTAAGCCACTGAAAGTGGTTTTTAAATATTTGCCCTTCCGTATTTATCTATATAAAAATGGTGTGAACATTTTTTGGTAATTCATCAATTGAGAACGGGGAAAAATAGAAAATTCTTAGTGGAAAACTCGAAAAATTCAGGAAAAATGTGAAAAATTTTATTTTTATTTTGAAAACCTCACTATTTACAAAACAAATTAAAATGTACTTAGTCAGTTTTACCTGTCCGTCGGTTGACCGGTATCCTTTTCGAATTTTCATTTTCTATTGAGCAAATTTACTATTTTGAGTTTTGCGAACTATTACATTGATTCAGGATAGTCGTGTATCGTGCATCACTTCCGCAAACGGTAATAACATTACGTAGGTACAATTGAAATTCAATGCTTTATGTATCAATTCGATCATTTTTTTCAGAAAAAAACTTTGTGTTTAAAAAGTGACAGTTGGGATTTCATTGGGCATTCATTGGAATCGACGGATATTCATTGTAGCGGAGTCGTTCTCCAGATGTCAACGGTAGATCAATTGTGATGAAAGTGAAAGGAATCGATGTCGTCGTCGACAACTGCTGGATCGTTCCATACTGTCGTAAACGTTCTCAACCCACTGAAATGTTGAGTACTGCAACTCAATCAAATCAATCAAATACGTTTGTAAATATGTGAATAAAGGGAGCGATATGACGGTGTTTGCCATTGCCGCTCCGAATGCAAATGACGAGGTGACGAAATTTCAACTTGAACGTTACGTGAGTTGCAATCTATGTAAAGGGTCCGCCAAATAACATTTTTTTTTCAACTAGTGCTTATTTCGCGAATGGTAACACTTAGCTCATGTCTAATTTGACAGATAATAAGTTTTATCTTTCCGTTGAACGAATATGCTTGAACAACGCTGGGAAATATTGCGAAATTACTTTGAAAATCATGGTAATGTTGCAGAATGTGTGCGAAAATTGCGTACGGAATTTGGAAGAAGAGAAGCACCGTCAGCTCCGTATGTTCGTTATCTTCTGAAAAAAGTGAAAGCAACTGGCATCCTCATCGATAAACCAAAGCGTGAAAAGCCAAAAACAGTGCGTACACCCGAGAAAATTGCTGCTGTGGCAGAAAGTGTGCGTGAAGCATAATTTGGTAATTTTTTTCGAAAATGAGCAAGGAGTGGCCGTTACAGTCAATGGCAATCGTTATCGGGCCATGTTGAACGAATTTTTGTTCACAAAAATTGAAGAGGAGGATATTGGCAACATTTGGTTTCAACAGGACGGCGCTACGTGTCACACAGCCGAAGCTACACTCGATGTTTTGTGCCTGTTTTTGAAGATCGCATTATCAGCCGCAGAGCTGATGTCGTTTGGCCACCTCGGAGCTGCGATTTGACACCGTTGGACTATTAATTATTGGAAGAACTAGTTGAAAAAAAAAGTTAGATGGCGGACCCTTTAGTAGCCGTATTTTTTTATCAGCGTGATCTGATCCCAATCAGATCATAGACAAATTTTATTTTGGAGTTATGGCAACAGTTGCTTTCAAAACACGACAGATTATGTAGGAAAATGACAAAATTCATATTGCCACCAGCCAACAATATGATGTCAATTGACATGACATTTCATTTGCTTTTCGGGGGTTTTACCATATGAATCAAATTAATAATTTTTATTTTTGGATATGGTTTTTAAAAAAAACTAATAATAAAATTCCATGTTCAAATATGCAACAAATAAACAATATTTTGCTGCTAGTAGGTAGGTATTTCGGTTTTTCTTGACATATTAAGGTGCATTCATGCGAACGAATGATTTTTATAAACATTTATGAAATGTTCTCGATTCGCTTCAGAAACATTTCATAAACATTTGTCAAACATTTCTGTTTTAACCGCTGGAGACGCCGATCAAGTATTTATATATTAAATGTCTATGAAATGCTGTTTACTGTCGGAAATTCACGACCAGGGGCTCGAAAACAACAACACCGCTTCCGTAATATGGTGAGTTTTGTTTCTAAAAGGAAATGAGTTTACCTAAAATCAGTTCAAAATATAATGAAAATCTTACCGCAGTTTGCACCTCTGGTCCGCTCAGATTGGAATTCTAAGACAAAGTAAATGACAGCAGTTTAAGCACGAAATTCCAGAAGAACAATCTGAAGTTTGTTAGTAATTAGATTTTTCTGTGATATTTTGTGATAAAAAAGAAATGTGTTTCCCAATAACTAGTTTTGAAAACAATTTAAATTTATGCAAGCTGCTAGTTTCGATTATTCATTATTCCAAGATTTTCTGGACATTTGTATTTTATGTTAAAAGAACAAAAAAACAAAAAAAAAACTCACCTTTCGGCAGGGAGACTTGCGAAACAATTATTAACGAACTGCGAAAAATTTCATAAACATTTTTTTGTTAAATAAATGTTTATGAAACATTCACTTAAATAAATATTTACGAAATATTTCGCTGGTCTGGGCATAACTTTATGGAATGAAAAAGCACAATCATCTCTAAGGACGGGAAATTTATAAATGGCAACGTGAATGTGTGGCTTGGCTATCGTTTACAGCTTACAGACACACCAACATTGAATAATGAAACAAGCCACCTAGTGGGAAATAGTACAATAAATGTTCAGATCATGATTCGTGATCTCGATGAATAGCAGGATCACATGCTGTTGTTGTAAGTGCATGTATTTCGATGATCTATATGGATCATGGCTGATATAGAAACACAATAATAGCAAAACCTAGGTTTAGCAACGATCATACACTTCTGTTCTTTTTCTAAACATAAATGAGAAAATAAACAGCAACCAACTAGATTTTACACGACTGAGAACTTTCATCGGCCTATTTATAACTGGTAACATAAATTCAGAAACAAAAACAGAGAATTTTGACGTATCTAAGTTTTGTGTAAAGATTTTGTTGTATCATAAACTTTATTATTCCAATCAGCTTATATTAAAAGGTGAAGGAAAATAAATCAGAGCCACTTTCACTGCCTTAACCACAGCATCACTTCTGGGTGGCACACGAATTTATTTTATCACATGCCTAATTTTTGGCAATCTGTAGTTTATTTTTAAAAACATTTATATAGTCAATCTTAACGCATACCAATCTATTGGACTATTTAGCAAACTCGCTGGTTTGAATTTCTGTTTTAAAGTATTTAATTCTAATGTTACTGCAGTTGTAAACTTTTTTTCTTTCTTCAACTAGTATAAAATACTATTCCATTCAAACAACATTGACCCCTATTCCTACCTTAGTGGTCATCTGTCTTTGCTCGAGATTCTATACCCGGATATGGCTTCCTTAAAAACTTCTCTATAATCGTCCACCCCAGGGAGACATGACGGTTCTTAGATGGAGTCAGGAACTGGACTATGCAGATGCACCTCAAAAGTGAACTTGTCAGTCAGCCTTGGCAAAAACTCATCTATATTCCAGGCTGAAGTCCTTGCAAACAACCTTAGTGCTTAGTTGCGGAATAATTATTGACAATCCTCTTTTCACATACACAAGAACTGTTCGGCTCTCTTTCCCCTCAGAAAGAGCAAGCCTGGTGAGGAAATCGCAAGTTCAGCAATTATTGCTGACATATACCCAGAGGCCAGAGAAGATCCTAGTCTTCCTGACTGCCTCTGGATTGAAAAGACGACCCTCACAAGGGTAAGTGTTAAAGGCTCCTCTAAGAGAGGCGAAAGTGCCAGAGTGCCCCATGACGGATCTCCCGTCTTACAATCTTAAATCTACATGGTCATGGACAATGGACATGGTCAATCAATGGTGGACTAGGCATGAGTTTCGGTCAATACTTTGAAATCTCAGGTTCTTATCTTCACTAAACGCATATTTGTGACCTGTCTGACTCAGACAGTATGTACTAGGGCTTAACATACTATTTATCGCTGTGCAAATTAAAGGTGAAATTTCAATGAGTTCAAGACTTATGTCAAAGTCTGAGCCTGGATCAGGGTGTGGTTGAAACTTCACGGATGGCTTCAAAACTGGTCAGGTACTTGTGGAAATCGACGACACTGGACTTTACTGCTCGTTAACAAAGCGTTTCTCTTTTTTTTTTTTTTTTTAAAGTGTATCCATGTCAGTCCGATTGGGATTGTGCAAGAACTCTTTTAATTCGGTTGCAACTTTTTGACTCTTGTCTGGGTGCCATGTCAAGATGTGATTTCGGCAAAGAATCTCCAATGGGATTGCTAAATGTAAATGTAAAAGGGGTTATTGTACTGGGACCTTTGGTCTATTTTACCCCCTGCTTACGCCTCAGAGAGGTATGTTCCCTCATAAGAGTTCCCTCACAGTATGCTTCCTTTCGGAACCATTTTAGAGGTTCTTGTACTCTTCTTTCTCCTTGGAGAAATCTGCCCTATAGCACTCTCTCCAGTCCAGTTTCCTTTAAGAATCTAAGGATGAGAGGTGGCTCCAGTGACAGTATTTCCTCGTCAGATAGTTGGTACTTGCCTAAGTATTACAATCTTTTGTGGGTGTGCCCCACAAGATCCCAGCAAGTGTTCTGGGATTTCACTGGACTCATCGCAGAATCTGCAGGGACCTTCTTCAGATGTATCCAGTTTCCTAAGGTGTTCCTTGAGTCTAAAGTGCCCCGTTAGGAAGCCCGTTAGGATACGGAGGCTATTTTTGCTCATGCCGCTGCAAGCTTGGAATCTTTTCTGGTTGTATTGCCCAAGAAGTTTCTTAGCCTGCCTCATGCCATGAGTGTTATGCCAGGTTCTTGCCCTGTTTTCTTTCTCTAGTTTCCTAAATTCTTCTTTGAGGGTGTGATCCCCTATTCCGCAGAATGGTTCAGGACCTATAAAAGTTGCTGATGCTCCCTTTCTTGCTAGGGAGTCAGCCATTTCATTCTCCTCTATTCCTACGTGGCCAGGCACCCAGCAGAGGGTTATTTTGTTTCTCCTACCAAGGTCATTAAGTTTTTGTAGGCATTCCCATACAAGTTTGGATTTAATGATGTAGGAATCAAGTGTCATAATAGCAGCCTGGCAGTCTGACATTATAGCTATATCACAGTTGACTTTGTTTCTGTCGAGGTTTATTTGGACACATCTGTCTATAGCATAGATTTCAGCCTGAAAGATGCTGGTACTTCTTTCCATTGATTTAGAATATTTGGTTCCAGGCCCAAAAACTCCCGCTCCAGTTCCCTCGTCAGTTCTCGAACCATCTATGTATCACTTTGTTGTGTGATTGCTCAGTCTGTGAATTGTGGATTCATTGCTCCAGTTCTTTTTATTGCTCAGCTTAGTAAAAAATTTCTTTTGGCAATCAAATCTTTCTTCCACGTTGCTTTCCTGGTTATCTCTTCTGTGTGTTTTTTCCAGACGAGTTTGCTGTCTAGGTTTAGTCCCAGATATTTAACTTCATTGACCGATGTCAGTGTTGTACCCGATAACCTTATCGGCCTCAGTCGTTCAAGTTTTCTTTTCCTAGTGAATGGTACTATTGTTGTTTTTGCTGGATTTAGGCTAAGCCCAGCCGTAACGCACCAATCTCGAGTTATTTCGAGCCCCCTTTGTATAATATCACATAGGGTTCCCTCAAATTTACCCCTGGCAATAATTACTATGTCATCAGTATATGCTTGACAATTAATGCCCTATTTCGTTAACTTCTCAAGTAAAAACTAGACTCATTTTTCAAGCTAAACAAGGTTCGGAGAATGTTTTCTTGGAACATGAACTTGATAGTTTTTCCTAGTAGGTAGCAAAGAGGATCTAAACTAGAGGGCCAACTCCCGTGAACCTACCCGATTTTCCCCGCAAATTTTGAACGACAGCCCTCGCGGGAGTTACATTCTCACGATCACCAAACACCCAACCATCGGATGTCCACCAACATTCCAACATACCAACATATGTCAGCATAGTTCATTAACCCGCCTTAGTTCTAAGAATTCCAAATTCTAGGAAACAACTTCAATGTACAACATTCTATTGCACTTTGTAAGGAAAAATTATAATTCCAAGAAATAACATTAGTGTATCATGTTCCATTGAACCTTCCCCTGGACTTGGAAAAATTTTTTTAATTCAGAAATAATTCTGTTGTGAAAACAATCGGTTGCGTTTTTTTTAACAAAGCTCCGGGCTCGTGATCATAATTGGCGCAGTTGGTATGCCCAGTTAGTTATATTGAAAATAAAATAATAGTGCTTGAACCTTAATCGGCGTATCACCGATAATAGTGAAAGTAAAATTTTTGTAAAAACGCACAAAACGAAATTATTTTGCTTCAAATAAGTGAGTTTCATCTCGTAATAATTGGTGCCTCGAACTCCCTATATCCAAAGGAATATTGGAAATAAAATCCAACTGAAGTTCGCATCACTTACACATATCCAAAGGAATATTGGAAATAAAAATCAACTGAATTTCTCATCGCTTACACATATCCAAAGGAACATTGGAAACTAAAGAAATAAAAAGGAAAGGTTCATCTCAGTCTTCATAATGATAATCCTTTTAGTGATTTCCGGGTGCATGTAAGTTAAAATACTGTTTTAATCTAAGTAATCAAATATTAAGTACCATATAGATAAAAAGAAGATAAAAATTAATTTGAAATCCAATTTAAAATTGAAAAAAAAATTTTTTCTCCTCAATTAAGAAATATCATAGAATAGAAATATTTAAATAATAATAACATTAAAAGAATTTTTGCCATCCATTTTATAATCTTAAGAAATTAGGTTAAGAAACTACTAAGTAAACAAAATTAATCTCCATAACCTACAAACCTTAATGCCGTCTGATAAAAAACAATCCAAAAAAACGCCCTCACCCTATCCCAGATTATAAAAATTCATTAGAAGCCTCAATTCAATCCCTGAAGCAATTCAAGGCGAAGCTACCACTAGCAGTCTTAATTCTATCCCAATTGCTGTTCTAATCGAACAACAAAAAATAACTTACCAACCAAATCAATCCACTTCTGAACTCGGAAACATAGACCAAATAATTAACCATAACGTTGCCCCTGAAATCAATCCCTACATTGCACCGAAGAATAACTCTAATGTCGCTAATAATCGCGATATTTTCAAATCTCTTCGCATCCCGGATGCCGTAAAAGACTTACCGCGTTTCGAAGGAAACCCACGTCTCCCTAACGATTTTATCAATAACGTGGAGGAAATCTTGATGCACATTAGAGGCATCGATGGCACCCCTTACTCACTGACAAAAGGAACGAGACATCCTAGATCCTAGATCTACACCTACTAAAACAAGATTTCAAAACAATAGAACAATTTCACAGTGAAGTCGCTGAATATTAAGCTACAATGAACAACAACGTTTTGATTCACGAAATCAACCGTAGTGTAATTAAGGCAAAAACAGTTACAGACTTGCACTTAACGTACCCAACTCAAGGCCCATACCCTTCAATTCTTTCGGCTTAGAACACAGCCCCCAATACCAGCAAACACAAAACTCCATAGGACCAAATTTCTGAAATCAACGAGTCCCACAATATAACCCTCGATTCGGACCAAACCTCTCGAATCAACAAATGCCACAATACAACACTCGATCCTTACCATCTGTCGAACCAATGGAACTAGGCTCAGAACAATCACGACTTAGACAAACAACAATGTACAGACCGTCAAACACGACAAACCAGTCCAGACGCACCAATACACCTCGTTACCTTATTGAAGAGGTACATAACGTCAACGTAGAGAATCCAGAAAGCCAAGAGCCACCTTCGTACCAAGACCACCCTCATGAGAATCAAGATCTCGATGAATTAGATCAACAAGCCCTTCAGGTAATGTACGAATTGGAAAATGAAAATTTTCATATCCCTGCCTCCAGGAACCCGTCGGATATTTAGACATAAATAAGCATGGATTTATTCTACCCTACATCAACATTTCATCACCATTTGGTCGACCCTTAAAATTCCTAGTTGATACAGGCGCTTCAGCCTCATTTATGAACCCAGAATTCACTTGCTACTCAAATATTAGAAAATGCTCACCAATAAAAATTTCCACCATCCTTAATAGTCATCAATTAGATAAACAGATTTCATTACCCACTTTCAACGAATTCAACGAAGCAGGCGAACTTACCTTTCTCGTATTCAAATTCCACAATTACTTCGACGGACTTAAAGGAATCGATATCCTTTCACAGCTTGACGCAAACATCGATCTAAAAACCAAGACTTTGGCTACAAGGAACTCTATAATCTCTCTACTCTTTAAACCAAACCTAAATTCCGGTTAATATATTATACCTTCCAATACAAAAACAATAATCAAAATCCCAGTTGATATTTCCAATGGCGATGTAATAATCGAACGTACCATTGTCAAGCCAGGCATCACGATCTCCGCAGGTATTTATGCCGCCAAAGAATGGTATTGTCCCGTAGAAATATACAATAGCTCTTAAATCGAGCAAATTCTGTTAACGGAACAACCATTAAAAGTTAAACCATACTCTTCTGTAAACTTTATCGAAATAAACAACTACAACCTCACCTACGACACAAGCAATATTGAGCTTGACATCGCACAACTTATTCGTACTTCACATCTTAACCAGGAAGTAAAGAAAGGCCTCCTGAAACTTTGTAAGAAATTATAAGTTTTTTTTTTAAAGAAGGAGAAAATCTAACCTTCACTTACCAAGTTAAACACCAGATCCACACATCAGATGTCATCCCTATTCATTCGAAAACGTATCGCTACCCCTATTGTCATAAAAACGAGATTCGCCAACAAATAGACAAAATGTTGGAACAAGGCATTATACGCCATATTTACTCGCCTTGGAGTTCACCCGTTTGGATAGCCCCAAAAAAAGGACGCCAGCGGAGGACAAAAATGGCGTTTAGTGATAGACTATAGAAAACTAAACGAAAAAACCACCTCCGACCGATACCCCATCCCAAATATCAATGAAATACTAGACAAATTAGGAAAATGTCTATATTTTTCTACCTTAGAACTAGCAAGCGGTTTCCATCAAATAGAGATGGAACCCAAACATCTATCAAAAACCGCCTTATCAGTCGACGGAGGACACTACGAATACTTGCGTATGCCTTTCAGACTTTAAAACGCACCTTTCAGAGAGTCATGGACAACGTCCTTAAAGACTTAGTAGGGAAATGTTGCCTTGTATATTTAGATGACATCATCTATTCGACTTCTTTGCAAGAGCACATAGAAAGTTTAAGCAAAGTATTTACTAAACTAAGGAATAAAACCTCAAAATCCAGCTGAACAAATCCCATTTTCTTAGAAAGGAAATCGCATTTCTAGGCCATATCGTCTCAACAAATGGCGTCAAGCCCAACCCCGACAAGATCCACGTGATTAAGCAATACCCTCTCCCCAAGACACAGAAAAAAATAAGAGCCTTCCTGAGATTACTCGGGTACTACAGGAAGTTCATAAAAGACTTCGCGAAATTAGTCAAACCATTAACGGAATGTTTAAAAAAAGATCGCAAAATAGAAATCAATGAACAATACATAAGAACATTCGAAACTTGTAAGGATATCCTTACCAATGACCCGATACTCCAATATCCGGACTTTTCCAAGCCCTTCAATCTGACTACGGATGCAAGCAATTTTGCACCTGGCGCTGTCTTATCTCAAGGGCCTATCGGAAGTGATTAGCCAATATGAGTTGCTTTAACATTTTTAGAGATCAACTATTCGGCTATAGAAAAAAAATATTTCAGGCCCTACTTTTGCGGTCATAACAGATCATAAACCCTTAACTTGGATTATGAACTTAAAAGACGCCAACTCCAAATTGATACGCTGGAGACTTGGATTAGAAGAATACGAATATGAGATTATACACAAAAAAGGTAAAGCCAATACCAACGCTGATGCTCTCAGCAGAATCAAGTTGACAATCAACCCATAATCCGGACATTCAGCTCTCGAGGACCTCAACGACGACATACCAATTGCCGAAAAACCGATTAACGAATTTAGTCTCCAAACTATCTTAGAAAAAAAAGACAAAGGCTCACCAATGACCTTAGAAACAATATTGCGAAACAAACAGAGGAAAAATATTAAATTAGACACCGAAAATACGGCTAAAAATATATTTTAAAAACATCTATCACCCAATAAGCTAAACGCTATTTACACAGACGACGAAACATTTCGCACAATCCAATCTATATACTCCAAGTACTTTTCCAGCAACAAATCTTTTCGCTTAATCCGCTGTAAAGAACTGCTTATAGACGTAAGATCATCAGACGAACCAGAACAATTAATAAAAAACTATCACATAAATTTTAACCACAGGGGAATAGAAGAAACATTACTACACTTCAAGCGGAAATACTATTTTCCTTACATGAAAACAAAAATTTCTGAAACCGTCAATAATTGCGGAAAATGCCAATTACTAAAATATGATAGGAGGCCCCAAAAAGTCAAATACGAAAAACCTGAGACACCCCTTAAACCATTGGACATCCTACACATAGACCTATACACCATCAATCATAAAAACATACTGACCATAGTTGACAAATTTTCTAAATTCGCCACAGGTTACACGCTACCCTCCAGGAATAGCATTTCCATCGTTAAATCCTTCAAACGCTACATAAGCCTACCGTTGAACGTTTGCACTCTACTCTAACCGAGACATACCGTATTATCTTAGCGACTCTTAAAGAAAACAAAAGAGATATAGACCACGACGAGGTTTTCTCTGAAACTATTTTCACATACAACAATTCTATTCACTCCTCCACGAAATTTACTCCTTATGAGCCTTTCTACGGAGGACCTTTTAACAAAAACCTTACTTACAACAACGAACACGAATACATAACCAAATTAACCAAATTTTAAGAAGAATTCTTCCCAAAGATTAAAGAAAAGTTAGAACAAGCCACCGATAAAAGGATTAACAAACTCAACATTAATAGAGTTGAAGCTGAAATACCGAAAAGAGTGCAGACAAAATAAGCTCACCCCAAGATTTTCTAAACATAAGGTCAAAAATAATAATAAAGTTCCAGTTCTAACATTAGGAAACAAAAAATTTCACAAATCAAGAATTAAGAAAAAGAAAAAGTTTGAACAGAACCAGAATTAAAATAATAACCACCTACAATTCTATAACCTCACAGATTTACGACCGCAGCCGGCCAAGTGCTAGAAATACATGACTTAGAGAAAAACCAAGGCATATTAGAACTCAAATTAGGAACCGCACGGACAATAACTGACTACAACAAACTCGTGCACATAGTCGACTTAGATACGTACAACACGAACATAGACAAAATATCCAAATCACTAGATATAAATATTTGAAAAGGAGTTTTCACTCAAAGCCACAACCAAACTCCTTAGACTTAAAAGACCTAACCGACAAAATTATGGCACTGACACCAAAAACAAGGACTAGAAGAGGACTAATTGACGGACTAGGAACAACAATAAAACTTATCACAGGAAACATGGATGCGAACGACGCATTGAAATTAAGTAAAGAAATATTTAGAAACCTTGAAAACTACTACAGGAGCAAATTTAAAACAAGACTTTGCAAGCCAAACTAGATTGAACTCCCAAATGATCGCAAGATTCCAAAATCTTACAACACACATAAATAATCAACAAGACAATATACAGAATTTCCTAAAAACAAATTTCGAGCTCACTAATAGTAATGTAAAAAGAAGTGAACAGTTTTTAATTCAAACACAGTACCTTGATCACGTCAATTACAATATTAACTTGCTAACAAGTCACATAGCCAATATAGCAGAAGCAGTCGTTCTGGCAAAACTAAATGTAATTCCTAAATTCATCCTTAATCCAGAAGAACTTACCGAGATACATATTTTTTTTTTGAAAATCAGTCATTCAATTTGATTTCAGACGAACACATTTATGAACTTTTGGGATTGCAAGCTTACTAAATAATAACAAAATAATATTCAATATCCAAATACCAATATTCTCCCCGGAAATTTACTCCTTATCCCACATAATTCCACTTCCCATCAATAGAACTAAGGAAATCATTTCCAAACTATATACAGGGTCCGCCAAATAACTTCTTTTTTTTTTGAAAATGCTATAAAAAAAACTACTGAATATATCTCAAATTTATTTTTTTATTTGAAAGTACAATTTCATTCAAATGGCTGCCTCGGCTGGCCATGCAGTAGCCTACATGATCGGTCCAATTTTTAAGCACATTATCGATTGTGTGCAGCTGTATTTCACCAATGGCTTCACGAATATTGTCTTTTAAAGCGTCAATTGTCTCTGGCTTGTCGGCGTAACACTTATCTTTTACGGCACCTCACAAATAATAGTCCAACGGTGTCAAATCGCAGCTCCGAGGTGGCCAAACGACATCAGCTCTGCGGCTTATAATGCGATCTTCAAAAACAGGGCGCAAAACATCGAGTGTAGCCCACTTAGCGAAGCGAAAATGCATTGGATCGTCATTTGGCTTCAACTCCTGAACCAATTGGACTTTGTATGGCGTCATACCAAGGTCTTTATGCAAAATTCGTCTCAATGATGTCTCCGATATGATCAAAGTAATGTCGCAATATTTCCCAGCGTTGTTCAAACGTATACACAACCATATACGTTCAGCGGAAGGATAAAACTAATTATCTGTCAAATCATACATGAGCTAAGTGTTACCATTCGCGAAATAAGCACTAGTTGAAAAAAAAAAGTTAGATGGCGGACCCTTTATTATGAGAAATGAATTAAATATATATATATATATATAATATATTCTGACGTTACATGCGCTAGAATAGAAGGTATTTTCATTTGTAAGACAACGAGTAACCAAGAACAACTAATCGATTCTCCTTGCATCGGACAACTTCTCAGAAACAGAATCGCTTATTGCACTCTGACCGACCTAGGCAAAATCGAGAAAATATTCCAACACGAGCAAAACCACATTATCTGTATAAACATACCACTAACAAATATAAGTTCTACTTGTAGTAAAATTACAAACACAATTGTAGGAACAGCATTGCTTCAGTAAAAAAATTGCTCGATAAACATCAATTGGATAACCCAACAATATAGCAACTACACTTAGGAAAAGTAAAAGAACACCACTTCGAGAACAAAGCCAACATTGAGGAAACACAACAACATAAATTATACAGATGCATCAATAATCGCAATCCTATTAACCTCAATCATCATAACAACATGGTGGTCAAGGTGTCTTATAATGGGAAAGTTGTCTGGGCCGGGGAGGAGAGGCTACCACCCCTCACCTTGAGAAACCCACTTTCTGGCCAAAAAGGACACCAGGGGAACAATGTTCCCAGGATCTTCATACGTGGTGTAGAGCCACATCCTGCAAGAGGTACCACAGCTTTCGACTGAATATGACGGATCTAGAGCGGAAACTCGATAAAAACCCGTAATCCCGGTTGTCTAACAACCGTGCCTATGGGATGAATGGCACTACGTAAGTTTGTCTTATTGCGGTGAACTCCGGATAACAGGCGACCTCCCAAGGTATGGAGCTCTGCCTCGGCCGATTGACACTATTACACCATGGTGATTGGAGAGGATTCGGTCGTCACCACTCCCATGGATGTTATATCGGCGGAAGATGAAGCTGCCTTATTCGCATCCCTGAAATCATCAACAGCTATAGACAAACCATCCGGGTCAGTCAAGCAAAACGATACTGGCAAAGTCAAGCTGTCAGGAGCTGAACGTAAACGCCTGAAGAAACTGCTAGACGCAGGGTATCAGATCGAAGAGGCACGTTCAATGGCCTCGGAACCTGAGCGGTGCAAGGACATACGTCCCAAAAGACCAAGGGCTGACAATTCGACTCCAACGAGCAACACTCCGAAACGGAAGGCTACTGAGGCTGCACTTTTATCACCTCAGCAAGCACCCTCCTTCCGGGACGTTGTTGGTTGTACAACTACCCTGCTACCATAAGGTCCACAGACCAACTAAAATTGGTACAAAACAGTGTCCTGGATAGCATACTTAAGCAACAGGACAATACTACGAAGCCCCAGTTCCGTGGTTGCACATTCAAACCCGGTTGGCTTGCTTTTACGTGCAAGGACCAAATGACGAGTGACTGGGTGGAAAGAACCATTCCAACTTTGATACCATGGGTAGGTGCCAAACTCAAAGCTGTTAAAGAGGAAGAAGTTCCTCGGCCACAAATTTTTGAGGGCTACTTTCCTGGGGAGGTAACCCCAACCAGCAAAATACTGGGCCTCGTTAAAGGCCAAAATAACGGTCTGAGAGTAGACGACTGGAGGATACTAAACCGGGTGCAAAGGCCCCAAATGACGGAGCTCACCTTAGCTCTAAACCCAGAGTCTGCAAATACTCTCAAGGCCTTAAATGGCAGCATAAGCTACGGTTTCGGTGATGTATACCTACGGCCAAGAAATAAGGACATCCCGAAACCAAAGGTCTTCAAGAAGGAGACTGCAGTTACAAATGCAGGGATCACCCAGGACCCAAAAGCAAAGACATCTGCTCAAGGTTCTCCGTAGACTACGGCTACTACATGGAAGGCCGCAACTGATGATATCCCTAGCTGCTCGCACAGACGCCCGATGACAATGATGCCATCCAAGGGAACCACTGCAAGCAGGGAAAGACAGAGGCAACGTATAAATATGCGACGTCCATCCGCAAACAACACCAGAGGGCAACTTAAGTGCCTTCAAATAAATCTCCACCATGCTAAGGCAGCATCTAGTATCCTAAGCAGGAGATTTATTAAATAAGAACTGGATCTGGCCATGATTCAGGAACCATGGACCTTATCAGGAGCCGTAAAAGGGCTTCGAAAGGAAGAAACCTGTGAGTTAATTTACGATAAACAGCATGTCCGCCCAAGGGCAGCTTTAATAATAAATAAAAACTTAATTAAAACAACTTTTCCAATTTCAAAATTTATTCAAGGAGATTTGGTGGCGGCACTCATCGCAATACCAAACGCCGGTCAAAAGGGAGGGGATTTGAAGGTCGTTATCGCCTCTGCCTACCTCCCTGGAGACACCTCCGAGGCACCAACTTCAGAGGTAGCGGCTTTGGTAACATATTGAAGAGAAAGGAGACTACAGTGGATCCTCAGCCCACATCACAGCGTGGGGGAGCACCAACACAAACAAAAGAGGTGAGTCCCTTTTTGAATATATTTGTGCTAATAATTTGGTGGTGGTAAAGAGAGGGGTAGAATCAACTTCATAAATGCGATTCGTCAAGAGGTTTTAGATCTCACTTTGGCAAGTCCATTTATATAATTATAGTATCATCGCAAACTGGCATGTTTCCGGAGAAGCATCCATGTCGGACCACAATCACATCAGATTCGACCTTGAGGCTTATTCCGTAAGGAACACAGTTTACAGGAATACAAAATCCTCTGATTGGGAAACCTATCGGTTAGTCCATGATTCAGAACTAAATCGCTCATAAGGTCCACTAGGGACCATTCCGGAGCTGGAAACTGAATCCGAACAGCTCCAAAAAAACATAACCTACGCCTTTGAAAGCAGTTGTGCCCTCAAAATGGGAAAACACGAAAAGATGTTCCTTGGTGGAATAAAAGACTTGACGCCCTTAGGAGCAGAACAAGAAAACTTTTCAATAGAGCTAAGAGCAATGGCAATTAATTGGTGCTAATACAGAACAGCTCTCACTGATTACAACAAATAATTGAGAAAGTCGAAACGAGTGACTTGGGGGAGGCATTGTGAGAGCATTGAAAATCTCCCTGCAGCTACACGGCTCCAAAAAGTCCTTCCTCGCGATCACTCAAACGGCATTTGCTCTCTGAAAAAGCATAATGGCGAATTTACGGATACACGTGAAGAAACCTGTCTACTTCTTCTCTATACGCACTTCCCAGATTGCATCCACATAGACAACCCACTCGCACCGAGGAGGCATCAGGATCTCACGGTATCAAAATGGGATTATAGTCTATCCGGAAGAATATTTCAGCGACACAGGGTGAAATGGGCGATCTCGTCCTTTAGCCCTTTTAAATCACCGAGAACCGATGGCATCTACCCCTGTCTTTTGCAACAGGGTGTGGATCTATTGGCTTCTCAACTAACTAGGGTCTTTAGATCAAGCCTATCCCTAAGCCACGTACCATTGAGCTGGACTTAGGTCAAGGTGGTTTTCATACCAAAGGCTAGTGGGAAATCCGAACAACTAGCGAAATCATATCGCCCCATCAGCATTAGCTCCTTCCACCTAAAAACCATGGAGAAAGTCCTTGATCAATACATAAGGGATCAGTTTCTTACAAGTTACCCACTTTATGCAAGGCAGTTTGCATACCAAGCCGGTAAGTCTACCGAAACTGCCATACACAGCCTCACAATGACGATTGAAAAGGCTCTGGCAGCAAAGGAATGAAAACTTGTCCAACCGCAGCCATAGGGGTAATGCTCAGTCTTTTGCCTTAACATATCTCTGTAAAGAAGAAAGCTGGTCTCAGTGCCCTCAGGCTCCCTGATATATGAAATCTTAAGGCAGGAAACCTCACAGGACACCTTAGGGTACTACAAATGCTCCAAGATGATCCTATGATCAAGGTATCAGAGACCATGCTTAAAAGGCTTCGCTTCTCCAGGAAATTTAAGATAGTCATATCTGACAGGAGTACCTGGAGAGGCAACCAATTCGTAATACCATCAGGATCACAAATCTGGTACACCGATGGTTCAAAGATGGAAGGTGATGCCACCGGTGCTGGGATCTATGGGCCTAGGTTCCAAAAAGCTATAGCACTGGGAAAATCACCAGACATCTTACAAGCAGAGGTACACGCCATTGAGATATCGGTCCGAGAATGCTTACGAAGGAACATAAAAGGTGCCCGCATTTACATCCTCTCAGACAGCCAGGCAGCTCTTAAGGCCCTAAGATCGTATTCGATCAGATCAAAGCTGGTTTGGGAATGTTTTAACCTCCTTGAAGATCTAGCCAAGGACAACATAGTCACCGTTGCTTGGATACCAGGTCATGAGGGATTTAAGGGCAATGAACGTGCGGATTGTCTGGCGAGAAGAGGCGCATCACGCCTGCTCACTGGTTCAGAGCCCTACTTCGGGTTGCCTTTGAGTTACGTACACTCAAAATTTAGGAAGTGGGAAGATGATCACCTTGCCGAATACTAGATGGAATCCAAAGGACAGAGGTACGCAAAAAGATTCATAATCCCAGCTCGTAGTAAAACAAAAAAGTTACTTGAGCTAAGCAAAGAAGATCTAAGGATCCTAACTGGTTATCTTACTGGTAATTGGCCACTAAGATACCATCTCAAAAAAATGGGACTTTCCGACGATGACTCCTGTCGACTCTGCGGAGAAGATGAGGAGACAACGGAACATGTACTCTGCGAATGCCCTGCTGTGGCAAGGGGCAGAGCTATCCACATGCAAGGGGTGTTTTTAAGTCCTGCAGATATGGGAAACATGGAACCAAGAAGGGTACTGATATTTATAAAGAGCAATAGTGGCCAACACAATAGATCTCTTCTGGTCGCAGTGTATGGGGCCTAATACTTACAATACAATACAATCATAACAGCATCAATAACTCGATCGGGGAAACACATTTGCCAAATCCAAGGGACTGAACATGCCACCCCAACCACTTTAATCGCTTCTTGACCATCGCTTCTTTCCAAGAGGGGAGGAGTTACATTCTCACGATCACCAAATACCAACATACCAACATACGTCAGCATAGTTCATTAACCCGGCTTAGTTCTAAGAATTATTAACTAGCAAATATTACAATATTTCAAATTATAGGAAACAACTTCAATGTAAAACATTCTATTGCAGTTGTATTAATTCAGAAATTAATCAGTTGTGAAAAGAATCGGTTGTGTTTTTTTTAGCAAAGCTCCGAGCTCATGATTATAATTCGCGCTCTTATTTTCCTGTCTGTGAATACATGTTATTAATGGCCTCCGATTGGAACTTTTCCAATAACAAAAAATTTGTAAATGAATTTATAACAATAAATGTAAAAGGAATAAATGTTGAGTATCGTTTTTTAGATAGCTTTACTTGTTCTCTATCCATCTTATGCGCCAAAAAATGATCATCCATTCACTTTTCTTTTTACAAGAAAAATATTTTTGAAAGCAAAATTCATGCAGCTACCTTAGGGAGTTGTTCCAAAAACAGGTTAATACCATGCAAGTTAAGCCCAAGTTTTCACTAGGGCAAAAGTGATTTTCTTAAAATATTCCCAAAAATTCCATAAATTTCTTTTACGCTTGGTGGGTGTTTTCAACTTGGTTTTTTAGCACCGTATTTGTACAAAATCAAAATAGGATTGGGAATGCTACAGTGGCGTGGCGTGAATGTTTTAAAATGGGAAGTCGAAGCAAAATTAATCACATATAAATATAAGAAACCTTACACCTGTTATTTTGTTCATTTCATAACCAAACAAACACATACGACATACCCAAAACACAACCCAGTGGCCATGGCCAGTACCAGTAACAAGCTTTGGCTCTGGGAAGAAAAAAAGAGATACAAACAAATGTTCACTCAGTACTCAGCAGTCAAAATGAACTTTGTGAGAACCGCGAATAACTCGAAGAAAAGCGGGTTATTTTCTACAATGGGTGTTGAACAAAGAGGTGTCAGAGTCAGACAAAGTAGTCAGGGAAGAAAAAAAGAGATCAAAATGAACTATAAAGTGAGAACTTTAATAACCCGACTTATTTTGGGTTACCTTCGCTTTGTCGTCACGAGACGATGACGACGTTGTATGAAAATGGATACACACACGATTTTTATATGAGTGCTTTTGTGTGTGTACCATTTGGTTAGTATTCACATTAATTTGGTAGTGTTTCATGTATATTCGGTTTTTGGTAGATAGATAGTGTTACCTGGTGGAGATTTCAAAAGGTAACTCGGTAGGAATCGAGTTATATGGACGCCACGCCACTGGAATGCTATGGTTTAATAAGAGTGAACAGTGTTGATGTTACTTAGGAACAGAAAAAATGGAAATTTTATTCATATTTAAAAAAATAAATATTGTTCTCGGAATGTAGATTCGTAAAAACGAGTACATATGATTAAACTCCTAGCAAAAAGACAATATAATGATATAATGAGGTGTTTAGTTTGATCCGATTTCAGATTTAGCGTAAGAATCTAAATTGTTTTGTTAATTTTTAGTTCCCGCTTTTCTATAGATAATGTGCTTTTGCAAATTTTATAACATTGTGTTATGAAATGTTCACTGATATTTTTATAAGCCTCTTTAAATTATTAATTAACAAAAACAAGTGCAAAAAGTGATATTTCACATAAATAAAGGGCAATATGTAGTAGGTAACTCAGAAAGATATATGCCAAAGGGGAAGTCGATTGAATTGAAAAGTGTGTTGTATTATCAATGCTTTCTAAAAATGCATACATAATTTTTTTTTTCTATGGGATTTACCAGAAAACGGAAAAAAATGTCGAATTTAACAAATACATACTTGAGTACGTTATTGTGCAAGTATGCATTTTACGTACCATTTACAGATTAAAAATTATGCTAAAACTAAAACTAAAACTAAAACTAAAACGCTTTCCCCAAACTCTGTTGAAATATCTATTTTGTTTCAATATGACTTCGAAATGAAAAGCATTAAAATCGACGAAAAACAATTTTCTTTTTTTTAAAGTATACCTGCAATAAAAGCTTAAAGTTACAAAATCTCTTTTAAGAAAAGTGGAAGAACCGTTTAAGTTGATTTTTCTCTGATAAATATCATGAGATAGATTTCTGCTAGACACTGAAAAAAAAATTATCATTATATATAGGGTATTTGGCATTGTGACGAAATTATATCAGGCATTCCATTTCCAAAAATTTGATAAACTATTAAAAATTTTAAACTGAACTGCGATGTGAGCGCCGTGTAACTAAAGGGTACCAAAAATGTTGAACACAGTCGCCCCCACTTAAAAATTGGCCTTCTGACTGACATTAAGTCCCTGCATAGGATTTCCTAAGTATGCGTGCGGCAACAATGGCGCTCCTTTGATTTGTACAGGCACTAATACTTAGGTATTCCTATGCAGAAAAAGCAGCTTGTAGGCAAATGCACCGTTTCTGCTCTCAGTTGGACCTCTAGTTTAGATCCTCTTTGGTGGGTAGTTCATTCGACTAGTTGGGCTTAAGTGATCCAGTGGTGAGTATAGCCCTAAGGAATCGTTAAGTTAGTTAGTAGACTAAAATTCGGGTAGGTATGGAGGCGAACGTCTGACAAACATCCGAGAGTATAACTGTCTTGAAAGAGTTTCTCAATTAGCCGTTTGGAATCGGCATAAAATTGTAGATCCCTTCCATTCGTTCCAAAAATGAAACTCACACAAAACGAATGGTTGTGAGAAGCTAGGCCTTGGGTCCCTCGGACCTGATGCGCCAACTAATTATTATTACTATGTATATATATTTATTAGCCCTATAAAATGTGCCTTCCATAGAGAAAGTATGAACAAGAAGAATGGATAAAAGTAAATATGACATTCTTAAATTCAATTTAACGACACTTAAGACAGGCGAAAGTTAATCTTTGCAAAGTACCCCAGATGAAAGCTTATAAACACCAACACCATGTCTTGGCTAATTATTATAACATTCTTA
Organism: Cheilosia grossa; assembly: GCA_963082955.1. Lineage (NCBI taxonomy): Eukaryota > Metazoa > Arthropoda > Insecta > Diptera > Syrphidae > Cheilosia > Cheilosia grossa. Next base: position 45,300,392 of record OY720144.1, on the reverse strand, counting down.
CAAAAACAAATACCATTCACTCCAGCACGGAGACACACCTTACTACTTGGAAGATGTACATAAAAGAAATGTAGTAAAAGAAACATGACAAAATAAAATCACCTTTCAGAAAACTTCAGAGAGATTTGAATGCGAACGACTAGAAGATACAGGCGAGGATAATAACAAGCATTGGGAGAGACACAGTACACCTACCTGCATACGTATCCATACCAAAGTACGAAAGATACGTACATGCTGCTTGATTGATAATTGAAATCAGTTTATGAATAACATGTAGCTTTAACTAAGCCTGAAGATATTAGCTGTTTTGTTATCTCTTCTTGGGAATGTATTTTTGATTTTGGTCAAATATAGGTAATAACAATAGTTATTGACTAGAACTAGAACTACTCAATCTATACGGATTTCAGTTGCGGTAAAACTTTGACCATTTACATTGCAGCGCTTGTATGAAACGGAAGGTCCTAAGGTCAATAGAAATGTTCAACGAACACGTTGGTTCACACGATAGTACTTTACTAAAGTCTGTAAGACCGTCGTTGTACAAAAGAAAAGCTTGCGCAAATGGTAAAGATTATAAACTTCTCAAAAAATTAACCTCTTCACTGTTAAAGCACATGATCCGAAAAGAAATTTTCCGGTGGTCTCCAAATGGACTGCGAAACGTGTGCGAAAAGGCTGCTGCAGTGTTGCCATCACAGGCTATTTATCTCCAATAAAGATACACGAACTTTTCGCTGGCCCTTTAAAATTGTCATTTGGGAATTATCCTAAATTAGACTATTTACTTTAAAGTGTGCTGATTTTTAGACTCCTTAGGTTTTTATAAAAAAAAAATGCTTACTTCAATAGCGAACGTACTCTTCTCATACCTCATCATACGTAAGTTGAAACAGTAAACATTTTCTTTTGCTTTTTTTTGACCACTTAAACTTGATGTTTGAACTCAATCTTGGTTTTCACATTTTGCTTATGAATTATAAAGTTAGTTTATAAAAATTAATTAGCAAATTTTCCTAAAATTTTCTAAATTCTTCCGTACGAAAAACTTTTTCCGTGGGGAAAATTTTTTCTGACAAAATTTTTGTTATGACGGCCTATTTTTAATTTTGCATTGTGGTCTTTGAAAACAATTTTAGCAGAATAAGTGTGGCAATGAATTTGAGCTTTCGTATTTTTGGCGCCAAAATTTTCCAATTTGGCCATACCTTCTATAAAAGCTGGCAGCACTGCAGTACAAATATCAAATGTTCGCAAGCAAATAATGTCCTAGACAATAAACGTGTGCGAAAAGAGAGTGGAGAATTGTACCAAGCAGTCTACTAAAGGGTTATCCAATTAGAGGTGTTATTGTTTATGACCCGCTATTTCTTCTTTGACATTTGACAAGTAGAAACTACGCCATTACTTGAACGATACACGCTTCAACAACGCATTGAAATTATTAAAATTCACTACAAAAATGGTGAAAATCTTGCATTCACAGTTCGCAAAACTAAAGCATTTTTTGGTCGTCGCGAAGCACCTGGTCGGACCGCAATACAGAAATTGGTGGAAAAATTCGAGCTGTTGGGACAAGTTAGTGATGTGAGAAATAAAACCCGTGCACGTGGCTCAAGAACAACTGAGAATATTGCTGCTGTAGTGTTGAAGAAAACCTAGGCTTGTCCATTCCTCGTCGTTCTTTGGAAATCCACAAACGTCATTACACCGTATTTTGAATAAAGACTTGGGTCTTAAGGCTTATAAAGTTCAGTTAACACAAGAACTCAAGCCGGCCGATCATCAACATCGCCAACAGCCCAGCGTCGATTTAAGACCTCAAAGATTAAATTCGTGAGGCTATCGAGGACATGAGGCAGCCACTTTGCGATTTGGTTATGGAAAATTTCATGAAAAGGATATGCATCTGCGTGCTCGTGGTGGCCATTTGGCTGATTTTGTTTTTCATTATTAACGGCATACCTTCCTCATTATTATAAAATAAACTTCCGATCATTTATCTCTAAAAATGACATTTTTCTTTGAATACCAAAACTAACACCTCTTTACAATTACCCAGGTTTTTCGTTTCGGATCATGTGTATACTAAGCTTAAGTTGAAAATGTCTTAAATCATATGCGACAAAAGTAGTATTTGACCATTCACACATAAGAGTCGTTAAATGGCTTTTTGAAGAACAAATCTCATTACCACAGCTATCACTAACAGTTTAACTTTTGCAATAGTCTTTTCGGTTCATGTCCCATAACGATGGTCGATTATATAAATTATACTCCACGAATCCATTTTCCACGAAATTCATATTCAGTACACAACAAAGTTTTGAAACCCTTTAAAACTACAAAAAATAACTTAAATTCGCTTAGCTCGCACGAGTAAAATAGAAATGAAACTATCGGATATTTGACTCGCTCAGATTTGCTTGGATTCGCTTAGTTCGCGTGAGTAAAACATATGCACCCGAACCACAACATAGGATCTTCAGAGCGGGGTTTGAAACTGGTTTCCGACATTCAGTCGAAACTGGTTTCCGACATTCAGTGGAATAAAAGTAAGAAGCAATGCACGGGTGCCTGCCTGGTCGACTTTGAGAAGGCCTTCGATACCGTATGGTTGGAGGGGCTCTTCTATAAGCTGACCAGACTGGGCATTCAAAAACCTTTGCTGTATATGATTTATGACATGCTTATGGGAAAGAAGTTCGTTGTCAAAGCTGGCAACGTGACTTCGAGCAGGGTTTTCGAAATTAAAAACGGCTTACAACAGGGAGCAGAGTATTCTCCGGTCTTGTTTAATATTTACACAAGTGATCTGGTGGGTTCCCTCAGACATGCTAGAGCGTACGCGGACGATTTAGTGGCGTACAGGTCGGGTCCAAAAATCGAGGTCATTAACATCCTTCTGCAGCGTGACTTCGAGCAAATTAAGAGGTATTGCGATGATTGGAAGTTGAAAATCAATTTCCAAAAATCGGAAACAATCCTGTTCAGGACTCCATTGGCTAGGGCCTTTGGGGATACCAGAAAAAACTGGAGAAAATTAACAATTATTGGGCAGCAGGGGCGACCATTGGCGGTGAAAAACGTGGTTAGGTATATTGGCATCTGGTTCGACCAGTATCTGTATTTTGACAAACATATAGGTGCTTGTCTTGCTGAGGCCAAAAGGGCCTACGCTCTGACAAGGAGACTGTTTCGCAGCAGTCAACTTGATTCCAGGGTAAAGGTCATTTGCTACGTGGCCCTTATAAGGCCTATCATCATTTATGGCTGTCCAATGTGGTTCAATATAGCGCCGTCCTATATCGAAAAGATTCGGGTGTTTGAGAGACAATGTCTCAGGGCCTGTCTAGGGTTGTTTAGAACTCCCAATAGGACCCTATACAATGGGGCCCGACTGAATAGGATTGACAATTTCCTTATTAAGGTGATTCGGAGGCACGTCGCAACGGCGATGGCCAGCGATAATAACCTGATCTCAGGGGCTTACTACCCCAATTTAATGTACCACGAGAGTACGCTTCGGTCTGGCTTTATCCCGCCTGAGGCATTTCTTCATGTAGACATGAAAGGGTTAGTCCAGCAAAAAGATGGTGTGCCGGTATTGTACCACAGCCACCGCGGTGCGAGGGATAAGCGGCAACGACGCTTACAGCCTCGCTCGAGTCTCGGTGACACTGATGAACCCTTGTGGGCGGCTGTCAGGCGCCCATGGACGCGATTAGGATGGTGACCAATCGATGAGATTGCTCACCACCCTGATTATAGGTAACTTAGGTTAAGTAGTTTAGGTACTTTTAAGTAGTTTTAAAGAAAATCAAAAATAAAGAATTCAAGTTTTTCAAAGTTTCTTGAAAAATAAAAAACAAACAAAATTAAATATAGATAGATCTAAGGCCGAAAGGCAATAATTTTAAGTATATTGTTAGTTTAGAGTGCTCGCTAAGTGCCAGTAAGCTAGGTTAACATAAATGTTAGTTTTAAATTAGATTTAATCGTTTTTGTCTAGTATTTAAGTATAAATAATAATAACAATAAAAATGAATTTAAAAGTAAAAAAAAAGCATTCGAAAAAGAGTGAGAGGGCTTTTTAAAAAAGCCAATTTCACTGCTAAGTGGGATCAGTACCGAGCTCTCCTTACCGAATACAATCAAGAGTTGCGATCTGCAGTGGCTCGCATACAAAAAGCACTCTCGAAAGATCAATCACATGCGACCGGGAGAAAACTTGATTACCCTACTTCAAGTTCACTTCCCTGATTCTAGAATCGTAAATGAAGCTTTCGAACACACTACCGGGGATTCACCCCCAAGAAGCGTTGGAAGAAATAACAATTTATCTGGGAAGCTGTTCACTCCGCATAGGGTTAAGTGGGCTGTTAACTCATTTAAACCATACAAGGAATCGAAGGTATAGACGTTTTTTTTTCAGCCCTCATCCAAAAAGACCTGGTCTTCATCTTAACTTCCATGACTGCATTACTTAGGTTCAGTTTTAACTGGGGCTACATACCATAAGCTTGGAGGGACGTAAACGAAGTGTTTATCCCCAAATCAGGTAAATCTAGCGAACTACCTAAATCATATCGTCCTATAAGCCTGACTTCATTTTTCTTGAAAACGATGGAAAGAATAATTGACGTACATATAAGAGAATGCCTAACAAGTGGAACTCCTCCTCCTTTCAATAAGCCTATACCAAAAAGACAAATCCACTATGACGGATATGAATCCATCTTAAGTGCTCTACTTCAAAGATAATGTTAATGCTGGAAAGTCAGAAAATAGCGGCATCATCTGCAATAATCTCAACATCAGTAACAGACGGAAAGTGCTGCTATAAAAGGAGGGGTGCTTTCGCCCCTACTGTAAGCTCTAGTAATCGATAATCTGCTACAAATATTAATCAATTCAGGCTTCAAGTTAGTTTGATATGCGAGTGGATTGGTCATCATCATTAGGGGGAAAGTGGCAAACGAAGTAACAATGCAAAACACCCTTCAGATATCCATAGATTGGTGTTCTAGGGAATATCTCTCCATGAATCTCAGTAAGGCTTTCATAGTCCCCTTTACTAAGAGAAGGAATTCGAGCTTGCATGAAATTCCATCATCGATAAAATCATTGAGTACACCGATGAAGGCAAATATCTCGGATTGATCATAGATAAATGAGTAAATAGGAACTCCGATATAAACAACAAAATCAAAAAAGCAACCAGTGCTTTCTGAGCTTTTCGTTCCATGTATGGTAGAACGTGGGGAATCTCTCCAAAGATCACTTATTGGATCTAAACAATGATGGTTAGTCACACAGAAGACCGCCATCATACAGCGTCCAGCATGTCAATGCATTCCCGGAGCTATATGAACCTGTCCTACAGCCGCTATAGAAGTCCTAATAGGACTTATACCCCTCCAAATTTATGAAACGAAAGATAAAGACATCGGTGATCACTCGAAGCTGTTGACCCTTCTTAAAGAGATTACAGAACTTGACTTGATCTGCGCGATCACAAATCGCCTCCCAAAAACACTGTGTTTCAAAAGAAGATTCCCCACGGAGATCACTAATAGAGAAACGTGGGTTAGCAATAAATAACCAATCTGCCAAAAAGGCATACGGATGGTTCCAAAATGGACTCAGGGGTCAGAGCTGACATATTCGGACCAAACCAAACATTAAAAAATATATAAGCCTCATCTACAATTCAGGTATCAAAGGCGCAAACATGCATCCATATATTCACTGAGCGTCAAGGAGCTATAAGTGCCTTAAGCTCACCCACCATTGACTCCAAATTAGTCTTACACTGCTTGAATACTCTCCAAACACTATGCACAAGAAACAAAACAAAAATATGGTGGGTTCCTGCTTCCTGCCCACGAGGGAATTAAGGGAAACGAAAAAGCTAATTAACAGGCCACCTTTCACAGAACCTGAACCCCACTAAGCAATCTCCAAATCAGCTGTAAAACTTGCTATAGAAAGCTAAAAACACAATAACTGTGTTTCGCATTGGAAGAGCATCCCAGACCAAAGACAAGCACAAAAGAGTAATTAAACCTTTCAAAAATAATGGCAACAAGATTCTAAATCCTCACAGGCACGATATCAAAAATTTAGTTGTCTACCTAAGAGGGCACAGTGTGGTGCGCGATATCACCTACACAAAATATATGTGGCGCGATTCATCAGAGTACCAGCCCTTTTTGGTATTGTTCTTGAAGGAAATACTAAGCTGCTGAAATTATAATCAGCTACATAAGGAAAGTAGAAACTCTAATAACCTAAGCAAATTTCTCTGATCCTATGGTACAATAGACCTTCTCAAAATTAAAAAAAATATTCAAAAAATTGTTAGCATTCTTGCATACAACTTATTTCCGTGAGTGCTCGCTGGGATTTCAACTTTGTCCATCGATCTCTCATGTGAATCAAGTTTTCTAGAGTTAAAAAAAACGATACCATTAGCATCAAAATAAATAAGATCATTAATATCAAAAAATAAAAATATTTTTTTTTTTCGGAAACGCTATTTTAAAATTTAAAGCAAAATTGTCACAAGCATAATAGCATATTGAAGAACAGAGAACAAAGCTCGTTAAAATCCGATCTGAATGTAAATGTGACTAGTCATGAACGTAATTAACATCATGTATAATTTACGAAACAACGGCCTTTCCAACAAAAGCTTAAAAAAACTGCCTCTAACTTTATATAATGCCAACATATTTTTGAGACATTTCAGCCTCCCCGTGCATGTGTACATAAAATGCATCTACAGATGCTAAGACAGTCTTAGCATAGGAGTATAGTAGCTTTATGCATAAAGAATCTACTTGTGTAGTTAATGTCAGCTTTTTAGAAGAAATCAACTAACAAAACTATTTTGGTCGAAAACCTCCTAGACCAAGAGCCGGGAGCAAATTTTAGGTGCGAGTTATAATCAAAAATCGTTAATGAGTTGAAGGATGATGTAAGGCTGACAGTTAATAATCGCAGCTTTAGTTAAGTAATGCTATGTTGCAAACCCATTTTTTCTAAAACTCAGATAATTGGTATAAGTCAATGTTAGTTTTATTATACAGAGTATTATTATTTCATCTCAAATATGTAGGTCCAAGACGTTTTAAGCGCGACAAGACTTGTGCCAGACTTTTTTAAAAAAGTAAGAAAATCTCTTTTGTAATATTTGACATAACCAAATGAGATTTACCATAGAGTACAGTTTATCCATCCCTGATAAGAATAATGAAGGTCACGCACCAAAAATTTTCTGCGTGCTTTTAGACTTCAGGAATCACTAGTCGCTCAGAGGCGAGTCTTAGTCTAAAAAAGTCTGGAAGAGTACCGAAAGTTGAAATCAACTGCAAGTTAGTATGGAGCAATTTGTTTAAAAATTCAAGTTCAAGCCCAAGTTGAAGAAGAGAAGAAATAAGGTATTTCCTGTTCTGAACTGATTTTCTGAATATTTTTTTTTTTAATTGAATGCTTTGAAGAATATTTTCTGTTCCTTAAAATAATGCTTGGTAACATTCCATATAATTTATTTAGTAAGAATCTAACATACTCGTAACTGCAATAACTTATGCAAGATTTCTAAAAAATTTCCAAGATCCTTCTTGTGAGCGAAGAGATGTTCCATTCACTGTGGATATCTTATAAGTCCAGGCAAACTGCCATTCGTCAGGCCTGAGTTCTAAGAGCGCCCCGATTCGACAGGCTTGTCTGAGACAATCTCAGTTAGTCTTGTCATCTTTGGTGCGCGCCTTGTCAGCCATGGCTTAAGTTATCCTATCCGCCTGCTCCCACTGAATACGCAACGTTGCATGGGTATGAGATAACGCATTTGCACATTATGAATAATTCATACTGTGAAGGTTTCGGCAATGCACAATATCATGGAATTATGTTCTGTACGAGGACATGCCCTAGTTGTTAGCACCACAACCGCTAACATAATCTAATAGTATGACTCTGGGGTAGGAACTGTGCACAAATGAATGAAACTGCATAATTCAATATGGAAGTACTTCACGTAAATGCGTATGAACAGCTCTACACTACAAGCACACTGACCACACTACACTGGCAATGGCAAACATATTTCAACAAGTCTCATTCTGGTTGCCATAAATGCCAATGCGGTTTTGTGGTTCTCCAAAGCACAGTTTGTTTGAGTAGATATATATGTGATATTCACGACAGAAACCCTCGAACTAATCATTGCGTTGATGAGTGTTGATGTTTACCCCTTTCTCACTTGAAATTACATAAATATCTATACGTTTGCGTATAGTGTGTCTATGTTTATAAATAAGCAATTTGTATAAGCTGAGAGTTTGCAGTTGCAGGTCTCATTATCTATTAACGAGATGCATCAATTTATGGGTTCACTTTGTTTGTAAGTCGCCAATTTCTGAAGCAATCTAAATACTGACTACGTGAAGATAAACTTTCATTAAATACAAACTCCTCTCATGGATACCTCTATCAATAGGAGAAAACAATCGATATGTGACCAAATAATGTGGGTGCAGCGACTCAGTGGCTACTAGTATGGAAAAAACAGCCATGATATAGTTTTCGCTGCCACACCTGCATCTCGGCGGGAATAGAAAGGGGATTTTTAAACGTTTCAAACCACAAGAACAATAATAGCATTAAGATACAATATTTTATTTTATTTTGGGACTTATAAAAGCTATAGCACTATATTATCCATAACTTCATGTGGCAGTAAAATAAAAAAAAATTTAAAAAGAATAATGTAAATATTCCCTCTGTAAATATCACCTCCAGGCGCAGTGGCTTAGTGGTTAGTGTGTTGGACTACTAAGCGAGGAGTCCCAGGTTCGAATCCCGCAAAAATCCGAATTCTAACTTTTTTTTTCCACTGCGCCACCTCTCGCGAACGTCTGACAAATATCCGAGAGTCTGTCTTTAGAGCTTCTCAATTAGCCGTTTGGAATCGGCATAAAATTGTAGATCCCTTCCATTCGTTCCAAAAATGAAACTCACACAAAACGAATGGTTGTGAGAAGCTGGGCCTTGGGTCCCTACGGACCTGTTGCGCCAACTATATAATATATAAATATCACCTCCCTTTTCTTAGAGAAACTGGTTGCCGGGAGTGGCGAATAAATCAAAATAGGAAGAAGAAGAGTCAGTCGCAATCAGACATTCAATAAAGCAAAATTTTTTTTTTGTTTTGTTTGGGGGTTCGCTGGAAGGAAAAATCATCGAAAGACATTGCAGAGCAAGTATGCGAGGGATGCTTCTGCAATAGTGTGGGACTCGAACAACCTCTAAAAAACCTCCCGGGAGGGACTGACTGTCGTCATCCCGAATGGGATTGCACCTAGTCGTTCGACTAATCGGCAATTTATTTTTAAATTATTTTAAGAAACTCACAAGAAGAATCCGTCGGTTGTCGGATTTCGAAACTTTTTTGTTTGAAGATATTACTTAATCTCTTGGCCTTGGTTAGCTCTAATAGATAAAGGGGTCTTACCCGCCTCAATCTTCTGATTATATTGTCAGTATTTAATAGTTCTGTAAGTTCTACGTTAACATGGTTGAAAAGCCTACTTCTGTGCCTTTGGGCAACTTTTTTAACTTCATCTTCAACCATTTCAATGTTTAGATCTCTATGTAGATCAGCGTTGCGTATGTACCAAGGTGCATTACAGTGGCGTGGCGTCCATATAACTCGATTCCTACCGAGTTACCTTTTGAAATCTCCACCAGGCAACACTATCTATCTACCAAAAACCGAATATACATGAAACGCTACCAAATGAATGTGAATACTCACCAAATGGTACACACACAAAAGCACTCATATAAAAATCGTGTGTGTATCCATTTTCATACAACGTCGTCATCGTCTCGTGGCGACAAAGCGAAGGTAACCCAAAATAAGTCGGGTTATTAAAGTTCTCACTTTATAGTTAATTTTGAGAGAAAATTTGCTTGTTATCTCTTTTTTTCTTCCCTGAGTACTTTGTCTGACTCTGACACCTCTTTGTTCAACACCCATTGTAGAAAATAACCCGCTTTTCTTCGAGTTATTCGCGGTTCTCACAAAGTTCATTTTGACTGCTGGGTACTGAGTGAACATTTGTTTGTATCTCTTTTTTTCTTCCCAGAGCCAAAGCTTGTTACTGGTACTGGCCATGGCCACTGGGTTGTGTTTTGGGTATGTCGTATGTGTTTGTTTGGTTATGAAATGAACAAAATAACACGCTTTTCTTCGAGTTATTCGATTTATTCTACTTCTGCTTGTCTGATAATTGCAGGTAGTATGTTGAGGTAGGCAGATTGCAGTGCATGACTTAAGTGAATTTAGTTATGTGAACCCAATTTGCAAATGTACATTGAATGATTTTCTTTCAAGGTACACAGGTGTAAAGTTTCTTATATTTATATGTGATTAATTTTGCTTCGACTTCCCATTTTAAAACATTCACGCCACGCCACTGGTGCATTAACTACGTTCCTCAGTACTTTGTTTTTGGAAGACCTGAATTTTTTGTAAATTTTTTTGCCATGTGCATGCCCACAATTGGAGCCCGTAGGTCCATATTGGTTTCAAGACTTGCTTGTATAGCAGTAATTTATTGTAGTTGGACAGTGTGAGTATCTCCCAATAAGCCAATACATTTTACTGTATCGCATGTTCAGCTAATCTCTTTTTTTCTTTACATGCGCTTTCCAACGCAGTTTAGCGTCTAGGGTCATGCCCAGATATTTAGCTGTGTTAGAGTATTCCACTACATTGGACTGACTTAAGGTCATTCAATCTAATCTGCCACTTTTTAGTCCATTCTGAAATACCGTTTATTGCCATTTGGAGTTTTTTTGTTGCTATTTCGACGGCACTGGACCTAGGACACTACCTTGTGGTACACCAGCTTTAATTGCTCTTAGTGTTGAGTACTCTGTCTCTTGTTTAATTCTGGAGAATCGATCTGTTATATATGACTCCAGAGTGGTCGCAGTTGCCTTGTAATTTATGGATCAGTCCCTTATGGCAGACATTATCGAAAGCTTGTGCTATATCAAGAAATATTGTAGAGCACACATAATAATTTCACATATTTCACGAGGATAAGAGTTTTGTTTAATCTTGTTTGTTATAGCAGCTTTTTGTATATCCAGTGTAAATATTTGCACTGCTTCTTCTAGTTGATCTTCTGTTCCAACTTCTGCCTGAATTATTTCCAATAAGTCAGTCTATTTACTAGTTTAGGGCTATGTTCTTTTATTATTATTCTATCGCCAAGTGTAAGAAGTATTGAGGAATGATCTGATTGTAGATCGGGGCCTTCTTCTATATTAATTTTATTTGAAGATATATTTTTGGATATAAAGAAGTCGACAAGATCTGGGGTTTTATTCCTATGTGTAAGTCAGTAGGTGCCGACTTCTTTAATATAGTTTCATATAATTCTCTGCCCCTAGTATTTGTTAATCTGGATCCCCAATATTTATTCTTGGCATTAAAATCCCCTCCCGCGATTAATCTATTGTGAAATATCCGGAAAGACTTTTAAAAATGATTTTTCTTTAGGCTATAGCTAGGAGAGCAGTATACTGCTGCAACAGATATTTGTCCACTGCTCGTTTTATACTTATGGAAATTCCTTGGATGGCGCATGATTGTTATTTTGCTTCTATATGGTGTTCAATCGTATTCTTTATTAACACTGCAGCCCCACCTTTTGCACAATTATGAGGATGTGGGGAGTGATATAATTCATATCCCTGCAGTTTAAAGTCAGTAGTAAATTTAAAGTGTGTTTCAGAAAAGAGACATATATCTATCTGGTTTATATCGAGAGTCACTTGTATCTCGTCCTTTCGATTCTCGATACCATTAGCATTCCATTCAAGAATTTGTATTCTATTCATTATGTTTGTCTTTTTGGCACGGCTTTTTGTCTCTCTAGCAATGATATTCTATCTAATATCGTTTTATTGCATTTTTCCAAGGAACCAATCCTGTTTAGGATTTGTTTCATGAGGATTTTCATTGCAGTGTTTGGCTCTGCTTTCGGTTTTACAGCTTTCTCTGCTGGTATTTCAATTGGTTTTGATGCTGCCTGAGCATACGTCATTTAGGATCTGATGGCTTTTGTCTTGGGCCCTCTTTAATGATCACTTCGTCTTTGTTTTTTTCTTTTTTTGGGCTCCTTCGTTTGTCATTATTGACTTTTTAAACTTTATTGTCTGACGTTTTTAGAGATTTCGTTTTTTTTTTCTCTTTTGAAAGTTGTATTTCTTTAGCAACTGAACATCCTCTATAGTTAGCAGGATGATTTTCATTGCAGTTTGCACATTTAGGGTGCTCAACTTTTTCCTTCATTCATTCTTTAGTGTGGTGACTTCCTGCACACTTTACACATCTTGGGTTTGAGCTGCAATATTTATGCGTGTGCCCATACCGTTGACAATTTTTGCATTGGGGCACTAATTTCGACTTCCTTGAACTTTCATCCCAAGTATGTTCTTGATGCCATATATTTTTTCTTTATCTTGGTCATGTTCAAAACTGAGTATAAAACTTGGAAGCGGAACTTTGCTTTTATACATATTTATGACATCCAATATTTTAAAATCTCTGTCTTTTAATTCTTTTTTAATGCTTTCTGGTGAGCAAGAGTAATGCAGTTTTTTCACTACAACCTTTATCGGTCTGGTTTGCTTATTCTCATAAGAATACCATTGCATTTTTTTCAGGTTCAGTATTTTAGTGAGGTTTCTGTATCCCTCTTCTTCAACCACATTAATTTTAATGTCGTTTTTGTTAATTAGTCCTGTACTATCTTTAAATTTATTTTCCTCCAGTATTTTGGCCAGGCTTTCATACTTATTAACCTGCAGTGCAATAATTGGCGGAGGCTTGGTTGAGTTAAGTATTTTGTTTTCTTTATTTGAAGCATACACTGTGATTGTGCTGCTTTCTTTTGCGGATGAGATTTTTGGGGATGTACTCATCTTGAGTTTTTTATTTTTATTCCCCGTGTGACGCTGAACTTCTGTCTCTCTTTTAAGTTCCTCCTCATCTGTTGAGAACTCGGCAGGATGGACATTCCCTTTTCTTTGGTTGTTGAATTCTTCTCTCAACAATTGCAACTCTTGCTTAAGATTATTTATTTCCTTAAGCAGTGTCTCATTGAGTTGCTTATACCCATCTCTTTCTTCACAGGCTTCTAAATATTTAGCCTTCAGTATTTTACTACTTTCATCTTTTTTAGATGGGGGTGTTCTCTTTACCCTTTTACTTCTCCCAAACGGGTCGTTGCTTAGCAATAAATGGCCCCCCCCCCCAGAATCCATGGAACCGACCTCCGAAGAGAGTGGATTTACCAGTGTAACTGGCATACCACCTGGGGTATTAATATCTTTTGTTTTATTCATTGCATATCCATATCTCATTTAACTTTTGTGAAAAGTTTAAACTGTTGGATGCACAGCCGCTCCTAACATGAAGAACAGACGCTGACGAAGGAGCCGCCCAATATGGGTCAGACGCTTCTGGGTTTAAATGACTAGGGTCCGCGGGGTCGCTACGCCCGTTACTTCTCTCTCCCTCCAGAGAAGAGAAGAGAAGTACCCTTGCGGATAATAATAAAGCAAGATAAGAAAATAATTTATCGTCTTTTAATTAATTGTGATTTCCGGGAATTTCGGCGGCTTGCAATAACGTTGCCATAATTATTTTGAAGTAACTGGTAATCTGGCCTAACAATCCTAGACTTTCCCTGGCAATACGGGATCCCAAAGTGGGTACAAATCTTAGAAAGGATCCATTGAAAATAATGTGCGCGATATTTCGTTCACTCAAAGTTTTTCACAACTGAGTTGAGAAGGTTTGTCCTACAATTATTATGGCAGCAGGCTGACAGCATTTGTTTCTCTTTTGGTTAGTTTAGTCTAGTAAAAAAAAAGCCTCCTTAATACTCAGTTGACATTTTGAATTTTATAATAAACTGTTTGGATTTTTCTGCTAAATAAAGCAGGGGTACAATGCAGCTTGTATCGTTTCGTTGTGAACATTTACAATAGTATTCTTCTATGCTCGTCCTAATACATGGACCTCAAAACCCATCATCATTTTCTGGTGCGATATATAGTGTGGCTAATTCAACATGCTACCTGTACAATTAATTAATTTATCGGTTCCATTTTCTATCATACCTTAGAGTCTAGAGTCTATAATTTAAGTCTAAAAAGAGTTTAGACAGACTTTTGGCAGCACTACTGCAAGCAGATGGACTAAAACGAGCCTGGTTAACTCTTTTGACGAAGGTGCGATAGGTGCAAGAATGCCTAATAATCGAGATCCATCAGTTAGGATACAGCAAACGATTGCTGCTGTAGCTGCTGCCATACAAAGCAATCCTGGAGTTTCGACCCGGAACTCATCTTCAAATGGAAATAGGCAGACAAACACTGTAGAAAATTTCGAACAAGGATTTAAGCTTAAATTCAATCAACAAGGAAATTGAGCTTGTATGCTTGCCTATTCGCCTGGAATTTTGCGAGAAAATCTTTCGAATGGTGGCAGAGGATAACACCATGTTGGACTTCCTTTTTATATCGGACGAGGCCCATTCTGATCTTAACTTCAATGTAAACAAGCAGAATTCTCGAGTATGGAGTAAAACTAATCCAGGGACACTCCATGAGAAGGAACTGCATCCTGATCGAGTCACAATGTGGTGTGCAGTTTCATCCAAATGCAATGTCGGACCACACTTTTTTGAAGAACACGGTCGCACTGTAACGGACAATGGTGACCGTTATTTAAAGATGTTAAAGGAGTTTTTCTTCCCAGAACTACGGAGAAAAAGAATCCCTTTCAACTCTGTGTAGTTTCAACAAAGTTTTGCAACCGCACATAACTAAACCTGTTATGATGATTTCCTGGAATGGTACATTCCGTATACAGAAATACAGAACAAAACTCACAAATTTAAACGGTTCAAAGCAAGCGTTTGAAACAATAATTGAAGCAATTACTTACTGCAGCAATACAGGCAGTAATAAACAACTTTTTGATAAGATGTCGCACACATTGTGTCAACAAGCGCGGGGCAATTCAGGTATTTATAAAAAAACAATAAAATTTAATTATCTTTCAAATGAAAAAAATACGAAACTATACAAATTGAAAAATAGTAATTAGAGTTTCTTAACGTAGCAATATTCATCAGCCACCCATTACCATTGTGGCGGTAAACCACCCTCAAACATTTTTAAGTTCTTTTAGATTCGAGGCCAAGCATAACAAGCATGAAAAGAGTATGTTTATAACTGCAATTGTAGAATAAATATTTCATGGTCATTAGCGATTAAATTTCAAAAACTAAACGAATTTAGATTACTCGGAGGAAAAACCTTTTTAATGATGAAAGAATAGACCTATCCCATTATAATAGAATAATTATTAAAGAAGTCCCAACTCTCAGCTACCTACTAAGCATAATGAGATTTACGTTGTTCGTTTTCTATAAGAAAAAAAAAAAATTTGAAAATTTAAAGCTTATGAACTTGCTTCAGAAAATGAAACACCTTTTTTTTAAGTTCAATGAAATAAATGCCCCACTACACTATGTACATTTCACTTCTGATAAAACAATATTAAAATTAAAATATTGACAGTTTCTATTTGTTAAAAATTTAAAAGTTTTATGTCAAACAGATGACGCCACTCAAATTTCAATTACTGATTGAATTACATACAATACGGAAACTTAGTACTGAAACTTAAAAAAAAAAACGTTTGACTTACAGTTACTAACGGCAAAAGGCATATTTCCAATGCTGTCTAGAATAATCGAACCAAAGCGTTGTATTCGTAAAGAAGTTGTAGCTTTTCTCCAATGATCTGAAGTTTCATAACACTTAAAATCGCACAACACTTATCACTTTCGGTATCAGAATTTGTTGTGTATCCAATGTACCTTTAGGCTTCCAAAATGAAATAGATTAAATATACTTCAGTGATTTATTCATTACTATTAAATTTATACAGGGTCCGCCAAATAACTTTTGTTTTTTGAAAATGCTATAAAAAAAAACTACTGAATATTTTCTCAAATTTCTTTTTTTATTTGAAATTACAATCCTTCCGGTTAATAATGGAAAATAATTTCATTCAAATGGCTGCCTCGGCTGGCCATGCAGTAGCCTACACGATCGGTCCAATTTTTAAGCACATTATCGATTGTGTGCAGCTGTATTTCACAAATGGCTTCATGAATATTGTCCTTTAAAGCGTCAATTGTCTCTGGCTTGTCAGCGTAACACTTATCTTTTACGGCACCCCACAAATAATAGTCCAACGGTGTCAAATCGCAGCTCCGAGGTGGCCAAACGACATCAGCTCTGCGGCTGATAATGCGATCTTCAAAAATAGGGCGCAAAACATCGAGTGTAGCTTCGGCTGTGTGGCACGTAGCGCCGTCCTGTTGAAACCAAATGTTGCCCTCCTCCTCCTCCTCTGCAATTTTTTTGAACAAAAATTCGTTCAACATGTCTCCGAAATGTTCAATTGTTGAGAACGACGGTGAATTGATGTTGATGGCGCTTCACGCACACTTTCTGCCACAGCAGCAATTTTCTCGGGTGTACGCACTGTTTTTCACGCTTTGGTTTATCGATGAGGATGCCAGTTTCTTTCACTTTTTTCAGAAGATAACGAACATACGGAGCTGACGGTGCTTCTCTTCTTCCAAATTCCGTACGCAATTTTCGCACACATTCTGCAACATTACCATGATTTTCAAAGTAATGTCGCAATATTTCCCAGCATTGTTCAAGCGTATACACAACCATAATATTCGTTCAGCGGAAGGATAAAACTAATTATCTGTCAAATCAGACATGAGCTAAGTGTTACCATTCGCGAAATAAGTCTTAGTTGAAAAAAAAAAGTTAGATGGCGGACCCTTTATTATATACAGGGTCCGCCAAATAACATTTTTTTTTTTTTTTGTAAATGCTATAAAAAAAAAAGTACTGAATATTTTCTCAAATGGCCAGTCGATGCAGCCATTTGAATGAAATTATTTTCCATTACTAACCGGAAGGATTGTACTTTCAAATAAAAAAAGAAATTCGAGAAAATATTCAGTAGTTTTTTTGTAAGCATTTTCAAAAAAAAAAAGTTATTTGGCGGACCCTTTATAATGGAGAAAGGAACCGATGTTACTCCATGGGTTGACTGCCAGCGGAAGAAGAAGGTTAAAAAGCACCATGTGTCAATAAACAATCTCGTATAGGTGCGCTGATATCGCTTAATTCTAGCGTTCAGGAATACACAACAGAATTTCCAAAGACATAAATTTGAAGATGTTTGCATTATTTATTCTCGCCGGTGGCAACAATGATCCGGTTCGATGGTGAATTTTCCCTTGAGTCTGAATAATTGGTGGCAAGTTAAAAATGGGTGAGTACCGTTAGCCCACAGAAATGCAATTATCGATTTATTTGAGACGAGAATACATAAAATATTTCTTCAATAAAAGATAGACAGATAATTTTTATTTCTTATAAGTTCACTACAAATTAATAAAACATGAAATTTCATTATTACTATAAGTATTGAATACAAGGAATATTGGCGAAATTCTGTATTTTTGTATACTAAGTATTAAAAATAGTGTTGAATGCCACTTCAATGGGCTTATACAAAATTCAATATTAGTTTTGGGAGGGGTACCCCTATAAAAGCAATTGCATTATCAAAAAAATTATATTTCACAAACATTTTTTAGAATAGAAAAAAAGACTGAACAATTTAAATTGTTTTAGATATAAATAATTTACTCACTAAAATTCAATTTACTTAAACACACAATATGAAGATTAAACCAGAATATTAGAAAGAATGGATTCTAAATCACCATAATTCAGATTAAAAAGCCAATGTTTAACACGTTTTAAGAACATTCCAGGCATTGATTCAGTTCTGATAGAGTAAGGAAGCTTATTATAATAACGACATGATGAAACTGAATAAAAATTACGATATGCAGTAGTGCGAAAGTTTGGTACTGTTACCATATCCGAAAAGTTTACACGTAAATTATAATTTGAAATTAATCGATAATTGCGATTTCCAGACTTCATAAAGAAAGTCTTCAACACTTTAAAACAGTACAAATGTCGGACTGGAAGAATTTTCAGATCGCAGAACATAGGAGAACTCGGATGTCTTCTAGGTTTCCGGCATATATTCCGTAGAATATATTTCTGCAGAATCAACAATGGTTGGATTTTATTCAAATAAACACCTCCCCAACAAACAATTCCATACTGCAGTTTAGAATGGAATATTCCGTAATAAATTGTTTTTAGGAGCATTGCTGAGCAGATATTTCGCAAATAGAAGAAATGTCTATGTGGGCAACGAAAATACTTCCTCAGACTTTCTACGTGATTCGAAAAGGTCATTTTATAATCAATTGTAAGCCCCAAATATTTATATTCATTAACTGACTCAATTAAAAAACAATTGTCACTGCAACTGAAACTATCACAAAATGAGGAAGAATACGTACAATTACAATTAGAAAATTTGTATTTTAGGCACTCAGGTGAGTGATAAAAAACATTAGCACCACACTTGTTGCGAGATGACAGATTGAAAAACATTATTTTGGTTTTAGAGCTTATAATCAAATTGTGTTCAGCAAACCAGTTCCTCAATAAGTTTAGATCCCAATTAATGTCAGAAACTAGATCCAAAGGACTGTTCAAACCATAAGAAAAACCTATATCATCCACAAAAGCAGTAGGTGCACCTTTAAAATTGAGTGCAAGAAGCGAATTAATATAAATTAGAAACAAAATTGGTCCCAAAACAGAGCCTTGGGGTACACCCAAATTGGAGAACTTAATTCCGCTCCTAATCTCATCTATCTTCACTCCCTGCGATCTATCCTTAAGGTAAGACCTAAACCAATCTAGTATGAAACCACGAAATCCAGCTTTTTCCAATTTTCTTAACAAAATTTCGTGATTAACCATATCAAAAGCTTTTGTGATGTCGATAAAAAACCAGCCGTACATTTATTTCCGTCGAGATTTGCCATTATTTGAGCACAAAACTGTAACAGCGCATCTTCCGTCGATCTACCTTTCTGAAATCCAAACTGATCTGGGTTAAAAAACTCTGTTCTGTTCAGAAAATTTACTATTCTATTTTTTATGAGTTTTTCGAAGATTTTACTGAAAACAGAAAGAACAGATATTGGCCTATAGTTACACATTTCTGTAGCAGAACCTTTTTTAAACAGTGGTACAATATCTGCACATTTTAGTGCTTCTGGAAAGACCCCCTCAAAAACAGAACGATTAAAAAGATCTGTCAAGACATCCACAAGGAAACAAGCAACTCTTTTTAAAAACAGATTCGAAATATCATCAGGCCCACACGAGTGATGTTATGGGCTTATAAAAAAAGCTGTTCCCTTGTAAATGTTCAGCAGAGCTACAAATGGATGAACAGGAGTTGCAAGGCATTATCACTGGACATGGTTGTATACTAGTGGCTATATTTGCGAAATAGCAATTAAATGCATTGGCAATGAAATGCTTGTCTGAAACGTCCTTGTTCAATAATATTCGCATTGTATGACAATCTCGTATAGGTGCGCTGATATCGCTTAATAGTTCTGGTAGTTGATCAACGGTGGTAATTTGGAGACGATATAATTGTGCATTCACGGTCAATAACTTGACGATGTAGATCGCGATTCCTCTACTATCTCAGTTAATCAGCTGATGGGTGTTTTTCTCATTCCCCTGAGATCGTTCAGACGTATGTGCTCGAAGCTGTTCATTCACTTCGGTGCGTTACTCGTGGGTCTGATTTGCACGGCGAATCGCCAACCGTTGTGGATGGTGACCAATCGATGAGATTGTTCAGCACCCTGATTAGAGGTAATTTAGGTTAAGTAGCTTAGGTAGTTTTAAGTAAATAGTTTTAAATAAAATAAAAAAAATAAAGGAAGTTTCTTGAAGAATAAAAAACAAACCAAATTAAATACAGATAGATTTAAGGCCGAAAGGCAATAATTTTAAGGATATTGTTAAGTTTAGAGCGCTCGCTGAGAGCCAGTAAGCTAGAATAAGATAAATTTTAGTTTTAAATTAGATTTAATCGTTTTTGTCTAATATATAAGTTTAATTGAATAGATCAATAAAAAATTAATTAAAAATGTTAAAAACCGTTGTGCACTGCGACTGCGTGAGTCAATATTTGATCTTCTGATCGCTGGCTTAAGATCTCCCGAACACTGATTTCCGATAAACACATCACTTCACCACATAAGTTTGATAATCAAGCACTAATGTCGACAATTAGTTGGATGTCAGCTTTAGTAAAAATGTACAGCATTTGTGAAACAGTTCCAATAAACAATTAGACCTCCATATTTACTAGTGCGACAACTTTCTTAGGATCTATTATATTTGTTGTCATTGCAGAATTCAAATTTAAAATTTTGTTTTCGTGAAAAGCCAGGTCAATGGTTTCTTCCACAACGAGGATATTATTCCAAAATAAGGAATACTTAAATTGCAAATAAACTTGACCAACAGATATCTTTCAAAGACTTTTTGAGGCTTGTTATAAGCAAAACAAAAAACAGAAAATGGGAAAGGCACAAAATATCCGCTGATCTGTCAAATATCATATGCAAATTAGTAATGCCCTATCATTCGATCGGACACAATTTTTGGTACCTTTTATAGTACGCATTCAATTGTTTTCTAATACTACTTCGCGACTGTTTTATGAGTGCATTTGTGTTGTAATAAAATCCCTTTCAAATTATTCATAAACGGTACACAGTTTAATTGAATGCTTTGATTTATTCGTAGGCTGTCAATGCAAACCAAAACTTATTGCTGGTCTAAACATCACAATTGCATCGTTAGCAATGGTATATGTATTATGGATTATAATACTTAATTCGGGAAACTTAGAAACCGACAAAAGTTTAAATTCTCGCTGAAAAATATAAAGCGCACATTTTTATGAACCATGTCATGTTTCCTCTTCTATGAATTGGCACATATTCTCGTACTACCTCATAATTAAATTCTTAAAACTATATTTTTCGCTAAGTGAACCTTTTTACACCAACCATTGTTTCATTAGAGTTCCTCATTCTTGGTAAACAAACTCCTGTTGCAAAGGGTTTGGTTGCAGACAAATATATACCCGTGTCGCCCAAGGTTGTTGAAAAAATGTAAGTAAGGAGATATTTTATTCTCTTTTCGACGACTGTTAAGAAATTCTTGGATTTATCCCAAACTTATCTAAAATAAATTGTTTAGTGAGCATACATTCATTGCTTAAAAAAGTAAACAAGCGGTTAAACAAGATAAAACATAGAATAACACTGAATCAATGACCAAATAATTTGGTTATAAAGGGTGATTTTTTAAGAGGTTTAGAACTTTTTAAAAAAAACACAAAAAATTCGAAAAAATTAATGAAATATTTATTTGAATCGATAGTTTGAAAATTGCAATTTAATATTTAAAGATAATTTCATGCAAATGTTGACCGCGGCTGCGTCTCAGGTAGCCCATCCGCTGAGTCCAATTTTGGCATACTCTTTCACACATATCGGCCGGTATCTCACGAATGAATGCATGGATGTTGGCTTCCAGTGCGTCAATCGAAGCGGGCTTGTCCCTATACACATTAGCCTTGGCATACCCCCACAAAAAATAATCTAATGGTGTCAAATCGCACGATCTAGGCGGCCAATTGACCGGCCCGAAACGTGAAATTAATGTTCACCAAACTCGCCTCGCAATTGCGCCATTGTTTCGCGTGCTGTGTGGCATGTGGCACCGTCTTGTTGAAACCACATATCATGCAAGTCAAGAACTTCCATTTCGGGCAAAAAAAAGTTTGTTATCATCGCTCGGTAGCGTTCACCATTGACAGTAACGCTGCGATTCGCATCATCTTTGAAGAAATATGGCCCAATAATGCCGCCGGCCCATAAACCGCACCAAACAGTGGCTTTTTCGGGATGCATTGGTAGCTGTTGCAATGCTTCTGGCTGATCTTCACTCCAAATGCGGCAATTTTGCTTATTTACGTACCCATTCAACCAAAAATGAGCCTCATCGCTGAACACAATTTTTCGATAAAAAAGCGGATCCTCGGCCAGCTTTCCAAGAGCCCATTCACCAAAAATTCGGCGTTGTGGTAGGTCGGCTGGCTTTAGTTCTTGCACCAGCTGTATCTTAAAAGGCTTTACGCCCAAATCCTTCCGCAAAATTTTCCACGTAGTGCTGTAACAAAGGCCTAACTGCTGGGAACGGCGCCGAATCGACATTTCGCGGTCTTCTGTCACACTAGCTGATACGGCCGCAATATTTTCTTCACTACGCACAGTACGTAAACGTGTTGGTGGTTTAATGTCCAACAAAGTAAATTTGGTGCGAAATTTGGTCACAATCTTCCGAATAGACTGCTCAGAAGGTCGAGAATGCCGATCATAAAATGGAAGCAGCGCGCGATGAACATTTCGAACCGAGCACGAATTTTGATAGTAAAATTCAATAATTTGCAAGCGTTGTTCATTTGTAAGACGATCCATGGTTAAATTGCAAACCAAACTGAAGCTGTTTGACAGTGACACAAGGTACTAAACACACGTCAGCTGTCAAAACCAGTGTTGCCAAAACCAAACCAGCTAAAAAATCACCCTTTACTACTCGTGTTTCTTTCTCTGTTTTTCCATTAATAGTAAGATATCAACAATGAAAAGTAGGCCTTGAAATTTCTTTGAAATTAAAATTGCCATCTCTGAGTTCCAAATCAATTTTATTATTAGTTATCGTTAGCAGTTCTTCAAAATACAAAGTTCAGAGTGTTCAGTTATTAAAAGATAACAAATAATGTTTTCCAAGACTAGCCGAACTGCAAAAATGGTTGCACTTGCAGTGAGTGGAAATCGACCAGGTAAATATTTATGAGATGCGACTTTTTATCTACAATTGTTCAATCGCCTTCAGTCGTTCACTGTGCTAATTCGTAATTTTTTGTATGCTTTTGTCAGAGACGAAAACTGATGAAAATATGTACAACATTCCCCCAACCAGCAATGATTTAAATCAGCCAACTGATTTTAATAGTATTCTGTAAAAAATAACGACTACTTTCCTGATTCGTCTATTTCAAGTTGCGATTCTGTGTATGTCCATTCAACAACTAGTGGGGATGAAAAAACGCAAAATCTAGACGTGGCAGTGCTTTTAAATAATCCAACAAAAAAGTTTTCCAGGCGAACTAGAGCAGAGCGAAAATTGAAGCGATGTACTGGAGAGAAATATGTTGACATAAATGGAAAATTGGTAAGACAAAGAAAAATGAAGCCGCTGGAAAATTGTTGTCTTAAATGCAATGAAAACTTCCCGGTAAATGTAAGGCAACAGCTTTTTGATGAGTATTGTTCCTTAGCGAATCATACCAAAGAAGTTGGATACATGGAAAATTTAATTGATACTTCTGCAACTAATGTAACAAGAAAAAGAGAAAGTATTCCAGAAGAAAATAAAAGAAATAGAAATACTACTAACACTTTTTTTTTTTTAAATAACTGGAGAAAGAAAATAAAGTTTTTCTTTTTTTAATTGTTTTATGAAAACGTACGATGTCAGCCAAATGTTTGTAACAAATATTATTAAAAAGAATATGTTATCGATCTCGGGAGTTCCACAGCAAGAAAGGAGAGGACTGAGATGTAACAATAAACTTTCCTACGGAACCATTGCAAGTGTAATAGAGCATATTCTTTCATTTCCTTCCTATGAATCACACTACACAAGGCGGACGAATGAAAAAAATATTTGCCATCTCACCTGAATCTACAGAAAATGTATTCACTGTATTGTGAAAAAGTGTCTGTTCCAGTATCAAGGAAGATTTATTCGAGAGAATTTCACAAGCAAAATCTCAGTTTTAAGATTCCGCAAGTAGATACATGTCATACATGTGACACTTTAACAATAAAAATTAAAATTGAAGCCCAGATAGACCTGAAGGAAAAATATATTGATGACTTGAAAGAACACCATGATCTTGCGGATGCAGCCTATAACTCCAAACGAATTGACAAAGATAGGGCAAAAACCACACCAACTCTTCGAAATTTTGTTTTCGATCTACAACAATGCCTTCCCACTACATTTCTCAATACATCTGTGGCCTTTTAAACACGACAGGTATGGACCTTCAATCTAAATATTCATAACCTTGGAAGGTATGAAGTTAAATGTTACGTGTGGCATGAAGCAGAAGGAGGACGCGGAGCTAATCAAATAGCCACTACATTATATGAAGAGCTTATAAATTTGCCTGATGAAGTCGACCATGTCGTATTTTATTCTGATGCATGCGGTGGTCAAAATAAAAATTCCCATGTTGCAGCTATTTTTTTGACAGCTATGCAACATAAACCTACATTAAAAATCATTGATCATAAGTTTATGGTCAGTGTGACATAGATCATTGGCTAATTGAAAAACAAAAAAAAAAAAACAGAATACCCTATCTCGCATCCATACGACTGGTATCAACTAGTGAGAACTGTTGGCAAGAAGAAAAAGTGTACGGTTAATGAGATGACCCATGATAAGTTTTATGATTATGCATCATTATTGAAATCTGAGCTGGTCTTACGAAAAAAGGATTCCACAGGCGAACTTTAAGCGGCAGAAAGCAAAATGGTTACGCATCCATACGATCACCAGGGAAAGTTTTGTACAAAACCAGTTTGCAGGAGAATGAAGCTTTCATAAACGTTTCTTTCTTAAGACGAGGACACCCGGAAAACATACTACAACCCAAAAAATTATACACACATACTTTGCCTATATCCAAAGAAAAAAAAAAAAGAGGATTTAATGAGCCTACTACACCTTATTAGACCTGAGTTCCACGAATTTTATGCAAATTTTAAAATTGCAAACTCTGCAGTTAATTCACTTCCAGATAAAGAGGAATTTATGGAAGAGGACTAATTTTTAAAGAATATACTTATTTCAGCTTTTTAATATTCTTTATAGGTAAATATCTACCTACCTAAATACATACGGTGAAATTAAATTTATTTATTTATCTTATTAATTTTCAAACACATAATGTACTTATTCCAGTTTTTTTTTTAAATAAACTCGTTTTCTTTATAAATACATAGCTAAATACTTATATCTGAAATAAAATTTATTTGTTTTGATTTTGTTGTTTTGCTTATTGATTTTTACAGCATAACTCACTTTTCGAATAAACTATTGGTGATCGAATTAGTACAAGTTACCTTATTTTCTTATTTACTACAAAATATAAAAAAACAAAACGATTTGTATTTTTGAGATCGACATAAAAACCCAAATTCAAAATTTGACTAAGACAAAAATCAAAGATAGAAGGATTTATTAAGTTTTTTTCGTCTCCTGAAAAACTGTAATTTTTGACTTGTACTCCTTCTACCGCCCACCTTAGTGTATGCTTCAAATGTTTAGAAATAAAACAAAAATGCAATATTTTTAAATTGTTTGCAAACATTTGTAAAAATGTGTTTATTAGATTTAAAAACCATTTGCATTGTTTTATAGCAACGAATAAAATTAGAAAACAAATTCACTTAACTAAAAATAATTTATAATTGTGAACGCTCCGGCTGACAACAGCGTATTAAAATCGGTCCCATTACTGAATTTAATACCGTGATTTTGGACGGTTGGGCAACACTTACCTTCAAAATGACATTAAGGCAGGTTTTATTTACCTAATGCCCGAGATAAACCTGACTTTCTCAACATTATCTTTTAACCCTACAGTTAGCGATATTCTGGCAACTATATTTGTTTGTTGGTAAAGGGATTTTGGAAAGTGTGGAGTCTTTGCGTAAACTGTCAGACTAAAGTTGATTATGGGAAGGCCGAATGACTTATTTCGCAATTCCTTGGGCGAAGGCAAACACAACAAAGACAAAATAGCTCAAATCGGAAGAGCCTGTTTCGAGTCTTACGGATGCAACTTTGTCTTAGGCATAAAGATATAAAGGGTCCGCCATCTAACTTTTTTTTTTCAACTAGTGCTTATTTCGCGAATGGTAACACTTAGCTCATGATTTGACAGATAATTAGTTTTATCCTTCCGCTGAACGAATATGGTTGTGTATACGCTTGAACAACGCTGGAAAATATTGCGACATTACTTTGAAAATCATGGTAATGTTGCAGAATGTGTGCGAAAATTGCGTACGGAATTTGGAAGAAGAGAAGCACCGGCAGCTCCGCATGTTCGTTATCTTGTGAAACAAGTGAAAGAAACTGGCATCCTCATCGATAAACCAAAGCGTGAAAAGTCAAAAACAGTGCGTACACTGTTTGGTGCGGAATTTGGTCCAGAGGCATAATTGGGCCATTTTTCTTCGAAAATGAGCAAGGAGTGGCCCTTACAGTCAATGGCGGTCGTTATCGGGCCATGTTGAACGAATTTTTGTTCACAAAAATTGAAGAGGAGAATATTGGCAACATTTGGTTTC
Organism: Cheilosia grossa; assembly: GCA_963082955.1. Classification (NCBI taxonomy): domain Eukaryota; kingdom Metazoa; phylum Arthropoda; class Insecta; order Diptera; family Syrphidae; genus Cheilosia; species Cheilosia grossa. Next base: position 45,273,786 of record OY720144.1, on the reverse strand, counting down.
AACAGGACGGCGCTACGTGCCACCTGTTTTTGAAGATCGCATTATCAGCCGCAGAGCTGATGTCGTTTGGCCACCTCGGAGCTGCGATTTGACACCGTTCGTGAAGCCATTGGTGAAATACAGCTGCACACAATCGATAATGTGCTTAAAAATTGGACCGATTGTGAAGGCTACTGCATGGCCAGCCGAGGCAGCAATTTGTATGAAATTATTTTCCATTATGAAGCGGAAGGATTGTACTTTCAAATAAAAAAAGAAATTTGAGAAAATATTCAGTAGTTTTTTTTTTATAGCATTTTCAAAAAAAAAAAGTTATTTGGCGGACCCTGTAGATAAAACGATTTTAAACGATTTTTTTAGCTTCACTTCATATTTTTTGTTTGTATGAAATCTTACAATGGACTTTTTGATAACTTCTTCTCAAGCGATTACGATGATACTTGGCATGCGTGTTAAGTTTCAATGAAAATGCAATATATCTCGATCTTTTAATCCCGATGCTGGAGAGGAGTTAGACTCTGAGAAGCATTACAATTAGAGCGAATATGGATATTGATACCAGCCCGAAGATGAAACTTAAGACTTAAGAATAAAATTAAAGGTAACAAGCTTATAAGTTCGAATTCTGTACCAAAAACTATAAAATAATAATGGCTTTGTATCAACTTTGTTAATGTAAAGATAAACAACACCAAGGAGCTTATAATAGCATCCGCTTACATCCCCAGTGACTCCACTGTATGTATGCCCTCCAGCAGAAGTGGATAACCTTCTCCGGTATTCGCAACGCACCAGGACAGAAATTGTTCTCGGCGGCGACGCAAATCCACATCAAACAATCTGGGGGAGCTCGGACATCAACAATCGAGGTGAGTCCTTAATTGATTTTATCACATGTAATACTTTTAATATATGCAATATCGGGAGGGAACCAACCTTCATTAATTCAGTTAGAAGAGAAGTTCTAGATCTTACTATAGCTACTTCCTCATTCAACTACCTAATATCCAACTGGTATGTGTCTACCGAACCGTCATTTTCAGACCGCCGACATATCAGATTTGAAGTAAACGAACCCAATAATACAATTGCGTCATTCCGTCCAACGAAATACCGACTGGGCCTCTTATAAAGAGCACCTAAGTCAGTCAATCAATGGAAATATGTCTCGAATCGATATTCAAGATAAACAAGAACACTCTGCCGAAATGGTAAGATCTTCTATTATACCTGCCTTCGAGGAAAACTGTCCCCTGAAGACAAAAAAGTTTAAAAGGGAAACCGTCTGCACACCAATCCCTCTCCTTCTTCAGTATACACCGGCTGTATCCCCCACGGCAGCAAAGTTCACACCCAAGTCGTCGTCGTGGAAATAGCAAAAAAAACGAGAAATATCTCTCAGCCCTTACTGCCGGCTTAATCCTTAATGACAATATTGAAAAGTAATAATGGTGGAGGAAAGATCGCGAAGAGTACGGATCTAGAGTAAGGAAACTATTCAACAAAGCTAAACGCAATGGTGACTGGCAAACCTAGTCTAGTGCTCTCACCAACACAACAAAGAAATTAAGAAGGCCAAACAAGAATCAATTAGACGGTTCTGTGAAGATATTTCTGATATTCCTTCCAGCTGCCGACTTCATAAAATTCTTGCCTCAGACAGAACTATCTCATTAGGCACACTTACCGATGAGAACGGTCGTCAAACACAAAATAAGAAAGAGACACTTCATCTCGTACTTAGAACACACTTTCCGCATCAACTATAATTGATCTCCTCACATCAAACCTATCCCCCCGACTTGAGCGGATCTACCTGCCGACGAGAGGGGACTGGTAAATTGCGAAACAAATCTGCAATCAGAACGCCATTGAATGGGCCATAACTTCCCTGAAGCCTTAAAAAGCAGCAGGAGAGGACGGCATACTTCCGGCACTTCTGCAGCAGGGAGTTGATGTAATACTTGCACCCATCCTCACCAAACTATTCAGCTGTAGTCTGGCCTATAGTCACATACCGGAAGCCAGGCGCAAATATATATATATAAATAATATGGTTGGTGCAACAGGTCCGTAGGGACCCAAGGCCCAGCTTCTCGCAACCATTCGTTTTGTGTGAGTTTAATTTTTGGAACGAATGGAAGGGATCTAGAATATTATGCCGATTCCAAACGGCTGTTGAGAAGCTCTAAAAACAGTTATACTCTCGGATGTTTGTCAGACGTTCGCGAGAGGTGGCGCAGTGGAAAAAACCCTTAGTTGAAATTTGGGTTTTTGCGGGATTCGAACCTGGGAACCCTCGCTTAGTAGTTCAACATCTAGCTTTATGGGGCCTTTTCAAGCCCATTCAGCATGCCTCTTGATGACACGCTACCGGAATATGGCTTTCATAAAAAGTTTTCCATAATCATCACCCCCAGGGGTGGATGGGTGTTGATTACTCATAAAAGTTATTTGCAATGCGCATGCTGTTTTATGTAATTCGGTCATTTAAAACTCTTTATTCCAAATTTATACTCATACAGCAGAAATAACTGAAGTATAGCGATGTCGATGTGTTTCAATCAAACCGCAATGATTGGCCGAATTACATAAAGCAGCATGCGCATGTGTGAACTGTTCTCTGTAAAGACTGAAGAGTCTCATCATAACTCATACGAGCATTGTGTTTTCACTAATACTCTTATCTCTTATGAGTTATGACTGTAACTCTCTTCGTCCATCGACTCGCTTTCGTGGCGTCATTTGTTTTTGTGCCATACCCAGTGGTACCAAATTTCAAGATTTTTGAGTTCACGAATTTTTTATTGAAAAACTTTGCTATTGATTCCATTATTATGTAGTTATAATGTGAGTCGAGCAGAGCCCATGCACAATTTCTGTTTTACTAACATTCCATCAAATCTATCAAAACATGAATTTCAACGAATTTTATCGCTTCCAAATTCCGGTGCAAATGTTGAAGGAATATTTTCTGCTGTAAATTTAAATAAAACAGAAATTAGTAATCATTTGTGTACTGAAACATTTTAAAATTTAATCTTTACAAAAGATTTCTTGCGCTTTAACGAACCGAATTGATGACCTTCATATAACCTATGAAATTATATGTCATATATAAATATGTTCCAAAATTTCAAAAAAGCAATAATATTTATTAGTTTTTGAACAAAGTGTTTTTTTTTTGCGATATTAATGTAATTTATGTATTATGTATGTATTATATATATCTACCTTCTCTAATTTTGCGAAAAAGTAAGTAAATAATAGTTTTATTTAAAGTATCAAATATTTTGAAAAAGTCTTTAAAAAAATGTTTTTTATTTCGGAAAAACAGATACAGATCATATATTTCATCTAAGAACCATAAACTAAGTACTAAATAGACCGCCAGCTCCCGTGCACCTACCCGATTCCCCTCGAAAATTTTGAAAAGAAAATTCTCTCTTAAATTTCGTATGCGTGAATACGTGTGAAGCAGCAAAAAAAAAGAATTCTGAATGGAGGGGGTATAAACAAATAATGACACTGAGCAGTCATCCAACATCGTGGTATTTCTACCTTTTTGTAGAAATGTTGACGTCCGAAAAACCTTCCGTGCAAAACTAAAATAAAGCATCAAAATTGTGGAAATATTAGGAATCTGACGAAAAAACCTTCGAACTACATTTGAACACACTAAATGTCCATAAAAAAGGGATTTAAATAAATCATAATAATGTTAACAAACTGCGATTTTTATACTGAAGGTTAATTTAATATGAATTTCTATCCGAATAATACTAATTTTACTTTTACGAGAAACATTTTTTCATAAGCAAATCGAGGGAATTTCAGTTCGGTGCAATGGGAAAAATGCCCACGCTTCGTGGGAAAAATAAAGAGACAGTGTTAAGCACAGTGACTGACAGTAGGGTAGTTGGTGAGTTTCTATCAGCTGATGGATGCGTTCCAACAGTTTAAATTGGTTGTTTTATTTCACCACGAAAAAATTTATTTTGCAAAATGGTTAATAACTAATGTAATCAACGTATCAATAAAGAAATAAACTGAGAAATATTCATTCGAAGGAATAAAATAATACATTTTTGTACCTACAGTAATTCTTTTGTCTTCGTTTGTTGTTTTTGGCGAAAAATTATTCCGTCGGCGAATGTCGAAAGAAAAAAGGCAACGAATTCAAATGGAAGAATTGATTAGGAATATTCAAAGGTCGTTGGGGTTCAGGGCAGAGATATGAACATTTCTGAGTGGGTACCATTTTTGTGTTTTGAGTTAAAATTTTTTCATGAATTTTCCAGAAAACAAAAAGGCAACAAAATTATTACAAAATTTCAACAATTTAATAAACAAAAGTATTTCAAACTAGCGAAATAATTAATGAAAACACTTGAGTCAGCTGAGAACAGCCATGAATAATGTTTATTTAGAAAATAACTTTTTTGTCCTATTCTTTGGGCTGTTGGTTTTCGTACTATTTTGGTGCAGATTTCTTTTCGAAATGTTACCTTCAAAACGATATAAAGGGTGATTTTTTAGCTGGTTTGGTTTTGGCAACACTGGTTTTGACAGCTGACGTGTGTTTAGTACCTTGTGTCACTGTCAAACAGCTTCAGTTTGGTTTGCAATTTAACCATGGATCGTCTTACAAATGAACAACGTTGCAAATTATTGAATTTTACTATCAAAATTCGTGCTCGGTTCGAAATGTTCATCGCGCGCTGCTTCCATTTTATGATCGGCATTCTCGACCTTCTGAGCAGTCTATTCGGAAGATCGTGACCAAATTTCGCACCAAATTTACTTTGTTGGACATTAAACCACCAACACGTTTACGTACTGTGCGTAGTGAAGAAAATATTGCGGCCGTATCAGCTAGTGTGACAGAAGACCGCGAAATGTCGATTCGGCGTCGTTCCCAGCAGTTAGGCCTTTGTTACAGCACTACGTGGAAAATTTTGCGGAAGGATTTGGGCGTCAAGCCTTTTAAGATACAGCTGGTGCAAGAACTAAAGCCAGCCGACCTACTACAACGCCGAATTTTTGGTGAATGGGCTCTTGGAAAGCTGGCCGAGGATCCGCTTTTTTATCGAAAAATTGTGTTCAGCGATGAGGCTCATTTTTGGTTGAATGGGTACGTAAATAAGCAAAATTGCCGCATTTGGAGTGAAGATCAGCCAGAAGCATTGCAACAGCTACCAATGCATCCCGAAAAAGCCACTGTTTGGTGCGGTTTATGGGCCGGCGGCATTATTGGGCCATATTTCTTCAAAGATGATGCGAATCGCAGCGTTACTGTCAATGGTGAACGCTACCGAGCGATGATAACAAACTTTTTTTTGCCCGAAATGGAAGTTCTTGACTTGCATGATATGTGGTTTCAACAAGACGGTGCCACATGCCACACAGCACGCGAAACAATGGCGCAATTGCAAGGCGAGTTTGGTGAACAGTTAATTTCACGTTTCGGGCCGGTCAATTGGCCGCCTAGATCGTGCGATTTGACACCATTAGATTATTTTTTGTGGGGGTATGCCAAGGCTAATGTGTATAGGGACAAGCCCGCTTCGATTGACGCACTGGAAGCCAACATCCATGCATTCATTCGTGAGATACCGGCCGATATGTGTGAAAGAGTATGCCAAAATTGGACTCAGCGGATGGGCTACCTGAGACGCAGCCGCGGTCAACATTTGCATGAAATTATCTTTAAACATTAAATTGCAAGGTTCAAACTATCGATTCAAATAAATATTTCATTCATTTTTTCGAATTTTTTGTGTTTTTTTTTTAAAAAAAGTTCTAAACCTCTTAAAAAATCACCCTTTACAACTTTCATAGGACATGACAAACGAATTTTTAGAATTTCTCATGACGAAAAAGTGACTTTGGCTGACGAAAAAAAAATTCGTTCAACTTTTTAAAATTATTTTATCTAAATTTTCATTGCAAAAAATGTCTTATAAATGCAATCAACGAAAATGAATTTATTTTCTTTATACTGTACGGGAAAGAACGGAAACTTAAATATATAGCTATCAGTAAAATTCCAAATAATAATTTGTAGATAGGTACTGATTTTATTTTATTTTTGCAGATGATCCCTATAGTTCATCGATTTCCATTGTTTACAACCACAATGTTAACATCCTGTACTGTATGGATTATCTAGATAAAATAAAATAAGCCCTTGTAATATTCGTTTTAATGAAATAGAAATTGTTACTAAATTCACCACACCATACACACCGTTTTCTAGACACATCCCGATAACGGCCAATTATTTGAATTATTTGAATTTTTTCCAATGTCACCACAGAATGGGTTGTCAGTCATCTGTCAGGTTGCTATGTGCAAATGTATGCGTGCGTCTTATGGACTTTAACATGGCACACATACTTTCGCACATAAGAACACGGAAAACAGCTTGTAGGCAAACTCTCTTAAGTTGGAAGAGCTGACGGTCTATTTAATACTTAGTTTATGCTAAGAACACTGCTCTTAGCAGCTGCGGCTCCTCTATACTGAACTCTTATGCGATACTCGCAATCGAAAGTGTGTGTGGCATGTGGATTTTCTTTTTCTTACTTATAAAGGGTGATTTTTTAAGAGGTTTAGAACTTTAAAAAAAAAAAAAACACAAAACATTCGAAAAAATGAATGAAATATTTATTTGAATCGATAGTTTGAACCTTGCAATTTAATGTTTAAAGATAATTTCATGCAAATGTTGACCGCGGCTGCGTCTCAGGTAGCCCATCCGCTGAGTCCAATTTTGGCATACTCTTTCACACATATCGGCCGGTATCTCACGAATGAATGCATGGATGTTGGCTTCCAGTGCGTCAATCGAAGCGGGCTTGTCCCTATACACATTAGCCTTGGCATACCCCCACAAAAAATAATCTAATGGTGTCAAATCGCACGATGTAGGCGGCCAATTGACCGGCCCGAAACGTGAAATTAACTGTTCACCAAACTCGCCTCGCAATTGCGCCATTGTTTCGCGTGCTGTGTGGCATGTGGCACCGTCTTGTTGAAACCACATATCATGCAAGTCAAGAACTTCCATTTCGGGCAAAAAAAAGTTTGTTATCATCGCTCGGTAGCGTTCACCATTGACAGTAACGCTGCGATTCGCATCATCTTTGAAGAAATATGGCCCAATAATGCCGCCGGCCCATAAACCGCCCCAAACAGTGGCTTTTTCGGGATGCATTGGTAGCTGTTGCAATGCTTCTGGCTGATCTTCACTCCAAATGCGGCAATTTTGCTTATTTACGTACCCATTCAACCAAAAATGAGCCTCATCGCTGAACACAATTTTTCGATAAAAAAGCAGCGATGAACATTTCGAACCGAGCACGAATTTTGATAGTAAAATTCAATAATTTGCAAGCGTTGTTCATTTGTAAGACGATCCATGGTTAAATTGCAAACCAAACTGAAGCTGTTTGACAGTGACACAAGGTACTAAACACACGTCAGCTGTCAAAACCAGTGTTGCCAAAACCAAACCAGCTAAAAAATCACCCTTTATTTATAAAGAGAACCGCGGTGTCGTTAGTCGTTACAGTCATAAACTAAGTATTAAATAGACCGTCAGCTCCCGCGCACCTACCAGATTCCACCGCAAATTTTGAAAAGAAAATTCTCTCTTAAATTTCGTACGGGTGAATACGTGTCAGTTCTCACTATAATACTCTTGGCTTAACTGTAACTCTCTTCGGCCATCGACTCTCTTTCGTGGCGTCGCTTGTACTTTGTTTGTGTTGTACATTGTACCGTACGCCATACCCACTTCATAAACTAAGTATTAAATAGACCATCAGCTCTTCCAACTTAAGAGAGTTTGCCTACAAGCTGTTTTCCGTGTTACTATGTGCGAAAGTATATGTGCCATGTTAAAGTATATTAGACGCAAGCATACATTTGCACATAGCAACCTGACAGATAACTGATAACTCATTCAAAAAATTCAAATAATTGGCCGTTATCGGGACGTGTTAAGAAAACGGTGGGTACGGTGTGGTTAATTTAGTAACAATTTATATTTCATTAAAACGAATATTACAAGGACTTATTTTATTTACCTAGATAATGCCTACAGTACAGGATGTTTACATTTTGGTTGTTAACACTGGAAATCGATGAACTATAGTCATCATCTACAAAAATAAAATACAATCAGTATCTACAAATAATTATTTGGAATTCTACTGATAGCTATATATTTTAGTTTCAGTTCTTTCTCGTACAGTTGAAAGAGAATAAATTCATTTTCGTTGATTGTACCTATAAGTCATTTTTGTTATTAAAGTGCAATGAAAATTTAAAAAAAAAAAATTTTAAAAAGCTGAAAGAATTGAAAAAATTGTTTTTTTGAGAATATCTAAAAATTTGTTTGTCGTGTCCTAAGAAGGTTCTAAGGTAACTGGGCAAAAAGCAGTCAAGAAAAAGCAAATACTTTTGCAGAGTACCTTGAAAACGTCTTCAAACCTTATGAAGATAAAGATTATCAAGGAAACGAAGAAAGGTGCGAAGAAGACAGACCTATTCGGCCGGTGACAGCTAAAGAACTTGCCAGCGAAATCAAAGAAGGCATAAACATAAAAAAGCCCCAGGGTTTGATTTAATCACAGGGGAAATTTTAAAACAATTTCCTCGAAAAGCGCAGATTATAAATGCTGCATTTGAGTTGAGATATGTGCCAAGCATTCCACATGGTCGCGGAGGTAATAATGATACCAAAACCCGGCAAACCACCTATAGAAGTAACCTCATATCGTCCAATATCGATACTACCAATGTTGTCCAAGCTTTTCGAAAAAATGCTGGCAAAACGTCTGCAAAAAATAATTGATGAAAAATCGCTAGTTCCAATTCATCAATTTGGGTTTAGAAATAAGCACTCTACAATTGATCAGGTGCATAGAATCACAGATAAAATCGAAAAAGCATTCAAAGAGAAAAATGTGTGCTCTACAATATTTCTTGATTTAGCACAAGCTTTCGGTAAAGTCTGGCATAAGGGAATGATCCATAAATTACAAAGGCAACTGCCGAAGCAGTATTCGACAATTCATATACAACAGATCGATTCTTCAGAATTAAACAAGAGACAGAGTACTCAACACTAAGAGCAATTAAAGCTGATGTACCACGAGGTAGTGTGCTAGGTCCAGTGCTATACCGTCTGTTTACTAGTGATTTACCTGAAAGTGAAGAAACTACTATAGCAACTTTTGCAGATGACACTGCTGTACTTGCTGTTGGAGCAACCGTCGAAATAGCAACAAAAAACTCACAATGGCAATAAACGGTATTTCAGAATGGACTAAAAAGTGGCAGATTAGATTGAATGACCTAAAGTCAGTCCATAGTAATTTTACATATAAAAACAAACCACACATTCCAGTATACATTAATAACAATGTAGTGGAATACTCAAATATAGCTAAATATCTGAGCATGACCCTAGACGCTAATTGCGTTAGAAAGCGCATGTAAAGAAAGATATAGATGAGTTGAACATGCGATACAGTAAAATGTATTGGCTTATTGGGAGATACTCATCCCTGTCCAACTACAATAAATTACTGCTATACAAGCAAGTCTTGAAACCAATATGGACCTACGAGTTCCAATTGTGGGCATGCACAATGCACATGCAAATCAAATTTACAAAAAACTTAAGTCTTCCAACTGGAAAGTCAGTCCCTTCCGGGCGGTTTTTTAGAGGTTGTTAGAGTCCCTCACTATTGCAAAAGCGTCCCTCGCGTACCTGCTTTGCAATGTCTTTCGATGATTTTTCCTTCCAGCGAACCCCCAAACAAAACAACAACATCCTTTTTTCGTTATTAGGATTTCTGAAAATTTTTTTGTCATATCCTAAGAAGGTTGATTATCGTTTTGAAGGCAATATTTCGAAAAGAAATCTGCACCAAAATAGTATGAAAACCAACAGACCAATGGATAGGACAATAAAGTTATTTTCTAAATAAACATTATTCATGACATCATGACCGTTCTCGGCTGACTCAATTGTTTTCATTAATTATGCTAGTTTGTTTTTTTTTTGTTACTACACCTAAAATTCATGAAAAGATTTTAACTCAAAACTGTTACCCACTCAGAAATGTTCATATCCTTGCCCTGAACCCCAACATACTTCAAATTATAATATTCCTTGTCAATTCTTCCATTTGAATTCGTTTCCTTTTTTCTGTCGACATACGCCGGCGAAATAATTTTTCGCCAAAAACAACAAACGAAAACAAACACAATAATTGTAGGAACAAAAATGTATTATTTTATTCCTAGGTTTGAATATTTCTCAGTTTATTCCCTTAATTATTTATAACATAAGTTATTAACCTTTTTGTAAAATAAATGTTTTCGTGGTGAAATAAAACAAAAAAATTAAACTGTTGGAACGCACCCATCAGCTGATAGAAACTTACCAAATACCCTACTATCAGTCACTGTGCATAGCACTCTCTCTTTATTTTTCCCACGAAGCGTGGCCATTTTTCCCTTTTCACCGATTTCAAATGCCCTCGATTTCTTAAGGAAAAAATGTTCCTTCTAGAAGTAAAATTAGTATTATTCGGATAGAAATTCACATTAAATTACCCTTCAGTATAAAAATCGCAGTTTGTTAACATTATAATGATCAGTTCTTGGTACTAGACATTTTTACTAAAAGTTAAATCCCTTTTTTATGGACATTTAGTGTGTTGCAATGTAGTTCGAAGGTTTTTTGGTCAGATTCCTAATATTTCCACAATTTTTATGCTTTATTTCTGTTTTGCACGGAGGTTTTTCGGACATCAACATTTCTACAAAAAGGTCGAAATTCCACGATTTAGAATGACTGTCTTCGACTGAGCGAAAGAAAAGTTCTCAAAAGAGTAACATACCAAAAAGATTTAGGTGTTATCTTCGACCCGGAATTAAATTTTGCCCATCATATTGGTTATAATCATTCACAGAGCTAATAGCATGTTGGGTTTTCTCTGTCAAAATTCTAAGGACTTTAAGGATCCCTACACGCTTAAATCGATTTTTAATTAATTAATTCGTTCTATATTAGAATAATTTGAGTCCTTACTACCAAAATGCTGAAATTCGGATTGAACAAATTCAGAGACGGTTCACAAAATACGTTCTCAGAAAAATAAACTGGAATAATAATTTCCCTCCTTAAGAAGCAAGATGTGCGCTTATGAATTTGAAACCTCTTGCTGTAAGAATAACTTATTACACAGTACTCTTTGCACATGCTGTAATTACCTCTAGTATTGATTGTTCGCTTTTGTTATCAATGTTTAGTGTACACACTCCTTTACGCATTCTTCGGCCAAAAGAACACTATGGCTTGTGTCAATTACAATATATTTATATACAGTAACTCAATTGACTTCCATATGAGTAAAATATTATGTAAAACTGCTATTATGAACTCGATGTAGTTTTAGATTTTTAATTAGATAATTGATTGTTAGATAGTCAAACTGAAATAAATAAATCATGTATATTTTTTTTTTTGTAATACATATATTAGAAGTAGGTAATCTAAAATAAGATTATTAACTTATAAGGCGTAATATGTAAATAAATAAAATTATATCAAACAAAGTAACTATTACCAGGTTTTCCCAGGGCAATAAGAAGTTCTTAAGTTTGACTTTATGTACACTTTAAATCAAATATTTACAAAGCCATTCAACAACATTTTAGTGTTGATAGTTAAATCTAAATACGTGCATTGCTAAATTAGACTCTTTTATGAGTTATTATATAAATAACCACTTATATAGTAAAAATGAACTATTAACAATTTGATTAAACTTAAGTGACAATCAAAATAGTCATAAATAACTGTTTTAACTAGTAAAATTTACTATTATAAATAGTCCAAAACAAATGTGATCAGCAGAAACAATTTATTTTATTATTCTCCCAGTTAACATTAAAGCATCTTAGAACGGTGCAATGGTTGGCAATAATTTGGTACATTCGTATAACTAGTCTAAACAAATCAACTTGAAAAGCAGACGATACTTTTTAAGTAGGTAGACAGTTAGTTTTGGAGGCATAACTTGCAAAACAGAATTAGTTTTATTCATTCTCCAAATAATCGGATTGCCTGAAAAAAGATCCAGTCGGCTAAGGCGTTCTTGAGTTATCGTGTCAGCTTGCACAAATCCATACACTCATGAAACCAAGCATTCAGTCGCGAGAACTTCCTATTTCGATGTTTATATCTGTGGCCACAAGGAAAAACAGCATAAGTCACTTTTTGCAATTTTTCAGGAGAGCGGTTTGAATGTTTACCTTACGATCGCAAAAAAAGTATAGAACTTATTTAAAAAAAGTTGATGCAAATTTATAAGAGATAAGTTTAAATTTATATTTTAAATAAAAAAAAAAACATTTTTGATTAATAATTATAGGTGATTTTGCTGAAAACAAGACTTTTGCAGTTTTTCCTTTTTTCAATTTTTATATAATTCTGAATTAAGTCGACTTACATCTTTTTTCCTTGCTGGATTCTATACAGTTATATTTTTAAGTAAAGTTATGTTGCTTTTCCTAACAAGACTTTGAATAGTAGGCTGAGTTAAGTCGATTTAAGTCCTTTTTCCAAAATATATTCATGGTATGTTAGGTATTAAGTTAAGGCACAACACAAAAACTTTAACTTCTGTTCAATAGAAGTTTTGAAATAAAATTCAATTTGATCAATATTAATAAATATAACACATTACATCAAAACCTACTCTCGTCATAAATAAAGAGAAAGAAAAAAATACTAAAAACAGATAGGTAATTTTTATATTTTTATTTTTAAAATTTACAGGCACACTTGAAGTAGAAGGTAGGAATTACTATTTTTTATTCATCGGAATCGCCTTCATCGCTGTCATAAAAATCTGGGTGAACGTCGGAGTTGTTTATTGTCTGAACGACTAAACTTCTGTAATAACCGTGAAACTGGGGATCAAAAAAAACCAGTAGAAAAAGAAGGTCCTGGGCTCTTTCCTTCGAAATTGGGGGAACATGTTGAATTTCTTTAATGTCGGATTTCTTAATACAATTTACGCCAGGTTTTTTCAAATTGATTGTTTTGAATGGTTCATTCTCGTCTAAGTCGTTTTTAAAGAACAATGAACCGAATTCATTTTTTTGTATCGAAGCCATCTAAATTCCCTCCACGAATATTTCTCCCCGTCGGTGTTCACTTTTCGCTAAGTGAATTTTTCCTTTGAGGTAGCTGCAAAGTCTAGAGGAATTTGTGGTCAATAACTTCAAGTTGTTCACTGTTAGCTAAGGCGGTTATGAACATACAGCTCACATGTGAATTTTTATTTTGACCCGGACAGGAATCACTATAAAAAATTATGCTTTTGTAGACAACAGGAACATTTTCGTCTATATGTTTCAAAAGGCAACATGCCATCTCATTGCCACCCCTCTTCGCCACTCCTTCATGCCACATATAGCAAAATGGTTGGTTGGTAGCCAAATCATGAACAGTTAAGTTGTAGGTCCACAATTGGCGCTTATAAAATGCAATATTTGTTTTCAAAAATGGTGTAGGCAAGCATTGCTGAAGATCGAATGCATATGCTTTCATTATAGCCAAACTTTTATCATTTCGTTTGCATATGTAAACAAAATCAGCTTTTTCTTGGTGGTTTCTAAGCTCATCTGTCAGCTTTAATTTGCCATCAGCATTTTCACTAGCTGAAATCTTATGATGCAGCTTATCGCACGTTCCGCACGTATCAAGCTGTGGTGATTTTATCTTTAAATTGAGCTCATGAAATACTTGTGAATATTTTGATAGACTAACTGGATCTTCAATTTCCAAACAATAAAGACTATACATCTTAGATATTGTCAAACCCGGTTGCAAGTATTTTTTTGACGTATCCCGTCTTGTATAATGGCTTTCGTAAGCCGGGAACTTGTTAATGTGAGCTTTAATCTCATCTTGTTTAGCAGTGGACAGCGCATTTGGACGTCTCAAAAACCCTCTTCTGTCCACAAAATTTGTGCAAGGTGAATTTATTTTTTTTGTTTATCACGGTTCTTACAAAACCATTTGTTTCGCCGAAACAACAAAGAAAGCACTTTTTACATACTAGCATCCTTTCACCTGAAAGTTCAATGTAGTGTTCACAAGTAACTTGACGGTTTTTTTTTGCTTAATTCCGGAATTTTTGGTTTTTGATGTGGACTTTTCTTTCAAAGAGATCAGTGAATTAATAAAAAGAACTCTTGCATTGTAGCTTCCCAAAGCCCAGTAATTATTGAACATCATTTGATGATTTTGAAGTGATATTTTATTATAGCAATTGTTTCGGCATCGGGATAATTGTATTAAGTTTCTTCCCTGGACGTTTTTTTCCCTTTTTGTAATGTAAGGTAAATCCTTATTTCTTTGAATTTGTCGATACTTTTTAGCGTCTTTAATTTTTACATTAGAAGGTCCAGCTTTGCTTACTTGAGTCTGTTGAGTAATATTACTTTCCAAAGTATTCACATACCCTGGTGACTCATAATTGATCATCTCTAAATCCTGAGAAACGTTCTCAACTGAACTTTCAAGAACCTTACCCCAATGTTTTAAGCTTTCGTCATCACTTGAGGTGATTTGATAATCCGGATCTTTGGTTCAATCATCAGAGTTTTCCCAAATCGGAAGATCTGAACTATTCAAATTAAAATGACGATCTCCTTTGACAATACCAGCTAAAGAAATCGAAATTTAAAAATAATAATCCTAGCGTTCCTATCATTCGAACTTACATCCTGAAGGTTCTTCGCACTGTTCAACGTTTTTCAATTGGCTCGTTTTATGATTAACGGATGTGTCTGAAACCAAAACAGTGCGTATAATGTATCAAAGTGCGAACTGTTTCCAGTGCAGGATGGAACGTTAACCAAAGTGAGGAATAAGTTTTAGCTCATAAATTTAATATTTCGGGAAACACACATATTGGTATTTTGGCTATGGTTGTAACTGAGCGGAGTGAGCTGTCAAATTGGTTTTCATGTATTTCTAAGATGGTTCGCATGAAACAGAGTATGTGAAATAAAAATACTGATACCAATATAAAACGGAAACACGTATCCTTCCCTCTTTAATAGGAATGCTAAAGTACCTAAACGAACAAAATGTCATGAAATGGTAATGCAGGAAATATTAAGCGAATTAAGTGATTGCATATCTACGTCCCCGAGTGCAAAATATTCAAACGAAAATCAGTTTTACCACAAATATCAATAAGTTGAGACGCAAAAACTCCCGCGCTCAAGAAATATTGAGTATTTGTAATATTCAATTATATTTTTAAGCTACTATTATTTTCCCAGGGACAATTTTTTTTTTTCGTTTTCCTTCTTATGAATCCCAATTAGAATCCAGGCTATTTGCCTGCTATATGGATTTCAAGAGCGTGGTACAAAAGGGTAGATGATTTTTTAAGAGAATTAGGTTTTAAAAAATCTCAATCAGAGCCTTGCTTGTTTACTAAAACTAACGAAAAAATACAACGTTATACGTTAAAGGATTTTTTTTTATTTTTTTCTAATACTGAAACTGAAACGAAAAATTATAAAAATGTATTAAGTTCCAAATTTTAAATTAAAGATTTAGGTGAGGAAAAACATTGTCTTGGTATGAGGGTCAATATAGATAAAAAACGAGGTATTGCCACTCTGGATCAAGAACAGTATGTCAATGACTATTTAGTATGTCAGACTGTAATAACGCTGAAACTCCTATGGAGGTTAAACCTAATTTCGTTTAAAGGAGATATTTGTGAATCTCAAGTTCCATATCAAGAACTCATTGGTAGTCTGATGTGTTTAGCAGTTTTGACAAGACCGGACATAGCATTCTCTGCTAGATTTTTAAGTCAATTCAATAATTGTTATACTAAAGTTCATTGGAAATGTGCCAAACGAATTTTAAGATATTTAAAATCTACTAAGAATTGAAGTATGTGAATGAAAATGCAGAATTAGAGGGTTTTGTTGAATCCGATTGGGCAAGTAATGTCATAGACAGAAAGTCTGTTTTAAAATGGCTGGTTCTGCTATCTGATTGGAAAGTAAAAAACAAATAACAATAGCTCTGTGCAGAACCCGAATACATGGCAATTTCTGAAGCTTCTTTTCTTTCTTTCTACATTAAAATCTGAATTGTTCTGATTAACACAACGTGTTTTTTATTAGTACCTACTGCAATAACATATGAATAACATGAAAGAAAATTTTATTTAACACAATCTATTCTTACAATTTATGTACGGTTTCTTCTGAACGTTTTACCTACCTACCTACGACTTAACCAAACTTTTGATGAACGAGAAAGTTTCTTGCGACCGTGCCGTGCACTTTATTTATTTAAATACACTGTTGGCTGTTCTGTCAATATTCTTCTTTATGTAGAATTATATTAGCTGTGCGTACGTATTCCTGCAGATAGTAACATACCTACTCATAAATGTTTATCCGAACTGCATTTCACAATTTAAAAAACTTAACCGATTGAAATAAATTAATAATAAGTATACTGACAGATACATCTTTTGATTAGGTATATTCAGTATTCAAACTTTTAATAGCACTTTCATTGTCTAGAGTAGTGGAAAACTGTCTTTTATAAAAAAAAAAAAACACTTGAAAATAGAAAACTTATTTATCACATTATCGCAAACATGTCAATGTCACTAACTGAAGGGTGTCACAAATCGCGGCGGCTTCTGGAAGCACACTACTGCTATCCAAATCGTTCGAACATTAAATTGATTAATATTCTCACCAGGAAGATAACCCACACCACTGCGAATATTATTACAAACATACAAAACTCAACACTTTGTTCTTGTACGGTAAAACGTCGCGTCGCGTCGTAAAGTCTCTACGCAAATTTCGATAATCTAAGCAATTGATAAGAAACAGACTCATATATTAAATAAAGCTTAATTGCAGAATAATTCCCCTAAACACTGATAAGTAAATTGGTTAGAAATATTAGATTAATATTAGTAGTTATTTCACTTTCTGCCTGTAGAAGGGTTATTTGTCTTTTGTATTTTATAATTTTTGTATATTATAACTTAATAAAACAACTAAATGCAAGGGTTCCCAAAATTAAAAGAATGTACCTATGTACATTCCGAAGAGTCGGCATATTTTTCAAGCACAATTATATATTTATCGACAGTAGTCAATGGATGGAGTGTGTTTACATTTTTCTAGATAGAGTCATTAGAGTTGGTTTACCTATATAGAGTTATATGTCCACATTAAGCGATGCATTTGCATAAAACTGGTCTGAATTAACAGGCCACTGTCACTGCATGTCGAAAACTCACTTTGAGGTTAGGTTTTTGGCATGGTAATGTCAAACTTATTTCTTCCAAAATAAATACGGAAGAGCAGTACCAACAACAATATAGCCATGTTTCTTAAACTTTTAAGTCAGGCCTAGAATTTAGCAATATCGATGTATTGAAGAGACGTAGTTTTGAGCTAATGATATGCTCGATTTGATAAAGGACAAATTTATAATAAAGAGGGTTTTTCGTTGGTCATGTGATTTACCACCTCTAGATTTGTTTCTTAGAGCTACTATAGCAAGTGCCGATTATCCACGTGATTTGGAACATTCTTCAAGCTATTCCCAGCATACAGCCGCGTCTATTGGAGAGTGCAAATCTAAAGAAATCTTAAAACTCTAGCATAACTCGATATATAACTATTAAAAGATCGACCTACGTAATTACTCCTATTCTTAAATCAATTGTAAAAATTACAAAAACAAAAACGAAGTGCAGTGCTTTAGGTAAGCTGTTAAAGAAAGACGCCGATGCTACAAGGCTCAGTTTATTATCCTTAACCTTATCCTTGACAATATACACCCAGGTGTAGATCCCAGTTTTCAACTTAAAATATCTCAGTTATTTTATTTACCAATTCTAAAATCGTTATATCTCAATCAATCTTAACTCCCGGAAAAAAAGATAATATGAATATTTTTGCATATTTCATTTTGGAGAAATTTTGAAATTTTTAGTATATTTTCGACCACATTGACTGTATACACCTGGGTGTAGAACTACATTTACTCGAAGTTGTATGGTAGAATTCGTCTTCAAAGATTTTTAAATCCAAGGATAATCTTGACGATATGCACGCACAAGTAGAACCTTGTGTTTGTTTGTATTGGAATCACTTGTTTCTGTAGTAAGTACTGTTAAATTTTATAAAAGAATCAACACTTATTTTTTCG
Source organism: Cheilosia grossa (assembly GCA_963082955.1). Classification (NCBI taxonomy): domain Eukaryota; kingdom Metazoa; phylum Arthropoda; class Insecta; order Diptera; family Syrphidae; genus Cheilosia; species Cheilosia grossa. The sequence goes on along the minus strand of OY720144.1, from coordinate 45,255,473 downwards.
TGTTTTTATTTTGTGAGTTCGTATTTATTTACATTATAAATTATAGCTAAAAGAGAAATTTAGTAGGTAGAAATATAAGCATAAGGTACTCAAATATGAACAAATATGTTCAAAAACACCAAACAGAAATATTAAAATATTATTTTGTATCACAGTCTTGACATTTTGTTTGCGTAAGACTGTGAACTTGGCTAACTGTTTTTTTGCACTGTTCGCAAACTTTCCTAATGTGGCGCTTCCTTTTCTCCTCACTACATAAATGTAAAGGGTTTTTCAAAAGGGACGCTACAAAAGTAGAGCGACAGGGACAGCAAACGACCCCGAATTTCTTGCCGCTCTTTTGACATTTCTCTTCAAGGTTTGCCATTTCATGATGGAAAGATATACGAGCCAACAACGAGTCGAAATCATTACGTCCAATTTATGGTCGTCATCATTTCTGGCTGAATGGCTTAGTCAATAAACAAAATATGCGGTATTGGTCAGGCAGCAATCCACACGTACTCCATGAGTCATCATTGCATCCCGAAAAAATTACGGTTTGGTGTGGTTTATGGGCCGGCGGCGTCATTGGGTCGTACTTCTTCCGTGATGATCAAGACCGGCACGTTACTGTGAATGGGAATCGCTACCGTTCAATGATAACCGAATATTTTTGGCCCCAAATGGATGACGGCTACGTCAAGTTTATGGTCCATACCAACAACCCTGCGACGATTGATGAACTTCGTACGAATATCGAACGTGAAATTGCAGCAGTATCGGCCGATTTATGCTTGAAAACCGTCGAAAATTGGGTTCAGCGTCTGGACTTCTGCAAGCGTGTCCGTGGTGGCCATGCAAAAGAAATCGACTTCCATACATAATGTCATCGAACGTACTTTCACAGGAATAAAGAATTTCATTGATATCCAAAACAGTTTTTATTTTATTTAAAAAAACTTTTGTAGCGCTCTTATTGAAAAAAAACCCTTAACTTGCACAACTCCAGTCGCATTTGACAGAAAAAAACAGGATAGACACAAAAACATCAGAACGATCTGATCACACTCGGTTCAGAGCGCGTTCATAATGCTCGAGCTCAGTTCAGTGCTCACCTCTGAACTAAAAAAGAAAAAGAATACTGTAGCACAAAAAATATTGCCCTATTTGTATAGGACGACCAGATCTATCCCGATCCGTCAGGTCATCTGGTATGAAGGGTTCTTGTAGCTCTTGATCTGGAACGCCCAACATTTTAACGTAAATAATACCTCTGCATAAGTAAGAAATTTTATTACTTCATGTTTCACTTTGAACAAAAGCAATGAACGAATACGTAATTTATGCAAACACTTTTCCAGAACAATATGGTTTTCGAAATAAGAACAACCAAAAGAAATCTTGACGGTAGGAATTGTCATTTGATTGACTATTTCTCTTATGGACGATAGCAGGAACTTACTTACTTTTTTACTTGAATAAAACCCAAAACTAATAAATAACTAACTAATAACATTAAAAAAAAATTGCCGATACGATGAAATACAATACCTGATAGGCTGGTTCACAACGTCAAATAGTGACTTTCAACTAGAAATGGGCAGTATACAAAAATTAAATATTGCGAAACTTAGTAGCTGGGATCCAGATTCAAAAACGAAATATTTGTGTGTGCTTAAACATTTTTGAAATAGTACAATTGATGAAAGACAATTTCTACATCGGGTTGTTCGATGTCAGGGTAAGGAGTATTTACTTAACGACAAAGTGAAGGTTAAATTCGGTGTTTCTGCAGCCAAATTAACATCTGCAATTAATATAAACAATTGGCTCGTAAATGTTTATGTGAGAAGCTTTAAATTTCAAATACATAACAACACCTCCATCATCGCATACATCAACCAACATCAGCGAATGCAGAGCAGTCAGAGTCACCATCAACTGCCGTTAAACTCGCATTTATAGCACAACAATAATACTTAAATATGTATAATGTACTATCAAAATATGGGAGACTTCTCCTCGAAACTAAGAGAGTTTTCCTTTACCCTCGATGCATGCGATTATGATATTTTTACTTTCACCGAGCCATGGCTCTACAAAAATATTAAGAATGAAGAGTTGTCAGACGTTTCCCTATTCTCCGTTTTTCGCTGTGATCGATTGGATGTGACGAAATGCTCTGGAGGAGGGACACTGCTTGCTGCGAAGCGCTCACTCGGAGCTGTTCCTGTTGAAATTGATGTTTTCAGAGTTGAAAAAAAAAAATGGTTAAACTATGCGTACGTCTTATTAACGTAGGTGGAGGTTTGCTGATATTTCTAAGCTATATCCCACCTACAACTTCATTTCTTATATACAAGAAGCATTTAGAGAATAATGATAGGGTTATCCTTATGCCGAAATTTAATAATTTTAATGTTATGTGTACCAGGAGATTTCAATTGCGGTGACCCACAACTGATAGTAGGGTAGGGTGGGGCAGATTCAACACCTTTTTCGCAGATTTGAAATAACTTCTTTCGCAAATACATATTTGAAATTTTTTTATTTTTATTTCAAGCTATGATTATTTTACTAAAAGAATGCATAATTTATTAAAGATTAACTTAACCCTTCCAATTTAAAAAAAAAATAAATTTTAAGCTGCGCTAAAAAGGCGAATCTGCCCCATCGTGGGGCACAATCGTCATCCGGGTGGGGCACTTTCGACGTGAATTTAGACGACGCAATAAATTCAGAATCAATAAGTAGGAACGTACTGTTTTATTTAAATTGTTTAGCTTATCTTAAATCTATAAACATAAAAATTAAATACGATAAGAAATTCATTTTTAAATTAAAATTAAATTAAAAAATACATTTAAAATAACATTCGTTTAGGTAATTAATAAAGGTAAAATAAAGGGATTTGTCCGTCTTTAATAAACGCATCTTTAAATCGTATCCTGGGGAACACATACACTGGAGGAAGAGCCCAACCTGAGGCATTGACAATTCCTACAACAGTTACAAGTGTTCCCCTTTCTGCCGATGATACCTGACTAACCGATCTTTTTCCCTTTTCTGCTATTACCTAAAAATTATTTCTAATGAAAACAACATCATATTACCTATAAGATGTCAATTCTTACCTTAGGAGATGCTAAAACTGTTGAGATGTCCGTTTCATCCAAGTTAAAAATACTCTTAGATTCATAATTGTGTTTTTCGTATAGCCTTTTCAAGTTTGAAAAGAATTCTTGCACGGAATCTTCATTAAAACCCCTTAATCTAGCTAGGCTAATGTTTTCTGGTTTACGCAAAGAAATATCTGGATTTCTTTTCAGAAGCCCGCGTATCCATTCAATTCCAGCCTCTTTTTCGATCATCCAGCTACTTGGCACTGTAATATTATTTTTGTTTGCATATTCAAAAGCAAACTTTCGTGCCATTGAATATGTATAACCAAACGTCAGTGCTGAACACTTTTTAAAATAGTCCACGAGCTCACGCTCTTGATATTTGAAGAACACTTGTTGGGTTGTATATTTGGAGCCGTAAATTTCATTGAGCTGGGAATCACAGGACTCATTAAAGGAACTTGGTTTCTTCAACCTCGAAATAAGTGTTGTTCGTTTTAGGTCATACTTCCGAGCAGCCGACGTGGGAGTCTGGATTTTATTCCTAATTTCTTCGAGAGCCTTCTTAACTATTGTTTCGTCGATATTACATCTGTTTGTAGTTTTCTTATAAGAACGAACCATTCTGTAAATTTATTATAATTTCTAGATATAATTTTTAGATTTAAATTGAATTTAAGTTTTGAATTTTAACTTAATAAATCCAACATGGGGCACTTTCGACTTCTGCCGAAACTGCCCCATGTGATTTTGTCGAAAGTGCCCCATCCTTTGCTTTAGTAAACGTTATTGCTTTCCACAAAACTTATAAAAGTAATTTAATTAAATGTTATAAATAACTAAAATATATTATAAATTCAAACATTTGACACTCATAACCAAGGAATTCCTATAAGAAACAATTAAATATCACTTACCTCATGTACAGGAAAAATTGTAAGATATCAATGAAGAAACTAAAAAACGATCTAACTACCACAACTCCTGAAGAAGAACTGTCATACTTCGTGTACGATCTGAGAGAACATTGCGGCACGAGTTGCCATCAAACATTTTATTTAAAAATTAACCGCTTTTCTGTAATAACGAAAGTCTAAAGTGCCCCATCGTCGAAAGTACCCCACCCTACCCTAGGTTTTTGCTAATTTTGTTATGTCCTGAAATTGAAATTGCGTTAATTGATTCTGTATTGTCTAATAATATGACTTAAATGCATATGTTATGCAATGTTGTCCTTTACTTAAAAATTCCTTTCATCATACAGCAATTAATATTTTAAATTTTTCAACTTTCAATTCTACAAGGTTTGTATACTTATAAATTTGATTCTGATAACCTTTCTCGTATGAATAATTGCTTAGCTTGTCAAATGAATTTCTGTGCAAAAACATATCCGAAAAATTTTTTACATTTAAGGGTTTTTTTAACACCACCTCTCGCGAACCTATGACAAAGATCCGAGAGTATAACTGTCTAAAGAGCTTCTCAATTACCCGTTTGGAATCGTAAACTGTAGATCCCTTCCATTCGTTCCGAAAATGAAGCTCACACAAAAACGAATGGTTGTGAGAAGCTAGGCCTTGGGTCCCTACGGACCTGTTGCGCCAACTATTATTATTATTATAACTCTGTGAATGATCATGTTATTTTTGCCGTCTAAGAAAAGAGTTTATTTTTTTGTCTAAATTCCTTTGTAGTAATTTCATTCACTTGGTTGAAAGTAACTTTATAGGTTCTCCTACAACTTTTTGGAAATTTATTAACACCAAACGAAAAAGTACTAGATTCCCAGCCGTGATAAATCTTAATAGCAAACAAGCCAGTTACCCTAAAAGTATTGTCTTTCCAATTCCACATCTTCAACTTATATTCTTTCCCTCCCATCTGTTTGCTCGTTGTACACGTTTTACGTCAGTGATAGGTATTCAGATTGTCTTTAATAGTTTAAAGCCACAAAGAAAGCCAGATATTTTAGGATTTTAACCTATCGTTTTACGTTTTTGTTCTAGCTCACTTTTTTTCCGTTTTTAGATTCGATTAATGAATCCCTTGTTAAGGGAATCTTTTTAAATGAATGGAAAATATCTACCATAAATCCAGAATAAATCCAGTATATAAGTCGGGTAGTAGGCATCTTGTTTCTTACTACAGATTACTATTACTCAACTCTCGGTTATTCCGAAAATGTTAGATAATCTTGTAAAAGATAAGCTTGCTTTTACAATCAAGCATTAAGTCAATAAATGCCAACATGGTTTTTGGGAAAGCAGATTTACTGTTTCAAATTTATTGGGATTCACCAATTTTTTATAGCGTCTTTAAAAAGCCATAGACAAGTGATTAACACTGACCTCGTGAAAGCGTTCAGCAGAGTTAATCTAATGATTCTCTTAGAAAAATTAAGTGCATAATGGATCTTATGGTCCTTTACTTCGATGGTTTAATTCCTACTTGCATGGCAGGACTCAATATATAGTTATAGGGGACTATTTTTCTAAGGAAATCCTAGTTACTTTTGGCGTCCCTGATGAAGGAAGCTATATAGGTCCGCTGTTAGATTTTCCTTTTTATTAATGATCTATCGGAATTAATAAAAAAAAATGTTTTTTTTTTAAATTAATTTTTTATTTACTTCTTTTTTAAACTTACATACTAGACAAAAACGATTAAATCTAATTTAAAATTAACATTTAACTTATTCTAGCTTACTAGCTCTAAGCGAGCGCTCTAAACTTATCAATATCCTTAAAATTATTGCCTTTTGGCCTTAAATCTATCTATTTCTGTGTTTTGTTTTATTTTTTAGTTTTCAAGAAACCTTAGAAAACTTGAATTCTTCATTATTGTTTTTTTAAAACTAATTAGAACTACCTAAGCTACTTAAGCTAAAATCAGGGTGGTGAGCAATCTCATCGATTGGTCACCATCCTGATCGCGTCCATGGGCGCCTGACAACCGCCCACAAGGGTTCATCAGTGCCACCGAGACCCGAGCGAGGCTGTAAGCGCCGTTCGAGTCTCGGCAGCACTATTCATGTTGGCTAGCCCTGCCCCTCCCGTTCCCTGTCCCGTTCCGCAATTTCGGTATTAAAGCGGAGGAGCTCCTGAGCATTGGCGGCGTACCCGTCGTGGATGAGCCGCTTATCCCTCGCGCTGCGGTGGCTGTGGTACAATACCGGCACACCATCTTTTGTCTGGACTAACCCTTTCATGTCTACATGAAGGAATGCCTAAGGCGGGATGAAACCAGGCCGAAGCGTACTCTCGTGGTACATTAAATTGCGGTAGTAAGCCCCTGAGATCAGGTTAATATCACTGGCCGTCGCCCTTGCAACGTGCCTCCGAATCACCTTAATAAGGAAATTGTCAATCCTATTCAGTCGAGCCCCATTGTATAGGGTCCTGTTGGGATAGTATTTTATGTACTGAGATTCGGGAGTTCTAAACACCCGAATCTTTTCCATGTAGGACGGCGCTATATTGAACCACATGGGGCAGCCATAAGCGATGAAATGCCTTATAAAGGCCACGTTAGCAAATGACCTTCACCCTGGAATCAAGTTGACTGCTGCGAAACAGTCTCCATATCAGAGCGTGGGCCCTCCTAGCCCCAGCAAGACAAGATACTGGTCCAGCCAGATGCCAAGATACCTCACCATGCAGTCGCTCTTCAGCATCCGTGGTGGACAGACGACTTTGAGAGTGAGGCAGCGTGTGCAAAGGCAAGTGTTAAGTAGTGTTTCCAAATGTAAAAAAAAAGTGTAAGCCATTTGGCTCAAGAAGCGAGTCTTCGGCTCTTACGTTAGAGGAGCGAAGTTCGTTTCCCAGTGGGGGATTAATTTTTATTAATTAAATTAATTAATAATAACAAAGACAATAGAGAAAAGTGCCGCAAGGCGATCAGGCAATGGACGCTGACCAGTCCAAGGTCCCGCAAGGCGATACCCCGTTGCCAAAACGCGTGACCAGGCAGGACAAAATAAGACTTCAGCAAGTAGAAGCAGCAACAACAACAACTACAGCAGCACCAGTAGCAGCAGCATCGACAACAACAATGAGTGCGGCAGCACTACCAGCACATGATATACCATCAGCAAGTACCGCAGCATTGACAAAGGTGGTACAGTCAACAGATTTGTCAAAAACCGATAAAAGACGGAGGAAACTAAAACCAACGCCAAATCTCCAAAATAAAAGGAAGCCGTCGTCACGAGCAACCTCCTCAGCAAAGGAGACAGACGGGGACCCTGATGGTCTCAGCTACTCCTACGAGTCCGAGGGGGGCGAGGGAAGATACAAGGGCGAAGGTAATTCTTTCCGATTACTGGACGCCGAAGAAGAGGAACAACAAAAAAGTGACCACGACGACGAGGAAGCCGAGTTAGACCGGCTAATTAATGAGCTCCTACTGAAAAGGGAGAAATTGCGGCAGCAAAAACTGCAACAACAGCAACAAAAGCTGATACAGTCGCAAGCTGAGCAGCAACAACAGAAAGACCAACAAAAAAAGCTAAAGCAGCAACAACAACAACAACAACAACAACAACAACAACAACAACAACAACAACAACAACAACAACAACAACAACAACAACAACAACAACAACAACAACAACAACAACAACAACAACAACAACAACAACAACAACAACAACAACAACAACAACAACAACAGCAGCAGCAACAGCAAAAACAACAGACGAAAAAACAGAAAGTACCACCTATAAATGTAAGTCATCTAGATATAAGCGATAGCATAAGGTTATGTAGGTTAATTAGTAAGGATTTTTATATTAAAAACTCGAAAATGAGCTCAAGAATTATGAGTGCGACGACCTTAAGTTCTTGGGGGTCAAGCCGTTTTCTTCGCCTGCGGACAGGGGTGGTAGCCGCAAATTACCATTCTTTTTGGTTCAATTAACCCCCGACAGCAAAATTGATAGTCTGAAAAGCATCAGATTCCTGTACTATCATGCAGTACGTTGGGAAAAATTAAAGAGGTCAGATCGCGTGCTTCAATGTATGCGCTGCCAGAGGTTCGGGCACGCCGCAGCTAACTGCCACATGCTGTTCAGGTGCGTTAAGTGCAACAAGGACCACAAACATAGGGAATGTAGCGATAGGGTAGAAGATCGAAGCCAGCTCTCATGTGTACTCTGCAACAGCTCAGGACATCCTGCTAATTTCAGGGGATGTCCCAAGTATCAGCAGGCAAAACAGAATGTGCAGGCTCGAAAACAGAAGTCCGAAGAAGAAAAAAGTCGAAAAAGTCGCTCGTTCTCTAATTTTGTTGCACCCAATGTGTCCTTTGCCCAAATGGTAACTGGACCGGGTAGCACAATCACAAAAAGCGCGCCGAAGGTTCCTACACCGGAAGCGGATCTGGATTTGAAATCGATCCTTCTGTCACTGCACGGAAAGATCGACAATTTCCAGAAACAATTAAATGAGCAAGCGGCTCTAATAGACATTTGAAATCGATCCTTCTGTCACTGCACGGAAAGATCGACAATTTCCAGAAACAATTAAATGAGCAAATGATGGGTACGCTGGACGAGGTAAACTTCAAGATCCTTGCGGTGAATGTTAATTCACTAATCCGGATCGAGAGAAGGACCAATCTTTCCAATCTGTTGAAAGCCAAAAAGCCAGATGTACTTTTGGTTAGCGAAACTAAGCTAACGCCGAAGCGCAAATTAGGCTATAAAAATTATCATGTAGTTAGAAGAGACCGGCCCAACTCCACACAGGGAGGTGGTGCCGCTATCTTAGTACGTAATGGCTTGCGCCATAAGGTTATATATAGTGCGCCGGTTCCAGGTGTTGGAAGCATGCATCGTATGCATTCCCCTCAATACCCAGAGGCGGGATCATGTGGTGTCGCTTTACGCACCTGAATCTCCTCAACGCATTGAATTTTTGAATGAGATCGAGACGCTTTTTCGTTGCTTACAGCTTCACTCGGAAGATAACTATTACTTTTTGGGCGGAGACCTCAATGCTAAACACGCGGCCTGGGGAAATGATGTTCCGAACCCTAGAGGCAACCAGTTTCACGACTGGTGGCGTCATAATATGATTGAGTACAAACTCGAATTGTACGCGACGGATATCCCGTCTTTCCCTAGAGATGGTTCTTTCTTGGACTTGGCGCTAGTTGACGAAAGACTGGAACTAACAAACATTGATCTAAGCACGCGGAACTGTTTACGAACAGTTGAGTACGATAGTGATCCCTACGGACTTGCCGCCGTAATACGGATCCCGAACGAGCAGACGCAGCTGGAGCAGTACGACTAAGTGCGTTCTTTCGATTACCGAAATGCGCAGTGGTCGCCCTTCTCCAGAGTGTTAAAACGCGACATACTTTCATGCGAAATCGACCCACCCACAAACAAGAACTTAACGAACGATGAGATCGACAATCATTTACGGCAAATGAATGTCGTCATCAAACAGAAAATGGAGCGGACTATCCCTCGGGTAGGACGTTCCACGGGCGAAGAACAAACTGAAAAGTATCGAAACCCGACAATCGATGCTCTGTACAGACATAAAAGTAGACTGCTCTCGAGGCTAAAACGGCTACACAGACAATTTACTGACAGGAACGACCCCGAAATTAGGACACTGAAGTCGATGATCAAAAACTTGAAACAGTTGATCACCGAGAATTACAGAAAATCTGTTAGTTTGTAGGTATTGGAGCAATAAAATTCGGGCTATTAAACCAGTAGCCCGAATATGTTCCCACAAATAAATAAACTGTTCAGGCGGAAAGATCACAACGATATTTCATGTGTTCGCATACCTCGGACGAACGAGAACAGACAGACACTACTGACTGCTGGCATAAGTCCGGAAAGTGCTGAATCGAACGACGGTTTTTTCGTGGTCGAAGACCCGCAGGAGAGGGTGAATTTGATGGGAGCTTTCTTTGAGACTGTGTATACCGTGAACAACCCTGTTTGCCGTAACCGCGACCTCGAGGAGAGGGCCTTTCTTAACCACTTTTATCTGCGGACCGAAATTCAAGATTGGCGATCCGAGAGCAACGGTTTCACCGTGTTCAATGACGACAACCGTGTAAATGGCACAATCGCCGATGCAAATACTCATCACTTAAAAACAAAAAGTCGCGGGAGTTGACGGTGGCCCAAACGTCGTGTTAACCCTTTATAAGTAATTTAGATTAAGTAGCTTAGGTATTCTTAAGTAGTTTTATATAAACAAAAAAAAAAGAGTATTCAAGTTTTGGAAGTTTCTTGAAAAGTAAAAAACCAACCATCTAAATATTGATAGACTTAAGGCCGAAAGGCAATAATTTTAAGGATATAGTTAAGTTTAGAGTGCTCGCTAAGAGCCAGTAAGCTAGAATTAAGACAAATGTTAGCTTTAATTTAGATTTAATAGTTTTTGTCTATTACAAGTATAAAGAATGATAAAATAAAAAATAAATTAAGAAAAAAAATACCGCACCACGTCCCTGCTGCCCAATAATTGTCAATTTTCTCTAGTTTTTTCTGGTATCCCCATCAGAGGCCCTAGCCAATGGAGTTCTGAACAGGATTGTTTCCGATTTTTGGAAATTGATTTTAAACTTCCAATCATCGCAATACCTCTTAATTTGCTCGAAGTCACGCTGCAGAAGGATGGTAATGACCTCGATTTTTGGACCTGATCTGTACGCTACTAAATCGTCTGCGTACGCTATAGCATGTTTGAGGGAACGCACCAGATCACTTGTTTAAATATTAAACAGGACCGACGAATTCACTGCTCCCTGTTGTAAGCCGTTTTTAATTTCGAAAGCCGTGCTCGAAGTCACGTTGCCAGCTTTGACAACGAACTTCTTTCCCATAAGCATATCATAAATCATATACTGCAAAGGTTTTTGAATGCCCAATCTGGTCAGCTTATAGAAGAGCCCCTCCAACCATACGGTATCGAAGGTCTTCTCAAAGTCGACCAGGCAGGCAGCTGTGCATTGCTTCTTACATTTATTCCACTGAATGTCGGAAACCAGTTTCGACGCGACAAAAATAGTTTGAGACACCGTCAACTCCCGCCGAGTTTTTGTTTTTAAGTGATTCAAAGATGCACCGAAGTTCATCTCTACTCACGAACAGATGAGTATTTGCATCGGCGATTGTGCCATTTGCACGGTTGTCGTCATTGAACGCGGTGCAACCGTTGTTCTCGGATCGCCAATCTTGAATTTCGGTCCGCAGGTAAAAGTGGTTAGGTTAGGTTAGGTTGAAGTGGCTGTCGGCTAGCCGACACACTTAGACCATTGTAAGGTCCCTTGTGATACCACATGAATCTAAAATACAATTCTTCCTACTCGTTGAACCAATTGGAGCTTCTGATGAAGCGTAGGATATTCCGAATGTCTGTGCTTTTTAGATCGTTCAGATCATTATAGTAGAACGCTCCCAGATGGAATTTACGTCTTTGTGAGAGGGCCGGACAAGTACAGAGGAGATGGAGAATAGTTTCTTCTTCCTCCTCGTCAAGACAGCTTCTGCAAAAATCGTTTGCAAATACGCCAAGCCTTGTTGCATACCTGCCTATAAGACAGTGTCCTGTGATGACACCTATTGTAGCACTTATATGTTTCCTATCCAGGGATATCAAATGTCTAGACCGTTTTAGATCCAGCTTTGGCCAAATCCGTTTTGTCACTAGACATGTCGAGCCGGTTGTCCATCTAAGATTTGCTCTATTGATAGCATCCTGCTTTATTATGAGTTTACAAGTAGCGGTTGGAATACCTTACGAATCCTTAACTAAAAGTATAGGTAGTGTGGTACCGTGTTTGGCGAGTTCATCAGCCTTGCAGTTGCCTGGGATGTCCCTATGCCCCGGCGCCCAACAGAGGTGAATATTGAACTGCTCCGCCATCTCTATGAGAGACGAACGACAGTCTTGGGCTGTTATAGAATTTATAGAGAATGATTCCAGGCACTTGATAGCAGCTTGACTATCCGAGAATATGCGGATATCCTTAGCAGATATCACGTTTTCTTTCAGCCAAGATAAGACTTCTTTTATCGCCATAATTTCCGCCTGAAAAACGCTACATTGATCAGGAAGACGGAAGGAGAGACTAAGATTTAGTCGGTCGGAGAAGACACCACCACCAACACCATCCTCAGTTTTCGAACCATCCGTGAAGAAGTGGATCGATTCATCACCCAGGAATGCGTCCTCCTCCCAGAATAATCTGGTGGGAATGGAGACCTGGAAGTTTCTATCGAACTTAAGTTCTGGTGTGGTGTAGTCGATGTTTCCTGGAAGGTTCTGAAGATCGTTCAGGATAGCAGCATGGCCAGTTGTTTTGCTGGTCCATTGTGAAGTGGCTTTAAGGCGTACGGCTGCGGAAGCTGCCGTTTGCCTACTGAAGATGTCAATGGGTGCCAGATGAAACGGGATGTCAAGTGCAGCAGAGGGGGTAGTGCGAAGAGCCCCGCCGATGCACAAGCAAGCTGTTCTTTGGACTTTGCTTAGCTTATCACGATTGATCGCTTTGTCCAAAGCAGTCCACCAAACAACCACGCCATACGTGAGTATCGGTCTTATGACAGAGATGTATAGCCAGTGGGTGATACGAGGCTGAAAGCCCCATTTGTTCCCTATGGTTTTTTTGCAAGAGAAAAGTGCCACAGTGGCTTTTTTAACTCTTTCTTGGATGTTAGGCTTCCAGGTTAACTTTCTATCAAAAATGAGTCCCAAGTATTTAGCTTCATTTGAGAATGTCAATCTAGTGCCATTAATATGTGGAGGGTCAATGTGAGGAATCTTGTATTTCCTCGAAAAGAGGACAAGTTCAGTTTTGTGAGGGTTAACCCCCAACCCACATTTGTTCGCCCATGTTATTAGCCCATTGAGAGCGTGTTGTAGGAGTTCTTTTAAAGTATTAAGGTACTTTCCTGACACAGCAATAGCAACGTCGTCCGCATAGGCAATCACATTATGACCTCCCGCTTCCAGGCATATCAGCAGTTCATTCACCACCAAATTCCAGAGAAGGGGAGATAGGACGCCACCTTGTGGGGTTCCTCTACTGACAGATCTTCTGGTAGATATCTCACCCAGGCTTGAGTTGATAATTCGGCTATTGAGCATCAAATTAATCAGCTCGCCAAGTGATGCATCCACGTTCAGAGCTGCCAGTGCACCAGCAATCGCAGATGAGTCGACGTTGTTGAAAGCGCCTTCTATGTCTAATAATGCAACCATTGTATACTCCTTATGACGGAGGGAATCCTCAATAGAGCGCGTTAGCGTGTGTAGAGCCGTTTCTACAGATTTTCCCTTAGAGTAGGCATGTTGTGCCGTTGACAGGTATTTTTTGTCAATGCTTTGGCGTAAATGGATTTCAATCAGTCGTTCTAAAGTTTTTAGGAGAAATGATGAAAGACTTATCGGTCTGAGATCTTTCGGACTTACATGAGAGCATTTACCTGCTTTGGGTATGAAAACCACTTTAACTTCTCTCCATAGAAATGGGATATATACCAGATCCAAACAGCTTCTTAGGATTATCATTAGGACTGGCAAAATGATATCCGAAGCGTTTTGTAGCTCGGCTGGTATTATGCCGTCTGGTCCCGAGGATTTGAATGGTTTGAAGCTATGTAGCGCCCAAAGCACTTTGTCTCTAGTAATCAGACCTTATAGGTTGATAGATTGCGAATTTGATCTGTTTGGATCTTTGTAGGCAATACTCTTTGAGCTGCCTGGGAAGTGGGTGTCGAGCAGCAAATTAAGCGATTCTTCGCTAGAAGTCGTCCAAGCGCCATCTGTCTTTTTCAGACAACTTGGCATTGTTGGGTTTGTCGAGAGTATCTTTCTCAGCCTTGATGCCTCGGAGGATTCCTCTATTTTGCCACAGTCTCCATGATACTCGCTTGGCTTTCCTTAAATCTTTCTTATATATTTTAAGGGCTACCTTGTAGGAATCCCAGTCGGTCACTTCTCTTGTGTTTTTGGCACGATTGAAAAGTTTTCTGCATTTTGTCTTACTCAGTCCCAATTCTGAAGTCCACCAATGTGGTTTCTTCTTTCCCCTTGGTAGAATAAGAGGACACGAGGAGGACATCGCACTATTTAATGCCAACGTAAGATTTTTGACTTTAAGATCAAGCTCATTGGCATTATAGGGGGGACTTAAAAGCTCTGAGCTAATTGATTTTTCCAGAGTATCCCTTTATTTGAGCCAATTTGTTTTCCTAGGATTCCTGAACGGAAGTTGGCAAGGAGGGTCATCGGCTAGTTTAAATTGAATATACCGATGATCTGAAAAGGAATGCTCAGCTGATACTTTCCAATTGGTAATCAACTGACTAGCAGTATCGGAGACAAGAGTTATATCTAAAACTTCCTGTCGGTTTCTTGTTATAAAAGTAGGTTCATTACCTACATTGCATACGATAAGGTTTGTTGTTAAAATGTAATCAAGAAGAAACTCACCTCTATCGTTAATGTCCGTACTTCCCCATACCGAGTGGTAAGCATTAGCATCACAACCGATTATGAGGTTTGTTTTTGTCCTCTCTCCTTCCGCGATCGCTCTCTCTAGTTTATCCCCAGGGAGTGGGCCCGTGTAGTCATGGGCCAGATATGCTGATGCTATCCAGTAGGTGCGTTTCGCAGTTACTAGTCTTGCAACAGTTACATCTGAATCGCTGAAAATAGGGAGTAAAAGTAATTTGAGGCTACGTTTCGCTAGTATGCATGATCTGGGTCTACCTTTGTCAGTAACGTACAGCTTTTCGTATCCCGGAGTCTCGAGTCCACGAACCACGCTGTTGTCAAACCATGGTTCCTGTATCAAGACAATGTCTTCTCTACCCTTTGAGAGGCGGAGGATAAGGGCGGCCGAAGCCTCTATGGAGTGATGGAGATTAATCTGAACTAATTGCAGCATTTTTGCTACAACTAGGCGGATGAATCTCCACCACAGTGTTGTTAAGATCTTCCGCTTCCGAAGGTGAACCAAGAAGCTCGTCCTCGCTGAGAAGAATCTTATTGAATTCGTCCATATCCATATCCGACAAAGTGTGTTCTATGGTATGAGTGTTTGTGCTGGAGGCATCATCATCAAACGATGGGAATGAAACCGATGCTCCAGGGTCTGAGATCTCAGGTTCTGAACCTGTGGGGTACGGAGGCATCTTGCCTGAATCTAGCTCGTCTTTTTTGTAGACTTTTAGGGTGATTGATTCGAAACCAAATCTGATCACACCTTTAGTCAGCGTCAAGGGAGCAAGCGACTCTTTGTTAATGAAAATAAGAGCACACCTGTAGAGACCTCTTTGCTCTTCCAGCTTTACAACCTTCCAGTTGTAAGTCGGGAGTGACGGATTGCTCAGTCTGATAATCTCGAGGATCTCTTCGCTGGAGGAGGGTTCGGCTGGGATCCAGGTACGAGTTCTAGGTCGGCTTGGAATATCCTCCCTCGCAACGACGTCGAGTTTCGCACCTGGCCAAACTTCTCCCAGCCTGCTTATAGCGAACTTGTAGAGATCGCAGGATCTCTGATCATCGCAGGCGATCAGCTTCACATGGCCCTGATGCCATCCACCATCGCATGTAATGGGAGGTGGTCCTGGGTTTTCCCTCATGACGCTCAAGAAGCTGCCTGAAAGCTTTGTCTTGACCACCTGCCACCGTTCAGGGGAGATCGTGCCATCATCGTCACTACGATCGATCACAGCGATCACCAATTTGTTCTTAAGAACGTCACTGAACGACTTTTGAGAGGTGACGTTGGATGACCTATTTGGGGCGACGGTGCTAAGCACCTTAGGTCTTTTGGGAGCCGGCACGGTCCCCTCCAACGATCTCTGGCGCTTAGACGTAGAGTCCTTGCTGGTCGCTAGTGGATCGTTCTTCAAGAATTTTACCGCCCATTCAAGTTTGCTATTTTGCTCGGCGGTCCTATCAGCCTTCAAAGTTTCTCCGAAGACCTTTAGGATATGAGCAGCATAGCGACGTTTACCATACGCCCTTTTAGATGGAGTGCGATGCCGCCCTGCTTCACTAGGAGACGCTTGCGAGATCTTACCTCCTGTTGTGCTAGTAGCACTGGTAGGGCCATGCATACTCACAATCCCACCACTGCTGAGTGTATCTTCTTTTTTGTGCCCCCTACAGCTGCTCACAGTAGAAGAATCATGAATGGTCACAATTTTTCCACCGCTCGCTGCCGCAGGAGCTGTCCCAGTAGTCAGCGAATTCGCCGTACTACCGCCCGGTTTTAAAGGAGAACCGGTCTCATTTTGTTTTTTGTATATTTTTTTATTTTTGTTTTTGTCCATATTTGTACCCACGAGTAGCGGAGAATTGAGGTCCGTCTGTGCAGAGATCCGCATTACACAGATAGGGCTAGCTAATCCGGAGGTCGCCAGGTATCCGGATACAAAGAGGTTAAGAAGCCCTCTCCTCGAGGTCGCGGTTACGGCGAACAGGATTGTTCACCGTATACACAGTCTCAAAGAAAGCTCCCATCAAATTCACCCTCTCCCGCGGGTCTTCGACCACGAAAAAACCGTCGTTCGAGTCAGTACTTTCCGGACTTATGTCAGCAGTCAGTAGTGTCTGTTTACTTCTACAAAAAGACTTGAACGCTTTCTCTGAGTGGTGCTGTTTTAACGATTTAATGTTAAACAGCGACAAATGTGCTTGTATTTATTAGCCTTAATAGAACTTTTCACTCTATTTTTCCACAATATTTTTTAAATGGTGATAAAATAAAAGTAGTTGATGACCTTAAAGATCTTGGTGTAATTTTTGATGCCCAATTAAGTTTTCATTTACATGTTAACTATGTAGTTTCCTAGGCGAATTAAGACATTATTTTGCGCCCTGTTTTGGAATATGGTTGCCTTGTCTGGGATTCTACTACTGCCTTAAATGTACGCAGAATTGAAAGCGTTCAGAAGAAATTTTGAGATTTGCTTTACGGCACTTTTTGAGTAATAATGGAGTTGATGTTCATAATTCCTACCGTTCAAAATGTCTTTGACTTGGAATCCAAACTCTTGAATCGAAGAGAAAAATGTTCAATGATTTGTTTATTCGTGATATCTTATCTGGCAGTAATGATTATGAGAATCTACTTTTGTGTTTGAATTTGTATGCTCCTTCTACATCTCTTAGATCAAGACCACTTTTATTTGAATTTAGCCACACTACATTGTAGGGGCAACGTGAACCTGTCTCAATTTGTATTAAATTGTTTAATCTGTTCTATTACGAGTTGGATATATTTTTGCCTGGAAATATTTTTAAGGATAGATTTATTTCGCTTATCACCAATTATATTCATATTTAACTTATGTATTATTTTATATGATTCCACAGTTGTTCGAAATCTAGGGGTTATAAATCGTAGATTGAATAAATGAAAATGAAGAAGTCAATTTGCTAACGTAACTTGTAAGCCCTTAGGTTAGACTAGTTTAGTGGGCTTGCGAAGAGTATTCCGCGCCTCATTCAGGTCAGTATTGAACCATTGTCATACCCGTCGGGGGAGAAGTCTTATCTCTTACACCTAGTTACCTATTCTACAAGTCTTGTAATTATTTATTTACTTACTGTGCTGTTGCACACAAACCATTCATTTTAAATTAATTTTTATTGGTAACTTTCATTAAACTTACATCCTAGGCAAAAACGATTAAATCTAATTTAAAACTAGCATTTATCTTATTCATAAGATGCACACAAACCATCCTGAGGATTTGCTGAATTTGTCTGTTGGAGTGTTCGAGACGTGGTCAGTGGCATAGGAAACTGGTTTTGTCCTCTAGATATACCTCATAAGATCTTAATCTTTTCTTAATTTTACGGCCATGTTCATAAACTAAGTAAACTGTAACTGACTGACAGCTTTCCCACGTCTCCCCCATTTCCGCCATAGATCTTAAACACACCCTCCCCAACACACCGATTGGTCATGCTCATTTGGGCCCCATATAAAAACGCTTTTTTTCAGAGTCAGAGCAGTTTTGCGAATCGATTTCTGAGCGAGATTCATGCCTACTTACACTAACAAGAAAATATTTTTCAAACTGTAAAGTGTGTTACATTTGGTCGCTGCAATGGATATTAACATAAATTGAATAGATTTTTTTGAACACAATTTACAATTTAAGAAAAGCTGACTTTTAATGCGCGCACCACCACAAATGCAAATGCAAAGAAAGGAAAATCTCATTTTAAAGTTCCATTGGGCACGAAAAATCTTAGGTCATTTTTATTTCCAATTTTGGACACAAACTTTATTTTCAAGTGGCAACCGTTGGTGCAATATAATACCTACCAGAAGGTAGTATTCCTACATCGTGGTATTTCTACATTTATTGTAGGAATTTCGATATCCGAAAATGGAAAAAGAACATCAAAATTGTGGGAATACTAATAATCTGACAAAAAACCATTCAAACTGTACATTTTTGGTGAAATTTTATCGCAACAGCTACATTTCAACATGAATATCAACGCACTAAATGCCCATAAAAAAGAGTTAATTTAAATCGCCTTTTAGCAAAATATTCTAGTACCAAAAAATGCTAAAAACACATCAGGCTTTTCTTTATATCGCAAAATTTGTCCGGCCACGGAGGCCATCGGAAATACTTATACCGATTTGGCCACTACAGCTCAACTCTTTGTCCAGAATGGTTAGATGAAAAAGAAGATAACGAGCACGCTGTTCCTATTGCGAACGCTTCCAACATTGGAGATGGTGAACCCAGAGGATTCTAGACGGGAA
This sequence comes from Cheilosia grossa, assembly GCA_963082955.1. Taxonomy (NCBI): domain Eukaryota; kingdom Metazoa; phylum Arthropoda; class Insecta; order Diptera; family Syrphidae; genus Cheilosia; species Cheilosia grossa. The sequence continues at coordinate 45,236,586 of OY720144.1, read as the reverse complement.
TTTGCACATACTAGTATTTATGGTACTAAACGAGCTGCGAAGAATAGAAATAAGAAGGCGATTTTTCAAGTTGTCGACTTCGATTCAATCGCATTGACATTTCATCATCATTCTAATCATTCTACGATTTTGCATGATCTTTTGCTCCGATTTCGTGTTACCTCTGATCATTTTCAGAAAGAGTTCATTCCCCTTTTATCTCTTTTTTATACTTTTACCGCGCGTTTTTTTATACCTTTGTACCGATTTATTAACCGTTCTAATGATTGTTGCTGACTTTTCGTGAACCTCCTGTTTGAGAATAAATTAAATTTCCATAGGGACGATTAAAAAACATAGCGCCACCTCTCGCGAACGTCTGGCAAACATCCGAGAGTATTACTGTCTTTAAGGACAGGACTAAAATTGTAGATCCCTTCCATTCGTTCCAAAAATGAAAAAATCACACAAAACGAATGGTTGTGATAATCTAGGCCTTGGGTCCCTACGGACCTGTTGCGCCAACTATATATTTATTTAAACACTTCAACAATGTCTACCTATATATATAAAAATGGATCGTGGTGTGTTCGGAAACTTAAAACTTGAAAACGACGGGACCAAATTGGATACTTCCTACTGCGGGCTTGTTACGAATTGCTACGCGAAGGCTTAGGAAACAAGAAAAGTCGGAAAATTCTCAACATGTGGCACTGTAGGCCCAAAATTTCGTTTTTAGTTCAATTCAATTATCTTCTAAAATCTCTCTGTATATACTAGCCTCGCATGTGTACCTTATACTAAAAAATGTACCACAATTTTCAATATTTATGAAACTTTAACCAGAAAACTCAATATAATACTCGTTTGATGGTAACACCATCCACTTAAGGTGAGTGATTCGAATATTTGTTTTCAATTTCAGAGTTGAGATGTAGATGCCGCTGGGTAGGAAATTTGGCTGGGGATGAGTTGAACGCGAAAAAGTTGCTCGGCCGATTTAAATGATTTTTTTTTTTTATTTTGTTCTTATTGCTGTATTTGAGGTTATGCAGACTTTAAAGATAAGATACTTTTGGACCCGATAGGTGGCGCTGTTGACGATCTTCAAAACAACTCAACCGATTTCAATGAAATTTTGGGAGTGTGTACGGTTGCTTTGCTTGAAAGATAGGATAGGATAGACCAGATAGTTGGAGCTGCTGCCGATCTTCTAAACCACTCAACCGATTCCAATTAAAAAAAAAGCAGTTTGAAAGACGTTGCCGAGATATACAAGGTTGGCCAAAAGAAGTCATCCGATGTTGTTCGGCTCTACTTTTTTAAATCAATTAAAAACTGCGATTCTGTTTCTTGATTATGTTTCTTTGAACCTTTAGAATTTTATTGGTCAAGTCGAGAATATGATATAGGCCAAATGGGCGCCATCACAATTTATTGGCATAGGGGCTCGTTTAAGGCATTTTTCATCACTTCGGCGAGAACTTCGGGCGATAGATTCTCGCCCTCGTGTCGAATGCTGTCCTTGAGGGCTTTTAAGGTCTCGGGCTTGTTCACGTAAACACGGGACTTAAAAAAACCCTACCAAAAAAGTCTGGAACGGTTAAATCGGCCGATCTTGCGGGCCAGTGCAAATCGCCAAAACGAGAGATGAGTCGACCCGGGAACGCCGCCTTAGGAATTTCGGTTGTGGCTCGCGCAGTGTGTGCCGTAGCTCCGTCCTGTTGGAACGACATGTCCTCCAGTCCTAATTCGTCCAATTGCGGCAAAAAAAAAATCGGTTAACATGACCCTATAGCGCGCACCGTCCACTGTTGTCGTTTGACCAGCGGCGTTCTCGAAAAAAAATTGTCCGATGACTCCTCCAGCGTGAACAGCGCACCATGCAGTAACTTTGAGCGGGTGTAATGGCTCCTCGTGCATTACTCGTGGATTTTCGGTGCCCCAGAAGCGATAGTTTTACTTTTTCACGTACCCGCCGTGGTGGAAATGGCCTCATCGCTCATTATGATTTTGGTCGAAAAATCGTCCACTTCGTCCTCGAGATTGAGGATGGCTTGGGCGTAGGTTACATGCGTTCGGCGGTCGACAGGCAGCAGCTGATGCACGGACTGGACTTTCGTTCTTGGGGAGTGAGCGATACATGGCTTACTCACTTGTATTCCACATCTATCTAGTCCACAAATGTCAAAACAGATTTGACATTGGCGACTATTTGCAAAAATAAGAGCATCTTCCAAAAGGGTGATCTCTTTTGGCCCACCTTGTATACTTTCTTGGCGAAAGTTTAACTACAGACGTAGAAAGCTATACTTACCTTCCGCACTCGGTGTTCCATATTGGACTTCCAGTTAAGTTAAGTTTTTCCAATTGTTTCAACTTAATTCAAGAAAAGACTTCCTCCGCATGAGATACGCACAGAGCAGAGCCACGTCTTGCAAGTTCATCGGCTTTCTCATTCCCCTCAAGATTCATATTCCTATGGCCAGACGACAGTGATTTCAAACCGATGACAAGCCCTGGTCAGTGTCTCCCTGCATTCCACAACAAGCTTGGACGTTGACTTAGTTGAACCGACATCCTTAATCGCGGCCTGACTGTGGACGAAGACGGCTTTTTTTTCTGGATGTCACTATATTAAGGAGCAGTCCAAACGCCTCCTTAATTGCAAGTACTTCTGCTTGAAAGACGCTGGTTGCGTTGGGAAGGCGAAGAGTCTTAGAGATTTCTAATTCTGTTCAAAAAATGCCTGCACCTGCTTCACAGTTTGGAACCATCTGTGAAGATAGGTATGTCGAATTCATTTACGACCGCACTCTCCTCGCACCAACATTTAGATTCCTTCAATCTAACTGCACTACATGCTGCAATGTTTTTTATATGCAGATCCACTGGCAGAAAACTGAGATTCACATTGAACGCCTCGGTCGGACTTGATCGAAAGGCTCCTGTTATTTCAAGTCCAGCTGTTCTTTGGACTCTACTTAATTGAATGATGTTATAGGCTCTGCTTAAGGCGGGCCACCATACCAGTGATCCGCAGTTGAGGGTGGGACGTACCACCGCTGTGTACATCCACCGAACCATCTTTGGTTGAAGCCCCCACTTCTTGCCGAAATTTTAACTACAGGCGCAGAAAGCTATGTTTGCCTTCCGCACTCGGTGTTCCATATTGGACTTCCAGTTAAGTTTAGGGTAAGCATGACTCCAAGGTTATTAAAGTGGTATTTTGGTTTTGGTGGTGAAAAGCATCAGTTCAGTTTTACTTGGGTTAACGCTAAGACCACAACCGCTAATCGTACCCAGAGCTCTTTCCATAATTTGACTAATCACTTGGGGAAACATACCTGATACTAGAACAACCACGTCATCTGCATACGCAACGACTTTGATACCTTCCCTGTCGACACTTGACAGGATTTTGTTAAGTACATACACTTATCTACTGACCTGTATTAAGATTATAATACTATAAAGATTTGGATTTTAAATAAAATTTCTTAGTACTTTTCAACTAGAACACAATTCAATTTAACATTTAGAAATAGAAGTTTCACATCTGGTGTGTGTTCACAATCACACTCTCTGTTTTTATTTATATATTTTTTTTTTCGAATACATAAATCAGGGAAGCAACGTTAACACGGATCAGCTAGTGTTATAAATAGCACGAGGCTAAAGTAATGGTAAGGGCAGTATTTACAATATTTACATACATAATAATATTCAAATATTATGTGTGTAAATATCGAATTATAAATTTCTCTCGACTGCAGAGAAATTGAATTGCCATTATTCAAACTTTTCGTTTTCATTTTCTTCCATATCAGTTGCTTTGCTGTATATAGCATAGGTAATGTCCGCATTGTGTTTTCCCTTTATTATTTTTGACTCCCGCACTTAGTAGATTGCAATACTGTCTGTCCACAACTCCTTTTATTGATTTTCGTTGGTTACATAAAAAAGACTGTTAAGGGTAACATTATCCATTGCCATTTATATCTGCCGTACAAGTTTGCCATGTGTTTTATGTGTTTATGTTTTAAGCGCCTTAGTAAAGGGTCCGCCAAACAACTTTTTTTTTTAAATGCAATAAAAAAAAACTACCAAATATTTTCTCAAATTTCTTTTTTTATTTGAAATTACAATCCTTCCGGTTAATAATGGAAAATAATTTAGTTCAAATGGCTGCCTCGGCTGGCCATGCAGTAGCCTACACGATCGGTCCAATTTTTAAGCAAATTATCGATTGTGTGCAGCTGTATTTCACCAATGGCTTCACGAATCTTGGCGGGTATGTAAACAAGCAAAATTGTCGCATTTGGGGCACAGAAAACCCGCACGCATACATTGAAAAGCCGATATACCCAAAACGAGTCACCGTTTTTGTTGCGGAATTTGGTCCAGAGGCACTTTCAAATAAAATAATAAACTTGATAAAATATTCAGTAGTTTTTTTTATAGCATTTTCAAAAAAAAAAAGTTATTTGCCGGACCCTGTAGTTAGTAGAATGAGATGAGTGTATGTACTCGTTCATTATAACTATCAAACGCGGAAGTAAGACACGATTTGTTTGGCGGAGCATTAATACTTATATCGCGGGAGGTAAATCATAGGATGAAATTAAGTTAGTGCCGTAGTCAATCGTGTCAATGTATTTCTTTTTAACTTCACACCACTGAATGCCTATCCTTATATTTAGCTATTTTATTCATCATAGGTTATGCGACTAGTTCCTTATTTCTTTTGTTCTAATGATGTAGTTTTAATCGTTTTTTTTTTTTTATTATTTGAATAAAGGAGTGTGAACAAAGATAATAAATATAAATTTGTGACAAATGCAACGGACCTATAATTATTTTATGCATATTATTTATTTGAGTCCAAACGGCTGAATTGCTCCCGAAGCTCCTTCCAGGATGGTTACACTCTCTGACAAAGATAAATGAATTTAAAAAGATGGATATTTTTTGTACGTCAATGCCCCCCAATACCCATATGTTTACATTGTTGTTTTTGTAATTTTATTCCCTGTCTATAAATGTGTGTGAGCTACAAAATAGCATGTCGCTAATGGACAGCCACCAATCCTCTTGTTTTTATGGGCACTTGTTTGTAATTTGTTGTATTCCGCTGTAAAACATCAGCAGTGAAGTTGGCTACTAGCAGTCCATAATAAGTCAATGGATTCTGGCGTATGAATATACGAATATCCGAATACGTATATATAGCGAATACGTAATATTTATTCGTAAGGCCCAATGTATTCACTTGGCTAAAGGAATAAAACATACAGATCTACCACATTCGCCTGAATATCCTGTGCAACCTATACCCGTAAGCTTTTACCCAGGCGACCTTCAGCTTCAGTCGGGTGACCATTCTATTTAGAAAACAGGTAAATAAACTTTAGACTTTAAATTTACGGAAGCTCACAATTTCGAAATTTGTAAGCCAAATATAACCCCTGTGTACTACTTAAATTTAAAGTCGATACTAAAAATGTTTGGAAAGGTTAAATGTGTTTTAGTAAGGCTCAGGCCATACGAGTCCTTAAAATGCTTTCAGCGCCTGATTTTCATCCGTTCATACGGGATCGGTCGCTGTTATATTTTTTCGCATTGGATCAAACAAAGTCCGTCCTTAATTTACTGTAGCTCAGTTCTGCTCTAGACGCATCAGAAAGATGAGAGAACTGAAAAAACTCGTTACAGTATTGCCATCTCAATCCTTTTGTGTTTATTTTTAATATCAACGAACTTATTCATTGCCACGCGAAGGGGATCCATCTAACATTTGTCAAGTTACATGTTAAGAGAGTGAGTGTCCCTCAGCTATGAACTCCCATGTAAACATGTTTACATATAAATATGAGTGCACAGAATTTCATATAGCCGAGCACACCCTCCCCCCATCAAGATCACAATTGTGACTACAGGTACACGATACAGAGTCTGCGAAGTGAGAACTCGTTCAACGTTCAGTAAATAAAAATAATAACAAATTCGCTGCACAACAAATCAAAACAAATCAAAAATAGCGAAATCTAGATTGAAACAATCGTTGGAACTTAACCATCAACAATGCAAATGATTCGCGTGTACCTGGGACGAATATTCGCCAGTTCGCAGTTCGCAATTAGCTCTCATGTGAATGATCCTAAAGATAGATTTCTATAATTTGAATGAAACTTGGCCCACAATTTCATATATGAAGCAATTTATTGTGAATAATCCCAGAATATAGCGGCTCCACGCGGCAGTCTCATTTGAATACTCCCACCAACAGTGTTGTTATGGATATTGTTTAAGAATCGTATATTTTCTCGGTTCAAAACCGTATTTGTCGTATTTTTTAAAAGTACGAGTACAAAAATGCGTTTAAGAGCGTAGAGGTCATAGCACTTAATTTGAATGTTGTTTTTTAATGCTCGTGAGAAATCGTTTGAACTTTAATATACTTTTTTTCATTATTATTATTGTTACTATTTCTAAGTTTCAAGCTAATTTAGCTTCAGAAGTATTTACTTTCTTACCAATAATATTTATACCTACCTTCTTAGTTATTGGGCTAAGCGAAATCCATTGAAATATGTGTTTCCATGATAGGTGGTTGAGAACTTATATTTCTTAAATTATATAAATAGCTTTTAAATTTTACCCATTTTAACCTGACATTTTCATTCATCATCAATGTTTAAATTTAAACAACCAAAGGGTACCGTGTTTTTAAAAATCATGAAAAAACTATAAATGAACAAAACACTATAAACATGATTATCCGTTTGATGTCAGAATTATCAATGTGCGACAACGTCAGTGTTACATAAGACGAAGAAAAATCCAAGTGACTGCTAAAAATCTTGTAGGAAAACAGTACAGATTTTATATGGTTGTAGTATAATTTGTTAGAAACAAAAATTAAAATTATGCATTGTAGCATTGTAGAATTGAAAAATTATGTTTATCAAACGTATTTGGTAACAACTGAGAAGTTAAACTAGTGGGAATTGTGAGCTGTTTAACAATAACTGAACAAAACACTACTCTGGCTATCATAAACCAGCTTTGTTATCCTACAAGTTTTTTTTTTAATTTTTTCTTAACTTCCGAACAAAAAGGCAGACCATTTGTGAAAGGATATGCGTCGCGAAACACTCTATTGTATTTTATTTTTCTAGTCGTATTTCGGTTTACCTTACGTATTTATTTAATATCGGAAAAAATTGTAAAAATATTTACAAAATCGTAGTAATTGGGCCGAAAAGGGCAAATATCGGAGCGTCGTAATACCCTTCGGAAGTCGTAATATTTACGATAAATACGATCACATAACAACGCTGTCCACAACTTGGGTTGTGCGTTCAAATAATACTGAAGTGAAGTGAGTGTGCCTTGCAAGATATAAAGGAAGAGAATTTGAATACGAACCGCTGTGTTTTTCCAAATTATTTCTTCAACGTTTGGTGTTTGTCACTATATTGCGTTTATTTTATTAGATTTAAGATTCGTTTGGAAAAAAAGGAAACTGCATATAACATGGTAGGTAGGTAGGAGCGGCGGTTTTTTATATTTTAAAACCCCAAGTAGCACTATGTGTTGTTTTCTTACCACAACTCATTTGACCTGGTTGTTTACGATTGTCGAATAGGAGAGTTTAGATCCAGCCTGTGGAATTCAAAAAGGTTATCAATTCCCTAATACTACTTTTCGAGATCTCCTCAAGGGAGTCGAAGAAGGGTTTACTCAGAGATCGCTGTCTGACCCTAGCTAGTGCTGGGCAGGCGCAAAGGTAGTTAGTGAGTGTTTCTTTTTCGGCTGCGTCATTACAGCTGCGGCAGTGTGTATTATGTGGGATGCCTAATCTGATTGCGTGTTCCCCTATTGGCCAATGGCCTGTGGTTATCGCTGTTATTCTGGCAATATCTTTTCGTGATTTACTTAGAAGGTAGGCTGTTTTTTCTGTGCTGTAGTTTGGCCACATCCTTCTGGATATGATACAGTTCGTCAGCCTCCTCCATCTGAGGTTTGCCTTCGATAAGAATACTGAGGAGATCTTTGCTTTGACTGCTCCGAGCGGTACCTGAACCGATACCGCAAGTGAGCAGTGAAGAGCTGAGCCTTGCTTGGCCAGCTCGTCAGCATGTTCGTTTCCGTAAACGTTGCTATGACCTGGAACCCAAATCAGGGTTACCTTGAACTTTTCAAGCGAGGACACCTCAAACACACTGGACGTATCCGGAAGCCTAAAGGATTTTGAGATGTTTAGAGGCTCAGAAAAAACGCCTGCACCTACTCCACAGTCCATCTTTGAACCGTCTGTGTAGATTGCTAGATTCGTATCCCTTTTCGCCCGGCCATCTTGCCAATCCGATCTTGAAGGGAATTTTACATTAAAATGTTTAGTGAAAAACATTCTGGCGCAGGCGTAGTGGTAAGTGTGTTGGACTACTAAGCGAGGGGTCTCAGGTTCGAATCCCGCAAAAACCCAAATTCCAACTCAGGGTTTTTTCCACTGCGCCGCCTCTCGCGAACGTCTGACAAACATCCGAGAGTATAACTGTCTTAAGAGCTTCTCAATTAGCCGTTTGGAATCGGCATAAAATTGTAGATCCCTTCCATTCGTTCCAAAAATGAAACTCACACAAAACGAATGATTGTGAGAAGCTAGGCCTTGGGTCTCTACAGACCTGTTGCGCCAACTATATATATAAAAACATTCTGGGAGTTATATAGTCCATTGAGGGTGGTATGAGTTATCTTGATAGAGAAAGCAAAATGTTACTATGGCCGTAGGGTCTCGCCGACCAGCACCCCGACGCTCTGAGTCTGATCGCGCTATGTGCTGTGATGCTTGTAATGTGAAGGTCTACAGGTAACAGATGCAGAAGGACCGTAAGGGCGTCTGACGGTGTTGACCGTAGGGTACCTGTGGTACCTATGTATGCCGTTCTTTGTACTTTGTTTAGTTTGATATTGTAAGCTTTTCTAAAAGCCGGCCACCAAACTATTGACCCGTAGGTAAGGATCGGTCGTACGACAGCTGTGTACATCCAGAGGGTCAATTTTGGTTGCAGGCCCCATCTTTTACCGAGTGTTCTATTGCAGGCATAAAAAGCTATGCATGCTTTCTTTACCCGTTGCTCTATGTTCAGTTTCCAGTTGAGCTTGGGATCCAGGATCACTCCTAGGTACTGCTGGATAACGATAGCTGGTGACCATTAAGGTGAGGAAGTGTGAAGTCGGGCATTTTGGTTTAAGTGGTGAAAAGCATCAGTTCGCTTTTACTCAGGTTGACACCAAGACCACACCTCCTGGCCCCTGTACTAACCTGGCGAATTTTGTTATATTTCTATTTCCTAATGTAGACTGAATTATTTTGGTTCTTAGCATAGAGACAATCCATAGACTAAGATGGTTCTCTATCCTCAGCTCCGTAAGGGACTCCAGAATTGCTTCAGTGTGTACATTATTGAAAGCCCCTTCTTTGTCTAGAAAGGTTGCTAGAGTGTATTCTTTGTAGTGTATTGACTTTTCGATTGTTCGCACTACTTCATGAAGAGCCGTTTCTGTCGATCTTCCTTTAAGGTAGGCGTGCTGTGCCTTGGAAATTGATACTTCTATTGTACCACGCAGATGGTTGTCTAGAAGTCGCTCGAGAGTCTTCAGAACAAAGGAGGGCAGACTGATTGGTCTGAAATCTTTCGCGATTTCATGACCGCGTGTGCCTGCTTTAGGAATAAAAATGACTCACACTTGTCTCCATGAATGGAGTACATGGTTGTTGAGTAAAGAGCTTCTAAAATCGGTGTGAGCCATGAAATCGCTATATCTTGGCAGTTTTGTAGCATAATAGGCAATATGCCATCCAGGCCCGGCGATTTGTATGGAGCGAAACTGTTTATAGCCCAGGAAACTTTTTCCTCTGTGATAATGGATGTTATGTTGTCGCAGGCGCTGGGTTGCGAGCTTTGTGAGTTGTTACACTCTGTGCTGTTATCCGTGCACTCTGCAGTTGACTCAGTCCACGCTCCATCCGTCTTTCTCAGAAGAGAGGGGTTGGAGTGCTCTGTGGTTAGAATTTTACTTAGCCTTGCAGAATCCTTAAGAGTTTCGATGGATTGGCAATACACTATCCATGACTGCTTCTTGACCACTCTGATAGATTGTTTAAATAGTTTAAGGCAGTCTCGGTAAGGCTGCCAATATTTGCACCTATGGCACATGTTGAACGTCTCTCTAGTCAATTATCTAAGATTAGAGAGTTCCTTGTTCCACCACGGAGGTAGGGTTTTTTTACTGTATTTGACCGGACACGAGACTCTAAAAGCAGTACTAAAGGCTTTTTCAAAAGTCTTTCCTTTTGTTTCGAGTTCTGTGTTCGAGTTGATTATTGGGCTTGGAAATTTATGGAGTCTAGATTTAATGACTTGAGAAAACTTTGGGCAGTACATTTTTCTGGGATTTCGGAAAGGTTTTGGTTTTTCGATATCGAAATCTATATCAAAGAGTATCCAGTTGTGATCTGAATCTATATCAAAGAGTATCCAGTTGTGATCAGGTTGGAAACTCCCCAATTTTGGACTTTCACAGTGTTGTTACTTATGCCCATTGTAGTATCTATAACATAATATCAGTTAATTTTTGTTTTCAATTTTTAGTAAAAATATATTACTACATTTTATTCTATTTTTGAACGGACTGAGAAGCTGTGCTGCAAAGTCCGTCTGTAAGTATAGACTAGGGTTGCCAGATTTTGCTCGAAGCTCTACGGGACAAATCGCAAAAATATTCAAAAAAGAAAAACGATTTCCAAATTCCGCCCGGGACAGGATAAAAACTCATAATATAAGCTACCTAATAAAATATATTTTTGTTTTGTTATTTAAATGATTGACTAGTAGGTAAGTATATTGCTTTTCGCATTGACATTTATGAGCAATAAGCCTTTTCTTTAGTGACGCCACTATTCGAATCAACAGCCGTTTGAGAATCACTGCCGCTCAATGCTGATTTGATTCGCAAAGACCTTCGCTTCCGAAACGCAGAGAAAAATTCGCAAGTTATAAAGAGTTTTCCAATAAGAGATAAATGATGGGATGTTTATTTCATAATAAAGAGAAAGGTATGCCGTTGATAATGAAAAACAACATCAGCCAAATGGCCACCACGAGCACGCATACAGGACCATATCCTTTTCATGAAATTTCCATTACCAAATCGCAAAGTGGCTGCCCTATGTCCTCGATAGCCTCACGAATTTTATATTCGAGGTTTTGAATCGACGCTAGGCTGTTGGCGTAGACCTTATCTTTCACGTGGCCCCAAAGGAAGAAGTCGCAATGTGTTAAATCACAAGATCTCGGTGGCCAATTCTGATCACCTCTTCGAGAGATAACACGGTCCGGAAACTTATCCCGTAAAAGATCAATGCTTTCGTTGCTTGTGTGGCACGTAGCGCCGTCTTGTTGAAAGTAAACGTTGTCCAGATCAATACCATCCCACTTCGACCATAAAAAATCATTAATCATGCCCAATTCCAAAGAACGACGAGGAATGGACAAACCTGGGTTTTCTTCAACACTTTGGGCTACAGCAGCAATATTCTCAGTTGTTCTTGAGCTCGAATTTCTCCACCAATTTCTGTATTGCGGACCGACAAGGTGCTTCACGACGACCAAAAAATGCTTAAGTTTAGCGAACTGTGACTGCAAGATTTTCACCATTTTTGTAGTGAATTTTAATAATTTCAATACGTTGTTGAAGCGTGTATCGTTTCATTTTTAGTAATGCCGTAGTTTCTACTTGTCAAAGGTCAAAGAATAAAAGATTCAAAAGTGACAGCTACCGAAATAGCGGGTCATTCACAATAACACCTTTATTTACCGATTTGAATGAATTTCAATTTGCAAGGATGCTGGATGTCGTGTGGCAGTGTGGGATTGATAAATGTAATAAGAATTTGTTAAGGTCAAATTACAATGCAGTCAGTGTGTTGTAGACAATATAAAACGTTCGCAATCATTTTTTATTTTGAATTTGAATCGTACCCGGAACAAAAGCTGTCGGGCGGGACAACAGAAATTATGCCTTAAATCTGCGAGGTCCCGGCCAAACCAGGACGTCCGGCAGCACTAGTATACATTGAAAGCGAAAGTGTGTGTGATATATCTATTTTAGGTTAGGTTAGGTTGGTTGGCTGGCGGGAAGTTTTCCGCGCCACACTCAGGTCAAAATTGACCCATTGTGATACCCATCGATATAAAGGGTCCGCCATCTAACTTTTTTTTTCTACTAGTGCTTATTTCGCGAATGGTAACACTTAGCTCATGTCTGATTTGACAGATAATTAGTTTATCCTTCCGCTGAACGAATATGGTTGTGTATACGCTTGACCAACGCTGGGAAATATTGCGACATTACTATGAAAATCATGGCAATACTGCAGAATGTGTGCGAAAATTGCGTACGGAATTTGGAAGAAGAGAAGCACCATCAGCTCCGTATGTTCGTTATCTTGTGAAAAAAGTGAAAGAAACTGGCATCCTCATCGATAAACCAAAGTGAAAAGCCAAAAACAGTGCGTACACGCGAGAAAATTGCTGCTGTGGCAGAAAGTGTGCGTGAAGCGCCATCAACATCAATTCACCGTCGTTCTCAACAATTGATCATATCGGAGACATCATTGAGACGAATTTTGCATAAAGACATTGGTATGACGCCATACAAAGTCCAATTGGTTCAGGAGTTGAAGCCAAATGACCATCCAATGCGTTTTCGCTTCGCTAAGTGGGCTACACTCGATGTTTTGCGCCCTGTTTTTGAAGATCGCATTATCAGCCGCAGAGCTGATGTCGTTTGGCCACCTCGGAGCTGCGATTTGACACCGTTGGACTATTATTTGTGAGGTGCCGTAAAAGATAAGTGTTACGCCGACAAGCCAGAGACAATTGACGTTTTAAAGGACAATATTCGTGAAGCCATTGATGAAATACAGCTGCGCACAATCGATAATGTGCTTAAAAATTGGACTGGCTGCATGGCCAGCCAAGGTAGCCATTTGAATGAAATTATTTTCCATTATTAACCGGAAGGATTGTACTTTCAAATAAAAAATCAAATTTGAGAAAATATTGAGCAGTTTTTTTTTATAGCATTTTCAAAAAAAAAAAGTTATCTGGCGGACCCTGTATATCTATTTTACTACGAATTACGTACAATCGCGAATTCTCAAATGCAAACACAAATAATTTTTTTTTTGTTTGTTCTGGGATGGGTTTCTTGTAAAGGGTTTTTTAACAGGGACGCTACAAAAGTAGAGCGCCAGGGACAGCAAACGACGCCAAATTTCACACGTCGTTCTCAAGCGTTGGGCATCTCTGAGACGTCGTTGTGGAGAATTTTGCGAAAAGATCTTGGCCTACATCCTGTTCGTGAATTCGGCTGAGCAACATCTTAAAAATGATTCGGATTTTCATCGAAAAATCATCTTCAGCAATGAGGCTCATTTCTGGCTGAATGGCTTCGTCAATAAACAAAATATGCGGTATTGGTCAGACAGCAATCCACACGTACCCCATGAGTCATCATTGCATCCCGAAAAAATTACGGTTTGGTGTGGTTTATGGGCCGGCAGCGTCATTGTGCCGTACTTCTTCCGTGATGATCAAGACCGGCACGTTACTGTGAATGGGAATCGCTACCGTTCAATGATAACCGAATATTCTTGGCCCCAATTGGATGATAGGGACTTGGAGGACATGTGGTTCCAACAGGACAGCGCCAGAAGCCACACAGCGAATGTCGTAATCAATTTATTGGAAACCAAGTTTGGAGAACGTGTTACTTTCACAGGAAGAAAGAATTTCATTGATATCCAAAACCGTTTTTGTTTTATTTAAAATAACTTTTGTAGCGCTCTTATTGAAAAAGCCTTTATATTTAAACTTAGAATCTATGCGAAACGCCCACCGCACCTAGCCTAGGATGATACACTATTCATGGATGTATTTATTATTGGCCTTTTACAAAATTTTAGGTACACCAAGGGATTGCACAATTTTCTAACATCTTATATTAGATAACCTTTTCGATTTTTAAATGTACGTTGCTTTTTCGGCCGTTGTGAGTAAATCGAAGTGTGCCTGCTAGTATTCTGTAACACTATGGGGATACCTAATAAGACTACACCATTTTATTGATATCTGGGTGATTTCCACATTTCTGGAAACTAAAAATTATACATTATTCTATGGATATTTCACAATAGATTAATCGCGGGAGGGAATTTTAATGCCAAGAATAAATATTGGGGATCTAGAGTTATACTTGAAGCAGAGAGTTATATGAAATTATTAAAGAAGTCGGCGCCAAATACCACTCAACGGAGACCTACCTACTGGCTTACAGATAGGAATAAAACCCCAGATCTTGTCGACTTCTTTATATCCAAAAATATATATCTTCAAATAAAATAAATATAGAAGAAGGCCCTGATCTTCAATCAGATCATTCCTCAATACTTCTAACACTTGGCGATAGAATAATAATAAAAGAACATAGCCCTAAACTAGTTAATAGACTTACTGATTGGAACCACTTCAGGCAGAAGTAGGAAGAATGTATTCAACTATCATCAGCTATTCTAACAAAAGATCAACTAGAAGAAGCAGTGCAAATATTTACACTGGATATGTAAGTTGCTGCATGGGCTGCAACTCCCAAAAGAACAAACAAGATTAAACAAAACTCTTATCCTCGTGAAATATGTGAAATTATTACAGAAACGAGGAAAGCTAGAAAACGTTGGCAACAGACAAGGGCGCCAAGCGACAAAACCACACTGAACAACTTAAATAATAAGCTCAGAAAATCTATAAGAGAATTTAATAACGAGTCTTTAAAAACATATCTAACCGGTGTTACAAATGATGCTAGTACCGACTACTCGCTCTGGAAGGCAACAAAGAAAATGTAAAGGCCAACAGCTCACATTCCGCCAGTAAAAACCAGAGAAGGTAACTGGGAAAAAAAACAGTCAAGAAAAAGCAAATACTTTTGCAGAGTACCTTGGGAACGTCTTCAAACCTTATGAAGATAAAGATTATCAAGGAAACGAAGAAAGGTGCGAAGAAGACAGACGTATTGGGCCGGTAACAGCTAAAGAACTTGCCAAAGAAATTAAAGAAGGCATAAACACAAAAAAAGCCCCAGGGTTCGATTTAATCACAGGGGAAATTTAAAAACATTTTCCTCGAAAAGGTTTAAAAAAATCAGCGCAGATTATAAATGCTGCATTTAAATTGAGATATGTGCCAAGCATGTGGAAGGTCGCGGAGGTAATAATGATACCACAGGTAAACCACCAATCTAAGTAACCCCATATCGCCCAGTATCGATACTTCCAATGTTGTCCACGCTATTCGAATAAATGCTGGCAAAACGTCTGCAAAAAATAATTGATGAAAAATCACTAGTTCCAATTCACCAATTTGGGTCTACAATTGATCAGGTGCATAGAATCACAGATAAAATCGAAAAAGCATTCTCTTTGAATGTGTGCTCTACAATATTTCTTGATTTAGCACAAGCTTTCGATAAAGTCTGGCATAAGGGACTGATCCATAAATTACAAAGGCAACTGCCGAAGCAGTATTCAACAATTCTGGAGTCATATATAAAAGATCGATTCTTCAGAATTAAACAAGAGACAGAGTACTCAACATTAAGAGCAATTAAAGCTGGTGTACCACAAGGTAGTGTGCTAGGTCCAGTGTTAACCTTCTATTTACTAGCGATCTACCTGAAAGTGATGAAACTCCTATAGCAACTTTTGCAGATGACACTGCTGTACTTGCTGTTGGGGCAACCGTCGAAATAGCAACAAAAAAACTCACAATGGCAATAAACGGTATTTCAGAATGGACTAAAAAGTGGCAGATTGGATTGAATGACCTAAAGTCAGTCCATAGTCATTTTACATATAAAAACGTACCACACATTAAAGTATACATTAATAACAATGTAGTGGAATACTCAAATATAGCTAAATATCTGAGCATGACCCTAGACGCTAATTGCGTTGGAAAGCGCATGTAAAGAAAAAAGGAGATGAGCTGAACATGCGATGCAGTAAAATGTATTGGCTTATTAGGAGATACTCATCCCTGTCCAACTACAATAAATTACTGCTATACAAGCAAGTCTTGAAACCAGTATGGACCTACGAGCTCCAATTGTGGGCATGAACATGCCAATCAAATTTACAAAAAACTCAAGTCTTCCAAAATAAAATACTAAGGAACGTAGTTAATGCACCTTGCTGCATACGCAACGCTGATCTACATAGAGATCTAAATATTGAAATGGTTGAAGATGAAGTTAAAAAAGTTGCTCAAAGGCACGAAGTAGGCTTATCAACCATGTTAACGTAGAATTTACAGAACTATTAAATACTGACAATGTTCTCAGAAGATTGAGGCGGGTAAGACCCCTTGATCTATAAGAGTTAGCCAAAGCCAAGAGATTAGGTAATATCTTCAAACAAAAAAGTTTCGAAATCCGACAACCGGCGGATTCTTCTTGTGAATTTTTAATTTAATTTTTAATTTAAAAATAAATTGCCAGTTAGTCGAACGACTAGGTGCAATCCCATTCGGAATGACGACAGTCAGTCCCTCCCGGTAGGGTTTTTAGAGGTTGTTCGAGTCCCTCACAATTGCAAGCATGCCTCGCGTACTTGCTCTGCAATGTCAATCGATGATTTTTCCTTCCAGCGAACCCCCAAACAAGAAAAAAAAAATAAAAATGATGTGTATTATTATCAATAATGGACTTTAGTTCGAAGCAGAGCTTCTCTTAATTA
Source organism: Cheilosia grossa (assembly GCA_963082955.1). Lineage (NCBI taxonomy): Eukaryota > Metazoa > Arthropoda > Insecta > Diptera > Syrphidae > Cheilosia > Cheilosia grossa. Next base: position 45,219,743 of record OY720144.1, on the reverse strand, counting down.
ATTTTTACTCGTGTGTACACTTAACCTCACATAAGTATTCTAGCCTAAATACCTGGGTCTAGCATATTTCGGTATAAAAAGATGTAAGCATTCCATAATAATGAAAACAGTTACAGCACAATGATGTTCATATTATGTACCTAGTCAGTTCCATATCAGTCTTGCCGATTATTTCATTACCGGTTTTTTTTAAGAGTCTAGTGATGAGCGAAAAGAAACAGAATGGGCGGTGTCAGTACTACTCTTAAGCCTCTATACTTTTTAACCAGATAGGTGAAAGGAATATGCATCGAATCACTCATGCTTGGGCATATTGTTGTAATCGTGTATAACATATGAGCGAGGGGGTGAACCCGTTCTTCGAATTAGAGATCGTCAGGCAAGCTCAGTCGCATTCTAACGGGAGTACAGGCTGCTGTACAGAGATCATAGTTTGATAGTACAGAATAAAGATTGAATTATAGTCGGTTTTTTTTATATATTTTCCCGACTCTAAAAGTCGTTTTATATATATATTGTTTTATAACAATAAACATATTTTCCTCTAAAAAAAAAATCATATATTTAAATTTATATGAATATACCTATATATTCTCTTTTGGTATGCAAATAAAATACCCCACAGCCAACGACGAACGGGAACCGCAAAGTGCGACATTGCCGATACTCATTTGTGCGAGTTTAAACAAGTTACACTTCAGAAAAAACAAAAATAAGAAATATTTACAACACAAAAAGATTATAGGAAAGTGCGAGTATAATAATTTATGAGAGCAAAATTTTTAGACCAGGATTGAGTTCAACCATTAGGTTGAAAAATATTTCGCCTTTTGTTTTGGGATTCAATAACATTCAATCAAATACCGACAAACGACTGCAATTTCCCTAGTAAGAGAAACATACGAAAATACAAAAAAAAAGAGAACGCACAAAATGTACCTGCATGCTTACATATAGTCCATTTTCAAGTTTTATCGCATTTGTTTGCGCTAACCCTTCCGTTTATTTAACTGGGCTTTGCTTACGACTGATAGTCAATCACTCTTATATAAATAGAATGTATGAAATTTGGTAGCACAATTTTTCCCGCTTAAATGTAACAAGCGGGTTAATTTCGTATCGCAAATTTTTACGCTAAAGAATATTTCAAGGGAAACTTTTTGTATGGGAGGATTGTTGTAATAGATCTAGGTTAGGGAAATATAGAGGGCGTTGGGAGCGGATTGAAGAAGGAAGCCAGGATGTGGACGGGACTTAAGGAAGGAAACGGAAATGGAAAGGGATGGAGTGTTACGTGCGAGGAGCATGGCATGCTTGCGTTGCACGGCTCTGCTCGCCAGATGGGGTGGTTCTTGTCCTACACACATAACGAGATCTACCACAAAACATTAAACATGCCAAAAAAAACTTACTTTTTTGAAAGCAGACGGACGTCCACCATACTGAGAGGGCTGCTGATGACGTTGCAGCTAGGGCCAATTCCTACCCTTCCTGGAAGTTTACGGCCGATTTTTAAACTTCCCCAAGTTTGTCTAGTTGTCGCTGACTAGACCATGTTCGCCGAAAGAACCGTAGCAGACCTTACCGCACCCCTGAAAATTCCCTTAGCAACCCATTATGCTCAATCGAGCGTCATCGAGAAAAAAAAAATGTCTCAACCATTGGCGTGATGTACAATGTTTATTATGAACGTTACCTATTAAATTATAAACTATGGCTAACTATATAAACTTTAACATATCTAAAGTAATATTAACTATAATTTATAAATGAAGCAAGAAAAAAAAACAAAAAAGGTAAATCTCCCCAAAAAAAAAACTGTACTTTTTATTCCCAGTGTACCCTTTACGCTACCTTACCCGCGATCCCTACCTAAAATGAGCTCGTTTTAGAGGAATAATTTATACAAAAAAATTTAATATTAAACGAAGACAAACAAAAAAAATTTCAGGGAAACTTATTACAGGTAACAAGTTCTGAGTGTATGTGCACACAAAAAAAAAGTATCTACTAAATAAATAAGTGGACAAAGACAAGAAAAATAAATAAGTGTAATACAAGAAATAAATACAAAAAAAATAAAAAAACGGACAAATCATGCCAAAAAAAATTAATAAATAAATAAAGATGAACACGAAAAATAGGAATCTGTGCTGTTCCCGGGTGATACTTATTTTCTTTGGATTATGTTTTTTTTTTTGTGTTAATATGGGTTCATAATTTTTCTGCACCACTGTATAGACGGACCTTATCTAATGTAGCCACCATATACAGCAATGACATACTCCAGGGTATAAAAAAAATGTTCCCTCCTTTCTTTTTTTTTCTTTTTTGCAGTAGCAGCTAGGTCGCTTGCTAACTTCGATAACGTAAATTATCCGGCTGAATGTTCCTCGCGGTGTTTCGACTAGGGCTACTTCTCAAGAGGTCATTAATATCCGTCACCTTTGATTCACCTCTGGCGCTGACAATTTCGTTGGCTGTACCTTTTTTTTTAGTGACGTCACTCCGTCTGGATTTAAAAACGGCTGGCGGCCACGATGTAGCTATGACCGCCAACTCGCCAAGTTTATAATTTATTCCTTTTTCGGATGAGGTACACAAAGCCTAAAACCAATTTTTCCTTTTCACCCTTTTCAAACAAAAAAAACTCACACTCACCGGTCACTGTCCTATAGGTAATCCTGGTACATATACCTTTTTAAGTTTTTTTTTTTTTTTTGATGCCGTTGGTTTTGGCTTAACACCACTGCCTTTAAAAAAAAAGTCTTTTAAAAAAAAAAAATTTCACTGCACTGTTCAACAAAGGTTTTTATTGCTTATACATGTGCACTGCTTGTACGGGTCGCGATCTTGACTCGGCAACTGTCTGTATTTCATTGTCTCAGCAATTGCTCGACAGTTCTTTGTTCAAGGGTCTTAATCGCACCCTATCCTTTGACTATCATCCTAAATCATCCGATCCTATGCTAGTTGTTTCTGTTCTATTGAAATTGTTGTTATTTATTTTCTGTACTCCTTTTAGTTTTATTATTCCCCGAAGAGAATCTACTGAGAATCATAATTCGGATCTCTCACAACGACCTACAGAACGTACGTTGCATAGTTTTAGGGACCCATCTAAAGCACTCGGTATGTTCGAATTCGAACATTAGTAGGTGTCAAGGTGACATAAACAAAACAAAAAAAAAAAAGTATGAGCCACGACCCACGAGCAGCCGGTGATTGGATGGACATGACATGTGAGAGGTGAGATTTTCAATATTATTGTTTAAATTTCACAGATTACTGAATAAGTCAGTCTCTCTATCCAGGAAGCCGCAACATTGTGTTGTGTGTTTGTATAGGAAAATATGATTTGTAAATAGATAGTTTTGCTATTTATATTTAGCATGTGATTGATTATGTCAATTATTAATCTTCATAATTACTTTAACCTCGCCATTTTTCTGGGTTTACCTATTTGGCCTTAATACAACAAGACAAGATAGCGCAATAAACTTCTGCGCATCTACGTCAGAACATGAACATTTTTACATTTATTACTTACATGTGTTTTATATGGAACGATTTGTGTTGTTCCTTTGAATGTTTAAATAAATGGTGAAATATTAAGAATTTAGTTTCGGAATTGATTTAATTTGTATGTGTGTTTTTGTTTGCTGTTCCTGTTGATTAATGTCGTAAATTTATTGTATTTTGCTTTGCTCGACGCGGCGGCGTAAGAAGAAATTTTTAGGAAAAATTCTAATCTATAAAAAAATGCTTAATGTGAAGTGAATGAAAATAAAATGTTTTAAAAACAAGTGGTTTAGTTAATTATTTTTTTTATATTTTCGTTTTCTGGTTTTTTTGTCATCAACTTTTTGCCTATTAAGAAGGCGTATGCGAAAGTACATTCGCGAGCGGAAGAAGAGTTTTTTTACACGGATGTTGCAATTTTAGCTTTTTCGGATAAATTAATTAAGTGGGTCAAATAATACGTCTGAATATTAAGCCCAGCGCCGTTGAAAACTTTAAAAACGGTTTCCAGAGCTTTCGTATCGCTCATAATAGCTTCCGATGGCTTCGAAAGACCACCTTCGCTGAGCTGGTTGACCCAGGATGAAGACTTATCTTCAGTTTGTCCAAGCTCAGGCAGATTGTTGCGCAGATTAAAAGGAAAAACTTCCGATCTATTTGAGAGTTTATTATGAACTAACTTGATAGCAATATATTAGGGGTATAACAGTGGAGATTAGAGAAATGTAACAAATGCGGTAAAGTATGTATATATAATTAGAGAGTGAGAGTATAATGATAGGTAGTATAATAGTTTTCAGCGTTGGTATATATAAGGCAGTAAGAATATATATGAAACACTTCCCCTCAACGCGATAACTATATGAATAGAAAAACATATAATAGAAAACATATAATAGAGAACAATTATAACAATATCTAAACATTCGGAACTACATTAACTAATTACGCCCAAAAGTTTACAAAACTTATGGTGTTTGACCTTTTGCAAATTTTTAGTGAAAATATCAGCAATCATATTATTGGTTTGTACATAGCTGATCTTAATTTCTCCACCATTGCAGACTTCTCTTATATGATGATATTTAATGTCGATATGCTTGCTGCGAGGATGATGTACCGGATTCTTTACGAGCTGCTGAGCACCCAAATTGTCGCCATATATGTTCACCTCATTTCTCACAAATTCGATTCCGCCAAGTTCACCGATTAACCTCTTGAGGTATACAGCTTCTTTTGCAGACGCCGATAGAGCCATGTACTCGGCTTCAGTACTGCTCAAAGCCACAGTATTTTGTTTCTTTGATTCCCACGAGACGACGGCACCTCCTAACATGAACGCGTATCCAGTATACGATTTGCGATCTACAACATCTACGCCCCAATCAGCATCGACGAATCCTTCTAAAGGCTTCCCTGCCTGGAAATAGCGTAATTTAAAGTTAATGGTGTTATTTAAATACCTTAACACATGTTTGACCGCAGTCAGGTGTTCTTCATGTGGATCCATATTAAAACGTGCCAGTTTGCTAACCGAATGCAATATATCCGGTCTCGTTGATATAGCTAAGTACATCAAAGACCCGACTATGGATTGGTATTCTTCACGGTTTGTCCTTTTACAGTGTTCGTCCTTACTAACGAACTGCTGGCCAGCATTTAGCGGGGTTTGATTTTTCTTGCAATCTGCCATGCCTGCCTCCCTCAATAAATTCATTATAAGTTGCTTTTGAGATATTGAAATCGGACCAGTTTCACCTTCACGACTAATCTCAAAACCTAAAAAGTGATGCAGCATACCATTGTCCACTATTTTGAATGCTTGACCAATCCGATACTTTATATCCTCAATGGATTCTTCATCTGTTGCAGCTAAAATGAGGTCATCAACATATACCGCAATGATCTTTAATTGGCCTTCTCTTTTAACAATATAAACGCACGGCTCGCTGCTACATTGCCGGAAACCCATCTCCTTTAGAACCGAATCCAACCTATTGTTCCAAACTCGTCCGGATTGTTTTAATCCATAAAGGGCTTTCTTTAATTTAAGCACTCTTTCCGGATACTTAGGGTCAACGAAACACTCAGGTTGCTGCATGTAAAGGGTGATCTTTTAAGAGGTTTAGAACTTTTTAAAAAAAAAAAAACACATAAAATTCGAAAAAATGAATGAAATATTTATTTGAATCAATAGTTTGAACCTTGCAATTTAATGTTTAAAGATAATTTCATGCAAATGTTGACCGCGGCTGCGTCTCAGGTAGCCCATCCGCTGAGTCCAATTTTGGCATACTCTTTTACACATATCGGCCGGTATCTCACGAATGAATGCATGGATGTTGGCTTCCAGTACGTCAATCGAAGCGGGCTTGTCCCTATACACATTAGCCTTGGCTTACCCCCACAAAAAATAATCTAATGGTGTCAAATCGCACGATCTAGGCGGCCAATTGACCGGCCCGAAACGTGAAATTAACTGTTCACCAAACTCGCCTCGCAATTGCGCCATTGTTTCGCGTGCTGTGTGGCATGTGGCATCGTCTTGTTGAAACCACATATCATGCAAGTCAAGAACTTCCATTTCGGGCAAAAAAAAGTTTGTTATCATCGCTCGGTAGCGTTCACCATTGACAGTAACGCTGCGATTCGCATCATCTTTGAAGAAATATGGCCCAATAATGCCGCCGGCCCATAAACCGCACCAAACAGTGGCTTTTTCGGGATGCATTGGTAGCTGTTGCAATGCTTCTGGCTGATCTTCACTCCAAATGCGGCAATTTTGCTTATTTACGTACCCATTCAACCAAAAATGAGCCTCATCGCTGAACACAATTTTTCGATAAAAAAGCGGATCCTCGGCCAGCTTTCCAAGAGCCCATTCACCAAAAATTCGGCGTTGTGGTAGGTCGGCTGGCTTTAGTTCTTGCACCAGCTGTATCTTAAAAGGCTTTACGCCCAAATCCTTCCGCAAAATTTTCCACGTAGTGCTGTAACAAATGCCTAACTGCTGGGAACGGCGCCGAATCGACATTTCGCGGTCTTCTGTCACACTAGCTGATACGGCCGCAATATTTTCTTCACTACGCACAGTACGTAAACGTGTTGGTGGTTTAATGTCCAACAAAGTAAATTTGGTGCGAAATTTGGTCACAATCTTCCGAATAGACTGCTCAGAAGGTCGAGAATGCCGATCATAAAATGGAAGCAGCGCGCGATGAACATTTCGAACCGAGCACGAATTTTGATAGTAAAATTCAATAATTTGCAAGCGTTGTTCATTTGTAAGACGATCCATGGTTAAATTGCAAACCAAACTGAAGCTGTTTGACAGTGACACAAGGTACTAAACACACGTCAGCTGTCAAAACCAGTGTTGCCAAAACCAAACCAGCTAAAAAATCACCCTTTATATGTCTTCCTGTAACTCTCCATTAAAGTACGCAGACGAAACATCTATTTGATGTAAGATTAATTTCTTTTCAGCTGCTAGAGCGAGTAATATGCGAATTGTAGAGTACCTGACGACCGGTGAAAAGGTTTCATTGTAGTTCACTCCTAGTTTCTGTGCAAACCTTTTTGCAACAAGACGTGCTTTATACCTGTCGACTTTACCATCTTTGTCTCTCTTGACATTGAATACCCATTTGCAGCCTATCACCTTTTGGAAGATCGACCAATTCCCAAGTGTTATTTGAGAGTAAACACTGATATTCGTCGTTTATGGCTTTTTTCCATTTAGCTTTTTCCGGTAGCGACAATGCTTCGTGGATTGTTTGAGGATTTTCGAATATTTGCTCTATTCCAATTGAATGGAGAATATTGAATTCCTTTCTTAGTCGCCCCGGTCTTCCATCTCTAATAATTTTCGGTCTGCCTGCCAACTTTTTAGGCACTTGTATTTCTTCCTCGTCTGTACTATTTAGTTTCGGACCTTTTTCGCTTCTGACGATGTCTTATTTCATCCAAAATTTCCCCGGTTTGGCTTCTCTGCTGGTTGTTCGCTCTCTGTATCTGGTCTGCTTCTAGTTCCCGGTTTTCTGCATGCTCCTTGTTTTCATCTTGCCCATCCTGTATTTGGTCATGTTGCTGTTCCAGATCTGCATCTTGGTTCTGGACGAAACGTATTGGAACTTCCTCTGGTTTCTCATTCTAAAAATCCTGCTCTGTCCTTCTTTGAACTGTATTTTCTATTAGCTTATTTTGTTCTTCAGTAAGCTCCGTTTCAATCACAACACAGTTCGTTTTGCTTTTATCAAAGCGCGATTCGCTGACGTTTTCGATAAACGAAACATCTCTGCGTTCAACGATTTTCTTACTTGCTCTGTCAAAAAGACGATATGCCTTGGACGTAGATGAATATCCGACCATTACATATTCTTCCCCTTTAGGTTGGAATTTAGACCAGCTTTTAGTTTTGTTCAGAGCTATACTCATACATCCAAAAACTCTGAGGTGAGTTACAGTTGGCTTACGCCCATTCCAAACTTCTTCAGGTGTACTGTTCGGTATTATTTTTGTTGGACACCTGTTCCTCAAATACACCGCTGTATTGACTGCCTCAGCCCATAAATATTCATCTAAACCAGATTGTATGATCATACACCTCGCCATTTCTACAATGGTTCTATTGGCCCTTTCTGCCACCCCATTCTGCTTTGGAGTATAACTTACTGACAACTGTCGCGCTATTCCACAATCTTCCAGGAATTTAGAAAACACACGGTTTATATATTCGGTCCCATTGTCGCTTCGAATAGACTTTATATGCTTTCCAGTTCCCCGTTCAACCATCAATTTAAATTTCTTAAATGTTTCGAAGACCTTGGATTTAAGGAAGTAAACAAATATTTTGCGCGAATTGTCATCAATGAAGGTGACAAAATACCTTGCACCACCTAGCGATGCCTTTCTCATAGGACCACAAACATCAGTGTGAATGAGGTCTAATACATCCTTGGAACGTGATAAAGATTTGTTAGGAAAAGACTTCAGGCAAATTTTCCCTTTCATGCATATTTTGCACTTCAAATCTGAAGGAACAGAACCGAGGCTTAAACCATTCACCATATTGCATGCAGACATTTGATTTAAACTCTTCATATTGAGATGACCATATCTCTCATGCCACTTTTGAAAATTCAGAACTGGCCTTGACACAAACAACTTCTCAGGCGCGCAATAATTGAAAAAAAAACAGACCATCACGGTTATAGGCAAACAAAACACTTAGACCATTTCGTTTTACTATTTTCGCATAATTTGCTGTAAATTGAAGCGAAAAACCACTCTCAACAGCTTTGCTAACGGATATGAAGTTAGCACATAAATTGGGAACATACAACACTTTTTGCAGTCTCAACTCACACAATTTGGTATACAGAATTACTGTACCAATTCCCGCAGCAGTAATGTGATTGTCGCCCGCTAGCTTTATTTTCTCTGAGCTCTCCCGCATATAAGTGAACAGTGTCTTATCACAGCATATGTGTGATGTTGCTCCGCTATCCATGCACCAAGAGTTGGGGTCAAGGATATTGTTGCGAGAAACAGAAAGCATAGAGAACGAGGTAACATATTTTTGTCCCTGTCCTTGATGTGATCTCTTTGGCTCTCTGCAACTAGCTGCAAAATGCCCCTTTCTTCCGCAGTTATAACATTTCCCCGTAGATCTACGAGCATGTTTAGATTTTTGCTTCGTTCGCGCCAAAAATGCCTGTGCCTGAATACCAGCGTCTTCTTCACTCACAGTATTCCCCTTTTCTACCCGCCGAGCTCCTTCTTCTAATAGCTTAACCTTTAAAGAACACATCTTAGGCAGCTCATCGCGTGATTCAATTGCAACTTCAAAATTGTCCATCGACTTCGGAAGGCTTGACAGTAAAATGATAACCAACAATTCCTCGTTGACATCAAACTCGATTTCGCGGAGTTTTTCCACCACACTGGAAAAGCGATTAACAAATTCCGACATACTTTCACCTTCACATAATTTTATATGAAGCAACTGCTTAAACAACGCGATTTTCCTAGCAGGACCGCGTGGTTGGAAAACTTCTTTCAACTTATCCCAAGCTAATTTGGACGTTTCGCAATGCTTTATGTAGTTAATTAAAGACGGTTTAATATTTAATATTATCGCGGCCAACGCTTTTCCATATTTAGACTCCCAAGCAGTTTTTCCCTGAGCCGTCATAACATCGGATTTTACAACTAGCTCATTGACATATGGCCAAAGATCAGGAAAAATTAAAACGCTTTTCATTTGAATAGCCCAACCATCATAATTTTTATCATCGAGCTTTTCGATTTGATAAAGAGACGAACCCATATTTACGAATTACTATAGTCTACCGTACCGATTCAAAATTGCTCACTATTTCTTTTTTATTTTTTTTTTTTTTTATGCCCGCATGTAACCGCCTGGGCCCATAACCTGTTGCGCAGATTAAAAGGAAAAACTTCCGATCTATTTGAGAGTTTATTATGAACTAACTTGATAACAATGTATTAGGGGTATAACAGTGGAGATTAGAGAAATGTAACAAATGCGGTAAAGTATGTATATATAATTAGAGAGTGAGAGTATAATGATAGGTAGTATAATAGTTTTCAGCGTTGGTATATATAAGGCAATAAGAATATATATGAAACACAGATTTTCTTTCAGCCGGTGACAAATGTATCCTGCTAAATTCTCCAGGCCATCGTATGCCATCGGAATTTCAAGTTCTGGATCCGAACATTTTGATTCTTTCGGTATGTGTAATATGTTCCAAAATCCTCTCAATCTCTTCTTTTTTCTGAGGGATAGCCATTCTATTTGAACGGCTACATTGAGGAGCATTTGGGACATAAACATCACCTTCAGACAAGTGTACTTTTGGAACAGTTCCAGGTTTCAATGTACGTCGTCCAGTAAATCCTACGAGGGAAAGCATATAAATGAGCATTTAGAATACTTTATTAATACAACAATTTGCCCATTTCATATTCAATATTGTGTAGAAAGTCGTCTTTGACAAAATGCAGACTACAAAGTCTTGCAGTCTTTACTACATTTATTGGGTATTCCCGTCTACAAAAAGATAACCATTGCTTTAAGATATTTTTTTCTTTAAAACAAAAAAAAAACTGACTGACTGTAAAAAATATTTAAAGATATTAAAACCAGACACTTTCAAGCATAACTAATTGACAGTTGCAGGCTGCGCATATTTTTGTCAGATTGTGTGGGTAGTCCACCACCCAAGGTCGCAGTACAGGAAAGGGCAACCTCCCCTCGAGTTCAAGGCACACCGGCCGTCCTCCATGTGAGGTACGCAAGATCTGGGAGTGCCCAGATTTTTGTCTTCTTTCATTCCGAGGCAGAAAGGACGAACTTGACACAAGGAGAAGAACGGCTACCAGAGAGGTTATGTCCGATACCAATGTGCTCCAAGGCATAACATCCACTTACGGCCATCCAGAGAAGTCAACACGCATGTGCCGTTGTAAAGTAAGTGATAGGATGAAATAAGATTGTCTAAGCGTGAGGCAGTACAGGCACGTACAGAAGAGAAGTTTACGAGCAAGTACAGGTGTGCAGACAAATACTATAGACGTAGAGGTAGCCGACAAGCAGAGCCAGGTTTCGTACGCGGCCACACTGCAGACGCTGAACATTAAAATGGACGAGCTGAAGGCAGAAGAAGAAATGAAAGAATTGCGCTGCATCTAATTTATTTTATGCTGGAAATTTAAATGAAACAGAAATTCGTAATCGTTTCAGTACTGAAACAGTTGAAAGAATCTTCACAAAGGATTTCTTGCGGTTTAATGAACCGAAATGCTATGACCTTCATATAAGCTATGAAAGGATTTTTGTCATTTATAAATTATGTTCCGAAATTTATACAAATATTTTGAAATAATCTGGAAAAAAAAAGAATTTTTATTTCGGTAAAACGAGATTTTCAGATATTTTATCAAGCAACACTGTATACGCCTTGCGAATGACTGTCAGAGAATCATAACAATTTTTGTTTATTAAATTCATATTAACGACAACTTGAATCTAGCCTCTGGTGAAAAAACAAAATTGATTCACAATAGCTAGCAGAAGTTGACCTTTGTAAAATTTCATTCATTTCTATGAAATGATTGGTGGAATTTACGGGTCACTTGCAAGGGCGGACTTTGGAACTGATTTTTTCTTTCCTATTTCTAAGGGTCGTATTTAAAATAACTTTTGAATAAAGAGTTTGAAATGACCGAATTACATAAAGTAGTTCGTGTATTGTGCATACTCGGAGTTATTATTTGCATTACATTAACGAATTAAGGCGGATCGAAGTTCGCTGGGTCAGCTTGTTTAATATATAAAAAAATACCAAGTAAATGTGCGGTGTGATGTTATTTCTTCAGTTTGTTGCTCGTAGGGAATGTTTTAAGATATGTCTACCTATGGCCAGGCATTAGTTTGGTAATGGTTGGTGGAATTGGACGAGTAATATGGATATAGATATTATAATTGCAGTTTGATATTTCAACAGTCTCACCGAAGACATTTCGGAATTTAGCCAGATAATTTGACTTTTTGTTGTGTAAAATGATTTCACTTCTGAAGCTATTCATAGCTGATGTCGGTTTCAGTGCAAAAAGTAATAGATTTCTGTTAATCCGAACTGTGGAGTGTAGAATGTTTTTTTTTTCCGAACGAAGTCATATGAAAACAGTTGTTGTACTGTCGAATGTTCTTTACAAAATCATTCGATTAAAACAACGAGGTTCATCATGGAACCAATTTCACTTTGCATATTCGGCGATGGGAATGGAAACAAACAGATTTTCATAAATAAGAGCCTTACTAACTTCATCAGATCTTTATTCAAAAAAGCAAAGGAAATTCAACGTGAAAAAATTTTGCTTATTTATGGGTTAGGGATGGGAGAAAACAAGAAGGTAAAAAAATTTGATTTAAAAAAAGTATCGTCGTAAATTCATTTTTTTCTTTTGTGTAACATGTTCCTTCTCAACAGTCTTATTGATGATCCTCAAAATAATGTCCATATTATTCCCTTTTGTAGATTTAATAATGAATTTTGTGCAGGTGTTTTTCATCGCGGCAACCAATTTAATTACTTTTTTTTATACTGCATCAGAATATTCGTAGTGTAAGAAAAAATGTTGATCTCTTTTTAACTCACTTGGAGTCGTTTTTAAACAAGCCTGATTTAATTTTTCTCTCCGAAACATGGGTTTTAGATGATGAAAAAGTACTTATGAAATACCTGGGTATAAGGGCTATATGAAGTGTAATAACTCGTACGCTGCTGGTGGTGTTGTTTATGAAAGTAATAAGTCTAGTAAATATGTTACTGGATGTGATAACTTAGATCTTAGATGCTCGGATATGATAAAAGTTAGTTGCACTATTCATGCACAAAAGATCGTTATTTTTGGTTGCTACCGACTTCATGCTATAAGTAAAGATGCGTTTATTGATAAGCTACGCTCCTTATTAACTGAGGAAAAAGAAAGGAGAAAAGGAAGGTATTTAATTCTGGATATCCTAAGCGAATCTCCAGCTACTTTAAGGTACCTTTCTATTATGTGTGTAAATGGTCTAGAGTCATGTATAAATGTTCCAACTAGACAACCCTGTAATACTTGTATTGATCATATTTTCTGTAGGCTTTTAATAGTACATTTTCTCTAATTGATAGCACTGCCGACTTCAAAATTTCTGACTATACAATAGGGTGGGTCAAAAATTTTTTTTCCTTTTTTTTAACGGCTCAGTGCTAGAAAGGTGCCAAATAGTGTGATTAATTTATGTACAAAGTTTTATTAAACAATTTTTAGTTTTATTGCCTCTGGATTGCAAAAGAAGTTTCAAAAAAGGTGATAATTTTGTAATACCTTTTCAGAGTCATTAATTTAAATTTTCATTCGTTTTTTTTTTTTTAGTTACGATTCATCATTTAATCAGTCAGTGTCGCGTTGATAATAGAGAACAGTCATTTATTTGAGCTATCAAAGCGATGGAAGTGATTTAAAAGATAACATATTGCCGACCTATGAAGATGTGATGAAATTTTATGAATGGAACCGTCACAGGATAAAATATGAGAATGAAACTAAAAAAGGGCCAACATATAAAGAAATATAAGCTATTGTTGTTGCGAAACTAATAGAAGTAAGGGCGAAATCTTTTATTCCTGCAGTAGAACCAAAACGAATGAAGGTAATGTTACAAAAATATCATTCAAAGTGCAAAAAGCTTCTCAAGTCGCACCCTAAAATACCTAAAAATAAATTGGAAGAGTTTCGTCTTGAAAGTAAAGTGTTGTTTGATATCTCGGCTTGCAAGTGTCGAGATTTTATTAAATGCACTTGTCTTAAAATAAAAAAATTCCCACAAGAGAACATTGCTTTATAACAGATCAACGAACAGCTAGAAAAATGATGATTGTTGGCATAGATGTTGTCGCAACCAAACATATTACTAGCATGCTAAAACGAAAGATGTTAAGAGAAAAATCGGAGAGCAAACAACAAAAAATGTCCGAAATATGTTCGGATAAGTTAAGTAGCCCATCTGCATCCGAATGTTCTCAGTCAGATTTTGAAGAACCATTTGAATATCAGTCCGGGACTCCAAGGGTTGAATCAGAAAGTAATACTACAACTGCAATCGATTATGCTCTTCTATCAAAAACATGCGATAGATTTGGAGTATCAGACAGGGCAGGAGCAGCTATTGCAACAGCAGTTCTGCACGCGTCGAGTTCACCTTCACAAGTAATAGACAAAAATAAGCTGCGTCGAGAACGAAAGAAAACAAGAGAAAATATAACTTTACAGCAAAATATTTCACATATACCTGCATTATACTTCGATGGAAGAAAAGATCAAACTCTGATTAACTCTGAAAAAGATGGAAAACATTATAGGCGACGCGTACTTGAGGAGCATCTTTCTTTGATAAAAGAACCTGAGTCGAAGTTTCTAGGTTACATTTCGCCTGTATCAGGCACTGCAAAGTCTATTGAACAAGGAATATTTGACTTTTTCTCGAATGCGAATATATCAATGGATTATTTGATTGCAATTGGATGTGACGGAACTAATGTAAATGTTGGGAAATGTGGAGGTATCATACGGATGCTAGAAAAAAGATTGGATAGACCCTTACAATGGGTTATCTGTTTATCGCATATGAATGAACTGCCATTTAGACATCTATTTCAACACATTGATGGCAGTACGTCTGGACCACATACATTTTCAGGGACAATTGGTAAAGAACTTGACAACTGTGAAGAAAGACCTATAACTCAGTTTCAACCAATTCCAACCAACTTACCGGAACTTTTTGCTGAAGATATTAGTACAGACCAGAAATACTTGTACAGAGTAGTTGAAACAGTTTCAACGGGTATATTTCCCAGCGATCTAGCATACAAATCACCAGGGAAAATGTCCCATGCCCGATGGCTAACTCGTGCAAATAGGATTCTCCGTCTGTACATTTCAACTGAGACTTCCTCTGCAAGTCTAATAACTCTAGCAACATATATTGTCAAGGTTTACGCTCCGGTATGGTTTTCCATAAAAACCCACCCCAGCTGTAAAGATGGATCGCGACACTTTTTTAAACTCATCGAAAAAACCAGATATTTACCGACAAATTTGAAAGCCGTTATCGATCCAGTAATTCAAAGAAATAGCTATTTTGCGCATTCGGAAAACTTATTGCTTGCAATGTTAACAGATTCTCGGCCGCACATTCGTGAATTAGCTGCCCGTCGAATTTTGAAAGCTTGATCAGCAAAATCTAACAAATTGCGTCTTTTTCAGTTGCCAAAGGTAAACTTAAATGCATCAACATATTATGACCTTTTGAACTAGCAAGAAAATATTACTGAGCCACCTATTTTAAAATCACTAACTGAAGAAATTCTTCGATTGTTTGTTCAGCAAAAAGGAGAAGGAGAACTGGAGTTATTACGTCTTCCTTGCCACACACAAGTCGTAGAAAGAG
Organism: Cheilosia grossa; assembly: GCA_963082955.1. Classification (NCBI taxonomy): domain Eukaryota; kingdom Metazoa; phylum Arthropoda; class Insecta; order Diptera; family Syrphidae; genus Cheilosia; species Cheilosia grossa. Next base: position 45,204,193 of record OY720144.1, on the reverse strand, counting down.
CAGTCAAAGCTGTGACTGAAGCTTCAACTACTTTAAGCAATGAATCAAACAGGGAAGGATTTATTAAGGCCCAGATAGAATCGAGAAGAGCAATGCCAAAATTTGACAGTAAAAAAGATTTTTCCCCCAACTAAACCACCCTTCAATACAATAACTTTACTATATATTTTTTTTAAGTGTATTTACCTTCTTCAGTTTCTCTTAAATAAACATAAAATACTATTGATTTACGTTTTTTATTTATAAATAATGTTGATTGGTGCAATTTTTAAGTCATGCCGTTGAGCCTTTTTTAAGCACATTTTTGACAATTTGCATGTCAAACTGGAGGCAGTAAAATAATTCTGATCGCTACCAAACTTTATTATCTGTTTATACTTACCATTTTGCACCGGTTTTTTACTGTGCCCGTAAAAAAACTCGCAATTTTCTTTTCGCCATATATGATTGACCCACCCTACTATAGTGGTGGTCAGTGGTGCAGTGGCTTAGTGGTTAGTGTGTTGGACTACTAAGCGAGGGTCACAGGTTCGAATCCCGCAAAAACCCAAATTCCAACTTGGGGTTTTTTCCACTGCGCCACCTCTCGCGAACGTCTGACAAACATCCGAGAGTATAACTGTCTTTAGAGCTTCTCAATTAGCCGTTTGGAATCGGAAAAAAATTGTAGATCCCTTCCATTCGTTCCAAAAATGAAACTCACACAAAACGAATGGTTGTGAGAAGCTAGGCCTTGGGTCCCTACGGACCTGTTGCGCCAACTATTATTATACCCTACTATACAATGATCTGTTTGTTCCTACAATCAAATAAGGTGCAGAGTATTGACAAACAAAGTCCATATCATGTCTCTTAAACCATTAACCATGCATATTTAAAAAATTGCTTATTACAAAAAAACTAACTACCTGGTAAAAAAAAAAAAATGAAAAAAATAAACTAAGAATAAAACTTAAAAAACATTGACATAATTTTCAACTTCGTAGTCCTAATGATAAAAGTTCTAAAGAAATTGCTAATGAAGTTCCTATATGCAAAGAAAATATGTACATGAACAGATTCTATAGTGTTAAAGGCAACATAAAAATAGAATGGGGTATTGTCAATGAAATTTTTAACAGAAATACTCCTAAAGGGATACCTTCTTCTTTAACCAACAATGATCGGGAAATTTCTAATAGTAGAGAAATAGCAAATACCTTCAACTTATTTTTTACTAATGTTGCGGGCAAAACAATAAATGATGCTGGTATCAGCCGCTGTTCTAACCAACGTATGACGAGGTTTATGAGTAGGGAATTAGTTGAGGCTCGAAGCTTTTTCTATGAATCTACCTCTTCTTTTGAGGCTATAATGGCATTAGACAACTCGAATTCCTTAAATCACAATTCGAACTCTAATGCTTTTGTCAAGAACATCGCTTTCTATGTGGCTGATATCCTGTCTTATATCTTAAACATAAGTATCTTCTGTGGTATATTCCCGATGCCTTAAAAGTAGCTGAGATCATAGCCATTTTCAAAAAAGTTGATTCCTGTTTTTTTCTAAAATGAAAAACTGATCAAAACGAGAGTTGTGTCATACCTTGAAACTATTTCATTCTTCAGCTATAAGCAGTATGGTTTTTGCAGCTCAATATACGATAGCGTCAACGAACAGGAAACAAGTGGTTATGATATGGGAAACATGTAGTAAGTCTGGTGAAATAAAAAATGGTGTACCTCAGGGATCGGTTTTGGGACCAATACTTTTTTTAATATATATAAATATAAACTCTATTTTCACGCTGAATACGAAAGGTAAACTAACAGGGTTTGCTGATGACATAGGCTGTTCCTATTAACAGCTCCCTCTTAGATATGATAGCCGATATCAACTACGACTTAGAAATATTTAGGCACTGGTTCAGGCTACATAAATTAGTTATTAAACTTACATAGTCTCTAAACTTAAAACTTCCCATCTTCACTTTTCATAGTTCGCACTGCAACAACATTTTAATAAGTTCTGGCACTTATTTTGACACTCGTTCTGAAGTTACAAATAATGCTAATATAATTTGCTCAAAGAATTATTTCGTTATTGGAAATGTACAGGTCTTTAAGTATCTGGGACTTGAAATTGACAGTAGATGAAGTTGGAGCTCTCATACTACTTCCCTAAGGAAATACCTACAACAAACAACTAAAATTGTGTACGATTTGAGGCTATATTTTTCGAGAAACCTTTTACAAACAGTCTATTATGGTCTGGTCCAATCCAAACTTCAGTATGGGATAACTTATTGGGGCAGCGCACACTCAAAAATAAAACACAGTCTCTGTTAGTAATTCAAAAGCATTTACTCAGAATCATCTGGAAAAGTAGACGCAATGAACACAGTTTTCCTCTCTTTATGCATTCTCATATACTACCTTTAAAAAATCTTTACTTCTATAAAGTCATAAAAATATTTTTTTTTGAAGAAGCGGGTACTCCTCAAATCATGATCCGAATGCCTACGGTCGTCGTAGCTATGTTAGGAGTCTTGCTTACGTTCACACGCGCAAAACTCAACTTTTCTTTAGTTATTACTCTTCTGTAGCACCGCGTATCTTCAATAAATTACCCATTGAAATAAGCTGTTCCCAGAGTACCTTTTCTTTTAACAGAAAGGTAAAAAAGTGGATTTTTACTTACGACATGAATGAGATAAATAATTTAGCTAAGGTTATTATAATTATAGTGACAGACACTCTAAATTTATTTCGACTCACCTCTCCACAACATTTGTTCATGAATTACATTTAGTTACTGATACTCGATACATTTGGCACTAGTTTCTAATAACTATAGAATGTATCTAACCATTCACTTCCGTCATCTTCCACCATTTGAAGCATCTTCTGGCAAAATTCCAAGCGAATCGGCGAGTCTGCTGCGTTCAGTTTGTTGGCCATTTGAATTTTATATGGGAATAAGTCCAAATCATTGTGCATAATTGACTGCAATGACTGTCTGCTTATACCCATTTGAGCAGATAAGTTTCTTGTCGAAACACTTGGACTATTTTGTATGGCAGCAGCTACAGCAGCGATTGTTTCCTCCGTCCGAACTGCAGGGTATCGATGGTAAGGTCTTCTTTCGAACCAAAACTACGGACTCCAGTGCATGATAGCGGGGGACAATCCAAATTCTTGCTTCAGTGTTCCAGTTATACAAGTTATTACATTTTTTTGGCAGCGGCTTTCATCAGCCACCCTGTATATGGAATTACACAGCGACCGGTGGATCCAGATTCTCACCAGGCTTTGGACGACAAGGTCATGGACGCAAGAGCAGAACTACCTAAGCCGCTTGGGCCAAATAGCATTGCAGGAAATTCAAATATATGTTGGTTAGGCCGTCATGGCATCTGAACAAAAATAGACATGCTTAATTTTGTCTGTGCAAAATAAAGCTTTTCGACAGCGCAGGCATATCATTTCATGATTACCTAATGTTCTACAGCGAAAGGTGACGCTTCATTCTCATTGTTTTTATTTATTTGGTATTATTTTAAAGGTTCCATTTAGAGTCAGTTACAGTGAATACATATTATACTTATTTGTTAATTTATTCAATACTTTCATAGAGGTAAGTTTTTAAACTTCGTTGGTTATATCCATGAAAATATTTTAATTGAAATATTTATCAATTAGCAAATACCAACTGAACATGTCGGAATCTGACTGTTTCTTAGATTTTGAGAATTCCGGGTCGGAGTATGTCCCTTCATCATCATCTAGTTCAGTGGGAGATTCCTTTCCTGGGCCGTCTGGCCTACAATCTGGCCATATGGAAACAGAACATTCTGAAACAAATAAAGAAGTTGAAAAGGGAAATTTATTGAAAAAATCTACCAGGAAACGGATTCTTAATAAATCGAACTGGAAAAAAAATGTAAGTAAGCTTCAAAGAGCTACTGGTAAAGCGTACACGAATGTGAGGGGAGTTGTTAAAGCAGCTAAGATTCTAAAGACATCAGACGGCGCATGTCTGTTTAAATGCCATAGAAATTTTAATAACAATGATTTGAAAAGAATTTTTGAAAACTTTTATGAAATTGGTAATCATGACTTACAAAACGCGTATATAAGCGCTCAAGTATCAGTAACAGGAAAAAAAGAGAAGCTATACAAAACTGCTGGCAGTAGTCGTAGATTTAATACAAGTGTCTACAAGTTTCCAAACGGACAAAATATTGATACTCATGTGTGCAAAAGCTTCTTTAAACAAATACTAAAAATTTCTGATGGTCGCATAACACGCGCACTTAATTATAAAATGCCCGGAAGTGAATCAACTACACCGAAGGTGGACCAAAGGGGAAGACACCCAACTCATAACAAAACCGACGTTAAGTGTATAGAAATTGTAAAGGATTTTATCAACAAATTTCCCAGATATAAATCCCATTATTCCAGAAATAAAAATATTCAAAGAGAATTTTTGGCTCCAACGTTAAATATAACAATTTTGTACAACCTTTACCATGGAACAGTGGAGTCTGATAAAGCTGTTTCCAAGTTTGTTTTTACGAAGATATTTTCAGAAAACTTTAACTTACATTTTCGAGCTCCTGTTTCTGATAGCTTCAAAAAATGTGACTTATATAAGAATAAGATAGAAGCCGCAAGCGATACATCTGAAAAACAGCGGCTCTCAAGTGAACGTGATTTACATCACCGAAAAGCCGAGTCTGCTAGAAATGGGATGAAGGTAGACTCACAATTAAACAAAAATGAGTATGCAGTTATAGCATTTGACCTTATGAAAACTCTTCCAACACCGGTAATTTCCACAAGAGTAGCTTATTATAAAAGACAACTTTGGACATATTGTTTGGGAATTCACGACTTAATAAGAGGTAAGTCTTTCATGTATACATGGAATGAAGGAATTGCGTCACGCGGTCCACAAGAAATTGGATCATGCATTATGCATTAGGTATATAAAAACTAATGTCAAGTGTAATAAATTGATCATGTATAGTGATCAATGCGGAGGACAAAATCGTAATATCAGAATGAGCACAGTTTGTTATTGACCATAAATTCTTGGTATCTGGCCACTCATTTCTGCCTTGCGATCAAGATTTTGGTCTGATAGAAAAGGAAAAACGATTCTATAGGGACATTTTTATTCCTGATGATTGGGACCATGTCATCTTAACTACAAAAAAAAAAAGAAACCGTTCAATCTTGTTAAAATGTCTGCAGAAAATATTAAAAGCATCACTTCCTTAGAGAAATTAATCACCAACAGAAAAATGTCGGTGGATAAAAAATCTAAAATTGAGTGGTTGAAGATTCAATGGCTCCGATTTGAAAACCATAAACCTTTTATTAACCAATTTAAATACTCAAACAATGAAGATGTTTTATTCCAAGAAGTGGATATTTCGAAAAGGAATACTAATAAAAAATTGGATATTCAATTGGAGTCACTGTATCCCGAGGGTAGATCTATAGATGCGGCGAAATTCAAGGATTTGCAAGAGCTGAAAGAATTCATCCCGCCGATTTATCATGTATTCTACAATACTTTAAAAACGAATTTGAGGGCTGTGGAAGAGGACATTGAAGGGGATAAATAATTGATATGAACATCCATTTTCTAATTACAGACAAAACGGCCTATGCCACGATTTCTTGACAGATTTTCAGTGAATTCGAAAGTTAAGCCACACTTTTTTTTTTGTTTCACAACTTAATCTACTTTTTTCTTATTAGTTATGTACATTGTATTAGTTCAAAATAAAAAATATACCATTTCAACTTATTTACAAACAATAAGACAAAAAAAAAAGTGTTTCAAATTTCTTATTTTTTTCAAACCCACTTTCCGCAGTTCGAACATTTTGCGCTTAGGCCGTTTTGGCGCTGAATGCCTCAAATAAGGTTTATATATTGTATCTGGAAACCATAGAGCCCTGGTCACACACGAAGGAAATAGTTCGCTGAGCTTGTGGCACTGAAGGATGGGCCATCTAAAAATTACATCATTGAAACAACTTCAGTCAACAGGAAAGGTGACTGGTTTACCAGGGAAGTTTAGATCTGACAAAAGCAGTTGTGTTTCATGCATTTGTGCTAAACAATCGACCAAGCCATTCAGTGTGTGTGAAAACAAAAGGACAAGAAAGAGATTCCACTCGGATTTGTGTGGTCCCATGCGCACTCAGTCGTTAAGTAAAGCAGTATCTTTCATCTCGTGCATTGACGATTATTCCCTAAGCATGTTTGTATATTTCATGCAAAAGAAAAGCGAAGCCTTAGACAAATTTAAAATCTTCAAGGCATTCGCAGGTGTTGAGGATGTATATTACTATCATTCAAATTATAACATAAAGTAAAATTGTAAAGTTAATATACTAGTGTTGCATTTATAAAGCCTTAAGCTACAATTGACGTTTGTCATTAAAAAGTCTCCACACTTTTGTACATAAACAAAGGTATGAATGTCAAACATTTTTCTATACATAAGACAATTAATTAAATAATTTTTTGCTGAAATAGCTAATAAAGACAATTTCTTGTGAGTTTTGTGTGTAAATCAGTTTCTCGCGCCGCGTAACTTATCAAACTCAAAGCAAACGCTAATTTTATTTGCCACTAAATTATTTGCCAAATCTGCAAAAATGACCGCCACAAAAGAGTTAAAACTACTCAAAAACTCCCTTTCGATCTTGCAAAATGATTTTAAAGGTTTATCTTCGACGGTGGAAGCCAAACGGACAAAAAATTACGTCAATGGTCGCTTAGCCATTATGGAAGATGTAACTATTTAGGGACAGCAAACACATCAGTGACAAGCTTACGATGTTGTTGGATGAAGACGATGAGATTTTTTCACAGTTTAAAAGAATTTTCGAGGAAATTCGTGAGGTTTATCTCGAATACAGAGCAGAACTCCATGATTGTTTGGATAAGCTTGCGAAATCCACTTTTGCATGCCAGCCACCTCCAATCAGTTCGAATCCGCATGGTATTCGCCTTCCTGAAATGTCTCTTCCTGTTTTTTCGGTACAATACGAAAAATGGAGGCCATTCAAAGGCAAATTTGAATCCATGATTCACAACAATGGTAGTTTGACCGAAATTCAAAAACTCCATTAGCTAAAGTCCGGTTTATCCAAAGATGATGATAGCTTGTTACAGAACCTGGAAGTGGAAGAAGGTAACTACGAAAATTCATGGTCACTTTTATGTTCACGGTACGATAATAAACGGTTTTTAGTAAATACTCACCCGAAAATGTTTATTAATCAGTCGACAATTACAACCGAGCCTTAAAAGAATGCTAGATACATCAACTGAGTGTCTACATTCGCTCAAAAATCTTGAGGTTCCTACAGAGCATTGGGATTTAATAATAATTTATATATTGCCGCACAAATTAGCATCTAGTACACAGCAATTATGGGAAGAACAACTCGGAGCAAGAAAGGAACTACCAACTTTCGACGAATTTTCTGAATTATTCTTCTGGAGATTGTCCGAGGCGAAGAAAGGATGTCACCCATTGCTCAAAGGACGGAGCTAGGATGGATTTTACTCGGCAAAGCACCCATAGAGACACCAAAATCGTCTAAGCAGTATTTTCTTCAGGGGTCTTTGACATCGACACCCAATTACGAAAATTTTGGGAAATGGAAGAAGCACCATATGCCGATGCAAAAATTGAAGAAGATGTTGCTTGTGAAAAACGGGTTACCCATAAAATCCCGAAGCACAAAATCCCGTTTACCAAATCCCGACTACAAATGCCCGCGACACAAAATCCCGAAACACAAAATCCCGAATAACCAAAAGCCCGAACCACAAAATCCCGAAATACAAAATACCGAATTACAAAATCCCGAATTATAAAATCCCGAAAATCATTGAATCATATTCACGAACGAACCATGTTTGCTTAGGTACATTTATCTGACGAGCTATTTACCAAAAAATACGGTAGAATAGCTCGTCAGATAAAAGTACCTAAGCAGCAAATTAGTAAGAATCGTTTTATTACTTGAACACCCTGAGGTCAAACCAGACAACGATGCATACTGCGAGTATGAATCCGAGAAGACAGACACAGTTTATATAAAATAGACTTAAGAAAAAAAACACTATTGTATACCGTTGGGCCCCTATTGTTGAGCCAACGCATTTAAATATTTAATATTCACCACCATTTGTTACCTAGCCTTAAGTCAAATTGTATATACCAAAAGTTTAATAAAAGCAAATGTAATGTAAATCGTTTTATTGTGACGTTGGCTTTACATCTGCCAAGGTAAGTAATTTTCCGGTTCAACCGTTTTTGTTAAAACGATAAATTGTTTATATCAAGAGATACTGAAAATATCAATTTATACTGAAAATATCAATTTATAAATAAAAAATTATTTAACCAAAAAAAAAATATGCTGGATTCACATTCATTTTTCGGGACTTTGTGTTTCGGGATTTTGGATTTTCGGGATTTTGTGTATTCGGGATTTTGTAATTCGGGCAAACGTTGGTTTCCCATGCAAACCTGGGCTTGGGCCCTCGAGACGCGAGGCCTTGCGTAGGTTACATCAGTTGGAGAAACGGTTCGAGGCGAACCCAACACTACACAATGAATACTCTAAATGTATTAAGGAATACCTGGATTTGAGGCAGATGTCAGAAGTCGATGTCCTTAACGATGCTGTTCTTAATTCTCCATATCACTATTTTGTTCCGCATCATGCTGTCCTGAAGGAGTCTAGCACGACAACTAAACTGCGCGTTGTCTTTGATGTAGCTGCGAAGACTCTAGATGGTACATCCTTGAACGAGCACTTATTAATAGGACCTAAAACGCAAAACAACATTAGTGATATAGTGTTAGTATGGAGAACGTATCAAATTACCTTCACCGCCGACATTGAAAAAATGTTTAGACAAATACGCATGGGGAAGGAGGATTCTTATTACCAGCTTATTCTGTGGCGTGATAATCCAAAACAACCCGTAAGGACTTATCGCATGCAAACGGTCACCTTTGGTACTGCAAGTGCACCGTACCTTGCAAATCGCACCATCCAAAGAGCTGCAGTCGATAAGGAGCATCGCTATCCGATTGGATCAAAGGTAGTCCGAAACGGAATGTATGTGGACGATCTGATTGCTGGAGCTGACACTCTGGAGGAGGCACGCATAATACGCGATCAAGCCAAAGATTTGTTGGCATCCGCCGGCTTCAACTTGCGAAAATGGACATCTAATAATGACGTGCTCTAAAACGATATTCCAATTGATCAAACCCTTTGAAGCTGGAACTGTTCCACTGATTAAAACGTTAGGTATTAGATGGTTCCCTTTAGGCGATTCTTTTTCTTTTCAGAACGTCTTCGTTGATGAAGTTGAAACTCCAACAAAGAGAACAATGTTATCCACCATCGCTAGACTTTTCGATCCTCTTGGATGGATTTCGCCGTGCATTATCATAGCAAAGATCTTGATGCAGCAGCTGTGGTGCCGCGGTCTAGAGTGGGATGACCCGATTCCAGAGGAGTTAAAAAACCATTGGAAAGACTTTCGACGCGAACTGCCCTCCATCGAAAAAAATTCAGATACCATGGTGGATTCACTTGGGAAAAAATCGGAAGGACCTGGAATTACACGGATTTAGCGATGCATCAGAAAAGGCATATGGACCGGTAGTCTACTTACGTGTGTTAGATGATGACGGAAGTATTCACGTCCACCTCCTGATGTCCAAAACCAGAGTTGCCCCGTTAAAGACCGTAACCCTTCCCAGGTTGGAACTTTGCGGAGCAGTAACACTACCGGTACTTCTGGACTACACTTCACAGGTCTTGAAGTTAAACAGCGTTAGGAAGTACGCTTGGTCAGACTCTAAGTTTACGTTGGCATGCATTATGGCATCTCCGGCTAGGTGGAAAACTTTTGTCAACAATCGTGTTGCGGAGATTCAGCGTCTAACTAATTGTAGTATATGGCGATACATCCCAACGCACCAAAATCCTGCTGACCTGGCGTCGCGTGGTCTCCTGCCCACCTATTTAAATGGCAATAAACTTTGGTGGAGGGGACCAGAATTCCTCAGTTCCGAATGGATTTTCGAAACACCAGCTCAACCCTCAATTGAGCCAACCGAGGAAGAGATGCGGAACTTCCAATTTCACTTCGTCAGCACAGAGAGCGGTGTAATCGATCAACTAATCCTACGCCAGTCAAATCTGCGGAAACTGTTGCGGATTTTGGCATATTGTTGCAGATTTCTTTCTAGCGTTCGACGAACAAATAAGATGCTAATAGTACTCTCGCCGACGGAAATAAATTTTGCATTGAAGACAGCTATAAGAATAGTTCAAAGGAGAATGTTTTCTGAAAACCAAGACGATCAACCTAACCTGAAAGGAGTCAAGTCATTACAAGCCTTTGTGGATGATGAAGGAATTTTGAGAGTAGGAGGAAGGTTACAAAACGCTGATATTAGCTATGAACAACGTCATCCTATGATCTTAAAGCCAAATCATCACTTTAGTCAACTAATTATTAACGATGCGCATTCCACAACGTACCACGGAGGAACTCAGCAGATGATCGCTCAACTTCGGCAAAGATTTTGGATATTAAATCTCAAAATTCTGTCAAGAAATGTATCCATGCCTGCAACGTTTGCTTTAGACAAAGGGCTAAGCCCAGTTGTCAACTCATGGGCGATTTTCCAGCACCGAGGGTGGAAAGGCAGCCAATTTCAATGAGAAGCTGGTAGCAGAAACCGTGTTAATAGACGACACGAAGAGGAATTTTATTCCTCCAGCATTTCCACACTTTCGAGGATTATGGGAAGCTGGAGTTAAGTCAGTGAAATATCATTTCAAAAGAGTTGCTTGTAATTCTACTCTTACTTTTGAGGAGCTTTCAACATTGCTGATACAAGTGGAAGGTTGCCTCAACTCTAGGCCCCTGTGCCCACTAACCAGTTACCCCGACGACTTCACTGCCCTAACTCCAGCTCACTTCCTAATACAACGTTCGCTGGAAAAGGATTCAGCAACTCTACCAACACTTTTGGAAGCAATGGAGCTCAGAGTATTTGGCTCGTCTACAACAGCGTCCAAAATGGTTGGAAACAGCAGAAAACCCAGAGCTAGGAGACCTCATTTCAATAAAGGATGAGAGATTACCACCATCAAAGTGGATGATGGCTCGTATAATTTAACTACACCCTGGAACAGATAATCTAATTCTAAAATAACAATTAATGATTAATTACAAAAAAAACACACACACATTTTCATACACACACTTTCTCACAAGTAAAATATCAAAAAACAATATACACAATAACATGAAAAACATTTTTTGTTAATCACACGTAACACCACACAAATAATTACAACACTACACAAACAAAAAATTATAATAAATGAAATATACAACATATCTACTACACCACATAATATAAATCTGTTGTCACAAGGAAAAACCGCTAAAGTATGTTTTACTCATTTTTCAGGAGAGCAGTTTAAAGTTTTTGAGAAAGTCGTGAAATTTCTTAGTTCAAAAACTTTTTTTTTGAAAAAAGTTACTTTAAACGATTTTATTGACAAAACTAATACTTTAGTCATTAGGGCCTTTTAGGTTTTTTATCGTAAAAAATCCTAAATGGAGTTTAGTTGTTTTTCCATTTTAAAGAAATTTTTTTTATGGTCTAAATCTACATTAGCTGTTTTTCCTAAATTAATATGATATGTTCTCAGCTGAAAATGAGAACCAATTTTGAACCTTGAGATAAAATAAATTTTATTTATTTAAAATCTTATACGATTAAAAATACAAAAAACAACAAACTTTACTTCATGCAATGTAAATTAATAAAAACAAAGAAAAACATTTCAAATACTTTAAAAAACCCAAATTAAAAGCGTTTTTAATCCTCATCGTCACTTCTTAATGACTGTTGAGTTCGGTGGAATTAGTTCTGAGGTTTTTATAAAATGAATGAAAATCTGGATTTATGTATTATTATAAATCCATAAGATCTTTTTTTTTATCTGATGATATGATTTTTTTTTTTTTTTTTTTTTTTTTTGTCGGAGGTTGTTACTATCCGATGGAGCACTCAGACACAACTACTGGTACTGGTCCATTGTACTGCCAAAACAGACACCTTACATTATTGTACGTAGTTTTCCCGTCTTTCGAAGAAAGATGAGAAGGAGCTTCAGTGATGAAGAGCTAAGGTGTTCGGCAGTCACCACATCAGCCCCAAAGATCCGCCATCTGATGCGAGCAAAGGCAGGACAGCTACAGAGGAAGTGTTCCGCTGTATCATCGTCCTCTCCACAAGCAGGACAGATGGTGAAATCGCTCAAGCCCAATACATTCAAGTGTTTGGCGAAAGCTTGGTGGCCCGAAAGGACGCCCACAAGCAGTCTACAGTCGATTCTCCTGAGAGACAAAAGGAAAGACGCCGACTTTTTACAGATGTCCGGACGCAGTCGTTTGGTCTGTCTACACCCAGCACAGTCACGCCACCGACGCTCGTGTTCACGTGAAACCCAAGTATCAATGGATGACCGAACCGCAGATACAGGCAGACCCAACGCAGGTTCAGGTCCTGAAAAAGCTTCTTCAGAACCCAGCCTGGCAAGCTCATCAGCGATCTCATTTCCCTGGATACCAGTATGACCCGGGACCCAAAGAAGATTCACTTTGTTTAGCCTTCCTACCAGGTTCAGAGAAAGCTTGAGTTCGAGCACTAACTTAGACGAGGTGAGAGGGTTAAGCAGCGCTTTTAGTGCAGCTTGGCTATCACTGCAAACGCATATGCTTCTACCCCTCCACCTGTTAGTCACAATGTAGCGCATGGCCATAAGTATAGCGAAAATCTCCGCTTGGAAGACAGACGCATATTTACCTAAGGCGTAGTAAAGTCTAATGTTCTCGCTTTCCACAAAGACTCCAGAACCAGACCCCTGTTCGGTTCTGGAGCCATCCGTGAATACACGATGGCATTCTTTCCCTGGCTCAGAGTCTGGCAGAAGCCATTCCGTTACCTGAGGAAAGTTGACATGGTAGTTTTGTCGCAATAGGATTTCCGAAGTCATTGCGTCAGACGGCATATCCATAAGACAAGGGTCAAAGGATAATTCTCGCACAAGTTCTTCAAAATTCCAATGCGCGTGGTACCAAAAGCCACCTCTCTTTAACCGAGAGATGGTTTTCAGAGTACACCCCATGATAAAAATATCAAGAGGGGGGAGGTTCATCATAGCATCTAGAGCAGAGCCCGGAGTGCTAGGGAAAGCCCCCGTGCATCCGAGACAAACCGTTCTTTGAAGTTTGGCAAAAGAGGCAGTAACACGTTTGCGCGAAAGCCTGTTCCACCATACAACCGATGCATATGAGAGAAGTGGTCTAACCATCGCCGTATAGATCCAAAGGACCCTTTTGGGAGATAAGCCCCATGTCTTGCCAAAAGCGCCTTTGCACTGCCAGAAAGTTGACAGCGCTTTATCGGTTTTTGATTCAACATGCTTGGACCAAAGAAGCTTTCTATCAAGGATTACTCCCAGATATTTGACTTCTTCGGAGATCGGGATAGTGACGCCTTTTAGCACAAGTTGAGTCAGACCAGTGATCTTCCTCCTTCTCGTGAAGAGAACAACCGTAGTTCTAAGAGGATTCACTGAAAGCCCATTTCTTGTGCACCAATCGTCGATAAGGCCCAAGGATCTCTGCGCCAGAGAGCAGACAGTCCTTAGGTCAGAACCAACAGACAGAACGGCGACATCGTCCGCGTAGGCTTGTGTGTAGGTTCCAGGAAGAATGAGAGCCGTTAGCAGAGAGTCAACTACCATACACCATAAAAGGGGAGACAGAACACCACCTTGAGGGCAGCCTCTGTTTACCCCAGTCATGACGCATTTGCCACAATCCGCCTCGACAATCAGAGTCCTGTACATAAGCATTGCTTTAATCCACAGCACCAATGTTTCATCTACACCGTGATGTCTGGCTGCATTACACATGCTGTCAAAAGTCGCATTATCAAAGGCACCCTCAATATCAACGAAAATACCCAACGCGTACAAGGTTTTGAAGCGCAGTTTCACAGGATTTTCCGCGCTGATAAGCATGTTGCATCTCAGAAAGAGGATGCGATCGAAGAGCAACATTGCGCACGTGCAGCTCAACCAGTCTCTCCAAGCTTTTCAGCAGGAAGGAGGACAGACTTATGGGTCTGAAACTCTTGGCGAGAGTGTAGTCGGACTTACCTATCTTTGGTATGAACACAACTCTAACCATACGCCAAGGAGAAGGTATGTAAGCCAGGGCCAAGCTAGCAGTGAAAATTCGCTTCAGCGTCGGCAACAGCTGGCTAAAACCTTGTTTCAGCATAGCCGGACAAATTCCATCCGGACCCGGTGACTTGAAACTCTCAAAAGATGCGATCGCATATTTGATAGCGTCTTCCGTCACCACTCTGGATGCGATATACCAGCTACGCCGCGTGATGTTTGTCGGTTCAGGAGTGGCCACCGTTGCCGGTGCCACAGAAGAACACGTAGTGACCTGATTTCCCGAAAAGTGAGTCTCTAGCAGGAGACTGAAAGTCTCCGCCTTTGTCTCAGTGTAGGTACCATCAGATTTTTGTAGCGATTCCAGTTTACTTGGTCTGTCCCTTTTGAGGACTTTAACAAGCCTACTGGTTGCACTTAGTGATACGACCTCCTCACAAAATTTCCTATAAGAGTCGTTCTTTGATTTACGAATCAGTCTCTTAAATTCTTTTTGTTTCGATCGATGCAGATTCCAGTCTTCTACCAAATTAGTTTTTAAAGACCGATTTAGTAGTTTCCTGGTTTCTTTGCGAATACACTGCAGTTCGGTGTTCCACCAAGGTACCGGTTTTCTACAGGAATTTTTTGTAACTGGACACGCAAGTTCGAAACAGCGGATAATGGCGCTGCTCAGTTCCTGAGCAGACGACTCTACCTCTTGTATCGATCTAAGTTTGAGTGGTGCTTTGACAGAATTGCCAAGTTCCTCCTCAAAACGAGTCCAATTCGTTTTTCTCGGATTTCTCCTCTCTAGCGAAGGTGAAATTTCGCAATAGATTTGAAATTCGATGTATCGGTGGTCTGACAAGGTGCTATCTGGCGATACCCTCCAATTTGTGATAGTCTTAGAATGCCTATTGGACAGGGTAACATCGATTACCTGCTGTCTCCTGGCTGTAACAAATGTAGGTCGACAACCGACATTGTTGATGGTGATGTCAGACGTTAGGATGAAGTCCAGAAGACGATCTCCTCGTACGTTGCATTTACTGCTGCCCCAAACAGTGTTTTGAGCATTAGCATCGCAACATAAGATGAGACCCATCTTTTTGTACTCGCAGTACTCTATGAGCTCAACAACATCCTTTGGTGGAGGAGGTGTTAAAGAGTCGTAGGGAAAGTAAGCCGATGCAACGACAAAGGTTTCCCAATTGCCGTTTGCATGGAAACTGATAGTTGCGGCAACCAAATCTTGGCAACAGAACCGTTTGATTGTTACTGCCGTAAGGGATTTCGATACGATAAGACATGTCCTAGATCTCTCGGACCTGATATGATTGCTATATATATAGTTGGCGCAACAGGTCCATAGGGACCCAAGGCCTAGCTTCTCGCAACCATTCGTTTTGTGTGAGTTTTATTTTTGGAACGAATGGAAGGGATCTACAATTTTATGCCGATTCCAAACGGCTAATTGAGAAGCTCTTAAGACAGTTATACTCTCGGATGTTTGTCAGACGTTTGCGAGAGGTGGCGCAGTGGAAAAAACCCCAAGTTGGAATTTGGGTTTTTGCGGGATTCGAACCTGGGACCCCTCGCTTAGTAGTCCAACACACTAACCACTGCGCCTAGGTCTTCAATAATTTTTAAATGACCCAATGTAAGTGTCGATGCTCCTCGTTTGACTAACGGTAAAAGGTTAAATGGTTCTTCGGGAATTAAGTTTGTTTTATACAAAATTTAGCTATAGATGTTTGTATAGCGGATCCACCTTACTGAGTTCGATATAAATGTCTGCCCTCCTGAATTACATCGTTTCCAATTCATATTATTTTTCGAAATTTCATTAAAGTTGAAGAAATCACTTTCTTTCATTTCAACAACTTGAATTTTTTGAATTAATACTTCCGATGAACTGATACCAGTCCCTTGCCACACTCATTTCAACATTGGATTTTTTCTTTTTTCGTTCAATTAACGCATGATCATAATCACACTCGAGGTGGGTGTGGCCAGGTTAAATAAATTTATGATCTATATATTCCAATGAAGGATTTTCTTTCATGAACAGAAAGAACATAGTAGAAACAAACGAATTTTTATTTTGGCCGGAATATGAGTCACTATAGAACGTTATTTTAGTGACAGAAGAATGCAAAGATTGTAGATGTTTGAAAACGCATGAAGCAATTTCATTTCCACCCCGCCGCGCAATTCCCTCGTGCCACATAAAACAACCGGAATCATTCGTTTTCAAATTTTGGATCGTGAGATTGAAGGTCCCAAGCTGCCTTTTATAAAAACTAACTGAGTTTCTCAAGAATGGTGTTGGTAGGCACTGTTGTAAGTCAAACGCGAACGCTCCCATATCGTTGTTTTGCTTAGCATTCTCCTTATCGACCCTTTTTTGTTCAAAGCCAAAGTCTCCTTTTTCCACATGATTTTGTTTCCGCTCTACGAAATCTTGTTTTTCTTTTTCATCCTGAGCTATTTTTATCTTAGATAAAAATCCATCGCAAGTTGCGCACGTGTCTAGTTTGGGAGCTTTGATTTTTAAAGTTAGTGTTTTAAATATTTATTAATATTTGGTAAGGCTTACAGGATTAAAAAATTCGTCACTATACATCATACACAATCACAAATCATGGAAAGATTTAAACTGCCATGAATATATTTTTTGGATGTGTGGCGACGGTTGTAATGGCTTTCATACGATGGGAACTTATTTATGTGGTTGCGTACTTCCTCTTCTTGATCCAGTGTTAGTTCGTTCACAGGAATCCCTCTACCCCGACAATTCTTAAACGGTTCGCTTGGACTTGAAACTTTTTTGGCGATTAGGTTCTTAATAAAACTTTCCGTTTCAGAAAAACACATCGTAAAATGTTGTCGGCAAACTTGTGTACGCATGCCATCATATTCCAAAAAGTACTTCACTGAGGTTTCACGGCGTCGCTTTCTTTGCATTGCGTTAGACAGAGTATTACATTTTTTTATTTCCTATAGTCAGAAGATTTCCTATATATAATATTCTCTGGTCATAGGTTCCCAAAGCCCAGTACTGGTTAGATAGTTGTTTTATTTTGATTTTCGGTTGTGGTTCATCGTTGTTGAATGGAATATCCAAAACATCGCTATGTTCACTTTCAGAAGAAGCAAAAGTATTATTATTTATTATAAAATCAGGGTCTTTTATAGAATCATCGGAATTTTCCCATTCTGGCAACTTATCATAAGTTATATTCGCTGATTGAGATATTGCGTTTGAATTGTCTAAAATATTGGAAAACTGAAAATGTATCTATCCATGTTCTTACTATTGAATACATCTATATCAAAGTCAAATCCGTTCATCGATGATTTAGTTTCATTAGATATCGCAGGAAAGTAATCATTCTTTTCTGATATAATTTCGTGGGTCGAATTCGAATATTCATAAATTCCCTTTTTGTGTGGCCATTGGTATATTGATTTTTTTGTAGAATTAGTTTCCGGGGATTCAAGAACTGTAAACGAACTTGATTCAATGTTTTCTGTGCAAATCAAAAAAAAAAAATCTTTTTTAAAACGAAATAAAATAAAATATAAAATACCTTCATTTTGTTCTGGTGTAGAAGTTCTTTGCATCACAAAAACCTTTCTTGAATAAGCCTCTTTTTCTGTAAAAAAAAATTTACATTCCAATACCAAACCCATTACATTGGACAAAAAGAAAAAAAAAACATTAAAAAATTTAAATGCCAACCTCTATAAGGGTTTATTCATAATCGACGACAACGTCTACTTCACGAAACAAATTTTCTTGATTCGGACATAGGTCGTATTTTATATTCCGATTTAAGGCAAGCTTAATTGCTTTCAAATAAATCGTGTAAGTATCATATCTTATAAAAACCGGCCTCTTCCAAAGGACATTCGGGCTAAGTAAAAATTAAATCACTGTTACCTTCAGCTCTTCCTTTTTCTTCAAGCATTTACGCCAATTCCAAAAGTCTTTGCCATCGAGACATCATATTTTTCGTTCGATTTGTTGACTATTTTATAAAAACACAATGAAACAACACAAGGAATAACAAAGTTCGTTTAAAGACACAGGAAGCACAACACTAAAGTCTAGTTTAGACAACACTTATTCTTTCTCTAAATATGGAAAAAGAACTAAAGTACATTTAAGAAACACCTTTTTTTAACTTTTGTTACGGAAAAGCAACCAAACTCGAGATTAGGTTTTCACGAACTGAATTACTGATGGGGAAAAAAAACTAAAATCAATTTTGGTCCTTCGTGCATCACAATTTAATTTTGGAATAAGCGCTAAACTGCAGATAGGAAACTCTTTTTCCTCATTCTTCCTTTGGGAATAATCACCAATCTGAAGTTAAGTCGTTATTCCCTTTTACAACTCGCAAAATTTTCATTTGGGAAATTTCACCTTTTGTCAAAATCGCAAATTTCCCTTCCACACAAACACTACACATCATAATACAGTCCACTCAATCGACTCATAAATGCACTCAAATCAAAATCACATAACACATAAGCCCCCATTCATTAATTGAATTTTGTTGTTGCTGATTGCACTATTGCAGTTCGCCTTTGCATAGTACACACACACCTATACATATAAATTCACAACATCATGCAGCAAAATTAACAAAACACAAAATACCTAAAACTATACTATGTAGCTAGTATTAAACTATTCTTTTCACAAAAAATGTATTACTCACCCGAAATTCACTAAAACACCCAACAATTTACACTAAAAACACAAGTTTTTTAACAAAAATTACACCACCGATGTCAACAAATGCAATTATTCACGGCGATATAAAAAAACACAATATAAAACAAAATTCCTATCAACTCAGGCAGTAGAAAGGAGACGGCAAGTAGGGCATAGGCAAATTACTCACTTCAACTAGGTAGTCACAAGCATTATCTACCATGTTGTCAACTTTGTTTGTTTGTTATTATGTCCTTCTCTGTTACACTAATTGTTTCTTTAAAAGTGTCAAAGAAGAGCAAAGTGCAATTCCAGAAGCAATAGCAGAGATGAGGCGAAAATATGATCGGGTGTTATCGGAAGAGCAGAGATGCCACTTTTCGTTATCTGATGTGGTGATCTTGAATCGAACTGAGTTCACGGTGGGGGTGAATGTTGAGGATGTATATTATTATCATTCAAATTATAACATAAAGTAAAATTGTAAAGTAAATATACTAGTGTTGCATATAAAGCCTTAAGCTACAATTGACGTTTGTCATTAAAAAGTCTCCACACTTTTGTACATATACAAAGGTATAAATGTCAAGCATTTTTCTATAAATAAGACAATTAGAAAATAAAACCCGCTTTGTAACGTGCAAGAACATTTCCGCCGTTTTTAATTTTATCCGTTTTTCCTGGAAATAAAATTATTTAACAACGGGAAGTTTTACTTCTATTGTGCACCGTTCGACTTGTGCACTTTTCCACACTGTTTGAGACAAAATGGGGAATCAATCAAATCTCTAAGAACCGATAACGGGATGGAGTACACTCATTCCAAATTTAAAGAGTTCTTGGAAGAAAACGGAATCGCCCATGAATATTCGGCACCACACACGCCTCAACAAAATGGTATAGCAAGGAGGGCCAACCGGAACCTACTGGAAATGGCGCGAAGTTTGAAGCAGGAGGCAAAACTACCTGATAACCTGTGGGCAGAACTGGTGTGTACAAGTTAAAGATCCGAGACGTCGAAATTGGACTACAGCGCTTATTGTTATAAGGTACTTGATTTGGACGAAAACAGCAAACATCATATTGCAATGTTGCACAAAGAGTTAATGTGTAAAAAATACGTCAAAATCAACATGGACAAAACGTGAATAAACGAGATTTTGGGAAATCATTGTGTCATGGTGACCATACAAGATAGCGATATCTTTTTTTGATTTATTTTCTAACTTGTAAGATTTCATTTATCAGTTCTCAGCAAGGTCACCAGAATAATAAAGGGTTTTTCAATAAGAGCGCTACAAAAGTTTTTTTTAAATAAAAAAAAACGGTTTTGGATATCAATGAAATTCTTTATTCATGTGAAAGTACGTGCGATGCCATTATGTATGGAACTCGATTTCTTTTGCATGGCCACCACGGGCACGCTTGCAGAAGTCCAGACGCTGAACCCAATTTTCGACGGTTTTCAAGATTAAATCGGCCGATACTGCTGCAATTTCACGTTCGATATTCGTACGAAGTTCATCAATCGTCGCTGGCTTGTTGGCATAGACCATAGACTTGACGTAGCCCCACAGGAAATAGTCCAACGGCGTCAAATCGCACGACCGAGACGGCCAATCGACTGGACCATTTCGTGAGATAACACTGAAGCCTCAGCGGCAGCAATATTCACGACACTACGGGCACTTCCTTGTCTCACTGGCACGGGAACATTTTGTACTGTACCTGTGGATTAAAATTTTTCCACTAAACGCTCAATTGTTGATCTGCTAGGACGATTATGACGATCAAAAATTGGACGTAGCGCTCCTAACGTTGAGGCCACTGACTCCGAATTTCGGTAGTAAATTTTAATAATTTCGACTCGTTGTTGGCTCGTATATCTTTCCATCATGAAATGGCAAACCTTACTGAAGAGAAGTGTCAAAAGAGCGGCAAGAAATTCGACGTCGTTTGCTGTCCCTGTCGCTCTACTTTTGTAACGTCCCTGTTGAAAAACCCTTTATTACCCCGATTCATCGCTAGTTCTGCTTGACACCTGGTAATTTAAGTTGTTAATATTTGTAACTCACGTAGGCACTATTTTAGTATTTAAGGGAGAAGAATATATAATTAAAAACAAGATCTTAGAGAATTATGATTAGGGTCCTGCAGCAGTTTCTCTAATCTTTACAATTTGTCCGTCGAATCATTTAAATGAATCCGTGAATACATTTAACATAATATACTACATAAGTACATAAAACATGATATCAAAACACAAGCGTTGCCAGAAAAAGTGATAACTCAATTCAGTGAAAGAGAAAAAAATTATGATGAGATTGACATTTTTACAATTTTTGCTAAACAAAAGGCTCTTGCCGATGGAAAAAGAAACTATAAATTTATAAAAGAACGCCTGTAGAAAATTCAGTCGATTTGGGAACCATTCGACGATAATCATAATAAAGGTGAATGAAGGAAGGCAATACTGGACACAACAAAGGAAGGATTGTCAGCAGTAAATAATAAGGTCATGAGCACAAAATCCGGGGATCCGATTATTGTGCATCTTAGGGCATTAGACCAAGACAGTAGAAGTCTTTTTGAAAATAGTTTGAAACAGCCTGTTTATGCTTAAATGCCTTTATTCGACCTAGATCAACCTTAGGTACATAAACCTAGATTTGTTGTTATTGTACAAGCCGATAATTGAATCGATTGTACCTCAGCAGGCCCTCAAGCAGACTCACTTGAGGCAGAGTAATTAGTCTTGGCTGGTTGTTTTGATACTGACAAATTTAGTTCCACAACTTACGTCTTTTTATACTACTCAACATTCAATCAATGGTGGTTAATTACCAATAAAATCCATAATGCTTAATTAACAATTAAATCAATAATGTTTAATCAACATAGTCAAATTCATTCCGACATAAACGAAGTAGTAACTTAAGTGGAATGGTATTAACCTTATCTGTGTTGCTTAGCGTTGCGGATTAAACACAACCTATACGATTTCTTAGCAAGAAGATGTGAGGCATTAGCTTTTTCCCTTAAGGAAAAATCAGTATAAGGCCTCAAATGAAACAAAGAACGTGATGCAAAACTTCCATGTGACAACAAAATCAACCGTTGTAGTTTGCCAAGGAGAATATATCTAACATATATGCCTGCCGTAAGTTCATGGCCGTGAATCCGAAAGAGCGCAGTGAACAAGTAAGGGCAGCGAGACTATGAATTATTTGTTTGCGATATGACAATCAAATTTCATGAGTGAGCAACAATAAATAATGCAA
Source organism: Cheilosia grossa (assembly GCA_963082955.1). Lineage (NCBI taxonomy): Eukaryota > Metazoa > Arthropoda > Insecta > Diptera > Syrphidae > Cheilosia > Cheilosia grossa. Next base: position 45,181,887 of record OY720144.1, on the reverse strand, counting down.
GCACTGCGACAGAAAACATCACTCCTTACTGCATTTTGAAAGGGTGGAAGGACGATAATCGGAACATACCCGGGCTGACGCACACATTTAATCTTATCATGGTCATCATAGCCAACACATCCTGCTTGCTACAGCAATTGTAAGGGCACGCTGTGCTTCTGAAGATATGGTCAGTGCACTGAGATTCAAGTACTTTATGATAAAGGGTCACAAGACACCTTAGTAACAGAAGCTCTTGCCCAAGTCTTGAGACTGTGAGGAAGCAGAAGGTTCACGCTAAGTTACTAGAGCCTATGGTGGATTTCATCTTAGAAAATGGGTACCACCCCATTCGTCACTTTTAAAATCAATACCGGATGCACCTAACCAACCTGAAGCTAAGTTTCATAAGGAGTAGAAAACTAAGACTTTGGTAATGCACCCGTTAGCAGACACATTCCAGTTTAATGTGCACTTAACAACATGCTTACAAGAAGATAGATTAACCAAACGTGCCACACTAGCGGAAATAGCGCGTCTTTTCGATCCATTAGGATGGTTGACGCCAGTAACAATCACTGCCAAGGTACTGCTTGATCAGTTGACAGACGAATGGCAACAATGTTGAAATCGGTTCAGACATGAACTTCCCCATACTTTACTTTAAAAATTCATTTTTATTTCTTTCTTTTCTTTAAGCTTACATAGTAGACAAAAACGATTAAATCTAATTTAAAACTAACATGTATCTTATTCTAGCTTACTGGCTCCAAGCGAGCACTCTAAACTTATCAATATCCTATGAACTTCCCCATGCTGAGTCCATTAAAATTTGAAGATAGATTGTTATCAACAAACGGCAGAAAATCGATTTACATGGATTTTGTGAAGCCTCTGAAGGCGCTAATACATATACGTATAATACAAAATATGTAACTACAATGTTGACATCCCAAACAAAGGTTTCACCCATACAAGCTTACTACTCCCAAGGCCGAATAATGTGGGGCACATTTACTGTCAAGACTCCACAAGGAAGTGCAGCTAATATTTGCGGCACAGATCAATAAGTTGTTCGCTTCGACAGATTCAACAATTGTGCTGTAATGGATGGAAAATTAATCCAATGAATAGATAGTCATTGCCGAAAGAGAGGTTTAGCTCAAGTGCAATTGAAACATCATTCACTATGGTGGAATGGACCAAACAGTCAGAAATGGAGCAAGTACTAACATTAAATGAGAACATTGAAGCAAGAGTTGTGTTTACATCGGCAAAACACCATATTGCAAAGATTTTCTTCTTACACTAAGCTGATCCGAACTATAGCCTACTGTAAGTGATTTGTGGTTTACATTAACCACAATAAGAAAAACATGCGAACCGGCAGTTGATAAGCAGCAACTACCTGTGTAGTTCACGTATCATATTTGTTGAATTTTTGAAGTGGAAAATTTGGTGTGTACAAATAGTTGTTTCAGCTTTAGCAAAGCAAGAACAGATTATTTATTTATAACTAGCTGACAAGGCGAACTTAGTTCAGCCCAAATTTCTTAATGTAATGAAAATAAAAGTTCATAGCATGCATAATGCACATGCTCCCTTATGTAATTCGGTCAATTCAAATTCTTTATTCAAAAGTTATATTAAATACAGTGACACTTAAAAAAAAAGAAAAAAAGAAGTTCGATTCTAAAGTCTTCTTTGGTAGTGACCTCCTAAATTCATTTTATAGAAATTAATCTAACACCTAATCTACAAAAAAAATCCGTCTCAATTAATTTAAATAGCTTAATTTACAATTACAATAATTTTACCGTGAATTGAAAATTCTTGCCACGAACTGTCATTTTATTCACAGTCCACATAAGACAGTCGCGATCTACAAACCCGGGAATGACAAATTCATACGACCTTAACCTTCAATAATGAAACTGATTCGCGGGTACCTGTTACTAAAAAAAAGTTTTTATGTGAATGAAATGTCAGAAATTACGAATGTTCGCTTATTCGCAGTTCGCAATTGGGTCTCATGTGCTTCCTTTTATTCTCAAATGCATAACACATATTTTTAATCAAATATTTACCACCTGTGAATACCCCCTTTCGTGGAAAAAGGCTAAGATATTACCGATACCTAAGTCACAAAGAGGGACTAACACTGAGTATAGACCAATCGTAATCTTACCATTTTTATCCAAAGTATTCGAGAAAACCACGCTCAAGCAGATCCAAGCGCCAACAACCTTTTGACTTCCGCTCAATCCGGATTTCGCGCGAAGAGGGGTTGCAATGGCCTGGATACTAACTGTCCCAAGTTCCTGACGTTGTTGGACTTCTCGAAAGCGTTTGAAACGGTGGACCACACTCTCCTTTGTAATAAGTTGCGGCAGTCGAACTCGTGCACTCATACCCAGCGATGCCATATTTGACGATTTATCGTCATTTGGACGATTTTCAGCCTTCATGACGATTTGACGATTTTGGCTTGCCATTTGATGATTTTCAAGTCTCAAGCAAATGTCCAACGACGGTTTGACGATTTTTCACTAATTCATGTTACAGTCAGAATTTTCCAAGTAATGGCAACTCCCATCAAATGAAATTAAATCCCATTCCCATCTCCTATGACACATTTTAAAAACACTTCCTAGAAGAGACACTACTAGAACCACCAAATTCGGCCCATTTCCCGTTACTTTGCCTACAAGCTATATTTTTACTGGGAGGTCAAGATTGGTTCGCTAGTACTGATACAAAGAAATTCGTATACTCTCAAAAAATATCAACCGCTGTGGGAAAAGTTGCTGGCAGCGTTCATAGCATTTTATACGTTACTAGCGGTACCCCGTCCGTTTCGTTGGACGTTTCCTTTATTTGTTTGCTAAATTAGAAAACATTTATTTTTTTCTCTATTTTAAGGCGCTGATAAGCAATATTTTTGGTTTTTCCTTCACGTGCAAACACAAACAAATCAGCAGGTTTCTCTACACGTGAACAGGCTACATACAATTGTCCATGGGAGAAACAATTTTTTTAAACCACACGCTTGCAAAGGTTGTCAGTGCACTTTATTGATGGTCAGTGCAAAAGCCAGTCGCACTGGAAACAGCAAACTTTGAATTCGAATGGAATGTATGTTGGTATCATCGGGATACGTGGAATTAAAACGTCTTCACCTTTGAATTTCCCAATTCAAATAGTGGCTTCAATAACGTCGGTCATTAGCTTCTTAACCGCAAGTCTTGTGCAATTGCACAATTTTGGTTAGTTGATTTTACGAAGCATGATGGAATGTACTCTCACTTCCAATACAACAAAAATTATTTAAAATTTTTAATTTTGGAATTCTTTGGATTTTTTGCTCTTACCGCTACACAATTTGAAATTGAAAGTCGGCTAAGTTTGATACGCAACCTCAATCCACCGTAACTTTGCAACGGAAGGTGTTGGATTTGATTGGAAGAATCTCAAATCAAGTGTTCAATTCAGAGGCACACATTCTCATTCCGCGGATTCCCCTTATTCAGAACGATTCGCCATTCGTATTTAATCTTCTTCAATTTCCCCGGCGTCTCGCTTTCACTATGACAAATAATAAGTTGTAAGAAGGTTGGCCGACACGTCAATCATTGCGGTTTGATTGAAATGCATCGACATCCCTATACTTCAGTTATTTCTATAGTATGAGTATAAGTTTTTAATAAAGAATTTTAAATGACCGAATTACATAAAGAAGCATGCGCATTGTGCAAAAATATGGCAACACAAACTAAAAATTAAACAAATGAAATTTGATTTATTAGCAACATAAAATCCAAAATTGAGAATCATACATACCTACCTACAATGTTTATTAGCTTAAAAACAATGCGATGCCGACCAAGAAAAAGAACAAATCCTCTTTTTGATTTTCTATATATTATTATTTTATTTTTTTTCTCCGTGACTTGCTTTTATTTTCGAATAAAATATTTGACTGACTAAATATAAAAAAGACAAAACCATAGATAAGAGCCGCACAAACCGGTAAATAAAAAAGCAATTTCAAATTCATTTAAATCAGAAATAATTTAATTGTAATGCCCTGTTGTGAGTTAGTGAATACTCTGTGTTACACAACTTTCCAAATATCAGATTTTTAATGTTTTTTTTTATGGGCGGTGCCACTCCCCTTTGTCCAATTTTGACCAATCTTCACATGTATACTCCTGGGCCAATACCTAAGATTGTGTGTAAATTTGAACTCAATCGATTCGGTGGCTTTCGAAATATGTTATTTTGAATGCATTTTTTGTATGGGTGGTATTTACCGTATGTACCTACAAACTATGGTATTAACGTCACCTTTCATGCGATATTTCCAGAATCAAAATCGGTTCACGCATTACCGAGAACATTGGCGACAAACACAATACAACTTATTTCTATATTATATAGATAGATTGAAATAATTCGTTACTTGTGGATAGTATTTTTTTTTAGTAATAAGTCTAGTTTTGCTTAAAATATTTATGGAAAATCAATATTTGCATTGGTTGAGGGAAAATAAAAACATTTTGAACAATTTGTCTTCAGTTATTTAAGAAAAATTTACTCATGAAATCGAAGTTAATGATTTTCAAAAACGGAAAATCCACAACCGTGTTTGTCCTTACATGTTTCTATTATAAAAAACATCTAATTTACATAGTTTTACTAACCAAACAAATTATATTATTCACCTTTTGAAAATACATAACAATTAACCAATCGCATTCATTAATGTAAATGTGGTATTCCCGAACTCTATCACATTCCCCCACGGTTGGCAGCATTTATTTTATACTTGTATGTTTTTGCATGTCACACGAATTCTAAATTAACATAAGTTATGTTATGTCACATAACACCGATAGGAAAACAAAATGGCGAATTTTAAAACAAATTGAGGGGGACAGCGGCAAGAGGATTGCGAGCTGTGGGTCTCAGTATTGTCTCTGCTTCCTAGTTCCTACAGTTACTTTGGATAAGGATATGCCGCTGTTGAATTCTGAAGACTCGCAAGAAAAACGGGCCGCCCATGAGAAAAATAGTGTCTTTTCTGATGCTATTCTTCACATTTAGAATTTTTGAACCATATTTAGCAAGCATCGGCTCGCTTAACACTATAAAAGTGTGTAAGGCAACTGCGGTACATTTTTAAGGTTTTTATTTGGGAGTACGAACTTAAAAAGGGCAAAAAAAAAAAACGGTCACACAGTCTGGCTATACGGTTTACACTACATTAACATCAGTCCATTGGTCTTTTACGTTTTTCGAATAGCCAAAGAGACACACTTCTTAAGAAGTCCAATATCAATATGTATTTCGAATAAATAAAAAGTGCTTTAACTTTTTTGTGATTATTTATTATATTTAATTTTTCTATAAGTAACATGCAAGACATTTAGCAAACTAACATCACAAGACTGAAAAATGTACTACTTTGTTTAGTACTCAGCAGAAGGCTCTATGTTTAAAAAGATAATTTTTTTGTTAGAAAATAAAAAGAGCTTGAAAATCGTGTTTCTTAATCATTTACCTATGTCCCCAATCCAATCATTATTATAATTATTACAATTTATTGTTTTAATGGATATGACGATTTTTTAAGCAGGAAATGGAGATTTTGTAAAATTTAATCTCTGCTATGGAACTCATTACACATTACACTTAGGAGGATCACAAACGCAAGTATATTTAAGACTTACCTTTTCAAATAATTGGGCAGTGATACATAGATATAAATCTAAGAGGTTTCTCAATTAATATATATTGTTATTGTTTTTGTTATTAATTCTCTTATGTAAGTTTCCAATTAAATTACATGTAGTCTGTCCTCATCTATCTAATGTTAAATTTGCTCTTTAACTCTAAATCTCTTAAAGCCTTCACTAACTATAAGAAGTAATCTTACTGTGAACTTATTCTTTGAAATAAATAAATGTGAATAGTCCTTCACTCACCAAACCAAAACTTGGATTATAGAGATCAAATAAAGATAGAATTACCTATCGATCGATTAACATTCTGTTAACAATTTTTATTCACCTAGGAATAAATTGACCATGCGAGAAACACCGGAAATCGCAACTTATTATTTGTCTTATGGTGAAAGCGAGACTTATGGGAAATTGAAGACGCTGTTCCCAAAAGGGTATCCAGTCTTTTATATTGCCATACATTTTTTTAACAATTAACTTTGGCAAATTGATGTGACTTTGAGTTGACTTTTGATGTGAAAGGGATTTTGCGTTAACTGGAACCGGCGCTGGATGAGACCTTTCGGACAGCCGCTTTAAGAGCCTGTAATTGCAGAATCTTCATGTTCCTATATTTCTGTCATGACCTGTTTAAAATCGGATCTTATGAGATCTTTGTCACTTATTTTGCGATTAACCGTGCTTAGACTATCATTCATCGCCCGTAATATTTGCAAAAACGTATTTATTTCTTCTTCAATTGGGTCTAATTCTGATTCGTTATATAATAATTGCGACTCGAATTAACTGAGATAATCGTTCACTGCTTTCACGATCTTAGTTTGCTGTGACCCCAGCTTGTCATATAGTGACCATACAAAACAGCATTATCTGTTTTGTTTTATTTTCTAACGAATACGATTTCATATTTCTGTTCTCCAAAAGAAAAGATCAATAGACTTCCCCCCACCAGCTGTAAGGGGTCTTTCATTAATCGTGCAAAATTGACTGGTTATTAACAAAGCCACAAAGTAGGTGAAGAGGATTTTCTTTTAAAATTTTCCGGGAAAATCAGGTGCGTGCAAGGAAGCCAACTATCTATTGAGTAGCGACCTGCCAACATTTCCCATATTGTGTTTTAGCGTGTTCCAAGACTTTGTCTTAGACAAACTTATGATAAATGATTGCAACATGAACAGCCTTAAGCTCACTATTCTCGCGACCTCACCCTCAGTGAAAGATATCATCTAAGCTAAATTAGTTTCTCTTTTATTGCACCACTGCTTCGCAATTGCCAACAGCATTTATTTGTTTAAAACAAACAAACAAAAGTGCATACAAACTTGTTCCATTTATTTCAGTTCAACGCTGTGCAATGGATGAATGAACAATCAACGCACACTCACACAGCACACTGTGAGACGAAATGAATTTAAATTTTAAACTGATACTCTTATTAGTGCCAACTATGTAATTATTTTCATTGCATGTAGGTATAAGTTGGTATTGATTGGATTTTCCCTACGCTAAATATTAAACCCAAACAAAAGAACGTCAGCAATTTCTTGCTACAATAAATTGCCAATATGGTGCCACATAGACAGGTGAGAATTGATTATACGTGCAAACATCGCACAATGTCAGAATACCTTTTATTGCAAAAAGTGATTGAAAAACAACCAACATCTTAATAGCAGTATTTTTGAGAGTATTAAACTGTATCATTAAAAAAAAAAAGGACAGCAGTTCAGAGTCTTCAATTCCATTTGTTCACGAGTAAGTATATGCATTTAAGTCGTTTTCACTTCAGTAAAATCGATATTATGTTTGATTTGCAATCAAAAAAATGATACATGCTCGGACCTCGGAGTACGCTTCTTTCTTTCGAATATTTATTCTGTGTATCCTTTTTATCTAGCATGTAAGGAAGGGTGTGTGTTACCAAATGTGTCAGAATTTATATTAAGTGCCCACAAATCAGTTTGAATTAGTCAGCCACGTTTCTTTATATAAATGAGTATTCGTATATGGATGCTTATATCACTGTAGACATAATCGAAGCATGCACGCCATATTAAAATCTGTAAATAGAGTATGCATCGTCTCGATAAATAGTTCTGACTTCATTTACAGCAGCTGTCGTAAGAGTAGCTTTTTTAAAGTGGGCGGTAGAAGGAGTACAAGTCAGAAATTGCAATTTTTCAGGAAACGAAAAACAAAACTTTCAATCTTTAATTTTTTTCCATCAAATTTTAAATTTGTTTTTTTATGTGTCGATCTTAAAAAAAGAAAAGGTTTTTTTTGTATATGTTTTTTTGTAGTAAATAGGGAAACAAGGTGACTTGAACTTATTTGATCTTCAACACTTACCGATGCTGTAAAAATCAATAAACAACAAAACAAAATCGAAATAAATAAATTTTATCTATATCTATCTATATATATAAAAATAGGTTGTATCTGGAAATATCGCATGAAAGGTGACGTTAATACCATAGTTTGTATTTAGGTAAATATATACGGAATATACCACCCATACAAAAAATGCATGTTTCGAATAACATATTTCGAAAGCCACCGAATCGATTGAGTTCAAATTTACACACAATCTTAGGTATTGGCCCAGGAGTATACATGTGAAGATTGGTCAAAATTGGACAAAGGGGAGTGGCACCGCCCATAAAAAAAAAACATTTAAAATCTGATATTTCGAAAATTGTGTAACACAGAGCATTCATTAACTCACAAAAGAGCATTACAATTAAAATATTTCTGATTTAAATGAATTTGAAATTGCTTTTTTAATTTTTTATTTACAAGTATGTGCGCGGGTTCTTATCTATGGATAAAGATTCGTGAAGCAATATTTCTTAACTTAAAACTTTGTGAAACCAGGAAGTCTAAGAGAAGTGGGATTCTGGTAACAGGTGCAATAATAATTCTTATTTGCCCATTGTATATAAAACACGGATCAAATAATATTGCTTCTAAATGGTCTGAAAAAAAATTTCAATGTTTCCCAACGTTGTTCAAGCCTAAAGCGACTCATTTCGTTCCGCGGAGGTATGATTCTAACATTCTGTCAAGATTGCGAGTCGGAAATAACTGTCAGTGTCAAAATGACCACTGAAACCACTATATGGCCCACCCTTTTGTTTATTTGAATTTAGCTAAAGCTCTCAACTACTTCAAAACACAATGAATTGGAAAATCTATAGTTTTTTGTTTAAAGAACTCTTCGTAAGATTTGGAAGCAAAGCCCCCCCCCGGGAAACAAAATCCTGGCTACGGCACTGTCTGTAAACACGTTCTGACTTAATGTTCTTGTTTGCTGAACAATTTTAACACCCTAACACAAAATATTATGCTAACAATAGCCTTGATCATCAACAATGATGAATGTATAATTATTCCATCAAACGAGTCAGGCAAACATAACTGCAACCCATCACAATGTAAATAAAAGGGGTATTCACAGTTAACACGTCGGGCGGTGTAGATAGGTAAGTGCACTTATTTTACAAAATGTACTTAAGTTACATCGAATTTAAATTCCAAATCATGGAAATCATATTTTTACGTGTGAAGCAAGTTTGGATATTTTACTTTTCAATATTGAAAACCAGAAAGGTTACGTAAAAGCAGATTTAGAGCCCTTTTGCATTGTCGAATTGAGTTGTATGCCTCGCAGCATTGTTCAACATAGTATTTTATTATGAGGGTAGATATTATATACGTGAAAATGACGATTTAACCTCTTTCCCTTTTATACCGTCGATTTTGCCATTAAAGTCGGAAGAAGGATAATTATGTCCGCTTCTCTGATGTTGTTAAGTGTATCACAACATTTTGGCTAGATTTAACTAGATTTTACGGCTGGCTTGACTGTCAACAAAAACAGTTGTTTCCAAAACTGTTCATTTGCAGCTTTAACAGGTAGTTCTCATGTAAAGTTCTTGGAGCTTCCGTTTCTATATTAAGTAAGTCCTTTAATATAGAAAATCAAGAGTGAAATTTAGAATACGTTAGCCTCCAGAGTCTTAAAAAATAAAAATTTACATTTATATGCACCAAAAGTTTCAGAAGCGTTTTCAAGACAATGATGGAAATTGAAATATAAACAATTTTCTGGACAGACGGGCGGACTTACGAGACTTATTTGATGGACTATCATCATAATTATCATTATAATCGACTAATATTTGGACATCGTCATATGAGTCTTTATTTTAATTTTTACACCAGAAAACTTAAAATGGTTTCAATATAAACTTTATATTCATATGCATTTGACTTTGATGCTTCATTCTCATTCACATAATAACGGCTAAAGCTTAGTACGCTGCTCGAGCTAAATTTTCGCTGCCATACAAAATTCTCTCCAAAATTTAGCTCAGCTAAATTTTAGCGAACCCATTTAGCTGAGTGGTACGCTGCTCGAGCTAAATAATCAAACTTTTGTTTCAGAATGTACTTCATGTATCTGTCAAGATTTAGCCCGCCCATTTAATGGGTCGGGTCATTTTCCCTAGCTAAATTGTGACAGATCGTTGTGTTCTCTTGTTTTTTTCTGCGTTTTTGTATTGCGAAGAATGGGAGAAGTAAGCATAGATGAGTTTTTTGAATAAATACCTCGACGAGGAGTACATAGAACTGGAAATGCATGAAACCAGAAAGAGTTGAATTTTTGAAGCAAATTATTTTCCAAGAACAGCTGTTTTTTGTCACATTTATCCACAGCTCTCTCTATGTCAAAATTTAGCTACGACTTTAGCTGATGCTTGGAGAGAAAAGTTGGAGACCAGATAAAATTTAGTTTAGCTCGAGCAGCGTACTAAGCTTAAGAAATGATGTTTAACAATTCACACAGTGTATAGTGAATTCGTTTGGTCACGCTTACTGCCAGCCTGATTGCACAGAAAACTTACTAATAAACAATCCGCCCTACCAATAATCGACTTTAGTCTGGCAGTTTACGCAAAGACTCCACACTTTCCAAAATCCCTTTACCAATAAACAAATATAGTTGCCAGAATATCGCTAGCCTCAATGACATTTTGAAGACAAGTGTTGCTCAACCGTCCAAAATCACGGTATTGAATTTCGTAATAGGAGCGAACTTAAATACGCTGTTATTCAGCCTGAGCGCTTACAATCATAAATTAATTTTAGTAAATTGTAAATGTTTTATTATTTTATTCGTTGCAATACAACAATGCAAAGGATTTTTAAGTCTAACAAACACAAATTTGTACAAATGCATGCAAAAAATTAGAAAATATTGCATTTTTGTTTTATTTCGTAACACTTGAAGCATATTATATTTATGTTTTATATATTGTTTAACCAGTTTAACTAGTTCTTGCTTTTTGATTGGTTTTCCTTCTTAAATAGTTTGCAAGCAACGAATGGATGCTTACGAAAACAAAAATATTTTATATATTTTATATATTTATAAATATATTCTTACTTAAGTCTGGACGGCTCATACCTTTTTTCAACAATTCTCAGCACCTTTAGCGACTCAGGTAGATATTTGGCTGCAACCAAACCCTTATCAAACTCTTTGTTTACCGAGAATGAGGATATCTACTTGGTGTGAAAAGGTTCACTTCGCGAAAAAAAACTTCGGTGAATAACAGGTAGTAGAAGAATATGTTTGCATGCATAGAAGAGGAAACATGACAGTTTCCGTGCATAAAAATGTGCGCTTTGTATTTTTCAGTGAGAATTTAATTTTTTGTCGCTTTCTAAGTTTCCCGAATAAAATATTTGTATTTGTTTTTAAAACCGGAAGCGATAAGTTCTTAACACACTTCCTAGCTTCCTGAATGAGATTTTTATTTATTCTGAAATGAATTAACAGGCTATTATTTCTATTTTAAACAATTTTCACTTGCTAACGATGCAATTGTGATGTTAAGACCACGAATAAATCAAAGTATTCAATTAAATCCCGCAAAAACCCAAATTCCAACTTGGGGTTTTTTCCACTGCGCCACGTCTCGCGAACGTCTGACAAACATCCGAGAGTAGAACTGTCTTGTAGATCCCTTCCATTCGTTCCAAAAATGAAACTCACACAAAACGAATGGCTGTGAGAAGCTAGGCCTTGGGTCCCTACGGACCTGTTGCGCCAACTATTATTACTATTCAATTAAACTGTGTTCCGTTTGTTGGATAATTTGAAAGGGATTTTACATATTAGGTACGGCACCAATGCACTCATAAAATAATCGTGAAGAAGTACCGCAAATTGTGTCCGATCAGCGGATATGTTGTGCGTTTCCTATTTTGTGTTTTGTTTTTTTGCTTATAATAAGCCTCAAAAAGCCTATGAAAAATCTGTTGGGCAAATTTAATTGCAATTTATTTGTTCCTTTTTTTTAAAATAAAATCCTCGTTGTGAAAGAAACAATTGACCTTGTTTTTAAAGAAAACAAATTATGAAATTAAACAAATGTAATAACCTAACCTAACCTAAGTTGTCGCACTATAGTAAATATGGAGGTCAGTTGTTGTTCATTGGTACCGTTTCACAAATGTGGTACATTTTTACTCAAGCTGACATACAAATAATTGTCGACATTAGTGCTTGATTGTTAGAAAGGCCGATTGGAAATCAACAACAGAGCAACACTTGGGAGCTGCTGTTTTTTTGCCCTTAGACTGCAAAATTATTTTAGGTCCCATTTCCATTGTCGTACTTTGGAGGGACAAATTTTTCAGTTTACTATACCAACAGTGTATACGAGTTATACATCGACATTGACTAGAGCACCGTAAGTGATTCTGTCGTCTTCTTAGTGTATGCAAATGTTAATCAACGCTCCGGTCCGAAGAATCGCCAGAAGAATTCCAACCCAGAGTGGCAATTCAGGGGAGGAAAACTTGACCTTTAGTAGCGATTTCAAGTAAGAGGTACTTTTTACAAACTGGAAGGCACGTTTCCCTACAGTTAGCCAAAAACCCACTAATTAAAATGACTCATTGGAAGCGACGCTAAAATAAGTGAGCCGACTACTGTTTCTGCATTGCAGCATTGTTTTCTTCCATACCTTCGGCAAAAAGTAGATTTATTAGCAACATTATTTCACATTATTATTTCGCCACTGCACTCTGGCATGTGAAACTGGAAAAAAAATATGACTATATATATCAGTTGATTGGATTATTTAAGAAATTTTTTCTAAATATTTAAGATTGAAGTAACTAACAGAAAGACCTAGATGCATCATATATCTCACTCCACTTAAATAAGCTTTACATTCCCCATTTATACATTTAGGAAATTGCAAAATGTTCAACATCCTTGTGCAAATACCCCACTCATTGTGAAACAATCAGAAATAATTCAAGTGAAAAAATTCAGATTTCAAGGGCATAAAACAAAACTTGTTTTACTTGTTTATTAAGGTATTGATTTGTTACACATGCCCCTGTCAAAAAGCATCATTGTCTCAGATCTCGAAATATTATGTAGGCGTTGTTAACATCCAAACCCGCACTCAGAACCACAAAACGAATATACTTACTATGAAATTTTGTTGACGATTCAAATTATATTGGTCTGTTTACTCACCGTGAAGCGTGTCTAAGTGTATCGTACTATGTTAATTGTTGTCTAAAATATTCTGAATTACCTTCGTCACAGGCTATTTGAAACGGTCACAGCTTTAATTTGATTTATGATTCTTAAAACCGTTAATTTTGATGCCATGCGAATCGGTGATTAATTATTTGTATTTGTTAGCACTGAATAATAGGCGATTGGAAGTACACCTTGTACAACGTTGCAACAGTCTTCAGGTCACTACCAGTATTGCATATGAAATTTTCAAGCGATAGTGACTATTTAAACATTTAAATCAGATAAGCAAATAAACAGGACCTTTAAAGACACCCAGGGATCCACTCAACACTTGTTTGCTTTTATTGCACCACTTAAGTATTCCACTTATGACGGATACAGCACGATCGTAAAATATGCGTGACATAAATTCACGTATCCAACAACAACACCGTATTGTTTCGTAACTATAAGAACGGAAGTAGGGCAATTTTGGGGACACAAAGTCTTAGTCGACCGAACGTGAATACAATTTCCATCGCACTGAAATATGAATACATCCTGTTGCTGTACTATAAGGACGGTACATGGTGCTGGTGTGCTGGCTAATAGAGATGGCCCACCTGATGTTCCACGGGAAAAATGAACGTTGGAAATTGGAGACTGCGCCATAAATATTTCATTTCGGTAGTAAAAGAGAACTTGTATATGGGGTTCAAAAAGGTTTGTTCGGCTCAAAAAATAAATACTATTGAGACTACGAAAATAGGACACAGAGGATGCAAATAAATTGGATAATCTCACAGCTCTCGAGTCTGTATGATTGTTCGAGTAATTGCTTCGGGATGACATGTAGTGGTTATGGTTACCTTTCAAGTTGACTCTAGGCTGGACAGCGGCATTCAATATAATTCATAGGTACTTGAGTTAAACTATTGAAGTTACTTACTTTTGGTTTTTCATATCTTGGCTCATTGTTAAAATAGTACATAATATGAATGAACTCTTTTGACAAAGGTAATGAGAAAATAACTTTAGTATTTAAAGATTACTTTATTTGAAAAAGAGAAAATGTTGTAGTGCCGACTGAAAGTTTATCTACGTTTACAAGATTTCATTAACCTACGGCAAGTAAAGGGTGATTTTTTAAGAGGTTTAGAACTTTTTTAAAAAAAAAAACACAAAAAATTCGAAAAAATGAATGAAATATTTATTTGAATCGATAGTTTGAACCTTGCAATTTAATGTTTAAAGATAATTTCATGCAAATGTTGACCGCGGCTGCGTCTCAGGTAGCCCATCCGCTGAGTCCAATTTTGGCATACTCTTTCACACATATCGGCCGGTATCTCACGAATGAATGCATGGATGTTGGCTTCCAGTGCGTCAATCGAAGCGGGCTTGTCCCTATACACATTAGCCTTGGCATACCCCCACAAAAAATAATCTAATGGTGTCAAATCGCACGATCTAGGCGGCCAATTGACCGGCCCGAAACGTGAAATTAACTGTTCACCAAACTCGCCTCGCAATTGCGCCATTGTTTCGCGTGCTGTGTGGCATGTGGCACCGTCTTGTTGAAACCACATATCATGCAAGTCAAGAACTTCCATTTCGGGCAAAAAAAAGTTTGTTATCATCGCTCGGTAGCGTTCACCATTGACAGTAACGCTGCGATTCGCATCATCTTTGAAGAAATATGGCCCAATAATGCCGCCGGCCCATAAACCGCACCAAACAGTGGCTTTTTCGGGATGCATTGGTAGCTGTTGCAATGCTTCTGGCTGATCTTCACTCCAAATGCGGCAATTTTGCTTATTTACGTACCCATTCAACCAAAAATGAGCCTCATCGCTGAACACAATTTTTCGATAAAAAAGCGGATCCTCGGCAAGCTTTCCAAGAGCCCATTCACCAAAAATTCGGCGTTGTGGTAGGTCGGCTGGCTTTAGTTCTTGCACGAGCTGTATCTTAAAAGGCTTTACGCCCAAATCCTTCCGCAAAATTTTCCACGTAGTGCTGTAACAAAGGCCTAACTGCTGGGAACGGCGCCGAATCGACCTTTCGCGGTCTTCTGTCACACTAGCTGATACGGCCGCAATATTTTCTTCACTACGCACAGTACGTAAACGTGTTGGTGGTTTAATGTCCAACAAAGTAAATTTGGTGCGAAATTTGGTCACAATCTTCCGAATAGACTGCTCAGAAGGTCGAGAATGCCGATCATAAAATGGAAGCAGCGCGCGATGAACATTTCGAACCGAGCACGAATTTTGATAGTAAAATTCAATAATTTGCAAGCGTTGTTCATTTGTAAGACGATCCATGGTTAAATTGCAAACCAAACAGAAGCTGTTTGACAGTGACACAAGGTACTAAACACACGTCAGCTGTCAAAACCAGTGTTGCCAAAACCAAACCAGCTAAAAAATCACCCTTTACTTCTGAGATCTGAGTATGAATTCACTTTTATGTTCTAACGCTGATGAAACACCGAACTGCAGATAGACAAGTTTCCCAAAAGAAAAGAAAAATTAAATTTGTAACTGATATCTGAGAAACGATGCCGGATTTCCCTTAAACCGCTTAACATGGCATTGGCATACCTGTTAAAAATTCAGTTGCCGCCAGTCCAGCTACTTTTTGTTTACACTTATGCATTCGCATTTTTGATTTACTTACACAGGCGCAAATCCACCAGAAATTCGTCATGATATTTTATTTTTGTGGATTCCCCTTCCTCTACACGAACTACGTTTTTATTTATTAATATGCCCAATATTTTTTTAAGGCGCCATAATGTCGATCCTCATTCATATGGTATCAATCTGATTACACCAGGCAAACATAATACTTACAACCTACAGTAACTTAATTTTCAAGGAACATTCCCACCCTCACAGATTCACTCAATTTGTTTCCCTTTTCCTTCGTGCATGGCTACCCACGCAGGTAGCCGTAACAAAATTTGGCTGGGTTCATGTGTTGATTCACGCATACTCAAAAGCCTAAACACTAGTGCGCAATGGATATTTATTTATTCTGTAAGGATTATTTTACCCATACCTACTATATTTGCTGTGGGCCTGGTTATATGGATTGTATTTGCCTTAAAATGTAGTCATTTCTATTTTTAAATGCCGTTTTTGTTATGGCGCCACAATGTCGACGTTCTGCATTGTGATTTTGTTTTCTTGCAACTGAAATATTTTAGCAGAGCTGTTAAAGGACTTTTACTAACAGAGCGGAACTTAAAACTTGGATGAGAGGCTAAATTAGGACAGCACAAAAATTAATGACTAAGCAAATCAAAAGCACATAAATCAGAGGTTTTTATTTTTTGATTTTGATCCGTTTTAAGGATTTGCGTTAACAGTTTTCTATGAACTTCCTAGAATGGTGCTCTGCCAAGTTGACGGAGGTGAATTGACACCGGGGATGCAAGACCAATTCGTCAGCCTCCCAGACGACTACCATTGGCCAAGAAGACGGAGGTCGCAGAAATGGTGTCGACGATGGAAAAGGAGGGATTGATTGAGAGCTCAAAAAGTCCGTGGGCATCACTGGTCGTCCTGGTCAAAAAGAAAGACGGAAGAACGAGATTCTGCGTGGACTATCGCCAACTAAACAACGTCACCAAGAAGGAAAGCTACCCCCTGCCAAGAATTGACGATACCCTGGACACACTATCCGGAGCCAAATAGTTTTCGACTCTTGATCTGAAAACAGCATTCACAGCAGGAAACGGGCCTTGGCAATTTACAGTAATGCCATTTGGAATGTGCAATGCTCCAGCAACTTTTGAACGTCTAATGGAGCGTGCTTAGCTGGGACTGACGTGGAAATCCTGTTTGGTGTACCTGGACGATGTCATCGTGGTTGGTAAAACGTTCAACGAACATCGAAATAACCTTAAGGAAGTGTTCCAAAGCCTCTTCCAAGGGAGTCAAGACTGATCCGGAGAAGATCGATGCAGTGAAAAACTGGCCGGTTCCCAAAGACAAACATCAGCTGAGAAGCTTCCTGGGACTTGCGACCTATTACAGACGGTTTGTAAAGGATTTTGCCAGGATCGCAAAGAGCTTGCATCAACTGACAGAAAAAGGCAAACAATTCAAATGGTCAGGTGAGTGCGAAAACAGCTTCAAAGAACTCAAGCAACAGTTGTGCGACGCCCCCATATTAGCGTACCCCACCCCTGGAAAAACATTTATTGTGGATGCAGACGCTAGTAATGTGGGAATTGGAGCCGTCCTTTCCCAGGTGCACGAGGGCCAAGAGAAGGTAGTTTCGTTCTTCAGCAAAGTTCTCTCAAAGCCAGAAAGAAACTACTGCGTTACCAGGCGCGAACTCCTTGCTTTGGTACTGGCAACAAAACATTTCCATAAATACCTCTACGGGCGGAAATTCATCCTTCGCACAGATCATGCATCTTTAAAGTGGCTACTACTTTAAGAATCCTGAAGAACAAGTCGCAAGGTGGATCGAACAGCTGCAAGTGTACGACTACGAAATACAACATCGAAAGGGAAGTCTTCACTTAAATGCGGACGCTCTCTCCCGTCGACCGTGCAAAGCAGATTGTAAACATTGCTTACGATACGAGGAAAAAGATGTCGTGTCCGTTCAAAGGGCGAGAGCTATGCCCATTGGTGGCTGGAGTGCACGGGTAATCCGGGAGGCTCAAAAGGAAGATCCGGATATCGAACCCATCCTCGCCTGGAAGGAGCATGAGGGAAAACCAGACTGGCAGGAGATATCCAATAGGAGTCCCGAGCTGAAGGCATACTGGGCGCAGTGGGATTCCCTTCATGTACAAGACGGCATTCTAAAAAGAAAATGGGAAAGTCCGGATGGAAAGTCGTACGTAATGCAGCTTGTTGTTCCCAGTTATCGAAGTGCTGAGGAAATTGCATGATAGAGTGTCTGGAGGCCACTTGGGAATAAACAAAACACTCGGAAAAGTGCGAGAACGCTTTTACTGGGTCCATTCAAGGGAGGATGTTGAGAATTGGTGCAGGAAATGCGTAATATGTGCGGCCAGCAAAGGCCCGAGAGTGAAAGTCCGAGGCCAGATGCATCAATATAATGTGGGAGCCCCTTTCGAAAGGATAGCCGTTGATATTGCGGGACCGTTTCCTGAAACGAACAATGGAAATCGTTACATCCTTGTTGTTATGGACTACTTCAGTAAGTGGCCTGAAGCATTCGCTATCCCAAATCAAGAAGCTAAGACTGTGGTGGAGCAAATCGTCTTCAACTGGGTAAGCAGATTCGGTGTGCCTATGGAACTGCATTCGGACCAAGGACGAAACTTCGAGTCCAGGATTTTCCAAGGAGTGTGCCAGTTACTCGGGATTAAGAAGACAAGAACAACACCGCTTCATCCACAGTCAGATGGGATGGTGGAGCGCTTCAGTAGAACGCTGAATGAACACCTCTCTAAGGTCGTTGGCGATGACCAGAGAGATTGGGCCAAACACATTCCCATGTTTTTATTGGCTTATCGAAGTGCAGTGCACAACACCACAGGACATACTCCATCTGAAGTCCTATTTGGTCGAAAAGTCCGCCTACCTAGCGAGTTAATGTTTGGATCTCCATGCGAAGAATCCAAAAATGAGGAGGACTATGTTACAGACCTCAGGAATATCATCAGGGACGTGCATCAAGGGACTAGGGCTAATATTAAGATAGCCAGTGACCGCATGAAAACGAGGTACGATACTAAAACAACAACTACAGGCTTCCAAGAAGGAGATCTGGTATGGCTATATAACCCTCATCGAAGAAAAGGTTTATCACCTAAGTAGGAACAAGACTGGGAAGGGCCCTACAAAATCGTAAAGCGCATCAACGACGTTGTCCATCGCATCCAACGAAGAAGAGGCAATTTGAATGTCGTTCATGTGGATCGTCTTCATCGCTATAATGGTGCAAATGTTAACGTTTTTGTTCGGGACGAACTAGTTTAAGAGGGGGATATTGTGGCGTGGAATGAATCGTGGTGAAATGAAAAACAAACTAAAATGGTGAAATGAAAACAACCCCCATTAGTCACCAAACAAGTTCCACTTCCAATTGGAGATTGGCATCTGTCAATTCCCCACTAAACTAAATTAACTGGGAATTTATCAATTGCTGAAAAGGGGAAAAGTATGTGAGCCAATTGTAGAACCAATTGGAGTTAGCTAGAAAGTTCTCGAAGAGATGGCAGAGCAGATATAAAAGTAAAGGTTTTAGAACAGGGCGACAGTTGATTTTTATCAGTGATTGGTTTAAGTTTGAGATAGTAATCGGTTGTGAAGATAAATAAGTGCAGAGTAATAGAGTGAATTAAGTGATTGGTTTGAATCGTTGAAGAATTGTTTAAGTAATATTGTTCTGGTACTTAATAAGTGAATAATCCATAAAAGTGTAATAAAAGTGATTTTGACTAGAAAAGTTTAACAGAATAGTGTTTTATCTTTTCGAATCCCAGCCCAAATGTAACAATACTTTAAATTTTGTCACGGTTTCACTGTGTATTAAGTTTTGTAGTGATGTCCACTTTCATCGTTTTAATTTACGTAAACTTTTGTTTTGAACTTTTTCGTCACTGTTTCTGCTTCGAACTTTGTTTTTGTTTTACTATTGTATGTATAATTATTATATTTTTCTTTATTTTTTTTTTTCTTAGCCAGACGCTCAACAAAACTTTTTTAATTTTCTCTAAATCCTAGAATTTGGTCTTACCGACGACTTTACACACAATGCCGAGTGCAACAGACCCTCGTCTGAGGTATAGGCAACAACAATCTCGGACACCCGCTACCAGAGAGATTTACCTTACATCTTCCCATCGCGGGATTGCCAATCAGCGCCCGCCAACTATTCAAAAATACCGCTCTTCTCATCATTTGGATTTAAGGTTCTAATATTTGCTACGTGAAACATTTGGTGTATACCTCAACTCGGCTTATCACTGTGAACAGGCCCTTGTTTCTAACTGACAGAGTCGGCACCTGAACGTCGCTGACAAATGCCCTTATATCAACCAGAGATAATACTGAGTGATGTGCTTTTTGTCTGGGCTGAGATTAGCTCGCCGGATCGCCAAGGTTCTTCCCAAAGAAACACGAACTTTGGTTGCAGAGGAGTTTCCTTTATTACCTTATTATCTAGGTTCTACTTATAATTCTTAATGTACTATATTTCAATTCTTGTTTTTACAATAAAAAGTTCATTTTTAATATTCCAAATATAACTTTAACAATTCAAGATAATTTAATTAACTCTAATATTACAATTATAATTTCTATGGTTCACTTAACCTCAACGGCAACGGGGACGGCTTCAACTGATCCCAGTCCTTGGGATTAACGGCTCGGTCTTCTTGTGGGCGTGGGATAGCCCCGGTGTTCCACGGGTCTGTTTTCGACAGCCCTGGCAACCTACAGGTCCGCCTTGCGGCAGTCCTGGCACCTACAGGTCCGTCTTGCGACAGTCCTGGCTCCTACAGGTCCGCCTTGCGGCAGTCCTGGCACCTACAGGTCCGTCTTGCGACAGTCCTGGCACCTACAGGTCCGCCTTGCGGCAGTCCTGGCACCTACAGGTCCGTCTTGCGACAGTCCTGGCTCCTACAGGTCCGTCTTGCGACAGTCCTGGCACCTACAGGTCCGCCTTGCGGCAGTCCTGGCACCTACAGGTCCGTCTTGCGACAGTCCTGGCACCTACAGGTCCGTCTTGCGACAGTCCTGGCACCTACAGGTCCGCCTTGCGGCAGTCCTGGCTCCTACAGGTCCGCCTTGCGGCAGTCCTGGCACCTACAGGTCCGCCTTGCGGCAGTCCTGGCACCTACAGGTCCGTCTTGCGACAGTCCTGGCTCCTACAGGTCCGCCTTGCGGCAGTCCTGGCACCTACAGGTCCGTCTTGCGACAGTCCTGGCACCTACAGGTCCGCCTTGCGGCAGTCCTGGCACCTACAGGTCCGCCTTGCGGCAGTCCTGGCTCCTACAGGTCCGCCTTGCGGCAGTCCTGGCACCTACAGGTCCGTCTTGCGACAGTCCTGGCACCTACAGGTCCGTCTTGCGACAGTCCTGGCTCCTACAGGTCCGCCTTGCGGCAGTCCTGGCACCTACAGGTCCGTCTTGCGACAGTCCTGGCACCTACGAATCTTCCTTTCGGAGGATTCGGCAATTTGCTAACTACCCGCAGGCTTGTTAGCGTCAAAAAGTTTCAAGTAGCTGGACAACTACTTGCGGAACAAATCAGCGGTACACCAGATTGGTACAATTCTACTGTGTGATCTTGCTCCCTTGTTTGGGAGTTTTGCTGGTGGTCTCATAGAGTTACCATCAGCAACCGGGTGTGAATTATATTATGTATCGAGATCATTGGTTGGACAAAAACAAAATATTTCCCCCTCGAATGCACCCGCCTTGTACCAGTGATGCTGTGAAAGCACAAGAACAACTGTGTGGCTACTGCGGGGGTGTCTCGTGGGTATCCGTGTGGGGGACGGAGCAGTCGATCGAGTGTGAGGGCGCTTGCACCAGCTGTTGCTGAGCGAAAGAAAAATGTGTTGTAACGAATGCATCGTTACAACCCCCAACTCCGGCCGATTTTCCGTTACTTGTCTACAAGCTATATTACCATGGGCTTGTGATTTTTTTTTTTGCGCTAGTATTGAAACATAGAAATTCGTATTGACAAATGTCACGAAAATTCAAATATTCCGGGTCACCAACACACGCTCAAAAAAAGAGCACAACTTCCACTGCTTCCAAATTGGCTTCCGGTGTGGGCAAAGTTGCTGGCAGCGTTCGTAGAATATTATCCGTTAAATTTGAAAATAATTGTTACAACTAAATTTTGTGTGGATAGTGATTTATTTTAAGAATAATTGTGTATTTTGTTAACAATATAAGAAAAATAAACAATTCTGAAGAATAAGAAACAAATTAAAACATTTTTAGCGAACATTCGTAAGGCATTTAACATAAATCGAGTAGAATATACTTATCACATACGTCGCTTAGTATACTTCTGGAGTTTAGTTATAATTTATAAATACCAAGATTAATATCGTTGCTGTTATAAATTATAAATTAAGAGTTCCTCCGTTAGTCTAAATATAATTTAAAATAAAGTATACGTATGTGTATTTGTTTTATTTTTTTGTGTCTCGTATTTCCAATTCTACATTTATATTACTTATAAGGCGTATGTTTTGGTATTATAGTGGAACAATAATGGTGAATGAGTACTCTGGTTGAATAGAAATACAGAATGTTATGAAAAAACTAATATGAAAATGTACTGAGATAATATACTTATTCACCAAATTTGAGTTGAACTTCTCTTAAAAAAAGCTGTACTTCTGAACACTGTCCTGCTCACCACGGTTGAAATCTGACACTGACACTGACAACTAGTGTAACTTATCCGAACTGGATTTGTCGCGAAATTCGCTGCCAGGTACCGATTGCCTGTAAAACTTGCTCAACTTGAGCGATAACGAAATAAGCGAACTATCATCCGCGGTCGGGTTTCGGCACAAGCTGGAGATCTTGAATCTGTCGCGCAACCAGCTGACAGCCCTACTTTCATCAATCTTCAAGCTGATGAGCCTACGCCATCTGTATTTGATTGACAACAAACTGGATTTCGAAGGAATCCCATCCCTGATACATGAGTTTCACCCGACTTTTCCTATGCTCCAAAGAAAAGGGCTACTTCACCGTCGCCGAAAATTGCTCCGACTTCTGCCAAGACGATTTAGGACAACTGGCTCGACTCCATATGCAGTGAAGTTGAAATCAAATTGGCCGCACAAGTAAGTTACACAGCCGACGACAAAAAATTCTTTCAGTTTACACAAATACCTATGCATTTATTAACATTTATTCCAGGTATTCAACACAACATGCAACATCATCAAACAACCAGAAAGTGCAAACTTTTCCTCACTCTGAAGAACAAGGAGTCGAAGCGCTTCACAAAATCTTTCCATGGATGGAGTGCAAACAAGGCTCCACCTGAATAGAGTGCAGTTTAGTTTCTTACATATTTATAACACGTACTGATAAGGTTTTACGTGTAACTTATTTTATATTCAATACATATAATAAAACGTTACAACAAACTACGATTACTGGTGTTGGCCCAATCGAAGACTTTGTGAATAGTTGGGACTCCTGTCCATTGGTGCTAGTTACATCACCTCCAGTCATGATGGCGTAATCCATTCCAAAGTGTTGCGCCAGTTTCATGGAGAACATTGTCTTACCAGTACCAGGTGGGCCATGCATCAGGATGTTGCGGCAAGACGGTGGTACCAGGTGGGCCATGCATCAGGATGTTGCGGTAAGACGGGTGTTTTTCGTTGCAATGGCAATATCTCGCAGACTTTCTTCTAATTTGGGATTCAAAACAACGCCGTGTGGATAAGTATTCAGTTAGAAAAAAAATATACATATGAAAAGAAATAGTAATAACTTATTTGGAGAGCATTGTTGCGTTTGGATTTCATTCGTTTGAGGTATTGCAGAGGATTCTTTTACGCATCTGTCAAAAACGAGTTGACTTTCCAATACGAGCCTCAATGTACCCAAAAAAAACACCAGTTGCTTCCTTGGCAGACCTGCAGCAGTCTTGATGCTGATGATGACAGTGATGCGATTTTCTTATGCCTTTAGACGAATCTGTTCTTGTTGATGTCACGATTCTCCCTGTCAACCTTGGCTTTGGTTCTCATCTCGTGCTCGAGTAGTTTAAGACGGTTTTTCTCCTTCATTTCGATCTCTTGTTCGACTTTCCTCTTGCCTAGTAAGTGTTACCGTTTGAAGAATCAATTCACACAACTTTTAATATATTCTTACCTTTCGAAATCGTCCTCCTGGATACGTTGCTGCTGCAACAATTGATCTTCATAGCGGCACCTTGCCAATTGGTCTTGATATCGGGAACGATGCTGTTGTTGCCTGGTCTCTTCCTAGAAGTGGATACAAATGGTTAGCAATTCGTCGTCAGGTTCATGTTAATTCAAATCCAACTTACAATCAGGATCTTCGTATTCATAGGCCTTGACTTTGGCCATACAATCTTGACGGCGTGTGTTCTCCTGCATCGTGGACAAATCAAGGGCTTCTCTAGCATGATCTTGAGTGGGAGCTTGTGATTTAACAAACCTTGAAGAAATATCTAATAATCAAATATATATAGTGAGACAAATTCATTGAATAGTATGGCTTACTTATATCGATTCCGATTGATATTCATCGTTGTCTCCAGTGCGATCAATTATGTATAGTAAGGTTAGCGAACACCTCAACGTCGCCTTCTTCCTTAGCTGTAAGACAAATGTATTTAATTATTAATTTAATCACTTAAAATACGCGAAAACTTACATTCTTTGAACTTGTTGGAGGAAAAATACAATTTGTTTTCCATATTTTGACAGTCTGTCACCACTTTTTTTTTGTTTTGTTTTTTTTGTTGAAGCTCACACGGATTCTAAATTGACATAACACCGATAGGAAAACAAAATAACGAATTTGAAAAAAAAAAAAACTGAGGGGGCCAGCGGCAAGAGGATTGCGAGTTGGGGGTCTCAGTATTGTCTCTGATGTCAACCATTATTGTATTTTTTTGTTTATTTCCAATCACCCACCAAAGTCGTGTTCCTCTTGGTAAGTTTTTATTTATTTATTTTTTTAATTATTCATTACATTTTCGTCTAACTTTCCAGCTAACTGCTCGATGGAATCTCCTGTCGATAGCTAGCGACGGTAGGGGCATTACCAAAACAGCCGTACATTCACCCGGCATCTCGGCCTGGGATTTGGGAATCCCTAATACGGATGGCTGTGGTAGCGTATGTATTGCCTGCAGATGTGTAACTATTTGCCAATATCACTAACCTTCGTATCTCTGGATTGCAGGTGCCCATAACAAAATCTGAAAAAGAAGAATAAACGAATCACAAATTGCGCAGTTGCTGCGGCCTGTCGTGCGGAATCGTGTTAATTTTGCTTCCTTCGAGGTGCACAAAAGTCGTTTCCGTCGTCTCAAGCGAACGACTACGTCATCATCGAATAGCCAGAAGAGAGGAAAACTCCCATCAGTTGATGTATCCGAAAAGTCCATGCACGTAGATGGCGTGTAGCCTCACCGAGTTTCACAACCCAGCCGAGATCCACTTCATTAGTGATAGTCACGATCCCAGACGACAACGAGCAGGAAGATGTCCACCGACCGTAATAGGGCGATGATATTCAAGCGCAGCCTATAGTAAGACTTTAGTTAAGTAGTTGGGGTTAAATTTTTGTTACTGTCAATCTTTCTTACCGTTCAAATGATTTTTGTTCCTAGAGTTTAGAGTCGTCTACTAGAGCATACCAAAGTTGCCGACGAAACAGAATTTCCCTGAAAGGAATGCTGTGCACCTCAGTCCCTCCACCCCGGAACTCGAGCAGTTTTCCAGCTTTCGAATAATGTTGTACGGGGTAAGTTTGATATGAGTAACTATCATTTCAACAATTAAAAGAGAGAGTTAAAGTAGGATTTGACCCACATTTGCTAATAAAGGAAAATTGTTCCTTTTTGATTTGTTTATGAACAACCTAACACCGACATACAGTAGAGTAATTGTAAAGTGATCCTCAGGGAAGGATTTTTTTTTGTGTTTTTATGAAATATAAAGACAAGACAACATTTAGTTGATAGTTAAGCTAGTTTTGTAATCGAGTAGCAAGGCTAATGATAACATAGCCTCTACGCCTTAAGTTGTAAGTGTTGTTTGAGTTTCCCAAAAAGGGAGTGTGCATTTTGAATGTGGACTCAACGGTCTGTAGTAGTTTAAGTTTAGATTATCTGTAGATTGACTTTGTTTGATGTATAATGAAGTTGAAAGATTTGACTTTTAATGGATATGGAAGTTACAGGGATGCAGCGTAGGTAAGCGTCGGTGAGAAGAGATGTCGGCCATG
Organism: Cheilosia grossa; assembly: GCA_963082955.1. NCBI lineage: Eukaryota > Metazoa > Arthropoda > Insecta > Diptera > Syrphidae > Cheilosia > Cheilosia grossa. The sequence goes on along the minus strand of OY720144.1, from coordinate 45,155,645 downwards.
AGAACCGAGACAGGCAAAAAGGTTGGTTAGAAATTTAGGAAAGGTGGCGCAACCTTCATAAGGGGTTTAAGCTTCCTTTACGTAAGGGGTCGCGATTAAAGGAGCGTTTCGACGACCATGGACGCTTATCGTCATGATAAGTGGGAGCGGGTCAGCTCGTGGGAAGAAATTAGCATCTCCATCTTCTTCCCACTGTGGAAAGCATCATGTGAATTAGACTCAACTTGGGCCTCGCAATTTTCTTTTAATTGTTAGGGATACTTGGTTACCCACCGATACATTTCACCTTCTTTTTCGACTATTTCCGTTGGTCTTACAGGCATGTAAAACTAATTTAACGCAGGTCTAGGGTCTGTGGCAAGGTCCACCCCCGCCGCTGAGCTAGTGCGTGGAGGAGCGGTCATGCCTGTGCTGCAGGAGGGCTGGACACCCCATCCGATATTCCGCCCAGACTGCCTCAAGGGTCCTGTGACCTTGGATCATAGGGTAGGTATAAGTAGGGTATGGGTGCGACAGTCGAAAGTATTGCTTGTTTTGGTGAGTCACCAGAGGCTTGGCCGCGGACTGTACGGGATATAGTACAGTAGGTGGTCGAGACATACCTTTGTGGATCCCGGTCAAGCTTTAAAGCACATCTGTCTAGGTATGTGTGCTCATGCGAGTCGTGGTCGTGGATGCGCTCGTGGGCGTAGGTGGTCGCGTTCTTTACACGGTAGAAGGTTTAAAATATTAATCGATCATCGACCATAAGCATGGTTGCATAATCTAAATGAACCTTATAAATAGTAAGTTGCAAAGATGGAAGGCCAAATTAGAAGAATATGACTTCGATATAAGATACCTAGCAGGAAAAGAAAATAAAGTAGCAGATGCACTTTCAAAAATAAAGATAGATACAATAAACGAATTAGAAAAGGAGAAGATTTAGTTAGCACCAGACATAGTGTAATATCAGATAGTTCCAATCTAATATCAATCACAGAGAAAGCCTTGAACAAATTCAAAAGACAAATTATATTAGAAAGAGAAGAAAATAACATAGAAGACATAACTTTCCCATTCCCAGGAAAAATAGGAATAAAAATAATCAGAAAAAACTTCGGCAAAGAAACCTATGAATACATAATAAAAGAATGTGATACGAATATAATAAACTGTATTTATACGACAGAAGACAGATCATTTTTAGAATTCCAAGATTATTGGAAACTACACCATAATAATCAGAATCTCCTTAGGACAAAAACCTTTTTGACATTAAAACTCCAGAAACCGAAGAAGAAATAAATAAAATACATACGTTATAATCATACAGGAATTGGAAAAAAACTTATTTAGAAATAAAAAAAGAAATATTACTCACTGTTGATTTCAAAAAAGGAAGGTTTTATTGGCCAAGGAGTGTTCAAGGAGAAACTGTCCACTCTAACGATTCACTTCCCGTTCGTCAACGCCGTTTTTTTTTTTTTTTTGTTAGAAACCGGAGGAAAGAAAACGCACAGTTTCACAACGTTATAAGAATTAATCCGTTTTATTAAAGTTTAGTTTTATATATAGCGAAAATGACATTATATAAATACAATACAACCACTGACAACTATGACAAATCTGACAATCTAGTTTTCGTAACCTTGAGCCTTTTGCTTGGTTAATACCTTTAGGGTAATGTAGTTACAATTGATAATACAGAAATTGTTCAGAATAAATAAAAAAATATCTTAATCTGCAACATTCTCCCCCGCCGTGAACTAATAAGTTCGCCAAGTATTCAACCGACTCCAGACTCATATCTCCAAACCAGCTGTGTGAATTAGCAATTTTACTTTTCTTCTTCTTCGATCTGTTGGAGAAACAATTAGTTGGAACGAGACAGACATATCAATAAATAACATAGAGATTGATACACAAAACCCTTTCGTGTTCTATGAGTGAGTAATATGAATAGCCATTTGCCCTTTGCCTTTGCCATTGCCGATGTAGATAAGTGTTTTCTCTTTCCTTCTACCTATAGCATTTTGATAGCCGATCGGTTTCGTTTTACTATCAAGTATTGTTGTGAATGGGGCATATTCATAGTTATACTATAAACCTAGGTCTAACTAAACTCGAATCTAAAGTTAAACCCCAGGTTAAACACAGGTGCTATTCATAAAGAATTTGGCACCTCTGTTTAGTTAGATCCGAGTCTAACGTGTATTCTACTACAAATCTATTATATAAATACTTTCTGACAGCAAAAAGTCAAAGGGATTTACAATTTGTAATTTGTGTTTTGTTGTGGTTCTGGCTTGGTTTTGGCGTTTTTTTTTTTAAACAAAAATAAGGCATGCATTTTAGTGCAAACATAATTATGTTTTGTGATATAAACAAAAATTATAAAATTACAGATGAGCGGCAAAGAAAATATCAGAAGAGCAAGAGAACAAAACTGGTTGGAAGCAGAAAAAGAAATGCTGCGTGAGTTGGTCAAAAGGCATTTAAATGTTGTGGACGATAAAAGAAACGATGTCAAAATGATATCGAAAAAAATGCAAAATTTTGACTTGTTGTATTTCTTGCGTTAAGACTTTAAGGCTTCCAGATAAAGGCAAGCCTCTCTTGGATGGTGTGTCTTGAATGTTTCACAAATCAATTATTATAGTTGCCGTGTCTTTGTCGAATTGATATCTTTCATAAAATTCTTCATTAGTCAATGATTGAAACGGATCGATTCGGGTTCTGTAGCGCTTCAGTCTTCTAGTTGGTGGTACCATAGCAATATCTTTCAAAATATCAAAATCTTCCCCAATGCTGTAATCCACCGACATTTTTCATTTACTTTTTTTAGTAAATAATTACGCGCTAGGTACGTTATTTTATTTATTGTAAACCAAATATGAGATTATTTGCGAAATTCTTAAATTTTCTTTTAGTTCACTTGGTTTTGACGTAGTTAAAAACAACTTAAACATACGTTCTGTCGTGTTTAATGTAAGACTTGAGTTTTTCGTTTAGACATGGGTTTAAATTGTCTATGAATAACATAAACTCCGGTTTAGTTTAGTTATAACATAGTAATAGCTTATCAAAGATCTATGAATATGCCCCAATGGCTTCGCGTCGGATCGGTTTTTTTTAATTTTTACATGTGATGTGGTTTTTTATTTTGTGTAATATGTTCTTTAATATGTGATATGTGTAATTAATTTAAATTCGGTGTGTGTGCATTCGATGATGCCAGTGATTTCATATTCGCAGGTAAGTTGTATTTTAAATGATTTCATTTTAAATTTTGGATTGTGTTGGGGTCAAATTTCAAATTTTCATGAATGGAAGCTTGGGAAATTTGACGATAGGTTCTTTTTATTCTTATTATAATTATAATTATTATTATTATTATTTGTGTGGGGTAGTATGTATGTTTATGCTTACTTCGTTGAAGCGGACTGTATTAATAAGTATTGTTATATGGTTTTGTGAATAATTGATAGAGTGAGTTTCATCAGTGTTAAATGTGTAGGGAAATTTTATCTCATGTGAAATTTATGTTTACATGTTCAGTGGTGTGTGGTGTTGAGTTATTAACTATAGTACCTACATTATTTTATTATATTTTTTTTTTTTGATATTTTACTTGTGAGAAATGTGCATGCATGAAAATAGTGTGTGTGAAAATGTGATTTATTAATTACATTTGTAATACATATTTTTGTTTATTTTGGTTAGAGATTGGATTCTTCGACTGATTTACTACTTGGTAGTATGCAAATTTTGGTGATTGGTCTTTTTAGCTCACCAGTTTTTGTTTTTAGTGTTACGACGCGAACACGGTTGTCTGCTCCCGGATGGACTTGTGAAACTCGGGCCAGACTCCATTTGGATGGCGGAATCCGTTCATCCTTTATTAGAACAAGGTCTCCTAACTGTGGTTGAGACTCGCTTCTAAGCCATTTTGGGCGCTGCTGCAAACGCGACAGATACTCGGAACTCCATTGCTTCCAGAAAGTCTGCAACATTCGTTGTATCCGCTTCCACCGATCGTTGTAGCAAATGTTTTCGTCGACGATGTCTGGCTCTGGTATATCTTGCATGGGCTCTCCTATGAGAAAATGTGCTGGAGTCAGGGCCATGAAGTCATCTGGGTTGTTGGTGAGTGGACACAGGGGCCTCGAGTTGAGGCAAGCCTCAATTTGAGCCAGTAGTGTAGTCAGCTCTTCAAAGGTAAATGTTGAATTCCCTGCTACTCGTTTGAGGTGATACTTCACCGACTTGACTCCTGCTTCCCATAATCCTCCAAAGTGTGGAGAAGCTGGTGGGATAAAATTCCACTTTACGCCTTCGCCAGCAAAAGTTTCGGCAATCTCCCTTTTACTATACTGGGCTGCTTTGCGCAGTGCTTCCAGCTCCCTGTTGGCGCCAGCGAAGTTTGTTCCACAGTCGCTGAAAATCTCTTTGCAGAAACCTCTTCTCGCTGAAAATCGCCTAAATGCAGCTATAAAGGCTTGAGTTGTCATGTCACTGACAAGCTCAAGGTGAATCGCCTTGGTAGCCAAGCAAATAAATATGGCAAAATATGCCTTAAACGTTTTAGTTCCTCGACCCTTCCACGCCTTTACTTCAATGGGACCAGCATAGTCCACTCCAGTGTAGCTGAAAGGTCGAGAAACTCGCACCCGAGGTGCAGGTAAATTGCCCATTACTTGTTGAGCAGGCTTTGCTCTATACCTGTAGCATATGTTGCACTTGTGGATGTGCTTCTTCACGATGGTTTTTATATTTAAAATCCAAAAACGCTGGCGAAGGTAGGCGATCATCTGCTGAGTTCCTCCGTGAAAGGTTTTTTCATGCGCGTCCTGCAGTAACAGATTAATAAAATGATGACTTGGCCTTAGAATTATCGGATGTCGTTGTTCATAACCCAAGTCCGCATTTTGTAATCGACCTCCTACCCGCAATATATTCTCCTCATCAACGAAAGAATTTAATGATTTTAAACCCTTTGTTTTTCCTAGAAACATTTGAGTTTGAACAATCCTAACTGCCAGCTTTAAGGCTGAATACAATTCCATCGGAGAATGGGTGTCTAATATTCGTTGAGTTGGTGGATTTCGGATATTGGACACGAACCTCAAACAATATGCTAATATCCGCAGCAGTTTCTGAAGATTTGAATTTCGATGAATTAACATGTCGATGTCATTGCATTCAGCTTCAACAACATGTGTCTTAGTTATTGTTCGACTTTCCTCCTCCGTCGCTATATATATCGGTTGACCTGGCATTGTGAATTCCCACTCCGACCTAAGAAATTGTGGACCGTTCCACCAGAGAGTGTTTCTACCTAAATCGGATGGAAAAAGACCACGCGATGCCAGATCTGCTGGGTTTTGTAGAGTTGGAACATGTCTCCAAATACTACAATTTGTGATTCGCTGGATTTCTGACACGCGGTTGCTTACAAACGTCTTCCATCGGGACGGCGGTGATGTGATCCAAGCCAAGGTTATAGTCGAGTCTGACCAGGCGTAAGTCTTCGCGTTACTCAGCCTCAAGACTCTTGCTGTATAGTCTAACAGCGAGGCCAGAATAACGGCTCCACAAAGCTCTAGTCTGGGAAGCGTAACCGTTTTCAATGGAGCAACCTTTGTTTTTGAAATAAGTACGTGCATATGTATGTTGTTGTCCTCATCTAAAACACGTAAGTAGATAACTGCACCGTAAGCCTTTTCGGAAGCATCACTAAATCCATGAATTTCTACTCCTTTATTTTGTTTACGTAGCTGAATCCATCGGGGCATGTGGATTTTCTCAAGTAATGGAAGTTCCTGACATAAGACATCCCATTCCTTCTTTACCTCCAAGGGAATTGGTTCATCCCATGACACTCCGCGCCACCAAAGTTGCTGCATCAACATTTTTGCCTTTACGATACAGGGGGAGATCCATCCAAGCGGATCGAAGAGACGTGCGATTGTCGACAGCATTGTTCGTTTGGTGGGAAACTGAGCAACATCGGAAGACACATTTTGGAACGAAAAGGAGTCGTCAGTGGGGTACCACTTTATACCCAAGGCCTTTATGTGATCTGTGGCGTCAAAGGGTAACGAAAAACCTAACTCCTGCTGATCCAATGGGATGCCTCTCAGTACCTCCTGCGAGTTGCTCGTCCACTTTCTCAGGTTGAATCCTGCGGTGGCTAGCAACGACCGCACCTCATCTCGTTTTTCGTTGGCTTCGTCTACAGTGTCAGCTCCAGAGATCAAATCGTCAACGTACATCTCCTCTCGTACTGACTTTGCACCCGCAGGGAAGCGTGCCTCTTCATTAATGGCCACCTGGTTGAGAGTGCGAATTGCGAGATAAGGTGCGCTTGCCGTACCGAAAGTCACGGTATCCAAACGATACGTTTTGATCGGCTCATTCTTGCTGCTCCGCCAAAAGATAAGTTGGTAATATGCATCTTTCTGTTTCATTCGTATCTGTCGATACATCTTCTCGATGTCAGCTGTAAAGGTAATTTTATGAGTTCTCCACTTCAATATAATATCAATAATATTATTTTGCTTTTTAGGGCCCACCATCAGTCGGTCGTTCAAGGACGTACCATCTGATGTTTTTGCTGCAGCATCGAAAACAACCCGAAGCTTGGTAGTTGAACTGGCCTCTTTCAAAACCGCGTGATGTGGGACAAAATAATGATGTGGTGTTTGAAGAACTTCATCACTGCTGGGATTCAATTCGGTCATCTGACCAAGTTTCAGGTATTCTTCAATACATTTTGTGTAGTCCATGTGTAGTGTCGGGTTATTATCCAGACGCCTCTCCAATTGATGATACCTACGCAAGGCTCCTAACTTCGAGGCCCCAAGCCCAGGGTAACATCCATCCTTAAAGGGAAGTGTAACTTCATATTGCCCATCAGGCAAACGTCTGGTCGTCTCCTCAAAGTGCCTCTCACACTTCTGGTTTTCATCAGTATCTGCTACCTGGAATGGTACCTCTTCGATCTCCCAAAACTTTCGTAACTGGGTATCCAAGTCGCACACCTGCAAAAAACTTCGAACCGATTTGTGTGGCTGAGCAGATACCCTACCTAGCAAGATCCAACCGAGCTGGGTATTCTGAGCAACAGGTGACATTTCATCACCCCTGGCGATTTCTGGGAGAATCAGTTCAGAATAAACATCGCTGCCTAGCAAAAGGTCCACCGTAGCAGGTTGGAAAAACAGTGGGTCAGCTAGAACAAGTCCGTTGATATGTTTCCATTTATTGAGTGTCAGTTTGCTGGCCGGGAGAAGCCCAGTCAGGGATTTATACACAAAGGCTCGTGCAATGGTCTCAAACGTAGAGTGTAGAGACCCAAACGATATATCAGCATACCGATGGCATGCTCCACTGCTGACCTTACCCAGCCCTGACACTTCAATAAATGTACTCCGGGTACTTAGATTGAGTAGCTGTGTTGCCGCTTCGGTAATAAATGTGGCTTCAGATCCCGGATCGATTAAGGCTCTTAGGTTGAAGTAGTTTCCTCTCGAAGACCTGACCTTCACCATGGCGGTAGCTAATAAAATTTGTGCGTTTGTAACGTGTTGTGCGAGGTGGTTTCGAACTGCGGCACTTGTTGTTGGAAGCTCCTGGTGAGCAGTTTGAAAATTCGGAGCGTTTGAATTTAATGTCGATACTTGGTATGACTGAGTGTGTGTATTTGTGTGGTGTGGCATTGCAAAAGAGTGTTGTGTAGTGGAAGTGTGATTGTCGGGTTGATTAACACCCGATGTGTGTTGTGTAGGGTATGAATGTGGCTCAACGGATGGTGCTGTGTTGGTTTCTGGTATGTTTGTGTTAGGGTGAGAATGAAGTAGGGAGTGATGCTTTTGTTGACAGAAATAGCAACGCGTTGGACTGGGACATTGCTGAGTGGAATGGCTGTATGCTAAACAATTGCTGCAAACACCGATTTTTTGAACAATATTATAGCGTTCACTAATGCTCATTTTAACAAACCGGTTGCAAGTCCTAATCGGATGCTGTCCCTTGCTACAAACTCTGCAACTAAACTGTTCTTTGTGTTTTGTATGCCTAACATGAAATGTGGTTTTGGTGTTAGTGTTCTTTTGGATCGGGTTTTTTGATTTAGGTTTTTGCTGTTCAACTACCTCTAAAGTTCTGAACCTGGTTTCAAGAAATTTAGTGAACTCATCGAACGTTGGCAATTCTTTCCTGGCTCCTAAACTCTCTTCCCACATTTGCTGTGTGTATGGAGGTAATTTTTGAAAAACAATAGATATAAATAACTATTAAGTCCCATTACTTTACAGGCAGCCCAAGGTTCTCCAGCGAATGCAGACACTCTGTAGACGTATCGAGCATGGTTTTTAGTCCTACGGCACTCTCATTTTGCATAAGCGGTTGATTAAAAAACACTTTCAAATGCGTATTTACTAAGAAACGCTTATTGTCATACCTTGAACACAAGATGGACCATGCCTTATCATAGTTCCCGGTATCGATTTCCAGATGCTGCAATAAACGTTCGGCCTCACCAGATAAACCCGACTTCAGGTAATGTAGTTTCTGAATTTCTGTCAGGCTCGCATTAGTATGAATCATGGATTCGAATTAGCTTTTAAACTGCCTCCATTTTTCATACTGTCCTAAAAACATTGGCAGCGCCATTTCTGGTAAACGTATACCATGCTGAGCTGCACTATGGTGAGCTGATGTGGTCTTGGACGCGGTTTCCCCTATCTTTTCTAGACAGTCCAACAGCTCTGCCTTAAACTCTAGATAAGTTTCTCTTATATTCTCCACAATTCCCTCAAACTCATTCATTGCATCTTCATCATCATCCACTAGATTAACTAATCTTTCATTAATTGTCCTACTTTGCCTGAACATATCTTCTAAGATTGTGAGTCGATCATTGACTAGATTTTTCGTCTTCTTACTTTCAGCCGCTGAACTATAGCTCTTATAATCCAATTGAATGATTGATAAGGCATTTTTTAATAACTTAAGTTCTTTTAGCGCGCTCATGATTGCGAACAAAAGAGAAAATGGCAAAATATACGGCACAATTTATATGAATATGGCAAACAAAAAAACTGGCTAATTACTCACTCACCTGGTACTGCTGCGTACAATATAGATGATATTCAATTGTAGCTAAATTACACGTCGCGCAAACCCGTTTGGCACAAAAAACTCACAAGGGTAATGTCTGATAATTATAATTTTTGATTAATTTCTCAATTTAATCGATTTTTATTTTCAGTTCTGTCACAATGTGTCACTTTTAATTCGGATTTGGCTCGAATGGACCAAATGTTGATTTCAAAAAAGGAAGGTTTTATTGGCCAAGGAGTCTTCAAGGAGAAACTGTCCACTCTAACGATTCACTTCCCGTTCGTCAACGCCATTTTTTTTTTTGTTAGAAACCGGAGGAAAGAAAACGCACAGTTTCACAACGTTATAAGAATTAATCCGTTTTATTAAAGTTTAGTTTTATATATAGCGAAAATGACATTATATAAATACAATACAACCACTGACAACTATGACAAATCTGACAATCTAGTTTTCGTAACCTTGAGCCTTTTGCTTGGTTAATACCTTTAGGGTAATGTAGTTACAATTGATAATATAGAAATTGTTCAGAATAAATAAAAAAATATCTTAATCTGTAACACTCACCAAATATGAAAGAACTAATAACAATTGCGAACGTTGCCGTCTTAAAATAGAAAGAAACCCAATAAAATTCTCATACGAGAAAACAATCACGCCAGGTCCACACTCAATAAAATATCTCACATGTATAGACAAATTCAGCAAATTTGTATGTGTAGAAAAACTTGAAACAAAGAACCAAAAAGATGAATTAAATACCATAAAAAAAATCCTTACCTAGCCCAGACCAAAATATATCGTACTAGATAACGATCCCTCATTTCAAACTTATGCAGTAAAAGAATACTTTAGAGAGAAAGAGATAGAAATTCATTTCACAACTCCATACAGACACACAGGAATCTCTGATATCGAAAGAGTGCACAGCACGCTAAATGAGCATTTAAGAATTTTAAAAAGAAACGGACAGTTTAGTCGATAACGTACTACGCGCAGTAGAGATTTATTATCAAACAATACATTTGACCACTAAAGAAACCACTAGACATTCAATTAAACAGAGTAGATATAAAATTAGTGCGCGAAAGAATAGAAATAGAAAGAAAAAATATTAAAGAAATTAAATAAAAATAGAGTGATAAAGAAATTAGTGCTAGTTATAATTAAATAAATAATCCCGAGCTATTTGACAAACTAAACATTAACAAAATAAACATTATAAACAAAATGACAAGAAAGTTACTATAAGACCACACGTACGAACACAAGTTTTGCATAAAGACTAATTCAGGAAACAGAAAACCTTCGCAACCATCCAACATGAAAGCAATATTGATAATCCTAATGATTATTCTGTACAAGCAGGTAACGGTAGTAGGTAGAACCGCAGGAAATACAAATTAATGAAATTCAACAACAATTTGTAATAATAGAAAGTGAAAAGGTAGAAATTATAGAAAAATATAATACCATTTATGAAGGACTAATCGAACAATTAAAAGCACAGTATAAATTAATGCTTTATAAACAATTAAGTGAAATAATTAAATTAGAACAAAAAATTGATATCCTAATCCCACATCATATATTATAAAGAGGATAAATAAATTTAGGAGGTACCATCATTTATTTATTTTACTTTCCAGGCGGTCATTACCCCGCACACATAAGAATTTAACTTTGTACCTATATTTATTGACCCATTTTTTTTTCCTTCTATCAGCACATACCCAGCATTGTAATCCATAAATATCCAATAACGCCTATTCTTGCTGTAAAAAAACTTATTCATTTCCACCAATACCTCATATTTTGCTCACTATGCATTCTTGTTCATTTAATGATCCATTAATTGTTTCCGTCATGCAATGTCAGCACCATAGCCCTATACGTTAATTGCCTTTTATGTTTAGATAAGCAATATGCATAGTATTTAAGCAAATCAACTAATAAAGACACTTCACTTCACTCATGACAATCAAGTGCATCAGTTTTTCATTAAAGAACTAAGACTGCCCCCGACCAACGGTAAGGGGTCTAAGAACAATTGACACGAGCGAATCAAGAGAAACGACGACGACGATCACCAAAAGAATATAATCATAATGCCATAGATCACTTAAATAAACAAATAAAGATAAAGATCATTTTAATAATCAACTTAAAACTTTAAGTGACTTTATGAACCAAGGTATTGAAACAATAGATAAATTAAAAAATAGAAGTAATGATGTTGATAATCCTCTAGAAATAGAACTCAATAACAACATAAGAGAAATTAGAGAAATAGAAGACGTAATACTAACTAGCAGAAGATTAACACAAAACATAATTACAAGCCTAGAAATTAAAGAGAATACTATACCATTATTAAAATTGAAAGAATTAAAAATCGATTTAGCAACATACAAAGAAAATATTGTAGTAATTGTATTAATTCCACAATATTCCACCAAATATTAAGTCAAATATGTATTCAAAACTTTCCTATAAATAATAAAATTATAGATTTACAAACTAATAACTTCTTAGAATTAAATAAAATAATATATTATGTAACAAAAGAAATAAAAAATTTTAAATGTTAAAAGACGATTGTATATAAAATATTTATATTAATAAACAAACAAATGAAATGCAAAACTTAAAAATACGAAGAAAACAATAGAAAAAGAAAAATATTTAATAATTAAGAATCTGAGAAAAAATTGTAATAATTTAAACTATAAATATTAGAAGGAAATTACTTAATAAAAGCAGAGTACTGTAAAATTTCAATGAACAATGTAATTTATAATAGAAAGTATTACAAAGACGAAATAAGAATAACTGTGTTAAACAATAATTTTCCAAATGAATATTTAGTAGAAGTCATTGATAACTTAAAATAAATAATAGAAAAAAAATAAATAATAAGAAAACAGTATATTTTTAGTTTCTCAACCACTTTACTAATTTTTGCCATCATTGTAATAATATTACTATCATACAAAATAAAACTATAATAAATCTTGTGATGTGCTTTTTCTCAGGCCGGGGTTTCGCTCACCGGATCCAAGGTTTACCAAAGAAACACCCAACTTTGGTTAAGAGGTACTCTTAATTCGCAGTACTTTACTTAATACTATAACAATATTTCTTTTATATCGCTATACAAGCTACGTAATCTTAACAATGTTTTAATATGGACTAAGCTACGTCTAACTACGAGGCCCTACGACGGCGTGGTTCCTTAGCGGCCCAACGACAGCGTGGTTCCTGGGGAAAGGAGGGGGAGGGGCCCGACGACGGCGTGGTTCCAGGGGAAAGGAGGGGGAGAGGCCCAACTACGGCGTGGTTCCTTAGCGGCCCGACGACGGCGTGGTTCCTTAGCGGACCAACGACAGCGGAGGAAGCAAGCCAGCAACAAGTGCTGACACTGCTGATACAAGGCCGATTTCCCAAAAAGGGAATTCAGCCGCCAAAAATTGGAACAGAGACCAAAGTCACTTTCCAAGCGGGAGCCTTATCTGGTACACGAGATTGGTACAAATCACACTAAGACAAGTCTCCCCGAATGACAAACTCATTCGGGTATTCATTGTTTTGCGATCAATAAGGGAGTGTGACTTGTATGCGACGAGTGAAAATTCTCAATATCACACATCGCTGGTTGTGAAAGTGTGACGAACGGGACGTTTTACACAATTAAAAATACAATCTTATGAGTAAAGTTAAAAGAGTTAAAAGTGTTTATTTTTTTATTATTATTTTTTTTAAAAAAATTTTTTTGTGAAAAAATTTATTGTGTATGTATGTATATAAACTTAAAATGATTCCAAAATTTTTGTACTAAAATTTTTTTTTTTTTTTTTAACTTAAAATACTCCAACAATATACTTCAATAATAGACTTAATACTACAAAAAAAAATAAGAATATATTGTCCTTTGAAAGAAAAAAAAAAAAAACTCCTTCTTGGATACACGGACAACTTATATGAGGATGCCTCTATGGGTGCAGGTCCTTACTCGCCCTTGGATCTGGAGCGTTGCCCTGCCTCCTCCGGTGAGCTCGGCCCGTACCGCGCCCCAAGGCTTCCGGATGTATACCACCCTCCGTCCGGTGGCGATGATGTCTGCCAGTCGAATGCCCGCGAAGGGATCCTCCGGCATTCCTGCGGAGGCCCTTGCCTGGGTCCGTCGCTGGTTCCTTCGGTGGTTCCGGGCCCGCCGCGCGACGTGCTCTTCGGTGGTGGTGTGGGGGCCTGCCGCCCGTTCACCCTGGCTGGGAGGTCTTACCGCTGCTGCTGGTCCTACGGTTGCGATGGTTGCGAGTGCCGGTGCCGAGTTCGCCACGATCTTCCTGGTGACCACCCGTATTGCCGTCCGTCCCTGGCCAGGTTCCTCCTTTGCCAAGGGGCCCGTTATATGCCTGCTCCGCCACTGATCCTCGGCCCTCTTCCGGGCTTCCCGTGCGAGCCCCAGTCGTGACTGCTCGGTGCTTCTTGGTCGCACTGGTGCTGCTTCCGGTCTGGCCGGGACTATGGTCTGCACTGATAGGATGGTGCCCTTCTGGAGTCTTGGTGGTGGTGTTGGCCTTGTTGACCTTGTCCTCCGATGGCTGGTAGGTCCGTCCGGCCCTTTGCCGGTCACTTTCACTGTGCTGTCCATGGTGGTTGTTCCTCTGACGGTTGCTGCACGACTGATGGCTTCTCTCGCTGTGTCGTCCGTTTTATAGGGTTTTAGGACTTGGATATGGGCGCGGGTTATTTTATTCTTTCTGTCGCCTTTTATTCTTAACACCGTTATGACTGGGGAGTCGAACCTTATGACCTCGTATGGTCCATCAAACCGTGGGGCCAGTTTTCCGGTGAACGCGTCGGCCGCGGATGACAGTGCCCTGACTTTCCGGTACACCAACTCCCCGATGCTAGGGCGCCACGAGCGCCGTCGTAAATTGTAGTATTTTCCTTGGGTATTTGCTGCCTGTTCCAAATTTCTCCTCACGAGTCTGTATAATGCAGCCATCCTTTCTCTTAGGACGGAGATCGGTGCGGTGTGCGAGGGGCCGGGGATGTCAGCTGAAGCGTAGTCGGTGGTGACTCCCGGTCGGCGTACTTCTCTGCCGAAGTTTAGGTAGGCCGGGGAGTATCCGGTTGACTCGTGCTTGCTCGTGTTGATTGCTAACGTGAGCTCAGGGAGGTGGTTGTCCCAATGGCGGTGGTTATCCTGCACGTATTGGGCGATCATGGTCTTTAAGACCCGGTTGACACGTTCGGTGGGGTTTTCCTGTGGTGTGTACGGAGCAGTTAGCCGTTGTTTGATACCCGCCTCACCCAAAAATTCTCGGAATTGGTTACTAGTGAATTGGGCCCCGTTATCCGATAGCAAGACCTTGGGGCACCCAAATCGGGAGATAACGCGTTCGGGAAGGGCTTTAATCAAAGCGGGGGTGGTGGCGGCTCACAGGGGAACTGCTTCAGTCCATTTAGTAAATTTGTCCACAAAGACGAGTAGCGACGTGTTCCTCTTTGTGGAGCGCGGGAGTGGTCCCACGAAGTCTACGGTTACGATTTCCCATGGCTCACTGCACATGGTGGAGTGCATCATTCCGCTAGGCTTTTGTTGGGAGACTTTGTAGCGGTTGCAGGTATCGCACCGTCGTACTTATTCCGCAATGGTTCGCGTCATCCCTGGCCAGTAGTACTTTTCCATGATTCGAGCCGTGGTCTTAGTTATCCCTAGATGGCCTGCGGTCACGACGTCGTGGTGCTCTCGGAGGACACGCTCCTGGTCTAGTTCCGGGACGCACCATTTCCATGTTACTTGGGGGTTGTCGGACTTGGGGGTGGTCTCTAAGAATTTCCGATATAGTCTTTCCCCAATGACTTGGAGGTCGGGGTGCTTTTCGGGGTTTTCTCGTATCGCTCGGATTTTCTGGTGGGTCCAATCTGGCACTCGGTTGCAGGTGTACAGCTTCTGGTCCGTGTTCGGCAGTGGATCTCGTGACAATGCGTTCGCGACGACGTTCAGTGCTTCTTTTCGGTATTTTATGTCGAAGTCGTATTGTTGTAGCTCGATTGCCCATCGGGCCAGTCTTCCGGACGGATTTTGCAACGAGTGCAGCCATTTCAACGAGTGGTGGTCGGTTATTACGGTGAACCGGTATCCTTCTAGGTACGGGTGCATCTTTCGTATTCCCCACAGTATAGCTAGACACTCCTTTTCCGTGACGGAATACTTTGTCTCCAACTCGGTAAGCGCACGACTTGCATAGGCGATGACCTTCTCCTGCCCTCCGCTGTCCTGTGATAAGACCGCACCTACTCCTACTTGGCTTGCATCGGTTTGGAGGGTGAACGGTACCTCGAAGTCTGGGCATGTCAGTATGGGGGCCTCTGTTAACCTCCCTTTCAGCTGTTCGAATGCGGCCTGTTCGCTGGTTCCCCACTGCCAAGAGGCGTTTTTCTTGAGTAAGCCAGTCAAGGGGGCGGCCACCGTGGCGAAGTCCTGGATGAACCTTCTGTACCAGGACATGATGCCAAGTACACGGCGTAGTTGTCGTATATTGGTTGGGGGAACGAGATTTTGTACTGCGGTGATTTTGTCCGGATCTGTGTGTATTCCTTGTCCGCTGACGACATGGCCCAGGTATTTGAGCTGGCTACGACAGAACTCACATTTGTCCGGGTTGATTCTCAGGTTGGCTTCCTTCAGCCGTTGGAGCACTGTCCGTAAGTGCACGAGATGTTGTTCGAAAGTCCCGCTGATCACGATGATGTCGTCCAAGTAGGCGAAAGCGTGGGGTTCCATCTCCGGACCGATGATACTATCAAGTGCCCGTTGGAACGTGGCCGGTGCGGAGTGGAGGCCGAAGGGCATGACCTTCCATTGAAACAGGCCTCTGCCGGGTACCGTGAACGCGGTGTATGCCCGCGAACTGGTTTCCATGGGTATCTGCCAATACCCCTGTCGCAGGTCAATGGTCGAAATGAAGGCGGCTCCTCTGAGCTTATCGAGTATCGCGTTGATTTGGGGCAACGGATACGCGTCTTTGACCGAAATCTCGTTCAATTGGCGGTAGTCCACACACAACCGCCAAGACACTGCTTTCTTCTTCACTAGTACTATGGGGGAGCTGTACGGGCTACGGGAGGGTTCGATTTTCCCCAATCTAAGCAATTCCTCGATTTCCTCATTTATAACTTTCTCCATTGCTGGATTACGGGGGTAGTACCGCTGCTTAAACGGTTGGTCCGTGGTGAGTCGGTTCCGGTGCTGGGCGATCGTGGTCGTTCCAGTATCTCCTGACGGTATACTCCCTTCGTCTCTCAGAAGGCGCATGAGTTGCTGTTGTTGCCTTTCGGTCAGATGTTCCCTAGACTTGAGGACACATGTTGTCGGCGCCTTGGCACTGGGGGAGTGTTCGGATGAGATCTCTTGGCCTGCAATGGTCATTCTGAAACCGGCTTTATCCAAGAAGTCGATCCCTAGGATGGCATCTTCGTCTAGCCCGGCAAGATAGGATACTTCTCCGGTGACCTGTTCATCCCCAATACAGAAGGTTATAGGGTAATCCTCAGTTGTGCTAACTGACTTGCCGTTTGCCAGCTGGACCCGTCGGTGTTGGTACCTTAGGGGTGCATTTGCTTGCCGTAGTGCTCGCCTCATGGCCGAGCCAACGAATGACAACGACGCGCCGGTGTCGACTAGGGCTCAATCTTATGAGTAACGTTCAAAGTATAAAGTTTTATTACTATTTTTCCATACCAAAAAAATTCTGTCTTTTTTTTTTTTTCCTTTGACTAATAAATACTACCAACTTAAAAAATTTGTCTTCTCTTTTTTTTCTTCACTAATACTACCAAAAAAATATTGTCCTTTGACTAAAAAAAAAACTCCTTCTTGGATACAAAGACAACTTATATGAGGATGCCTCTATGGGTGCAGGTCCTTTACTCGCCCTTGGATCTGGAGCGATGCCTCCTCCGGTGAGCTCGGCCCGTACCGCGCCCCAAGACTTCCGGATGTATACCACCCTCCGTCCGGTGGCGATGATGTCTGCCAGCCGAATGCCCGCGAAGGGATCCTCCGGCATTCTTGCGGAGGCCCTTGCCTGGGTCCGTCGCTGGTTCCTCCTGTGGTTCCGGGCCCGCCGCGTGACGTGCTCTTCGGTGGTGGTGTGGGGGCCTGCCACCCGTTCACCCTGGCTGGGAGGTCTTGTCGCTGCTGCTGGTCCTACGGTTGCGATGGTTGCGAGGGCCGGTGCCGAGTTCGCCACGATCTTCCTGGTGACCACCCGTATTGCCGTCCGTTCCTGACCAGGTTCCTCCTTTGCCAAGGGGCCCGCTGGATGCCTGCTCCGCCAACGTTCCTCGGCCCTCTTCCGGGCTTCCCGTGCGAGCCCCAGTCGTGACTGCTCTGTGCTTCTTGGTCGCACTGGTGCTGCTTCCGGTCTGGCCGGGACTATGGTCTGCACTGATAGGATGGTGGCCTGCTGGAGTCTTGGTGGTGGTGTTGGCCTTGTTGACCTTGTCCTCCGATGGCTGGTAGGTCCGTCCGGCCCTTTGCCGGTCACTCTCGCTGAGTTGTCCATGGTGGTTGTTCCTCTGACGGTTGCTGCACGACTGATGGCTTCTCTCGCTGTGTCGTCCCTTTTATAGGGTTTTAGGTCTTGGATATGGGCGCGGGTTATTTTATTCTTTTTGTCGCCTTTTATTCTTAACACCGTTATGACTGGAGAGTCGCACCTTAGGACCTCGTATGGTCCATCAAACCGTGGGGTCAGTTTTCCGGTGAACGAGTCGGCCGCGGATGACAGTGCCCTGACCTTCCGGTACACCAACTCCCCGATGCTTGGGCGCCACGAGCGCCGTCGTAAATTGTAGTATTTTCCTTGGGTATTTGCTGCCTGTTCCAAATTTCTCCTCACGAGTCTGTATAATGCAGCCATCCTTTCTCTTAGGACGGAGATCGGTGCGGTGTGCGACGGCCCAGGGATGTCAGCTGAAGCGTAGTCGGTGGTGACTCCCGGTCGGCGTACTTCTCTGCCGAAGTTTAGGTAGGCCGGGGAGTATCCGGTAGACTCGCGCTTGCTCGTGTTGATCGCTAACGTGAGCTCAGGGAGATGGTTGTCCTAATGGCGGTGGTTCTCCTGCACGTGTTGGGCGATCATGGTCTTTAAAACCCGGTTGACACATTCGGTGGGGTTTTCCTGTGGTGTGTACGGAGCAGTTAGCCGTTGTTTGATACCCGCCTCAACCAAAAATTCTCGGAATTGGTTACTAGTGAATTGGGCCCCGTTATCCGATAGCAAGACCTTGGGACACCCAAATCGGGAGATAACGCGTTCGCGAAGGGCTTTAATCAAAGCGGGGGTGGTGGCGGCTCACAGGGGAACTGCTTCAGTCCATTTAGTAAATTTGTCCACAAAAACGAGTAGCGACGTGTTCCCTTTTGTGGAGCGCGGGAGTGGTCCCACGAAGTCTACGCTTACGATTTCCCATGGCTCACTGCACATGGTGGAGTGCATCATTCCGCTAGGCTTTTGTTGGGAGACTTTGTAGCGGTTGCACGTATCTCACCGCCGTACGTATGCCGCAATGGTTCGCGTCATCCCTGGCCAGTAGTACTTTTCCATGATTCGAGCCGTGGTCTTAGTTATCCCTAGATGGCCTGCGGTCACGACGTCGTGGTGCTCTCGGAGGACACGCTCCTGGTCTAGTTCCGGGACGCACCATTTCCATGTTACTTGGGGGTTGTCGGACCCGGGGGTGGTCTCTAAGAATTTCCGATATAGTCTTTCCCCAATGACTTGTAGGTCGGGGTGCTTTTCGGGGTTTCCTCGTACCTCTCGGATTTTCTGGTGGGTCCAATCTGGCACTCGGTTGCAGGTGTACAGCTTCTGGTCCGTGTTCGGCAGTGGATCTCGTGACAATGCGTCCGCGACGACGTTCAGTGCTTCTTTTCGGTATTTTATGTCGAAGTCGTATTGTTGTAGCAGGGAACAAAAAATGTTCGGGGGGAATATTTTCCCCTCGGAATTGGCGATAGCCCTGAGTAATTCGTCGATTTCCTCATTTATAATTTCCTGCATTGCTGGATTAAGGGGGTAGTACCGCTGCTTAAACGGCTGGTCCGTTGTGAGTCGGATCCGGTGCTGGGCGATCGTGGTAGTTCCAGTATTTCCTGACGGTATACTCCCTTCGTCTCTCAGAAGGCGCATGAGTTGCTGTTGTTGCCCTTCGGTCAGATGTTCCCTAGACTTGAGGACACATGTTGTCGGTGCCTTGGCACTGGGGGAGTGTTCGAATGAGATCTCTTGGCCTGCAATGGTCATTCTGAAACCGGCTTTATCCAAGAAGTCAATCCCTAGGATGGCATCTTCGTTCTGCCCGGCAAGATAGGATACCTCTCCGGTGATCTGTTCATCCCCAATACGGAAGGTTATAGGGTACTCCTCAGTTGTGCTAACTGACTTGCCGTCTGCCAGCTGGACCCGTCGGTGTTGATACCTTAGGGGTGTATTTGCTTGCCGCAGTGCTCGTCTCATGGCCGAGCCAACGAATGACAACGACGCGCCGGTGTCAACTAGGGCTCTAAATTCTTTGCCTCCCACCAGTATAGGCAGGAAGTAGCGTTGGTCCGTCCACGTAGTCCCAGAGATCATGGCCGCCCGACTGTGCTGACATGGGCATTCCCGAGCTAAGATGCCGTCGGTACCACAATAGCTGCAGAACGTTTGCCGGGGTTGCCGACAGTCCGGCTGTTGGTGCCCACGCTGTTTACAGTTCCAGCAGTGAGTCCTTCTGTCGTACGCCGTTGGGTTTGGGAGTATCGCGGGTAGATTTTGTGGAGCTCCCATGGAGGATGTTCTGGGGACGGGGGCATATCGGGTTGGAGTGGGGTTGGTTGGTGGTCGCATACACCTTTCTTCTGCTCGTAAGAACTCATATTCCTCTGCTATTGCCATAAGTTCCTCCACGGTTTCGAAATCGCTTCGACGGATATAGAGGCGGTATTCGGGCCTGAGGTTATCGCAGTATCTGTCCAGTTGGTATTCGTTTCGAATTCGGGGGTGTTGGCGGACAAGGTACTGGAACGAACGTATGAAATCCTTTGCTTTCTCCCGGGGGCCGTGCCTCTTCCTATAAATCTCATCCTCCAGCTTGTTTATGTAACGAGGGGGCAGGAAATGTTGCAGGAAGTAGGTCCGGTATGATTCCCAAGATTGGAATTTCTCTCGATTTATCCGTAGCCATTCAAGAGCTGTCCCCCGGAATATCTCGGGCAACGTCCGGACCAGATAGTCGAGGGGGATGTCGTAACACAGTGCCAGTTCCTCCAGTCGTTCGATAAATTCTAGTACGTTTCCGGCACCGTCAAACCTTAGACCCCATTTACGAACCGTATTGATTACTTCGGCTTCGTAGCTATGGCCCGGACGGGTCGTCTGGTGGGGTAGCTCCAGACTGTCGCGGGCTTCGTGGGGGTCGCTCTGGTGAGTTGTGCCGATTGCCACATGATTGGTCGAGTGACTAGCAGCCCTGGAGGGGCCAGGCTGATCGTCGGTGGCTCGAAGGGCGGCTGTCGGTACTGGGAAGCTGGTCTCGGTAAAAAGGGGCGATTTTGCTTCCCCACTAGGGTTTTGCCCTTCCTGGCAGGAGGAACCCCGTCCTTCGGTGGTATTAGCGTATTCGCGTTCTTCCACCTTTTCTTCCCATTCCTGACACAGGTTCTGGGTTGACTTTCGGGTTCGAGCCTCCTTGATGTAGCCGCTCAATCGCTTCCGTAGCTGATTGACGGCTCCTTTGGTATCCAAGCTTCTCTCGCTCATGAGCTGTACAAGCTCCTGTTTCTGCAGCAGGTATATCCAACCCAGATTGCGGGTGATATCTAAATATTCGTTGCTCTCTTCGGGCGACAGGCCAAGGGTGGCATCCTTCGCCGGTCCTTTATCGTTGGGATCAGTCATGGCTTCGCGCTTTTCCATTGATGATCCGCTTTCGGTTTGGTTTAGTTCCTCTTTCTGAGGAGGTCTACGGGTTCAGCGGGATTCTTCTTCGCTGACGGGTTAACTGCTTAGGGCACCTCTATTGAGGTCCCTGCTCGGGCGCCATTTGTGATGTGCTTTTTCTCAGGCCGGGGTTTCGCTCGCCGGATCCAAGGCTTACCAAAGAAACACCAAACTTTGGTTAAGAGGTACTCTTTATTCGCAGTACTTTACTTAATACTATTACAATATTTCTTTTATATCGCTATACAAGCTACGTAATCTTAACAATGTTTTAATATGGACTAAGCTACGTGTAACTACGAGGCCCTACGACGGCGTGGTTCCTTAGCGGCCCAACGACAGCGTGGTTCCTGGGGAAAGGAGGGGGAGAGACCCGACGATGGCGTGGTTCCAGGGGAAAGGAGGGGGAGAGGCCCAACGACAGCGTGGTTCCTAGGAGGAGGAGCGGGAAGCAAGCCAGCAACAAGTGCTGACACTGCTGATACAAGGCCGATTTCCCAAAAAGGGAATTCAGCCGCCAAAAATTGGAACAGAGACCAAAGTCACTTTCCAAGCGGGAGCCTTATCTGGTACACGAGATTGGTACAAATCACACTAAGACAAGTCTCCCCGAATGACAAACTCATTCGGGTATTTATTGTTTTGCGATCAATAAGGGAGTGTGACTTGTAATCGACGAGTGAAAATTCTCAATATCACACATCGCTGGCTGTGAAAGTGTGACGAACGGGACGTTTCGTTACAATCTACCTCCAGTCATAAACGAACTGAAGGAAGACTCTATGTAGGGAGTAGTTATGACAGCAGCTCACCTAAACAGGGAACGACTCTTTTGAACAGAAACAATAAAACAACAGATGTGCCAACAAAAGATAACGATACAGCGATTCAACATTCCAAGAATGATAATAAACAAGGATATTATCTTTTAAACACATGGAAGCAATGAAACAGCAGATACACGAACAAAAGGGTATGAAACATGAAACCGCGCCTTAGATATGGATAACCGTATAAATAGTAGTGTGTTTGTAATTTTTAGATTATAGAAGACATCAATAAAGGAACAGCTCTTGCCTCGAAATAAATTTTAAAACTTTTTATTTATAAAATTCACCTATATTTGGAGTTGAAGTGAGAATACGATAAAATGAATCTTAACTAATTGGAAGATGTTCAATCCGCAGCCATTGATAGATATTTTAATATTGTTTTTAAACTTATAAGAGATGCACTGGGAGTAGTCATCGGAGAAAAGGAAGTATCTATAGGAAAAACCCTCAATATTTTACAATATAATTAAATCATTTAATTTTAATAAAAAATATGTGATTATTAAAAACATTTGTAGAGATATTTATTCACCATCCACACTAAGTCAGCGGAATAAGATATATTTTAAATAATAAAAAGGATTGTATACATAACATTTTTTTTATCAATGTAGGTGCTACTTTCAATGCTAAAAAAATATGGGTTATTTGTAGCAAAACTTTTTGTTTCAAATTTTATAATATTTAATAGCACTAGATAATATGGTATCTAATTGCATTGGATATCATGATATACATTTACCCGGGAATAATCTGCAGACTCAAATTTTTTTATATTTTAAGAAAATAGATCACTTCTTATTTTTTGTACGTAGTTATGTTCATCTTTAGTTTTATTACTTTTTTATTCGCTTACACATAAGAATTTACGTAAAAATGAAAACCAAACCAAGAAAATAATATAAAAAAAAAAACTAAAATTAAAAGAAGATTGTATCTTAAGTATACAGCTTAATCAGAATTAAAATAATAATAATAAAAAAGGAAACTAAAATTACTCACGGTTTCGTCACCGCCCCCGATGTTAGGCGCCAGCACAAGAAGTTTCGTATATGCTGCAAATTGTTGGCTTAAAAATACCTATTTTCACTAATATAACGCGCACAAAACTAAGTTATTAAAAGCAGGGAAAAAATCGAAAGAAAAAACACTTAAAACTACGAAAATGATCAAAAAAAGAAAAAGAAAATTCTAGCTACTGTGGCACTTTACAAAAAAATTCACTGATGGTGCTGCTGCAGATGCTGAGGCTGTTAGGTGGTGGCGGAGCACTCTGCTGTTGCCTTTGGAAAAGGGCTGGGTGAGTTGGTCTCGGGCCTGTTGAGGGCCTTTGTGCAGCAATTACCTCTACTACGCCAGTTAAAGCTCTCCGCTAGGTTTTGGATAGCTTTTTCCTTTCAATACATGGTCATCTGCATTATGAGGAATTTTAATTTAATTTTCCTCATCACACAAAACTCATTTTGAGCTTACTCACCCACGAAATAATTTAGTGAATTTTCTTTTAATCATCACTGTATGACTGTATGATTGCTGTCAAGCAAAGATAATTGTGAAGGCCTGTCGGCAAACGAATTTTGCATATGCGGTGCATTTGTTTTACCCCTCCCTTTGTTTTCTCAAATCATCGCAGACCCTGTTTTTCTTTTTCCTAGCAATTCCCTAAATCTTTCTCATTTGTTCTTTTGTTTTTATTACCCCTTCGTTTTCTCAAAATTTGTTTCCTTGGAATGAGAGTGGGGGGGTCTCTCAATTCCTAGTAGTCAAGTCGTGTCTTTCTATTTCCTACAGGGTGGTTGATGAAAGCCGCTACCAACAAAAAAATTTAATAACGTTTTTTTTATATTTAATGAATCTGGGTAATTTTTTTTTTAATTTTGCAGTTTTATTTTTAGATTTAACAATAATGGATAATTGGGACACTGAAACAAGAATTTGGATTATCCGCCGCTATCACGCGCTGGAGTCCGTAGTTTCGGTTCAAAGAGAGTAAAGGCGCACGCTTGGCGGCAATCCTCCGAGCAGAAGGACCATAATGAGACTTGTTAACAATTTTGCAGAGCATGAGATAGTGGAAAGAAGACCCTCCCATCGAAACCCTTCACTTCGGACTGCTGCTGCCATACAAAACAATCCATGAGTTTCGACAAGAAGCTTATCTGCTCAAATGGGTATAAGCAGACAGTCATTGCACTCAATTATGCACAATGATTTGGACCTATTCCCATATAAAATTCAAATGGCCAAAAACTGTACGCAGCAGACTTGACGATTCACTTGAAATATTATCAGAAGATGCTTCAAATGGTGAAGAGGACGGAAACTTGTTGACCTGTCTTTTTTATGTCTGACGAGGCCCATTTCGATTTAAACGGCAACATAAACAAACAAAATTGTCGAATATGGAGTGCTTCCAACCCACAGATACTCCATGAGACGGAAATGCATCCACTTCGTGTCAGAGTTTGGTGTGCGTTTCATCACGCTGCATTGTCGGGCCCTACTTCTTCGAAGATAACGGTCACACCGTTGCGGTTAATGAAGACCGTTACTTGAGCATGTTGAGAGAGTTTTTCTATCCAGAATTACGCCGAATGAGAATTTCTTTCAACTGTGTGTGGTTCTAGCAATATGGTGCAACTCCTCACATAGCCCGGCCTGTTATGACGGAATTGCGACGAAAATTTCCCAATAAGCTGATATCCAGAAACTCCGCATTCCGTTGGCCCCCAGGTCGCCTGACCTTACTGCACCTGGCTTTTTCTTATGGGGTTATTGCAAACAGGAAGTCTACAAAGCAAAACCAACAAATTTGAATGAACTAAAGCAATCCATTCGAGAAACAATTGCGGTTATTACTGTCTCAACTCTCCAAACAGCAATGAACAACTTTTTGGTAAGATGCCGCACATGCATCAACGAGCAGGGGGGCATTTAAATTCCATTATTTTTAAAACTAATTAAGCTATATTTAATAAAATTGACATGAATAAAAGAAAAATGAATTCCATACACTGAAAAAAAAGTTAGTTGAGTTTCTTAATGTAGCAATATTCATCAGCCACCCTGTACATAAGATACATATATATATAAAGTAACGATACCTAAAATAGAGAAAATAACATAGCTTACAAAAAAAACTTTCAACTACATCTTTACGATCACCCGCTAAGGCCCTAGTTATAGCTATACGTAAAATGCAACCAAAAAGTTGGAACAGTGAGAAAATGAGGTTTTTTTTAACATCTAGGCGGTCATAGCAAAAATTCTGTCAGAAAAAAATTTCCCTACGAAAACAACCACAACAAACCGACCACTTCTGATGGGAAAAAAAATTCCTTACAGATGGAACAGTAAAGAAATGAAATATTTCAGTGGAATGGTTTGGTTTTTTTTTTTGTGGAATTGACAGAGGTAGATGGGAAAAAGTTTTTCGTACCTACGGAAAAACAAAAAAATTATTTTTTTTTAGAAAATTTTACGCAGGATAATGTGATTTATAAAGATTTTTCGAACTCAAGCAACGTTACTTTAGGGCTGCATAAGTTAAACGCTAGAATTCGCGTTTAGAGCCTGCATAGAGTTTACGTAAATATGTTCTTGCATCAAACATCATTTGGTCGTGGTCCAATTGTAAACAAAACCAAAAATTGAAACTAATTTTTGTTTGTTCATTCGTTTCGCATGTTGTGCGAATTTCTGCCAAACGAATTTCGTTTGCATATGCAATTATAAAATATAAATTCTTACCTTTTTAGACACAAACCTCGTTTAGTAAAGTTACCGAGAAAAACTGTTTATAAATAACTATCTTAGGAGAGCCAAGTAGAGGCTGCGTTATTCCTTACGCGATGTTTAACTAAACAACATCGTAGAGGCGTCGTGAGGGAATCTAATAAATACGGCTGTATTTGTTTATTTTTTTGATAAACTAACTTTATAATTCATAAGCAACATGTAAAGACCAAGATTGATTTCAACCGTTAGGCTTAAGTCGTCAAAAAAAAGCAAAAGAAAATATTTACGGTTTCGTTTTACGTATGGCTATAACTAGGGCTTAAGTAGGAACACAATGAAATGTAACGAAAAAACCTTAACGACGGAGAAACGATTGACTAGAAAAAACGTCAAAATCAATTTCTGGAAGTGCATCAGGTGGACAAAATGGTAACAAATTATTTTGTGTTATTGATTACGATAATTTATCTACTTTGATTTTCAGATTTTACAAATCTCATTGTACACGTAATTTGACAATCATTCCATTCTGCTCTGTCCTCTAAACGAGCATTAAATATGCGGTTGAGCGGGCAAACCCAATGTAAGAGTTTGTTTTTGTTTACGTTTTCTCATAGTCTTTCTCTTTCTTTGCAGGTAAAATTCTTTGGCAAATATTTCAGCTAGTCGGAATGTGGATTTTTCGACTAATTTATTTTTGTGTCCCTAGGTATGGCTCCTTATGATAACTAATTCTGTCATAACTTCTAAAATTAAATCTTTTGAAATTTAATTTTAATTTTAATCCAGCTAAAAAAGGTATACCACATAAAGCTAAATTATCAACATTGAAACATGAAGATGTTAAAGGTATATATAATCTTAATCCTCCTATTAATCGTAAATCTAGGGTAGGACTTAGTTTATATTCGATAGATAAGTTTAGGTAAAGTTTAGGCTATTTAGGTTTAGCTTCGCGCTAAGCTTCCCGGTTTCTCTCGAAGGCAAAGGCAAAGGTCTTTGAACTTTTCTTTTCTTTTCCTCTTTCTATCTTCGCTTTCCTTCACCTTAATATCTGCTTTGAAACCGAACGTAACCAATCCATATCAAACTTTGTCATATAATGTCTCGACGATAACAGCTAAAGTAATACATTTGGATGGCATTACTTTGAATTTCATCGGACTCATGTTCCCACTGAAAATGAAAGACATAAAAACATTCGAAATGAATAACGAAGTAAGCATCAATGTGCTTGGTTTTTTATATAAAGAAGAAAATTGCGAAAACCCGGCTTTTCTTCTGTAACAGCTGTTTGATGCACTTCTATAGTGAAGCCAGTCTACTTAAGCACTCTGCCCTGAAAATATTTCCACTTCCAAGAAATTGGAAGCTAATCTTTTGTCCAAAACAAAATACGTTACACACTTAAGAAATCTACAGCAAGCTCTTATGTGGTATTCGTTTGGGCTTCTTCAGATTTGCCCTCAGATTTCAGATTTCGTGTGCCTAATCGAACATAAAAACGCTCTTGCTCTTTTTTGTGTTGATATTCGTACGACTTGAATATGTGTAGTCTTCGACACTTTTCTATGCGCTTTCCATTCACTGGTTAAATTTTATATTAAAACATTTGAAATTTCCGTCCCGATTGATTTCTAAATATTTGCACACAAATAATTTACGAAAATAGATTCACCCGATGCAATGCCTTTCTTTGCTGCAGAAAAAATTCACGCAAATGTAAACAAACTCCACCAAATGTCAAACTCAAATGCACTTGTATTGGTAAATCTGAAGCAAATCTGAGAAAATATCTAGATTCGCAAAAGTGCTCTGAAATCTGAAAAAGATTGCTTTTTTTGGTACCAAACGAACATAAAAATTGCTCTGAGGGCAAAAAAAGTGCTCTGAGAGCGCCCAAACGAATACCACATGAGAAAATATCTAGATTCGCAAAAGTGCTCTGAAATCTGAAAAAGATTGCTTTTTTTTGTACCAAACGAACATAAAAATTGCTCTGAGGGCAAAAAAAGTGCTCTGAGAGCGCCCAAACGAATACCACATGAGAAAATATCTAGATTCGCAAAAGTGCTCTGAAATCTGAAAAAGATTGATTTTTTTTGTACTAAACGAACATAAAAATTGCTCTGAGGGCAAAAAAAGTGCTCTGAGAGCGCCCAATCGAATACCACATTAGTACTCACATATTATTTATATTGATAATATTGATAATTTAGACATATTGTAATAAGTGAGGGTTGCTATACCTACCTACATCAATAAAAAATAAAATGTTTCAGGAGGTCGGTTTTTTCATTAACCATGCTCCACAGCTTTAACAATTCACCAATTTTATCCAAGAACATTTTATTTGTTAATTTTGATAATCTTCGTCCATATAAGATGGCAAAATTTGTTTGCTCTTCTATGCTTCTTCGAATTTGTAAAGTCAAATCTTGGTGATAAATATCTCTTCTCTTAGAGATATAAACCTTTAACTTTATGATATTTATATCTAAAATAATATAAAACAAATTTTAAAATGATTTTTTTGTATGTTTATTTATGTTATAATATAAACTTAATTGGTATACAACAATAATATGTTTGTTATTTTAACACAGTATTTGCACTTTTATAAATATTTACAAATATACGTATTTAATAATTTTTACTAACAAAAAATACTAAATATCGTTTGCTATTATTTAAACACTACTATCAATTTCTCAAAAATTTTAATACCTTAAACTTATTTGAAAATATAATTTCAAAGTATATATATCTAAATTTATAAATATTTCAATTAGTATAATGAATAAAACATAATTTATGTATGTACGTACTTACATAGTGACAATTACGCAATAAAACAATTTTTTAATATGATTAATACAAACTTGTTTCTTTGTTTAATCTATTCCTGTCTACGAATATGGTTCACTAATCACTCTTGCAAGTGGTTAAATAAATTCGACACAATATGTATGAGTGCATTGAGTTAAAAATTGACTTAAACAGTAAAATGTTTATTAATGTAGTTACAAATTATGTCCAGTATAAGTACAAAAATATGATGGAAAATACAATGCGGGAGAGTGGCACATTGATAAATAATAAAGTATAATAACAACATATTGTCTAAACAAACATTTTGATTGAAAATTAAAATTGTTTTGGAAACCCTTAATTTCTTCAGGCAGTATGAATAAATTCAATAACTAGCTCAAATCTGCCAAATAAGTAAATGATTTGTACTATC
Organism: Cheilosia grossa; assembly: GCA_963082955.1. NCBI lineage: Eukaryota > Metazoa > Arthropoda > Insecta > Diptera > Syrphidae > Cheilosia > Cheilosia grossa. The sequence continues at coordinate 45,126,723 of OY720144.1, read as the reverse complement.
TTCTCGACCAGCGATTTCACTTAAGGAATTTGCTCCAGAGTTTCGGAAATCTTCATACCCATCTCCCCCTGATATAATTAAAATATTGCCGGTTTCTGACTTAGTTTTACAGTGTTTCGAGGATCTTTGAAAGACAGTTATGATTAAGAGACAAGATAATTATAAATATTGAGTGCTTACCTTCGATTTTTGTACTCTGTAACGGTACTATCGTCAGATAACTTAGAAGAACTGTTTCTAGTAGGTGTTGTTTCAACAAAAGTTAGGAATCGAACGTGGCCAGTATGACCATGCGGAATACCTGTTGGCACAACATTGGGTGATCCCTTCTCAAATCCTTGTGCAGGTATAGTAAGTAAAACGCCAGCACTGGTGCCAATCCAAATGAGATCTTTACATGACAACAGGGATGTTACACGTAAGCAGGCGGCTTTATGTTGCCGAATTATGTCATCACAATTTGAAAGCATTTTGTTAACAGCTGGCGCTAGATTAACTTCGGTAACAAGTTGGTGACTGTTAAAATATATTGGATTGAAAAAGTTTGTAGGATCGGGTTTAAAGTATACTTACGTATTGGAATGAAAACATTTGATATGGGCAGAATTTTGAATTGATATCCAAACGTAACTATTAGACACAGCCATATTTGTTATGGGTTTGGAATCCGACGATATTTGTATTTGATTAACAACCTGTAATGTTTGAATATTGAAGATAAAATATTGCAATATTCCGCATAATTGTCAACAAAAATAGATTGCTCTCTTAAGTCCCATTTCGAAGTTATGGACAACAACAAAAAAAAATTGTTTGCGTGCCAGGTCCATAGCTTCTTATGTCAGTTTTTATTTTTTATTTTTAGACGGCTTAGTCGAGAATCTTTCTTAATATAATTATACTACTTATTTACATGTGTTCCACCGAACAAAACTGCCTACTACAGGTAATTTTCGGTAACATATTTTGAAGTCAAAGGTTTCAATGAAAGTCAAAGGTATATGTCAACAAGCCAATTTTCACCCGTGCATTGAAGGATAAATTCAACGCTGCATAGCTGAACTGAAATTAAAAAATCAAAACAAAAAAACCTTTTCTATTTAAATTCAAATCTTGCTTGAATTTTGGGACACCCTCTCACTCTCAGAAGAAAAGCAAAGCCGACCAGTCATTCATTCTGTAAATGATCTTTTATAATGCTTGGGATAGAGAGAATGCTCTGTGGTTGTTTTTTCGTTCATTTGTATGTACATTGGGGCATTTTCATAGATCTTTGATAAGCTATTACTATGTTATAACTAAACTAAACCGGAGTTTATGTTATTCATAGACAATTTAAACCCATGTCTAAACGAAAAACTCGAGTCTAACATTAAACACGACAGAACGTATGTTTAAGTTGATTTTAACTAAATTATACGTCAAAACCAAGTGAACGAAAAGAAAATTTAAGAATTTCGCAAATAATCTCATATTTGGTTTACAATAAATAAAATAACGTAGCGCGTAATTATTTACTAAAAAAAAGTAAATGAAAAATGTCTGTGGATTACAACATTGAGGAAGATTTTGATATTTTGAAAGATATTGCTATGGTACCACCAACTAGAAGACTGAAGCGCTACAGAACCCGAATCGATCCGTTTCAATCATTGACTAATGAAGAATTCTATGAAAGATATCGATTCGACAAAGGTACGGCAACTATAATAATTGATTTGTGTAACATTCAAGACACACCATCCAAGAGAGGAGCCTTTATCTGGAAGCCTTCAAGTCTTAACGCAAGAAATACAACAAGTCAAATTTTTGCAGTTTTTTTCGATATCATTTTGACATTATCGTCCACAATATTTAAATGCCTTTTGACAAACTCACGCAGCATTTCTTTTTCTGCTTCCGACCAGTTTTGTTTTGTTCTCTTGCTCTTCTGATATTTTCTTTGCAGCTCATCTGTAATTTTATAATTTTTGTTTATATCACAAAACATAATTATGTTTGCACAAAAATGCATACCTTATTTTTGTTTTAAAAAAACGCCAAAACCAAGCCAGAACAACAACAAAACACAGGTTACAAGTTTTAAATCCTTTTGACTTTTTGCTGTCAGAAAGTATTTATGTAATAGATTTGTAGTAGAATACATGTTAGACTCGGATCTAACTAAACAGAGGTGCCAGATTCTTTATGAATAGCACCTGTGTTTAACCTGGGGGTTAACTTTAGATTCGAGTTTAGTTAGACCCAGGTTTATAGTATAAATATGAATATGCCCCATTGTGTCGTTTAAGCTATGTTCACACGATTGCCAGATTTACCAATATTGTCATGATGATCCAGCAATGAGCTGCAAATGATCTGACAGTAGCGAACTAATTTACAATACCAAATTTCCAGTCCACACACAAAGAAAATAACACCCAAACTTAGTTTTGTTCGTTAAAATTATATGAAAAATATTTGTCTACAAATGAGAAATTTGCAGATGTCGCAACCAAAGCACATCTGCCAATAGCAAATGAGTCTGCAAATGTTCTAAACGTCTGACGATGGTCTGACCATGATAAAATTGGGCATTCAGACTTTTGGCAGATACCTGACAATTTCATTGTAAGATGGCGTTCTGGCAATTATCTGAAAATGACTTTTCTGCAAATATGGGTAGACAAAACTGCCAGTTGGTAGACATGTGGGACAATTTTTTCATTTGTAGACCTGGCAATATTGGCATTTCTGGCCATCGTGTGAACACAGCTTTAGCAACTGCTTGATAAGTTTTATACTTAACAAGTCCTACAAGTAATGTTTGTCGGAGGCGTTGTTGGGGGTATGTTAACCGTGGTATTTTTCCAAAATTAAGTTTGGGGGGATTGGGGGACCGAACTATCTTCCCATTCTGCCTTCAATGAGAAATTCATTGGTGGAAGCTCAGTCTGATATCCGAACGGAAGGAGTATATTCCACATATGCACCTAAGAGATGATATCTACGTAAATATTGTTAAGAACACATTAGGAAGACACGTTGAGTGTGTGTTTTTCAATGTAGGGAAATGTAATCCAATAATTTGCCAATGTTATTGTTGGAATGTATGAGGTATTTGGGTCATTTGCACATCTCTATCAAGAAGTATCTACGCAGGCATCGTATGCAATATTGAAATTGAAGCATCTGTAAAGTAGTGGTCAGTAGATAATATTTGTAAATGTTTTCTTCGGATTATAATTCTCGCGCATTAAGTGGATCTCCGTATTCACCTTGCATGTTCTTTATAAATTCCCATTGATCGACTAACCTCATATGGAGATATCCTCGTAGAAGAGAAATTTCTTCAAAAATGGTTTCTATTAAAAATGGATTCCGAAATTTCATCGAATAGAGATATTAATTGGAGAGGGTAGATCTACTAAAGCATTATTAGAAATTTTTAAAATATGATGGTTTGTTCGAATTGGTTTATTCATTTATTAATTTAAGGATCGTACGGAACCATAGAATAATTTAGTAGTTTTTATGTTTGCAATAAGTGTAATAAACATTATTCACTCTTCAATTCTTTAGGAAGTATGACGTGGACATTATCTGTCGTCAAGTCAATACTCTTTTTCTTGGCATTAAAGACCATCCACACCGTTCAAATGTCTAATTCATTTGAACTTGGTGTTAAAAGAACAAAAGATAGAAATCCCATGCCCATGAAACTTTATGGCTTAGAAGAAGTATAAGCAGAGTAAACTTTATGCGTACATGACTGCAAGTGAATGGAAAATCGGTCGTCTTATCAACGGCAGTAAGGGAAAATTGTCCCATAGGATGCCTCACACATCAGCCAACTTATTTCATTTTGCAGCAGACGCCAAAAGACGAGGTCGGACTGATAGATTTTATACGTTTATGGCAAAGTCGACCGAGTTTATCTGAATTAAAAACTCGCGCTGCATACGATAATATAATAGAATAGAATTCCCTTAGTACACTACAAGTTAAAATATTAAGCTGCAAACCGAGATAGATGGAATAGATTTGTAACCGCCCTCGATGCCCCTGTCGGCATTAAAGGAAAAATCGATCATATCTCCATGATTTATTTTTCCTTCTCTATAACGTATTTTAGTGGTGAACAACAAACAGAAGGCTTAGTAAATCCGGTTTAACTCATTACAGAAGCGGGTAGTTTCGATTTCTACATGCTGCGTCTTGTCTTACCCGCGAAAAGTAAATTAAGTCCTGTAAAAATCGAACTCACCTGTAAGGTTTTTGTATCCAAGACTTTTATGATTCCCTGAATCGAACACCATAATCTCCCATGAACATTAAGAAGTTTGCTTACAGGACTCGATACCGTCCCTATCGAAATACAAAGCGGTGAACTTGTATTCCATCCACCTGAAAATATATCGCATTAGCAAAAGTAAAATAATACATTTTATAATCTTTGATATTACCACTGTCCCGTAGATAAACACATATATCACCATTTGCCAATGAGACAAATACTCTGTTATCCAGATACCTGTACAAACAAAAAATGATATTAAATAGATAAATCTTAATTATTATGGCTGTAAGGCTTTGTAGGTACATACAAGATGGAATAAACTGCAGAAGCATGTTGAATCTTAATTTTGTTTTTCTTTATTCGAATAGTGTCGGTACAGTTATATACGTGTATATAGCCATCTTCAGTGCCTAGCCACATAGTCGATTGATTGCCATCTGATTCATCAGGAATAGAATCCTTAAAGATTTAAAATTAGACTTGGCGTTTTAGGGCAAATATAAATCGAAATTCACCTGGTTTTGATGTTGATGGTTCGTCGCTGATCCAGCGGCGTAAACTGGCGATGGACTTGGTATCCTATCTCTGTATGAAGAAACTTCAGGCTCAGAATCATCACTGGAACTATTCGAATCCAATTGTATATCACTGCTTGCCACATTTGTGTTCGTTTTCTTTTTTTCACTTTGGCTTGTATGGAAACTGGGTGAACTACTCTTTCTAAACTCTCGGACTGTAGCTTCCTCATTAAGAGAAGATTGTTGCCCCTTGCTCCCACTTCAAATTAAGTTCAATTTTACCTCTGTTACGATTAAAGTCTAAAATTAGTTACCTTTCACTACTTGCTGGTACGGAAGCGAGACAGAGAATCCGAGCGTTACAGACACCATTGCAACTTGTGACATTTGGTTCTGGTGACAAACTCATAACGCAAACCTGCCCCACGTACCCATCGCTGTTGCATACCCAAACATCTTTCTGTTCACTCAGGGTAGGAGCTGCACACGTGAATTGCAATCCAGCTCTAGTCTTTACGATTGGAATTGACGTCAAAAATTCTGGAATGGGATGTCGTTCTAAAGTCGCAGCTAGAAGTAATAAATTATATTAGATGAATAATCGATACAATGACCCATGGCTGTAGGTACTACCTAACTTTTGCTTAGCTTCATTAAACGCTTCTTCCCACTGAGAACGCTTTTCCGCTTTACTAAATATGATTGCAAGTTTCTGGCTACCGTTTCTGTGTGGAAGGGAGTTTTTGCAGTGCGAAATATTGGCTGGAATAGAAAATTTACTTACGGTGGATTGACCGTTAGCTCAAGCATATTAAGTTGGGCATCATTTGATTGACGATCGGAAAGTTGTCGTTGAACGTCACGATGCAAATCACGAATAACATCTTCTAGAATTTGATGTGGATACTTGATTGTTGCAGTAACTTCAGCAATTTGTTGCAACTTATTGCAGTCATCTGCTAACTGCTCAATTTCATTCATAATTTTTCTAAGACTTTCATCTTTTGCTAAAATAAATCAATCAGCAAATAAGAAACAGAAGTTAGTGCCATACGTAAAAATATAAATGATTAGATTTGTTGATTTGTGATTTCGAATTTTGCATTGGTACCTGTAATAATAACAAAAATTTGTAAATCTCTTTCTACAGGGTCCGCCAAATAACTCCTTTTTTTTTTTTGAAAATGCTATTAAAAAAAAACTACTGAATATTTTCTCAAATTTCTTTTTTTATTTGAAAGAACAATCCTTCCGGTTAATAAAGGAAAATAATTTCGTTTAGATGGCTGCCTCGGCTGGCCATGCAGTAGTCTACACGGTCGGTCCAATTTTTAAGCACATTATCGATTGTGTGCAGCTGTATTTCACCAATGGCTTCACGGATATTGTCCTTTAAAGCGTCAATTTGGGGCACAGAAAACCCGCACGCATACTTTGAAAAGCCGATATACCCAAAACGAGTCAATGTTTGGTGCGGAATTTGGTCCAGAGGCATAATTGGGCCATTTTTCTTCGAAAATAAGCAAGGAGTGGCCGTTACAGTCAATGGTGATCGTTATAGGGCCATGTTGAACGAATTTTTGTTCACAAAAATTGAAGAGGAGGATATTGGCAACATTTGGTTTCAACAGGACGGCGCTACGTGCCACACAGCCGAAGCTACACTCGATGTTTTGCGCCCTGTTTTTGAAGATCGCATTATCAGCCGCAGAGCTAATGTCGTGTGGCCACCTCGGAGCTGCGATTTGACACCGTTGGACTATTATTTGTGGGGTGCCGTAAAAGATAAGTGTTACGCGGACAAGCCAGAGACAATCTTTAAAGGACAATATTCGTGAAGCCATTGGTGAAATACAACTGCACAAAATCGATAATGTGCTTAAAAATTGGGCCGATCGTGTAGGCTACTGCATGGCCAGCCGAGGCAGCCATTTGAATGAAATTATTTTCCATTACTAACCGGAAGGATTGTACTTTCAAATAAAAAAAGAAATTTGAGAAAATATTCAGTAGATTTTTTTATAGCATTTTCAAAAAAAAAAAGTTATTTGGCGGACCCTTTAGGAGGTTCCTATAAATTCGTTGTCGTGCTATTAAATGTAGCCATATTCTCCTATAACTTCAGATTTCAGATTTCGTGTGCCTAATCGAACATTAAAGCGCTCTTGCTCTTTTTTTGTGTTGATATTCGTACGACTTGAATATGTGTAGTCTTCGACACTTTTCTATACGCTTTCCATTCACTGGTTAAATTTTATATTAAAACATTCGAAATTTCCGTCCCGATTGATTTCTAAATGTTTGCACACAAATAATTTACGAAAATAGACTCACCCGATGCAATGCCTTTCTTTGCTGTAGAAAAAATTCACGCAAATGTTAACAAACTCCACCAGTTGGTTGTCAAACTGAAATGCACTTGTATTGGTGAATCAGAAGCAAATCTGAGAAAATATCTAGATTCGCACTGAGAGCGTCCAATGGAATACCACATTAGTATTTTGTATATAGTTTGACGTGTGGCTAGCCTAAGCGGTCTGGTCGATAATTTATAATATATGGTCAACAATTCGGAAACTCACGAATTTCATATTAACGTCCATCACTTCATGTCAAAAGGGACAGGAGAATAATTAAATAAAAATCTCATTTTCTCATTCTGTATTTTTGAAAGGGTGCTAAAGCCATTTTAAAAAGGGCGAAACATCCGTTTATGATTTGACTACTTTACCCTTCAGCCTATTTTCGGTCGTACTATGAAATATAGAGATTCTTTCATAAGCCGTACAACAAGAATGTGGAACGCTTTGCCCGGCTCTGTCTTTCCCCCTCGGTGCAATTTGCAGACATTTAAGACCAATGTGCATCGGAATCTCCTATCTTCTCAATCCCAATTTCCCTAACGCCCGCGCTATGTACTTCAAACTACACCATAAGAGTAGTCATAACCTCTTTAGCGCGTGTTTATTATAAAAAAAAAAAAAAACACTACTACATGTATTTGGGACTAAAAGTTATTCTTTTTTATGGCTATAAAAATGACTTCAAATAACGCATAAATTTCTTTTACATATTAATAATTCTCTAGCTATAAAAAGATTGTTTAATAAATCCTACAGAATATAACTGGATCAGTGTTGCCAGTTAGGGCTACCCCCCCCCCCCCCATACAAAAGGGTTTTTCTGGTCGACGGGGGGAAATCTGGGAAGGGGGGAATTGTTTAAGGGGAAATCTGTTTTTTTTTTTTTTTTAATTCTATTTTATTTGTATTTCATTACAATATCCTTTTTGGTAACCCCAAAATGTGTTTGTGTTATTTTAAAATTCAGTTATATATTCAACCGATTACAAATGCAACTTGCGTTGACATTTTGTGTTGTATTTATTTGGAGCATACTTTGGCATTCGGAAAACCAAACTTATGTATCAGCGTTTGTCGATCGAAATTGTTTGAAGTGCACAGAATTTTTTTTAGCTTGATTTGTTGTCGCAAAGAGAGAAATATCTCAACTGCGCGTGAAAATTTCAATTAAGTTTGGACGGATTATAGCATGTTCATTGTTCATACATACCGGAGAATTTCGACCCAGCGAAGTGATATCTTAGAGTATTACTTTCAAATTTGCTGCGAAACTATGAAGTCTAATTCTATAGAACTAGAAGTAATTTGACATCACGAACGAGGTCGATTGTAACAGAGAAAAACAAATGCAATGCATTTAGTGGTAACTGTATGTGCTTTCTAATAAGTGTTCAAATAAATGCAATATGGAGTACAAATACTTACATTTAATTATTTCTAAATTGTCTAGAGAGACCTTTGTAAGAAACTTATATTTGTTAGTATCTAAAGTTGATGCTACGCTCCCAGGACATGATGTTCTGTAAAAGGTAAAGAAACAATAAAGTTTTAATAATGCTCAGCTGGAACTATAACTATACTAACGTATTAGGTTTCCTGATAGTTCCGCTCCTTCTCTTAATGCTAGTAATCACAAGTAAATCATTAAATAAAAAAAATCCCCTCTCCTTTCGTGCACCTTGGCCCGACGGCATTGACACCAAATCAAATATTAAAAACTGACGATCAGGAGCAATGAGTTCAGTAATCCCCTCAATAATACCCTCCAGTTCACGCAGCGTTGCCTCTCTTTGACCATTCTCCGAAATTTCTCTCTCCTTGCAATTAATGTGGACTAAAGTATCATGCACAAGCTTGAGCACCTCTTGAAGGTGTTTCTGATCAGGATGATCCCCATCAGTGTGCTTTATTAGCCTAGTGAATAGCATCTCATAACTAAAAGTTACAAAAACAAAATTATTTGAAACTATGTTCCATAACTTATAAAAATGTATCATACTTAGGAAATTTTTGAACTGGTTTGATGAGCAAGTTATCCAAAGTAAGCTTTCCCTTGTGCTCACGTGCGGTGGTCTCCAAAAATCTCGCAAACGAAGGTCTCGACTGTTTAGTTGTTCGAATCGCATTTTTCGCTCTATTACAGTTGTTCACAAATGAAGTGTAAACCTCTAATACTTCTGTTTTTGAAAACTGAAAAAACAGGTGTTTAAAAATTAATATAACTATTATTGTTACTATAGGTATATTCGAGACTAACTTACAGTTTCTATGAAGGCATCACCGACTTTCTGCTGTGGTTCCCAGTTATCAAGCCGAGCTTTCAATTCGCCAAGAAACTTCTCGTGAATTGATAAAATATTAGGAACCATGAAAAAAATTTCATCAACCGTTCTCGAATCTATCATGCCAGCATGCTCGGGTGTCTTAAGAACTTTGAAGTACTTTAACACAACCGTTTGTAGAGATTCAACATATGATTGTTCATTGCGAAATATTTCTTGAACGACATGAGTTCGGGTATCCTGAGAAAAAAACAGGGAATCTTATTAAATTTTAGCGTTTAACAATTCCTATTACGGTATAAAGGTTGCAAAATATACAAAAACTCTGCATCATTCGCCATTTATAAAGATTGGTTAGGTGTGAGAGTATCAGAGTAGAAACTGTAGAAATACCTTGTTTTTCTGAAAACAACGATTTTTTTTCTTATAGATGACTTAATGTAATTCTTTGAAATTGGGCATTCCACAAACGTCATTACACCGTAACTCAAGCCGGCCGATCATCAACAAGCCCAGCGTCGATTCAAGACCTCAAAGATAAAATTCGTGAGGCTATCGAGGACATAGGGCAGCCACTTTGCGATTTGGTTATGGAAAATTTCATGAAAAGGATATGGTCCTGTATGCGTGCTCGTGGTGGCCATTTGGCTGATGTTTTTTTTTTATTAAGAGCATACCTTCCTTTTTATTATGAAATATACATCCCATCATTTATCTCAAAAAATGACATTTTTCTTTGAATACCAAAATAATACCTCTTATTGGAAAACCCTTAAGTTTAGTATCAAACGTCTTTTTCTATAGGTGTATTCGCGAATATTTCACTTTACGATTAAATATAAGGCTAATTCAAAAACAGTTTGAGAAAAATTCCGGTTATCAACTTTGTATAATATACCTAAATTCAATACTTAGCATTATTTAGATTATAAATTCACAGCTGCAAAATAGGAACTGATGAGACAGACTTACAAATAGTAAACCCTCTCGATCCGTCCTGCCAATTTAATAAAATATGAATTAAAATTGTATAAATATCATCCAAAGGAATAATGAATTTTTATTAAACAAGTTTTTAAAATAACTTCTTGGGATTGTTTCCAAGTCAGTTTACATATTGACATCATCACGATCATTTAAACTGAAAGACTACAAGATTTTTTTTGCTCAGCCTGGTCGGAGCTTTTGCCTTTGCATGACGTCTCGGCTAATTGACTTCTCGATACTCGCTATTAACAAATTCTCAAAATGCGTGAGATCGCCTGAAACTGAGGACAAACCCTCGTCCTCGGATAAGAGATCGAGTAACCAAATCAACATGAGTAAATAAGAAGGACCCCAGGACTAATTGCTGGAGTCCCTTACAAAGTCTACCGGATAGTGACACAGAAGATATGGACGAAATAATTTCGCCAAATGAAGTGATCAAAAAAGTGTTTGCCCCCCCAATAAAAAATCCACAAAAAAACAAGTGAATTTGTGCATAACCTGATGAATTCCCTGAATATTAAAGAATATTTCATTAAAAAACCATCGATCGGTATCAAAATCCAAAAAACATAGTAGCTTTTTAACAAATGCCCATCCTCAATTATAATTTTTAATTTTTCTTTAAACTTTATCCTGGTAAGTGCAGAATTGACCGTGTTAAAAACTGATTTCCTGCTCTGTTAAAAGATTGTCAAAAAAACACTTTGCATAGATAGGAAACTAGGGTCCGCCAAATAACATTTTTTTTGAAAATGCTATAAAAAAAAACTACTGAATATTTTCTGAAATTTCTTTTTTTATTTGAAAGTACAATCCTTCCGGTTAATAATGGAAAATAATTTCATTCAAATAGCTGCCTCGGCTGGCAATGCAGTAGCCTACACGATCGGTCCAATTTTTAAGCACATTATCGATTGTGTGCAGTTGTATTTCACCAATGGCTTCACGAATATTGTGAGTGCACTTATATAAACTTTTTGGGCATTTAAACTCCTTATCAGCCCTAATTAGCATGGCAAGCGCACACACTTTTGAAACAAGTTCATAATTTGGCATTCCTGTTCATCAAGGATCCCACTTACCTAAGTTCTTAATTTCAGTTTCATTTACCTAATAGGGTTCCCGTTTTGTTTATCTATTTTTTTATCGACAACTGCTTGCAGATTACAAAATGTTTATTATTAAAGGGACTTTTACGTAACCTACTACTATAGACAAATCATATCGAGACCCCCAACTCGCAGACCTCTTGGCCCACTCAAAATTTGTTAAAATTTCGCTATTAAAGAAGATGTTTTATTAACTAGAAACAAGGTAGGACAAACAAGATTGTCCTTGGATTTTATGTGTAAATTTTTCTTAAATAATTAAAGAAAGTTTGCTCAAAATGTTTTAATTTTCATTCTTTTGTTCATTTCTCATTAATATTTTAAGCAAATGTATACTTATTCCAACAAAAAAAAATACTAACCACATAACGAATATTTTTAAATTTAACTGATAAAATTCTATGTAAGGTGTCAGCAACTTTGGCCACAGCGGAAGTGGCATATGCAGGGTGCGCACCAAATCGTGAGGACTCCGAAAAAAATATAGCTTTAGGCAAGTAACGGAAAATCGGCCGAAGTTTGTAGTCTCAGTATGGTTTGTGTATGCCTACTATTACTATCATAAATGTTTAAATGAACAGAAACAAATAGAAATTTGTACGTTTAATAACTTACTCCTTCGTGACTACTAGAATTCCATTTGTTATTGAGTTCAATGTGGGATCTTCTTTCGGAATCATCTTCCGAATCAGAGCACGTTATTGACTGCATTTTCTTGAGTCTATCACATTTATCATTATGATTTATTTTACATATTCTTGCTGATATAGCTGTTGTTTGTGCTATTTGACTAACATTTCCTTCCGAATTCCTGTGACTAGAAGGCGCAGTGGTGGCATTCAATTCTAAGAGACTTAACCGTAAGTTTTCGCGGTTAATACTCATAGTCATGTGTTTTTATATTTCTGTTCTTATACAAGATTTAATTCACGATCTAAATGCTGTAAGAATTTACTAAATAACACTTTTAGGGATAATTTAAGAAAAAAATAATCTAAACCAATGCACTTTGTGTCACAAATGTAAATTACAAAAAAATGCCTACGAATGTCAGATCCTGAATTTAAATCTACTATAGACCTTAGACAGTCAAAATGAAAACAGTAGAGAGAAGGTTATTTGTATTGAAGGGAGTCCAAAACTAACCGTACATCATCTGTTTTATTTCATTTGATATATAAATTAATAGTCAACGCTTTTTTTTTTTGTGGTACATATTCGTTATTGACCCTTCTTAATGTTAACCAATTCTATATTTTTTTTCTACCACATTGAAGCTTATCATTCATAGATGTGTCGAAAAGAATAATAATATCAACAAAGTTATTTCCAAATGAGGTAAAATAATATTTTAAAATTACCTTGGGTACAACATATCATATGGGGATATGAAAACAGATAACAGTCCCTAGAGCATGACAGAGCAGTGAGCCTGATTATAGGCGAACGCCGAAGTATGATATAAATATATGCGCAATATTGCGCATAAAGGAGTTGAAATGTAAATCAAATGAAAAGTGGACTCCGAGTGGGGTGAATTTCCGCATGGATATATTTTACATACATATTCAGTTTAGAAGTTATCCCATTCAGCATGCCTCTGGATGACATGCTACCGCAAAATGGCTTCCATAAAAACTTCTTATCATCATCCCTCCAAACTGGGAAAAAAACAAACCAAATTCATCACGACTTGACCTCGTCTGGTACAGATGGAGTCAGGGACTGGTTCCGGAATCTATGGAGAATCGCCTCAAGCGAATTATTCAGTCAGTCTGGGCAAGAACTCATCTATATTGAAGTCCTTGCCATCAACTACTGTGCTAAGTTCTAATACACGTGGCGAAACCATATTTTTCCTCTTAGACAGTCAAGCAGCTCTCAAAGCTCTTGACTCAACTGTCATAAAATCAAAACTCGTTTTGGAAACGCACAAGACCATCTACGAACTTCGAATCAAATGAAGCCCTGCTTAAAACACCTGGACAGAACCAAACAATTCTTTCCCAGAAACCCTAAATTCCTAGTCAACTTGGATAAAAATAACCTGTGAATCCTAACAGGAATTCAGTGGCCATAGCCGATTAGAGTTGAAAATTGCGAAAAAAACAACAATATGTGTGGATGAGAATGAGTATCCATTGGAAAAGTTCCAATAAGAATGAATAGAGTTGAGTATTCATTGAAAATTCCAATTGGAATCGGGAAAGAGAACACACCAATAACGAATGCAAAATGGTTAAAAGGAGCGTACTTTATATAGTAATTGACAGTTTTTTGTAAATATCATTTAAAATATTAACTTTTCCGCAAAACAGTCTTCGGCACATGTATAGCTACGAGCATGATCTACAAAAAAGGCATATACCTATTTTTTTTGTAAATCAAGAAATAAACAGATTTTTGTGCGAATGAAAATATTGTTTTCACCAAATTACGTATTACACTAAAACCAGTCAATTTATCGCTACCATTGGTATTTGTCGTTTAACCGGATTATGTGTGCAAATGTCAGCCTTCTACGTCAATTAGTTTCTGAGAAAGACATAGGTACAAACTAGGTCTAGAGGTCGGACAGACGGACAAAAGCGAAACTAATAAGGTTCCTCTGGGTACGGAACCTTAAAATTAAAACGAATTCAATTAAGCGTGGAAAGTGATTTTAAGTTGTGAGTTGTGACATTTATTCGGTCAGCTGTACTGCTGAGTTTGCTGAATATTGCAAAAGGTGTATTCGTTTCAACAACCCAACGATTGGAAGTCGTTTTCCCAACCCAACGATTGGAAGTCGTTTTCGTGGTGTTTTCGTGGAAATCGACTTTAAAAGACTCGTTCTGAAAACTGATGTATGTATGGGAAAATTTCTGTTTTCGATTAAGTTTTCGAGTGGTTTCGTGAAAACCCGGTTCTCGGATCGTTGTGAATAGGGTATTAGTCTTCAGTGTATGGATGATAATAGATCAGAAACTATTAAGGTCTTTGAAGACAGTCGATTAGCCCGAAATCGTGCTTAAGAAAAAATGTCATGTACAAGCCTTTTGACTTTTCAATTCAAACTCAATGAAGACATTCAGGAATATTTTTATAGGCCAAGGTTGGTCACGTGAACAGTTTTTGTCGTTGGAGCGGTAGCCGAAAAATTAAGTGAAGAACTTGGTTACTGACCACTTAACGAACTAATGAACTACTAGGTTCACATTTCGTATATATGTTGCTGACTCAAGAACTGTGATTTTACCGACTAATACAGTTTTTGCGTTCAGGGTACCGCTACATCTAATGCAGAGTAATATTGTCGACTAAAGGTAAACAAGTTGTGCAAATGATTTGCGACGGATTCTATTAGACTATTTGTTGCGTTAGGTATATGTATGTGTACATTGACGTAAATGTCGACACAACAGATGAGACGAGTTCATGAAGACAGATGTATTATGGTGTCTAAATTTGGCTCAGCGGTTTTTGACATCTACAAGTGTCTAGTTAAAATAGGTTATAGAAAAGGTATACGGCTGCTCTTTCTGAAATAAAGTATTGATTAAGAACTTGTGAGGATATATAACGTTGCGTAAGATTGCAAAATTTCATAAATATCATAAACGACGTAAATGGGTGTTTAGTTTAGGCATTAGTACATTTTATAGTGATCAAAACAGCAGTCGCCATGACAAAAACTTCACGAGTATGTACGTCCCATTCTTATACAGAACATAAAACATCAAGACTGATTTTTATTTGTGATTGATTGTTGTGGTGTTTGACAATATCATAATTTCTGCCAGACCCAAATCCAAAGGCCCACAACTTCTTTATCATAATATAATATTATGAAGATACAAATAAATGTTTTTGGTACATGTTCTTATGTCATAATTCGAAATAAAAATAGTATGCACTCGCATAATCTACTCCAAAGAAGTGAAAATGTGGGATAGTTATTTTATAACTCAAAGGATTTGGAAAACTTAAGGAATATTCTTATCCACACATTTTCTTGGGACTTTGGCCAACTCAATGAAAGTTACACTGAGATAAACACAATTTACCAGAATGAAAAACCTTTGAATTTTTAAAATGTACCCTTAAATTTCATAGGTATATTATCCAAACCTGCAAGCATGGCAAAATGTAGGTTGTATTTAAGAAAAAAGTCTCCTTGAATGTAAATATATGTATACTTCATTTTCGTACAAAGCTATGTGCATTCTCACAGCTATTTCCAAAATAAATGTTCTACATCTCATATGGATTGATTTACATATGTGTATACCTTATCCGCGCTAGCTAAAGGCGGCTTTCTCACCCCTTTCCCTCACGCAACCAACATAAATACTCGTACTTCTGCCCTCATGTTTATTTTTGGAAAACTCTCATAATAAAAGTTTTCGGACGAGTATACTCGCGCATAGCTGCTGGTATGTACCCATGTACCTAGGAATGCACAGAATAACAAATCCCTTTACATAGAATACAGATTCATAGGCTTGGATACTGTTGGCGAATCTATCCTCACATTTTGTTAACTTATACTGTCAATAAAAAATGTTTATGCATACAGCAATGATGTACCTATTACCTGTTATAAAAAAGGGACTAGTGACTCTCCGAGGTATGTTTTATATTGCTTTGCTGCCCATGAGGGTGGCAATAGCAAGCGTGTTGACGATGTCTACAAAATGTCAGCAGTGGGTAGGTACTTTACAAGGCATAAACTAAATGAAAATAGACACATTTGTTACACACACATGTAGATGCAATATACTAACACATATTTTGCGACGGCTGACCTATTACCCTAACATGTTTTTTTACATTTTCATGTTAAAATACAAAAGTGACACAGGTGCAAATAACGTGAAAAAGTTCCGAAAGTTTATACGAAAACTTTATAATTCGTACTTTAAACTTATTTCATATTACTAAGTATACACATATACACACCACAATTCTTTAAGTGGGAAACAAATAACTAGAATATTCTCATTCCAGATACTACATACAATTCAATATCACATTTGTATAGCACTATTAACTAGAAGGGAACACAAAGCTGATAAGTTCAATTTCATTTTTACCACAGAAAACTACACTTTAATTTGTGTACGGATTTTGACGAAACTTATTTAAAACAAAACAATTTCCATATTCATTTCTGATTAGCTTTTTTGTTGTTCGATTGTACACTTGTACAGTCTTGTATTTTTTTTTTTAGTTGTTTGTTAATTTGGAATCGCACTTTCATGTGTAGATATTTAACATAAAAACTGCATTAAGATGCGAAAAAGTAACAATCGAACGATGAGAAACTCGGAGAACGAACGGAAAATCAAAAACAAAGAAGAAGAGAAAATTTAAGTATGTTTCTGTATACAAAACTAATTTTTGCGAAAAAAATAAAATGTAAAAACGCGAAACGAAATGTTTTTTCGTCACCTCAATGAGAACGTACAAGGAGAATGTTGGGGAGTATTTTCGCGTGGTGGTATTCTAAGCAAATTTAAACCGAATCTCCTGTCTATCTCATGCGCAATGGATGGTGCTTTTGTCTATATACGATGAACAACTATGCTTGCGTACTTGTAACGTTCTAAACTTCTATTATGGAGAACCATTCATTGGTGTACAAGATGGATTTAATTTGAGTAAAAGCTTTAGTGCGTTTTTCAGCGATATTGCAGAATAATCTATTTCATTTCAAATTTCTCCGCGAATTGAAATACATACTTGGTGCTTAAATTATTGCGATGGTCGACCGAATAACTTATAGTTAAGACCACTCAAAGCAAGTGATGGCTCTTTGTGTGTAATATTTCACTATTGCGTATTGATTAAGAACCTGTTGCGTTTCTTAATGTAGTAAATTTAGAATTGATTGGGTTCCACTGCACATAAATACATGTGCTAATCGAATTTATGTCTACTAGCAAAAAAAAAGTGGCAAGTTATAGTCGAAGCAAATTTCAATTCGCATTTAGAAATTCTGTCGACATTTCTTTTTTATTAATAAAAAAAAAAAAACTAAAATTCACATGCAGTGTTTAGAAATGCTTTCATGTAGAATAATTCAGTTCAATTGGTTTTAAAATTTCTTTAATACATACATTTTCCCAAACATTGTATAGCTTACCGTATTCTTTTCTCTATCGTCAAACACGAGCAAAGATGTTCAGCTAAATCGATTTATATTTACCTTATGTATGTAAACTTGTGTATAAGATTACTTCCCACATCACCCTGCTTATTGCAGCGCATAAGCTATCGGATCACACCTACGTTTGTTTCACTTGCCTATGCGGTGCACATGCATTTTGTTGTTGTCTTTGCACTGTACTGCTGTGGGCAATAAGCGGTACTTTGGTCTTTTTGTATTTTCGTTGGTGAGTTTACACATCGGTTACTCGATCTTTTTTTGATAGTAACCACCACCGCGTCAACATCTTTGCTCGCACTTGTCTTGACGCGAGTTTAAGCGCTTTAAAATAATAATCGCGATTCCGAGATCATATCAAAGCTTCCATTAACCGCGTATATAGTTAGTTTCGCGAGTTACGTATGCAGAGCATATACCTTACAATAGTAAATGCACATGACATTATATTTAAAATATTAAAACTAATGTTACATACAGGGTTCGCCAAATAATTTTTTATTTTTTTAAATGCTATTATTAAAAAGAAACTACTGAATATTTTCTCAAATTTCTTTTTTTATTTGAAAGTACAATCCTTCCAGTTAATAATGGAAAATAATTTCATTCAAATGGCTGCCTCGGCTGGCCATGCAGTAGCCTACACGATCGGTCCAATTTTTAAGCACATTATCGATTGTGTGCAGCTGTATTTCACCAATGGCTTCACGAATATTGTCCTTTAAAGCGTCAATTGTCTCTGGCTTGTCGACGTAACACTTATCTTTTACGGCACCCCACAAATAATAGTCCAACGGTGCCAAATCGCAGCTCCGAGGTGGCCACACGACATCAGCTCTGCGGCTGATAATGCGATCTTCAAAAACAGGGCTCAAAACATCGCGTGTAGCTTCGGCTGTGTGGCACGTAGCGCCGTCCTGTTGAAACCAAATGTTGCCAATATCCTCCTCTTCAATTTTTGTGAACAAAAATTCATTCAACATGGCCCGATAATGATCGCCATTGACTGAAACGGCCACTCCTTGCTCAATTTCGATGAAAAATGGCCCAATTATGCCTCTTGACCAAATTCCGCACCAAACATTGACTCGTTTTGGGTATATCGGCTTTTCAAAGTATGCGTGCGGGTTTTCTGTGCCCCAAATACGACAATTTTCCTTGTTTGCATACCCGCCAAGATGAAAATGAGCTTCATCTGAAAAGATGATTTTTTTTTTGGCAAAATCGGCATCTTCTCTAAGTCGATTTTCAAAGTAATGTCGCAATATTTCCCAGCCTTGTTCAAGCGTATACACAACCATATTCGTTCAGCGGAAGGATAAAACTAATTATCTGTCGAATCAGACATGAGCTAAGTGTTACCATTCGCGAAATAAGCAGTAGTTGAATAAAAAAAGTTAGATGGCGGACCCTTTACTAAGCCAAACATCAACATATTTACCTTATTAAAATTGTAACATAAAATCAACTTGTACATAAAAGATTAGATACATAGCTTTTGGCAACAGCTTTTGCCACAAATAACAATAATGCGCATGTTGAGAATTAAGATAACAAAAGTATACATATGCAGTTGTGTATGATCTGTTGTTTTTGCAGACGCGAAGCTTCATGTAACTGCCGACACAGATCACTTCATTTTTGGCGGTTGTTGAAGACGTTTCATAACAAAGCAATAAAAATTCGTTTTGTTAAAGTTAGATTGAGTTTTCTTGCCATCCCATAACTGGCGCAGTCGGAAATTGTGTGAATTCGGAGGTCGCATCTAATAAATTAATAACTTAAAAATAAAAGTTGAATAGCCATCCTGCATTTAAAACTAATCAATCACTGTAACCAAAAGCATATTGGTATAGCATCAAAAGAATATTGGTGTAAAGTGAATCCACATACGACAAGGACCAAGGCACACCTCAGTAGTGGAGAAATTTAATTCATTGGCCCAGGAGAATTTTTCGTCAGCTTTAATATCGGACTACGAACAACTAGTTCCTGCATCAAATTTTCCAGCGGTGCATATTATGTAAGTCGAGAAAGTGCGAAATATTACTATAGCTCAATCCCTAATTCCCTTCCTTTTTCGGTAATTTATATGAGTGGACATGTATATGTCGAATAAATATTATAGAGAAAAAAAAAAGAAAATCGTTTACACATAAGCCATACTATATACCTAGCGATAGCGAAGAGGAATTATATATAGTACATCTAATGCAATTGGCATTAACGGACTTTCTGATGTAGGACTGGGTAATATTTGTTCGAATATAAATCTAGAAGCTAGCGGTTCTGATGTAAACGGAGCGATAGGTACTAATAATAACCTTGCTTATAATTATAGTAGTTCATTAAATAGCAACTTAGTTAACAACATGATTAATAATATAAATGTTGGCGTGGATTGTAACGTGAATAATAGAGAAACTAATATTAATTTAGAAGAGGGTAACAATATTTTTAATGCCCTAAAGATTCAGGATGTCATAAAAGATCTTCCTCAATTTGATGGCAATCGTCGATTACTTTACGACTTCCTCAACAATGTTGAAGAGATCTTAGGGCTTATGGAATCAGTTAAAAATACACCGTATGCTCGTATTATAATGAGAGCCATACGAAATAAGGTAACAGGACAAGCAAACGAGGTTCTAAATATGTTTGGAACGCCGCTTAAATGGAACCAAATAAACACTAACCTCATTTTGCATTACTCAGACAAGCGAAATGAAATGTCTCTTATAAGAGACCTTCATTCTATAAAACAAGCAAACGATACCACAGAGAAGTTTTACTCAAAAATAGTTGAATTATTATCAACCTTAAACAACCATTTACACATCCACGAGACTGAATCTAATATTGTGTTGGTTAAGAGTAGGCTTTATTCGGAAATGTGTCTCAACACGTTCTTAATCGGATTGAGGGAGCCACTTGGATCAACGATCAGATCCATGAGACCCAATACACTCCAAGAGGCATTAAATTTCTGCATTAAGGAGCAAAACTCGTACTACATGCGATATTCTGATCCTAGTCCCAATATTAGATAATTTAGACCAAATTTCATGCGGCAAACAAACCAGCACCCATACAAATTCAGTCAAAATACCGGTTCTTTTAATCAAAGACCAAATGTCTATATACACAGAGCAAACATGCAACCGATGCTTCCAAATTATAACAGTATTCCTCTCGGACCTAATACCTATAACCAGCATTCACAAAATCAGCACCTGACAAATCCATATAGTAATCGGTTCGCCCAAACTGCTCACCAAAATCAAAATGGATTTATACCCAGACCAATAAATCCCCCTCAACCTGTACCTACCCCAATGTATATATCTAGTGGGAACACACGCAGCATGAGAACTCAACAAACAAATTTCAGAGGATCGCCTTCATACAATAGACAAAACAACAACGCATTAGTCAGCAACAGTACAACACCTAACAGTAATTATACTATCAGAGAAGTTCATAAGTTCCACACAAATCCGTCCGATTATTATCATAATCAGACAACTTCCATGAATCATTCAGACTACATTCCATTCAACCCAGAACCATACTACTTTTCAGAACTAGATCGTTGAACACCTGCAAACCAAAATAGTTCAGCAGAAACCTTCAACTTCTGTGACGACAGTAACTATGAAATTGATGACACAAATTTTCAATTAAATGCATCGGACAACAAGTAGGATTCCTCGATATAAACAAGCACAGTTCAGGGGTTCTACCATACATAAATATAGTGTCGAGTACTGGAAAAACACTTAAGTTCCTGGTTGATACAGGGGCTTCAGCAAACTTTATCAGCCCCGAGCTAACTAACCCTGATATGCACGAAATTATTAAGCCAATTGTAATAACGACTGTAATTAATAAACACCAACTTAACAAGAAGGTTACTCTTCCCGCATTTAAGAAGTTTAATACGGACAACGAATTTAAATTTTTAGTTTTCAAGTTTCACTCCTATTTTGATGGCTTAATAGGATTAGAGACGATGAAACACCTGAATGCAACAATTGACCTTAAAAATAAACTTTTGAAAACAAGCAAGGCTTCAATTCCTCTTCAGTTTAAACCTAACTTTATGTCAAAAATCTTCAACGTATTGCCGAACTCAAAAATTATAGCTACACTTCCAGTAGATACCGAAAATGGAGATATCTATATACAGCCTACTATTATAAATAAATTTCATAAAATACCGGAAGGAATTTATAAAGCTAAGATTGGTACAGTCACGTTGAAGCTATTAATTTATCTAATAAGGAACAAAAACTCTTTTTAGAACAACCACTAAAGGTAGAAGCATATTGGAATTGTAATGAAGCCCACAATATGAACATAAGTTACGATTCCGATCAAAATCGTTCAATGACACAAAATGAAATAATGGATTCACTTAGAACTGACCATTTAAACAAAGAGGAAATAAAAGCCCTCTTCAAAATCTGCAAACATTTTGATGATACCTTTTTTAAAAAAGGCGATATTCTCTCATAAAATCAAACATCTCATAAAGACTAATGATGATTTACCTATATACAATAAGTCGTATAGATACCCAGAAGTCCACAAAGCAGAGATTAAATCTCAAATGAGTGAACTGCTTAGGCAAGGAATCATTAGACCAAGCTATTCCCCTTGGATTAGTTCGATATGGATTGTTCCCAAAAAGATGGATGCCTCCAACAAGTAAAAATGGCGATTACCGGAAACTAAACGAAAAAACCGTTGGAGATCGATATCCAATTCCTAACATTACCGATATTTTGGATAAGCTAGGTAGATCCCTGTATTTCACCACCGTTGATTTGGTATCTGGATTTCACCAAATCGAAATCGATCCTAGGGACATAAATAAGACTGTATTTACAGTGGATAACGGCCACTACGGGTTTATTCGAATGCCCTTTGGCTTGAGAAATGCTCCGTCCACTTTCCAAAGGGTAATGGACAATATTTTGAGCGACTTGCAGGATGATATAATCGTGTTCTCTACTTCCCTTCAAGAACACACCGAAAATCTAGCTAAAGTTTTCTCCAGATTAAGAGAGGCAAATCTTAAAGTCCAGTTGGATAGATCCGAATTTTTTTGTAAAGAGGTAACATTCCCAGACAAAATTGATTCAATAAAGAAATATCCTGTACCTCGCACTACGAAACAGATAAAATCATTTCTTGGATTGCTGGGTTATTACAGAAGGTTTATCCAAGATTTCGCAAAAAAAACAAAGCCGCTAACAGAATGTATAAAAAAGGGTAGGCAAATAAAATTGGACGAAAAATATTTGAGCTGCTTTGAACACTGCAAAGACATCCTAAGCAATGACGCCAGCAATTTTGCAATAGGAGCAGTTTTGAGTCAGAGACCTATTGGGGCTGATAAACCTGTGTCCTATGCATCACGCACGTTATCAGACACCGAAACAAAATACAGTACTATCGAAAAGGAGCTCCTTGCAATCGTTTGGGCAACAAAGCATTTTCGTCCATATCTCTACGGACGTAAGTTCCATATAGTAACTGACCATAAGCCTCTTACTTGGCTATTTTCCCTAAAAGATGGCAATTCAAAATTAATAAGATGGCGACTTAAACTTGAAGAATTTGACTATGAAATTCATTATAAGAAAGGTAAAGTAAATACTAACGCCGACGCATTGAGCCGAATAGAAGTACACATTAATGAATCTCTGCAGAATAACGTAACTGACATAGAAGGCAATTCTATCACATCCACTGTTCATTCTGCTTCGGAGAATCTCGATGATGGAATACCTATTTCAGAACGCCCCTTAAATGAATTTAGCGAACAACTCATTCTTGAAAAAAATAATTCCACAATGAACCCCCAAATGATTTTTAAAGTACTTTTTCAGACTAAACGTCGAAGAATTTTTAGGCAACCAAAAGAATACAATGAACAGATAATTACATCTATTTTTAAAGAGTACCTTACACCAAAAAAACTTTCCACGGTATATGCAGACGAAGATACTTTTAAAATAGTCCAGACAGTATATTCAAAATTGTTTTCTAGCAACAGAATATTAAAGTTAATTCGTTGTAAGGAAAAATTAACAGATATACCTGGCAATGACAATCAAGACGAAATAATAAATCAGTATCATATTAGGCCAAATCATAGAGGAATAAACGAAACAATTCAACACCTGCGTCGAACTTGCTATTTTCCTCATATGAAAACTAAAGTAACGAAAACTATAAATAACTGCGAAAAATGTCAATTGTTGAAGTACGATAGGCATCCACCAAAAGTAAAGTACGAACTAACAGAAATCCCAAGTCATCCCTTAGATACTCTTCACATAGACGTCTACGCAATCCATAATCAGCAGATATTGACAGTTATAAATAGATCGATTTTCTAAATTTGCATCAGCCTATATCTTGTCTGCTCGAAACAGTTTGAATAAATATAATACAAGCTTAAAAGATAGTTTGCGACTCAGGATCAGAGTTCAATTCGAATCTGTTTAAGGAATTTTGTTACCAATATCAAATCAAACCAAGGCAATATTTCATTCAACACTTACGGAAATATATAGAGTTACATGCGATAGGGATAAAAAAACAAATCTGCAAGGATGTCTTAAACGAAGCTCTTACCACTTACAACAACAGCATCCACTCGGTAACAAACATAACACCATTAGAATAACTTACAGGAAGGACACCTAATTTCAATAAGAACATACATTTCGAATCCGAACACGACTACATCAATAAATTGCGCGATTTTCAAAGTAGGCTATATGAGCAAATAAGAACAAAAATAGGAAACCATAATAGAAAAATAATAGATAATCTGAACATTAATAGCCGTATTTTATTATCAACGAAAATAAAACAATACGGATCATAAAAAAATTTCATTTTCGAGTTGTGGCAACAGTTGCTTTCAAAACACGACGGATAATGTATGAAAATGACAAACTTCATACTGCCACCAGCCATATTGCAAACATTCTGCACAACGTGACGTCACAATATGATGTCAATTGACATGAGATTTCTTTTGCTTCTCGGGGGTATTACCATATGAATCAAATTAATAATTTTTATGTTTGGATATTGTTTTTAAGAAAAGTAATTTAAAATTCTATGTTCAAATATGCAATTTGGTATTTCGGTGTATTTATGCGATTTGCTTTACAAACATTTCATAAACATTTGTCAAACATTTCTGTTTTTGCCGGTGTATACGCCGAATAAGTATTTATTAAGCGTTTATGAAATACTTTTTACCGTCGAAAATTCACGACCAGAGGCTCGAAAACAACAACACGGCTTCCGTTATATGGTGTGTTTTGTTTCTAAAAGGAAATGAGTTAACCTACAATCAGTTCAAATTGTAATAGAAATCTTAATTCAGTTTGCACCTCTGGTCCGCTCAGATTGGAATTCTTAGACAAAGTAAATGACAGCGGCTTAGGCACGAAATTCCAGAAGAACAAAATGAAGTTAGAATTAGATTTTTCTGTGATAAAAAAGAAACGTGTTTCCCAATAACTAGGTTCTAAAACAATTTAAATTTATGCAGGTAGCTAGTTTCGATTTTTTATTATTCCAAGATTTTCTGGACATTTTTATTTTATGTTAAAAGAACAAAAACACACCTCTGAAAGAAATTATTAACGAACTGCGAAACATATCATAAACATTTTTTTTGTTAAATAAATGTTTATGAAACATTTACTTAAATATTTCGCTAGTCTGGGCATACCTTTATGGAAAGAAAAAGCAAAATCATCTCGAAAGCGGGAAATGTATTCGATGTGAAAAAAATGCTTTTTGATTTTTTGTGTTGTGAAGGGTGTTGAATATTTTAGTATGGCAACGTGACTGTGTGGCTTGGCTAATGGCTATCGTTTACAGGCACACCAACATTGAAAAATGAAACAAGCCACCTAGTACAATACATTTTCAGATCATGATTCGTGATCTCGATGAATATCAGGATCATGTGTTGTTGTAAGTGCATGTATTTCGATGATCTATATGGATTATGGCTGATAATAAAAAAGGGCTAATATATGAATTCATTAATAGGCGTAGCAAACTAGCACCTAGGGCTAAGAAGTTAAAGGCAAAGTCAAACAAAAAAGTAGTTGTTATATCAACAAAAAATAGGAAATCACATAAAAATAAGATAAAAAGGAAACGAAAATTTATAACCTGCAATGAGATAAACCCAGGAGACAGTCATACCGAATCATCAAACAACCAAATGGATTAGGCATCAGATATTATAATGTACCACAAATGATTATCTAGAGCTACATAGTTAAACTTTAAGATATCTGACAAATATTACTTTACTTCAACCGTAATTTAAATAAACTATAGATAAACTATGGGTGCTAAAGTAGGTTTATATTCGCAATAAGTATGACTTATTTCTATCTCAGGGTCCCATTACACAAACTTCCATTAATATGAAATTTAAGGTCAATAACTTAATTCCTTTGAACTATCGCTACGTAAAGAATTTAACAATAATGGTATTGTGGCATGGAATGAATCGTGGTGAAATGAAAACAAACTAAAATGGTGAAATGAAAACAACCCCCATTAGTCACCAAACAAGTTCCATTTCCAATTGGAGATTGGAATCTGTCAATTCCCCACTAAACTAAATTAAATGGGAATTTATCAATTGCTGAAAAGGGGAAAAAGTATGTGAGCCAATTGTAGAACCAATAGGAGTTAGCTAGAAAGTTCTCGAAGAGATGGCAGAGCAGATATAAAAGGAAAGGTTTTAGAACAGGGGGACAGTTGATTTTTATCAGTGATTGGTTAAAGTTCGAGATAGTAATCGGTTGTGAAGATAAATAAGTGCGAAGTAATAGAGTGAAATAAGTGATTGGTTTGAATCGTTGAAGAATTGTTTAAGTAATATTGTTTTGGTACTTAATAAGTGAATAATCCATAAAAGTGTAATAAAAGTGATTTTGACTAGAAAAGTTTAACAGAATAGTGTTTTATCTTTTCGAATCCCAGCCCAAATGTAACATTGGTGTCAGAAGTGGGATAAAACTTATTCTGTGCTGAAGCGTGTGTTATAAAGAAACATTAAAAAAAAAAAAAAAAAAAATTAATTAAAGTGAATTTGTGATTTTCGAAATTACAAGTGACAAACAAAATGGGTCGTGTATTGCTACAACTAAGCATACCCCAATTAAAAAGTGAATTAGAAAAGAGGAATCTCTCCACAGCTGGAGGGAAAAGTGACCTCATAATTCGCCTGCAGGAGGCTGTCCAAAATGAGGGAGAAAATCCAAAGACCATGATTTTCGACGTGGCAGAAGAAGAAGTAAGTACAGGCGTTGATATAAGCACTTCTTGCCAAGATGGAAGAACAGAAGAATTCTCTAGAAGAACGGAAGAATTCTATGGAATCGAAGTTCGCAGAACAGAAGAATTCTTTAGAATAACAGTCTTCTGTTCTTGAAGAACAGAAAAATCCCATTGCCGCCGTACAAAAAGATGCCGTGGTAGAGTTTAAGAATGTTCCAGATGTAAAAATCGTCGCGATTGATGAGAAATTAAACAAACATGAAACTAAGTTTGAGGAAATTAATGAATCTCTTCATAGACACGAAACAAACATCGAGAACATAGCTAAAGAACTCGGAACAAATATCGAGAACAGTCAAGAAACAGAAGGCTCGGGAATATTCTGCTGACTGCCGAAGAAGGAAAGAGATGCAACCACCCGTTTTTGATGGTCAAACATCATGGCCGATCTATAAGAGACAGTTCGAAGCAGCTGCAATGACCAATGGATGGGACGACGAGGAAAAGTCGATTGCATTAACACTCGCATTACGAGGTACAGCTGCAGAATTGCTTCAAACTATCTCAGAACAAAAACAACGCGACTATGATGCTTTGGTTAAGGCTATTGAGATGCGGTTTGGTGACGAACATATGCAGCAAGTGTATAGAGTGCAACTGCGTAGTAGAATCCAGAAGAGGGGAGAAACACTCCAGCAGCTGCAAGCGGATATAGAACGGCTAGCGCACTTGTCATATCCTAATGCTGGCGAAGATGTCATCAACGAAATGGCTATTGAGGCATTTACACAAGCCATATATGAAAGACAACTGCAGATGGCTCTACGAATGGCTGGAAAGAGAACTCTTCCTGAGGCACTGGCATTTGCCTTAACTATGAAAGCTGCGGACCAAGCATCTCAAGGATTCCACCGCGTGAGAGAAATAAAATCCGTCGAATGCTCATGCCAGAAAACAGATTTAGAAGACCGGAACAGTGCTCGCAGGGGACCGATCCGTTGCTGGAACTGCAACAAAATTGGACATCTTCAACGACAGTGCAGAGCTGAACGTAGACAAAGTAGTTGTCCACATTGCAGAACTAGGAGTCGTATCGAGGAGGCATCTGAACAATCGGCGGACGGAACCTCACAAAGCCATCATTAAAGAACCAACTTCGCGGGGCGGAAGCTGGTTTCTGGAATCGACGTCCTCAGGACCACAATTCAGGTCTTCCAGACCAAACTATGTAATAGGAGCTTGACAGTGGAAGCCCATATCGGTCAGAAAAATTGTGTGGCCACAGTCGATACAGGTGCCACCGCTTCCATAATCAGAAGGGACATCGTTCGCCAATCATGGCTGCACAACACCAGCAGCTACTGTCTGAAAACAGCAACTGGAGCAACGGTAAAGGTGTATGGTGAGGTACTCTTGACGATAAACCTAGCAGGAATAGTCTTCTCCCATACATTCTTAGTGGCCGATATATGTGACGAATGCATCATTGGAATCGACTTTATGAAGACGCATGATGTAGTACTCGACATCGGTTTGTAAGTTCTAAAGTACAGAAACGTCGAGATTCCAATGGTTTACGGGAACGAGAACGTCGTAGCTCTAAGAACAGTTGTAAGTGAGGACGAAATATTACCACCTTCGTCAGAGACACTTATTTGGACAAAGTTGGAAGGTGATCCTGGGAGCCACCGATTCTACCTAATAGAGCCAGATACAGAAAACTATTACAAGAGCTATATTGTCGAAAAGATGCTTGTTGAACCTAAAAACAACTTGGTTCCCGTTCGTGTCCTCAGTGTGGAACTCAGAAGCGTAAAGCTGAAGCAAGGGGAAGTGATCGGAAAGTGCGTACCGATTACTGCGGTCACAAAGTTGTCCAATGAAAGTCCCGCGAAACCGGTTAGACCCACGGAGATATCGAAAATGAAAAAGAATATACTCGGAGAGTGCGAGCTGGATCAGGAGCAGCGGGCAATGGCAGGGAGTCTAATCAACGAGTTCGCTGACATATTTGCTTCGCAGAGTAGCCTCCTTCGTCAGCCTCCCAGACGACTACCATTGGCCAAGCAGACGGAGGTTGCAGAAATGGTGTCGACGATGGAAAAGGAGGGACTGATGGGCATCACCGGTCGTCCTGGTCAAAAAGAAAGACGGAAGTACTAGATTCTGCGTTGACTATCGCCAACTAAACAACGTCACTAAGAAGGATAGCTACCCCCTGCCAAGAATTGACGATACGCTGGACACACTATTCGGAGCCAAATGGTTTTCGACTCTTGATCTGAAGAGTGGCTACTGGCAAGTACAGATCCATCCAGAAGACCGCGAGAAAACAGCATTCACAGCATTAAACGGGCTTTTGCAATTAACAGTAATGCCATTTGGACTGTGCAATGCTCCAGCAACTTTTGAACGTCTAATGGAGCGTGTTTTGCTGGGACTGACGTGGAAAACCTGTTTGGTGTACCTCATCAACTGACAGAAAAAGGCAAACAATTCAAATGGTCAGGTGAGTGCGAAAACAGCTTCAAAGAACTCAAGCAACAGTTGTGCGACGCCCCCATATTAGCGTACCCCACCCCTGGAAAAACATTTATTGTGGATGCAGACGCTAGTAATGTTGAAATTGGAGCCGTCCTTTCCCAGGTGCACGAGGGCCAAGAGAAGGTAGTTTCGTACTTCAGCAAAGTTCTCTCAAAGTCAGAAAGGAACTATTGTGTTACCAGGCGCGAACTCCTTGCTTTGGTACTGGCAACAAAACATTTCCATAAGTACCTCTATGGGTGGAAATTCATCCTTCGCACAGATCATGCATCTTTACATGCTGCAGATGTACGACTACGAAATACAACATCGAAAGGGAAGTCTTCACTCAAATGCAGACGCTCTCTCCCGTCGACCGTGCAGATTGTAAACATTGCTAACGACACGAGGAAAAAGATGTCGTGTCCGTTCAAAGGGTGAGAGCTATGCCCATTGGTGGCTGGAGTGCGCGGGAAATCCGGGAGGCTCAAAAGGAAGATCCGGATATCGAACCCATTCTCGCCTGAAAGGAGCATGAGGGAAAACCAGACTGGCAGGAGATATCCAATAGAAGCCTCGAGCTGAAGGCATACTGGGCGCATTCTAAAAAGAAAATGGGAAAGCCCGGATGCAAAGTCGTACGTAATGCAGCTTGTTATTCCCAGGACAAAAGTTATCGAAGTTATGCTGAGGGAATTGCATGATGGAGTGTCTGGAGGCCACTTGGGAACAAACAAAACACTCGGAAAAGTGCGAGAACGCTTTAACAGGGTCCATTCAAGGGAGGATGTTGAGAATTGGTGCAGGAAATGCGTAATATGTGCGGCCAGCAAAGGCCCGAGAGTGAAAGTCCGAGGCAAGATGCATCAATATAATGTTGGAGCCCATTTCGAAAGGATAGCCGTTGATATTGCGAGACCGTTTCCTGAAACGAACAATGGAAATCGGTACATCCTCGTTGTTATGGACTACTTCAGTAAGTGGCCTGAAGCATTCGCTATCCCAAATCAAGAAGCTAAGACTGTGGTGGAGCAAATCGTCTTCAACTGGGTAAGCAGATTCGGTGTGCCTATGGAACTGCATTCGGACCAAGGACGAAACTTCCAATACAGGATTTTCCAAGGAGTGTGCCAGTTACTCGGGATTAAGAAGACAAGAACAACACCGCTTCATCCACAGTCAGATGGGATGGTGGAGCGCTTCAGTAGAACGCTGAATGAACACCTCTCTAAGGTCGTTGGCGATGACCAGAGAGATTGGGCCAAACACATTCCCATGTTTTTACTGGCCTATCGAAGTGCAGTGCACAACACCACAGGACATACTCCATCTGAAGTCCTAGTTGGTCGAAAAGCTCGCCTACCTAGCGAGTTAATGTTTGGATCTCCATGCGAAGAATTCAGAAATGAGGAGGACTATGTTACAGACCTCAGGAATATCATCAGGGACGTGCATCAAGGGACTAGGGCTAATATTAAGATAGCCAGTGATCGCATGAAAACGAGGTACGATACTAAAACAACAACTACAGGCTTTCAAGAAGGAGATCTGGTATGGCTATATAACCCTCATCGAAGAAAAGGTTTATCACCTAAGTTGCAACAAGAGTGGGAAGGGCGCTACAAAATCGTAAAGCGCATCAACGACGTTGTCTATCGCATCCAACGAGGAAGAGGCAAGCTGAAAGTCGTTCGTCTTCATCGCTATAATGGTGCGTTAACGAGTTTGTTCGGGACGAACAAGTTTAAGAGGGGGATATTGTGGCGTGGAATGAATCGTGGTGAAATGAAAACAACCCCCATTAGTCACCAAACAAGTTCCATTTCCAATTGGAAATTGGAATCTGTCAATTCCCCACTAAACTAAATTAAATGGGAATTTATCAATTGCTGAAAAGGGGAAAAAGTATGTGAGCCAATTGTAGAACCAATAGGAGTTAGCTAGAAAGTTCTCGAAGAGATGGCAGAGCAGATATAAAAGGAAAGGTTTTAGAACAGGGGAACAGTTGATTTTTATCAGTGATTGGTTAAAGTTCGAGATAGTAATCGGTTGTGAAGACAAATAAGTGCGAAGTAATAGAGTGAAATAAGTGATTGGTTTGAATCGTTGAAGAATTGTTTAAGTAATATTGTTTTGGTACTTAATAAGTGAATAATCCATAAAAGTGTAATAAAAGTGATTTTGACTAGAAAAGTTTAACAGAATAGTGTTTTATCTTTTCGAATCCCAGCCCAAATGTAACATTGGTGTCAGAAGTGGGATAAAACTTATTCTGTGCTGAAGCGTGTGTTATAAAGAAACATTAAAAAAAAAAAAAAAAAAATTAATTAAAGTGAATTTGTGATTTTCGAAATTACAAGTGACAAACAAAATGGGTCGTGTATTGCTACAACTAAGCATACCCCAATTAAAAAGTGAATTAGAAAAGAGGAATCTCTCCACAGCTGGAGGGAAAAGTGACCTCATAATTCGCCTGCAGGAGGCTGTCCAAAATGAGGGAGAAAATCCAAAGACCATGATTTTCGACGTGGCAGAAGAAGAAGTAAGTACAGGCGTTGATATAAGCACTTCTTGCCAAGATGGAAGAACAGAAGAATTCTCTAGAAGAACGGAAGAATTCTATGGAATCGAAGTTCGCAGAACAGAAGAATTCTTTAGAATAACAGTCTTCTGTTCTTGAAGAACAGAAAAATCCCATTGCCGCCGTACAAAAAGATGCCGTGGTAGAGTTTAAGAATGTTCCAGATGTAAAAATCGTCGCGATTGATGAGAAATTAAACAAACATGAAACTAAGTTTGAGGAAATTAATGAATCTCTTCATAGACACGAAACAAACATCGAGAACATAGCTAAAGAACTCGGAACAAATATCGAGAACAGTCAAGAAACAGAAGGCTCGGGAATATTCTGCTGACTGCCGAAGAAGGAAAGAGATGCAACCACCCGTTTTTGATGGTCAAACATCATGGCCGATCTATAAGAGACAGTTCGAAGCAGCTGCAATGACCAATGGATGGGACGACGAGGAAAAGTCGATTGCATTAACACTCGCATTACGAGGTACAGCTGCAGAATTGCTTCAAACTATCTCAGAACAAAAACAACGCGACTATGATGCTTTGGTTAAGGCTATTGAGATGCGGTTTGGTGACGAACATATGCAGCAAGTGTATAGAGTGCAACTGCGTAGTAGAATCCAGAAGAGGGGAGAAACACTCCAGCAGCTGCAAGCGGATATAGAACGGCTAGCGCACTTGTCATATCCTAATGCTGGCGAAGATGTCATCAACGAAATGGCTATTGAGGCATTTACACAAGCCATATATGAAAGACAACTGCAGATGGCTCTACGAATGGCTGGAAAGAGAACTCTTCCTGAGGCACTGGCATTTGCCTTAACTATGAAAGCTGCGGACCAAGCATCTCAAGGATTCCACCGCGTGAGAGAAATAAAATCCGTCGAATGCTCATGCCAGAAAACAGATTTAGAAGACCGGAACAGTGCTCGCAGGGGACCGATCCGTTGCTGGAACTGCAACAAAATTGGACATCTTCAACGACAGTGCAGAGCTGAACGTAGACAAAGTAGTTGTCCACATTGCAGAACTAGGAGTCGTATCGAGGAGGCATCTGAACAATCGGCGGACGGAACCTCACAAAGCCATCATTAAAGAACCAACTTCGCGGGGCGGAAGCTGGTTTCTCGAATCGACGTCCTCAGGACCACAATTCAGGTCTTCCAGACCAAACTATGTAATAGGAGCTTGACAGTGGAAGCCCATATCGGTCAGAAAAATTGTGTGGCCACAGTCGATACAGGTGCCACCGCTTCCATAATCAGAAGGGACATCGTTCGCCAATCATGGCTGCACAACACCAGCAGCTACTGTCTGAAAACAGCAACTGGAGCAACGGTAAAGGTGTATGGTGAGGTACTCTTGACGATAAACCTAGCAGGAATAGTCTTCTCCCATACATTCTTAGTGGCCGATATATGTGACGAATGCATCATTGGAATCGACTTTATGAAGACGCATGATGTAGTACTCGACATCGGTTTGTAAGTTCTAAAGTACAGAAACGTCGAGATTCCAATGGTTTACGGGAACGAGAACGTCGTAGCTCTAAGAACAGTTGTAAGTGAGGACGAAATATTACCACCTTCGTCAGAGACACTTATTTGGACAAAGTTGGAAGGTGATCCTGGGAGCCACCGATTCTACCTAATAGAGCCAGATACAGAAAACTATTACAAGAGCTATATTGTCGAAAAGATGCTTGTTGAACCTAAAAACAACTTGGTTCCCGTTCGTGTCCTCAGTGTGGAACTCAGAAGCGTAAAGCTGAAGCAAGGGGAAGTGATCGGAAAGTGCGTACCGATTACTGCGGTCACAAAGTTGTCCAATGAAAGTCCCGCGAAACCGGTTAGACCCACGGAGATATCGAAAATGAAAAAGAATATACTCGGAGAGTGCGAGCTGGATCAGGAGCAGCGGGCAATGGCAGGGAGTCTAATCAACGAGTTCGCTGACATATTTGCTTCGCAGAGTAGCCTCCTTCGTCAGCCTCCCAGACGACTACCATTGGCCAAGCAGACGGAGGTTGCAGAAATGGTGTCGACGATGGAAAAGGAGGGACTGATGGGCATCACCGGTCGTCCTGGTCAAAAAGAAAGACGGAAGTACTAGATTCTGCGTTGACTATCGCCAACTAAACAACGTCACTAAGAAGGATAGCTACCCCCTGCCAAGAATTGACGATACGCTGGACACACTATTCGGAGCCAAATGGTTTTCGACTCTTGATCTGAAGAGTGGCTACTGGCAAGTACAGATCCATCCAGAAGACCGCGAGAAAACAGCATTCACAGCATTAAACGGGCTTTTGCAATTAACAGTAATGCCATTTGGACTGTGCAATGCTCCAGCAACTTTTGAACGTCTAATGGAGCGTGTTTTGCTGGGACTGACGTGGAAAACCTGTTTGGTGTACCTCATCAACTGACAGAAAAAGGCAAACAATTCAAATGGTCAGGTGAGTGCGAAAACAGCTTCAAAGAACTCAAGCAACAGTTGTGCGACGCCCCCATATTAGCGTACCCCACCCCTGGAAAAACATTTATTGTGGATGCAGACGCTAGTAATGTTGAAATTGGAGCCGTCCTTTCCCAGGTGCACGAGGGCCAAGAGAAGGTAGTTTCGTACTTCAGCAAAGTTCTCTCAAAGTCAGAAAGGAACTATTGTGTTACCAGGCGCGAACTCCTTGCTTTGGTACTGGCAACAAAACATTTCCATAAGTACCTCTATGGGTGGAAATTCATCCTTCGCACAGATCATGCATCTTTACATGCTGCAGATGTACGACTACGAAATACAACATCGAAAGGGAAGTCTTCACTCAAATGCAGACGCTCTCTCCCGTCGACCGTGCAGATTGTAAACATTGCTAACGACACGAGGAAAAAGATGTCGTGTCCGTTCAAAGGGTGAGAGCTATGCCCATTGGTGGCTGGAGTGCGCGGGAAATCCGGGAGGCTCAAAAGGAAGATCCGGATATCGAACCCATTCTCGCCTGAAAGGAGCATGAGGGAAAACCAGACTGGCAGGAGATATCCAATAGAAGCCTCGAGCTGAAGGCATACTGGGCGCATTCTAAAAAGAAAATGGGAAAGCCCGGATGCAAAGTCGTACGTAATGCAGCTTGTTATTCCCAGGACAAAAGTTATCGAAGTTATGCTGAGGGAATTGCATGATGGAGTGTCTGGAGGCCACTTGGGAACAAACAAAACACTCGGAAAAGTGCGAGAACGCTTTAACTGGGTCCATTCAAGGGAGGATGTTGAGAATTGGTGCAGGAAATGCGTAATATGTGCGGCCAGCAAAGGCCCGAGAGTGAAAGTCCGAGGCAAGATGCATCAATATAATGTTGGAGCCCATTTCGAAAGGATAGCCGTTGATATTGCGAGACCGTTTCCTGAAACGAACAATGGAAATCGGTACATCCTCGTTGTTATGGACTACTTCAGTAAGTGGCCTGAAGCATTCGCTATCCCAAATCAAGAAGCTAAGACTGTGGTGGAGCAAATCGTCTTCAACTGGGTAAGCAGATTCGGTGTGCCTATGGAACTGCATTCGGACCAAGGACGAAACTTCGAATACAGGATTTTCCAAGGAGTGTGCCAGTTACTCGGGATTAAGAAGACAAGAACAACACCGCTTCATCCACAGTCAGATGGGATGGTGGAGCGCTTCAGTAGAACGCTGAATGAACACCTCTCTAAGGTCGTTGGCGATGACCAGAGAGATTGGGCCAAACACATTCCCATGTTTTTACTGGCCTATCGAAGTGCAGTGCACAACACCACAGGACATACTCCATCTGAAGTCCTAGTTGGTCGAAAAGCTCGCCTACCTAGCGAGTTAATGTTTGGATCTCCATGTGAAGAATCCAGAAATGAGGAGGACTATGTTACAGACCTCAGGGATATCATCAGGGACGTGCATCGAGGGACTAGGGCTAATATTAAGATAGCCAGTGACCGCATGAAAACGAGGTACGATACTAAAACAACAACTACAGGGCCCTACAAAATCGTAAAGCGCATCAACGACGTTGTCTATCGCATCCAACGAGGAAGAGGCAAGCTGAAAGTCGTTCGTCTTCATCGCTATAATGGTGCAAATGTTAACGAGTTTGTTCGGGACGAACAAGTTTAAGAGGGGGATATTGTGGCGTGGAATGAATCGTGGTGAAATGAAAACAACCCCCATTAGTCACCAAACAAGTTCCATTTCCAATTGGAGATTGGAATCTGTCAATTCCCCACTAAACTAAATTAAATGGGAATTTATCAATTGCTGAAAAGGGGAAAAAGTATGTGAGCCAATTGTAGAACCAATAGGAGTTAGCTAGAAAGTTCTCGAAGAGATGGCAGAGCAGATATAAAAGGAAAGGTTTTAGAACAGGGGAACAGTTGATTTTTATCAGTGATTGGTTAAAGTTCGAGATAGTAATCGGTTGTGAAGACAAATAAGTGCGAAGTAATAGAGTGAAATAAGTGATTGGTTTGAATCGTTGAAGAATTGTTTAAGTAATATTGTTCTGGTACTTAATTAATGAGTAATCCATAAAAGTGTAATAAAAGTGATTTTACTAGAAAAGTTTAACAGAATAGTGTTTTATCTTTTCGAATCCCAACCCAAATGTAACAGTATTTGTAAACTAAAATACCAAATATTTGTTGATAGATCTATAGTATTTTTAAAAAAAAAAAAAAAAACAAAAAAAAAATGGGTATCCCATATAAAAAAAAAACAGAAAACATCTTTCCTGTTACCCTAAAGAGCAAAAGTAGTATTCAATTTCTCGATTATATATATACTGTCTGGAGAATGACACTACATACAAACTGACACACAACACAATTCTCGTACTCTTACATTCTTCGAATGAAAAGCGACTAAGATTCTTCACTATCAACATACGAGATAAGCAACACTCAACTCTCATAAATGCGGAGCTAAATCAACACACATTATCGACAATACCCGTATTAAGCTGTATCACCTTGATCAACCGGATGTCACACCTCAATCTGCGGGCGAAGGAGTTACGTATGCAGAGCATATACCTTACAATAGTAAATGCACATGACATTATATTTAAAATATTAAAACTCATGTTACATACTAAGCCAAACATCAACATCAACATAAAATCAACTTGTACATAAAAGATAAGATACATAGCTTTTGGCAACAGCTTTTGCCACAGATAACAATAATGCACATGGTGAGAATTAAGATAACAAAAGTATACACATGCAGTTGTGCATGATCTGTTGTTTTTGTAGACGCGAAGCTTCATGTAACTGCTGACACAGATCACTTCATTTTTGGCGGTTGTTGAAGACGTTTCATAACTAAGCAATAAAAATTCGTTTTGTTAAAGTTACATTCAGTTTTCTTGCCATCTCATAACTCGCGCAAACAATTCCCGATGACACGTTGGTCGAGGCGCTGGAAGTGCGTATAGATCGGTTGGAAGAGGCTTGGAAAGACTTCAGCGGAAATCAATATGACCTCCACCAATATCATGCCGAGGAAGGATACGTTGATCCGGAGGAAGAGTTTGCGATTTTCGAAACCAAATTTACAAAGGCTAAATCATTGCTTCTTAAGTCCCTCAGAGGTAAAATTCCTGCTCGCGATCGTTTGGTGGGAAAACTCCCGCTCGAATTTCTGATATTGGTATCCAAAATCATAATGATTCCGTCGGACGTAATAACCCGGTTTCAAACGAAAAAACACCCGCTCGGGAAAATGTGCCTGTCTTGAGTGCGGACTTTGAAAATGTTCCCTCGACTTCGAACACTATAAAATTCTCAGAAATTGAATTACCATCGTTTAAAATTACACCCTTTGATGGTGATTTTCGGGAGTGGCCGTGCTTTCGCGACATGTTCCTAGGTAGCATAGATTGTAGGAAACATTTATCCGGGTCGCAAAAATTTCGGTACCTAAAATCCTTTTTGCGAGATGAACCTGCAAGTCAGTTAAACGGTATTTCTATATATCCGACGCTAATTATGAGCCCGCATGGGAAAAGCTTGAACGTCGATACAATAGACCGCTATATAATTTATTGAGACCTTTTTGAATATGCCTTCGGTGACTAGTGCAGGTAGTGGTCATTTGCGCATATTAGTAGACAATGCTGACGAGGTTGTTCGTGGTTTAAAGGCCATGGAGTCTGAAGATAGGGATCCATGACTGATATACCTCCTAATTAATAAAACTGACAGTGAAACTCGCAAAGCTTGGGCTTTAATAAACCAAAATTCAGAAGTCGCTACTATTCATGAATTGTTAGACTTCCTTGAGAATAGATGTAGTGCCTTGGAGACTAGTGAGACTAAGCTTCGTGTTTATAAAACCGGATCGCGTTCATCAAATCCTTCGGGAAGGGTGAGAAGTTTAGCTGTTGCAAATGTAACGTGTCCCAAATGCAAGGGCAGCCTTCCCCTACATCAGTATTCGGAATTTATCGATTTATCTATGGAAGATCGTCGTCGTTTTGCTAGAGACCAAAGGCTTTGCTACAACTGCCTAGGAACACAACATTCGTCGTCGCGTTGTCATACGAGGAGTCGATGCTCCCATTGCCGGGCGCGTCACCATTCGTTGGTGCATCTGGATAGTTCTGGGTCCTCTCGCCGTAATAACGTTAGCGAACCTCCGAATGATTTAGCTCCAGTTTCCTTTCCATCGTCATCGATTGTGAGCCATCACACTAAACCCGGTAACCCAGCATCTGGGATTTTAGCAACCGTCGTCGTAGAAGTGTTGGATGCTGCAGGATTTCCGCAACGTTGTCGCGCTCTTCTGGACACGGGTTTGCAGGTTTCCTTTGTAACCGATCGAGTGGTTAGGATGGTTGGGCTTTCTCGTCGTCATTCTCGTTTGCCCATATCTGGGGTCTCTGCCGTTGATGCTGGTGTTACGCAAGGAGTCGCAACTCTGCAATTGAAACCTCGCTTTGATACTTCGATAATGAATGTGAAAGTATTTGTATTGAAAACCATTACCTACCTCTATTACTCCCTCACTCTCCTTTGTTTTTGAGGGCCCTCTTCCTTTGAACGATCTGCCGTTAGCAGATCCTGAATTCAACACTCCGGCTCCGACTGATATTTTGCTTGGTTCGGACACAAAACTGTTTTTGCCTGGGTAATTGCGGGCAACATGCCCAAAAATCATGTTATCTCCTTACACGTAGGAATGGATATAGATGTGCTGCTGAAATCATTTTGGGAGTTAGAAGAGGTCGGTTCTCGTATCCCCCAGGTCAGTAGTGAAGATGAGGCTGACCATCATTTTGAACAAACCTTTTCTCGAGCTCCCGATAACAAATTTATTGTGGATCTGCCTTTTGGTCAGGTTGATGTTAGCTTTGGAAACACCCTTTCTGGTGCCTTATCGAGGTTGTTTAGCTTAGAGCGTCGCTTTGCTCGGGATGAAAACCTTTGTGCAGAGTATTGCCAATTCATGAAGGTATACGAAGAACTAGGCCATATGGAACGCATTCCGGATAGAGAAGTAGAGCCTACATCGGGAAAGACATTTTACTTGCCTCACCATGCCGTCGTGACTACTAAATTGAGGGTAGTTTTCAATGGTTCGCACAAGGATTCGACAAGGCTCAGTTTAAATGAAGTCCTTCACATCGGACCCCCTTTGCAGACAAATCTGCTTAATGTGTACATGCAGTTTCGGCTGTATATTTATGTCTTTTTCGCGGATGTTGTTAAAATGTTCCGGCAGATTTGGGTCAGCCCTCAAGATCGCGATTTCCAACGCATTGTATGGCAAGAATCTCCAGACGACCCCATTCCTCATTTTCGTCTTAGTACAGTTACCTATGGTACTGCACCCGCACCCTTCTTGGTTATAAGGGTCCTACGACAGTTGGCTAAGGCCTACAAGTAGCAGTTTCCAAAGGCTTCCTACACGATTCTGCACAACTCTTATGTTGATGATTTTGCAGCTGGCTCGGATTCGTTGTCTGGTGTTTTGGAGTTGAAGGAACAGTTGGTGGGACTTCTTTCTTGTGGTGGATTAGAGCTAAGTAAATGGATTTCCAATTGTTGGGGGATTCTCAGTACTGTGGATGAGGGTCAGACTCTTTCATTGGACCCAGAAGCAGATTGGAAAAAGGTGCTTGGAATAGTCTGGAATCCGTAGCACAACATATTTACTTTTAGGATACTACAGGAAGATTCTACGGCGCCTACCAAGAGAAAATTGCTTTCAGAAGTTTAGAAAATCTTTGATCCTATGGGGTTCTCAGCCCCTTCCACTATTCTTTTTAAAATTTTGTTCCAAGAGCTTTGGTTAATTAAGATTGACTGGGATGATCAGTTACCTACAGAAACCGCGACAAAATGGCTTTCATATCGCCAGGAGCTAAAAAATGTTCGCCAGCTAAGGATTCCTCGAAAGTACACGTTAAATGCAAAGTGCTTTGATTTAATAGGATTCTCCGATGCGTCGGAAAAGGCCTATTCTGCTGTAGTCTATGCTCGCAGCGTTTCCGAAAATGGTATCGTTGAGGTTCATCACGTTGCTGCTATAACTCGAGTCACACCGGTGAAGCAGGTTTCGATTCCCCGCCTTGAATTATGTGGGGCTTTTCTTCTTAGCCTCCTTATGAGCCTCATTTGCTCGTCGTTGGATGTCGCTTTCACTGACTCGACAATTGTTTTGGCTTGGCTTTCTTCTCTTCCTCGCAGATGGGGAACATTCGTAGCTTACCGTACCTCTGAAATTTTGGATTATCTGCCTCGTTCCGCCTGGAGTCATGTTTGTTCCGAGGAGAATCCGGCCGATAGCGCCTCTAGAGGATTTGAACCAAGCAAGCTACTGGATTTGGGTTTGTGGTGGAAGGGTCCTGCTTGGCTCGCATTGGAAGCCAGCCAATGGCCAGTGCGGAATAGTAAGCTCTCCCTGGAGGACCGCTGTTTCGACTTTTTAAGCTTCTCTGAACTTCGTGCCTCTAAGGAAATTTGTCTTCGATTGGGTCAAAGGGAATTCAAGGA
The DNA here is from genome assembly GCA_963082955.1 of Cheilosia grossa. Classification (NCBI taxonomy): domain Eukaryota; kingdom Metazoa; phylum Arthropoda; class Insecta; order Diptera; family Syrphidae; genus Cheilosia; species Cheilosia grossa. The sequence continues at coordinate 45,085,575 of OY720144.1, read as the reverse complement.
AGAATTCAAACCTTGAAACAAAATCACCAGGTTTCACAACGGTCGAATATATATCCGCTTTCTCCGTTTGTTGATGAGGTAGGATTGCTGCGAGTTGGGGGACGGATTTCGAATGCTCCACACGTTTCTTTTAGTACTAAACACCCAATAATTTTGCCTAAAGGTCATCATATTTCCCACGAGAAGTTTCTTCATGCTGGTGTGTCGGAGTTGTTTTCCGTAGTTTGCCAGGAGTTCTGATGTTCAGCTAAATCGATTTATAAATACTTACCTTATGCATGTAAACTTGTACATTTGTTCAGATTATTTCCCACATCACCCTGCTTATTGCAGCGCATAAGCTAGCGGATCACACCTACGGTTTGTTTCACTTGCCTATGCGGTGCACTTGCATTTTGTTGTTGTCGTTGCACTTGTACATTATGCTGTGGGCAATAAGCGGTACTTTGGTCTTTTTGTATTTTCATTGGTGAGCTTACACATCGGTTACTCGATCTTTTTTTGATAGTAACCACCACCGCGTCGACATCTTTGCTCGCACTTGCCTTGACGAGAATTTAAGCGCTTGAAAATAATAAAATCTTTATAATGTTGTTGGAATCTCGGGTTTTATTATTAATTGATTTGTACATTTCTCGAACATGCAGCAAAACATGAGGTGTATAAATCGGCGCTACAAACAAAACACTAGACCTGATCGCGAGCTCAGAAAAGATGCGGGAATGCCATAGACTTTTCACGGAGAGAAAAAAGATTTCGAAAAGTGTGCGATCGGACAAAATGAGAGCTGCGAAAGTTGTACCAAAATTGAAGAAAATGTGAAATATTTTCAGAACACTGTAGAACAGTGTCCAAGGCCAACAAGAACGGCCCATTGAATCAAGTTATAGGCCGATAAAACTTCCATTCACATGGTCCAAACGAGGAACGCAATATCCCAGCTAAAGACCGACAATGGACCAACCGATTTCTAAGATTTGATCAGATGAATGCATTATTTGAATGATAGTGAGGAAGAGGTATGTAAGGGAAGCTCAATCATCATAATGGAGTTGCGATGTTGTTAAAATGCCGGTAATCTAGCGATACCGTTTTGGTTAGGAGATTCTTTGTTCTGGAAGTGTTGCAGTTCGTCAGGTGCGCCCACCTAGTCTCCGCCTATGAAGTAAACTGCAGGAGGATTTCTCTCGTGACGTATCCCAGCGGAGGGTGAACTTCCTTCGCATAGGACACGCATAGAGAGGAGCCACGTCTGGCAAATTCATCATTCATTATTTCTTTAGCCGGGAACCCAGAGGAGAGTAATTTCTAACTGTTGAAACGCACTGGCCAGTGTCTCCCTGCATTCCACTATACGTATGGATGTAGACTTGGTCGAATAGAGAGCCTCGCGGTACACGATCCTATCTGTCTTGTAGTGTGACCAGCAGACTTTTCTGTCCTTACTCAGAGGGTGATAGAAGACCTCATATAAAGGGGCGCTGGCAAGTAAAGGGTCCGCCAAATAACTTTTTTCCTATTTTTTGAAAATGCTATAAAAAAAAAACTACTGAACATTTTCTCAAATTGATAATGGAAAATAATTTCATTCAAATGGCTGCCTCGGCGGGCCATGCAGTAGCCTACACGATATTAACCGGAAGGATTGTACTTTCAAATAAAAAAAAGAAATTTGAGAAAATATTCAGTAGTTTTTTTTTATAGCATTTTCAAAAAAAAAAAAAGAAGTTATTTGGCGGCCCATGTGTAAGAATACCCCAATCAACTTGCAAGTTGTTCTTCGGATTCCTTTGTGATTTTGTCGAATACTTAATTGGTAAGATTCTTCTAGCCGAGGATAAATACATCACATTTAATAATTGTTCGGGTTCTTACAAGCATCTTTAAGATGAGCGCTCAAAGTCGTTCATGTTCTTAGGAGATTCTAGGAGATGTTCTGGGAGATTTAATGTCATAAAAATAAACTAAGTATTAAATATAATTTGTGGAAATTGTTTTTTTGTCGGCTTTTTTGGTCATAGGCGTTTCAATGAAACTATATATTAGTTCATTGCCTTTTCCCGATGTTTCGGCAGGGAGTGCTGCCTTCTTCAGGGTATCTTTATTGGGAAACCTAAATTATTAATTTGCGCGAATTTGTTGCTATTATTTTGTTACATTAGTCCTGAGAGTGAAGAAGAAGCAGACCAAGATCCTGTGGATCACAATCTTTGCAATGCCGATGAAACAAGAATCCTGTGCGTAATATTATTGTATACACATGACATAACCAATCAGGTAATCTACATATACATAAAAATGGATCTACCATTATACAGGGTCCGGCAAATAACTTCTTTTTTTTTTGAAAATGCTATAAAAAAAAACTACTGAGTATTTTCTCAAATTTATTTTTTTATTTGAAAGTACAATCCTTCCGGTTAATAATGGAAAATAATTTCATTTAAATGGCTGCCTCGGCTGGCCATGCAGTAGCCTACACGATCGGTCCAATTTTAAAGCATATTATCGATTGTGTGCAGCTGTACTTCACCAATGGCTTCACGAATATTGTCCTTTAAAGCGTCAATTGTCTCTGGCTTGTCGGCGTAACACTTATCATTTACGGCACCCCACAAATAATAGTCTAACGGTGTCAAATCGCAGCTCCGGGGTGGCCAAACGACATCAGCTCTACGGCTGATAATGCGATCTTCAAAAACAGGGCGCAAAACATCGAGTGTAGCTTCGGCTGTGTGGCACGTAGCGCCGTCCTGTTGAAACCAAACCTGTTGACGTCCCCGCTATATCTGCTGGCCCCGCTATATCTGCTGTCCCTGCTGTCACATCTACCGCTGCCTATGCCACCGTATCTGCTGTCCCTCCTGTCGTAGCTACTGTACCAGCTGTTCTATCCGCTGTTCCCAATGACGTATCCGCTGCCCTGCTGTCGTAGCTGCTGTCCCCGGCTATCTACTGTTCCTAACGTCGTGGCTGCTGCCCCTACTGTCGCTGCTGTCGTATCTGCCGCTGTATCAACTATTGGTAATCCAATTACAAGCCCTGTTGGAAGGCAAGTTATAAATTATGCTGAAGAAACACAAAACGCCGAAGCAGGTCATCTGGAGGAGCAGTTGAACATCCTATGAATGCGACGTGAAATGATTGAGCTGCAACACCAGATCCATATTTTGGAAGGAAGTATCCAATGGGCAACGGGTGCATTTTGAGGAACTAGACGCTGCAGTACCCAAGTTTTCTGGAGACGATCATCATGATATTACTAATTGGTTTTATCAATTTGAAGATTATGTCTCCGCATGTGGGTATAATGAAAGGGAAAAGTGTTTGGGTGTGCGTCGCCGTTTGGATGGCACAGCAAAAATCTATGTGCCAAATTTGGGGATGGTTGGTTATGATGCCATGAAAGCGAGCCTGGTGTAGATGTTTAAACGCACTGTAACGCGTCAGGAGATCTACAGGCAACTGAAACAACGCAGTTGTTGATGGGATTCATGACAGTATACCACCTTGTTGTACGGAGTCAACATTATTGATGAATAAATCCAGCGAACAGACCAATAAATGTTAGCACGCCTAAACCGAGGACCACTGCTAGTATAGCTACTGGAAGAGAGGAGATCAGATGCTACAATTGCTCACAGTTTGGGCATTATCAGAGCACCTGTCCGAAATCATCGAGCCCTCGTGGTTCCTGCCTTAATTTTCATCAGATGGGCCATCAACACAAAGACTGTCCGAAGGGAGCACAGGGAGCGAATCTCAATCGTGATGATGACGAATGTATTGTAGAACCTGTGCGAACAATGCAAATGGTAAGGGTGGCTTTTATTTATTCGTTTCAAGATAGATGCACTGAGTTCAAACATTTCTTTTCTCTTATTGACTCTGGTAGTCCGATTAGCCTGTATAATGTTGATTCAACTGGTATTGAAACTAAAGTCACTGTGCCTTTTTCCACTGCATATGCATGTGCCTTGCCCGCTGACTGTGATGAGGATTTTTTTGAGATGTTATGTGCTATTGACATCGATAGATTTAGACAGGAATTTGATATATGCCCGCGGCTGAGTAAGCGTTGTTTTGATATTATAAATACAATCATAACGGACTCCTACTTACAACCAGAAAACAAAGTTCAAGTGCCATTTAATTACGAAATGAAAATTAGGATAAACGATGCAACTGATGCATATCGAACTTTCAATGATTTGCATTCAATATTTTTTGTGACTTGATTGATGCAGGTAAGATAATTATTTACATTGATGACATTCTAATAGCGTCTGTTGATTTCGAATCACATGTGAAAGTGGAAGTCTTGCAGAGAATGTATGAGAAGGGTCTTGAGGTGAAATTAAGTAAATGCAAGTTCTGCTATGATGAAATTGAATATTTTATTTAGGTTACTTAGTGAACAATTCTGGTATTCGACGAAGTGATGCACATATTAGGGATATTAAATATTTTCCAGTTCCAATGAATCAAAAGCAATTGCATATTTGTGTTGGTCTGTTTTCGTATTTTCGAAAATTCGTGCCAGGGTTTTCCAAGATTGCAAGACCTTTATGAAATTTGTTACGCAAGGATTTTTCTGAAGCTTATGTGAAGACATTTAATGAATTACGAAACCTACTGGTTGCTGCTCCAGTTTTCGCAATTTATTTCCCCCGACGTGAAACCCAGCTTTATTGTTATGCTAGTAGTTTTGGATTCGGTGCAGCTTTAACGCAACGACAGGATGATGGCAAATTTCATCCCGTTGGTTATTTTTAAAAATCTACATCTTCAGCCGAGTCAAAATATTACAGTTTTATCTATCATCTATGCCCTTCATCGTTTCCGTTTATACCTGGAGGGAATTCATTTTAAGATAATCACAGACTGCAATTCCCTCACAACGACAAAAAAAAAAAAACAAGTCAATCCGAGGAAGCCTCTATGGGCTCTAGAACCGGAAAACTTTGATTACTCCTTTCAGAATCGCATTGGAGTATCCATGGGTCATGTTGATGCTCTGAGTTGATGTCACTCAAAGCATGCTTGTAGTGAAAGTGTTCCTGATAGTACTGATAAATCAACCAAATGTCAAAGAATTATGACTTGGACTTTCATATACAAGCGACACAAAATCGTGATGAAAGAATAAGGGAGACACAGGTGAAACTGGGAACTGGCTTAATTGATGGGTTTGAGTTGCATGATGGTTTAGTGTTTAAAAGAAACGGCTCAGATCTGCTGTTGTAGGTTCCAAGAGAAATGGAAGATGATTCATGAGAACATTGGTCACTTAGGAATAGATAAATGCTATGATCAGATACGGAATAACTATTGGTTTGCGAACATGAAGAAAATTAGTTATTTTATACGAAATTGCATTAGATGTATCCTAAATTTCGCACCGTCCAGGGTTAATGAAAACAGTTTGTTTAGAATTCCTAAAATACCAATTCCGTTTTATACAATTCATGTGGTGCACTTTGGTCCTCCTGCCTTAAATCATTTCGAAACGTAAACATGTGCTTGTTGTGATTGATGGGTTTACAAAATTTGTCCGGTTGTACCCAGTCAATTCTAGGGTGTTGTGCATTAGAAAAATATTTAAGTTATTACAGCCGTCCCAGACGCATAATTTCTCAGCGAGTTCATGCTTCACCTCATTTGAATTTAGTAACTAACTTCCTTCTGGCTAGTAATATTGATCATATTAAAGTGGCAGTAGCATCTCTTCAGGACAATGATCAAGTGGAGCGGGCGAATCGTGTCCTCGGAGCAATGCTCAGCAATTTATCTGAACCAGTTCAGCATGCCGACTGGGCATCAAATTTAGGTCAATTTGAATATGCAATGAACAATACCGCCCATAGTACCACCAAAGAGACGCCAAGTCAATTAGTGTTTGGAATAAAACAAGGGGGTAATATTGTAGCTGAATTAACAGAGTATCTAGAAGAAAAGTTTATTGATTCGGGGCATCAAGCGCTAGAGTATAGCCCACAGTCGACCGCCAAGAACATAACTCAATTGGAGATTTTGTTGTCATAAGGCCTGTTGATACAACCGCAAGGCAAAATAAAAAGTTTATACAGAAATACCGTGGCCCTTATGTAATTCATAAGGTGTTACCTAATGACCGGTATGTAGTAAAGATTGTAGAGAATTCAATCAGTTGACTCAGCTTCCGTACAAAGGTGTTATAATGGCTTAAGATACGCAAATGGATAGAAGGAACGTGTCGACTGCTGAAATCACTAATGTCTATCAGCCACCTGAAACCGAACTAACGTGAATGTCAGAGAGGCAACTGAAGTTTTAATATTTTCTTTATTTTTCTTTTGATCGAGGTCAATCAAGTGTCTATTTTGTTTACTGAACCCCCTCTGTAGTTTGTCTATTATAACTTATAAAAATTGTTAGTCTGGCAACGACAAAAATGGAGATAGAGGATGTTGAGAAACTGCCATTTTTTTTTTTATTATTCGGCCATTCTCGTGACATAGAGCGAAAAGAAAAGACTAACAAATAAAATCGAGAGCACTTATTATCAATCAAGCGTGAATTACACTTAAGCTGAGAATGGGTCCATTTTGATAATTCTTAAGAAAGTGGGGGTCAAGGGTCTTGAGGCTCCAAAAGGGGCCAAACGGCAAGGCGGCCACTAAGCAACTGAGCAGACAAAATAAGCACGTCTGAACTGAACTGGGCTGAGTAAGAACGATCCTAACCGATTTCTGTTGTCCCAAATTGAACGATAACGAGGGAGTAATAAGAAGTCTTAGGGCTCTTTACGGCGAAGAAATTGTGCACCATATTCCAAGCCACGAGTAATTCGACCAAGAAGATCTATTCTGATCAGATCGTCAGGAAATAAATTTAGGCTAGCAGAGTTTCCACTTCATTAATGTAGGTGATAATGTTTTCAGCAGAGGACTTCTTTAGTTCTTCAGGACTTAGTAATTGACGGAAGAAGAATTTCCTTCTAGTACTGGATAGAGCTGGGCATTCGGTCATGATGTGCTCAGCTGTTTCGCCTTCTTCGAGACATAGCCGGCACTCCGGAGAGTTGGCTATGTGCATTTTGTTAAGGTGGTATCGCAGACAGTGGTGGCCTGTTAGGTAGCCTACAAGGAGTTTGATTTCGGGCCTTCGTAGTTTAACAATTTTTTTACAATTTTCTTGTTTAATGCCAGGAAAAGCCTTAACCCTAAATTTAGATGATAAACTTTGGACAGATAAAAATACATGTATCAAATCTGCATGCGTACTTAACAAACTTTATATAAATGAATTCATTATTAAAATAGTACACGCATATAAAAAACGATTCAATTTTCAAATCTTTTAAACTTAATCCGCACAAATTTAATAGGTACCTGGACTATCTACCGGCCCCAAGCATTTCGAATAAAAGAGTTCACGTGCATATCTTTGAATATTATTGGACTCCAGTTAAAATTGTAAAGCTCATTAGCGTTTTTAAAATCAAATTTGTAGGAAGTAGAAGAAAGTCCAATCGATTCACATTGATCCCACACGATATAGACGAGATCACATTTACTGCTACAGATTTCGATATCCGAGAAATCGTCACGATTTAGTTCCTTAGGATTTAAATCTTTTCTGATTGCTATAAAAACACCTCCGAATCGTTCAAATCAACTTCTTTCAGGTGGTCGATCACTGCAGTTTATCCAGTTTATGTGATGGCTGTGATATCAGAGAAGGATGTATAGACATTTAACAAGAACTTCGTACATTTTGTCCTCATCCCTCTGATATTTTGATAGAAGAAGGCAAGTTCGGTAAGTTCTTAGGCTTCTTGTTAGAGTTGTTAGGGTGATGTGTAAATTCCTTTACAATCATATTTTTCGGCCAAAAATAAGGGGTTTACTAAAACCTTTGGCGCTTTTATAATGAAAATGGCTTTTATATGGAAAAAGCTTATAAATAGGGGACAAAATCAAAAATCTCTGTGAAACTTAAATTGTTTAAAAGTAAAATTAAAACGCATATAATGAAAAGTCAAATGTTTGTTATAGAATTTATGATTTTTTTTCTTTTTTTCATATGATATGACATTTTCGTATACCTAGGGAAAAATTGGAATTTTTTTCGAATTTATAAATACCTAGTACCATTCAGGAGGAAAAGAAAACTTGAACGACTGAGGCCGATAAGGTTATCGGGTACAACACTGACATCGGTCAATGAAGTTAAATATCTGGGACTAAACCTGGACAGCAAACTCGTCTGGAAAAAACACACAGAAGAGATAACCAGATTCTTAAATGAAACAGGACTGGAGAGAGTGCTATAGGAAAGATTTTCCCCGCCAAGGAGAAAGAAGAGTCCAAAAACCTCTAAAATGGTTCCGAAAGGAATCATACTGTGGGGGAACTCTTATGAGGGAACATACCTCTTTGAGGCGTAAGCAGGGGGTACAATAGACCAAAAGGTCGCAGTACAATAACCCCTTTCACATAATAATAATAATAATAGGTGCCTGCAACATCAAAATTTAAAAGCCTATACTACCACGGATATGAAACAAAAGTCACCACAATAATTTTTACATTTCTGAGGAAATCTTTTGTGTATTGTTGGTTTTCGAGCTACATAGCGCTTTAAATCAGTTGACGCAGACCAACGATTAGGTCTGGATAGTAAAAAGCGTCGAAAAACCAATTCACCTACAGCGGAAGAGTAGATTCGTACACATTATTTTATAACAATTTTTTGTTCAACTTACTGCGAACATTTGTTGCCGTTGCTCTGAAACTAGTTTTTCGCTTGCTCCCTGCAATAACTCTGCTAAAAGCTCTGGAGTTGGCATTAAATCTTTTCCATGACCTGTTTTTCCCTTCGGTTCGGTATGTACAGATCGCTCCGACGGTGACCGACTAGACTGTGGCATGCGAATCTCGTCCATGCTTCGTTTTGTATGTTTGTCGAGTGGTACAAGAGAGGAGCTTTTCTTATGCATGGACCTAGTCGAATTTGCTTCAGAAACAGTACGTGCCACATCGGAGTAACTTTTCTTATCCGAGCTCGTCGAATTATCGAGAGTACTTTGGTAACGCTTCTCTAGTGCGTTACCTTTTGATAGACTAGAAGTTTTCGCGACATTTTCTATCTGAGATGGAGTGGATGCAGCTCTAGTATGCGTTGGAATTGGAAGATATGTACTGGATTTTCGTACTCGAAAAGAGTTTGAATGGTGTGGTATATTACGCGGATGTTCCTCAAACGACCGTGTATCATGATGACCGCCACGAGTCCGTCGTATCGATCTGTCAACAAAATATTGAGGCGTTATGTAATAAATAGTTATTATGTAAATTCGTAGTTAGTACTTACAAATCGGGGTCTTTTAATTCTTCGAGTATTTCTTCGAAATGTAACCGGTTTGGCTTATTCATTTCTGCTTCGAGCATTTGTCCATATGGACCTCGTAGGGGACGCTTTGAATATCTCTTGAAATCTTGATCACTAAGGGCAGGGCTAGGGCTAGAACGATCTCTTGCTGGCGCCGGAGTTCGATCACTCTCGTTGTCAGAAACCGATTCCGTGCAAAGAAATGAGTGACTCTTATGAGGCAATTGAGATGTGCAAGTACCGTCATCCTTCTCCTCGGAACTTTGGCATGACAAATGTGTACGGTGACGATTTTTTGCCGTCCATATTGGGGGCTTATTACACTCTGATTCAGGGGTATTCAAATCTAAGGAATACAACGATCCTGGTGTTTGATTGTCATCCGTCCCTGGACTGTTCAAATACATAACTGAGGAACAATCATCTGACTGATCACCTTTAATGACATTAAAGTTAGCCAATGAAACCTCGAGTTCTAGTCCTCTACTACTGCGAACTTCAGGACTTTGCACCCAATCTGTGCTCTCAATATACATTCCCTTGCGGCGCTTCGATTTATCTATTCGCTTCCTTTCATCGGTGTTACTGCACAATCGTTGTAAGGAACAGTCCAAGGATGATCGCTTATCGCTACCAATCTCCATATCATCATGACTATACCGCTTTTTAACTTCTGTGTAGTCAAATGATCCCTCTTGATTCGAATGGTGATAAAGTATGTCGTCCGGAAATGCATCGCTTTCAAGGTCGTTTTCTACATTTTCATCTAATTGTACTGAAGTATGTTGGCTGACTGATATAATCGGGACAGACTCCCGAATAAGTTGATCACTCTCCCTTTTCTCAGAGGCAAATTCTAAGGTCACAGGAGCAATCGCATCGATTGATTCTGGGTATATTCCGAATTCGTCTGGTGCGACATCCACCCATTCATGGGGTGGATTTTCTAGGCTCCATTCTTGTGCAGCGCATTCGTAGACCGGAACAGGAATAAGACATGTTGTGGCAGTTTGCAAGAAAGTATCTGGTGGTGACTCCAGCGGAATTTCTTCCTCCACCAGCGTAGCCAAATTAGATTCAAATACTTCGGAAACTTCAATGGGTGTGGATGGATGCGACATCTGCTCCAAATCAGTTGGCGGCCTATCTGTCGTTTGTTCTTCAACAGTTGATGAAACTTTTTGCTCTTCTGGATCACATTCTAGGCTCTCGTTTAAGGTTATGGTGACCTGTTCTTCGTTTTGGCCTTCTTCTTCAGGTATAACATCAGGAGTGCCCCTATCGTTATCATCTTCACCACCAGAATTTAAGCTAATACTAAATTCTGCCTTCTTAAGTGGGATGTATATAAAATTAACTTCGTCAGTCTTGTCTTCACTTCCACTTTCATCAAACTTTAATTCGTCTTTTGGTTTATGTGCCTCCGAATTGGGAGCACGCTCTGCAGTTTTATCCCCACGTAGTCGATCTCTTAATGCACTCAACGTTGCCCCAATATACTTGCCAGAGGTATAATCGATTTGCGAAAATGATGCTGACCGGAATGGAATTCCTTTTCTGGCATACGATCCAATCACAGTCCGCGATTCCGGCCGAGAAAGTTTAGTCGAAATTTCGTCGTCAACTTTAAGTAGGCCGGGTGGTGGAGATTTAGACATTTCTCTTGACGAAAGAAGGGTTTCAAAGTTGGACAAACTAGTATTTGGTTTAAGCGAATCATGCAATCGTTTACTGCTTTCATTACTGATACTACTACTTGCAATAGTTTGGGCTTTCCGGCTAGAAGATGGTGTAGTTAAATTGTTAGGTATAGTATTGTCCTCATCCTGGTCCATTAGTAAAATATCGTCAGAATGTGTTGATAAACTATGCAGGGGGGTATCCTCAGTTTTTTCTAAACTGTTTGTTGCCGAAACAGCATGTCTCGATTTTCTCGGTGGTGGTATGGGAGGTGGTGTAGGAGAGGAGCGATTCCTTCTCAAGAGCTCTGTAAGTTCTTTAAGCCTCTCGGATTTGTCCGATGATTTTCTTGGCCTCTCTTGATTTGCTGGAGTTGGCGAAGATTTTCGCCCAAAGCCTAAGCGTTGCCAACGGTCTAGGGTATTTCGACGTTTTTCCATCATAATCTGAAAAAGGAAAGATATTAAAACAATGCAAAATAAATTGCACAAATTTGGGCTTCATGTGATATTGTATATTGATGCTCTTTAAAGCTTATTAATGAGATAAATATGAAATACATCTAAGCTTCTTCCTTTCGAACACAAATGCCAATTAGTTAAGAAAAAACTATGAATTACCGAAAGGTTTTTGAAAAGTTAACCTGGGCCCGGATCTCTAAGGGAAGGTTTAATTTTCTCGATATTTGAAAGAGCACAACCCATTGTCTAAAAGCATTTACCTCAAAAAATACTAATTGAAGGGTGCACATTTCATCGCATGAAGTGAAATAAATAATTACTTACTCAAAGTTATTGTCGTCACTAATTCTTCTTTTCTTAAAGCCTAGTACCTACCTTCTACCTACGCAGTGAAATCCAAATTTTCAACAAAATTTGAAGCCGCGATATGTCAAACTTTCCATATTAAAATTTCACTAAGCAGGTGGAATGAAAAAACCTGCTTCAAAAACTTGGCTTTTATTCCGTCGCGCTCAATTCTTGACAATTAAGTGGTAAAAATAGGAAAGCGGTTTATATATTTATTTCAAAATCAGATTTCTAGGAGAATTTTTCTATTGAGTATAGTACGAAAAACAATAGATAAACGGGCACAACTTACAGTAGGGTGAGTCGAAAAATTTAGTTTTTTCCGATCGTCTTGGAATAGCAACTAAATTGTAAAATGCGTGTAGATATTTTTAAAATTTTATTTTTTTAGTCGGTCTACCCGCGCATTTCATTTGAATATGAAGCAAATTTGGAAAATCTGACAAAAATTTATGTTGATTTTAATATTTAGTATCCGTCATTTGTTTGGCGTATGAATTAAAATGGGTACCTTACGTTAAAAATGTATTCTTATTCTAATTTTATTGAAAACAAAACAAGAAGGCGGCGAAAGCAACGTAGCAACTCATATATTTTTTCCGTCGTTTTGAATTCACTTCGAAAGTTGTCAATCAAAACGCCAAGTTGTTAACAGATGTTTGTAGTTGCAATAATTTATTGCGTGAAGTGCCAGTTGCTTGTGTTACTTTCAGTCGATTTGATATTAATAAACGGTTGTGATATCAAAAGCAATACAATTTGGAAAAAACAAGACAAGCATCTAGTTGTTGCATTTTTGGTAATATTGAAGACATGAAAGATAATGTTTTGCCTTCTTATAAAGAAGTCATGAAATTTTATAACTATACGAGGTATCAAATTAAGCTTAAAACAGATACCAGAAAGGAACCAGCTATAAACGATACCGCAGAATCTCTTGCGGTCGGATTGATAAGTATATGGTGCAAGGCTTCTATTCCAACCGTTACCTTAAAGCGCGTGATACAATTGTTGAAAGTATACTACTCTAAATATAAGAAGTTGATAAGATCTTGGAAGCGACTTTCAAGGCTGAATTTCATATAAGTACTAACAAGCTACTTGATATTAACTCTTGCAAATGCAAAGACTTGAATATATGTAAGTGCGCGAAAGAAAAAAGAATTCCGAAAGCAGAACATAATTTTCCTATTGATCAGAGATCGGAGAGAAAAATGATAATAGGTGACATAGATTGTTTAGCAAAAATCAAAAATGAAAAACATCTATACCATAACCAAAATAGTAAAGGGTCCGCCATCTAACTTTTTTTTTCAACAAGTGCTTATTTCGCGAATGGTAACACTTAGCTCATGACAGATAATTAGTTTTATCCTTTCGCTGAACGAATATGGTTGTGTATACGCTTGAACAACGCTGGAAAATATTGCGACATTACTTTGAAAATCATGGTAATGTTGCAGAATGAGTGCGAAAATTGCGTACGGAATTTGGAAGAAGAGAAGGACCGTCAGCTCCGTATGTTCGTTATCTCGTGAAAAAAGTGAAAGAAACTGGCATCCTCATCGATAAACCAAAGCGTGAAAAGCCAAAACAGTGCGTACATTGTTTGGTGCGGAATTTGGTCCAGAGGCATAATTGGGCCATTTTTCTTCGAAAATGAGCACGGAGTAGCCGTTACAGTCAATGGCGATCGTTATCGGGCCATGTTGAACGAATTTTTGTTCACAAAAATTGAAGAGGAGGATATTGGCAACATTTGGTTTCAACAGGACAGCGCTACGTGCCACACAGCCGAAGCTACACGCGATGTTTTGCGCCCTGTTTTTCAAGATCGCATTATCAGCCGCAGAGCTGATGTCGTTTGGCAACCTCGGAGCTGCGATTTGACACCGTTGGACTATTATTTGTGGGTAAAAGATAAGTGCTACGCCAACAAGCCAGAGACAATTGACGCTTTAAAGGACAATATTCGTGAAGCCATTGGTGAAATACAGCTGCACACAATCGATAATGTGCTTAAAAATTGGACCGATCGTGTAGGCTACTGTATGGCCAGCCGAGGCAGCCATTTGAATGAAATTATTTTTCATTATTAACCGGAAGGATTAAAAAGGTATTTGGCGGACCCTGTATAACTAAAAAAGATGCAGTTGACTTATTTGAAGAATATTCCATTTCATCCGATGACTCAGAAAGCAGTCAAAGTGACGGATATTTGCCATCAACATCAGTGCCACGTGAGACGAAAAAAATATCACTTCTAAGAGTGCCAACATTGTCCAAAACATGTGATCGATATGGCGTATCTGATCGAGCTGCTGCAGCAATTGCATCTGCTGTGCTTTATGACACATAGTCAGCTGTTGACAGATAAATCTAAGGTACGTCGTGAGAGAGCAAATAATGTTCGCAAAGAAATCTGCGTTAAGGGCAGTTGCATAAACTTTCCAGCACTATATTTTGATAGCAGGAAGGACAAAACATTAAAGGCAGTTGAAAGAGGTGCCAAAAAATACCGCCAAGTTATCGTGGAGGAGCATATATTCGTCATCATCGAACCAGACTCTATTTACATCAGTTCCAAGTGACGGGACGTCTAAGGCTATCGAACTCGTTATCTTTCAGTTGCTTCCTTCGCAAAATACTTCCTTAAAGGACACAAAAGCTGTTGGATGTGATGGAACAGCGACAAATACTGAAAAGAAAGGAGGTATAATAAGACTTATGGAAAAGCGTTTAATTCACCCCTACAATGGATCATTTGTCTGTTACATATGACACTTAGATGGCACAACCACTGTGAAAAAAAAAACCTATTGTTCCATTTGAAAAGTTAGAGGGATATTGCATCTTCTGTGCTTTATGACACATAGTCAGCTGTTGATAGATAAATCTAAGGTACGTTATGAGAGAGCAAATAATGTTCGCAAAGAAACTCAAGCAATTGCCGGATATTGGTGACGTCAAAGACCTAAGCAGTGATCAAATATACATTTACCGGATATCGTCGGCTGTTGTGAGTGGTGAATTCTCTTCTGATCTAGCGAAAAGATCTCCAGGATAGATATCTCACGCTCGTACAGTGTACATAACGCTCGAATCTTTTTTCAGATATCGATCAGTATCGATTTCAAAAACAATGTATTTTGCGCAGTATACGTTTTATTCAATGAAAATTGACATTGATAGCAAATTAACCACCGAGAAAATTAATTTTCATCATCTGAATCATCTTCGTTTTTCATTTATTCAAAGAAATCAACGCATGAATATCTAAAGTTACAAAACGCAGTATTTTGAGAAAAAAAAAAGTGTTATGCACTTCTGCATTCTAAAAAACAGTACAATACTGCAAAAAGCAGTATAGATACGAGCGTTAAGTATACAGAAAGTTTGTAAGCTGAATTATCTTTTGAATAAAAAGGGTGCTACAGGTAAATTGTTCTATAGTTGAATCGAACACAAGCCTCGAGCTTGAATGTAGTTGTAACAAGCAAGAGAGGTTTGTGTTCGGTTGTTTTAATTTTTACCCTTTGGAAAGAACTCGGATGTCAACAACGTCCGCTACGGGAGTGACAAACAATAAAATGTATTCATTGGTTTTTTTGCTAAAGTTTTCCACTCAAGCAAGTGCCTTTTATTTGTAATAGTAAGAATTAGAATTAGTTTTCTTCGAACTGAGCTACAAAACATTTGGCCCGGAAATTAGAGCCGGATAAATCCCAGTGAAGTGATAAAAGCATAAGTATCTAATTAAGGAATTCTAAATTCCTACAGTCCTACAGCATCGAAAGTGCGGGAAAGAGTTAAAGAAGGAAAAAGAAAAAAATGCAACAAAGAATCCACCTTCGTTGCACACAAGCAAAGGTTGAGGTAACTGGTAAACGAGAAAGGGTAAGAATCAATACTGTCGAAATGGAGGTTAGGTTAGGTTAGGTTGAAGTGGCTGTCGGCTAGCCGACACACTTAGACCATTGTAAGGTCCCTTGTGATACCACATGAATCTAAAATGCAATTCTTCCTACTCGTTGAACCAATTGGAGCTTCTGATGAAGCGTAGGATATTCCGAATGTCTGTGCTGTTTAGATCGTTCAGATCATTATAGTAGAACGCTCCCAGATGGAGTTTACGTCTTTGTGAGAGGGCCGGACAAGTACAGAGGAGGTGGAGAATAGTTTCTTCTTCCTCCTCGTCAAGACAGCTTCTGCAAAAATCGACACCTATTGTAGCACTTATATGCTTCCTATCCAAGGATATCAAGTGTCTAGAACGTTTTAGATCCAGCTTTGGCCAAATCCGTTTTGTCGCTAGACATGTTGAGCCGGTTGTCCATCTAAGATTTGCTCTATTGATAGCATCCTGCTTTATTATGAGTTTACAAGTAGCGATTGGAATACCTAACGAATCCTTAACTGGAAGTCGAAATGGATACTATAGTATCATTTGGATACTATCGCAGGGCTCTGGATGCTGTGATAGTTGACACTCTAAAATGATACCCTTGCTGTTGCAATATATTATGTTAAATAATTCTGTAGAAAATGTAATTTTACCACATCTCTATTTAACGAATAAATTCCACATCTCTAGGTCTGTCAAATAGTTTCATTTTATAATTATCTATCCGTCCGCATAGCATTTGGGACGTTCGGATACCTAGTTTATGTAGAACGTCAACTAGATTTATCGGGACTAGGTATTCGAACGAGTTGACTAGACAACTTGAATTGTTTTTGTATTCTCGCGGTCAGCGTTACCTTTTTCCCTTTTTTATTTGGAAAACGCCCTTCACATATCTATAGAAAACTATTATTTTCAAATAAGCATGTAAAATGTAACTCGGTTGCCTATCACACCACTTTTATAGTGTTATGCGAAAATTAAAAATTTGCAGAGTAGCTTTAGAAAAGACAACTTTTTCTCTGACTGGTCCTTTTTTCGACTCTTCAGAAATCTGCCGCGGCCACTCTGTTTATTTTAAATTTTACTCTTCGAAATTTCAACTGAGTATGTAGGCAGGATTTTCTTGACTAGATTTGTTGGCTTCCCCTCCATAAACGTCAACTGCAAAAAGTAATCACGTGACCACTCTTCGCCAATAAAGCTGAAATACATCTAGTCAGACTTGCTAAACTAGGAATCCGAACGTCCCCATTGATGCGAATAAGGAATAATTTAATAAAGAATTTGTTTGGAAAAAAGGTATGGGTAGATATAGCAACTTCATGTTAATATATTTTGGATTCTCTTTGCTTAGAAATGATACCCAAAAATATAGGCCTGCGATACCAACCAAAAACTGAAAACGACAGCACTGGTAAGAATACTTAAAATCATATTTTTTGTTGTGCTGGGGGAAAACCGGTTATGATACATTTCGCAGTATACTGATATCTCACAAGGAAAGAAAGAAAAAACAAGGCAAGGAAAGAGAACATATTTGAACTTGAATGAATATGCAGTTGTGGCATAGTAACCGATTCATATCACAGTTAACTTGTCGGTAGTGTGTACTTGTTACAATAACAAACAAAAAACATAAACAATATAGGTTATATGTAGTGATAGAGTGAGAAGGTACCCGAATCACAAATGTGCAAGATATCTATGTGGTAAGAGTGAAAGAAGGACTCAAGCACAAAGTGAAGAGTTGCCGACAAATATAAAAGAAGATAAAGAAAGAGAAAGAATGCTTGCAAGCGGAAAGAATACATTAAACAGTGCCTTCTACTAAGATGTGAAAGAGACTAGGATTCAGAATTGTGATTTTCAAATGGAAATCAGTCGAAATAAACCTGACGTCTATTATTTTTCTTCTTTTATATATTGGGATACACGACAACACCGACAGCAAACAATATTTTACCACCGATAGCAAGGGGAAAAGTGTAATACATAACCATTTTGATTATTTCAGAAATTAAATTTGCACAAAACAATTTTTATTTGAATTTGTTCATAATCTATTTTAATTGATATTTTCAGAAGCAAGGGGAAGATCGGAAACGTGAAAGATCATAGAGAAAGAACAATTACAAGATCAGAGAAAGAAGGGAAAGATATGGAGCAACAAGTAGGCCATACCATATGTATTTAATGGAAGCAGCCATCCACTCCACAAGACGTGCGCTGACTTTTACGAAATCCGATGCATTCAGGAGGTCGAGGTCAGGCTGGAAGCGGTGAAAGCTGCCTGAGAACAGGTAAAAATCAACAAAAGATTAGCGGTTATTATGATGTGGTCGTTCATGCCGCTATCGAAAGAAAAGTTGCCGAGGCGGAAGGAGAGAAATAAGCGCAGCCCATTGCAGTGCAGGTTAATATGCCGTTCCAACAGCATGACGTTAAAAACAAGGGTTCCATGACAGGCTTGTTGCGGCCATGCACAACAACGACAGGTTATTCCGACAGAATACTGGGACAAGATCATAGTCCATATCAGAAGAGCTAGATCCAGAGACGGCGTGCAAGTGGGAGGAGTCTCGCACTACCGAGGAACCCACCGCGAAAGAAATCTGCTAATTTTTGGATGTGTGCACAAGACAATAGGCGCAGGGAACAGCAGAGAAGAAGAGCTATGAGAAAGAGGAAAGATCAACCGGAAAGAAGCGGATGCCATGTCACTCATGCAGATCCATGGATCATCCGATTTGGAGTTGTTCTGAGTTGCAGGTGCTGAACCTGGAGAGCACTCCAGGATTTTGCAAAGGATCGAGGCTTATGTGCTAACTGCCTGAAGGCAGTGCACACTTCAAAGGATTGCTACCAGGGTCCATGCAGTCGATGTCCAGGCAAGCAAATGCATAATAGCATCCTATGCCCAATGAGGGAGTTGCACAAGGCAGAGACTACAGTGCTAAGAATTCGTGAACATGGAAAGAAGCGCAACCCAGTGCAGCGTTCGAGCCGTAAAGAGAAGAACGACTGGCTAGTCGTGCAGTCCACTAAGCGTTCTCGACCAGAAGATGGAAAGAGGAAAGAACAAGCAAGAACTAGAAAAGTAGAAGATCAAAGAGAAAGAGTTAGATGATACCGAGTCGGAAGGGAACCCATCCTGGGACGATTCTAAAAGAACAACAATTTCGAACCAAACATGTACCTTAAACAAAAATAAAAATTTAACAAAATATTTGAATTTCCTTAGCGTTGATGAAGTAGAAAGATTGGTGTTGATGCCGACGGCACAGGTAAGGGTTGAGGAAGATGGAACGAAATATGGGCCGATACGTGGTTCACAGCCAAATCTGATTAGCTATCAGCTACAACAGGGGTTGTCATTATCCACAGCGCATAAAATACAAAGCCACACTTAAAATAGGTCCATGGTTTGAATCACCCAATTCAATTGAGCAAAAGTTTTGAATACCACCGAAAGCCAATCAATGGCAACCAGTGTTGCCAGAATACGACCCGAGTGTAGTAATGAAAGATGAAACTACAAAGATTTTACTTGCTGATCCTGAATACTGGAAAGCGGGTCCTGTAGATTTGTTATT
Organism: Cheilosia grossa; assembly: GCA_963082955.1. Classification (NCBI taxonomy): domain Eukaryota; kingdom Metazoa; phylum Arthropoda; class Insecta; order Diptera; family Syrphidae; genus Cheilosia; species Cheilosia grossa. The sequence continues at coordinate 45,066,211 of OY720144.1, read as the reverse complement.
TGGATGCAAGTTCTTAGCAGAGACGATTGTTTTAGTGAACGGTCAACTATCATGTGGCACGTTATGTATATTGACCATGTTTGGGAAGATAATTTTTGGAGAGCACGAGACAAAAATAAACGAGCAAGGGAACATTCAGTTATCACATGTCATATGCATGGACAATGATCAATTACATGAATCTTTGAAAAGATTATGGCAACCAGGCAATATCAACCTGTCCACCATACGGACGGAGGAAGAGGAGCTAGTCGAGCAAAAGGTTTATTGTTACAATCCCACTGCAAGAGCTTATAGCTAAGCGAAGGTTCTAAGCTTTGCAAAAAAGATTGGAAAGAGACTCAGAACTGCGAGAGAAATAATATAGAATCCATGCGAGACTATGAAAGTGCAGGGCACATGAAACCATTTACTGGAGACTGGAATTATTCAAAGCAGCATGGTGTATCATATACCTCACCATTGTGTGACAAAGAAATTTAGAGTTAGAGTTTTTGGCGTCAGTTGCAAAACAATAAAAGGCATTTCATTAAATGTGGTGCAGATGTTGGGAGAGCCGCTACAGAAAGATCCGCCGTTTTAGTACCGCAATTGCGGAACGGGACAGGGTCGATACGGTCAAGCAGTTCACCGAATTTTGGTGGCTTGAGGAACAGGTGAGGGTGAATACGCTCTCCCGGGCCGGTGCGCTACTTACGTAGCATCCTCCTTAGTTTTAAGCTAGATATTAAGTTTGTAGGTTTAGGCTTATAGTAGGGGGTCTTTGGGAGGGGCCGGGCTAGCCAACATGAATAGTGCTGCCGAGACTCGAACGACGCTTACGGCCTCGCTCGGGTCTCGGTGGCACTGATGAACCCTTGTGGGCGGCTGTCAGGCGCCCATGGACGCGATCAGGATGGTGACCAATCGATGAGATTGCTCACCACCCTGATTATAGGTAATTTAGGTTAAGTAGCTTAGGTAGTTTTAAGTAGTTTTAAATAAAATTAAAAAAAATAAAGAATTCAAGTTTTTCAAAGTTTCTTGAAGAATAAAAAAACAAAATCAAATATAGATAGATCTAAGGCCGAAAGGCAATAACTTTAAGTATATTGTTTAGTTTAGAGCGCTCGCTAAGAGCCAGTAAGATAGATTAAGATAAATGTTAGTTTTAAATTAGATTTAATCGTTTTTGTCTAGTAGGTAAGGTAAAGAAGAAATTAATAAAAATGAATTTAAAATGTAAATGTAAATGATCCGCATGAAATTGTGATGCGTTTTCGCAGACACCGGATAGCAATAACCGCAGATATAAAAACTATGTTTCGAATGATAAGAATTGCGAAAGAACAATGGGATCTACAACGTATATTCTGAGTAAGTCCGAGAGAAACATTGAAAGAATACTGGTTAGCTGCGGTTACATATGGTATGACATCGCCAGCACATAATGCTGTACGAGCAGTCATACAGTGTGTAAAATATGCGGAGCAAGAGTTTTCAAATGCTGCAAGAGCGATTGTAGAATATTTCTAATGGACGATTGTGCAACTGGAGCCGATACAAAGGATTTGAATTTAGGAAATGGAAATCAAACTCCAAAACCTTAGTGAAAGAGATGAGTTCTGAAGAACAATCAGCGATGTTATGTTTCAAGATGACAATAGGGCATCCGTGTTGGGACTGAAATGACATTTGGCGATTGGATCTTGAATGGGATGAAAAGATATATAGGAAAGATGGATGGATTTTTGGAAAGAAGTGACATATTTAGAGGAAGGGAGAATTGATAGATGGTTAGCTACATATGAAGATGTATGGAAAGGGATACATGGATTTGCAGATGCCTCTGAAAAGGCATATGGAGCAGTAATGTACATCAGGACAAAAAGATCAGATGGAAAGATACGGTTAAACCTGCTTGCGGCAAAGACAAGGGTCGACCGCTTAAGACAGTGACGATACCACGTCTAGGGCTGGCAGCAGCTGAACTACTGGGACGGTTATTCGTCAATGTGATTAACATCAATAGGGAAAGATTAAATACAGTTTATGGACGGATTCACTTGGCACGTTGCATTGGTTTAATAACTTACCATGCAATTTAAGGACATTTGTAGCGAATCGTGTCCCCGCCATACAAAGGAATTCGGAAGTTAAGAACTGAAGACACGTTGGTATGAAAGATAATCCTACTGACCTCTTAAGCAGAGGAATGAAATCGTCTCAGCTAATTAACAGCAAATTATTGTTTGCTTGAGTCAGAATGGCTCGAAAAACCCCGATCACATCGGTCATCTGAAAAGTGTGTGCCAAAAGTTGAGGGGAGGGTTGAGATGAGAGTGTTTACGATAATGAAGGTTAAGCAGCCATTATCAATATACTCGGATGGATTTTAAAACAGTATTTCACTGATTAGATATTTGAATACATTAGAGAAAGCATTAAATATACTGAGCTATGTGTTTCGCTTTGTCGATACATTTAAAGCAAAGAGATTTACAGAAAGACGAGTAAAGAGAAAAAGAAAATCTTTGCGTCAAATGGAGAGATTGGAGTTGAGACTTGAGCAACCGACTTCCGAAGAGAAGACGAAAGAGATATGGCTTGAGAAAGGGACTTTAGATCATTTTAATATTAAAGGCACAGAGAGGAAGTTCATGACACCAGCTGCACCACACCAACGCGGCATATTCGAGGCTCCAGTGAAGTCAATGAAGTACCATCTCACAAGAGTAGTTGGGGCTAGAGTGTACGCGTATGAACAGTTTCTAACGCGGAGGTTCTGGCAATCGCCGAAGCTGCCCATATGGTGTCAATTTTAGCAATACCAAATAATGATATTACCATATTTATTGACAGCCAGGCAGCTATAAAAGCAGTATCTGCTATTGAAATAAAATCGAAACTGGTTCACCGCTGCCGCGAAGAGCTCAAGGTTGTCTGCTCGCAGCACATCACGCGTCTCTGCTGGGCCCCTGGACACAGGGACAAAACCGGCAATGAGATGGCTGACGAACTGGCAAGAAATGGGTCTGCTATGGATCAAAACCGGGCGATTGATTCAATCAAACCACCACTCTGCAATCTTAGAGCGAGAGTGGAAAACAAAACCCGGATGAAAGCCAACAACAGGTGGAAAGAATTAACTACCTGCGAAATATCACGGAAGCTATGGCCGGAATATAATCCAAGTCGGACTATCAAGCTTATGCGGTTTGATAGAACGTCTATGTATAAACTGGTAGGGGCTCTAACGGGTCACAACTTCCTAAGATACCACACAATGAAAATGAAACTCAAGAATGACGATATATGTAGGGGTTGCGGAGACGAGGAGGTACACGAGGACACACCTCACTTCCTCTGTCAATGCCCTAGTCTCTGTCACTTGAGGAATAGAACACTTGGAAGATATTACTTCCATGACATACACGAACTCTCAGATGTCTCTTTATCCAATCTTTACAGGTTCATAAATACATCAGGAGGGCTGGACAAGGTCGAGTAACCGAGAGGGAACAACGCTAACGCCAACAACATCGGCTAACCCCAATTAAGGGCATCACAATGGGTCCACATGGACCTAAGTGGGATGCGGCAGGACTCGCTCTTGCCGTACTCACCCATTAACCTAACCTAACCTAACGCTATTAACTGGGATAGAAGCAATCTTGAATTCAAGACCTTTGCATCCTCTTAGCGATGATCCGAGTGATCTACAGGCGCTAACGCCAGAACATTTTCTGGTTGGCGAGCCACCTCCATTCACAGCTACAGAGCTTGCAAACACTAAGGGAGTTAAGTTATGGAAAGAACGAAAGACAATGCGAAGAGAGAAACACGATATTAAAGGGGGGACAGCTGGTAATCATAAAAAGTGAAAATTTTCCACCTTCGGTATGGTCGCTAGCTGCTAGGACGAATCCTGAAGCTGATCGCAAGCAGAGATGGATTTGTAAGAAAAGTTGTTGTGCGGACCGCCACCAATCAGCTCATGAGGCCAGCCAGGAAGATCTGCATCCTGCCGGTTGAAACATGACTAATTGTTGTTCATAAACTAGAAATATTAAGAGAAAAGAGATAGGTTTTAATAACATGCGAAAGGGTTGAAAACTTTTAGTTTTCGCCGGGACTGTACAGAACACTAGCCTCGAGCTTGAATGTAGTTGTAACAAGCAACAGAGGTTTGTGTTTAATGGTTTTAATTTTTAGTCTTAGGAAAGAACTCAGACGTCAACAACGTCCGCTTAGGGAGAGACAAACAATAAAATAAAAATAAAAAACACTTCAAAAAAAGGATCATAAAATCTATTCAAGGCATTATCTTTACTGGGGACGAGTGACCGGATGTGATGAAACCCAACGACCGACAATAAGCAGTATAGAAAAACCACTAATGATATGCTTTCATTGTACGAACAACTAACGTGGCCCTTTATAAGACCCTAATCATCGTAGTCCTGCTCTATGGCGCAGAGGCGTGGACTCTTTCAAAATCGGATGAGGTTATTCTTGATTGTTTCGAGAGGAAAATTCTTCGAGTGATTTTTGGTCCCGTGCATAGACGGCGAATGGAGGAGGAGATGCAACGACGAACTGTCCGGGCTCTACAGCTAGTCAGAAGAGTAAAGGTCCAACGACTGAGGTGGCTGGGTCATTTTGAACGAATGGAACACGAATGCTCCGGCACGGAAAATCTTCGGATCAACACCCGAGGAAGGCGCAGTGGAGGACGACCACGACTCAGGTGGCGCACGCATATGGGAGGGGAACTAAACCAACTTAGCGTACGAAACTGGAGACAGCTGGAGACGCTTGTTGGTTGAGGCCCATGTCCACCACGAACTATAGCGCCACCTTAAGTAAGTAAGTAAGTAAACAATTTTTTTTTGTGATCCATGAAATTCAAATGAACTCTTATCTGTCCATAAAACTCAGTCCCAGAAGCTTATTGGTTTTTGTTTTATTCTCTTGGGCTAATATTAATCGCTTGAGTTTGCCATCGGGAACTATATGCATACTTTGAGTAAAAAATATGTTTTTAAAATGATTGCGTACTTTGTTTTCCACCCGAATCACCAATAAAGAACCTCGACAACAAATACAAATAATCTTAACAGTATTTAACTCTTGCATATGAACAATATCTTGTACTTAGATTTCAACTGAACATTTGAAGAACAGTATTTTTGAAAACAATCAATAAGTCATTTTACAGTATCACATGATTCACAATATGTGAAATTTCCAATTTGTTTCGTCCAGTTGTTTTCCAAATCGCGCGATTTTTTATTTGATTATTTTCAGACTGAATTTCGAAAGTAGTATTTTGTCAAACAGAATAAAAATTAAAAATTTAGATCAGATTGCAAGATCAGATTTTGTCAAACAGAATATAAAAATATAACTTCTATGTAAAAGGAATTGTCAATCCGAATTTTCGAGCTAAATTTTTGATTTTGAAAATGTTTAACATTTTTTCTTTGCCTTTCATTTTGTTCAAAAAAATTTATTTAGATACATATCTTTAATTCGAAATTTGAAAAGTTTGTTAATTAAATTTGGTATATACATAAAGGGTTATTTAATAAGAGCGCTACAAAAGTTTTTTTTAAATAAAACAAAAACGGCCGATACTGCTGCAATTTCACGTTCGATATTCGTACGTAGTTCATCAATCGTCGCTGGCTTGTTGGCATAGACCATAGACTTGACGTAGCCCCACAGGAAATAGTATAACGGCGTCAAATCGTACGACCGAGGAGGCCAAGCGACTGGACCATTTCGTGAATAACACGTTCTCCAAACTTGGTTTCCAATAAATTGATTGTGACATTCACTGTGTGAGTTGTGGCGCCGTCCTGTTGGAACCACATGTCCTCCAAGTCCATATCATTCAATTGGGGCCAAAAATATTCGGTTGTCATTGAACGGTAGCGATTCCCATTCACAGTAACATGCCGGTCTTGATTATCACGGAAGAAGTACGGCCCAATGACGCCGCCGGCCCATAAACCACATCAAACCGTAATTTTTTCGGAATGCAATGATGACTCATGAAGTACGTGTGGATTGCTGCCTGACCAATACCGCATATTTTGTTTATTGACGAAGCCATTCAGCCAGAAATGAGCCGGGTGAGTCGGTAGTAAATTTTAATAATTTCGACTCGTTGTTGGCTGGTATATATTTCCATCATGAAATGGCAAACCTTACTGAAGAGAAATATCAAGAGGGCGGCAAGAAATTCGGCGTCGTTTGCTGTCCCTGTCGCTCTACTTTTGTAGCGTCCCTGTGAAAAACCCTTTATAACTCTGCCCTTAAAAGCTAATTTCTTTTTTGTTAATAAAAATTGCAAAGTTCCAACTTGACTCTTTCTTTGTTTTTTACTTTGTTCTTAGTCGACAGTGATAATTTACTTCGCATTAAAAGGGTAATAAAACAACTCTGAGTTTTCGGAATTTATTTCCCACCTTACATGGGAACTAAGTCCACTTTTCGAAAGTAGTTTTAAATATTTTCCTCGAAAATTCGGATTCCCGGGGACTTATTTCCCTACACCGGTCAATGCATTGCTGCATGATTTTAGTTTTGATAGTACTGATGGTTTGGATGATGACGTTGATGTGCTTTGCAAACCAACATCAGTAGCAGGTGTAATCAAAATTGAAGCGGTAACTGACGATAAAAATGAAAGTAGTGTAGAGGAGTTGGTTGAAGAGCGTGGTTTGTCGGAGGATGGTGATGCCGATGATTTCGATCTTAGCATGGCAATAAGCGATAGTTTTGTTAGTATGATAAACAATCCCAATGCAGATCCGGGTCATTTCATACCATATTCAGTTCCTTCACTATCATCGATTCCATCCATAAGCAGATCTTGGAATCCATTTCCCTCACAGTTTTCCCAAACAAAAATGAATGAAATGGAATTCTAAAAAGCCATGTGGAAGAAACAGAACACTGTCTATAGTGCTGAACAAGTGAAATTTGGAGGGGAAACAGGCATTCTAGAAGTTCTACAGACTTTAGAAACGCCTTATCGAGTTTGGTCACAGTCCAGAAACTTTGGGGCAACGAATTGTAGACGAAAACAGAATCCATGCGGGGGTGAACGAGTTTGTAGTTTAATATGTCCGATTTACGAAAGTTTTTTTGTATATTATTTTACATGCCATATTTTAACCTTCCGACCGAAAATTTACACCGTTGTTTGAAATCAAATGAAAAGAAACAAATTTGAAAAAAAATCGGCAATGTATCCATTTTAACAAAAAGGGAAAACGAAATGACCCCGATCGCGACCGCCTTTACTCAACAACATCTCAACATTGGTACTATACGTCGTAACAGAATTAAAACCTATAAAGTACCGGAAGAAACGACGATGCTAAACTGCGATCATGGAACAAGACAGGAACTCGTTTCTTCTGTACACGGCATGGATGTTGCGTCCATATCTTGCAGGGACAACCGGGTTGTCAATCTCGTGTCAACATATGTCAGAATAAAACCGCCTACTTCAACTTATTCTTATAGTCAAACAGGTAAGAGTAAGGGGGTTCGATAGAAAAGAGAAGTCTATAATTAGCATTCAGCACATGGGAGGAGTGGATCTGAGAGAGAGTTTCATGAGAGTTTCATGGGACGCCATAAAATAGGCATGAAAATCCGAAAATGGACAAACCGTTTATTTTTTCATATGCTCTAGATATGACTGCAGAAAATGCATGGATCAACAAAGAACGCCGTGAATACAAATAAATGAAGCTCATAGATTTTAAGTTGGAAGTTGCAGATGTTCAGCCATATTTATTCGATTCCCTTACGACGCCTCTACGATGTTGTTTAGTTAAACATCGCGTAAAGATTTACACAGCACATGATCCGAAACGAAAAACCCCATACAAAAGTAGCACAACGAAATCATGAACGAAAAATTTCGCTCTCCTTTTCGTTTTGCAGTACGCAGCTGCTGCGAAATGATGGTGGGAAATTGGGTAATTTTAGTAGATTGCTTGGTACAATTCTCCACTCTCTTTTCGCACACGTTTATTGTCCGGGACATTATTTGCTTGCGAAAATGTGACATTTGTACTGCAGTGTTGCCAGCTTTTATAGGACGTATGGAATACCCAAACTCAAATCCGAACATCGAAAATGAAAATTTTGTTTGTAATTCTTATTAAATTGTTTTGAAAGACGACAATGTAAAATTAAAAATAGGCAGTCATAGCTAAAATTCTGTCAGAAAAAATGTTCCTGCGAAAATAATTAAAACAAATAAACAAACACTGATAGGATTCCATCATAAAAAAATTCCTGACACATGGAACAGTAAAGAAATTAAATATTTCAGGGGAAAGATTTATTTTATTTTTTGTGGAATTAACTGGGAAGTTGATCGGAAAAAGTTTTTCGTACGAACAAATTTAGAAAATTTAAACAAAATTTGCTTATTTATTTTGATAAACTAACTATATAATTTATAAGCAACATTTGAAGACCAAAATTGAGTTCAACCATCAAGTTTAAGTGGTCAAAAAAAGCAAAAGAAAATGTTTACGGTTTCGTCTTACGTACGTGAGTAACTGGGGCCTTGTACGAAAAGAATACGTTCACAATTGAAGTATGCATTTCATTTTTTATAAATACCTAAGGAGTCTAAAAATCACCAAACTTTAAAGTAAATAGTCTAAACTAGGATAATTCCAAAATGAAAATTGTAAGGAGCTAGCTGAAAGTTCGAGTATTCAAATCGGAGATAAATAGCCGGTTATGGAAACACTGCTACTTGTGCAGCAGCTGATGGAACTCTCCGCAAATTATTTTCGGATCATGTGCATACTACGATTTATTTATAAGCAATTTTCCGGCGCAATATTTCTAAATGAGGTTGGTGTCTAAAAGGCTAAGAATTTCGATAAACTATAACAGAAAACACTGAAATCTATTACTTTTTACTTTGAAACCGACACAAACTGTTTTAGATTCGTAAGTAAAATAATTGTAAACAAATAAACAGTCAAATTATCTGCATAAATCGGCCGATACTGCTGCAATTTCACGTTCGATATTCGTCGCTGGCTTGTTGGCATAGACCATAGACTTGACGTAGCCCCACAGGAAATAGTCTAACGGCGTCAAATCGCACGACCGAGGCGGCCAAGCGACTGGACCATTTCGTGAGACAACACGTTCTCCAAAATTGGTTTTCAATAAATTAATTGTTACATTCGCTCTGTGGCTTGTGGCGCCGTCCTGTTGGAGTCACATGTCCTCCAAGTCCATATCATACAATTGGGGCCAAAAATATTCGGTTATCATTGAACGGTAGCGATTCCCATTCACAGAAACGTGCCGGTCTTGAACATCACGGAAGAAGTACGGCCCAATGACTCCGCCAACCCATAAACCACAACAAACCGTAATTTTTTCGGGGTGCAATGATGACTTATGGAGTACGTGTGGATTGCTGCCTGACCAATACCGCATATTTTGTTTATTGACGAAGCCATTCAGCCAGAAATGAGCCTCATCGCTGAAGATGATTTTTCGATGAAAATCCGAATCATTTTCAAGTTGTTGCTCAGCCCAATTGACGAACATACGACGCTTCTGGTGGTCAAGCGGCTTCAGTTAATCTTGTAAGGATGTAGGCCAAGATCTTTTCGCAAAATTCGCCACAACGACGTCACAGAGATGCCCAACGCTTGAGAACGACGTGTGAGAGACACATTTGGGCTTTCTTCAACTGAAGCCTCAGCGGCAGCAATATTCTCGACACTACGGGCACTTCTTTGTCTCACTGGCACGCTCAATTGTTGATCTGCTAGGACGATTATGACGACCATAAATTGGACGTAGCGCTCTTAACGTTGAGGCCACTGACTCTGAATTTCGGTAGTTAATTTTAATAATTTCGACTCGTTGTTGGCTCGTATATCTTTACATCATGAAATGACAAACCTTACTGAAGAGAAATGTCGCTCTACTTTTGTAGCGTCCCTGTTGAAAAACTCTTTATGTGTCCTCCTAAATATATACAATTCCACCAACCACCACCGAATCTAATGCCTGGCCATATGTAGATAAATTCACAGACATCCTAAAACATTCCCTACCAGCAACAAAACTGAAGTAGAAGAAATAATATCACAAACGCACAATTATTCGTATTTTATAATAATTGTATTTGCGAACGAAATTCGTTTGGCGCAAACTTACACAACATGCGAAACTGGGCTGCCGAAATCTTTGGAATCACTCATTCAAACGTTCCAAGCCAAATTCATCCAATGCTCCACCTTCAGATATACGGCTTGATAATTCTGTCTTATCTAGCCGTAGGTCCATATTGCTTGCTTTTCTATTTTGTCCCATTCATATAATTTTTAATTGTTTAATTTAGTAAATAAATACTTATGTTAGAATTTATTAATTTTACTAATATTTTTTTTTAATCACAGATATAATTGTGTTTCTGTATTTGATAATTTGTTTTTACTAATATCCTAAGCATTCTTTTAATATCACCTAACAAAAAAAAAAAAAGCAACCAAGCTTTTGATGACTGAGAAAGTTTCATGCGACCCAGTAGTGCACTTTATTTCTCTTCATATTTTAAAATTAAGCTATGGGGAAATGTATTTTGACAGCGCGATGGCATTTAAATTATTTCTATAACGAATTACATAATAACACTTACCGCTTTTAGCGGGCTTTTTCATAAATTTAAGTCGTGTTCATCTGAGACTTTCATATTTTGTAGAAGAATAAATATAAGCGAATGGAAGGTACCTACAATTTGCCACTGAATTCCAATTCCAATGGCTAAATAGAGAACATTTCGCAGAAGGACAGTGATGTGGCGCATCTAAAAAAACCTTAATATGTAAGTTGTGTTTTCCAGGGATCGAAAATTAGACCCATCGCTCAGAAAGAGAATACTAGCCAGTGTAGCCAAATTAGGGTTTTCCCTCCTAAATTTAGGGTGACGAAAAGTGTCCTTTGCGCTGGGAATAATGCGAATAAAGTATTTTCTCTGTTATGTTGCCATCCTAAATTTAGCCATAATGGTCTGAACATCGATTATTATAAATGGAACGTTGTATTATGTTCTTCAAATACAACAACCAAGCCTTCTATTATCGTGCAGGACGGCGTGTTAAAGCTATAGAAGCATTCATAATTAAAAGAGAACACAAAAAAATACCAATCGACTCACATATAAAAAAATTTTTTGTCTGAATTAGGTTTTTTGTTATTAAACATTTGCTACGAGCTCTGACTTATTTAATAGAAAAAGTATACGGCAGCGTGAAATAAAAAAATGTAGAAAAAATAAAAATACTACCTCTTTACTGACGGCGGCGGATGCATGACAGTGTGGTACATATCCGAATGATTCGAAGGCAGGTATCCTCTTCAAAACAAGTGGTCCTCGCACTGTGGGTGACGAAAAATTCTGCGAGAGCGATGAGGTAGAGGAATTCGCTGACAAACTATCGGTTGTGTGAATATGAGTAGGGAACTTGGACAATTCGCTACTGTTCGAATTATCTTTTATTAAGGTTTGGTACTGCGAATCGGTAGACGAGCGGTGATTGCGATAATGTGCAATCTTATAATACAAGCAACTCTCAACGACACATTCATTATTCACATTATGACACTGAGCGTCATTCAATTCTTTACGATTATCATCACATTCACAAACACAGCTTTGTTTCTCATAATTTAAACTACTATTTAAATCAATATCACTCAAAATGCAATCATGTACATCGGTGGTGGACGCACTATGCAAATAAGAATCTAGATTTCCACGAACTCCAATCAATTGGCCAGATGTTAAAGACTTCGATAGATTTGCGTTATTTGTATCGCTAAGCGATTTAAATATCTGTTTGTTTTTTTCGTTGTTTGTTTGCAGCTGATGATGATATTGGTGATGGTGGTGATGGTGGTGGATTCTACTGCGACTTATATCTGCATCGATTTGTGCTACACTAGGAGCAGATGCTGACACTGAATCGGAAAATGGAGAAGTGCTACCTTTTTGGTAGCTATATTGGGGACTTCGAACGTTACTAGAACTGTGAGCTACATTACGGATTGCTCTATGTTCGTTATTACGGTTAAAAGACGATTGGTGTTCCGGATATGTCTGGCGACTCGAAATCAGACTTTCATCACTGGCACAACGACGCGATGTTATTTCATCGGTACGAAAATGCAGTTGCTTACTTAGTTTCGGAGTTAGTTTGCGAATAACCACAGCACTTGATAACGCGGCGACGGATTCAGCGGCAGGAACTGACTGTTGTTCAAAACCGAGTTGATTAAAAGGAATATCACTTAACGATCGATTCCCAAAAACTGTGCTATGTTCAACACTTTTAAGACGACCGAAACTATCGTAACGTAATGTTTTTTTACTAGCTTTAATTGAATCGTTTCGCTCATCATTCACGCGCCATTCAAGACCGTCCGACAACGGTGGCTGCTCTCTGTCGATCGCTTCGGAATTGTTATTGTTGTTTATGTTATTTGTGCTATTATTACTCCTTGCGATCGTTGTGTACACAATATCATAGTCTTGCTCACCGCCGGATACAGATTTTATACTACCAACACAACTGTTGTCACTTACACTCTGATCCGAATTTGTGTTATTGCCAGCGGAAAAACAACCTAAAAACTCACATCGTTCGTCACCTTGATCATCTTCGTCTTTGTTGGGTGCCCTCGTCACATTATTCTTAGATTTTCCAATTAGTGTATTTTGTTTTTCGAATCTTTGGAGTTTTCGACGAAAACTCGCGGGATCATAGTAGGAGTTATCCAATGAATTTTTCTCCTGGTTTTTACTGAGTTGACTGACCTGACTTTTACTTTTATTGCTATTGTTGCGTTTTTTCTTCGATGGTTTTGGTGGTACAGGAGGCGGAGAAACTATTGCTTTGATTGATTTCGGTATCGCTGAAGATCGATTTTTCCCAACAAGTACAGCAGATCCATTATATCCTGGGTTGAAATTGTCTTCTAGTAAGGAACGGGTAAACTTTTGCTTTTGTATATAATTATTTGACGCGTTTGTTCTAGTCGGATGTTTTGAGATGGCCTTACTGTGGCTGGCGATTGTATAACAACAAATCGAAGGGGAGGAAGATGAAATGGGCAGCGAGGATGACGATGATAGTGTTGATGTTGACACCGCGGATTCAGATATAGATGAATGGGAATTATTTTCACCGGCGATTGTCACAAACGAGGAATCATTGAACTCACGACGCGAGCACGATTCTTGACAGACTGAATCCGAATTTAGACTTTTTCTATAAAATTTGCTATTCATGTATGCATAGTCCTCATGAATTGGTGCTAGCAATGTAGAGGATTGTGGTGCTGCTAGTGGCGCCGGTGAAGCTGCCGAGAAGCTTTCCCGTGTATATAAATGAAAATTTTCTTCACAGCATGGGTGATTTACTTGAGTCTGCGTAGAAATACTCATCGCTTCACGTTTGTTTACAGTTAATTTTAAAGCTTCTAGTGTCTGTGCATTTGAATATATCGATTCATCGCCCATTTTTAATTCTTTCGCATCTGTATGGACTTTCTTTGGCGATGAACCATTCTCCATAGTTGAGCCAAAACTTGCTGACATTTTTTTATTCATAATCAATTCGAATAACCAAATTTTTTTTCCACCTCACGAGTAAATATGGAAGACGGACAAAAGTGTAAGATTTTATTTCTTTATTATAACTGCTTGGCACATTACTCTACTCAGCGACTGAATGAATTCAACTTTGGAGATGTTCTCAGCTAAAAGAAATTTATAAATAGAATGAAACATTTTTGGACAAATTATCTTTGGATATTTTATGTGTTTGAATTAAAGTAAAATGTAAAAGTACCTTTGTGTCACTCCGATCTGTTTGTTCCTTCGATATACCTTTGAGTTGTGGATTGTTGATTGGTGTTCCTTAGCGATAAATACCCCAGTCAATAATTTTACGTGCTAATAGGTAAATGCATAGAATATGTACGTCAAGTTAATTTGTAGGAATTGGCATTCGGCCCATTTTTTAGCAGAGTATGAATTTGTGTATTTGTTAAACCTAACAATTTTTTTCCTTGGGGAAGATGCGCTGATGTGTTTCTATGTACAATAAATGTTGGATGAATTCGTCGCAAAGCATAGTTCTGCAAAGAAATTAATAAAATTTATGTCGATTTTGGACCTTTCAATGATTTATTAATAAATTGTAACTAAGACAGCGTAATTGTCAAAAGATAAAAAAATGCTGGTTTCTCAAAATCTGGTATTGATAAAACTATTAATTTTAAGTTTTATCTCAATTAATGTTAATAATGGCAGGTACGAGCAATTCTTATAGTTAAGAAGTTACGAATGAAGCCTCCAATTGATTGCCTACTTTATAATTTGCCTGATGCGTAGGTTTTAAGATGCATCGAAGGTCGTAGTTTCGATGTTGGAGTCTTATCATAATCAACAGATATGACAGAATCTTAACATAAGTATTTTAACTAGGCATTTATTTATTATAAATTTATTTTAGTGATTTATTTAATATTGGGTATAAACAGTAATTACCTATATTAAATAGTTATTTATCTATTATAATCGTTGGATGCAAACTTTTCACACACGAGCTTTATATTCGCTATAAAGCTGACTTTTAGTTTAAAGTCGCGACGCGATCGTATGACTGAACAACATGTGTGCGAGTATTTGTGCCATGTTTGTACACTTAAATTTAACTAATTTAAAATGTTTAAATAAGAAATAGGTATGCATGTTCTAGAATTTAATTAATAAGTATTTTGTTAACCAAACCCATTTTCAGCTGCCAATTTTGACAACCAAACTCCGTATAAAAAAAACTGTTTGTAAAATAGTCTTTTTATATTACATATTTTTGTTACAGCAACCATGTAAACATACAAAAAATTCTCCTTCATTTACAGAGATCTCGACAGAGATTGTTGCCGTTACGAGCGAACGACCTTTCTTTCTCCGTCTCTGATAACGTTGCTTAATATTGTACATATATGACGTAACATGCATAGTTCAGTCTGCGGTGTAGAATGAAATAGTCTGATTGAAATCTTCTTTTGCGGCGTTGCATCGCTTTGTGCTGATAATACAACTGTGTGTGGTCGATTTTCGAACACTAGGCGAAACTAACTTCTGGGAGTAATTCATAGTTAACAGAAACGTAAAGGACCCCATCCATAGAATCCTTCGCGTCCGTTGCGGCATCGTATTCGACTTTCAGGTTGATAGGATTCACAGCAGGTTATGGATGGCGAACCTATCGATCAAAAACCGACTGGTGCCATCCAGCAGGCTATTCAAAAGTTTTGTGGTGACCAACTAGGTAAGTCCGATCGTCATTTTCTCAGTGAGTTCGAGAAAACTATACACACAGTGAAAACTGACGGAATATTCAAATTATTGAGCTTGCAGCAATCACTATTTAGGTGCTGTATGTTGTGCTTCATTTTATCTTGCTTTCATTGAATACTTTATTGTTACGCTTAAACTGGTTCAAATAAACAGTTGACGGAAATATTTTCACGGTCGATGTGCTGTCATTAGGACCCTGATGATGATGCGCTAAGTGTTTCGGCTCCGACCGATAGCTGCTTTAGGTAACCTACCTTAACCCAGAAGAGGAATGTTCCCATATTCATTTCCATCTACTCTTACCTAACTCTTAATTATAAAGAAAATTCAACATTTTAAACTAATCCAGATCGAGTCATCATATATATATTTGTTATACGTTGTTATTCTTCGTAACTTAACTCGGCATTATCGTTGCGGTTTTGATTAAAGTAGACGCATGTAGACATTCTGAAACAGTTACAAGTAAAAGAAAAGCAAAAAAGAGAATGCACTAACAAATATGCAACGCCCACGGGTGTTATTGGAATCGAATGCACATCTTAACCGTTTTATCTACGAGTACAACTATTGTTTTGCTTGTAAAATGAATGGAACACAGCTCTTCACTCGCCTAACAATTCAAACTTTTCACACTATGAATATTCATGCAGGGTGTTTCCGATTGACGCGTTTGACATTTTATTAAAACAATGAAACAAAAATGCTCGCTTGGCCATTTTAAGTGAATATCATGTTTTGTAACATTAATAACATAGAGGACCTACATTTTTCTGAACAATTTATTTTCATTTTAATTAAAAACCTTGCCCCCAAAATTTGCTCTTTTCCTCCTAAATACCATCTATCTACTTTGAAAAATATTTTGCATTAATTAACCCTCTAGTAGGCACATTGGTAAAAAATACGTTGTTTTAAATATTGTCATATGCTGATCTGAGGGTCACTTAACGACCCTACAGAAGTACTCTAACAATGTACTTATCACGGATTACATTACGCCATTTACATCCCATTCCCGTGTATACGGACGGATGAAATATTTTTTTTCGTAATAAACAATTTAACAACAAAGAAAAAAAATGATTTGGTGAAGAAGAACATGGGCTTATCATTCAATAGTTTGTAATTTTTCATTCATATCAAACGACTGCAATTCTAAATCCATTACAATGTTCGAAAAATATATCAAATGCAAGATTTTTTTGGAAATGAATTAACTTTGTTACCCATATTTTAAATAGCCGCATCCCAACGGCATATGACTTTCTACCAATAGTTCGTTATCTTGTGAAAAAAGTGAAAGAAACTGGCATCCTCATCGATAAACCAAAGCGTGAAAAGCCAAAAACAGTGCGTACACTGTTTGGTGCGGAATTTGGTCCAGAGGCATAATTGGGCCATTTTTCTTCGAAAATGAGCAAGGAGTAGCCGTTACAGTCAATGGCGATCGTTATCGGGCCATGTTGAACGAATTTTTGTTCACAAAAATTGAAGAGGAGGATATTGGCAACATTTGGTTTCAACAGGACGGCGCTACGTGCCACACAGCCGAAGCTATACTCGATGTTTTGCGCCCTGTTTTTGAAGATCGCATTATCAGCCGCAGAGCTGATGACGTTTGGCCACCTCGGAGCTGCGATTTGACACCGTCGGACTATTATTTGTGGGGTGCCGTAAAAGATAAGTGTTACGACGACAAGCCAGAGACAATTGACGCTTTAAAGGACAATATTCGTGAAGCCATTGGTGAAATACAGCTGCACACAATCGATAATGTGCTTAAAAATTGGACCGATCGTGTAGGCTACTGCATGGCCAGCCGAGGCAGCCATTTGAATGAAATTATTTTCCATTATTAACCGGAAGGATTGTACTTTCAAATAAAAAAAAAAAATCAGAAAATATTCAGTAGTTTTTTTTATAGCATTTTCAAAAAAAAAAAAGTTATTTGGTACTCTTACTGTTCTAGCATTTACTCAATTAAATTAAAACAATGTAATACGGAGTGCAAACTTTGAAAATAATATTAATAAATATGATTCAGCCTTTTCCAACTTATTTTTACTGAAAAAAAAAAGGTACACTTTTCCGAAATTAAAATTTCTTTTTGCCAAATTAGTTGCTATCATAGTAATGATTTTTTTTTTATGACGGACGCTGCTCTCAGTTGTTTTATAAAAAATACCTCCGAAGTTTTTTGCTTGAGATTTAAAACTTAAAGTTAAATTTTCAATTTATTCATGTTAATTTCTTTGGTATTTATAACGCGTAGTAAAAAAAATAACGTGATTTTAAGATAAAGAGCGCCAAACACATTTTTCGCCCACTTCTCAAAAAATACAATGCCTACATTTCATATTATTAAAAATAAAAACTTTTTATAGAAAGCAATAACAAATTGCATTGCTCCCTTTGAGCTTATCTACTTGATGAGAGTTATCTGCTGTTCTTATCTTAAAGAGACTAACGTCAAGTCGTTCGTCGTGCCAAACCGTAACAAATAGTAACAGATACAGAATCCCCATGATTATTTCCAGCATATACTTTAATGATATAAGGCTACTTATATTTTATCTATATTTTAGAACTCACCAATGTTCATCCATTCTTGACGCCTGTTAAATAGACGAAATAACATCAAGGTCTATAGGCATTTACTTTGACCGTCAGAACATAGAATTGCATTTGGACCTCTTAGCAATTCGTCCTTACATTGGCACTCTTGTATTTATTTATATATCGAAATACATAGTCACCTTATTTTGACTGATGCGCTGGTGTCCTCACGTTATGATAGTATCTACAGTTTGAGATACCATACTGTTCAATAGGTTAAATTCTAGGTTTTTCTTAATTATTCCTCAACAAATAAATGTGATGGTAGATACTATAGTTTCAATTTTTTCCGACATACCTATGAATTTGGCTATTGCACTAGAATGTATGTATATCACTTGGAATTGATTGCAATTTATGTTAACAAAAAAAAGCAGCGCAGTGAATCCCTTTCGGGTTTAAAGAAACAGAGATAACATTGAAAATGCTTTGTATATAACAGTAATAACACTTATTATATTATAAGAATGGCTTCGTAGACACTAAAGTGCCACGAAATATTTCATTTAAAAAGTCAATAAGCCTTACAGTCCACGACTGATATATAAAATCTCTAAGATCCAAAAAAAATCCTATATCCGAGGTGTGCTCATATGCGACCAATTAGGTATACAAGAAACAAAGTCTACAGTGTTGACTGTAATAACGTTTTGTGGGCTGCTTTTCTTAAAAATGCAAGCACAAGACTAAAAAATATAAGTATGTTTTTTTTTTAAGATCCTCCAGGTTCTACTTCACATGCAACGACAGGCCAATACTGGTTGCTTTTGTTAGTATTATTTTTTGTTGTTTATACATATACGACTTGCTACATTGGATTGTCCGTAAGAATAAAGAACTGGACGCCGCTTTTACGGCGTCATATATGGTTCTAGACCCGTTGCAACATGGACCAGGCTCCTGCAAATGCTGATTTGCTCACGTGCACATCCCAATTGCTTTGGTCGTATCTATGTGTGGCCGAAATTTTATCAGCTGAGACCGGTTCACCTGACATGTTCTAACCCATATATCTTCAGGAAGCTGTTGTCGGAATGGAAAAACAGTGTGATGGTACCGGAAAACTTTTCCATGAATTCCCACAATACAAGGATATAGGTACTGGAAACTCTGGGTTGGCTTTTTACCGCGATTTGTATCGCGAAAGTTTTATCCCTTTTTGAGGGATTGTCTGTTAATTTTAATATACGTGAAGGATAAAGGGACATTTTAGCTATTAAAAGGATTTTGAAACACTTAACCGAACCAATTGAACAATTTGTATGTAAAATAATGTTTCTATACCTACATAATAATGTACAGAGATAGGAGGTCGGTTCCCTAACGATAGTTCATTCGAACACATTAGCCAAATTTAGTCAAACTTCTTTCCCTTACGCAAAAGTTGGGCGGAAGAGAACGAAAAAGGGAGAACAAAAAATTCCCCCTACATAAAAAAAAACTGTAAATGGGTACGACACGTCGGATTCCTATCCTCTTTTACTAAGTCTGACAACTGACTGACTAGATGTATTGCAGTTTTTTTGGCCCAGAGTGGTCACGTGAATAGTTTTGCAGTTGACGTTTATGGAGGGGAAGCAGACAAATCTAGTCAAGAAAACCCTGCCTGCATAATAAGTTGACATTTCGAAGAATCAGATTTGAAATAAAAAGAGTGGTCGCTGCAGAATTCGAAACAGTTGAAAAAAGGGCCGGAGAGAAAAAGGTGTCATTTCTGAAGCTGAAGCTAATTTCTGAATTTTCGTACGATGTTTAACAATCATTAGTTCGCATAATACTATAATAGTTTTGTGATAGGCAACCGTGTTACATTTTAAATGAACTTTTTTGGAAATAACAATTTTTGGAAAATTTGCGAAGGCCTTTTCAAAATAAAAGAGGGCAAAATGAAACAAAGGTAACTCTGACAGCGAGAATACAAAAACAACTCCAGTTGTCTAGTCAACGCGTTCGGATACCTATTTAACATAAACTAGGTATTCGAACATCACCAATATTAGCCAAAGAAATTTCTTTGGGATAGTTGGTTATAGCTGAAGGATCGTTGTCAAATATTTATTTGATTTCATTTATATTTTGTGCTCGTATAGTATTAAAATAGATGTAAGCAGCAAAAGAATCAAACTTTTTGATTCCTGCAATAAAAGCAATTCAAATCTTGATCTTAAATATAAATTTGTGTTTTTTTCTAGGTTCTACTGATATTTGAATTTAATAGCTTAGCCGAGGTAGACAGTCCCGAACTACCTCAAAGTTGAAGCTGTCCGTCGTGACGTTCTGTCCCTTCTTGTTGACAGCATATGTTTTGTTTCGACCTCATTTACCACTAAGCCTATTTTTGCTTTTCTGTACTGATACTTGCAAACGCACCAGTGACAGCTCTCTGTGTTCTGCCAATGATGTCGATGTCGTTAGCGTATGCAAGTAGTTTTTTTTTGTGCTAATTTTCTCACTATTGATGTAGAAAAATTCACATGACAACGCGTCATCTTGTGTAAATCCTTTTTCGACATCAAAGTTCTCGATGATGTTGTTTCCGGCCTTTATGGAGAAGCGAGCTTTCTCCATCATCATGTGCACAATCTGAAAAGTTTGCCAAAACTAGACATGGCTCTATATAGCTCGTCTCCATAAGTGCTGTCATATACGGCCTTTAAATCGATAAACAGAGGGTGGGCATCGACTTGGACTTCTTGGGTTTTCCCCTGGATCTTCCGTCACATGAATATTTCGTCGGCTATGGACTTACCGGGCCTAAGACCGCATTGATAAGGCAGTAAGGCAGACAGGATCTTGTATGCGATGCTAAGGAGACTGATGTCTCTAGAGGATATCATTCCTTGTGGATCGGGAAAATAATTGTGAGGCTCCACTCATCAGGCATACTTTCCTCTTTCCAAATCTTGGAGACGAGTCGGTGTATGGTCTCTACCAAGCCATCTACCAAGCTTGGACATTGCTATCCTCTCTTCGTTTTGGATTTCATCGCCGAGGTTGAATGGTTCAATCTGACTGACAGCGGAATTCGTCTTCGTCGTTAAACAGTCTGCTGAAATGGTTTTTCCATGTCCTCGGCAGACTGTGATTCCACTACAAGGTTTCCTTGTTTGTTTTTCCAGGCTTCTCTGCTCGGGTCTTGTTGCCGTGACACGTTCTTTTTACCGTTCGATAAAACTTCCTAACATTGTTCCTGAGGTTTCGTGGGGGTCGTTTGGTGAAACCTAGCACATCAGTTGTGGCGTTTCTGACGGCTTCTTGCCATTGATGCCACTGGTCTTCAGTACTTGATGCTGGCTGTACAGGACTTTTAGAGGATTAGAGAGTGATAATCGACAAAAGTTCTGGCGGTTTCTTGCGTTTGTATGTACATATGACTTTAAATGCCTGGGTAACGAATCTTACTGTATTATATTGCTGGTGCACATGTGGATTCAAGCCACCCTGATTGGAAATAAGTCCAAATAACAAAGGTAGGTGTACTTACGCTTTCACACCGAGCCGAAAAATGATGCATTCACACCGAACTAGTTTTCGTTTGACGTAGCAATCAATTGTGAGGCACTAATCGTTGAAAACTATTTTGGTTACAAATATAAGCCCGTCAAATAACTGTGGAAAATGATTTTAAGTTGTGAGTTGTGACATTTGTTCGGTCAGCCATTCTGCTGGATTTGCTGACTATTGCAAAAGGTGTGTTTGTTTCAACAACCCAACGACTCGTTTTGAAAAGTGAAATATGTATGGGAAAACTTCTGTTTTCGATTAAGTTTTCGAGTGTTTTCAGGAAAACCCGGCTTTCGGCTCGGTGTGAAAGGCTATTAGTTCGCACTCAAAGTGAGAAATAATTTCACTTAAAAGTCAGTGAACACAAGAATTAAGTTAATCATATTCCCAACAACACAAAAAAACGATTTGCATTTCAAAATATAGAAAAACATAGTGTATCGCAATATATTCACAAAATGTAAGTATATTTTACCAAAAAAAATTTATTATTTTTGAAAGTTAGATAAAATAACAATGGCGAACTGGAGGTACTTCACAATCTAAGTCTTCATTCCATGCGGATTTCATTTCCGTGAATTTTTTTCCCTCCACCTATATTGCTACCTTTATTATTTGCTTAAAACGTATATACGATTTAAACTGTATCGGCAGACTTGTGCAAATATTTAAAAACAATTATTATAAATTTATGCTACGCGCAATTCAAATTCCACATTACTATACCTAATTACTTTACGTTGTTGCAAATTTCATGGAAGTACAGTGAAACTGTTTACTTCGGTTTTATTTTTGAACATATGAAGCGCAATCATGAATATATAAATATTACATTTATTGAAAATGTGTGCACATTAGCACATACAGTTAATGCGCATGTGTATTTAATTCGTTCATATAAATATTTGACTCACCGTCAACATCAATAGGTGTTGCTTTCAAGTATTCTAATTCAATGCAGTAAGTCTTACGTCACATATTTACAAATGGTTTATACCTAACGTAGTGCACATTCGGTTTGATGCAGGGCTTACCTTCTTATCCAAAACAACAAAAATCAATAGAATAACTTTCAGAAATATCGAACCAAAACACACGAACGATTTTCTCTTTCTTTCCGGAAAGAGAAAGCACAGACAGAACACGATCTCACACAGATTCTTTTTAACACTTTTGCAGCTTTATGCCCACACTTGACACTTGAGGATCATTATTGCGGCGTTACGATATTTTCATGATCTATTATATTCTTCGCCTTTGTGGGCCCTACGTTAAAGATGATTATTTTACGCGAACGTCGGACACTCAGATTGATATCAATTAAAAACCAATGCGAACACAAACACGAACATTATAATGTTCTCCATTGATTTCAATAAAGTACACTTTCAATGACCCTTTGCTAATCCTGTTGAATGTGAATATAGCGAATATACCTATTGTAAACTTATCTGCGCAATCTGTTTTGCTTTTGGACTCGAATATACAATACATACATAGGAAGTAGATGGAAATTCACTTATTTTGTTTCAACCGAAACAATTTTTGCATAGGTTTTTTTTCCGTTCTGCGGAGACAAGTATCTAAGCACATTCACGAGATAACATAAAAGCAGATAAATGATTTTATGTGCCATATTAACCGCACCCGAGTCATCTTATACGATTTTAGGAGTGATCAAGTAGAAAACTTACTAATTTTAACACTAAAATTTAAGTAGGTACGAAATCCAATGCACAATACGAGTATAGTCGAATTGATTGCGTTCTTATTTTGCATACACTACACATTCCGCAGCCGCTGCCACTAGGTGCTTAACTTATATGCCAAAATGCCGCAGCACAACACAGCACTGATTCGTATGGGTAGATGAAATGCCCACAATAAGCGAAGAAACCGAAACCCCGCGATATGAATACGTAAATACACAAAAAGATCATGGAGCAAATAAACATGGTTTACTTGGAGCGAGGCAGATATTGGATTTATTAGAGATAGGTGGAGATGGAGAACGAGAGATTCATACGGTTTTAAAGTACTAAGCGAATCATCATTCAGCGATTGTACAGGGGAACATTTTGATTAGGTACCTTTTTCATTTCATATCAACGGAGAGTGATGCCTTTTCTATAAATAAATAGTATTGTAGATAGTACTAATCGAAAGACGTCTATATGTATTGGTTGAGTTTGAAGTCTAGTTTAAATTTAAATCCTTCTATAGTCACATAGCAAATGGTTATAGTACAATGGGGCGCACAGTGGTGTGTTGATTTCTTTGCATTTGCTTTTAAAGCGATGCTTTTGAAAATATCTAAGATCTAGAAATTTTAAGTATATTTCAACAATACAAAAAAAACCTAGTCACCAAGAATATTTATTAGAAATTTCTTCATTACTCTTTTTCTTTGTAATCATCATTCTATTCTTTTAAAAAGTCTATGTAATATTGTTGAATGAATTCTTGGAATTGGATTGTTAGTTTACATATTTTTTTTAGTTTGGGAGTGACGGCATATTTTAAGTAAAGCTCAAAGCCAATATTGAACGAGAAATAGCGGCCGAGAATAATCGAAATCGTCTATATGAAAAATTGGGTTCAACGAATCGCCCGCTGCATACGTTCCCGTGGTGGTCATATGAACGTAGTCGTTTTGATAATTCAAGCCAATAACATTTTTTTTCTGATAGCTCAAGTAGTTTGCATTTTATTTAAAAAATAAGTTGTCAAGTCCTTAATGAAAGGTTTATGGGCTGGTTGCATCATCAAGCCGTATTTTTTCCAAAATGGCCGTGTTATCGCGTCTTGACACCGTTGGACTTCTTTCTTTGGGGTTATTTGAAAGAAAAGGTGTACGTCGATAAGCCAGCAACAATTCAAGAGCTAAAGGATGAGATAGTTCGGCACATTAACGGCCTCAGCGTCATCGAAAATTTGGACCATCGGATGGAGGTGTGCCGCCGAGGTCGCGGCGGCCATTTGGCCGATATTTTGTTCCATACATAATTAAACCGTACCAATATTATCAGGCGCAGTGGCTTAGTGGTTAGTGTGTTGGACTACTAAGCGAGGGACTCAGGTTCGAATCCCGCAAAAACCCAAATTCCAACTTAGGGTTTTTTCCAATGCGCCGCCTCTCGCGAACGTCTGACAAACATCCGAGAGTATAACTGTCTTAAGAGCTTCTCAATTAGCCGTTTGGAATCGGCATAAAATTGTAGATCCCTTCCATTCGTTCCAAAAATGAAACTCACACAAAGCGAATGGTTGTGAGAAGCTAGGCCTTGGGTCTCTACAGACCTGTTGCGCCAACTATATATATAATATTATCATAATAAAAAGAAATGACGATAATTTCCTTAACAATTTGTGTTTTATTCAAAATCAACATCGGCCCTTAAAACTTAACCACCCTTTATTAAAAAACAACAGCAACACTTACAACCAAATATTATAACAGTTTCGACTGCCACAAATCCTTTTCTTTATGTTATTTTTCAACCAAATTGTTTCTGTTAATAGTTTTGTAAAAAAAAAACTGCTTTCCATAATAATTTCTTGATTTTGCTTAGAAAGTAATGAAAATAAGTCTGAGACGCAACATTTTTAACTTTTTATCCACGCTTGCTTTGAGTTTAAAAAAAACTTTCCACTTTCCCAACGGACACTTGTACCTCAGTTTTGATTGGGATAGATCGATCACATGAAAAGTTTTTTTCAGCTGCAGTCTATGGAAGGGTTGCCGACGAATCTAAGTAGTAGCTAGTTCTTGCGATCAAGGTATGTAAATACATCTAGTCCCGACCGATCTAGTCAACTTAAGATAACAAAGTTTTTGAATATATCCGGTGTATTCTAAGTTTTGTAGTCGAAGATTTGAAATGTAAATTACTAAATTATTAAGTAGGTCTTGGATTATTTTTTTTAAAATCGGTCAGGGTATGTAAATAAATTTATTTGTACTTTTTTTTAAGTATGTTTCAGTGACTACACTCCTTTGCCATTATATTTTCAACTAAGATACAAACGAATCTTCATTTTAAGTGAATTTTAATGAAACAAGTGTCGGACATTTTGTAGTATATCGTCACACCGCAAAAGTTTGAAAGCGACTTATAAAAAGTCTGAACGGTGGCGTTTTAAATTTGTTTTTTTTTTTTTTTTTTGTATGGGGGTTTATAACGAAATTTTTGACTAATTTATGAAAATGTGTCGAAAAATATTTTCTTCTTATATAAAATGATGGATTACATTTTCCAAAGTAAAAATTTGTGCACTCAAAATTTAAGAAAACTGATGAAGAACTCCAGCAATACTAAGAGCATAGACAATAAATATACAGATATCTTATCCATATCATAAACTAAGCACTAAATAC
This sequence comes from Cheilosia grossa, assembly GCA_963082955.1. Taxonomy (NCBI): domain Eukaryota; kingdom Metazoa; phylum Arthropoda; class Insecta; order Diptera; family Syrphidae; genus Cheilosia; species Cheilosia grossa. Next base: position 45,040,289 of record OY720144.1, on the reverse strand, counting down.
ACGGTCAGCTCCCGCGCACCTATCCGATTCCCCCGCAAATTTTTAAAAAAAATGCACTCTTAAATTTACTTTCTATAATCTATGAATACATGTGAAACAAAAAAAAAACTAAATGGAGGGGGCATAATCATAAACTAAGTATTAAATAGACCGCCAGCTCTTCCAACTTAAGAGAGTTTGCCTACAAGCTGGTTTCTGTGTTTCTATGTGCGACAGCATGTGTGCCATGTTAAAGTAAATTAGACGCACGCATAAACTTGCACATGGCAACCTGTCATATGACTGACAGCTTATTCTGTGGTGACATTGGAAAAAATTTAAGTAATGTAAAGATAAAATAATTTTAAACATAGCGCCATCTACCAAAGCACACTGGCGCTTAAAGCAATGTAATCCGACACTCACCCGATGCATTCGCCATCTGATGATGAGCATGGGAATATTGCGGTGATGCCGGACGCGGTGGGTCAGCCATTTTTTGGGCGACGAATAAATTGAGTTTTTTGAAGATAGAGAATAAAGAGGACATTACAATAATTCAAATAATTGGCCGTTACGGGACGTGTTAAGAAAACGGTTGGTATGGTGTGGTGAACTTAGTAAAAATGTATATTTCATTAAAACGAATATTACAAGGACTTATTTTATTTTACGTAGATACTCCATACAGTACACGATGCTTACATTTTGGTTGTAAGCAATGGAAAGTGATGAACTATAGGGATCATCGGCAAAAATAAAATAAAATCAGTATCTATAAATAATTATTTCGAATTTTACTGATAGTATACCTATACATTTTAGTTTCTGTTCTTTCCCATACAGTATACAGAAAATAAATTCATTTTCGTTGATTGTATCTGCAAGTCATTTTTGTTATTAAAGTGCAATGAAAATTTAGAAAAAAATTATTTTAAAAAGTTAAGAGAATATTTTTTTTTGTCAGCCAAAGTCCTTTTTTCGCCGTGAGAATTTCGTTTTGAAGGTAACATTTACGTTAGTTTGAAACTCTTTTGTTTATTAAATTGTCGAAATTTTGTAATAAATTTAATTATTATTTTTTTTTTTTAATTTTTATTTTCTGTTATGACACCTAAAATTCATGAAAAGATTTTTAATCAGAACTGTTCCCACTCAAAAATGTTCATATCTCTGCACTGAACCCCAACATACTGTTACATTTGAGCTGAGATTCGAAAAGATAAAACACTATTGAGTTAAACTTTTCTAGTAAAATCACTTTTATTACACTTTTAGGGATTATTCACTTATTAAGTACCAAAACAATGTTACTTAAACAATTCTTCAACGATTCAAACCAATCACTTATTTCACTCTATTACTTTTGCACTTATTTATCTTCACAGCCGATTACTATCTCGAACTTTAACCAATCACTGATAAGAATCAACTGTCCCCCAGTTCTAAAACCTTTCCTTTTATATCTGCTCTGCCATCTCTTCGAGAACTTTCTAGCTAATTCCAATTGGTTCTACAATTGGCTCGCATACTTTTCCCCTTTTCAGCAATTGATAAAATTCGAGTTAATTCTGGCTGGTTCTAGAATTAGCTTAGTGGGGCATTGACAGATTTCAGTCTCCAATTGGAAGTGGAACTTGTTTGGTGACTAATGGGTTGTTTACATTTCACCATTTTAGGTTCCACGATTCATTCCACGCCACAATACTTTAAATTTTAATATTTGATACCCTGTAAAGTAGGTACAGCTTGAACAGGGAAATCCATCCTGCTCAAAGGAATCATAGGATTAGTATAGGACTGCACAATCCAGCTCGTCAAGTGGGTCAGACGTATTAAGTTAAGATCGCAGTTCGTATCTGACTTTCAAGGGCGCTTGGCGAGTTCGCGCAGTGCAACATAAATTTTGTTTATATATTCCTTATCAATTCTTCCATTTGAATTTGTTGCCTTTTTTCTGTCGACATTCGCCGGCGAAATAATTTTTCGCCAAGAACAACAAACGAAAACAAAAGAATTACTGTAACTACAAAAATGTATTATTTTATTCCTACGAGTGAATATTTCTCAGTTTATTCCTTTATTGATACGTTGATTACATACACTCCGTTCCAACTGAATATGTACAAGCTTTTTCAAATCTATGCGGCTCATTATTTCCACATAATGTGCATGAATCTATAATTTGATGCTGCTAACTATTTATCTGTCTGTAATGTTGCCAAAAGAAATGAGAAAGAATAATTCAAAAAGCACCGTTATTTTTTCTCTGGCTCTCTCGCAAAATGGGAAAAATGCAGTTTTTTTTGTTTGCGTCAACTGAATCGGTACATAGTCATTATCTTCATTGTTCATGTGTGTTCCGAGAAGAATGACCCGTTTAAAATTTTTATTTAAGTTTTCTGAATGAGTTAATTTATTTAACTGTCATTTGTTTGTGAATTTGGAGAACGATGGGTAGAGCAAAATCACTTAGCAGTGTTGAGAATTCTAAGATCGATTTACTTAAGGAACAAGGATTAACCGGGCGTGCTATAGCTACTGTGGCGTGGAATGAATCGTGGTGAAATGAAAACAAACTAAAATGGTGAAATGAAAACAACCCCCATTAGTCACCAAACAAGTTCCACTTCCAATTGGAGACTGGAATCTGTCAATTCCCCACTAAACTAAATTAACTGGGAATTTATCAATTGCTGAAAAGTGGAAAATGTATGTCAGCCAATTCTAGAACCAATTGGAGTTAGCTAGAAAGTTCTCGAAGAGATGGCAGAGCAGATATAAAAGGAGAGGTTGTAGAACAGGGCGACAGTTGATTTTTATCAGTGATTGGTTAAAGTTCGAGATAGTAATCGGTTGTGAAGATAAATAATAGAGTGAAATAAGTGATTGGTTTGAATCGTTGAAGAATTGTTTAAGTAATATTGTTTTGGTACTTAATAAGTGAATAATCCATAAAAGTGTAATAAAAGTGATTTTGACTAGAAAAGTTTAACAGAATAGTGTTTTATCTTTTCGAATCCCAGCCCAAATGTAACATTGGTGTCAGAAGTGGGATAAAACTTATTCTGTGCTGAAGCGTGTGTTATAAAGAAACATTAAAAAAAAAAAAAAATTTAATTAAAGTGAATTTGTGATTTTCGAAATTACAAGTGACAAACAAAATGGGTCGTGTATTGCTACAACTAAGCATACCCCAATTAAAAAGTGAATTAGAAAAAAGGAATCTCTCCACAGCTGGAGGGAAAAGTGACCTCATACTTCGTCTGCAGGAGGCTGTCCAAAATGAGGGAGAAAATCCAAAGACCATGCTTTTCGACGTGGCAGAAGAACAAGTAAGTACAGGCGTTGATATAAGCGCTATGATGGAATTACTTCTTGCCAAGATGGAAGAACAGAAGAATTCTCTAGAAGAACAGAAGAATTCTATGGAATCTAAGTTCGCAGAACAGAAGACTTCTATGGAACTGAAGTTCACAGAACAGAAGATTTCTCTTGTCACCGCACAAAAAGATGCCGTGGAAGAATTTAAGAATGTTCTAGAAGTAAAAATCGACGCAATTGATGACAAATTAAACGAGCATGAAACAAAATTTGAGGAAATTAATGAGACGTTTCATAAACACGAGAACATAGCAAAAGAGCTCGGCACGAACATCGAGAACATAGCTAAAGATTTCGAAAAATTCAAGAAACAGAAAGCTCGGGAATATTCTACTGACTACCCAAGAAGGAAGGAGATGCAACCACCCGTTTTTGATGGTCAAACATCATGGCCGATCTATAAGAGACAGTTCGAAGCAGCTGCAATGACCAATGGATGGGACGACGAGGAAAAGTCGATTGCATTAACGCTCGCATTACGAGGTACAGCTGCAGAATTGCTTCAAACTATCTCAGAAGAAAAACAACGCAACTATGATGCGTTACTATGTAGCAAGTGTATAGAGTGCAACTGCGCAGTAGATTCCAGAAGAGGGGAGAAACACTCCAGCAGCTGCAAGCGGATATAGAACGGCTAGCGCACTTGCGAAGATGTCATCAACGAAATGGCTATTGAGGCATTTACACAAGCCATATATGAAAGACAACTGCAGATGGCTCTACGAATGGCTGGAAAGAGAACTCTTCCTGAGGCACTGGCATTTGCCTTAACTATGAAAGCTGCGGACCAAGCATCTCAAGGATTCTACCGCGTGAGAGAAATAACATCCGTCGAATGCTCATGCCATAGAACAGATGTAGAAGACCGGAACAGTGCTCGCAGGGGACCGATCCGTTGCTGGAACTGCAACAAAATTGGACACCTTCAACGACAGTGCAGAGCTGAACGTAGACAGGGCAGTTATCCACATTGCAGAACTAGGAGTCGAAACGACGAGGCATCTGAACAATTGGCGGATGGAACCTCACATAGCCATCAGTCGGGAAACGAGTAAGAACCAACTTCGCGGGGCAGAAGCTGGTTTCTGGAATCGACGCCCCCATGATCACAATTCAGGTTTCACAGACCAAACGATGTAATAGGAGCCTGACAGTGGAAGCACATATCGGTCAGAAAAAGTGTGTGGCCACAATCGATACAGGTGCCACCGCTTCCATAATCAGAAGGGACATCGTTCGCCAATCATGGCTGCACAACACCAGCAGCTACTGTCTGAAAACAGCAACTGGAGCAACGGCAAAGGTGTATGGTGAGGTACTCTTGACGATAAATCTAGCAGGAATAGTCTTCTCCCATGCATTCTTAGTGGCCGATATATGTGACGAATGCATCATTGGAATCGACTTTATGAAGACGCATATTGTAGTACTCGACATCGGTTTGCAAGTTCTAAAGTACAGAAACGTCGAGATTCCAATGGTTTACGGGAACGACAACGTCGCAGCTCTAAGAACAGTTGTAAGTGAGGACGAAATTTTACCACCTTCGTCAGAGACACTTATTTGGACAAAGCTGGAAGGTGATCCTGGGAGCCACCGATTCTTCCTAATAGAGCCAGATACAGAAAACTATTACCAGAGCTTTATCGTCGGAAAGATGCTTGTTGAACCTAAAAACAACTTGGTTCCCGTTCGTGTCCTCAGTGTGGAACTCAGAAGCGTAAAGCTGAAGCAAGGGGAAGTGATCGGAAAGTGCGTACCGATTACTGCGGTCACAAAGTTGTCCAATGAAAGTCCCGCGAAACCGGTTAGACCCACGGAGATATCGAAAATGAAAAAGAATATACTCGGAGAGTGCGAGCTGGATCAGGAGCAGCGGGCAATGCCAGGGAGTCTAATCAACGAGTTCGCTGACATATTTGCTTCGCAGAGTAGCCTCCTTCGTCAGCCTCCCAGACGACTACCATTGGCCAAGCAGACGGAGGTTGCAGAAATGGTGTCGACGATGGAAAAGGAGGGACTGATGGGCATCACTGGTCGGCCTGGTCAAAAAGAAAGACGGAAGTACTAGATTCTGCGTTGACTATCGCTAACTAAACAACGTCACTAAGAAGGATAGCTACCCCCTGCCAAGAATTGACGATACGCTGGACACACTATCCGGAGCCAAATGGTTTTCGACTCTTGATCTGAAGAGTGGCTACTGGCAAGTACAGATCCATCCAGAAGACCGCGAGAAAACAGCATTCACAGCATTAAACGGGCTTTTGCAATTAACAGTAATGCCATTTGGACTGTGCAATACTCCTGCAACTTTTGAACGTCTAATGGAGCGTGTTTTGCTGGGACTGACGTGGAAAACCTGTTTGGTGTACCTCATCAACTGACAGAAAAAGGCAAACACTTCAAATGGTCAGGTGAGTGCGAAAACAGCTTCAAAGAACTTAAGCAACAGTTGTGCGACGCCCCCATATTAGCGTACCCCACCCCTGGAAAAACATTTATTGTGGATGCAGACGCTAGTAATGTGGGAATTGGAGCCGTGCTTTCCCAGGTACACGAGGGCCAAGAGAAGGTAGTTTCGTTCTTCAGCAAAGTTCTCTCAAAGCCAGAAAGGAACTACTGTGTTACCAGGCGCGAACTCCTTGCTTTGGTACTGGCAACGAAACATTTCCATAAGTACCTCTATGGGCAGAAATTCATCCTTCGCACAGACCATGCATCTTTAAAGTGGCTACTACACTTTAAGAATCCTGAAGGACAAGTCGCAAGGTGGATCGAACAGCTGCAAATGTACGACTACGAAATACAACATCGAAAGGGAAGTCTTCATTCAAATGCGGACGCTCTCTCCCGTCGACCGTGCAAAACAGATTGTAAACATTGCTTACGACACGAGGAAAAAGATGTCGTGTCCGTTCAAAGGGTGAGAGCTATGCCCATTGGTGGCTGGAGTGCACGGGAAATCCGGGAGGCTCAAAAGGAAGATCCGGATATCGAACCAATCCTCGCCTGGAAGGAGCATGAGGGAAAACCAGACTGGCAGGAGATATCCAACAGGAGTCCCGAGCTGAAGGCATACTGGGCGCAGTGGGATTCCCTTCATGTCCAAGACGGCATTCAAAAAAGAAAATGGGAAAGCCCGGATGTAATGCAACTTGTTGTTCCCAGGACAAAAGTTATCGAAGTGCTGAGGGAATTGCATGATGGAGTGTCTGGAGGCCACTTGGGAATAAACAAAACACTCGGAAAAGTACGAGAACGCTTTTACTGGGTCCATTCAAGGGAGGATGTTGAGAATTGGTGCAGGAAATGCGTAATATGTGCGGCCAGCAAAGGCCCGAGAGTGAGAGTCCGAGGCCAGATGCATCAATATAATGTGGGAGCCCCTTTCGAAAGGATAGCCGTTGATATTGCGGGACCGTTTCCTGAAACGAACAATGGAAATCGTTACATCCTTGTTGTTATGGACTACTTCAGTAAGTGGCCTGAAGCATTCGCTATCCCAAATCAAAAAGCTAAGACTGTGGTGGAGCAAATCGTCTTCAACTGGTTAAGCAGATTCGGTGTGCCTATGGAACTGCATTCGGACCAAGGACGAAACTTCGAGTCCAGGATTTTCCAAGGAGTGTGCCAGTTACTCGGGATTAAGAAGACAAGAACAACACCGCTTCATCCACAATCAGATGGGATGGTGGAGCGCTTCAATAGAACGCTGAATGAACACCTCTCTAAGGTCGTTGGCGATGACCAGAGAGATTGGGACAAACACATTCCCATGTTTTTATTGGCCTATCGAAGTGCAGTGCACAACACCACAGGACATACTCCATCTGAAGTCCTATTTGGTCGAAAAGTCCGCCTACCTAGCGAGTTAATGTTTGGATCTCCATGCGAAGAATCCAAAAATGAGGAGGACTATGTTACAGACCTCAGGAATATCATCAGGGACGTGCATCAAGGGACTAGGGCTAATATTAAGATAGCCAGTGATCGCATGAAAACGAGGTACGATACTAAAACAACAACTACAGGCTTTCAAGAAGGAGATCTGGTATGGCTATATAACCCTCATCGAAGAAAAGGTTTATCACCTAAGTTGCAACCAGACTGGGAAGGGCCCTACAAAATCGTAAAGCGCATCAACGAAGTTGTCTATCGCATCCAACGAGTAAGAGGCAAGCTGAAAGTCGTTCGTCTTCATCGCTATAATGGTGCAAATGTTAACGACTTTGTTCGGGACGAACAAGTTTAAGAGGGGGATATTGTGGCGTGGAATGAATCGTGGTGAAATGAAAACAAACTAAAAAAAACCCCCATTAGTCACCAAACAAGTTCCACTTCCAATTGGAGATTGGAATCTGTCGATTCCCCACTAAACTAAATTAACTGGGAATTTATCAATTGCTGAAAAGGGGAAAAAGTATGTCAGCCAATTGTAGAACCAATTGGAGTTAGCTAGAAAGTTCTCGAAGAGATGGCAGAGCAGATATAAAAGGAGAGGTTGTAGAACAGGGCGACAGTTGATTTTTATCAGTGATTGGTTAAAGTTCGAGATAGTAATCGGTTGTGAAGATAAATAATAGAGTGAAATAAGTGATTGGTTTGAATCGTCGAAGAATTGTTTAAGTAATATTGTTCTAGTACCTAATTAGTGTATAATCCATAAAAGTGTAATAAAAGTGATTCTGACCAGAGACAATACTGAGACCCCCAACTCGCAATCCTCTTGCCGCTGGCCCCCTCAGTTTTTTTTTGAATTCGCCATTTTGTTTTCCTATCGGTGTTATGTCAATTTAGAATCCGTGTGAGCTTCAACAAAAAAAGCAAAACAAAAAAAAATGAGGTGAATTTCTTTTGACAGAAGTCGAGTGACAACTGTCAAAATATGGAAAACAAATTGTATTTTTCCTCCAACAAATTGAAATAATGTAAGTTTTCACGTATTTTAAATTAATAATTAAATACATTTATCTTACAGCTAAGGAAGAAGCCGACGTTGAGGTGTTCGCTAACCTTACCAAATATAATGGATCGCACTGGAGACAACGATGAATATCAATCGGAATCGATATAAGTAAGCCATACTATTCAATGAATTTGGCTCACTATATATATTTAATTATTAGATATTTCTTCATGGTTTGTTAAATCACAAGCTCCCACTCAAGATCATGCTAGAGAAGCCCTTGATTTGTCCACGATGCAGGAGAACACACGTCATCAAGAGTGTATGGCCAAAGCCAAGGAATACGAAACACATATTGAACAGGCGAAAGTTGAACACGAGCGTTTCGATCACGAAGAGCGTAGGAAGACCCTTATTGTAAGTTGGATTTGAATTAATATGAACCTGACGACGAATTGCTAATCATTTGTATCCACTTCTAGGAAGAGACCAAGCAACAATAGTATCGTGCCCAATATCAAGACCAATTGGCAAGGCGTCGCTATGAGGATCAATTGTCGCAGCAGCAACGTATCCAGGAGGACAATTTCAAAAAGTAAGTATATTGTAAAAGTTGTGTGAATTGATTCTGTAAACGGTAACACTTACTAGGCAAGAGGAAAGTGTCGCACTCCAAGAGGCAATGCGCCGGCAAACCATCAAACACGAGATCGAAATGAAGGAGGAAAACAGTCTTAAACTATTCGAGTACGAAATGAGAACTAAAGCCCAGGTCGACAGGGAGAATCGTACATAGAACAGATTCGTCTAAAGGCACTGCTGCTGGTCTGCCAAGGGAGCAACTGGGCGTCACAACTATTTACAAAGTCTTCGACTAGGCCAACACCAGTAATCGTAGTTTATTGTTGTTCCGAAACATTTTATTATATGTATTGAATATAAAATAATTTACATGTAAAACTATCAGTACGTGTTATTAATATGAACGATGAAACGAATCTGCACTCTGTTCTGGTGGAGCCTTGTGTGCACTCCAGCCATGGAAACTTTTTGTGGGACGCTTCGACTCCTTTTCCTTCAGAGTGAGGAAAAGTTTGCGCGCACTTTCTGGTTATTTGATAGATGTTGTGTTGAATACCTGGAATAAATGTTAATAAATGCATATTTGTGTAAACTGAAAGAGTTTCTGTCGTCGGCTGTGTTACTTACTTGTGCGGTTTTCTAGGCCAGAAGAATACTTGTTCTCCGCTGTCCAGTATCATGATGTCGTCGTCTGTTAAATCGTCTTGGCAGAAGTCGGAGCAATTTTAGACGACGGTGAAGTAGCCCTTTTCTTTGGAGCATAGGAAAAGTCGGGTGAAACTCATGATTCAAGTTGGGCAAGTTGTGCAGGCAATCGGTACCTGACAGCGAATTTCGCGAAAAAAAAAGTCAGTGTCAGTGTCAGATTTCAACCGTGGTGAGCTGTGACAGTGTTCAGAAGTACAGCTTTTTTTAAGAGAAGTTCAACTCAAATTTGGTGAATAAGTATATTATCTCAGTACATTTTCATCAATTTTCATATTAGTTTTTTCAAAACATTCTGCATTTCTATTCAACCAAAGTACTCATTCACCATTTTTGTTCCATTATAATACCAAAATAAATAAAAAATATAAATGTAGGCTTTGAAACACGAGACACGTAAACATAAAACAAATGCACATACGTATACTATATTTTAAATTATATTTAGACTAACAGAGGAACTCTTAATTTATACTTAATAACAGCAACGATATTAATCTTGGTATTTATAAATTATAACTAAACTCCAGAAGTATACTAAGCGACGTATGTGATAAGTATATTCTACTCGATTTATGTTAAATGCCTTACGAATGTTCGCTAAAAATGTTTTAATTTGTTTATTATTCTACAGAAATTGCTCATCTTTCTTTTATTTCACATAAATATACAATTATTTTGTGAAATTAATCACTGTCCACACAAAATTTAGTTGTAACATTTATTTTCAAATTTAACGGATAAAATTCTATGAACGCTGATAGCAACTTTGCCCACAGCGGAAGTGGCTCTGAAGCAACTTTGCCCACAGCGGAAGTTGTTTATTTTAGGTGCGAGTGTGTTTGTGAGCCGGAATTTTTGAAGTTTCGTGACATTTGTCAATACGATTTTCTATGTAACAATACTAACGCACCTAAAGTTTACAACCCCATGGTAATATAGCTTGTAGGCAAGTAACGGAAAATCGGCCGGAGTTGGGGGTCTCAGTATTGTCTCTGATTCTGACTAGAAAAGTTTAACAGAATAGTATTTTATCTTTTCGAATCCCAGCCCAAATGTAACACTACCAAAATTGGACGAAGCTTTAACTTGGTGCTATGGTGTGGGGAACGGTTACCTACTACGGAACTGTTGAACTCGAGTTCCAAACAGCAAAAATGACAGCGACGACTTACAAAGGAATATTAGAAAGAAATTTTCCTAAATTCAATGATTTTCTTGGAGCGATAAATTGGACTCTCCAGGAGGACAACGCACCTACCCACACGGCGCGAATAGTTAAAAACTGGATAAGGGAGCAAAATGTGCGATTGCTGCAGTGGCCACAATACTCACCGGCCCTGAACCTTATGGAAAACGTATGGGGATAGTTAGTCCGAAAATTGTATGAGTTTGGTCATCAATTTGAAAACAAAGCTTCTCTAATTATTATAGTTGGCGCAACAGGTGCGTAGGGACCCAATGCCTAGCTTCTCACAACCATTCGTTTTGTGTGAGTTTAATTTTTGGAACGAATGGAAGGGATCTATAATTTTAAGCCGATTTCAAACGGCTAATTGGGAAGCTCTAAAGACAGGTATACCTCTCGGATGTTTGTCAGACGTTCGCAAGAGGTGTCGCAGTGGAAAAAACCCTAAGTTGGAATTTCGGTTTTTGCGGGATTCGAACATGGGACCCCTCGCTTAGTAGTCCAACACAATAACCACTAAGCCACTGCGCCTACAGCTTCTCTAATTGCCGCCATTAAATTAGCCTGGAGTGAAATTTCGCTGGACTTGTTAAAGTCACTTTATGATCCCATGGCAGACCGAATTTGTGAAGTTATCATGGACAAAGGAGACAGAACCCACTACTAGAATCAACAAATATAATACTTTGATAAGAAAAACTTGTTTTATTTCATTCCAATGGCGGTTCATTATTTGTACCTATTCAGTTGACGGAAAAAAAAACTGCATTTTTCCCTATGAAATGCTTTGCGAGAGAGCCAGAGAAAAAATAACGGTGCACCCGTCAACTGATAGAAACTTAACGAATACCCTACTGTCAGTCACTGTTCGTGTGCTTAGCATTCTCTTTTTATTTTTCCCACGAATCGTGGGCATTTTTCCCTTTTCACCGAACTCAAATTCCCTCGATTTGTGTAGGAAAAAATGTTTCTTTTAAATGTAAAATTAGTATTATTCGGATAGAAATTCACATTAAATTAACCTTCAATATAAAAATCGCATTTCGTTAACATTATAATGATTATTTCTTGGTACTAGATATTTTTACTAAAAGTTAAATCCCTGTACAACTGAATGTGAACGCAGCCTTACTCTTCTTCCTCCTCCTTTCTGAAATTTATCTTTATCTTTCTTGTGTCCATTCGCCCTACGAGCGAAAATCATTTTAATTTGGCGCATTTGCCATTTGTCAGCCATCAAGGAAAGAGGGAGTAAAACTGCGGTAAGTTATTGGAAATAATTATTATAATTAATGTCAAACTGCCTACTTTCTTTAGAAATAAACCCAATAATACAAAAGGAATTTGTTTTATTGCGTTAGATCGCATCCCTCCCAGTCGCCGGCAGCGACATTTATATGGTATTCGTTTGGGCGCTCTCAGAGCACTTTTTTTGCCCTCAGAGCAATTTTTTTGTTCGTTTGGTACCAAAAAAAGCAATCTTTTTCAGATTTCAGAGCACTTTTGCGAATCTAGATATTTTCTCAGATTTGCTTCAGATTTTACCAATACAAGTGCATTTGAGTTTGAAATTTGGTGGAGTTTGTTTACATTTGCGTGAATTTTGTCTACAGCAAAGAAAGGCATTGCATCGGGTGAATCTATTTCGTTCGATAAGGCACACGAAATCTGAAATCTGAGGGCAAATCTGAAGAAGCCCAAACGAATACCACATTAGTGTGTTGCAATGTAGTTCGAAGGTTTTTTCGTCAGATTCCTAATATTTTCACAATTTTGATGCTTTATTTCTGTTTTGCACGGAAGGTTTTTCGGACATCAATATTTCTACAATACAACGTCACGTCACAAGAGGTTTGTTTGACGCGGGCCCTAGTAAGCACTGGTTTAATCCTAACGTGTTCGATAGAGCACTGAACTCGCCCTGGCACTGAAAACCTGTGCTTGACATGACTTCTAGGGCGCCATAGTTGTGCCCTGAAATGACCCCAGTTGATTTGTCGGGGCAAGAACTCAGTGCTGAGTTACGCTGTCATTTCGCTTGCTGTCTTTCACTTGTTTATCGTGATAAAGGTAAATACAAATAAATTTGGTATTCAAAAGAATTCAGTTCATTCATTTTTAACAATAAACAAAAAATAGAGTGAAGATAACACTTCGTGGCAGACTTCAGGGCAACATATTTTGCGTTCGACATAGTATCCGAGTATTCAGGGCTTTGCAGGGTTTTTAACAGGTGTGGAAATCAGCTGACACTTCTCAGTGCGCACTAGTGGGCACTAGTGCTAGGCACGTTAAACAAACCTAATATGATTTCAATTGACATGAGATTTCATTTGCTTGTCGCGGTGTTACCATATGAATCAAATTAATAATTTCTATTTTTGGATATTGTTTTTTTAAAAAACTAATTTAAAATTCTGTGTTCAATTATGCTACAAATAAACAATATTTTGCTGCTGGTATTTTGGTATTTCTTAGCATATTAAGGTGTATCTAGGCAAGCGAATGATTTTCTTAAATATTTATGAAATATTCTCGATTTGCTTCAGAAACATTTCATAAACATTTGTCAAACATTTCTGTTTTTACCGGTGTAGACGCCGATTATGTATTTATTAAATGTTTGTGAAATGCTTTTTGCTGTCGGAAATTCACGGCCAGAGGCTCGAAAACAATAGCACCGCTTCCGCAATATGGTGTGTTTTGTTTCTAAAAGGAAATGAGTTTACCTACAATCCGTTCGAAATGTAATGAAAATCTTATTGCAGTTTGCACCTCTGGTCCGCTCGGATTGTAATCATGTAAATGACAGCGGATTAAGCAAGAAATTCCAGAAGAACAAACTGAAGTTAGAATAAGATTTTTCTGTGATATTTTGTGATAAAAAAGAAATTTTTTTTCCCAATAACTGGTTTTGAAAACAATTTCAATTTATGCAGGCTGCTAGTTTCGATTTTGCATTATTTCAAGATTTTCTGGACATTTGTATTTTATGTTAAAAGAACAAAAAATCTCTCACCTTGCGGCAGGGAGACTTGTGAAACAAATTATTCACGAACTGTGAAACATTTCATAAACATCTTTTTGTTAAATAAATTTTTATGAAACATTTACTTAAACATTTACGAAATTTTTTCGCTGGTCTGGCCATACCTTTATTGAATGAGCAAAATCATCTCGAAGGACGGGAAATTTATGTGATGTGAAAAAAATGCTTTTTGATTTGTTGTGTTATGAAGGGTGTTGAATATTTTAGTCTGGCAATGTGACTGTGTAGGCGCAGTGGCTTAGTGGTTAGTGTGTTGGACTACTAAGCGAGGGGTCCCAGGTTCGAATCCCGCAAAAACCCAAATTCCAACTTGGGGTTTTTTCCACTGCGCCACCTCTCGCGAACGTTTGACAAACATCCGAGAGTATAACTGTCTTTAGAGCTTCTCAATTAGCCGTTTGGAATCGGCATAAAATTGTAGATCCCTTCCATTTGTTCCAAAAATAAAACTCACACAAAACGAATGGCTGCGAGAAGCTAGGTCTTGGGTCCCTACGGACCTGTTGCGCCAACTATATATATAATGTGACTGTGTGGCTTGGCTATCGTTTACAGGCACACATTGATAAATGAAACAAGCCACCTTGTGGGAAATAGTACAATAAATTTTCAGATCATGATTCGTGATCTCGATGAATAGCAGGATCATATGCTTTTATTGTAAGTGCATGTATTTCGATGATCTATATGGATCATGGCTGATAATAAAAAAGGGCTATTATTTCATTGTACCCTCTCCATTTAGAATTCTTTTTTTTTGCTGTTTCACACGTATTCACGCATACGAAGTTTAAGAGAGAATTTTCTTTTCAAAATTTGCGGGGGGAATCGGGTAGGTGCACGGGAGCTGGCGGTCTATTTAATACTTAGTTTATGGTCAGGGCTTGAGGTACGTTACATTATTATTTTAAAATTTATTATGTGGTGCTCGATTGTGGGCTCTCAGAGAATTTTTTTTTGCTCTCAGAGCAATTTTTATGTTTCAGAGCACTTTTGCGAATCTAATGTGGTATTCGATTGGGCTTCTTCAGGACGTCACTTTCTCACATTTATACAAAAATTATTTACGGAAATAGATTCACCCGAATCACGAAAATGTAGACTAACTCCACCAGTTCTCAAACTCAAACACACTTGTATTGGTAAAGCTTAGTACGCTGCTCGAGCTAAATTTTCGCTGCCATACAAAATTCTCTCCAAAATTTAGCTCAACTAAATTTTAGCGAACCCATTTAGCTGAGGGGCACGCTGCTCGAGCTAAATAATCAAACTTTTGTTTCAGAATGTACTTCATGTATCTGTCAAGATTTAGCGCGCCCATTTAATGGGTCGGGACATTTTCCCAAGCTAAATTGTGACAGATTGTTGTGTTCTCTTGTTTTTTTCTGCGTTTTTGTATTGCGAAGAATGGGAGAAGTAAGCATAGATGAGTTTTTTGAATAAATACCTCGCCGAGGAGTACATAGAACTGGAAATGGATGAAACCAGAAAGAGTTGAATTTTTGAAGCAAATTATTTTCCAAGAACAGCTGTTTTTTGTCACATTTATCCACAGCTCTCTCTATGTCAAAATTTAGCTACGACTTTAGCTGATGCTTGGAGAGAAAAGTTGGAGACCAGATAAAATTTAGTTTAGCTCGAGCAGCGTACTAACCTTAAATCTGAGAAATTATCTAGATTCGCAAAAGTGCTCTGAAATCTGAAAAAGAATGCTTTTTTCGTATCGAACGAATATAAAAATTGCTCTGAAAGCAAAAAAAGTGCTCTGAGAGCGCCTTATCGAATACCACATAAATATTTTCTCAGATTTAAGGTAAGATTAGACGGTGTGCCAAGTGGTCATAAAATGGTAATTTCTGACAGTTCTCCTGTCAAAATATGGTTACACAATAGGCGTTTTCCTTTTTAAGTTCAGAGCAGAACCTGAACTGTTATACAAAAAGTTCGTCTTACTTTTTAGCTCAGAGCATGATCAGAGCGCGCTCTATGAGATCAGAATAAATTTACTGAGCAGCCTGAGGAAAAAGCTGATTACACATGTACAAGCACACTTCCAGTCACATTTGACAGAAAAAAATAGCAGGAAAAACAAAACAACATCAGAACGCTCTGAGCACACTTGGTTCAGAGCGCACTCATAATGCTCGAGCTCAGTTCAGTGCTCAGCTCTGTACTAAAAAAGAAAAACGCGTATAGTCTTATATACAGTTTTCATGACCATTTGACAGCTAGTCTGGTCAGTTGCCTTTTAGCATTCATATGCGTAATTGGCATACAGTCTTATCTTAGCTTTACCAATACAAGCGCATTTGAGTTTGGCAACTGTTGGAGTTTGTTTAGGTTTTTTAATTTTTTCTACAGCAATGAAAGGCATTGCATCGGGCGGATCTGTTTTTGTAAATTATTTATGTATAAATGTATCGGGACGGAAATTTCGAATGTTTTAATGTAAAATTTAACCAGTGAATGGAAATCGATTAGAAAAGTGTCGGAGACTGCACATATTCAAATCGCACGAATGTAAACACAAAAAAGAACAAGTGACGTTTTAATGTTCGACTAGGCACACGAAATCTGAAATCTAAGAGCCAATCTGAAGAAGCCCAATCGAATACCACATAAGCTATCAACGTCTTTTTAGTACCTATAGAAATATTTTTGTACCTACTGTCCAACTTTTTCATATGCGGTTTGCCGGTATACAACAAAACAAAACAACATTTAAGGCACTGAACAGATCCATTGGTAAGTAATGTGTGGCTGTGGCTGGGCACTGTGGATGAGAAAATGAAAGAAAAGTTTGACAGCATATATTTTCAGATATTCCTAATAATTGATCGTTGATGGGCTATGTGTTGTTGTCTTTACTAAAATCTCAAAACGACAAGTAGCAACTAATTTGTTTACGTTTAATTGGCATTAATTGAACATTTGAAATATATTGCTGATTGTTATCAAATAAAAAGGTATAATTTATGGGGAAGTTACAATTGAAAATAGTCATTAAAGTGATTGTTCTGCCATCAATCAAAATGAGATTTTATTAAGCATTTGGTTTTAAGGGCGTGCCTCTGTTTATACGAAGTTCGGGAAGAAGAGTTATTTAACTGTAGTATGTATCGGTTTTTATTTATATTTCCAGATGGCTGTTTTAAGTTCATGCTGGTCACCGTGCATTTGGTCTAATAATGTGAGATCTGGTAGCTACGCTGTAGCTGTTTACACCGCTGCACTGTCAATCGTATTGATAACATTAGTAAGCACTGATTCCATTTAAGTTACTAAGTTATGATACATAAATATATTAATTTCAGATATGTTATATGCTAGCAGGTGGCGAATCCTCCCAACTGTATTCTCCACTCTTTGAAACTGATATAAGAAGTTCAATGCCCATAGTCGGAGGATTCTTTATACTATACTTTGTCCTACTAACTATAGCATCTTATTTGATTTATGTTGCTATAAAAATAAAGTAAGAGTAAAAGGTAAACTACTAGTGTATATTTAACGTTTTATATATTTTACAGCACCCGTGGCTGGTTGTTACCTTGGTTATTTTTAACTGGATTTGGTATTATTTTTCAAGTTTGTTTCGGGCTTTGGTTGATTGGAGGATACTACATTTATGTAAGTATGACAGTAAAATTGAAGCGCAAGTTATTGATCCAGATACACATCCATTATATGCAATTTTTGTTTTTATTAACAGCTTGAACAAACCTTTTCGGCCTTGCTGAATTTTGTTTGGATGGCTTATAATGTAAGTGTTGAAGTATGACCCATCATATATTTATTTAAAACAAAAATCCATTTCAGGTGTATTGTTGGCTCTGTGTTTTCTCGCAATACCAGGTTTTCCTTAAGTATCAGAATCCAAACATTGAACTTTTAATGCCCTAAGCGAGCTAATTAACTGATTAGTTAGGTAATAATTTTATTCCGTCCATAGATTACCTAGTTTGCTACATGTTAAAAGTTTTGTATTTCTTTCATAGACGATATATTTTATATAAATAAGATACATACAGATAAAAGAAATGTTTTTACTTTTAATGCCTAGGTTACATGTACAACAGTTTCCTACATTGGCGTCTACCTAAGTACATATAAGCTTACCTTGGCTATTAGTAGTCTGCATAGATTTAACCACCTCGAAAGTTTATTCAAAAGAAGCAAATTAAAAAAAAAGAGCTGCGAGTTCAAAGCTCCAAGTGCCCACGTTCTATGAAGCACCTCCGTTAATTCCAAACCCAAATGTTGGCTTTGGTTTTATGCGCAATATTTTGAATGGGGTTTAGAATTCAGTGGTACACCTAATCAACTAACCGTTGAGCAATTCATCTTCAGAGTTGAGATGTTGGCTAGGAGCGAAGGCATATTGAGGGACATGCTAAGGCGTGGTTCTGGATTTTTGTACAAAGGCATCATTAACCAACATGGTCCGCAACTCGAGTTGCATTCATAAGCTAATTTCAAACGCTTTGTACCTATCATGAGTCACGGCGACAAATCGAAGCTCGCAAACAAAAGCCCCGCGAATCGTTTACCGAATTTAAATTGGTCATTGAGTTAATCGATTTGTTGTTAAGAGTTCCATACTCTGAGGCTGAAAAGTTTAGTCTTCACAGAATTGCATATTCATTTAGTAGTAGTATCGCTTGTGGTCGAATATCGACCATACCTTTTATAAGTTTGTATTCTAAAAAAACGTACTACAATTATTTTCATTATTTATTTATTTTTTAACGAAAAGAGTGACATATAGAAATCGAAAAAATACGTAAATAAGCTGCTCAATCGGAAACAAGTTCGATTATATTTAAATACTATGGTTATATGGTGGCGACAAATATACGCTTTCACTCATACGTAAATAGATTGACAAATCACCACGATCAAACCTTAATTCCCGCATTAAATTTACATGCGATAGGGTTCGTCTTTGTAAGTACCAATCTTTGCTCAATTTGTTTTTTTTTTTTTATTGATTTAAGTGACAAAACTATTGCTATTGCAATTAGGGTTTCATCGTCCACTACGCAATGTATTTCTTCTGCCTTTTGACTGCTCACGACTAAAATGAAAGCTCAACGGATTACCGTACTGGTGTCTAAATGAACTGCACACATCAGTTTAACTGAAAGCTTAACTGATAGCTCAACTGAAACTGAAATGATCGTCTAAATCGTCAAGCAAATACCTCAAAGCCCTTTTGGATAGTGGAGCGCCTGTGTCAGTTTTAGGAAGCGGTGCTCTTGAATTATTAAATCAACTGAACACTCCATTTTCAAGGATAGACTCCAAGCTTTATACCGCTGATGGAACTGCTCAGTAGATTATAGGTTTTGTTTCAATTGAATCAAGATTCTTTTGTGGCAACGAAATTCTTCCTCACTGTAAAAAGGGACAGTTGCCTCTACTTTATTTTTAATGCAATCTCACTTTTTCCTCACATACCTAGAAAAAGAAGTTTGATTAATTCCAAATCACATTCAAGGCTAGATGAATCAACTACTTTGGAATAAAATAAATTTTACCTGGGCCTTTATGTTTTCTTAAAGGGACACTGAAGCAGGTAGTCTTAGGCCTTCCATAGTTTAAATTCTAGGCTACTCACAGGCCACATGAGAATTTAAGAGCCGAAATAGTAAACGAAGGGCTTTTAGCCGGAAAACATTGTAGAATTAAATTCCTTTTGCTCTATTTGCTATTAATAAATAGTTTTCTCTTAAATTGCTCTCTATATGAACTTTTTGCTCTTACTTTAACCTATAAAAGGCAACTTTTGTTAACGTTGAAGTCAAAAGTATTATATGATCTTGTCATTCAATCGCTAACTATCAACTTCCATATTAATAAACAGTTTGTAAATTTGAATTCATAATTCATAATGAAAAACATTTATGTTTCTTGCAATAATCAATAATTTATATATATGTACCTAGGTATTACAGTCGAGCACGGATATAAGAAACACTCATATAAGAACAACTCGCTTTTAAGAAACGCATGTGAAAACACGGAGATTTTTTTGCTATATGCACATATAAAAATGTTTTCATATAAGAAACTCCCTTAAAAGAAACAATCGGATATAAGAAACGTATTTTTATTCACACAATTTGTTATTTCATTGTAATCATTACACCTATAAGAAACATAATTTTTTCCTTTGTTGAGCTGGATTTCGGTTTAAATAATAAACTAATGTGGTATTCGAGTGGGCGCTCTCAGAGCACTTTTTTTGCCCTCAAAAGCAATCTGTTTCAGATTTCAGAACACTTTTGTGAATCTAGATATTTTTTCAGATTTGCTCAGATTTACCAATACAAGTGCATCTGAGTCTCACAACTGGTGGAGTTTGTTTACATTAGCGTGAATTTTTTCTACAACAAAGAAAGGCATTGCATCGGGTGAATCTATTTCGTTCGATAAGGCACACGAAATCTGAAATCTGAGGGCAAATCTAAAGAAGCCCAAACGAATACCACACAAAAGTCAATAAAAAAGATGTTAACAAAATGCGATTTTTATACTGAAGGTTAATTTAATGTGAATTTCTATTTCGTGGGAAAAATAAAGAGATTATGCTAAGCAAACGAACAGTGACTGACAGTAGGGTAGTTGGTAAAGCTAAGATTAAGCATATGAATGCCAAAAGGCAAATGACCAGATTAGCTGTCAAATGAACAAAATGTTAGGATTATCAAAACTGTATATTAGACTATATGACCAAAATTACCAATATGGTCATCAAGGTCATTTGAGGCATTTGGTATTTATTACCAAAAAGAGAAAGAAAATGAAAATGAATCACAATTCTACGAACTCAAACACCGATGAAAACAAAATAATCAAAAATGCCATTAATGCCATAACGAAATTTCAATTAAAAGCATGTGGGCATATAAGGCTATATGCTGGCATTCGTACCTATTGTCCCATTACACCGTATGCTATTTGGGCATTTTTATCTGTCAAAATCAGCCTGGTCATATGTGGCATTCAGGTCATTAGAGTATATGAGATATGCCCAAAACATTGTATGACCATATTTTGACAGGAGAACTGTCAGAAATTGGCATTTTATGACCACTTGGCATACCGTCTAATCTTACCTTAAGTTTCTATCAGCTGATGAATGCGTTCCAACAGTTTAAATTTGTTGTTTTATTTCACCACGAAAACATTTATTTTACAAAATGGTTAAAACTAATGTAATCAACGTTTCATTGAAGGAAGAAACTGAGAAATATTCATTCTCAAGAATAAAATAATACATTTTTGTACCAACAGTAGGTAATTCTTTTGTTTTCGTTTGTTGTTTTTGGCGAAAAATTATTTCGCCGACGAATGTCGACAGAAAAAAGGCAACGAATTCAAATGGAAGAATTGATAAGGAATATAAAAATTTAAGGTTCGTTGGGTATCAGTGCGAAGATATGAACATTTCTGAGTGGGTAACAGTTTTGAGTTTAAATCTTTTCATGAGTTTTCAAGAAAACAAAATGGCAACAAAAAAATTAAAAAATTTCAACAATTTAATAAACAAACGAATTTCAAACCATCGTAATTCAGCCAAGAACAGCCATGAATAATGTTTATTGAGAAAATAATATTTTTGTCATATCGATTGAATTTAGCTTGGTTTTTCTACTATTCTGGTGCAGATTTCATTTCGAATTGTTACCTTTCAAAACTATAATACAACCTTCATAGCACTTAACAATTAATGGGTCATGATAAACAAATTTGTAGGCATTCCGATGACCAGTCTATAACGAAAAAAGTACTACAGCTGACAAAAAAATGTTTTTTTCAACTTTTTAAAATTACTTTTTTTCTAAATTTTCATTGCACTTTAATAACAAAAATGTCTTATAGATATTTACAATCAACGAAAATTAATTTATTCTCTTTAAACTGTAGGTACGAGATAGAACTGAAACTAAAATATATAGCTATCAGTAAAATTCCAAATAATTATTTGTAGATACTGATTTTATTTTATTTTTGCAGATGATCCGCATAGTTCATCGATTTCCATTGTTTACAACCACAATGTAAGCATCCTGTAGTGTATGGATTATCTAGGTAAAATAAAATAAGTCCTTGTAAAATTCGTTTTTAAGAAATATAAATTGTAACTAAATTCACCACACCATACCCACCGTTTTCTAGACATATCCCGATAACGGTCAATTATTTGAATTATTTGAAATTTTTCCAATGTCACCACAGAATGAGTTATCGTCATCTGTTAGGTTGCTATGTGCAAATGTATGCGTGCATCTAATGTAAAGGGTTTTTCAAAAGGGACGCTACAAAAGTAGTGCGACAGGGACAGCAAACGACGCCGAATTTCTTGCCGCTCTTTCAACATTTCTCTTCAATAAGGTTTGTCATTTCATGATGGAAAGATATACGAAAATTGGGTTCAGCGTCTGGACTTCTGCAAGCGTGCCCGTGGTGGCCATGCAAAAGAAATCGAGTTCCATACTTTTGTAGCGCTCTTATTGAAAAACCCTTTACTTTAACATGGCACACATACTTTCGCACATAGAAACATGGAAAACAGCTTGTAGGCAAACTCTCTGAAATTGGAAGAGCTGACGGTCTATTTAATACTTAGTTTATGGCCCTGACGCACTTGAATGCAGTGAATTTTTTTTACATTTATGTGACAGCTGTGCCTTGATTTTGTGCGGTTTTTTTCCGCAATTTCGCTAGGGAAAGTTCCGAATCAGATTTGAATGTGTGATGTGGTATTCGATTGGGCGCCCTCAGAGTACTTTTTTGCTCTCAGAGCAATTTTTAATGGGAACTGTAAACTGCCAAAGCCCGTTTCCTGCTGTGAATACTGTTTTCTCGTGGTTTCTGGATTGATCTGAACTTGCCAGTAGCCACTCTTCAGATCGAGAGTCGAAAACATTTGGCTCCGCATAGTGTGTCCAGGGTATCGTCAACTTTTGGCAGGGGGAAGGCACCAAAAGCTACATC
Source organism: Cheilosia grossa (assembly GCA_963082955.1). Lineage (NCBI taxonomy): Eukaryota > Metazoa > Arthropoda > Insecta > Diptera > Syrphidae > Cheilosia > Cheilosia grossa. The sequence continues at coordinate 45,017,489 of OY720144.1, read as the reverse complement.
AACTTGCGTTGCTGTGGTTTTATGTTCATCGCCATTTCACGCACCCTTTTCGTCGAATTCGTCACAATCTCCCTCAGGTCCTCCATGTCAGCATGCCATTGTTCTAATCCTTCTTCGCCGCTGGCAACCAATTCATCGGAGTCTATCTCGACAGAACCATTTACTTCCATTAATTTTTTCAATTTTATGCGTCTTATTGCCGACTATTGACAGTCCACTCTTGCGCAGTCGCCTTTTTTCATGTCCGTTTCATTCACCACCCTTGGTGGGATTTTTTTCTGCCTCGTTCGTTAATGCGTTGAAATTCAATGATTGATTTCGTTTTTGTTTCTTTTAATCGGATACCTACTTGGAGTTTTTGGGAATATCCTACTTCTGATGGAATTCAGAATTTATTGATTATTTAAAATAAGATTAAATATAGAATACATCATAGAATAAAAGAATGCGTCCATAAAACTTCCTGATCAATCAACGAACACCCTCCTTCATCACACCGCGTCTCCATGAGCAATTTTTCATATCTTGCAATATATCTATCACACTATGGAAATTCAGATGGAAACCGCAAATAGGTTGATATAAAAAAAAACTTGCTATATATTAGAGACAATACTGAGACTCCCAACTCCGGCCGATTTTCCGTTACTGGCCTACAAGCTATATTTCCATGGGGTTTTTTGCGCTAGTATTAGGCGTTTTTCTTTTTAGTTCAGAGCTGAGCACTGACCTGAGCTCGAGCATTATGAGCGCGCTCTGAACCGAGCGTACTCAGAAGGTTCTGATGTTTTTTTTTCGTCTGTCAGGTGTGACTGGAAGTATGCTTGTACATGTGTAATCAGCTTTTTCCTCAGCTTGCTCAGTCAATTTATTCTGAGCTCATAGAGCGCGCTCTGATCATGCTCTGAACGAAAAAAGAAACACAAATCTGAGCTCTGATGTATCTGAGCTAAAAAAGAAACACGAACTTTTTGTATAACAGTTCAGGTTCTGCTCTGAACTAAAAGAGAAAAACGCCTATTTATACATAGAAATTCGTATTGACAAAAATGTCACGAAACTTCAAAAATTCCGGGTCACCAACACACGTTCAAAAAAAAAGGAAAACATCCGCAGCTTCCAAACTGGGCAAAGTTGCTGGCAGTGTTCGTCGAATATTATCCGTTAATTTTGAAAATAATTGTTGCAGCTAAATTTTGTGTGAACAGTGATTTATTTTAAGAATAATTGTATATTTTGTCGACAATAAAAGAAAAATAAACAATTCTGAAGCATAATAAAAAAATTAAAACATTTTTAGCGAACATTCGTAAGGCATTTAACATAAATCGAGTAGAATATACTTATCACATACGTCGCTTAGTATACTTCTGGAGTTTAGTTATAATTTATAAATACCAAGATTAATATCGTTGCTGTTATTAAGTATAAATTAAGAGTTCCTCCGTTAATCTATATATAATTTAAAATGTAGTATACGTATGTGCATTTGTTTTATTTTTACGTGCCTCGTGTTACAAAAGCCTACATTTATATTATTTATTTATTTTGGTATTATAATGGAACAATAATGGTGAATGAGTACTTTGGTTGAATAGAAATACGGCATGTTATGAAAAAAAGAATATGAAAATGTACTGCGATAATATACTTATTCACCAAATTTGAGTTGAACTTCTCTTAAAAAAAGCTGTACTTCTGAACACTGTCACAGCTCACCATGGTTGAAATCTGACACTGACACTGACAGCTAGTCTAACTTATCCGAACTGTTTTATTTTCGCGAAATTCACTGCCAAGTACCGATTGCCTGTACAACTTGCCCAACTTGAAACGTCTCAACTTGAGCGATAACGAAATAAGCGAACTATCATCCGGGGTCGAGTTTTGGCAAAAGCAGGATCTTGAATCTGTCGCGCAACCAGCTGATAGCTCTACCTTCATCAATCTTCAAGCTAATGAACCCACGCCATCTGTATTTGATTGAAAATAAACTGTATTTCAAGGGAATCCCATCCCTGATACATAGATTTCACCAGACTTTCCCTTTGCTCCAAAGAAAAGGGCTACTTCACCGTCGCCGATTTAGCAGACGACGACATCATGATACTGGACAACGGCGAACAAGTATTCCTCTGGCTCGGCTCTATATGCCGAGAAGTCGAAATCAAATTGGCCTAGAAAACCGCACAAGTAAGTCACACAACCGACGACAGAAACTCTTTCACTTTACACAAATATGCATTAATTAACATTTATTCCAGGTATTCAACACAACATCTATCAAACAACCAGAAAGTGCGCGCAAACTTTTCCTCGCTCTGAAGAACAAGGAGTGGAAGCGTCCCATAAAATGTTTCCATGGCGTATTACATAATTATAACACGTACTGATAGTCTTACATGTAACTTATATTATATTCAATACATATAATAAAATGTTTTGCAACAACGACAAACTACGATTACTGGTGTTGTCCCAATCGAAGACTTTATGAATAGTTGGCACTCCCTCCATTGCCATTGGCGCTACATTACCTCCAGTCATGGTGGCGTAATCCATTCCAGAGTGTTGCGCCAGATTCTTGGCGAACATTGTCTTACCAGTACCAGGTGGGCCATGTCCTGATGCATGATGCATGATGCATGATGCGGTTAGACCGCGATTTGTACGGGTGTTTTTCGTTGCAACTGCAATATCTCGCAGACGTTCTTCTAATTTGGGATTCAAAACAACGCCCTTTGAATAAGTATTCAGTTAGAAAAAAAATATACCTATGAAAAGAAATAGTAATCACTTACATTCTTTCAATTTGTTGGAGGAAAAATACAATTTGTTTTCCATATTTTGACAGTCTGTCACCACATTTTTTTGTTTTGCCTTTTTTGTTGAAGCTCACACGGATTCTAAATTGACATAACACCGAAATGGAAAAAACTGAGTGGGCCATCGGCAAGAGGATTGCGAGTTGTGGGTCTCAGTATTGTCTCTGATATAAATTGTTACTAAATTCACCACACCATACCCACCGTTTTCCAGACACTTCCCGATAACGGACAATTATTTGAATTATTTGAATTTTTTCCAATGTCACCACAGAATGAGTTGTCAGTCATCTGTCAGGTTGATATGTGCAAATGTATGCGTGCGTCTAATGTACTTTAACATGGCACACATACTTTCGCACATAGAAACACGGAAAACAGCTTGTAGGCAAAGTCTCTTAAGTTGGAAGAGCTGATGGTCGATTTAATACTTAGTTTATGGTTTAAATGCAAAAACAGCTCAACTATGCATGTAAACGATTTACGGTATGATGCGAACACACCTTTCAATGACAATGACAGCTGTGCTACTGTCAGTAGAAAAAGCCCGCCAAATCGTCCTACATACTCTCTTCGTTTTGACTTACTTATATCGATTGTTTTTATATAAGAAATTTTGTTTCTTATATCAACAATTTAAAACAACTCGGATATAAGACACAAATATAGTTTATTTTTATATGTTTCTTATATCCGTGTTAGACTGTAATAGGTATTTGTACATAAATGAATAGTTGAAATCAACGTAAGATGTTGAAAAAATCATATCGAATCAAATCCAAAACTTGGTGGAAATGAAACTCACCCTTCTGGTTGTTCATCTCGCTTTAGAGCACCATGGAATGGACAGGCAAAATAACATACTGTTACATTTAGGCTGGGATTCGAAAAGATAAAACACTGTTCTGTTAAATTCTTCTAGTAAAATCACTTTTATTACACTTTTATGGATTACTCACTAATTAAGTACCAGAACAATATTACTTAAACAATTCTTCAACGATTCAAACCAATCACTTATTTCACTCTATTACTTCGCACTTATTTGTCTTCACAACCGATTACTATCTCGAACTTTAACCAATCACTGATAAAAATCAACTGTCCCCCTGATCTACAACCTTTCCTTTTATATCTGCTCTGCCATCTCTTCGAGAACTTTCTAGCTAACTCCAATTGGTTCTACAATTGGCTCACATACTTTTTCCCTTTTCAGCAATTGATAAATTCCCAGTTAATTGAGTTTAGTGGGGAATTGTCAGATTCCAATTTCCAATTGGAAGTGGAACTTGTTTGGTGACTAATGGGGGTTGTTTTCATTTCACCATTTTAGTTTGTTTTCATTTCACCACGATTCATTCCACGCCACAATATTGTACGGGGACGACCTGGGCATCCTGTGCGAACAAACCTAAATCTCTGAACGCGTTCGTCGCGATTGTCATTTAAGAAACGTCAAAAGGAAACGTCAAAACCCACGCGCCATTACATTTGTCATTTATATAAACCGCCACTTTTTCTTGTTTGCCGCAGAGGAGCCCAGGTCGTCAACCCAGAAAACTGAAAAGTAAGTTCATTTTTGTACACGAATTGTTAATAACTACTCCACTTTAGAGAACAAATCTACCAACGTGAAAACTGGAGGTTAAATCTTTGGTTGAGGTCTCCGAAGCGGCGACAAATTTTATTCTTTTTTATCAATTCGCCGCCTACACAGCTGGGAATAATCGTTGCAGTGTAGAAAATAAAAATTAAATATTTCTGCAAAGAATAAGCCGCTAAAAGCTTGCAACAATTATTTGTATCCAGTCAACCGAGTTTTGCTAGCCCATATGTTGCGTTATAAAACGCTACAAAAACCCAATCCCACTTCCATCCCTCCTCTCCAATCCATATCACTCTTTTACCCATTCGGTCATTCCCGTCACTTTCGAGGGACAAACGGCCAAAGGGGGTGTTCTGAATTGGTTACAATTCAGCACTCTCGCTGGTCAAGCGTCCGAAGGAAGCGACAAAAGCAGGTCGAGCCCAGACGGACGGTCGGGAACCTCGCAACGATATGGGGGGGGGGGAGGACCTTCCCCGAGAACCAATACCCCAAACCAACCGACACGCAAACGCACGGATGAAGAGTGGGGGAGGATGATCACTTGGACAAACACTCCAACGACAATATAAAGACATGGCCCGGATACCGATAAGAATGCGGTCTTCAGAATAACCCAACATAAAATTGAAAGGCCGAGAGCCCACCATACCCACAACGTATTTTGTAAGGAATTGGCACATTATCTGCGAGTCTCGTCACCCAAAATCTGCGCGGAGGTCCACGGAACAGTGTAGCGTACGCGAAATATCGAATAAAGTTTACCCTTTCTTCTTCTCTAGCTGCATTGTAAAAGGGCGAAGAGTAAAATCCACCGTCCTCAAGCTATCGTCTCCATGAAGCTCTCCTCCTTCTCAATCATAAGTAGCTCGTATTGTTGGGGAATTATTTTAATAATATTGTGGCGTGGAATGAATCGTGGTGAAATGAAAACAACCCCCATTTGTCACCAAACAAGTTCCACCTCCAATTGGAGATTGGAATCTGTCAATTCCCCACTAAACTAACTGGGAATTTATCAATTGCTGAAAAGGGGAAAAAGTATGTCAGCCAATTGTAGAACCAATTGGAGTTAGCTAGAAAGTTCTCGAAGAGATGGCAGAGCAGATATAAAAGGAGAGGTTGTAGAACAGGGCGACAGTTGATTTTTATCAGTGATTGGTTAAAGTTCGAGATAGTAATCGGTTGTAAAGATAAATAAGTGCAGAGTAACAAAGTGAAATAAGTGATTGGTTTGAATCGTTGAGGAATTGTTTAAGTAATATTGTTCTAGTACTTAATTAGTGGATAATCCGTAAAAGTGTAATAAAAGTGATTTTGACTAGAAAAGTTTAACAGAATAGTGTTTTATCTTTTCGAATCCCAGCCCAAATGTAACAATATATACATATAATTCTCGATTTTAAAGGCTCTAAGGTAATTTGGCACCACTGTCGAATCAATTATATTTAACAAGAATTGTTCTGTACTCGGCCATCGAAACGTCAGGCACCGGAAATTTCCTGGTGACCTGGCGAATTCGGATGTGTGTGGAGTGAATGAGAGTATGCATTGGTGATCATTAACGGTCGTGTACCATGGCGAAAAAGCTGTGAGTAACGCTCAAAAACACTGTTAATGATCCCCGTTGCGGCTGAATGGTCGAATGCATGAGTGTGTGAGGTTCGAGAAGGAACAAAGGGAAATGTGGGAAAAAGATAATCACTTCTTGGTTGGCCAGTGATTAGAGAGGAGGCAGTGTCCGAATTGCCAGTCAGTATTTTTTAAAATCGAGAAGTTCTTTTGCGTGTTGAAATGTTTTTTTGAGAAAGTAAGTCCGAAGTGAACGGACAGTTTAGTTTGGAAGAGAGGAAAAGGAAGGAGGTCAGTGGATCAGGAGAAGAGAGGAATAGTGGCAGGACGGGTGGAAAAAAAAAATAAAACGTCAGGACAGCAGGGTAGAGGAGAAGAAGGAAGAGGAACCCAGAAAAAAAGATAAGTAAAGTTTATTAAAGTGATCGTTAGCTAGACATTTGGTGAACGGAGATTTACTTCCGTTGGCTTCCGTTACGCTAGACTCCCGGAAAAGAACGGGACGCGCGCCCCTTTCAGTGGTTATGTTAACCGTTCAGACAACGCGATAACGAGCCAATTCCAACGGCTTAAGAAAAAAAAAAAAACCAACTTCAAATTCCAACTTGTTTAAGTTTAACAAGTTTTTTTTATAACGACCGTCTGGTCGCATCGCATCCCAATCTAAATTAATACCGTCAATAAACAGCCGTGCTCACCTCGAGCTTTTATAACGAAAAATACCCACCGTGTCGTTGTTTTGCCTTTTACCCCACAGCAATCATCGTCGGTATTCTTTTCAAAAGGTTTAACAATTCCTTTCAAAGATTGTTTGGCGCCCACCTTATTCTATCGTTTCTACATTTTTTTTTGGACCCACCCCAGCTGAGCGGCCGAGAGTGGCAGCGACCAACGCGCTGCTTTGTTGCACACAATTTTCCCTTTCGTTCGCCTTCGCCATCTGGGTTTTTCGCTCATCCGTCATTCTCGACTTTTGACCGCCGGGTACGCAGCCGAATCTGCGATCGCGCTTTTATCTGATTTAGAAAGGGAAAATTTTGCAACAAATTGGCGCCCAACGTGGGGCTAAAGTTTAACATATAATAATAATAAATTAATAGCTTAATTGATCTAAACGATCATCAAAAAGAGATCGAAATCGAAATTAATTTTCTTCTGCGAGCCGACGGTGGGTTGTTGTTCAAATTGGATTTGTTTCTTTTTCTTATTTCGATTGTGTGCAAGCGTCAGGGAAGTTTGTGTTTTATTTTATTATTTCTTTTACTTTGGTGTGTTTTCTTTTCCCCAGGTAATATTATTTTATTCGCCTACAATAATTATTGGTTTGGAATAGCATCGGGGAGTACCTGGAACAAACAAAGTTGTCACCGCTGTCAGCAGCAAAATTGCAAGGCAGGAGAGTGCAAAGTGCATACGGGGAAGAGTGCGGCAAGTACATAGTAGATTTACACTTCCCTATTGGTTGAAATAGGGTATTTTTTCCTTTTCAAATATACATATATATTATTATATTATTATTGTTGCCTATAGAACAACGACCCAAATTTTTATTTTTTTTTTGTGGACTTTTATTTAAATTTTATTTACCTATATATAAATATATCTATTTATGTCGATTTCAACTTTATACATACCTACATATATATTAAGTGCGATTTCTTTTACGGTTTGTTAAATCGGCTATTACGGTGTTGTTTTCGTTTCGCAAAATTGTTTTTCCTCTTTTCTCCGAGTTTGATTAGCGGGTAATTTTTGATATCATACAAGTTGCATAGGGTTGCCACGTTGCCGGGTCGTATTTTTCTTTGGATTTTTATTTTTTTCGAGTGTAAACCACAGTGATAATTTTTTTTGTTTTTTTTTGCCTTGAAAGTGAAAATTGGATTGTGGAATTTCTTTCGGAACCGGTGGTTGTGCATTTCCCTCTGTTACAACAAAGTTGAGTTAATTATTTTTCTAAGTTAATAACTTTTACGGTTTTTAAGTTGATATTTGGTTGTTTTTTTCTTTAATTACTACGCATTTTGTGAAATTTGGATAATGGAGGTAATTAATAACTTTTACGGTTTTTAAGTTGATATTTGGTTGTTTTTTTCTTTAATTACTACGCATTTTGTGAAATTTGGATAATGGAGGTAAACAGGCTTTCAGCAGATGAGCTGGCATATGAAATGCAGTGTAGGGGTTTAGACGTAGGGACGGTGGCTGAGATGCGGAAGTCATTCCGAGCAGCCGCGAATCTAGAACGTAGGGGGTCAGTCACATCATTGAGCACTGATTAGCCTTTCGAATTTAAGGTAGATAAGGAAGAAGTAGGGAGAAAAATTAAGGAAATTAAATTAATAATCGACTCTTCACCAGAACCTGACTCAGCTGGATTCAGAAAAGCTGTGGCGAAGATAGAGTGGTAATTATCGAGGATTGGTAGGTCCCGTCCAACAACGGATGAAAAGGAGACAGAGAAAATTAAGATTAGGACAGTGATCATGAATCTTCTAGGCGATTTAGAGGGGGAAGAAGATGCGGATTCCGAGGACGAGAATGTCAGCATGTTGCCACAGAAACAAAAGCCGAGGCAAACGCATGTAGAGCAGCAGCGAACTGAAACTAGTACAGGTCAACCGTCAACATCATCAGTGGCTTTGATGTCCGTTTCCAATGCCAACACTGATGATCGCGTACTTATCGGTTCGGAGAAAAATTAAAATTTGGCTAAATGGAATATCTCATTCTCAGGAGAAAGGTGTGGGTCTTCGGTCAACTCATTTTTGGAGCGGGTCGAAGAACTAAGGGAAGCTAGGGGGATTAGCGAGTCCCAACTGTTCAAGTGCTCGGTGGATCTTTTTGTGGGGAAGGCTCTTCTCTGGTTTAGGGCGGTTAGGGCGGTTGGCAGGAATTGGTGAGGGAATTAAAACTTGAGTTTCTCCCTCCCAACTATGATGACCTTCTTCTGGAAGAGATTCGACATAGGACACAGGGGAAGGATGAGTCGATATTCTTAAAGTAACAACTTAAAACTAAGACACTTAAAACTAAGACACTTAAAACTAAGACATGAAAAGCCTTAAAACTAAGACTTAAAGATAAGGGGAATGGTGAAGAAGATCGAGTTTGAGGTGGGCAGTGCTGCGGTTGAAATCGAAAACAGAAAGGTTGGAATTAACCTTTCGCAGCATACGGTTGATCGGTTGATCGACTCATCCTTCCCCTGTGTCCTATGTCGAATCTTGATTGGAGTCATATGAGGTACGATGATTTGGAGGGTAAAAGAGACGAGGGCAACGTAGACTACGGAGGTTTGTGTTAAAGAAAATAGAGTTGAAAAGGGACTCGCAATCGACGGTGCCGGAGAGAAGACGATAAATAAAAAGGATGTCTGCAGCGTCTCTGCGTTCCTCAAGGGAATTCAGGTTAATGAGATTGAGCCGGTCTATGTAGGGTGGCAAGATAAAAGGATCGTCCCAAGGCAGTCCTCGAAGCGTAAATCTAAGAAAGCGACGTTGGACGCTCTCAATTCTGTGTGCATGAACTCGATGAAAGGGAGACCACACTTGACTAGCGTATTCGAGGAGGGGGCGAACTAAGGAGATATAGAGAGATCTAGTCACATAAGGGTCGGAAAATTCTTTAGACCATCGTTTAACAAATCCAAGTGTGGAGTTGGCCTTACAAATTATTTCGTCAATATGCGAACGGAAATTTAGCTCCGTGTCATACAATATACCAAGGTCGCGAAGAGAATGAACGAGAGAGATTGGTTGACTGTTGAGAAGGTAATGTCGGCGAGGGGACTTGTTGCGCTTGCGTGATAGGGTAATGGATTGGCATTTGGTGATGTTGAGTGCTTAACAACTTTTAAGGCACCAGGTCGAAAAATGGTCAAGGTCTTGTTGAAGGAGGCAGGAGTCTTGGGGTGAAGAGATGATTTTGAAGAATTTGGTATAATCCGCGTAGAGAGAGAGAGATGAGTGTTCGATGATCTTCTCAAGATCATTTACCGTTAGGATGAAGAGAAGAGGACCTAAATGGCTGCCTTGTGGGACACCAGATGTTGCTAAAAAGGAGGACGACAGTACGGACCTAAAGCGAACGCTATAATACCGGTAGGAAGATATCCATTTTATCAATATAGGTTCAAAGCCAAGGGCAGACAATTTGAAGAGGATTAATTGATGTGACATCTTATCCAACGCCTTGCTGAAGTCAGTCGCGATGACGTCGACTTCATTGCCATTCTCTAGGGATGAGAGGGTAAAGGAGACAAATTCGACGAGATTTGTAGTAGTCGATCTACCTTTCAGGAAACCGTGTTGGTAGTGTGAAATAAGGGACTTGGTCCGAAAGCTTAAGACATCATATACAATACTTTCAAAAATTTTGGGTATATGCGAGAGTTTGGCTATTGGGCGGTAGTTAGTAACTTCACTTTTTGATCCTTTTTTTATGGATCGGTGTAATAAACGAGGTTTTCCAAATCTGGGGAAATTCTCCGTTTGAGAGTGAAAGATGAAAGAGATAAGAAAGTGGGAGCGAGAGATTAGAAGAACACTTCTTAAGGAAAATGGCTGGAAGACCATCGGGGCCGGGTAAGAACTCGTCATTAAGCAACTGTAACTTATTTTCAATAAGGGAAGGGTCAACAGTATGAGAGAGAAAAGGACCGATAGAGAAGTTAGGCAGGTAGTGGAAGTAAGAGGTATCCGGTGAGAAGGAGTCATCGGCAAAAGATAAATTAAAAAATGTGGCAAAAAAGTTGCAATGGTATGTGGGTCGGTGGAAGATACATTTTCGTAAGAGAGAGAAGGAGTGTAGCCGTCCGATTTTTTTTTATAGTTCACGAATTGGAGAGAGAGTTATAAAGCTGGGAAAAATTAAGATAAATACCGAGATAATTGGAATAGTCGGAAGAAGAACCAGTGCGGAGATATACTGTCTATAGCTTATTTCTTTTGTTACGTAAGGAACGAAGTCTTTGATTATACCACGGGGGGGGGGGGGGGGGGGGGGGGGGGAATTTAATGAAGTTCTATGTCGAGAAAAGGGAACATAGAGAGAAATAGAGGTAAATAGATCTCTGTAAAACATGGAAAGAGCATCATTTAATGATAGATTGGCAAAGTCGAAAGAGGATCTAATGAGAAAGGCATTAATTTTTGGGAAGTTAGCTTTGTGAAAGTCGTAAGAGGAGATGACTGCGGAAGAACTGGACTGGAGTGGAGAGTTGTGGAAAAATGAAAGAAGAAGAGGGGGATGAAGGTTATCAATAGTAGATAGAGAAAGGGTACAAGGTGCGACTGAGGAGTTAATGGGATCAGGTGTGAATATTAGGTCTAATTGCCTACCCATGTAGTTTGATACCCCGCTAACTTGGCATAGTTTAGAGTCAGTCAGGCTGTCTAAGATTCCTTAGTTGATTTTGCATTTGAAGCAATGAAGAAGGATTCATCATCTGATGGCGACCAGTGCAGCTGAGGCAGATTAAAATCGCCGAAAATGAGAATATTGTCAAGGGAGTCAGTTGAGTCGATTAATTTGTCAATCGCGTCAATGGCAAGTTGGTACGATTCTATAGGTTGGGCTGGTAGAATATAGAAGCACATAACGTAGAGGGACATCTTGGGGAGTGTTATTTTTATTGAGACAAAGTCAAGTTTTGAAGATGAGGAAGTAGCAAGAGGGGATGAGTCAAGGCTATTGTGGACGGCCAGTAGAAGGCCTCTACAAGGAGAATCGTTTGTAGGGAGGGTATTTTCGTCGTCTCGAAAGACATTAAATGAAGGAGGAAATAACTCTTGACTCTTTATGTCGGGGATTAGGTTGGTTTCAGTAAGGGCATATATATCGAATGGGAGAGTATGCGATTGGCGTAGAACAGCACTGGTTTTCGAGCGCAGACCTCTTACATTTTGATAGTAAAAGGTAAGAGGAATATCGTATAGCGGAGTTGGATGAAGCGACGGTGGTATTGGCAGTGGAAGAGTTTGAGATTGGCGCAGATCGGTTTGTTTTTTTGAGATCAAGCGAGTGGAGTTTTCCACATCAAGCTATGGTAGCTTCGATGTCGACGATCAAAGAGCGATCGGAGTTGGATGAGACACAGGATAGACAGTTACAGCAATTCGTGAAAGGGATTTTCGATTCAATGCCTGAGGGAATAGGGTGCACACATTTAGTGGAGCACAAGATTAGGACGACGTCTGAACCAATCAAGCAGCGATATTATCCGGTTTCACCTGCGGTTCAGCGTCATATAGATAAAGAGTTAGAGGAAATGCTTAGGGAAGATATTATAGAAAAGTCAAATAGTCCATGGGCTTCTCCCATAGTAATGATCAAAAAGAAAGATGGATCATTTAGATTTTGTGTTGATTACAGGAAGCTTAATAAAGTCACTGACAGAGATGCTTACCCTCTTCCTTACATATCGGCTACGCTAGACAAGTTGAGGAACGCCCAGTATTTATCCTCCTTGGACATTAAGTCCGCCTATTGGCAAATACCGGTAGAGGAACAGTCGCGGCAATATACCGCTTTTACGGTGCCAAATAGAGGAACTTTCCAATTCAAACGGATGCCATTCGGGTTACACAACGCTCCGGCCAGCCACCTGGCAAAGATTCATCGAAACAGTACTGGGAGCCGACTTGGAACCTCACGTATTCGTGTACCTGGATGACATCATCATAGTAACCAACACATTCCAACAACATCTCCAAATTTTGGAAGAAGTTTTTTTCCGATTAAGTACGGCGGGGCTGAGGGTCAGTAACGAGAAATGTAATTTTTGTAGATCATCTTTAAAATTTTTAGGTTATGTAGTTCATAGGAATGGGTTGCACGTAGATCCAGATAAGGTTGATAGCATGATACAAATTCTGGCACCCAGAAATGTTAAAGAGGTCAGGAGTTTTGTAGGGACGGTTTCCTGGTACAGAAGATTTGTACCAAATTTCGCGAGTTTGGTAAAACTGTTGACAGATTTACTGAAGAAGAGTAATAGGTTCGTCTGGTCAGATGAGTGCGAGGGGAGTTTCAGGAAAGAAAAAGAGTGCTTGGTAACTGCCCCGATATTGACTTTTCCGGATTTTGAGCGTCCGTTTGTAGTGCAAACAGACGCATCAGATTATGGAGTCGGAGCAGTGTTCACGCAGACATTCGAGGAGGGAGAAAAGGTGATATGTTACCTAAGTAGGGCGTTGAATAGGAACGAGCGTAACTATTCAGCCACGGAGAAGGAGTGCTTGGCTGAGCTGTGGGCGGTGGAGAAATTACGACCATGTATCGAAGGTGTTCGATTTACGGTCGTAACGGATCACTATTCACTGGTATGGTTAAGCAATCTCAAAGATCCATGTGGGAGGTTAGCGCGTTGGGCGGTTAGGCTACAACAGTTTGATTTTGAAATCGTACACCGAAAAGGGAAAGATCACGTGGTTCCGGACATGCTCTCTAGGAATGTTGCCGGTGTAGCAGGAGTTGTAGAGCAGAGCTCGGATCCTTGGATCCAAAAGATCATCGCGAAAGTAGAGTCAGATCCTTTACCTTATCCATCCTGGAGGGCAGAGAAAGGTATGTTATTTAAATATGTCAGGGCAAACCATGTAATAGTACACGATAGTAATTTAGAATGGAAGGAGGTAATCGCTAAAGCAGATAGGACTAGGATTTTGAGGGAATGCCATGATAACCCATTAGCAGGGCATATGGGTGTTAGGAAAACTTTTTCAAGAGTAGGGACTAGATATTACTGGCCTATGATGAGGTCAGATATTACCAGGTATGTTAGGAATAATTGCAAAGTGTGTCAAAGCGTGAAGCCAGTGAACGAAAGGCCAGCTGGGTTGATGACGGAGAGGAAAGGGGTAACCAATCCGTGGGAGATGGTATGTGTAGATTTGGTAGGTCCACTTTCTAAGTCGAGTAGGGGTTATATTCACATCCTGACTGTTGTTGACTATTTCACGAAATTTCCACTTCTATTTCCTTTGAGATCAGCGACAGCCAAATCTGTCTGTAAGGAACTGGAAGATAATGCCTGAAGGCCTTGTGTGAAGGATACGGGTCGACGATAAAGTATACCGCGCATTATCATCCGCAAGCAAATCCGGCTGAACGAATAAATCAGATTTTGAAGACGACATTTAGAGCGTATGTATCCGACAATCATCGGAATTGGGATTCGCAATTGGCGAAGGTCGCGTGCAGTATTCGGACAGCCGAACATGAGGTTTTGGGGGTATCACTCTACTATGCCAATTTTGGTCGAGAGATGGTGACTTTCGGCAATATGTCCTTAACCACCATCTCGTGTGATAGGAGTGCAAATAAAGGTGATACCAGGGAACAGTTTGGGAAGCTTAGGGATGAGATAGGAAAAAAATTAGCCATGGCAACCAAGAAGGCTTCGCAATCCTATAATCTCCGAAGGCGGGATGTACAATACTTCGCTAACGAGCTCGTGTGACGAAGAAACTTCATTCTCTCCGACGCGGCAGATTATTATACCGCAAAACTGGCCCCAAAATATGTTGGCCCATTTCGAATAGGGAAACGAGTTTCCCCTTATACATATACGCTCTTAGATAGCGACGGCAAGGAACGCCGAAACACCAGGTTAACGTAGTCTCGCAACGAACCAGAGTGGTTGCGCTAAAAGGAACTAAGAGCATCATGCTCTGTGAAGTTCACTACCTCTCGCCCTGAGCGGAGGTGACTAGATGTTTGTTATGTCTTAGGACTTGGTTATGTGTCGTTTCGTTCTTTACGATTACTCCGACTTTTCTTTCGAAAAGCCAATTTCGCCTCTTCAGGGAGGTAAGGATGGAGTTGTTGCGTTATAAAACGCTACAAAAACCCAATCCCACTTCCATCCCTCCTCTCCAGTCCATATTACTCTTCTACCCATTCGGTCATTCCCGTCACTTTCGAGGGACAAACAGCCAAAGCGGGTGTTCTGAATTGGATACAATTCAGCACTCTCGCTGGTCAAGCGTCCGAAGGAGGCGACAAAAGCAGGTCGAGCTCAGACGGACGGTCGGAAACCTCGCAACGATGTGGGGGGGGGGACGACCTTCCCCGAGAACTAATACCCCAAACCAACGGACACGCAAACGCACGGATGAAGAGTGGTGGAGGGTGATCCATTGGACAAACACTCCAACGACAATATAAAGACATGGCCCAGATACCGATAAGAATGCGGTCTTCAGAATAACAGTTTAGTTTGGAAGAGAGGAAAAGGAAGGAGGTCAGTGGATCAGGAGAAGAGAGGAATAGTGGCAGGACGGGTGGAAAAAAAATAAAACGCCAGGACGGCAGGGTAGAGGAGAAGAAGGAAGAGGAACCCAGAAAAAAAGATAAGTAAAGTTTATTAAAGTGATCGTTAGCTAGACATTTGGTGAACGGAGATTTAATTCCGTTGGCTTCCGTTACGCTAGACTCCCGGAAAAGAACGGGACGCGCGCTCCTTTCAGTGGTTATTTTAACCGTTCAGACAACGCGATAATGAGCCAATTCCAACGGCTTAAGAAAAGAAAAAAAAATCGACATCAAATTCCAACTTGTTTAAGTTTAACAAGTTTTTTTTATAACGACCGTCTGGTCGCATCGCATCCCAATCTAAATAAATATCGTCAATAAACAGCCATGCTCGCCTCGAGCTTTTATAACGAAAAATACCCACCGTGTCGTTGTTTTACCTTCTACCCCACAGCAATCATCGTCGGCATTCTTTTCAAAAGGTTGAACAATTCCTTTCAAAGATTGTTTGGCGCCCACCCTATTCTATCGTTTCTACATTTTTTTTGGACCCACCCCAGCTGAGCGGCCGAGAGTGGCAGCGACCAACGCGCTGCCTTGTTGCACACAATTTTCCCTTTCGTTCGACTTCGCCATCTGGGTTTTTCGCTCATCCGTCATTCTCGACTTTTGACCGCCGGGTACGCAGCCGAATCTGCGATCGCGCTTTTATCTGATTTAGAAAGGTAAAATTTTGCAACACATAGCACGCCAAGGAGAGATATAGCAGCCATTTGACCGGCCAGCAAATTGCACGAGGATCGTACAACCGCCGCAATTTTGCTCTACAATTTGCAGGCTAGGTCTCAACGCCACGTTTCTATGTCAATCCTAAACGAGACTTTAAGAAGAAGTGCTCGCAACAAAAGAGTGGATCCTGTCGCCGATTCTGATCCACCAAAAGCCGCCACCAATTCAACAGAAGACAGCGATTCCGACGCAGACAACACAATGTTGGAAAATTCTGAACAGGGACCGTCAAATCAATTAGTCGAAATTCAGAAGCAGATGGACGAACTGCGTTTGCAACTCCAGGCAGCAACAGCCGCCGCTGCAAGTGAGAAACGCGAGCGCATTCGAATCGAAGACCTACTTAGCCGCCATCAGCAGTCATCAACTGCCACCTCGAACTCCGGTGCCGATCACATTGAATTCATTGCCACCAACGGTTTTAACAACCACTGTTTCGACAATGTGCATCGGTGCTGGAACCGCTCAGTACGCACCGAGTATATCATCATCGCTTCAGAAACCAGTGTCGACATCAGAAGTAATGTCGGTACATAATGACACTACCAGATACCAGTATATGCCAATCATATGTTCGCACCAGCTGCATATACCTCCATCGTCTATCGTCACAGGTGTCGCAGTACCGCAGTACACGTGGTCATTGCCACATAGGCCTCCGCCAACTGCGGCCATCAGCACGTATCCAAGCAGCTCCTTCCCCGCGCAGAGATTATCATCGTTCCTGCCGCCATTAAATGAACAGCAAGTTAATGTGCCTCCACTACAGAGTAGAATATCGCCATCGTCTGCAATCAGCCAGTTAATAACGCCGCCATCGGGCGCGTATGGAAATGGACGAAAGCTTTACGATTTGACAAACTTCACCGGCCGTCCTGAGGAGTGGCCGATATTTAGTACAACCTTTCGCGAATCCACGGCGATGTTCGGATATACCAACGTGGAGAACATCTTTCGCCTACAGAAATGCATTAAAGGAGATGCAAAGACTGTCACAGAGGCGCTATTGATACATCCGGACAACGTGGAACAACTGATGGCTGCGTTGAAGTTTCGCTTTGGCCGCCCGGATGCAGAACTTTTCTACCTTTCTTGAGGCAAGTGGTCTACATCAGCATCTTGCTAATCTGACTCTCATTGATGAACTTGTCGGTAAGCTACTGATGAGTAAACGTTTAGAGTGGGCCCATCAAAGTGTTCTTATCTAGCCGTACCCCACAGTTAAACATTTTGAAGAGTGGATGAGCAGAATAGCCAGACTAGTGTGCTTGGTCACAACAAACTCTCTTGCGCCGCAAGGTAAGGTAGAAAACAACTCAAAGACTAAAAACGTTCTTTTTACTTCAGAACAACCCGCATCTAAGGCTCGCTCCAAGGAACGATCCGTATCAGCTTCAACCAATAATGATACTTGTCGCCACTGTCAATTGAAGTGGCATTCAGTACCCGAATGCACTGCCTACGCAAAATTAGACACTAAAGGGAAGTGGAATTTCGTTAAGAGAAACAGGCTGTGTTTTTCGTGTCTGAGATACGGCCACAGCATAATTTCTTGTAAACGCCGTAAGAAATTGCAGATTGGTAAATGCACTCGCAACCATCACCCTTCACTTCATGATCATGACGAGCCAAGTATCTCATCGCCGTGAACGTCCGATGCCGGGACCGAAGATCAAAGGGCGCCGAAGTCCTTGCTCAACTGTAATGCAGATGCCAATGCAAAAATACTATTTCGCGTTTTGCCAGTCCGGCTATACAACAATGATATAATGGTAAAAACATTTGCCCTCCTGGACGAAGGATCGTCCATTACTATCATGAGCCATACAACTTCAATTGGAAGGTACCAAGAAAACTTTGAATCTGCAGTGGTTCGGCAAGGAGACGTCAACGGAGGAGTCTTTAGAAGTAAGCTTCCATATCAGCGCCGACTGTGATGATGCCGAGAGATTTTCGATGACCGAAGTCAGGACAGTTAATGAGTTATGTTTGCCTACACAGACTCTGAGCGTCGCCGATTTGTATCCACTGTTCCGAGGTAAGACCGTGCTTTCGTTCGCAGAGTATGACAACGCGAAGCCTCAATGGAATCCACAAGCGTCCATTCAATCGTTACAGAAACCAGATTAGGTTGGGCCGTGTATGGGAGATCAGCTGCTGAGAGTGGGAGTAAGTTGCACACCCAGATCCTTCATTGTAGCCAGAGTAACAACAAGAGTCGCATTTGGATTCGGTCATCGAGGAGTTTTTTAGCATGGAAAATTTTGGCGTGAAAAAAAGCAACGCAAAAGCTGATTTCGATGAGAGGGGGTTGCAGATTCTTTCCAGCACAACAAAGCAACTCGGCTCTCGCTTCCAGGCGGGCCCCTTGTGGAAGCATGACATGTTTAAAGTTCCTGCAAGTTTTGATATGGCGAAAAGAAGACTTTGGAGCCTTGAAAATAAGATGAAGAGGGATCCGGAGTTCGGTGTGATTTACAAGAACATTATCGCCGAGTATTTGAGAAAGGGGTATGCAAGGAAGCTGACGGGAGCCGAAGCGAAGCACTCCAAGAACCCGGTATCTTCCACATTTTGGCGTGCAGAATCAAAACAAGCCTTGTAAGGTTCATCTCGTGTTCGATGCTGCTGCGAAGGTAAGTGACGTCTCACTAAATACCTTTCTACTCAAGGGACCGGGCGAGCTCAGACCACTACTTGCGATACTCTTTAACTTCCGACTGAGGCCAGAAGCTGTGACTGGGAACATTAGAGAAATGTTTCACCAAATACAGATACAACCGGAGGATCAAGACTCACAACGGTTTCTTTGGAGTAGTGAACCGAACCAGGCAATCGGAGTCTACGCTATGCAGTCGATGACGTTTGGTGCCAGCTGTTCGCCATGCTCAGCGAATTTCGCTAAGAATCTCGACGCCTTGAGATTTGCAGAGGATAGCCCTAGAGCCGTCAGCGCGATCATCCGACACCACTATGTATATGACTATGTGGATAGTTTCATCAATGAAGCCGAAGCGACCGAAGTAACCAAAGCTGTCATATCCATACACCGTAGTGCAGGTTTCGAGCTACGGAATTTTGCCTCAAATTTATGTGGTATTTGTTTGGGCTTCTTCAGATTTGCCCTCAGATTTCAGATTTCGTTTGCCTAATCGAACATAAAAACGCTCTTGCTCTTTTTTTGTGTTGATATTCGTGCGACTTGAATATGTGTAGTCTTCGACACTATTCTATGCGCTTTCCATTCACTGGTTAAATTTTATATTAAAACATTCGAAATTTCCGTCCCGATTGATTTCTAAATGTTTGCACACAAATAATTTACGAAAATAGATTCACCCGATGCAATGCCTTTCTTTGCTGTAGAAATATTTCACTAAAATGTAAACAAACTCCACCACTTGTCAAACTCAAATGCACTTGTATTGGTAAATCTGAGGGCAAATCTGAGAAAATATCTAGATTCGCAAAAGTGCTCTGAAATCTGAAAAAGATTGTTTTTTTTGTACCAAACGAACATAAAAATTGCTCTGAGGGCAAAAAAAGTGATCTGAGAGCGCCCAAACGAATACCACATTAAATATCCTGCAGGATATCTCTGCGCTGGAAAACGAGCTGCAACCAAAATCGGAAGTTAATTTAAGCATCGACGCCGCTGTGGAAAATGTTCTTGGAATGTGTTGGGAGCCTAATAAAGATGTTTTTACGTTTAAATTGAATTTTCCGCGTGTCAACGAGGACGTTATGATGAGCCACAGATGTCCGACCAAAAGGGAGTTCTTAAGCATAGCGATGTCGGTCTTCGATCCTTCCGGATAATAGCTAACTTTGACATTCACCTGAAATTAATGCTGCAGTCAGTCTGGAATTGATGTCTTGACTACCTCTTGTCGTCAGCAAGCAGAAATGCTCTTCACATTTTCGTCGATGCCAGTGAAGAGGCGTTCAGTGCAGTAGCTTTCATTAGGGCTGAATTCGGCGATAGGACACGGGTTTCCTTTCCTTTGGGAAGACAACGTGTGCTCCAAGGAAACTGATGACGATTCCCCGTCTTGAGTTGTCTGCTGCCGTTTTGGGCATACGACTTTCAAATACTATAGCTGAGTACCACGATATTCCGTTTAAGAGTCGAGTTTTCTGGAGCGACTCGAAAACGGTTTTAAGTTGGCTCCGATCAGAGCCTAGCCGCCATAAGCAGTTTGTTGGTTTCCGAATCGCCGAGATACTCGAAAGCAGCCGATGCAATCAATGGCTTTGGATTCCGTCCAAGTTGAACCCAGCTGATGAAGCCACTCGAGCACATTACTCGCAAAGTTTCCAAGCCAACAACAAGTGGGTCAACGGGCCTTTATTTTTACAACAGAACCTAGATTCTTGGCCGATACCATCGGACGATATTGAGACTCATACGTGCCCAGAGGATATGAGACCGAAGTTCCTGTTACACATACTCACAGTAGTACTAATGTTTTTGATTTCACCAGGTTTTCAAAGTACTCCAAGCTGCTGAAAACAGCAGCGTGGGTTATCCGGTTCCTGAAGGCGTGTAGACGTATGCCCATTGAAGATATAGGTATCTCACCAGTCGAGCTCGACGACGCCGTAAAGGTGCTCTGTTGCGAAGCCCAACGTGACGTCTACGCCTACGAGGTAGCTCCACTCAGCTGTCAACAAAATGTTGAAAAGACAAGCAGCCTGTAAAAATTGACGCCGTACTTGGATAACGATGGTCTCCTTCACGTCTATGGACGTATAGACGCCGCTTCAACCATTCCGCTCACTGCCAGACGACCGGTGATCTTGCCCAAGGATCATAAATTGACGAGGATGATTCTGGATTACTTCCACCGTCCAAATTACGACACTATAGCAAACGAAGTGCGCCAAAAATTCTGGGTGCCTAGCCTACGTGCGGTCGTCAGGAAGGTGAAGAGCAACTGTCAGTTATGCCCTATCCGGTCCGTTCAGCCGGTGCCACCACTAATGGGTCAACTGCCGAAGGATCGTCTTTCTCCGTACGCGAGGCCGTTTACATTTACCGGCCTTGACTATTTCGGTCCAGTCCTTATTACCAATGGACGTCGCAGGGAGAAACGCTGGGCCGCGCTCTTCACGTGTATGACCATAAGAGCAGTACACCTCGAAATCGCTGCCAATCTTTCTACGGACGCGTGCATTTTGTGCATCCGTAATTTTGTCAACCGGCGAGGGGTGCCAGCAAGAATAAGGTCCGACAATGGTACAAATTTCGTTGGAGCGAGAAACGAGTTGCAGACCAATTGTGTCTTCGACAACGAAGCAATCAAAACCGAACTATCTTCGAAGTGCATTCAGTGGATTTTCAATTGTCCGTCGAATCCGCATGCTGGTGTGTGCTGGGAACGACTGGTACGGTCGGTAAAGCGAGTACTGTCACATACTCTCAGAGAAATCGCACCAAGGACCGAGACTCTGCTCAGTGCTTTGGTTGAAGCAGAAAACATAGTCAACAGCCGCCCTCTCACATATTTACCAGTTTCGGTACAAGATGAGGAGCCTCTGACTCCTAACCATTTCTTGCTGGGAGGGCCGAACTCAACACAAACTCCAGGCTGCGTGGATGACCGTGTCTTATGTCTCCGCAAACAGTGGCGGATCAGCCAACAAATCAAAGACCGATTCTGGAAAAGGTGGATACAGGAATACTTGCCAGTTCTGACAAGACGCTGCAAGTGGTTTGAAAACCTGCCGCCTATCTCAGTCGGAAATCTTGTACTTATCTGCGATGCCGATGCACTTAGAAGTCAGTGGAAGAGAGGAAGAGTCATCAAGGTGTATCATGGGATCGACAAACAAGTACGCTCAGCCGAAATCCAAACAACAACTGGAGTTATTCGCCGACCTGCCATCGAGCTGACCGTTTTAGATGTTGGTGAGACGTCGGTTGAACCAGAGCGCCTCACGGGGGGTGGGGTGTTGTAAAATATTGTACGGGGACGACCTGGGCATCTCGTGCGAACAAACCTAAATCTCTGAACGCGTTCGTCGCGATTGTCATTTAAGAAACGTCAAAAGGAAACGTCAAAACCCACGCGCCATTACATTTGCCATTTATTTAAACCGCCACTTTTTCTTGTTTGCCGCAGAGGAACTCAGGTCGCCAGCCCAGAAAACTAAAAAGTAAGTTCATTTTTGTACACGAATTGTAGTAGTAGTCTTCGACACTTTTCTATGCGCTTTCCATTCTCTGGTTGAATTTTATATTAAAAAATCCGAAATTTCCGTCCCGATTTCTAAATATTTGCACATAAATAGTTTACGAAAATAGATTCACCCGATGTAATGCCTTACTTTGCTGTAGAAAAATTTCAAGAAAATATAAACAAACTCCACCAGTTTTCAAACTCAAATGCACTTGTATTTGTAAATCTGAAGCAAATCTGAGAAAATATCTAAATTCACAAAAGTGCTCTGAAATCTGAAAAAAATTGCTTTATATAAATATATATAAACGGATCGATGCCTGAATGTGTTATAGCACAATTTTAAAAAATAAGAAATGGTGAATGATAAATATAAATGCGATGTATACCTACAATGTAAAACAATATAAATAAATTTAAACATGGTACGGCTGTGCATTATTCTCTGCTAGTTGGTTTATTTAATTTGAATTGTTCACCTTATTGAAAACTATACTCAACTTCACCTCTCGACAGTGGTCCGGCATCACTGTGAACTCTGTGAACACACTCTTGTATGAATACAAGGTTGTTATTCTTATATTTTCCGAGCGAAACATAATAAGCAAGTGAGAAGCGAACAGTTTATCCTAAAACTTTCATTTTCCTCTTGATAGAAGAGAGACAACAAGATACTTTAAGATCATTAATTTGTCTAACACGTATCTACTGTCCTTGTTCCGCTTTGACGGACAAAAGTAAAAAAATATTTCATTACGGAGTTTTGTGAAAAGTTTGCCCGAGGAAAAATTAGTATTTTTTGTAGCCAAAAATGTCCACACCCGCTCGTAGACGTTTAATGAGAGATTTTAAGAGGTAACTAATTGTATTATAAATCCAATCTTGTTCCGTTTGAACGCTTCGAATTGGAAATCGCTTCCCAAATTTCCTTCAAAAACTTGCAAAGTTGAAGTCAGACGATTTTCTCATAATGTAGATATGTACCTACCATTGTATTGAGAAGAAAAGAAATTGAAATTGTATAGAAAAATAATTTACTCTTAAAAAGTTGCATTACCTACTTAATTTACTTCAACTTGTTCAAAACCTTCATACTATTTTCCTTTCAATTAATTTCGAGTTTGTTTTTTTTTCTATCAAAAATATCAGTGTATCCGCGGAGCTGTTAATGTAGCTAAAGAGAAAAAATCTAAACAAGATGAAAGAAAACTAAGAAATATGCACAAGTGTGCTGCAAATTTTGTTGAACAAGGTATTTTAAACATATCATTGTGGACTCGACAGTAAATAATTTTTTTTTTTTTTTTTTAACTGTCGTGTGTTGTCTATTTTCCAATTTATTCAGGAACACTTATTTATTGCTATTACGTACCGTACGTGTGTAAAATTTTCTTTAAATGCTGTCCTTCAGCGAAAATGATTCGACATTAATCGTTGTAGAATATGTATATATTTTCATATTGGGTATATTTGGGAAGTATATAAACAACTTCTGAGTTACAAACAACCGTGGGTTTTACCTTAACACAGGGTAATATTTTTTTTTAATATCTGTACAAAAGTTATGAAACTGTCAATATTGGTTTTTTATTATTATTATTATTATGCCCACGACTTCAGTTCCCATGTAATCCGCGCGTGAAACGGACCTTTGTTTATTCATTTATTTAGTGCTAAGCTAGCTAGATGATTTTTTTTTTCAGTTACATCTTTGAGTTAGAAATATGTGAATAGTTTATATGAAAAGTGCGATACTGTGTGACTCACTATTTTGTCTCAACCAAGATATTTATGTACACATATATACATACGTATGTATACATACGTATATATACATATATATATATATATATCATGTATTTGATTTCTACTTGAATTTAATTTCTAAGATTATTAAAACTGGTTAAGTCCAGCGCTCACTGTTGACCTGAACTGTGGCCTAAAGTTTTGTCCTTGCTTAAGGTTAGATACCTATTATGGTTGGCTTCCACTACACTTTAAATTATTTGCAAGATATACTTGTAGGTAGAACAATCATTTTTCATTTTATATAAATATATAAATACATTTAAATCGATGCCTAATTTTCAACCATCCGAGTCTATTAAACATAGGTAAATTAAGTTATGGCAATTCAGTAGTACCCTCATTTCCCTATTTTGAAATGTTTGTAGTCTTGTCAAATATACTTCAGTTGCAGCTTCAAATAAATGTGTAGAGCGACAGATTGTATTGGCATTAAAGTTCCTCTGTAATCCCACTATTAGAATTGATGCCGAAATGTTGAACAAAAGCAATATCTTTCTTTCCTATAGACAGTATCCTCGAGTTAAATTTTGGCGACCGCACTTCCCTCACTAGGGTAGATAAATACTCCCTCATTTTGTAATGAGGGAATAAATATACAAACCTTTATTGTTTTGCAAGTAATCCTTTTGGAAGTATTAAAATTTATCCCTGCTTTTATGCACCGGACATTTCTTTCGAGAGCTAAATTAGTGCAGGAGTCTGGGTGCTGGGGTGCAAGGCCGTATGGCCACAGCAAAATCCTGGACTCGTTAACAAACGGCACGGTCAAGTTTCCAACCGACTACATCACACCACAACTTATTTCAAAAAAGGTAAGTTTCCCTGCCAGAGCTCAGTGGAAGAGGAACGAAGTTGTGCAGGGTTTCGTCACTGTCATATGAACTGACGGACCTAAGATGAACTGTGGTGTGGGGGCCAGGGTCTACTCCGAATCACCAAATATATTAGTATTATATCGTTTGCCAGCCTTTTCCAGGCTGAATTACTGGCTATCCGAGAAGCCTGCGCGCATTTAGGGCGTGACACAACGCACAAACAAAACATTGCTATCCTTATAGATAGCCAAGTCGCCATCAAAGCCATCAATTCGGCTACCATATCCTTTTGCCGTCTGGGCGAACGTTTCAGTGTAACACTTATCTGGGTACCAGGGCATAGTGACATAACAGGTAACGAGCGTGCAGATGAGCAGGCCAGACGGGGGTCAGCTCTACACAGCTAACTCGAGACAAGGGTCCAGGTTCCACTAGGAGCGTCAAGGGAAAAATTCAATCACATTTCCTGCAGAAAGCCAATCTCCCATGAAGGGCGTTGGTCAACCTCGTCATTTAAAGGAACATACAATTAGATCAAAATAGAACACGAAATCTGCAAAACAGAACCCGCCCGGATATTGCCAGTGTCACGGCAATAATCACGGGTCATTGGCCAATTGGAGACCATGAGGCCAAACTTGGGATCCCACACAACCATCATTGTCGCGGTTGCGGAAATACAAATGAGAAAGAAACTTACTCCCAATTCCTCTGCAAATCTCCGGCACTAGCAAGAGCCAGATTCCGCACACTGAACCAACCTTTTTTCGACGACCTTAGCGACATTTCGACCAAAGGGATATTAGATATAATCCGTTTCCTCAACTCCACAGGTTGGATAAAGTACAGAATGCATCACATCATAGTGTTGATTTCTAAACTTTTGTATATAAAATATTAACAAAAAACAATTTAAAATGTTCACGAAAACTCTACTAGTTGTTTAACTCAAATACACATGAATTAATAAATTTCATTCACCCTCTGGTGACCACTGGTCAGCTCATAAATAGTTTGATGAATTAATTTTTTTTTAAATTGGAATTTCACTTCAATTTTCCCTACTTTTAATAGAAAGTGGACTGCTGCGATTCACGAAACTTTCTCGTTCATACCTAATTATTTATACTCGTATCTTTTAAACGATCGTACAAAATTATAAATATTAGCCCGGCTTTGTCCATACTTTATCTTTCGTATTGAATCTCACATTAATAATCTTAGTTTTACAACTTTAGCTCCAACGTTTGAAATGTTTTTTTTGTAGAATGCTTCCAGCGCAATATACGTTCATTTACAAATTTTCAAGGCTAAAGCTGTCACTTATGATTTTAAACATTTTTTTTAAATTTTGTTGTATGAGAAGTGCCACTCCCCGTGTTTTTTTATAACTTTTACATACATTATTCATGCTATATAGGGAACCGAGTCATAACATCCCAACACCATGCGTGTTGTTAGTTTTATAAAACACAGGACTATAATGAAAAGAATTTGTTTACTTACTTACTTAAGGTGGCGCTACAGTCCGGGGTGGACCTGGGCCTCAACCAATACGCCTCTCCAGTTAGCGCGATCTTTGGCTAACTGCCTCCAGTTGCGCACTCCAAGTTGGTCGAGGTCCCCTTCCACTTGCGCGCCACCTAAGGCGAGGTCTTCCTCTACTGCGTTGTCCCTCCGGGTTGGAATCGAAGACTTCGGGCCGGAGCGTTAGTGTCCATTCGCTCTACATGTCCTAGCTATCTTGGACGACTAATGCGTACTTTTCTGACCAGGTCGATGTCGTAGAGTTCGCTGTTAAATCTTCTCCTTCAAAGCCCGTCAACGCAAACGGGACCAAAAATCTTTCGAAGAATTTTGCGTTCGAAGCGACTAAGAAGATCCTCATCTGTCTTTGCTAGGGTCCATGCTTCTGCACCATAGAGCAGGACAGGGATGATGAGGGTCTTATATAGAATCTCCTTAGTGCTTCTTGACAAGGCCTTACTCGGTTCAGTTACCCACCCTTAATAGGCGCAATATCTACTGTCGAATATTTGTCACTCAGTTTTGTTCGGAGGTGCATTTATGTTAAAGATGCAGTTAAAAATAAAGATTTTGACTTGCTCGAGTTGCCAAAACGGAAAATAAAAGTGTTTGATTTTCGTATTACTCTTAACGTTAGAGCAGTGTTTTCAATGAATCACGATATGGACGTTGATAAAAGGCCGCATTCTGACCATTTGTTTTTCACCATTTGCGCTAAGGCTCTAGCACAAATTGTGAAATGTTCCTCTCCGTAAAGTTCATAGGAAGCCTTCTGTACCCATCATCATCAGCAGTTGTTCACAACTATAAAATTTATCAAAAAAATCGGACAAATGGCGTTTGCCAAATGTCAGACCTATTGAAATACCAGTTTGAACTTAGCCAGTGTCTAGCTTATTTTATAAGCTATGTGCTTCAGCCGATCGATCAATATTTTCATTTTGCTATGAAACCATTTTAAGTTACTTGGAAAATAAAATATTTTCAGACTTCAAGAAGATCCACCAACAGGAGTTTCTGGAGCGCCGACAGATAATAATATCATGATCTGGAATGCTGTGATTTTTGGTCCACATGACACTCCCTTTGAGGATGGAACCTTTAAACTAACAATAGAATTTACGGAAGAATACCCGAATAAGCCTCCGACCGTCAGATTTGTTTCAAAAGTTTTTCATCCAAATGTATACGCTGATGGAGGAATTTGTTTAGATATCTTACAAAACAGATGGAGTCCCACATATGATGTATCAGCTATTCTTACATCTATACAGGTATTTTACCGTTTTTTTTATATCAAATACAAATCACCAATAACTAACTACATTTATTTGCAGTCCTTATTGAGTGATCCAAATCCAAATTCACCAGCTAACTCAACAGCTGCTCAACTATATAAAGAGAATCGTCGCGAATACGAGAAACGAGTGAAAGCTTGTGTGGAGCAAAGCTTTATTGATTAGCCATCCGCCACGTTTTACTAACTTCTTTTATTTTTCGTAAATATTAAATATACATACAAAAAATAAAATAAAAATAATTTAACAGAAATTAATAGACACAATTTGAATGGAAAAATATCGCGAAGTAAATCAAAGAGAAAATGTCAAATAAATACAATACAGCAAATAAAAATTCCTCAGTAAAGTAGAACATTGTTTTCTCAAAGATAAGCAAGTGTTGGTATTAATAATCGATATGCTTCATCCAAATTACAGCAACACGTAGAATCGTTATTTTTCACTTAATAAATATATGTAAACAAAAACAAACAAAAAAAAAACCTTTAAAAATGTGACTTAACAGGCTTTACAAGGAAGTTTGATTTCACACAAGCCACACAAGCATAACGGGACAAAATCGTATTTTCTATATGCCAATATAAATATATAAGAAAACTAATGTATTTTGTGTCGCTTGTTAGCTCAGTGTACATGATAAGTAAAAATCAAATACAAAAATAATCCGTAGATAACTTTATATTTATCGCTAATATGATGCATAGTTAAAACTATTAAGTTCCTTTATTTTTCAAAAATATTGAACATGCTTATACCGATTACTTCTTTCGATATGTTTCAATTTTGATCAGTGATTATTATTTACTTTTTGTCTTTAAAATGTTTTCATGGCAAATACTAAGCTATCATGCAATCAATTTGTTATTAGACATGATTTTTTTTATTTTTTTTTTCCACCAAAATTTAATAATTATAAATAATTAAGCAAAAGGTTATGAGAACATATAAATTAGTAGATTAGCATTACTCAAGTTCTTCAGACTGATTTGAATCCTCTAAAATTTTGTCATCAAAATCTTGTATCATCTGAAAATCTAGAGCAAAACTTTATGTAATTAAAAAATGTTTTAAGAAATATAACACCTTAATCAAATTTAATGCATAGTTGTTTATCTAAAAAAAAAAACGCAATTCACACAATGTCAAGTTTCGGTATTGGCCTTTCCATGAGCTTCGGCAGACTATGCTGTCTTGAACTTGAAATATCTATAAATATTATTTTCTTGTTCCTTTGTTCTATAATGCACCATCGAGAGAAAATATATATTCTGCTGTTTAAAGATTGTTTTGTTTATAGTTGTGTCGAAAGTTGGCACGTGAATTCGAACAGTAGGCATGATATTTTCAAATACAGATATAATCTTGAATAAGTGTGCGTATTATATCTACAAGCAGAACGTTCTGTAGTTTTAATTCATTTTCAGCGACACCCGCCAACAACCACTTGAAAATAACCTGACCAGGATGATGCCCTTAGTTGATATTAGATATTTTTAAAATGTGTTTTATTTAGAATATAATTTAACGTTCCGAGCAATGATAGCTCTTTGTCGGGAGGTAGTTTTTATTGCTGGGTACACATTTGTTCATGGTGTGGATTTAAAATTGTTATACGTAAGGCCCGTTGTTTGTTTGTTGTCTAGAACTTGAAACCCGTACGAATCGTTTCGGTTTTCCGCTGTCATAAGAGACTTATTGAATTTCTAAATAGTTTTCCCTATTCCTGACTTAATTTTTTTATAAGAGCTTGCATACATTTTTAATTGGCGGAGTGCATTTGCCTGCGAATATTTGATCGTGACATCTGGTAAAGTCTGATTCTTAACTGGATGAGAATAAATATTCATACTGCCTTTAATAATGATGTCTGCTGGTGTGAGAGGCATTCATCATCAATATCGTCGTGAAGAGCCACCAATGGACGACAGTTCAAGCAGTCTTGCATGTCCACGAGGAAAGAGTGAAATTGGTTAAAATATGCGTAAGCACTTTGTCATTCCAGTCAACCTAGGAGATACGCAATATTCTTCTGTATATTTACATTTCGAAAGCTTCTATTTTTCTTATCGTTGCCCGATGTAACGTCAATGTTTCTACTCAATATAAAAAAGTACTGGGCAAATATAGCATTTAACTAACATTATTTTTGTTTATATAAATATTTCTTTGCTGCAAAAACTTTTTTTTTATTTATCAGAAAACTGTTCTGACTTGTTCTATCTTGCGCTTACCATGTTCCTTAGTATTTCATGCTGATGCTTAGTCTGGTGGCAAGCCACGAACAAAGCGTCGAATCTAAAACTACTGACCAAAATCCAAAGACTAGCTTGTATAGGTACAACCAGCGCAATAAGGACAACACCTACTGCTGGGATGGAAGCAATCCTCGACCTGTTACCTTTAGACCTATACATGCAAGAATCTGCAGCCAAAAGCGCCCTCAGGATCAGTCAAACAAAGAGCTGGAGACCCTACAAACCGGGACACGCACAGATTCTGAATAAATACGTGGGAGATGCTGTCACATCTGACTACTTGTCTCCCCACCTTGACTTCGACATACCATTCTCTTGCTATTTTCCCAGCAGGGAGGAATGGAGCACAGATGAGCCCACAAAAGGGAAATCGATATCCATCTACACAGATGGATCTAAGATGGAGTGTGGAACAGGTACTGGAATTTTCTCTGAAGAGTTAAGTATACACCACTCAATAAGACTACCCGATCACAGTAGTGTCTTTCAGGCGGAGGTTCTGGCTATCGCCGAAGCTGCCAATATGGTGTCAATTTTAGCAATACCAAATAATGATATTACCATATTTATTGACAGCCAGGCAGCTATAAAAGCAGTATCTGCTATTGAAATAAAATCGAAGCTGTTTCGCCGCTGCCGCGAAGAGCTCAAGGTTCTCTGCTCGCAGCACATCTCTGCTGGGTCCCTGGACACAGGGGCAAAACCGGCAATGAGATGGCTGACGAACTGGCAAGAAATGGTTCTGCTATGGATCAAAACCGTGCGATTGATTCAATGCAATCTTAGAGCGAGAGTGGAAAACAAAACCCGGATGAAAGCCAACAACAGGTGGAAAGAATTAACTACCTGCGAAATATCACGGAAGCTATGGCCGGAATATAATCCAAGTCGGACTATCAAGCTTATGCGGTTTGATAGAACGTCTATGTATAAACTGGTAGGGGCCCTAACGGGTCACAACTTCCTAAGATACCACACAATGAAAATGAAACTCAAGAATGACGATATTATGTAGGGGTTGCGGAGACGAGGAGGTACACGAGGACACACCTCACTTCCTCTGTCAATGCCCTAGTCTCTGTCACTTGAGGAATAGAACACTTGGAAGATATTACTTCCATGACATACAAGGACTCTCAGATGTCTCTTTATCCAATCTTTACAGGTTCATAAATACATCAGGATGGCTGGACAAGGTCGAGTAACCGAGAGGGAACAACGCTAACGCCAACAACATCGGCTAACCCCAATTAAGGGCATCACAATGGGTCCACATGGACCTAAGTGGGGTGCGGCAGGACTCGTTTTTGCCGTACCCACCCATTAACCTAACCTAACCTAACCTATTTCATGCTGCCGACTCTTTCTATGTTTTTACTGTTGATCATCTAGATTATTCTTTCATCATGTGTCATCTTCATGTCTTTTTTTATGTTGACTCCATTTACTTTTATGTGTCCATCATTTTCTGTTATTGCTTCCTTAAATGTTGAAAAGCATGGGTGATAGAATAGAATCTTGTCTTACTTTTAAGAGTCTCTATTTGGTCGGATTCTTCTTTGTTATTTTCGCTTTTTGACTCTTTTTAGATAATCATGCGGAATAGTGTCATATATGTAGATTGCATTTGTAGATTATCTTCAGCTATGAGTTTAATTGCGTTTTCGATTGAAGAAAAGAATTGACCTTTCTATCTAAAGAGAAAGTCTACCTAGAAGTGTTCTTGTTTCGTCAGAACAGAAGGCATCATTTTTAATAATTACATAAGCAAAATAAAAAATGTTAATTAATTATTAACTATTGTGAATTAACCAAACGCACGCGTTTCTCTTTTGTCTGGTTTAAATTAATTTAGTTCTTTTAAGAACTAATTTACAAAAAATCTTGTAAATTTTCATGGTCCCCGAGCAGGGACAAACTAAGTTCCTTTAATTGATTTTTAATTGAGCCGCGACGTGCTAGCAAATTCGCCATTTCACAGTCCTTAAACTGTCCTTGAACAACCCATGTTCCAGAGACGCCGACAGCATTGCTCCAAAGACGTCTACAGCATTCCCGAAAGATCCTGCAATCAACTTCCGGGTGGATCTATTTTCGTAAATTATTTGTGTACAAATATTTAGAAATCAATCGGGAATGAAATTTCGAATGTTTTAATATAAAATTTAACCAGTGAATGGAAAGCGCATATAAAAGTGTCGAAGACTACACATTTTCAAATCGCACGAAATCAACACAAAAAAGAGCAAGAGCGTTTTTATGTTCGATTAGGCACACGAAATCTGAAATCTGAGGGCAAATCTGAAGAAGCCCAAACGAATACCACATTAGTTTAGTTTATGAAATTGTTGGAAAATGGAATTCCTGTAATAATTTCGTCACGTTGCCAAATACCCTATATATAATCATTGTTTTTTTTTCAGTATGTAGCAGAAATCTATCTTATGATATTAATCAGAGAAAAATCAACTTAAACGGTTCTTGCACTTTTCTTAAAAGAGATTTTATAACTTCAAGCTTTTATTGTAGGTAGTTAGTTTAAAGAAAAAAACTTGTTGTGGGTCGATTTTAATGCTTTTCATTTCGAAGTCATATTGAAACAAAATAGATATTTTAACAGAGTTTGGGGAAAGCGTTTATTTTTATTGTGGGGAAAAAGATATTTTAGTTTTAGCATAATTTTAAATTTGTAAATGGTACGCAAAATGTATAGTTGCACAATAACGTATGCAAATTTGCATTTGTTAATTTCGATATTTTTTTTCGTTTTATTGATAATACAACACACACTTCAATTCAATTCCTTAGGGACTTTCATACTACTCCTGCTTCCTCCTTCCAGATCGCACACCAGAATGATCGAAATATTACCCTTTCCCATCGACTTCCCCTTTGACACATCTCTTTCTCTTTCTAAATTGCCATAGATTGCCCTTTATTTATTTGGAATATCACTTTTTGCACTTGTTTTTGTTAATTAATAATTTAGAGAGGCTTATAAAAATATCAGTGAACATTTCAAAATGCAATCTTATAAAATTTGCAAAAGCGCATTATCTGTAGAAATACGAGAACTGAAAATTAACAAAACAATTTATATTCTTGCATTCGATTGAATACGCAAAATCTGAAATCGGATCAAATTAAACACCACATTATATTATCTTTTTGTTAGGAGTTTAATCATATGTACTCGTTTTTAGGAATTTACTTTCCGAGAATAATATTTTTTTTTTAAATATGAATAAAATTTCCATTTTTGCTGTTCCTTAGTAACATCAACACTGTTCAATCTTATTAAACCACAGAATTCCTAATCATATATGATTTTGTACAAATACGGTGCTAAAAAAACAAGTTGAAAACTCCCACCAAGCCTAATAGAAATTTATGTAATGTTTGCGAATATTTTAAGGAATTCACTTTTGCCCTAGTGAAAACTTGGGTTTAAATTGAATGGAATTAACCTATTTTTGGAACAACTCCCCAAGGTAGCTTCATGAATTTTGCTGTCAAAAATATTTTTCATGTAGAAAAATTAAAAAAAAACCTGAAATGTGAATGGATGAACATTTTTTGGCGCATAAGATGGATAGAGAACAAGTAAAGCTATCTAAAACACCATACTCAACATTTATTCCTTTTATATTTATTGTTATAAATTCATTTACAAATTGTTTGTTATTGGAAAAGTTCCACTCGGCGGCCATTAATAACATGTATTCACAGACAGGAGAAAAAAGAGCGCGCGAGAGAGGGCTGTCATTCAAAATTTGCGGGGAAAATCGGGTAGGTGCACGGGAGTTGGCCCTCTAGTTTAGATCCTTTTTGATAATGACACTGAGCAGTCATCTTACATCGTGGTATTTCTACCTTTTTGTAGAAATGTTGATGAACGAAAAACCTTCCGTGCAAAACGAAAATAAAACATGAAAATTGTGTAAATATTAGGAATCTGACGAAAAAACCTTCGAACTACATTGCAGCACACTAAATGTCCATAAAAAAGGGATTTAACTTTTAGTAAAAATTTCTAGTAACAAGAAATAATCATAATTATGTTGACAAACTGCGATTTTTATACTGAAGGTTAATTAAATGTGAATTTCTATCGAAATAATACTAATTTTACTTTAAGAAGAAACATTTTTTCATAAACAAATCGAGGAAATTTGAGTTCGATGAAAAGGGAAAAATGCCCACGCTTCGTGGGAAAAATAAAGAGACAGTGCTAGGCACAGTGGCTGACAGTAGGGTAGTTGGTAGCAGAGACAATACTGAGACCCCCAACTCGCAATCCTCTTGCCGCTGGCCATCAAGAGTGTAAGGCCAAAGTCAAGGAACACATATTGAACAGGCGAAAGTTGAACACAAGCGTATCGATCACGAAGAGCGTAGGAAGACCCTGATTGTAAGTTGGATTTGAATTAACATGAACCTTACGACGAATTGCTAACCATTTGTATCCACTTCTAGGAAGAGACAAGCAACAACAGCATCGTGCCCATTATCAGAACAATTGGCAAGGCGCCGCTTTGAAGATCAATTGTCGCAGCAGCAACGGATCCAGGAGGACAATTTCAAAAAGTAAGAATATAGTAAAAGTTGTGTGAATTGATTCTTTAAACGGTAACACTTACTATGCAAGAGGAAAGTGTCGCAAACCAAGAGGCAATGCGCCGGCAAACCATCGAAATGAAGGAGAAAAACCGTCTTAAACTACTCGAGCACGAGATGAGAACCAAAGCCAAGGTTGACAGGGAGAATCGTGACATCAACAAGAACAGATTCGTCTAAAGGCACAAGAAAATCGCATCACTGTCATCACCAGCATCAAGACTGCTGGTAGTCATTGGTACTGGATTCGAAGCAATGATTGGGACAACGTTTTGACTGCTGCTGGTCTGCCAAGGAAGCAACTGGTGTTGTTTTTGGGTACATTGAGGCTCGTATTGGACAGATGCGTTAAAGAATCGCCTGCAATACCTCAAACGAATGAAATCCAAACCCGCCGATGCTCTCCAAGTAAGTGATTACTATTACTTACTTTTTTCTAACTGAATACTTATCCACAGGGCGTTGTTTTGAATCCGAAATTAGAAGAAAGTCTGCGAGATATTGCCATTGCAACGAAAAACACCCGTCTAACCGCAACATCCTGATGCATGGCCCACCTGGTACTGGTAAGACAATGTTCGCCAAGAAACTGGCGCAATACTCTGGAATGGATTACACCATCATGACTGGAGGTGATGTAGCACCAATGGCAAAGGAGGGAGTCACAACTATTCACAAAGTCTTTGGGCCAACACCAGTAATCGTAGTTTGTTGTATCATTTTATTATATGTATTGAATATAAAATAAGCTACATGTAAAACCTTATCGTACGTGTTATAAATATGTAAGAAACGAATCTGCACTCTATTCAGGTGGAGCCTTGTGTGCACTCCAGCCATGGAAACCTTTTGTTGAAAAGCTTCGACTCCTTTTTCTTCAGAGTGAGGAAAAGTTTGCGCGCACTTTCGGATAAGTGAGACTAGTTGTCAGTGTCAGATTTCCACCGTGGTGAGCTGTGACAGTGTTCAGAAGTACAGCTTTTTTAAAGAGAAGTTCAACTCAAATTTGGTGAGTAAGTATGTTACCTCAGTACATTTTAATATTAGTTTATACATAACATTCTGTATTTCTATTCAACCAAAGAACTCATTCACCATTATTGTTCCATTAAAATTCCAAAATAAATAAACTATATAAATGTAGGCTTTGAAACACGAATGCACATACGTAACGTATACTATATTTTAAATTATATTTAGACTTACGGAGGAACTCTAAATTAATACTTAAAAACAGCAACGATATTAATCTTGGTACTTATAAATTATAACTAAACTCCAGAATTATACTAAGCGACGTATGTGATAAGCATATTCTACTCGATTTATGTAAAATTCCTTATGAATGTTCGGTAATAATGTTTTAATTTGTTTATTATTCTTCAGAATTGTTTATTTTTCTTATATGGTCAACAAATTATACAATTATTCTTAAAATAAATCACTGTCCACAAAAATTTCGTTATATAAATTTTTTTTCAAATTTAACGGATAATATTCTACGAACGCTGCCAGCAACTTTGCCCACACCGGAAGCCAGTTTGGAAGCAGCGGAAGTTGTGCTCTTTTTTTGAGCGTGTGTTGGTGACCCGGAATTTTTGAAGTTTCGTGACATTTGTCAATACGAATTTCTATGTATCAATACTAGCGCAAAAAAAACGTTACAAGCCCATGGTAATATAGCTTGTAGGCAAGTTACGGAAAATCGGCCGGAGTTGGGGGTCTCAGTATTGTCTCTGGTTGGTAGGTTTCTATCAGCTGATGGATGCGTTCCCACAGTTTCAATTTGTTGTTTTATTTCACCACGAAAACATTTATTTTACAAAATGGTTAGTAACTAATGTAATCAAAGGAATAAGCTGAGAAATATTCATTCGCAGTAATAAAATAATACATTTTTGTACCTACAGTAATACTTTTGTTTTCGTTTGTTGTTTGTGTCGAAAAATTATTTCGCCGGCGAATGTCGACAGAAAAAATGCAACGAATTCAAATGGAAGAATTGATAAGGAATATAAAAATTTAAGGTTCGTTGGAGTTCAGGGCGGAGATATGAACATTTCTGAGAGGGTAACAGTTTTGAGTTAAAATCTTTTCATGAATTTTCCAGGAAACAAAAAGGCAAAAAAAAAAAATTATTACAAAATTTCAACAATTTAATAAACAAACGAATTTCAAACTAGCGTTATTAATGAAAACAATTGAGTCAGCCGAGAACAGCCATGAATGTTTATTTAGAAAATAACTTTTTTGTCCTATCCATTGGGCTGTTGGTTTGCATACTATTTTGGTGCAGATTTCTTTTCGAAATGTTACTTTCAAAACGATATACAACTTTCATAGGACATTGCAAACAAATTTTTAGAAATTCTCATGACGAAAAAATATTCTTCCAACTTTTTAAAATAATTTTTTTTTTCTAAATTTTCATTGAACTTTAATAATAAAAATGTCTTATAAATACATTCAACGAAAACGAATTTATTTTCTTTATACTGTACGGGAATAAAATGTATAGGTATACTATCGGTAAAATTCCAAATAATTATTTGTAGATACTTAGTTCATCGGTTGCCATTGTTAACAACCACAATGTAAACATCCTGTACTGTACGGATTATCTAGGTAAAATAAAATAATGTGGTATTCGTTTGGGCTTCTTCAGATTTGCCCTCAGATTTCAGATTTCGTGTGCCTAATCGAACATAAAAACGCTCTTGCTCTTTTTTTTGTGTTGATATTCGTGCGACTTGAATATGTGTAGTCTTTGACACTTTACTATGCGCTTTCCATTCACTGGTTAAATTTTATATTAAAACATTCGATATTTCCGTCCCGATTGATTTCTAAATGTTTGCACCCAAATAATTTACGAAAATAGATTCACCCGATGCAATGCCTTTCTTTGCTGTAGAAAAAATTCACGCAAATGTAAACAAACTCCACCAAATGTCAAACTCAGATGCACTTGTATTGGTAAATCTGAAGCAAATCTGAGAAAATATCTAGATTCGCAAAAGTGCTCTGAAATCTGAAAAAGATTGCTTTTTTTGGTACCAAACGAACATAAAAATTGCTCTGAGGGCAAAAAAAGTGCTCTGAGAGCGCCCAAACGAATACCACATAAGTCCTTGTAATCAGAGACAATACCCATTCCCATTTCACAAACAGCTGACTCTTCTTTTATGAGTGGAGAAGATGTTCTGGAAATTGGAAAGACCGACTGCTTTTTATTTATAAATATATAGCGTTGTTCTCAAAACTTTCACACTGACAAACACATTGTCTTTTTTTCTAGTACAAATCGCGATACACAAATCCATTGTTAATTGCTCTTGAGTAATTGTATTGTACTACATTTTCCTCATTTTTATCACATTAAATCTTATTGAAGAGTCAGCTGCTTGTGAAAGAGACAGCTAGTGCTTATTTCGCGAATGGTAGCACTTAGCTCATGTCTGATTTGACAGATAATTAGTTTTATCCTTCCGCTGAACGAATATGGTTGTGTATACGCTTGATGAAATGACCATCCAATGCGTTTTCGCTCCGCTAAGTGGGCCTGCGATCGACTTAGAGAAGATGCCGATTTTGCCAAAAAAATCATTTTTTCAGATTAAGCTCATTTTCATCTTGGCGGGTATGTAAACAAGCAAAATTGTCGCATTTGGGGCACAGAAAACCCGCACGCATACATTGAAAAGCCGATAAACCCAAAACGAGTCACTGTTTGGTGCGGAATTTAGTCCAGAGGCATAATTGGGCCATTTTTCTTCGAAAATGAGCAAGGAGTGGCCGTTACAGTCAATGGCGATCGTTATCGGGCCATGTTGAACGAATTTTTGTTCACAAAAATTGAAGAGGAGGATATGGACAATATTCGTGAAGCCATTGGTGAAATACAGCTGCACACAATCGATAATGTGCTTAAAATTGGACCGATCGTGTAGGCTACTGCATGGCCAGCCGAGGCAGCCATTTGAATGAAATTATTTTCCATTATAAACCGGAAGGATTGTACTTTCAAATAAAAAAAGAAATTTGAGAAAATATTCAGCAGTTTTTTTTTATAGCATTTTCAAAAAAAAAAAGAAGTTATTTGGCGGACCCTGTACTTTATATTTATATGTACCTACCTAAAAAATAAAAGAAAATCATATTTTTTTTTTCATTTTATGTTTATTTGATATTTTGTAGTTCCTTTATCAGGAAATTTAAATAATTTTATCTCTGGATAGGTACTTCGTCGCACTTGCATCGCAGGATGTTATTATGCACTTCACTCTCCAAGACATAACTATTATACTTTATTAAATTTTCTTAAAAAATATTTAAACCTATAAAACAAAACCATAGGTAGGTGGCTACAAATTTCCCAATAAAATTTGTTCGTCAAGGAATTCTAAATTTGCTTTAATTTGTCCTAAAAAAAATGGAAAGGTGAAATGAGAGCACGCACTACAGGCAGATAATACAAAATTAATGGGAATCACCCCCGATTTTTATTCCATCAACCACGGTATTTTTTTTTTTTAAAGAGCAGGATGACATTTGATTCATATTGAGAAGAAGAAGCATAGGATAGAACAAAAGAAAGAAAATCAGTCATGCACGAACGATACACATCTAAATGATACGCTTGCATTCGTATGAGTTCCATATGCATGTAACAGGTCCGACTTCGCGAAAGGATAAAAATGAAGAATAATGAAAGGGAGACAGAATAAGTGATCTGTGATTGTGTGGTGTGATATGAACAATTGAACATATAATATGTTCTATACTGTGGTAGTAGTAATGTGTTTGACTTTGGCTTTGGTTACCTATGCTTTCTCTCTGTAAAAGCTTTTTGGAAAAGCTTCTTAATGTTTCGGATTTTGGTATCATATGACAACAGTTCCTATTGGACTGCGTCATCTAGGTGATTATATTATCTTTGCTATAGGTTGATGATACAGTTTGAGTGGGGGTAAGACAAATGCGAAATATTTTCTGTTAATAAACTTTATTTAAGGCTAACCTTATGTACAAATGTTATATAATATTAAACATATTATAAACATATAATATAATATTGAATATATTTATGTATTTTATAAAATGTATCCTGAATGTTAATGCGATTAATGTCAGACAATTTTTATTTGTTTATTAATACAAGACATATTTGTAAATAATACTCTAAATGCATTAAATCGTAAAAATAACATCCAATTTACCAGAACTTAGCTCCCCGATCAACACTGTAAATCATTTTGTTGTTATATTTACAGTTACTCCAAAAATATAAAAAAAAAAGTAAAAGTAAACGAAAGAGTTTAACATATTATATTGTAAAATTAATGAATATTGTAAAGTAATTGAAATAACTAATATTGCCGATTTGAATATAGTAAACATAACACACTTAAGTCATCTTAATTATGAATCTGGAAACTTTTGAAGTTCTGTGTTTGAGTAGTACTGCAGAGAACTTCCAGCCACCTAAAGAGAAAACAAAGTAATTCGTTAATCTCAACTTTG
The DNA here is from genome assembly GCA_963082955.1 of Cheilosia grossa. NCBI lineage: Eukaryota > Metazoa > Arthropoda > Insecta > Diptera > Syrphidae > Cheilosia > Cheilosia grossa. Next base: position 44,977,410 of record OY720144.1, on the reverse strand, counting down.
AAGGAAAAAAATCATTCACAAACCTATTGTATGTATAAACACTTTCTGCTCTAAAGAAGTATACATGGTTTTTAAACGATAGCTTGAAAACAAATTCCTTCTGTACAGAATCTTGATGTCCCGGTGGTCCGACTGAATATCCCAAGAGGGGCAAAGTAGCGAGTGAGAATTCATCTTGATAACTCTTGTAGAAATACAAGCAAAATGAAGTGAAAACGACCCACAACTTTTGCCAACCAGAACTGTTTTTGAATTTGCGCAATAGATAGCCTGATAGTTGGTTCTCAGCACTAACGAGGTGATCGCCCAAGCCGACGGTTGCGCCACGATGCCAGCATACGTGTAGAGCTGTGTTGCATCTTGATGGCGGTGTTTTGTTTTGCTGAATATTTAGTTGAGTTGAATTGTTGCCGTTTGATAGACCACATATATCCAGTCCTTCTTCGGAAGAGCCTATATTTTCAAAATAAAATAAAATATAATAGTAACAAAAATAGTGTACTTAACATTATTTACAGCCCTAATATGTTAGGCGCAGTGGCTAAGTGGTTAGTGTGTTGGACTTTAACTTAAAGTTAAAGTTAAGTTAAGTTAAAGTTAGTGTGTTGGACTACTAAGCGAGGGGTCCCAGGTTCGAATCCCGCAAAAACCCAAATTCCAACTTAGGGTTTTTTCCACTGCCCCACCTCTCGCGAACGTCTGACAAACATCCGAGAGTATAACTGTCTTTAGAGCTTCTCAATTAGCCGTTTGGAATCGGCATAAAATTGTAGATCCCTTCCATTCGTTCCAAAAATGAAACTCACACAAAACGAATGGTTGTGAGAAGCTAGGCCTCGGGTCCTTACGGACCTGTTGCGCTAACTATTATTATTATATGTTAGAAACAAGTTGATAATACAGGGTAGGCCAAATACAAGCTTCTTTTTAAAAAGGCAATCAAATAAATGAAAATATTTTTTTTTTTACATGTATTACGGCTTTATTATATTATGGAACACAATGTCGTTCGAGTGCCTGCATCGGCTGGCTTCAGCGCATTCTGTTACTCCATTTTTCCAAGAACTTGTTGATAGTTTCGGGCTGTAGCTCAAGGATTGCTTGGATGATATTGGCCTTAATTGCTTGAATGGTTTCCGGATTGTTGACATAACATCGATACTTCACGGTTACGCACAAAAAAAAATCCAAAGGTGTCAAATCGCAGCTCCGATGCGGTCAATTGACATCGCCCAGACAGCTGATAACTCAATTTGGGATTTTGGTGCGCAAAAGATCGATTGTTGCATGGGCTGTGTGGCATGGAGAGCCATCCTGCATGAAACAGAGGTCGTCCAAATCCATGTGTTCGATTTAAGTAAAAAAAAAGTCGGTTAACATGGGTCTGTAACGCCCACCGTTGACCGAAACGTTGTTCCCAGTCTCATTTTCGAAGAAAAATGGTCAAATGATGCCACCACTCCGCAATCCGCACCAAACTGTTACTCTCTTTGTATGCATTGGACCATGAGTTTTGTCCACAAGTATACCAGTCTCACGAACTTCCCTATTTCGATTTTCCTATTTCTTGGTATCAAGTGAAACTAATTATGTAATTGAAGTGCAATGAATGTTCAAATTGTACAATATAAAGAAAAGGAATATTCTTTAAATCATTAATGATATCGATATCAAAAAATTGTTCGCATGTTCGCTAGAATTTCCATTAAGTTTCGCAACCTGTTTCACCTTTTACATTCACATTTTTTTCAATAATCGCAAGCTGATTCTCTTTCGACTGTTTTTTTTTTTAAATGAATGATTTGTTAAACAACTTACAACAGCATTAAACAAAACCGACAAACTGAACTGTCATTTTAAAAAGTGTAAGAAAAATTACAACAAAAAAATCAGTTTCCTAGGATATATTGTTAGAAGAAACAATAATAAATGTTCAGTCATCATTTTGCAAGAAATCTTTGGATGCTTATTTTCTACACTGACGGTGGCATCTTTATTTAATATATCTTTATTTATTAAATAAATGTCTGATAATTTTTTTTTTTTGTTTTTTCGTTATTAAACGGAGTCTTCATGAAAAGGTTATAACTACGAAATCATAATTCAAATGTACATATTCGTCATCGATCTGTCTCTTTAAAATCCCTGCCGTTTTTTTTGTGGACATTCTCGGCGAAATAAATTTTCCCAAAAAACAACAAACGAAAACAGACACTACAATTGTAGTAACTTAACTTATTTTAATTTGAAGAATGAATTTTTCACTGTTTCTTTATTATTATTTATGTTGATTACATTAGCCAAATAACTTTTTTTTTTTCAACTAGTGCTTATTTCGCTAATGGTAACACTTAGCTCATGTCTGATTTGACAGATAATTAGTTTTATCCTTCCGCTGAACGAATATGGTTGTGTATACGCTTGAACAACGATAGGAAATATTGCGACATTACTTTGAAAATCATGGTAATGTTGCAGAATGTGTGCGAAAATTGTGTACGGAATTTGGAAGAAGAGAAGTGTGAAAAAATTGAAAGAAACTGGCATCCTTATCGATAAACCAAAGCGTGAAAAGCCAAAAACAGTGCGTACACCCGAGAAAATTGCTGCTGTGGCAGAAAGTGTGCGTGAAGCATAATTGGGCCATTTTTCTCCGAAAATGAGCAAGGAGTGGCCGTTACAGTCAATGGCGATCGTTATCGGGTCATGTTGAACGAATTTTTGTTCACAAAAATTGAAGAGGAGGATATTGGCAACATTTGGTTTCAACAGGACTGCGCTACGTGCCACACAGCCGAAGCTACACTCGATGTTTTGCGCCCTGTTTTTGAAGATCGTATTATCAGCCGCTGAAGTCGTTTGGCCACCTCGGAGCTGCGATTTGACACCGTTGGACTATTATTTGTAGGGTGTCGTAAAGGATAAGTGTTACGCCGACAAGCCAGAGATAATTGACGCTTTAAAGGACAATATTCGTGAAGCCATTGGTGAAATACAGCTGCACACAATCGATAATGTGCTTAAAAATTGGACCGATCGTGTGTTCTAACTTTTTTTTTTTTGAAAATGCTATAAAAAAAAACTACTGAATATTTTCTCAAATATCTTTTTTTATTTTATTTTATTTCAAATGGCTGCCTCGGCTGGCCATGCAGTAGCCTACACGATCGGTCCAATTTTTAAGCACATTATGCCTCTGGACCAAATTCCGCACCAAACAGTGACTCGTTTTGGGTTTATCGGCTTTTTAATGTATGCGTGCGGGTTTTCTGTGCCCCAAATGCGACAATTTTGCTTGTTTACATACCCGCCAAGATGAAAATGAGCTTCATCTGAAAAGATGTTTTTTTTTTGGCAAAATCGGCATTTTCTCTAAGTCGATCGCAGGCCCACTTAGCGAAGCGAAAACGCATTGGATGGTCATTTGGCTTCAACTCCTGAACCAATTGGACTTTGTATGGCGTCATACCAAGGTATTTATGCAAAATTCGTCTCAGTGATGTCTCCGAAATGTTCAATTGTTGAGAACGACGGTGAATTGATGTTGATGGCGCTTCACGCACACTTTCTGCCACAGCAGCAATTTTCTCGGGTGTACGCAATGTTTTTGGCTTTTCACGCTTTGGTTTATCGATGAGGATGTGAGTTTCTTTCACTTTTTTCACAAGATAACGAACATACGGAGCTTACGGTGCTTCTCTTCTTCCAAATTCCGTACGCAATTTTCGGACACATTCTGCAACATTACCATGATTTTCAAAGTAATGTCGCAATATTTCCCAGCGTTGTTCAAGCGTATACACAGCCATATTCGTTCAGCGGAAGGATAAAACTAACTATCTGTCAAGTCAGACATGAGCTACGTGTTACCATTCGCGAAATAAGCACTAGTTGAAAAAAAAAGTTAGATGGCGGACCGTTTAGTTAGTTTATGGCAGAGGTATGATACCGACTTTCTGTCAAGATTTCGAGCGGGAAACAGCTGTCAGTGTCAAAATAACCTATGATTTAAAAAGAAACCTTTATTTTAATTTTGCACGCACACAATGATATATTAAGTATTTGCAGATGCACGGTTTTGCACATATTTTGCGATAAGCGTGTTCAATTTAGCCTAGATAGATACATTCAAACAGAAAAGTTGTGTAATAAGAATTGGCGATTCTTGGTGTTTAGTTTTTGGTGTGTTAATTTGTTTGTGGGAACATAAAATCCATAGGTACATCACTTAACGGATGGATTCGTTTAACTATTCCAGTGATGTATTTTAAAGGCTTATTAATTTGCTGAAGAATACTTCTTAAATTTTTGGATTCTATCCAGAATTAAATATCACATGGTGGGGTTTGGTACAACCATTCCAACTTAATCCCCAATGATGGCATTAATAGAGCTAGAATACGTTTTGATAAAATATTTTTTTTTAAGTATTAAATATTTACTTCCTCTTTTATTAGCGAACTTCCCAATATGGCAACTTTTGTGTAGCGAATTTAAAAATGTTTTCGATCTACATCTTTAATAAATCAAGTCAAAATGACCTACATTCAAATTTTGTAACACAACACGCTTGGCATCTTTCTTTTCTTGCCAGCCATATAAGAACAAATATTTGTATTAAAAGTTAACGGCAATGCTCACAAAAATAATTAAAAAAAAAAACAATACTCACTGCAGTTCTTCAATGATGCTAGGGTGAGTTGAGTCGGTGGCTTATTCCTAATATCCGCTGCTGATTTTGACAATTCGGCCAGCCAAAGTGTCTTTTCGGCTGTTGTTCCAGCGCTTACTGTTATCACACACTGTCCACCAAATATCGAAAAAGTGTTATGCTCAGCATTTTCAGTTAATAGTGAACGAACTGGCACGTGACCAAGTATACGAAAGTTTTGATCTACGGGAGATTTAGTGCCGTATATAAGAATGTCAGAAAAGAGGAAAAACATTCTTTGCTGAAGTCCTCTTTTGGAATGTTTCAAAAGGCAGCCTTGTCGTATAAGTTTTCTATTTTGTTGAACTAGTGTATTGAAACCACTTATGTCCCGTTGCAACTCGCATAATTGCACAAAGTTTTCTGATTCGGGTAGTTGTTCTCGAATGTTTTTCGTCGAACGAATAAGTATATGCAGTATAGCCTGACAGTCAGCGTTATCGATATGCTCATCTGAGTAAAAATCGCACAAACCTACATATAGAAAAAGACAAACATGTTTATAACGCTGCAAAGATTCAAATATTAGTAATAATTTATAACATACGTTCCAATAAAAGTTGATAATGCAGCAACCGATAAAGTGGTTTGAGTAGAAGTTCTCCTATGGGTACATAACAGATTTTCTGTTGTTCGAAGCTCTTGTAAATTTGTTGAAAACGATCATCTGTGTTGACCATTTCGTTAATGCAATTTAAAATTTCTATATGCGATTGAACGTATTCATCGTAAATAGGAAGAACAGCCATATTTTTCATCATTACATCACCAATTCGGTGGGCGTCGTGAGAACCGCTTCCTTCCCATAAAACTATTCGATGTTCGATGTCACGCAAAAATATACTGTGATGTTGCACCATGGAATCTAACATCTCAAAAAGTGGCTGCAAATTGCCAATGTCCTCGGGAGAAAGCTCTTGTCGGAAGTTGCTATTTAATATATCTAAATCCTTCTTATAGGTTCTTTCTGTCATAAGAAGTTCTTTAGCTAGAAAATATGATTTTTCTGATGGCCACTTCTGAAATGTATTTTTGTCACTTTTAAAAAAATACAATTAATAAGTAAAAATTAAAGTATATACTTTTTTCTTTGCCTCAGCATCTGATCCAATGTCGGGATTTGACACGGCATGCTTTGGTGTCGAGGTGATGTTGTTATTATTGCTTTCACTTTTGCTTTTGTGGTCAGCTTCAGCTTGTATAACGTCATATGTCCCAGCTTCGGATCGAGATAGGGATGAAGACTTGTCCGATCCCAAGTGATAGTGATTTGGAGAAGACGCACTTATTTCTAAATGCCGATCCAAGGACATGTTTCCATTAATTCCATTATATACATCTAAAAAATGAAAATATTTATTAAATTTGTTTGGGTGTCAAAGTATTGATTGAAAATTCTGCGAGGTAAATCCCATACAATTTTAACTTCCCCATAATAAGTCGAATTTGCAACATTTGGCTTTTCTGTTTAAAGGAACACTTTAAAGCTTCGAGTCAAATAAAAGCGAAATCAAAAGATATACCGAGCTTAATTGTATCTTTAGCTATCTTACCACGAATAAGAAATAAGTATAAAAAAAAGTTAATTTAAAAACCCCCAAAAAAAAACCCGACTTCTTGTAAAAAAAAGAAATAAAAAAAAATTATAAGAACAAGTTATTTTTTTTACAAGAAGTCGGGTGTTTTGGTTTTTTGAATTGACTTTTTAATTTGTATCTTTTGAGCATACGACACTCCGGGGAAGAATACGAATCTAATGACACAAACTCTTCAAAATCGGTTAAGGCGTTTAGGCTTCAGGGCGTCATGTAGGAACGGCCTGTTTATCAGTTTTTTACTAACAAATATAAAATAAAAAAAAATCATATAAAAAACAATACCTACTGCCAAAGACGAAAGAAAAGCGACTGTTTGGGATTCCTATACGAAAGCCCAAAAGATATATAAGGAAGAACTAAGAAAAGCATAATCTTGGAGACTCTTCTGTGGCAAGATCGAAGACTCCTCTGAGTAATCAAGGCTAAGAAAGATACTCTCGACGAACTAAATACTGCCAAGTTGTTTGACAAAATTTCAATTTAATTTAATTGCTTAATACAAGCGTAAAAAAAACTAACAATCACGTAAACTTAGGACTATAAACCAAATACAAATATTGAAGGTAAAATTCGCAAACATAAAACATAAATGCATAATGATTTATTGAATGTAAAAATTCATTAGTTAAAAGGTATAAATTGTGAAGTTTTAAATTAAAAGTTGCTTTAGTGTAATTTAGGTCAAATAAGTTGGGCAAGATATTTGCTTTGCAAAGCATTCTTGTTAAAGGCTCGTGTTGCCTATAGTCAGAACGGTGATGGGGAAAAGGAAATTGATCGTAAACGACGAGGATTAGTGTTTATTGATATCTCATGCAGCATATGTTTCTATGTTTCCAGATAGTAACTGATGAATAAAAATAATATCAGCGATATCGCGACAAGTCCTAAGGGCCTGTAAATTGAGCAACTTCAGGCGATTCTCATAAAGGGTAAATTGTGAGTGTCATCCCAGTCAAGCCCACGTTTGGCAAAGCGAAAGAATCTACGCTGGACAGCTTCGATTCTCAAAATATGCACTTGATGGTAAGGAGACCAGACTTGGCTGCCATATTCAAGAAGTGGTCTTACAAACGTCGCATAAAGGGATTTAGTGACATAGGGGTTAGAGAACTCCTTCGACCAACGTTTAACAAAGCCGAGTGCAGAGTTAGCTCTGCTAATAATGTTGTCGATGTGAGAACGAAAGTTAAGTTGGGCGTCGCAGATAATGCCCAGATCACGAATAGATGAAACAGTGGAGACAAACTCGTTGTCAATCAGGGGATGGCGTTTGCGGGAGAAAGTAACGGCTTGACATTTATCACGTTAAGTTTTAACGAAACGGTGTAGAAGTGGTTAAGGTCAGACTGTAGTGAGAGAGAGTCAGCGGTGCAAGATATTTGTTTAGAGAATCTCATGTCATCTGCGTAAGTCTCCAGGTATGAGCGTAAAATGAAACGTATACTACATCGTTTAGTGTCAAATTAAAAATCAAAGGTCCGAGATGACTTCCATGTGGTGAAACAGAGAACGCTATGATTGATTTGGAGACGGAAAATCTAAATAGGGCACTTTACTTGCGATCTTCTAAAGAAGACTTAATCCATGAAGTAAACCGCGGTGGAAAACCGATCGCTTTTAGTTTAAAGATTATGACTTTGTGGGAGATCTTGTCGAACGCTTTGCTGAAATCGGTAGCTACAACATGTACTTCCTTAATATTTTCCAAGGCACATAATGTGTTAGAGACAGAGTTCGTAACGTTAGTGGTTGTAGATCTACCAGTTGCTCTTCAGCATCCACAGTGAACAGACGACTTTGATAGTGAGACAGCGTTAGCAAAAGTGAAGTGATAAGTAGTTATTTCTAGTGAGAAAATACACTTACAACAGGGAGCAGTGAATTCTCCGGTCCTGTTTAATATTTACACAAGTGATCTGGTGGGTTCCCTCAAACATGCTATAGCGTACGCGGACGATTTAGTGGCGTACAGGTCAGGACCTACGCTCTGACAAGGAGACTGTTTCGCAGCAGTCAACTTGATTCCAGGGTGAAGGTCATTTGCTACGTGGCCCTTATAAGGCCTATCATCACTTATGGGTGTCCCATATGGTTCAATATAGCACCGTCCTATATGGAAAAGATTCGGGTGTTAGAGAGTCAATGTCTCAGGGCCTGTCTAGGGTTGAACTCCTGAATCTCAGTACATAAAAAACTATCCCAACAGGACTCTATACAATGGGGCTCGACTGAACAGGATTGACAATTTCCTTATTAACGACGCTTATAGCCTCGCTCGAGTCTCGGTGACACTGATGAATCCTTGTGGGCGGCTGTCATGGACGCGATCAGGATGGTGACCAATCGATTTGATTGCTCACCACCCTGATTATAGGTAAGCTTAGGTAGTTTTAAGTAGTTTTAAATAAAAAAAAATACAAATAAAGAATTCAAGTTTTATAAAGTTTATTGGAAATTAAAAAAACAAACAAATTTAAATATAGATAGATTTAAGGCCGAAAGGAAATCATTTTAAGGATATTGATAAGTTTAGAGCGCTCGCTGAGAGCCAGTAAGCTAGAATTAAGACAAATGTTAGCTTTAAATTAGATTTAATCGTTTTTGTCTAGGATGTAAGTTTAATGAAAGTAGCAAATAAAAATGAATTTGAAATGTAAAAAAAAAAAAAATTATCTACCATTAAAAAACCCATTTTGCTAAGAATAGAAGAAGAGAGAATGGATTTACAATGGACGGTTTTTTCAACTACTGAGGATAAGCTTGGATTCATATATGTGAAAGGGGTTTGAGCACAGCCATCCATGTAACTGAAATAGTTAGGGTCTGGTTCAACGTCATTCACAAACGCCTGACTGATGAAATCAGCGACAAGGTTGGTCGCTGCAGACGAACAGTTATTGAATTTTAAGGCAGAAGGATACCCATCCGATTTCCTTTTGGTATTTATAAATTGAAAGAAGCGTTTGGCGTAAGCAATTAGGTCATGCTGCATGCGGACAAGGTATTCGGACTAAAGACGTCCACACATAGCGGAAAAGTTGTTATAAATTAAAGAGTGGCTAAGTTTTAAGGGCCGATGTTGATTTTGAATAAAACAAATTATTTAGGAAATTAATGTCACTTCTTTTTATTATGATAATATTGGTATGGTTCAATTATGTATGGAACAAAATATCGGCCAAATGGCCGCCGCGACATGGGCGGCACACCTCCATCAGATGGTCCAAATTTTCGATGACGCTGAGGCATAATTGAGGTTCTGTGCCGTTAATGTGCCGAATTATCTCATCCTTTAGCTCTTGAATTGTTGCACTCCTATCGGCGTACACCTTTTCTTTCAAATAACCCCAAAGAAAGAAGTCCAACGGTGTCAAATCGCATGATCGTGGCGGACATCGCCACGACGTGAGATAACACGGCCATTGAATTTCTCCCGCAAAAGAGCCATTGTTTTGTTAGCTGTGTGGCAAGTGGCACCGTCCTGTTGAAACCACATATCATCCACATCCATATCTTCCAATTCGGGCCATAAAAAGTTCGTTATCATCTCACGATAGCGAACACCATTCACAGTAACTGCCTGACCGGCCTTATTTTGGAAAAAATACGGCCCGATGATGCCGCCAGCCCATAAACCGCACCAAACAGTCACTCTTTGTGGATGTATTGGTTTTTCGACAATCACTCTTGGATTATCATTCGCGCAAATGCGGCAATTCTGCTTATTGACGAGTCCACTGAGGTGAAAATGTGCCGATTGAATTGACCGAAAAAATCACGAAGTGCACGATATGCATTTTGATTTGAACGCCCATTTTCATACTTAGCCTGAATAACTTTAACGCGTTGTTCGATTATGTGTCTTTCCATGGTTCAATTGCAGAATGCAATTTTCTGCAAATGAAGAAAAAAACTTCACGTTTAGGTGTGGTTCATATTCAATATCGGCCCTTAAAATTTAACCACCCTTTATAAGATCATTTGAGAGGTTAGACGCTGATCTGCATCTGAGGTATGTTTGCCATAGTTTCTTTGTTTCCGAAGAGATCGCAGTTCGCGATAAGGGGAGGAAAGAAGTAATAATTTATTGAGTTGGAACAGATTAAAGGAAACATTCATAAATTTGTAAGTAGCATGTGGTGGTAGCAACATCAACATTAACTGTTTTATCGAGGATAAAGTCAAAATGACGATTTCCGATAAGTTCGGAAAGTTTCTTGAAATTAGACATATGACTCACATCTAGCGAAGAATCGCTTAGTCTTCTGCTCTACACCCACTTCCCAGGCAGCTCAAAGAGTATTGCCCACACAGATCAAATTTGCAAGCTACCAGTCTACAAGGTCTGAAAGCCAAATGGCTTTGTGCGCTACATACCTTTAAACCATACAAAACCTCGGGACCAGACGGCATAATACCAGCTGAGCTACAAAAGACCTCAGATATCTCCTGCCAGTGCTAATGATAATCCTAACAAGCAGTATAGATTTGGTTTACATCCCATTGTTATGTAGAAAAGTTTAAGAGGTTTTCATAACCAAATCAGGTAAATACTTTCAGGTGAGTCCGTAAGATCTCAGATCTATTAGTCTTTCATCATTTCTCCTAAAAACTGTAGAACGACTGATTGAAATTCATTTACGCAAAAACATTGACAAACAACTTTTGTCAACATGCCTATTCTGAGGGAAAATCAGTGGAAACGGGTCTACACACTCAAACGCGTTCCATAGAAGATTCCCTCCGCCATAAGGAGTATACAATGGTTGCATTCCTAAACACAGAAGGAATGCAACGTCGAAGGAACGTCGATTTATCTGCGATCGCTGGTGCACTGGCAGCTCTGAACGTGGATGCCTCACTTGGCGAGCGGATCAATTCGATGCTCAGTAGCAGAATTAACAACTTAAGCCTGGGTGAGATAACTATCCGAAGATCTGTCAGTAGAGGAACCCCACAAGGTGGCGTCCTATCCCCCCTTCTCTGGAATTTGGTGGTGAATGAACTGCTGATATGCCTCAAGGCGGGAGATTACTATGTGTGCCTATGCGGACGACGTTGTTAATGCTGTGTCAGGAAAGTACCTAAATACTTTAAGAGAACTCCTACAACATGCTCTTTTGATACAAAGTTAACCTGTAAGCCTAACATCCAAGAAAGAGTTAAAAAAGCCACTGTGGCACTTTTCTCTTGTAAAATACCATTGGAAACAAATGGGGTCGAAGCCTCGTATCACTCACTGGCTATACGTCTCTGTCACAAGAACGATACTGACGTACGGTGTCGTTGTCTGGTGGACTGATTTGGACAAAGCGATTAATGGCGATAAGTTAAGCAAAGTCCAAAGAAAAGCTTGCTGGGCATCGGCGGGTCTCTTCGTACAAACCCCTCCGCTGCACTTGACATCCTGCTTCAACTGACATCTTCAGCAGACAAACGACAGCTTCTGCAGTCGCAAGCCTCAAAGCTTCATCACAGAGGACCAGCACAACAACTTCAAGGTTCATATTTAAATGATAATGTACGAATCTACTTTGTGAAATGTTTTTTAGGTCACGTGTAACCCTTTCCACTGCAATGGAAATATTTTTTTAAAGGAAACGCTACTTTAAGCACCTACAATTTTTATATAAAAGCAAAGCCAACTTGAAGTTAGCCCCCACTTTTTCTAGAATGAAAAACGTGAAATGCAGTTCGATAGACATTCGTTTGTAAATGTTTTTAGTGAAATTTTGTTCGTTTGTAGTTCAACCGTTGGAAAGTTAGAACCATTAGAAACCTATTTCAGCCCGCACTTTTGGCTTTTTGAAATAAAAACAAGCCAGTTGCATTCGAAATCGTTTGTGTTTGTTTGTAGTGAAATTCTTTTTTCTCAGAAATGTCTTATTTCGGAAATATAAGGACATTTGTGTTTGCACCTATAACTCCGGATTTCCAATAGAGCGAAATTATTTGGAATCACAGTTGAATAAAGCATATCCTAACTTAAATAACTGCATTTAAAATTTTGGAATTCACTCAAGCGTTACCTAATAAAACGCAATTAAAGTCAAAAAATGCATCCCCCTAGAGTTGCATTATGTGGAAAACACATTTTCGAAAACCATTCATCCCTGTCCATCGATATGAGTCACTATTTGTCAATTAGCAACAGCAACCAATTAATAAACCCCGATTTTATCCCAAAAATGTTTCTACTCCTTCGAATAACATTAAAAACTGACCACCTTTGAACAATTTATAACAACAAAAACATAATTATTGCAAAATCTATCCTCCTCGCTATCTAATACAATTAAAATTTTGTGATTTTATCACAAAGAAGAAGATTTATATCCAAGTTAGGCAAACACTACTTCGGCATATTTACCGCAAGGGTACTTCTCTTCTCTTCTCTGGAGGGAGAGAGAAGTAACGGGCGTAACGACCCCACGGACCCTAGTCATTTAAACCCGGAAGCGTCTGACCCATTTTGTGCGACGTCTGTTCTCCATGTTAGGAGCGGCTGTGCATCCAACAGTTTAAACTTTTCACAAAAGTTATAATGGATATGCAATGAATAAAACAAAAGATATTAATACCCCGGTGGTATACCAGTTACACTGGTAAATCCACTCTCTTCGGAGGTCGGTTCCATGGATTCTGGGGTGGACCATTTATTGCTAAGCAACGACCCGTTTGGGAGAAGTAAAAGGTTAGAGAGAACACCCCCATCTAAAAAAGAAGAAAGTAGTAAAATAATGAAGGCTAAATATTTAGATGCCTGTGAAGAAAGAGATGGGTATAAGCAACTCAATGAGACAATGCTTAAGGAAATAAACAATCTTAAGCAAGAGTTGCAATTGTTGAAAGATGAATTCAACAACCAAAAAAAAAGTGAATGTCCAACCTGCCGAGTTCTCAACAGATGAAGAAGAACTTAAAAAAGAGACAGAAGGACAGCGTCAAACGGGGAATAAAAATAAAAAACGCAAGATGAGTACATCCCCAAAAGAAAGCACCACAATCAAAGTGTATGCTTCAAATAAAGAAAACAAAATACTTAACTCAACCAAGCCTCCGACAATTATTGCACTGCAGGTTAATAAGTATGAAAGCCTGGCCAAAATACTGGAGGAAAATAAAATTAAAGCTAGTACAGCTCTAATTAACAAAAACGACATTAAAGATAATCTGGTTGAAGAAGAGGGATACAGAAACCTCACTAAAATACTGAACCTGAGAAAAATGCAATGGTATTCTTATGAGAAAAAGCAAACCAGACCGATAGAGGTTGTAGTGAAAAAACTGCATTACTCTTGCTCACCAGAAAGCGTTAAAAAAGAGTTAAAAGACAGAGATTTTATAATATTGGATGTCATAAATATGCTTAAGTATAAAAGCAAAGATCCGCTTCCAAGTTTTTTACTCAGTTTTGAACATGACCAAGATTATGAAAAAATATTTGGCATCAACAACATAGGGATGAAAGTTCAAATTCATACCTTAAGGAAGTCGAAATTAGTGGCCCAATGCAAAAAATGTCAAAGGTATTAGCATAGGTATAAATATTGCAAGCCCAAGATGTGTAAAGTGTGCAGGAAGTCATCGCACTAAAGAATGCTGAAGGAAAAAGTTGAGCACCCTAAATGTGCAAACTGCAATGAAAACCATCCTGTTAATTATAGAGGATGTTCAGTTGCAAAAGAAATACAACTTTCATAAGAGAAAAAACAAAAGAAATATCTAAAAACGTCAGACAATGACGCTCAAAAAGTCAAAAAGGACTTACGAAGGAGCCCGCAAAAAACAAAAACCTAGTGATCATCAAAATGGCCCAAGACAAAAGCCAGAAGCTCCCAAAATGACGAATGCTCAGGCAGCATCAAAACCAATTGAAATACCAGCTGAGAAAGCTGTTAAACACAGAGCAGAGCCAAACACTGCAATGGAAATCCTCATGAAACAAATCCTAAACAGGATTGATTCCATAGAAAAGTTAAATAATACGATATTATAGATAGAATATCATTACTAGAGAGACAGAACAGCAACAAAAAAGTTGTGCTAAAAAGACAAACATAATGAATAGAATACAAATTCTTGAATGGAATGCTAATGGTATCGAGAATCGGAAACACGAGATGCAAGTGACTCTCGATATAAACCAGATAGATATATGTCTCATTTCTGAAACACACTTTTAATTTACTACTGACTTTAAACTGCAGGGATATGAATTATATCACTCCCCACATCCTCATAATTGTGCAAAAGGTGGGGCTGCAGTGTTAATAAAGAAAACGATTGAACACCATATAGAAACAAAATTCCAAACATGCGCCATCCAAGGAATTTCCATAAGTATAAAAACGAGCAGTGGACAAATATCTGTTGCAGCAGTATACTGCTCTCCTAGCTATAGACTAAAGAAAAATGATTTTAAAAGTCTTTTCCGGATATTTCACAATAGATTAATCGCGGGAGGTAATTTTAATGCCAAGAATAAATATTGGGGATCTAGATTAACAAATACTAGAGGCAGAGAATTATATGAAACTATTAAAGAAGTCGGCGCCAAATATCACTCAACGGGGAAACCTACCTTACCTACTGGCTAACAGATAGGAATAAAACCCCAGATCTTGTCGACTTCTTTATATCCAAAAATATATCTTCAAATAAAATAAATATAGAAGAAGGCCCTGATCATTCCTCAATACTTCTTACACTTGGCGATAGAATAATAATAAAAGAACATAGCCCTAAACTAGTGAATAGACTGACTGATTGGAACCACTTCAGGCAGAAGTTGGAAGAATGTATTCAACTATCACCAGCTACTCAAACAGAAGATCAACTAGAAAAAGCAGTGCAAATATTTACACTGCATATACAAAAAACTGCATGGGCTGCAACTCCCAAAAGAACAAAAAAGATTAAACAAAACTCTTATCCTCGTGAAATATGTGAAATTATTACAGAAAATAGGAAAGCTAGAAAACGTTGGCAACAGACAAGGGCGCCAAGCGACAAAACCACACTGAACAACATAAATAATAAGCTCAGAAAATCCATAAGAGATTTTAATAACGAGTCTTTAAAAACATATCTTACCAGTCTTACAAATGATGCTAGTACCGATTACTCGCTCTGGAAGGCAACAAAGAAAATGAACAGGTCAATAGCTCACATTCCGCCAGTAACAACCAGAGAAGGTAACTGGGCAGAAAACAGTCAAGAAAAAGGAAATACTTTTGCAGAGTACCTTGAGAACGTCTTCAAACCTAAAACGTGCTGAGGTATCTTGGCATCTGGCTCGACCAGTATCTGTATTTTGACAAACATATAGATGCTTGTCTTGCTGGGGCTAAAAGGGCCTACGCTCTGACAAGGAGACTGTTTCGCAGCAGTCAACTTGATTCCAGGGTAAAGGTCATTTGCTACGTGGCCCTTATAAGGCCTATCATCGCTTATGGCTGTCCCATGTGGTTCAATACATCGCCGTCCTATATGGAAAAGATTCGGGTGTTTGAGAGACAATGTCTCAGGGCCTGTCTAGGGTTGTTTAGAACTCCTGAATCTCAGTACATAAAATACTATCCTAACAGGACCCTATACAATGGGGCTCGACTGAATAGGATTGACAATTTCCTTATTAAGGTGATTCGGAGGCACGTTGCAAGGGCGATGGCCAGTGATAATAACCTGATCTCAGGGGCTTACTACCCCAATTTAATGTACCACGAGAGTACGCTTCGGTCTGGCTTTATCCCGCCTGAGGCATTTCTTCATGTAGATATGAAAGGGTTAGTCCAGACAAAAGATGGTGTGCCGGTATTGTACCACAGCCACCGCGGCGCGAGGGATAAGCGGCTCATCCACGACGGGTACGCCGCCAATGCTCAGGAGCTCCTCCGTTTTAGTACCGCAATTGCGGAACGGGACAGGGTCGATACGGTCAAGCAGTTCACCGAATTTTGGTGGCTTGAGGAACAGGTGAGGGTGGATACGCTCTCCCGGGCCGGTGCGCTACTTACGTAGCATCCTCCTTAGTTTTAAGCTAGATTAAGTTTGTAGGTTTAGGCTTAGAGTAGGGGGTCTTTGGGAGGTGCCGGGCTAGCCAACATGATAGTGATGCCGAGTCTCGAGCGACGCTTATAGCCTCGCTCGAGTCTTGGTGACACTGATGAACCCATGCGGACGGCCGTCAGGCGCCCATGGACGCGATCAGGATGGTGACCAATCGATGAGATTGCTCACCACCCTGATTATAGGTAATTTAGGTTAAGTAGCTTAGGTAGTTTTAAGTAGTTGTAAGTACAAACAAATAATAAAGAGTTCAAGTTTTCTAAAGTTTCTTGAAAATTAAAAAACAAAACAAATCATAGAAATAGATAAATTTAAGGCCGAAAGGCAATAATTTTAAGGATATTGATAAGTTTAGAGTGCTCGCTTGGAGCCAGTAAGCTAGAATAAGATACATGTTAGTTTTAAATTAGATTTAATCGTTTTTGTCTACTATGTAAGCTTAAAGAAAAGAAAGAAATAAAAATGAATTTTAAAGTTAAAAAGGTAAAATGATACCAAAACCCGGTAAACCACCTATCGAAGTAACCTCATATCGCCCAATATCGATACTACCAATGTTGGCAAAACGTCTGCAAAAAATAATTGATGAAAAATCGCTAGTTCCTATTCATCATTTTGGGTTTAGAAACAAGCACTCTACAATTGATCACAGATAAAATCGAAAAAGCATTCGAAGAGAAAAATGTGCGCTCTACAATATTTCTTGATATAGCACAAGCTTTCGATAGTCTGGCATAAGGG
Source organism: Cheilosia grossa (assembly GCA_963082955.1). Classification (NCBI taxonomy): domain Eukaryota; kingdom Metazoa; phylum Arthropoda; class Insecta; order Diptera; family Syrphidae; genus Cheilosia; species Cheilosia grossa. Next base: position 44,960,286 of record OY720144.1, on the reverse strand, counting down.
ACTGATCCATAAATTACAAAGGCAACTGCCGAAGCAGTATTCGACAATTCTGGAGTCATATATAACAGATCGATTCTTCAGAATTAAACAAGAGACAGAGTACTCAACACTAAGAGCAATTAAATCTGGTGTACCACAAGGTAGTGTGCTAGGTCCAGTGCTATACCTTCTGTTTATTAGCGATTTACCTGAAAGTGAAGAAACTAGTATAGCAACTTTTTCAGATGACACTGCTGTGCTTGTTGTTGGACAACCGTCGAAATAGCAACAAAAAAACTCCAAATGGCAATAAACGGTATTTCTGAATGGACTAAAAAGTGGCAGATTAGATTAAATGACCTAAAGTCAGTCCATATGAATTTTACATATAAAAACATACCACACATTCCAGTATACATTAATAACAATGTAGTGGAATACTCAAATACAGCTAAATATCTGGGCATGACCTTAGACGCTAAACTGCGTTGGAAAGCGCATGTAAAGAAAAAAAAGCTTAACATGCGATACAGTAAAATGTATTGGCTTTTTGGGAGATACTCATCCCTGTACTCATAAAGTACTAAGGAACGTAGTTAATGCACCTTGGTACATACGCAACGCTGATCTACATAGAGATCTAAATATTGAAATGGTTGAAGATGAAGTTAAAAAAGTTGCCCAAAGGCACAAAAGTAGGTTTCTCAACCATGTTAACGTAGAATTAACAGAACTATTGAATACTGACAATGTAATCAAAAGTTAGCCAAGGCCAAGAGATTAGGTAATATCTTCAAACAAAAAAGTTTCGAAATCCGACAACCGCTGGATTCTTCTTCTGAATTTTTCAAATAATTTAAAAATAAATTGCAGATTTGTCGAACGACTAGGTGCATTCCCATTCGGGATGACGACAGTCAGTCCCTCCCGGGAGGTTTTTTAGAGGTTGTTCGAGTCCCTCACTATTGCCGAAGCATCCCTCACGCACTTGCTCTGTAATGTCTTTCGATGATGTTTCCTTCATGCAGCTTTAATTTTTTTGTGAAGTTAGCCCGCACTTTTTCTATAATGAAAAACTTGGTATGCAGTTCGATAGGCATTTGTTTGTAGGAATTTTTTTTTCATTTGTAGTTCAACCGTTAGAAAGTCAGAACCTTTAGAAAACAAATTTCGCAATCCCTTAAAACCGTGTTATCTCTAGAACCGTAGTAAGTAAAGTGAAAAAATTTTCTATTTTCGAAAGCATTCGACATTACTAATCTAATAAAATAAAAACTGTACCAATCGGCCTAACGGTTTATGATTAATATGAAATTTAAGCAAAATTTTGGCTTCTTACTTCCGGTCAAAATACCTCAAAAACTGTTGAACTACAAACGTAAAATTCCGCATATCTATTCTATGCACCCCTTTCTACCTGTGATATAAAATAGAAGATAGCCCGCATTACTGGACACTTTTTACTCGCAATTTAAGAGGAGCCTGAAATGGCCTTTTTTAAGCAATCCGATATTTCCTTTGCAGAGTAGTGGAAAACGATTTTTGATGACTTTGTTAGAAGGGGGTGCGTTGTTGAATTAGAAAACAAAAACATATTCAACCCTTCATAGCTTATAAGCAGTGGCTTAGTGGTTAGTGTGTTGGATTACTAAGCGAGGGGTCCCAGGTTCGAATCCAGCAAAAACCCAAATTTCAACTTAGGGTTTTTTCTACTGCGCCATCTCTCGCGAACGTCTGACAAACATCCGAGAGTATAACTGTCTCCAAACTAATTCTCAATTAGCCGTTTGGAATCGGCATAAAATTGTAGATCCCTTCCATTCGTTCCAAAAATGAAACTCACACAAAACGAATGGTTGTGAGAAGCTAGGCTTTGGGTCAATACGGATCTGTTGCGCCAACTATTTATTTTTTATAGATACATCTAATAGAAAGCGTTAGAAAAAAAAATGGATTTAATAATTTTGATTTTCTTAATAACCGAAATATTGACATGCGTTTATACGCCGAAGTAGTGTTTGCTGAACTTGCATCTAAATCTTCTCCTTTGTGATAAAATCACAAAATTTGAATTGGAGGACCGATTTTGCAATAATTATGTTTTTGTTATTATAATTTGTTTAAAAGTGGTCAGTTTTTAATGTTATTCGAAGAAGTAGACAATTTTTTTTTGGATAAAATCGAGATTTACTTGTTGTAAGTGAGCTTTTACAATAAAAAGCTTAAATGCTCAATTGTAGTTTTTGGTTCACGCAGTCTTGGACGGAACGTGAAATAATAAAGACGTGAATATAAAAACAGAACATGGTGTCAGAAGGAAACGAATCACAAATAAAAACCAAGTACAGTATCAAATGTGCAAGCGCGTTATAGAAGAATTCCAGTAAATGGATAAGCACAGCTCAACTTTAAAAACGAAAATCTTGGAGCGGCTTGGACAAACTGGACTTCAAAATAAAATTGAGATTTAAGCTTTTCGTCATGAAATGTTTAAAATTAACCACGAAGGCCATCTCGGCATTGAAAGATGTAAAAGTTTGGCAAGAGGGCATATTTATAGGCCAAATATCACTTATGATATAACAACCATCGTTTATAACTGTGAAACATGCATTCAATATAGAAACGCTGTTCAAAAAGAACCAATCATGCATCATGAAATCGTTACAATCCCATGGAATAAGCTCGGGATGGATCTTTTTAAATACAAAAATAAAACGTTTTTACTTGTTGGCGATTATTACTCAGAGTACTACATTGAGGTGGAATGCCTTAATTCAGGTTATTCGAGTAATCTAGTTGTAAACAAATTAAAAGCAATGTTTGCGAGGCATGGTATACCAAATGTTGTCATTTCAGACAACGGCCCTCCGTTTAATTCGCAACACCTTCAAAACTTTGCGAAAAGCTAAAACATTGATCATCTAACTTAAAGCCCGATCTTATGGTCTGGTAGAGAGGTCGATAAAAACAGTTTAGAAATTATTCAAAAAATGTGAGCAAAGCGGATCAGATCCGTATATATCGTTATTAATTATTACAGTACTGCACAGCCGATAAAGGTTTAATTCGTTCGCCATCTGAACTGCTTATGTCTGGCAGACTGTGTACGCCAGCTTTAAATGATTCATTAAAACTTCACCTAGCAAATGAAGTTGCTCGATAGCACGAAAAAAATAAACAAAGAGAAGAAAAAGGATATTTAATTTGATTTATAGTTAATTAATTATTGAACTGGAAAATCGACTGAGCGCGACGCGGTACAAGATAAGAATGGATGCATACAATTGGTACTTAAGTGAGGTGAAAATGGATGGGCTTAAATGGTAATTAGGAAGGTGTGTGGCATAAATATAAAATAATTCATAAGATGACAATTATTAACTACCTATTCTAATATTGAACAGAAGTTGAATACAAAAAAAAAATGTTACAAAGCTTCTAAGTCAGGTAGAAAGTAGATACAATCAAAATTGTAAAGATAGACAGAAACTTGATGAAGAGCAAAAGATATATTTTAAAAAATATCCAGTCTATCTGCGAGGCAACAAACACGGTAATCAACGTAGACGCAGTGCACTGCACATTATTGAATCACCACAAAAACACAATTCAAAAGAGTGTAGTAACGAAATAAAAATTGATCAAGGTGAAAACACGAACAATCAACAAACTCAAAATATCGAAAACTCGTTAACTGAGTCAGGAGAAATTAAACAGGAAATATTGAACCGAGAAGTACCAAACAAAAATACATCTGATCGACTCGTTGGGGCTCCAGAAAGACTTAGTTACTAAAAATAAATATAAATATATAAATATATATTACATATATGTAATTACATTTAATACATAAAATATTAAAATGAATTGTTATATACAAATAAACTGGCTAGAGATTAAAAAATTATTGAAGTCCTGTTTGTATGTTTTATATTCATTTAATAAAATAAAACTCATGAGTTGACTTAAGTTATAGACCTAACCTCCTATAGTTCGAATAACATATTAAATTATCATATCCTTATGTTTTTGTTATACACATACTTTTGATGTTAATATAAAATACCAAAAACGAAAAAGGAAAGATATTGTGAGTGAGCTTTTACAATAAAAAGCTTAAATGCTCAATTTTATTTTTTGGCTCACGCAGTCTCTGTTGGAACGTGAAATAATGCCACCAAAACAACATGCCCGTCACAGGCAGCCAATGCCGACCCGTTCCAATTGAAGAATCTTCTACACACTTTTTTTTTTATCAGACCATGAAGCGGGGTAAGTATATCCTAAGGTTTTATGTTGTTGTTTTTTTTGTTTTCAGTTCCAGCTCATCTACAGTACCCAGAATAGACAAAGCCACATCTTCAAGCGTCACCAGTAACGACACGAAGTGCCCGAATGCTGTCCATGTTCATGATGTCTCTAATGTGGGTATAAATTTCTGTCCCCCTATCTTTGTTACAAATTTGAGCCTTAGAAAGTTCATTAACGAACTTAAAATTAAAGCTGATTTGATCAAATTCAGGTTTCCGTTCACATAATTAAGAGTAACGTTTCTAAAATTTTAATCGATAATAGTGCGGACAACCTTGAGCTCCTTGAGAAATTCCGTTTGAACAAGGACATACAAGCCCGCTCATTCACGATGAATGAGGATAGGACAGTAAATTCAGTTTTAAGGAGGTTGATTACAGATTTTTCTCCGGAAGAAATTAAAAATGAATTAGATTATCTCGTGCGTAATACCACTGAAACTGATAGAACGTCTATGTATAAACTGGTACGGGTCACAACTTCCTAAGATACCACACAATGAAAATGAAACTCAAGAATGACGATATATGTAGGGGTTGCGGAGACGAGGAGGTACACGAGGACACACCTCACTTCCTCTGTCAATGCCCTAGTCTCTGTCACTTAAGGAATAGAACCCTTGGAAGATATTACTTCCATGACATACAAGAACTCTCAGATGTCTCTTTATCCAATCTTTACAGGTTCATAAATACATCAGGATGGCTGGACAAGGTCGAGTAACCGAGAGGGAACAACGCTAACGCCAACAAACATCGGCTAATCCCAATTAAGGGCATCACAATGGGTCCACATGGACCTAAGTGGGGTGCGGCAGGACTCGCTTTTGCCGTACCCACCCATTAACCTAACCTAACCTAATACCATTGAAAAGGTATCTCGATTTGAAACTCACTTCTAAGAAGGATGGCTACCTCTACAATTTGTTTTTGGTCAGACTAAGCCCTGGCACCTCTGATAAGGATATCTTAAAAAATAAATATATCCTTCACAATAAAATTACTAGGGGAAAACCAAAAGGTAACAAGGCCCCCCTGCAGTGTAGAAGATGCCGGGTGTTGGGGTGATTAAACGCGCGGACTCTTGGCTGCGTTCGTGCCCCAAGACGAACTGATTCGCGTAAATCAAATAAAAACAACGACTTTGCGTGGAGTTCACAGGAAAACTTTATTCTTTTTCACTCAAGTAACGCGTAAAAAGGAGGCGGTCAACGTACCAGCACGAAAGCCCAAAAATGAAGAGAGCGACACGAGCTCGAGCACGCGGTTTTATAGGGAGCCGTCAAAGTGACATTTCCTTGTTGGGTCAAGCGCCATCTCGATTTGAGTTATATGTTAGGTGTAGTTTACATTACTTTTACAATTTACAATCTGGTGTGAACATTACCGGCCGCCTTGCCGCGAAGCGGTAAAAAGGTACATTAAATATGCAGCACTTATCCAAAGATGTTCGTAAATAATTTACAATATGAGTTACAAAAGTAGCGTTTTCTTTTAGATACTTAATACAAGAAAGATAACTTAAATCTATGAAGATACAATGTAATAATTAGAAATGCATTTATTTAATGAAAACAAACAATTTAGTTATTGGTTTGACAGTTAGTTAGTATCCACCTTTATCATTCGAGTGGAATAAATCAGCAAGCACAGATGACGTTTCGTATCTTTATGATAATACCAGGGTGCCATTGTTCAACCCCCAACGTTAGACAATTGGTAGGACACACAGCTTTACGATTGGGCGAGTTACATCTCCATATTGGGTTTTAACAGTCGCCACTCTAACTTTCCCATCTGATCCAGGAATGACTTTGATAACGCGTCCCAAACGCCATTCAGTGGACGGTAAATTTTCATTTTTGATGACGACTAGGTCGTTAACCTGCACGTCTGACTGAGGAAACTGCCATTTATGTCGCTTGTGGAGTTCCTTGAGGTATTCCTCTTTCCATCGTTGACAAAAGATTTTATGTAAGATCTTTAGTTTTTCCCAACGATTGATATAAGAAAGTGTTGAGCTGAAGGCTTCAGGCTCGGGTGGACCTAGTAGAGGGCCACCCCGTAAAAAATGTCCCGGAGTGAGAGCAAGCAAATCGGTCGGATCTTCCGACATAGGAGATAGGGGCCGGGAGTTAAGGCAGGCCTCAATACGGGCCAACAGTGTCGAGAATTCCTCGAAGGTAAACTTGTAAGAAGAAGCAGTTTTCTTAAAATGGGACTTGAAACTTTTCACTCCGGCTTCCCACAGGCCTCCCATGTGTGGGGCTCCGGGGGGAATAAAATTCCACGCAAATCCTTGCGGCCCATAGAAGTCAGATGTGGCCTTGGCTGCGGTAGTGAGCAGATCCTGATAATCCTTTCGGAGAGCGGTATTAGCACCCACAAAATTGGTGCCGTTATCGGAGAAAACTTCCTTAGGAAGACCTCGTCTGGCGACAAATCGAGCAAAAGTGGCTAAAAAGACTTGCGTCGACAGATCACTTGCTGCTTCAAGGTGTATTGCCTTTGTCGAAAAGCATACAAAGACGCAGCAATATCCCTTTGTAAGACGACAATTGCGTCCGCTAAAACTTCGTATATCAAAGGGACCGGCGAAATCTATACCGGTGTAGGTAAACGGGGGCGAATAGGTGCAACGCTCTATAGGGAGCGCCGCCATGATCTGTTTTCGCATTTGTTTTTTGTGTATGATACACGTTTTGCACAGGTTGATACGAGCCTTAATTAAGATTTTAAGTTTTGGGATCCAGTATTCCTGCCTAACTAAACGCAGTACAAGTGCGTTACCGCCATGTAAGGTGAGCTCATGGAGATAGGCAACCAAGAGAGCAGAGTATTTTGAGGTGTATGGCAGAATTATTGGGTGTCGTTCATTGAACGAGAGGGATGAATTTATCAACCTCCCATTGCTTCGGATTACCTTTTGCGTATCTAGATACGGATTCAAGGCTAGCAGAGAACTGCGCCTGTGAACAACATTGCCCATTGATAAAAGTTCGTATTCTTGGGGGAAATGCAATTGTTGAGCAAGTTGAATGAGTCGAGTTTTTACAAATCGTACTTCATTCTGTGAGATAGAATAGGAGTTGGTAGAAGATATTGATGTCGATTGCTTGTATCGACGAGTGTGATTGAGAAATCGAAAGATATAGCAAATCACTCTCAGGGCACGAGGTAAGGAGGAGAAGCGTTCTAGAAGATCTTCGCTACATTGCACCACTAGAGATTGGAGCGGTCGCGCTTCAAGGTCATTGTCTTGCAAACCGGCTGGGACACTGACTAACCATTGCGACTCCGGCAATTGTAGCCAGCAAGGACCATTCCACCAAAGCGTATTGGTTTCGAGGTCGTACGGATCAAGTCCCCGAGTGGCCAGGTCTGAGGGATTGTCGGCTGATTTAACATGTCTCCACTTGAGATCGCCTACATTATCTAAGATAGCTGCCGTTCGATTGGCAACGAACGTTTTCCAAGTACGGGGAGGTTTATTTAACCAGGCAAGTACTATCGATGAGTCCGTCCACAGAAAGACTTGATGAGAGCTGACTTGTAGATTAGCTATGTATGTCTTTACTAATTTAGAAACCAAGACCGCTCCGCATAGTTCTAAACGAGGTAAAGATATCGTTTTTACCGGAGCCACCTTTGTTTTGGCACAGATAAGATGCGCATGAATCTGGTGGTTGTTATCGAGTACCCGTAGATATAATGTTGCGGCATAAGCTCGTTCGGACGAGTCACAAAAACCGTGAAACTGGAGTTGGAAAGAGGGATGGTAATTAACCCATCTGGGTATCTTGAAAGACTGAATGTGGGGTAACGTTGTGATGAAAGTTTGCCATTTTTGGTACAAGGACGGGGTCAAATGGTCATCCCACTCGACGCCTGCAGCCCACACTCTTTGCATAAAGATTTTGGCGGTTACCACAATCGGTGCCAACCAACCTGCGGGATCAAACAGACGTGCTATTTGGGAAAAAACTTCTCGTTTAGTCGGGATACGGCCGGATTCCTGTATGCGAGTGGAGAAATAAAAGTAGTCGCCCTTTGCATTCCACCGAACCCCTAGCGTTTTCACCGAACTGTCATTATCGAAATTTAAAAAGTGTTCATTAAGGACGTGTTCTGGTGGAAGGTGGTTTAGCAAATCAGGAACATTGGAAGTCCACTTTCGAAGTGAGAACCCAGCTGATGTTAAGGCGGCAATCAGTTCATTTTGGGATTTCCGAGCTGTCGTAAGATCGTGGGCTCCAGAGAGTACGTCGTCTACGTAAAAGTCAGAGCGAAGGATTTGCGAAGCTAAGGGAAAGGTATCTTGAACGTCCTTTGCCAGTTGAAGAAGGGTTCGAAGTGCCAAATAAGGGGCGCAGTTAACTCCAAAGGTGACCGTACGTAGTTCATAATCCTCTATCGTTGAATTAGGTGCGTCTCGAAACAAAATTCTTTGAAAACAGGTATCATTGGGATGTACTAAAATTTGGCGATACATTTTCTCAATGTCGCTATTGAAGACAAATTTGTAAAGTCTCCACCTGACCATGAGTGTGGTGAGATCTCTCTGAAGGGCCGGCCCTGGATAAAGAATATCATTCAAGCTTTTTCCGTTACTCGAGGCACTTGAGGCATTAAAAACCACACGTAGCTTGGTAGATACGCTTTCAGGCTTGATGACCGCATGGTGTGGCAGATAGAAAGATGATGCATACTCGGTGCTTACTGTTTTTGGAGGATGGACCTTGCGCATGTGATCTAATGAGAGATACTCTGAAATGACCCTGGAGTACTCAGTTTGTAAGGTTGGGTGTTTTGATAACGACTTTTCGCCACGTAGATATTGATTTAATGCGTTGCGTCGCGAGAAACCAAGTTGACTATGTGGCGCAAGACCTTGGTGGAAAGGTAGCCGGACAACATACCTTCCGTCATGCTGCCTGGTAGTGGTACTCTTGTATAATTCCTCGCAGTATTGATCACTGGCTGAGGTTTGGGAAACTATGTGCGGTATCTCCTCGAGTTCCCAAAATTGTTTGAGTTGATTATCAAGATTTGATTCCTTGACCTCAGAAATAAAAGTATGGAACGTATGAATTCTAAACGGTAATGGTCCAGATAAAATCCACCCAAAGATTGTGTTCTGTGCTACGAGGGAATTGGAAATGGTTGTAAGCCCATGACGGATAATGAGTGGGTATATATCGGCGCCGATCAAGAAGTCGATTTGAGAAGAAGTGTTAAAGGTAGGGTCAGCTAATTTGAGATTCCCTAACAATCTGGGATCGAATGGCGCGAAGGATGAACTGGGAAGATTACCAGTCAGGTCCTTAAGGACGAGTGCTTGAACTGCAATTGGTTCACCTGGGGTCTCGTCGTTGTTAAGCAAAAAGGTAGCAAGCTTCCTAGACATGGCCGCCTGAGCGGAGCTAATACCCGAAATAAGGGCGTTAATTCGTTGCACGGGTAGCTCAAGACGATTCTGCATTGCTGCAGAAATGAAGGAAACTTCGGAGCCGGGATCAATAAGAGCGCGCACCATAAAATCTGCTTTTTGATGAATGATTTTGACCAAAGCGGTCGCTAGGAGAACGTTTTTCTTGCTAGTAGTATAGTGTGACCGATGGCTCGTCGTTGGTAAGGCTGATGTTGAAGTGGACTGTATATTTGGTATGGATTGAAGCGTGAATTGATGGTGTGTGTTGTCGACAGAGGAGGACAGTCCCGCTAAATTGATACTATCTTCTTCGGTAGGATTAAAACTTACGTGTAGTAATGAATGGTGACGACAGTTACAAATGTTGCACGTATGTTTACTTTTGCAATCGTTGCTGCTATGACTGACTCCTAAGCAATTATGGCAATAGCCGCTGTTGTTAATAAACGCAATACGGGCCTGTATGGTCATTTGTAGAAACTGGGGACAAACACGGATCGGGTGATGTTCGCCGCATAATTTGCATATAAACGCATATGATTTCGAATGATAGGCATTAACCTGCCTATAGTTTGGAGGGTTAACTTGGTGAGGGTTAAATGTTTTTTTTCCATGTGGTTGCTTATTGGTGAACATCACATCTGAAATCGACTCGAGAATGTGGAACCGAGAACTTAGAAAATTATCCATTTGTTTCCATGTGGGAACCTCTGTGGGAGCTTGAATAGATTGTTCCCAATGTGCTAATGTTGATTGCGGTAAACGGTTTGAACAAGCATAAATCAGAATCGGATCCCAGTTTTCAATTTTTATAGCATGCGACCGAAGAACTGCCAGGCTGTCATTGATTGCACTTTGCAATGACTTGATTGCCTTAGCCGACTCCTGAGGAACGTATGGTAAGTTAAAAAGTACCTTGACTTGATTATTGATTAGAATTCGTTTGTTTTCGTAAATGCTTTTTAAAGCATCCCAAGCTAACTCAAAACTTTCGTTAACGAGCGGAAATTTACTGACAATATTGAAGGCGTCACCCTTAGTTTTCGCTCGCAGGTGGAATAGCTTTTGAACTTGTCCTAATTTAGGATGTTGTTTATAGACCGCGTCAAACATATCCCTAAATGAGGGCCACGACAGATAGTCGCCTTCGAATACCTCCGAATCGCACGGCGGTACCTTAATACATTGAGTTGTATCTGAAAATGGTTGACTATCTATCCGATTACAACCACTAACAGTAGGTTGACTTAGTTTGGATATGTTCTCCAAAATATAAGCTAAGCATGCGACGTATGTTTCATTCGAAGCAATGTATTTAGCCTCGATTGTTGGAAGATCGAGCTCCTCAGCCGGAATTGTGGTATCACGAGCACATGCTGTGTATGAACTTTTCACATCTGCCCACAAATCACTCAATTCTAATTTACGCGCCTCCAATGTGGATAACGAATGCTTATTTTCTGGTATGTCCTTGCAAACCGCATAGAACTTCACCAATTGGTCAGCCGCGAAAACAAAGTCAGATAACTGTTTCATGATTTGCAAATCAGAGCGTCGCGTACCGTACCGGTTTGGAAAAAAAATAAATTATGTTACTTTATAAGTACTTAAATACTATTGGGAATTGAGCAATGGCAGCACTGATAATCGTCGAAGTATTAATTTGGTTGAACACGCACGGCAATACTTTTGTTTGACTAATAGAAATGTCTACTTACAACTGTCAAATGGCAAAACACACAAAGGTGTTATGAAATTTACGTTAGATTAATTACTATAAATGCATGTAAATTATTACACTCACCTTTTACAATTAGATGGATATATGCGGCAAGCTGGTGGTACGGATGAAATGTGGCTGCTGAGCTGCGCTGATGCGTCTGATGACGAAGTTGTTGTTGGTTGCGGTAGACGTGCGCGTCGGTGATGACGATGTGGTGCTGAGCTACGGGCGATGAAACTGACGAGGGTGATGATGATGGGATTGGTGATGAAGCTGACGATGGTGATGACGATGGGATTGGCGATGAAGCTGTCAATGGTGCTGTGGTGATGATTGGATTGGCGATGAAGCTGACGATGGTGATGACGATGGGATTGGCGATAAGCTGACGATAGTGATGACGATGGGATTGGCGATGAAGCTACCAATTGTTGCTGTGGTGATGATGGGACTGCTAATGGGTGTGACAGTGATATTGAAGCAGACAATGGTGATGATGCTGATGGTGATGGTGATGACGAGATTGGCGATTTATCTGCCGCTCGTGCTGATTGGGATGGGGTTGACTTTTATAGGCCAAACGGTGTAGGTTTTGATGTTAATTGTGGAATTGGCGTGATGGTGACGATGAGATTGGCGATTAAGCTGCCGATCGTGCTGTTGAGGTTGGTGATGGCGACGATAAAATCGGATTATATCCGAATGTCGATGAATTGGTATAACCTCCTCACACGTGAATTTTCTTGCAAGGCAAATGGCTGCCGAAAATCCGGCTCGAAGGACCAAATGTTGGGGTGATTAAACGCGCGGACTCTTGGCTGCGTTCGTGCCCCAAGACGAACTGATTCGCGTAAATCAAATAAAAACAACGACTTTGCGTGGAGTTCACAGGAAAACTTTATTCTTTTTCACTCAAGTAACGCGTAAAAAGGAGGCGGTCAACGTACCAGCACGAAAGCCCAAAAATGAAGAGAGCGACACGAGCTCGAGCACGCGGTTTTATAGGGAGCCGTCAAAGTGACATTTCCTTGTTGGGTCAAGCGCCATCTCGATTTGAGTTATATGTTAGGTGTAGTTTACATTACTTTTACAATTTACAATCTGGTGTGAACACCGGGCTTTTGGGCATCTTGCCAAAAACTATGCACGCAATTATAAATGCGTTAAATGCGTCGGTCTACATTGGCTACCAAAGTAGCCAATATTTCTCCGGTGCTCACTACACCTAAGTTACCTTTTGTCAGTCTTTTTAAGGCTCGGTTAACACTCCCATCGCTTCCGGTCCTTCTCCTAACCCCATAACAATTGTTTTGGTGAATTGTTTAATCTTTCAGAAAGCCTTTTGTCATTAATATATCTGATCTTTTATCCAAGGTTAAATCCTTCCTTGACAACATTAATAATGCTGGCTCTTTACAACAAAAGAAATTAGCGTATTTGGATTTGGTAAACAAAATTTAAGTTACATCGAAATGATCTTAACAATTTTATGCCACAACATTGCGTCCTTATCATGCCAGAAGGATTGAGCTCCTAAAATCCCTACTGGCTCATAACTTTTCCAGCAATGGAGTTATTAAGAAAATTCTACTAGGATCGTTGTATATCCCCAGCAATTTCCCCTCAAACCAGCTATCGTGGGAACTGTTAAAAATCTCCTGTCTCAGTAATTCTTTTGACGGAGCAATTCTAGGCGGTGACCTAAACGCGAGGAATCCTATTTGGGGAGATTCCTCAATTAACATGAACGACAGAGGGCTAGTGAACTGGTTATTGTCCAACTCTTCCTTCTTGGTTAGGCTCACCCCTCAAGGGCTCACGTCCCCGTTTCCCAGCTATGGGTCATTTTTGGACCACTTAATTTCTAGGTACCTTGCTAATCAAATTGTTCCAAACTTAGCGGTTTGACCAATTTCTTTCCTTCCCCACATAGTTGTCCAGTGGTCCAATTCCGAACGGGAGCAACTCATCAGACAATTTCCTAACTCTTTCTGCACCACTATGGACGCCCATTCTTCGCCAGTATATATACTACTTTTAAGAAGTACCATAACTTACCTGATCCCATTCAGAACCTTTGTAAAATCAAACACAGAAAATGCTGGAACAAATTTTTCACCGCTTCTTCAATAGAGTATCAAGAGAGTAACTAACTCTCTCAAATGAAATTAACCTTTGGATAAACAACGAATTTTTTAATAAACTATCCTCTATTATCCCCGGTCCCAGGGCTTTAAAGAATATATTCAGAATTAAAGGTAAGAAAAATAACTCTGGATGTGATCAAATTTACCATTATGTTATCCTAATTACAGACCAGGATAAGATTGTTGAAGTATCGGCTGCTACTTCAAAAACATGTACAACGGAATAAACCCAATCATTTCTTCCCCACTTAAATCACTAGTAGGTACAACAAACCATCAGTGAGTCTACTCGTCACCACCCTCCTCGCTTCTTTAACTTCGAGATTAACAATCCTGCGGACAACCCAATTTACACAAGCCTGTTTACATCACGGAGTAATCTATCTTCCATTATACGGAACCTGCGTCCTCTGGCCCCGATTATATCCCCCAACTTTATTATCCGCAAATTCTCCCCGAAAGCCATTACTTTCTTAACCATTCTTATAAATAATTTTCTGAATAACTGCTACTTCCCTTTCGATTGGAAGGAGGCCAGACTAATAACACTTAAGAAAAAAACAATCATTTTAGAACTCTACAACCTTAGACCTATTTCTGTCTTATCCAATCTCGGGAAACTCCTTGAGAAAGTTATACTACTGAAGATTGCTGACGACATCGATACTAATATCGACTTTATTCCTGATTTCCAATTTGGGTTCCGGAAATCTCACTCTAAAAAGTCATAAAAATCAACAATGACTAATGTGTCTGTATATGCTTTAGAAATTCAAGCACCAAGGGGAGAAGGGAAGTCGTCAGTGAGAGTTACTCCATTTCCTTAAACCTGACTGGTTCTCCAATGGCTTTAAGTAAAAACATTAAGTACTTAGGTGTGATTTTTAACCAGCTGTTTAAATTCAATCCGCACGCCAGGCAACTCTGGCTAAAGCACGAAAAGCTACTAATATAGTCACGCCTCTCCTCCGTAACAAACATTTAAATAAACGCAACAAACTTCTTATCTACAAAACATTAATAAGACCTATCCTCAATTATGATTTTCCTGTATGGTTCTCCATCTCACTCACTGTGGCAGACAACCTAGAAAGATTTGAGAGAAAGATGCTTCGACTTTGTACGGGACTATACTTCAAATTTATAAACAAAAGGTTTTCTAATAAAACTTTATATTCCGACGCTGGAGTCACCCCCCTTATCACCTACTCATGTGAGCTGATTAATTCATTGTCTAGTGATGGGAGTTTTGATATAGTCTGCAATTGAGAAATGTCAAATGAAATGCAGAAAAAAACTTCACGTTTAGGTGTGGTTCACAATGAATTAATCAGCCCACTCTTTGCAAGCCAACAAAATTCCAATTGGAGTAACTCTAACTACGTTTCTCCAATCGGAATTATCAACGAAAACCTCTCTCTGAGTTTTGATTGACCGCAACCGGAGTTCTATTCCAAAGTCATTGTTGGCCAGAATAGAAGATAACTCCTCCACATTAAATCTTAATTTGATCACACCAGCTCCCTAAATGAGTTAAAAAAAAAAAAAAATGAGGCCGGTCAGGCAGTTACTGTGAAGATCGTGAGATGATAATGAACTTTTTATGGCCCGAATTGGAAGATATGAATGTGGATGGAATGTGGTTTCAACAGGACGGTGCCACTTGCCACACAGCTAACAAAACAATGGCTCTTTTGCGGGAGAAATTCAATGGCCGTGTTATCTCACGTCATGGCGATGTCCGCCACGATCATGCGATTTGACACCGTTGGACTTCTTTCTTTGGGGTTATTTGAAAGAAAAGGTGTACGACGATAGGAGTGCAACAATTCAAGAGCTAAAGGATGAGATAATTCGGCACATTAACGGCACAGAACCTCAATTATGCCTCAGCGTCGGATGGAGGTGTGCCGCCGTGATGTTAGTATCTCTGCTTATAACTCAAGAAAGCCTGGACAGATTACGATGATTCGCACCAATTCGAGCTGGTCTCTGGCCAAACAAGACGAAATCGAAGCAAATTTCCAAAAAAAATCCACAAAAAAAAGAAATTGATTTTCCTATATGTATCTATATTTTGTGTGGAGCGATTTTACGACATCATCGAAAATCAGTTACTGGATATATTTTAAAAATATATGGATGCAATGTTTCTTGGTTCAGAAAGAAGCAAACAGTTACTTTATCATCCAGTGAAGCTGAATATTTTGCGTTGAGCTCAGCTGTTACAGAAGCGCTATGGTTAAAAGGCACAATGAAAGACCTAGGCGAGTTCAAGGAAGAGCCTGTTATAATCTATGAGGATAACCGTAAATGCATCTGTGTGGCAAATAATTTAGAAATTAAAAGCACTGTACAAATTCAACACATAGGAACTACAGAACAATTGACTGATATTTTCATTTATGCTATACTTTGTATTTAAAGTATTTAAATAAGTTATCATGTTTGCAGGCTGTTTATGCTTTTTCGTTATTTTTATATTTTCATCACTTCAAATAAAACTTTGCTACCACATGTTTCGATAACTGGTGACTTGAGTTGAGCGCGAATTAAAACACTTGTTTCTTACTTTTAAAATTAAACAATATTTATTTGGAACTATGTCCTTTATTATTGAAATACTTTTTACTAATTCTAAAAGGAGCTTAAGGCTACTATGTAGTTACAATAAGACTGTTGATAAATTCATCATACAGTCGTATTTATATACTTTTCTTATCTATCTACAAGGAGACCCAAGCGTACAATCGTCTTGCTTGATAATGAAGAAGAGATAATATTCCAACATTGTATACAAACGATATTATCTCTTTTACATATGTTATCATTGTAGCGTTGTGTGCAAGACTGTACTAGAGACTAAAGATATCATTGAATACAAATAATGTTATCTTTTTTCTCAATATGTTTTGCTATGGATACTTAACTCCCCCCCTTGTTAAACGAAATCGTCCCGATTTTTCGACGCTATTTTTAACATTTCTCTTTCATAAGTTTTGTTATATGCGTCAATCTTTTTTTGTTTTTGACGATCTGTTATACATTGTATAGTTTTTATCATTACGTACGTAAATGCTAGAATAACAATCAGTGTTACAATTGTGTATATAGTTGATAATATCGGTTTTTCTTCATATTTTCCAAATAGACATGCTATGCATTTTCTGTTGAAACTCTTTGCTTGTTTATTTAGATCGGGCCAGTAATATTTCTCTGAGATTTCTTGTATATTGTTACGTAACCCTCGGTGTGCTCTTTCGTGAGTTACCCTTACAAGTTTTAGTTGTTCCTCCAAATTTGTCACGTCTTGAAGTTTTCTTGGTGTGAATATAAATCTTACTAGTGGGAATTCTTTTTTTATGTTTTCACCATATTTGTATATGTTTTCAAATTTCGTATGCAAAGCTACAATCTTTTGGGGTTGTATAACTTCTTTCATCTGCCTTAGTAAAGAGTCTTTGTCCTTAAACTTTATTATGAGTCTTATTTTGTTACTAAAATAGATTTGTGTTTCGATATTATTTGTTATATCTTCAATAAGTTCGAACTGTGCAGTGTATGCATTAAAAGGCTGATTCACAGTTTTTATTATATCATTAGAAGAACTTTCAGCTGAATGTGCTGTTTCTATGGTAGAAGTATTTATGCGTTGACGTGATAATGCGTCAGCTACAAGATTTAGGTTTCCTGGTTTATAAACTAATTTTGCTCCAAAGTCTTCAATGATTCCCTTCCAACGTTTCAGCTTTGTGTTGGGATTTTTTCTGATACAGAATATATAAGGCTCTGGTGATCGGTATATATGGTTAAGTCTGCTATACCATATATGTAGTTTCTGAGTTTTTGTAAGGACCATATGATCGCTAATAGCTCTTTCTCGTTTGTGCTATAGTTCTCTTCTGTCTTACTCAGTGTTCTTGACAAGAAGTGTATAGGTTGCTTATTCTGACTTAGTACGGCTCCAATAGCTATGTTGGATGCATCAGTAGTAAGCTCGAATGGTTTACTATAATCCGGTTGAAAAAGTTCGACTTGTTCTTTCAAATAATTTTTTAAAATTCTAATCGCTTCTAATGCTGAATCATTCAGATTTAACTTAATATTTTTACTTTGTTTTTTGTTTACTTTACCGTTATCTCCTCGTAAATATAATGTCAGGGGCTTGGCTATGCTTGCGTATCCTTTTATAAACTTACGATAGTAACCTGTAAGACCTAAAAATCCTCTCAAATCCTTTACCGTTTGTGGGACTGGAAAATTTTCTATAGCTGCTATTTTCTCAGGGTTCGTAGTGATTCTACCATGTCTGATTATGTGACCTAAGTATTCTACTTCTTCTTGAAAAAACTTACTTTTCTCATCAGATATTTTTAATGTGGCTTTATTGAGTACGTCGAATACTTGACTTATGTGCTGTATATGTTCTTCCTCAGATGAAGAATATATCAATACGTCATCAATGTAAACGTGTACGAATTTACCTACAAAGTCTCTCAAAATGTCGTCCACGCATCTCTGAAATATGCTTGGTGCATTTTTGAGCCCGAAAGGCATTCGTTTAAAATGATATTTTGCGCCATTTATAGCAAAAGCTGTTTTTTCTTTATCATCTGTTTTGATTTTAATTTGGTGGAAACCTGACTCCAAATCTAATGTTGTAAAGTACTTGGCTTTACCTAAATTTTGAATTGTCATGTTGACATCCGGAATGGGGTATCTGTCTGTTACAGTGTGAGCGTTAAGTTTTTGGAAATCAACAACCATGCGCCGTTTTGGTTTTCCTTTTTCGTCCAAACCTTTTTTAGGTACTGTCCATATGGGACTGTTATAAGGACTATGGCTTTTTTCTATTATATCGTCATGTAAGAGTTTCTGTATTTCTTTGTTTACGAATTCGTTATCTGCTATGGGATATGGATATTGTTTAACATAAACCGGATTATCATTGGTCGTCCTAATGCTTGCTTCTATAGTATCTGTAAAGGGTAACGGTCCTATGCTGTTATTAATCTTCATCAGTCTATCTATGTCTGCTTTATAAATATTATTTTCCCCAATTATGTAATTAATTTTCTGAATAGATTCGACACTGCTTATGGTAGTTAGAGTCATATTACTGAAATTTATTTCCGCGTTTAGAACTTTAAGTCCTTCATATCCTAATATCATATCAAAAGACTGAATATCCTCTAATTCAAAAAATGTTATATTTTTCTTTAATATCCTAACTACTTTCTTTGTATCTACCATAGAATAACCATGCATTGTTTTTATTTTTATAGGTTTAATTTTAATTTTTTTGCTAGAATCGCATTTTCTATTAATGTAATTATGGGTTGCACCAGTATCAATAAGAATTTTATAAATTTTCTTAGAAATAGTACTAGTTAAATTTAAGCAGGGCAACCCGTCTACTAGTTTAAATGATCTATTCTTATGTTATTATTTACCATACATTCCGTTTCATCTGCTTCTGCATATGTACTGCTGACATCGTCTCTGCGTTGTTGTCGGGAGTTATTTACTCTCTGCTGCTTGAAGTTCTGCTGATAAGATCGTTGCGGTCTGTTGTGTGTGTTGAAACTCCCGCTGTGTTCACGTTTCGCTGGTGGATTATATACATCGGGTTTGTATTGATTCCAATTTTGTCGCTGTGCATGTACAATTTGTCTCGAGTTTATCTCCATCGGCTGTGGTCCTTGATTGTGTTGCTGCATATTATCGTATTGCTTCTGGGGTTGATAATTCGTTGTTTGGCTCGAATAATTTGGTCTTCTTTCGTTTCTGCGTTCATGTGGCATATTTTTGTGGTGCTTATCCTGAGTGAGATGTAAATGCCTGTGCACATTATCATGTTCTATTCTGCGAGCAATTGCGAATGCGTGTTCTAGATCATTTATTGTAGCTGAATATAATGATCCTCTTGTAAAGTTGTCACTCATACCATCAATGAATATACGAACTGCGTCGTCGTTAGCATTTTTAATTAGTCTGTCGATTATATTCGGCGGATCACCTGACATAGTGATTTTTGATATTATTAAATTGAGATTTTTATTTATCTCGTCGTGGTATTCAGACAGTGTGCTTCTTTTTTGCGTGATGGCTTTCATCATGTCTTGTAGCACGTATAGAGGTTCTTGATTAGAGTACGTATAATCTAATCTGTTACGTATCGCCTCAAAATTAAAAATTGTGTTATAATTAGTTAACACATTCGCGGCTGCACCCTGTATTTTACTTTTCACTATAGTCAATGCTGCTGCGTACTTACTGTGTGTTTTGAAGTTTTTAATGCTGTCCATTAATCTGGATGCTTCTTCGCGCCACGACCGATAATTTGATTGATCGCCGTTGAAAATAGGTAGGCTTTTAAATGCGTCTAACTGTATTTCACTACCATCTGTATATGTGGTTCTTATTTCCTCTAGCACAGGTATGTTTGGTACTATGCCTAATCCAGATTTTACTTCATTTAGTTTTGTTTCTAAATTAGTGTTTATTTGATTTTGGTTAGTTATTATTGCTGCTAACCTTGCATTCTCTGTGCGTGTGTGCTCTAGGGTTTGTGTTACTGTGTTGCTCCTGGTTTCTAAAGCTTCTAATCTTGCCATTAATACTGCGAGTTGTTCCATTTTGAACTCGTGTCTGTTGTCGTCGAATTTGTGTGTTTTTTTTCTCCACATATACACTTTCACTGAATTGCTTTGCTGCTTCGTACGAAGAAGCTATATTTGTACCTGCTATGCTAGGTAATTCTTGTAACCGGTAACGCGAGTGTTCTGTTTATACTAGATTTCACTACTTGTTCCCGAGGTCCGCTCGATTGAAGTTAAAAAGTATATTTAACCTCCTGGCAGGATCGCCAATTAAAACACTTGTTTCTTACTTTTAAAATTAAACAATATTTATTTGGAACTATGTCCTTTATTATTGAAATACTTTTTACTAATTCTAAAAGGAGCTTAAGGCTACTATGTAGTTACAATAAGACTGTTGATAAATTCATCATACAGTCGTATTTATATACTTTTCTTATCTATCTACAAGGAGACCCAAGCGTACAATCGTCTTGCTTGATAATGAAGAAGAGATAATATTCCAACATTGTATACAAACGATATTATCTCTTTTACATATGTTATCATTGTAGCGTTGTGTGCAAGACTGTACTAGAGACTAAAGATATCATTGAATACAAATAATGTTATCTTTTTTCTCAATATGTTTTGCTATGGATACTTAACTCGCGTAGATTTCTCACTGTTGTTCACAACGCCGCGAACCAGAAGATCTTATCTTTCACATCGAACCCGTAATGCCAATACAATTCGCAATATCGCCAATCAATTGAATACGGATGAACAAGAAATCAGAAGAGAACAGCGCCGTGTTAATATAGCCCGACTTCGTGCATCACAAACACAAGAAGAAAGACAGAAGGCAAATTAAACGGATCAGTTAATAATGAGAAATCGTCGAGCAAATCAAACAATTCAACAACGTGGAAAGAGAAATCAACGTGTAAGAAGAAGTGCTTCAAGTGCTGATTTGAACCGAGTAGCGGTGCATTACGATCGCACAATTGACTACAGCTCGCATCCTTCCATTCAAATTGGTCCAATAGTGGTTGTGTGCAACCATTGCAATGAAGTTCGTTGGAGAAACTACTGGATTACTA
Organism: Cheilosia grossa; assembly: GCA_963082955.1. NCBI lineage: Eukaryota > Metazoa > Arthropoda > Insecta > Diptera > Syrphidae > Cheilosia > Cheilosia grossa. The sequence goes on along the minus strand of OY720144.1, from coordinate 44,939,009 downwards.
AAAGTGGAACGATACACGCTTCAACAACGCATTGAAATAATTAAAATTCACTACAAAAAGGGTGAAAATCTTGCAGTCAAAGTTCGCAAAACTAAAGCATTTTTTGGCCATCGTGATGCACCTTGTCAGACCGCAATACAGAAATTGGTGGAAAAATTCGAGCTGTTGGGACAAGTTAGTGAAGAATAAAACTCGTGCACGTCGCTCAAGAACAACTGAGAATATTGCTGCTGTAGCCCAAAGTGTTGAAGAAAACCCAGGTTTGTCCATTCCTCGTCGTTCTTTGGAATTGGGTATAATTAATGATTTTTTATGGTCGGAGTTGGATGGTATTGATCTGGACAACGTTTACTTTCAACAAGACGGCGCTACGTGCCACACAAGCAACGAAAGCATTCATCTTTTACGGGAGAAGTTTCCGGACCGTGTTATCTCTCGAAGAGGTGATCACAATTGGCCTCCGAGATCTTGTGATTTAACACCTTGCGACTTCTTCCTTTGGGGCCACGTGAAAGATAAGGTCTAAGCCAACAGCCCAGCGTCGATTCAAGACCTCAAAGATAAAATTCGTGAGGCTATCGAGGACATAGGGCAGCCACTTTGCGATTTGGTTATGGAAAATTTCATGAAAAGGATATGGTCCTGTATGCGTGCTCGTGGTGGCCATTTGGTTGATGTTGTTTTTCATTATTAACGGCATACCTTCCTCCTTATTATGAAATAAATATCCAATCATTTATGGCATTTTTCTTTGAATATCAAAATAACACCTCTTATTGGAGAACCCTTTAGATTACTTCAGAACAAGTCCATAAAATTATCTAGTATTATTATCACTATTAATACAATCATTGGACGGAACGAAGTCCGTTGGGTCAGCTAGTCCATGATATAAACTCTGTATACCATGTTGCAAACAAAACCCCTTTTACTCACTAAACAGCATTTCACTTCGAATAAGTCTTAATAAATTCAATTCAACTCAAAGTTTTATGTTGTTATGTGTTATATGGAGGGACCTTAGTTCTGGGCCTAAAATGAAAATGGCTCCTGGAAAAAACACTTCATATAATAATATGCGGATACAAACCTGTGGTCGGCGTATACGAACTACGAAACCTGTAATCAGCTCCATATCTCAAAATTGACTGACTACTGCTATATAGAGAAAACAGATGTAACACCCCACGCTATATTGACTTTGATATTTTATTGTAAGTAAAGATAGAATTTGAAGTGAATTTTTGTTGCATTCCAGCAGCAGAAGTCACTCCCCTATTAAAGCACAAACACTGTTGCTACAGCTTATCGCATTTTATTATCAAGTGGTAGAAATTCTACCATTAAAGTCACCTGGCTTATACACAACATATTGGAAAACAAATTACACACAGCATTGCATCTCTGCACAATCTTACCAACAAAAAAAAATCAAGCGAATATTTGCCTTCGCCTATTTGTATATAAGATAAGATGTCAGCGGAAATGGATCATAGGATGATGAAGCGATTAAAGAAAATAGAAGATGCCAATGAAATGGCTGTCAAGTTGAGCAAAGCTAATTAATAAAGAAAATTGTAAATCTGTTTTATCTTAAATTTGGGATATACTCCTGTGAGTCCTTTCACCCTGAAATAAATATTATTTGATATGGAAGGAATAAAACACTCTAGGAATATTTGATTAATAGATTTAAATACAACATATTTATTTAAAACGATTAAGAAAACATGTGTTTCCTCAAATAGACTGATTTAATACTTTTCTTTTATTTTAATTGGCACTAAAATCTATAATTTCTACTAATTTCAATAACCGAGATAAATTTATATTTTCTTCATTAACACGCCACCGGAAACTATATACTAGATTTTTCTTGTAAATATGTGTATGTACTTATGTTTTTTAAAGAGGAATGGAAGCCTTTTATTTTTCTTCTAAGCTTCAAAACAAAGTATCAATTGCCAACAAATACAAATGAAATGAGATGAGATAAAACTAACCTCAATATGCTATACCCATGAACACGTGCATTGAAATCGTTTCGTTTTTTCTTTTCGACACGTACGAGTCCTGTCTTTTTTTGAATTTAACGATTACTTAAGAATCCTATTTGAAATTTGGCACATTAAACTTATGTGTATTCGCAAATAAATTAGAAAATCTATCATAAGTTTTCGGTTTGATTTTGATTATTTTCTGTATAACAATTCTTAATTAAAATTTAATCTACACTCTAAATTTTTATTATTTACTAATATCTATTTTAAGATAAAACTTAGCATATATTGATGTGAGTATCTGTTCTATATGAGCTGTAAGTATTTCATTAAATTTCTTTAACGAGACAAGATTCAGTTCTATAATGTTTTGCATATGACTGCATATTTGTATAATGATAAAATAGTAATATTTATGTTTAGAGTTTTTTGTATTAGGGAAGAGAGAATATTGTTCCGAAGCGAGTGAACAACATTTTACATTGGTGATATCTTTATGCTTTTTAGTTTTTATTTTCCTTGTAGTTTTTTACTGACTTAAATAGGAATAAGAGTTTAACTCATTTTTGGGGCTTGTTACAGTTTGGGAGTTATAGTATTGTATAATATTTAATTGTATTTTAAAATTATGAAAATTCAATGTGTTTATTTTACGAAAAGGATTTTATTTATAATAGAGTTTTAAAAATGTCGGTGCAAAGAAAAGAAAAACACAAACGTGCGAAAGATGTCTGCACTTATGAAATTTTTTAAATCAGTCTTGTGGTTAATTCTAAAGGGCTGTCATTAAATACACTCTATTTTTGAATCCTACATGAATAGTTTATTCGGTTGCAGATTAATAAAATCAAACAAAGGTATTTGTTTCTTATTCTCGTAACCTCTTTTAGAACTCATACATTTTTACAAGTCTAAATTCTAATTTCTGAAAACGACGACTTCCTTGAAATTAAGTAAAAGTATTTTTTTTTTAATTCGATCTAAATGACAGAATAACACCTGAAGAGAAGGACTGTAAAACACATTTTAAACAATGCGCGAAGACAGGTTTTCAAAAAATGTGTTTCATTTTACATACCACCGCCATTTTACCAACTGTCAAACTTTCGCGAGACCATAATTGTCCTGACTAGAATCGATTTGGTACATAAAATGTATTCCATAAATAGAACTTATAGTTTATTATGGACCCTATGTGCCAAATAAAATTTGGTCTGTTTAAGGTACGCGCAATTCATGGAATCTCAGTTAGTATCGTTTGTCCGGTCTTATAGGATGAAAGAAGATCCACTGAACTGTGTTAACACAAGCCCGCTCACTATCGCATACGAGACTCTAGCCCGCTATCATAATGAGAAAATGTATCTGAGGTAGTAAAAGTAGTCTACACTTTGGGCTTTGAGATGCATTTTCACAGTATTGTTACAGTGTCAATTTTAAATATGAACAGTGTATTACGGAGTATAAGCGCAAATAATCTTTCGATCCAAGGCAAGCTCAGTTTAAAATACGAGTATACATAACAATGTTGTTTTCCATTAGTTTGATTCAGCATCTCTTTATGCAATGGAATCAGCTGGCTTGTACACAAATAAAGTGACGACCTTATTTATGATCGTGATACATGAGTTCGTTTTGAAATTAAATTTTTTCTCGGAACAGAAATGCCAAATTAATTGAAGTGTAATGTGGCTGGCTGTGGTGCTGATTTATACTTGCCATTCCAAAAAGACGAACCAATAGTAAAAACTTGTAAAGACTAAAATTGTATGGCAGGTTCTTATAAACGAATCATGCTTTGTGTATAACTAAATTAATGTTATAACTTTTTGCGAATTAAAAGAAAAAAAAATGTTAAGATTATCGTGAAAGGTCGTTTTCAAAATTATGTTTTATCAGTGATGCGATGGTGCGAACTAGGAAGCCGCTTTAATTATCTCTTAATGATAGTAGAAAAACAAAAGCAAATGCAAAATCCTCCCAAATAAATATATATCAACCAAATGCTCTATCCATCTTCTATCTGCCCCTTAGTTTTAAGATTTCTTTATTTGGGCAGTAACAAAATACATTTTATTCTTTAAGTTTTACTATGAAGTGCGATTTTATATCTATGTATATGTATATAATAATATATCTTTTTCAGTTACTCAGTATGATAATATAGATTGAGATTTGTTTTCCTAACAATAGTACACGAGCTGATCGGTCGTCTTTTATGTGCGGTAGTACAGAGTTATAGTGTGTAAAATTCGTTATTATTCTTTATAATATTAAGAATGGTGCAGTTTAAATTATATATATCTGAATATTCGATAAATGAACAGTGCTTTATTCAACTTGATTGAGACCATGAAAAACTTGAGTGAAAAAATACTGAAGTAATCAATATATTTTCAGTTACAACTTAATCTTAATACCTCAGAATTAATTTTCAATTAAGAGATTCAATCAAAAAATGTAGTAAATTAGTCAGAATCATTTGAAAATTTTGGAGGTGGATCGACCCGAATATCAAGTCCACATTCGTAGTGCTCCATGTCACCGGATTCGTTTTCATAGTCAGACAGGAAATCTGGATAAGGTAGCTCCAAATCAGTGCTTTGTTGTACGCCTGTTGCACTGTCTTCGCTTGAATTGCAAAAGTCATCAGACAAGCCGGCTTTGGATTCAGGGCCGCTCTCCTCTTGATTGTATTGATGCGCTTCATAATCAAAGTATTCACTAGCCGGGTTAACTGATTCCTCGCGTTTCAATTGACGCTTCTTTTGACGCGCTGGTTTTACTGGGTGATTAACAGGCAACGACAGAGCGCTGGCCGATGTAGATTGATGGTAAATGGGGTTTGTTATATGACGTAAACGGTCATATCGGGGGAATCCCATTTCATCCACGTTATCCGAGGACATATCGAAGGTCTCAAATTTGCCACATGAATATACTGGATACGGCTGATATTCTTCATAGTCATCAGTCTCTTGTTCCTCATCAAATTCAGGATACTGATTACCCTCCGGATGAGAAGGTTCCGCGCAGCCATATTCCATTTCGGGTAAATAGTCCTCGGAACACTCTGAGCTTTCTTGTTCTGTGAGAATGCGTTCAGAGCGCATACGTTTCGTTGGCATTGGACGTTTCTTGCGGTAGCCGCGATTTCTTAGCTTCGGATCCTGCTTTCGTAAATCCAACGAACTATCAGTATCGTTACCGCTGGGAGGACTCTTGATGACGTTGGATCGCGTTAATGATCCCTTCCGGGGGGGCTTTTGTATAATTTGATTTGGAGGCGATTCAGAGCTTAGACTACTGGAATAATAAGGTGAACATTTGGCTAATTTGTCAGCACGATGTGGCATTGGAGATGAGTTATCTGTACTCGTTGTTGGCTCACTGTTTATTGTATTTGTCGTTGTAGTTGTGGATGTAGAGCTTCCTCCACCAATTGATTCTTCTTCTATGCAGGGAAAGCCATGATTTGAAGAAAGTAGATGTTCATGAAACGAATGAGATTGACGCAATTTGTTGGTTTTGTATTCTCTTATTTGAGACTTTGACAACGTCTTATCGTCATAGCTGTGATGTTTTGTGAGTGGCTTTTCTGGTAACGGAGGTGCTGTTGGAGGAGGCACTGGCACCGTTTGAAGTGGAACAAACTCTTGACTCTGGTAGCGTTCTGTCAATTTCTCATTTGGAGCATAAAGGCGTTCAACGAAAGCTTCACCTTCGGAGGAAATATCCTGGCTTTGGTATAACTTTGACATAAGCTCTAGGGAACGGCGTTTTTTTGAAGCATCATTGCTACTGTGATCTTTCTCTTCCATTCCTACAATGCGAGGTGGTGGTGCTCGTTGCGGCTGCTCTTTTGAAGGCTGCACGGTATTTTTGTTTGGACTTGAATTAAGATCCTCAGAGCTATGGCCATTATTGCTTCCGCTCGATGAACTCTTTTTGTGAATAGCTGGGTATGATGCCTTTTTCTCCCCTGGCGGTGATGGCTTTTTTACGTTACGTGGATGCTTTAGTGGTACATACTCAATGCAACTACCACGTCGTGTTCGGTTTTCTGTCGTCTGTTGAGAATCTGGTGGACCTCCGACAAAGGTACGACTGCTTGAAGTTGACCATTCGGTGATGGTTTGAGCCATTTCCGTCAAAGTAAGCGTTGTATCATCACTTTTCGTTGCAGATTCTGAAAGCTTGTCTGTTTCGGAATTCGACAGAATATCGTAACGTAATCCATCAGACGATCCATTCTCTCCAGAAAATTTATTTTTGCTGCTCGAGAAGCTGCCACTCTTTTCATTTAGACTTTCGGTGGATTTGTTAATAGAGCTCATGCTGGACTTAGTAAGATTAGACTTCTCACTTTTCGCTCCACAAGAATGGTTCGAGACAGCCGACAGACTATCCGAACCCGATAAATTAGCGTATTGCCGGACTGTATTGGTGCCGGTAGACCATTCCGAAATGCTAAGACCAATTGATGTGTCTTCCGAATGAGAGCTATGGGTGCATTTCTTTTGCTGCAGACCCATTCGAACTGTACCATCAAGATCTGTTCCAATTGAACTGGTTTCTTCTTCAGAATGGCTCGAATGACTGCACTTTTTATAAGAACCAGTGCTCAGACGCATATCGAAATTTCTACGCACAGTTGTCTGGTCGTCAATAAATGTGCCACCCGATGTGGATAGTATATCATCGATGGATGTGTCTGAGTTATTAGATCCGCGGGAATATTTGCGTCCATATTCAGTTGTGCGACTATCATCTGGCGATAATTGAATCTTCACCGTTCCCGGCATAAATACGTCATCGTTAGAGAGCAGCTCTTCTTCAGAAATAGGACTACGATTCTGGGGAGACCGAGTTGGCTGGGTAATAATGATAGGTTCTGGGCTTGTATCTTTAAGCAATCCACCGCTGGGTATAGATTTTGAGGCGGTGCAACACGTTACATTGAATGATGATGACAAACAAGATACGGAGCTTAAGGTTGAATTGAGGCAAGTCGGGGTGGTATATTGCACGTTCGATAGACAAGAGTCATCCATATCTGATTGATTCTCAAATGGAGATGACATAAGGTATGCTGTTTCTTCATAAGGCAATACTTTGGCTGTCTCTGGTGGTGTTGTTATATCTTCTGAGGGAAGTTGATCACTCTGTGACTCACTTGCTGGTTCCTCCACTGTGTAGTCGGTGGCAGTAAAGGACTCTACCATCACTTGGTCTGCACTTTGGGCTTCGGAGGCATAGTAGGTCTCCACATTTTCTACAAATGGCATTTCCATTGCACTTGAGGGAGGTGATGGCCAATCTTGTGAGTCTTGAGACTGAAAAGACATACTTGCTTTCCAACAGAACGTTTTCGGCACCGGTTTATCAAGGTCGGGCATTGAGTAAATCGATTCTGCCGGTTTTACGGGAACATGATCATATGGTATTTCTGGAAGAGGCCAGTCTTCTGAATCCTGGCTTCCAGCATTTGAAAGACACAATAATGTGTGTCTGTCGAATTCTTCAGGAGCCAGTTCGTCGACTTGAGTGACGGAAAATCGTCCGGTTACAACAGTTGGAGACTTTGGCTCATTTAAACTACATATACTTGACAAGCGATCGCCGGTAGCTGAGTCACAGGGTATATCTGGCATTTCTGCTGAAGTCCTTCTATCTGCATCTGATATATATGCCAAATTGGTATTACTTCGAGAGTCTGAACTTAAGCTGGGTTGATGGTCAGTTGAGCCAACAGATTCATCCCGCATACTGACTGAATGTGTAGAAGCCTTGCTTACGTCATCTTCCATACTGGACTTTTCAGAGGCCGTACTTCGCTCGGAAATACGTGAAAGTGTTCTGCCGATTGTAAACCCAGTGCTGTATCCTATTATGTCTGTAGGATTGACACCAATACCAGCTAAAGCACTTGTCATTGCTGGATATCCAAATGTGGTTGGGAAGTCATTCAATTCATCTTGGAAGCTGGTGTCACTCTCCTTTTGATCCTCGGGTGAAATTTCCTTATAATCACTGTCAGAGGAATCTTTGATTGCGATTGAATTGTCAAATCGTTCAAACGATTCTTGATCTATATTCTGCCAAGGCTCTTCTACACTCGAGCTGCCAGAACTTTCAATTGGAAATGGTTTCCAGGTTGGCTGCTGTTCTCTTTGAAGTAGTTCACCGCGACGCTGAGCAGCTCCAAGAGACCCGGAACTGCTTTCAGTTTCGAAGGATCCCTTCGATTCAACACTTAATGACGCCTTGGAATCGAAACTTGATTTTGATTCTTGCGAGCTGCGATCACTGCCAGACTTAGCATTAAGTTTCTTTCCATTTTCATCCGCCGTTAAACTAAGTTTCTTCGAAGTTCCTGTTCGAATTTCTTTTAAGATTTTCGGGAGCTTCACCGAACCATTTGAGCTGGACTCACTGTCTTCTCTCAGGAGGATTTGTGAAATTTTCTCCTCAATAGCGTCTTGAAATATCTCTGTGCTTGTACCCAAATCGATGGGACTCTGCTTTTCTAATGTTGGAGTTGTTGCTTTTTTTGGAGTGGGTGCTTTAACTTCCTCAATTGGCAGGCTGTCTTTGCGCTCAGTACTCTCTAGGTCGAGTTTAAGCATCTGCTCTTTTAGTTCTAAGCATTTCTTTTCCTCTAAGTCACCAAAATCTTGGGAAATTCCCAATGGCCGCGCAATCGAGCAACTCACACTTGATTCTTCGTCGACTGAGCTTTTCTCTTTGCCGCTCACCGACAGACTCCAATCATGTCGTCCTTCTCTTTGTGGACTTACCGTTGCCCCTTCCCCGCTTGTCCACGAATCGGAACTTTTGGATTTATCACTCTGCTTGGATAAATTTCCTTTCTGCTTTGTTTCGGGCTCCGCACTTTCCACAAGCTTCTCAAACGTTTCAATGACGGATTTCTCAAGTAATGGACTGGCGTTTGGAGGTGTTACCAAAATATTCAGTTCTGAAGTAGGCGTGACACAGGAAGATTCCATTGTATTGAAGTCTACGGCATCATCTAAAGTTGCCTGAGTTTCAAAAATATTTCGGTCTGGCTCTAATGTGCGTGGTTCATTTTCTGACGTATCAGATCCAATGTATTCTTCGCATTCAACAGTCATCCAAGAGCCAGTTTCATCGCTACGACTCCTGTCAAGGCTTAAGCGATTAGCATCGAATCGTGATACCTTCAAGTGACGGCATTCACTTGAGTTTTCATCGTCTTCTTCAATTGAAGGCTCTTCACATTCAATAGTTGGCACTCGATGTGGAAACCCTTCATTTCCAGCCGCTGGCTTGCTCTCAGAATGGCAATCTTCCACAGAAACATACGAATCAACACTGTCCCCGGTGGATGGCTTACGACTTCCATCGCTATCCCTTGTTGTGTCTTCTGATGGAAGAGACTGCCTCTTTAATAGATCGAGTGACCTCCTCTCCGATATAACTGCTTGCATGTCTATTTCTTCATTTATGTTATACTGGTGAGCAAATATACGTCGGTCCGCGACTGCGCTTCGCGCTATTGGTGGTTTTTCATCTGTTGTTTTTTTATTTTCGTTTGGAGATGATTTCAAGTGCTTCTCTTTATTATCGTCGAGACTCCTGGCCTTTATATCAATATCCAAGTAATGTGGTTCCGCTTTCTTATCCAAGCTGTTTGATTTGGCATCAATCTTTTTGTGTACCACACTTCCTTCGATTTTCTGCTTTATTTCCTGACTTTTTGCAATTCTCTTCGGAGATTTAATAACTATATCGCTTGGTACGTCCGACTTTTCAGATTCTTCAAATGACTTGTTGCGATCTTCAAAGCTACGGTTTGCCTTTTCAAGTTTCTCTTGGGACCGGCTCTCGTCGAAACTTCGACTAAACTTTACCAATGAAGTGTCAAGTTTCCGGGGGGACTTCGCTATCAAAACGTGATCCTCGGCTTTGCTTTTAAATTCTGTTTCTATAATTATTTTGTCGCCCTCTGTTTTTACAGATATCTTATCTTCAGGTGCTGGAAACGCTGGAAGTTGATCCTTAACCGGACTTAGCATGGTAATAGTCTGTTTCATTGCCGATTCATATAATTTTTGCTGTCTCTCTTTACGCTTCGCTATGTCGGCCTCAGTTTCTTCTTGTGATTTACTCTTGTCTTTACTCAGCCTACGTTCCCGCTCAACGGACTTTGGTCGTTCCTTAGGAGCGGGCTTTTTTTCTTTCTTTGAGTTATCACCAATGCTTCCGCGACAGGATTTTGGTTTTCCTAATTCAGGACTTTTAGAACTAATTTTTGATTTTCCCCTACCAGTGCTTTCTACACTGCTGGCACGGGATACGCCAGGTGATGTTTTTCTCGAGCTATTGCATGAACTATAAGGCGACCAATCGAACTTGTATTTAGGAATATCAAGAATCAAGTGATCTCCGCTCTTGAGCTGCATTTTTGATTTTTTCTTATCCTTAATTTTGACTCCTTGCAGAGCTATTTTTTCAATGAACTGCAACTGATTCAGTAGGTCGTGTTCTTCGGTGTCTATACCAACGGTGCTTAAAACTGAATCATATTTTGATGGGGTGTGGCTCACGTGCGCCGATGGAATAGACCCAGCACAAGAATGCACACTGTCAGGGGTTTCTTCTTCTGCGTTAATCATCTCCAGCTGAAGAGTTTTCTCTTCCAAAATTTCTGCTTCTTCTTCGAAACCAACTGTATCATCTTTGGAAGAGAAAGCGTTCATTGGCGGTAACTTATGCATTGAAATCACTGGGGTGTCTAAGCTTTTAGCTCTACGATCTGTGGTTGGTGATTCTAACGTAGCCTTCTGCCTTTGCAAAGACGCTAGTGCCGAGCCTTCTGACAAATTGAGACGAGCGTGTGCGAACAAAATCGGGGCATGCCCTTTGGATCTCTTGACGATAGAGGAATCTATAATCTCTTCAATCAGTTTTGCTCTGGACTTAGAAAAGTCCGATCTCGGTGAAAGTCTGCAGTCGTTTTTCTTAAGTGTGTAATCTATATCTGCTTCAGAAATCTTGTCTTCACTGCAAGTCGCATAGATTTCGTCTTCGGTGCGCAAGAACTCAGAGTGTTCCAGTATCGGGGAAGGAATGTTCTCATTTCGTTGGTAGTCCCCGGTGCATTCATCGATTCTCTTATTGCCGATATTATTTTCTTCTTCAGAACTCGGGATTGAAATTGAGCGTTCCGAAATCCGACGAAGCTCTGTCGCATTCGTATAAGGAGGATCCAGTTTCTGAGTGTGATACCGACTTTCAAGTTCTGCCAACCGTCTGCACTGCGGCGGAGAGCCCTCAATTTCTGTAGAGCTCATTGTTTGTCCTCGGCCCCATGCGGCTGAAATCAGCTTACTTTGTTCGATCCGCAAAATTGGCTCAATTTCCTTTCTCGACTGTGGTGGCGAAAACTCTAAGCGCGAAGGAATTGCTTCAGCGGAACCGAACACATCATCCGAGTCTAAGCTTTCATCATCGGAAGAGAATGATGTGATTCGGGTCTTTCCCTTCTTTGGCTTATTGACTGGTCTTGTTTTGGGTATTATTCTTTGTTTGGCAGCTGCTTTTCTAGATGGTGCTGTTAGTTCTTTCTTTAGACTCTGAATAAGCTGAATTTGCTTTTGTTCTAAACTTAGCTTCTGCTGTTCTCGTTGAATACTTTCCGTTCTAGAACTGGTGGCAGAATCACTCTCAATCTGGCTTAACTTTTTGTTTAGTTTCTCCAATATCTTAGTATCCATCTGCTTAGTTATATCGCGTTTCGGGCTTGAGAGTTCAATTGTAGGAATTGATTTGTCAACTTCAAGAGTGATTGGGTCGACTTTTGACAGGTCTATATTTTGAGTGAATAAAAAGTCCTTTCCCTGTTCTGGAAGCAGGCTATCTAAAATTGCAGGCAAAATGTCTCCAACAGTAACAGTTTTGCTCTCAGATTTTGGCGATTTTGGCGATTTCGGTGATTTTGGAGATTTGGGTGATTTTGGACTTTTCGGTTTTTGATGTTTTTTCTCACTTGGGGAGGGAGCAGTTCCGTTCAAAATATGGCGTTTATGTAACACGTAGGGTATGTCTTCTCTTAACACTTTTGAAGTACGACGATCGTATTCACGAAAGAAACTCTTTGGCATTTCGAACCCGGTTTTTGGTATATCTACCGCAACTACGGGTACGTCATAGCTTTTTGGAATATCAAAATTTCCATGAGCCTTGCACAATGGTGGAGCACTTGGTATTTGTTTGTAGAAGTAATCTTCATCGCTGGAGTCAGCAGGGGTTAAGTCAATAGACTTTTGATGCATTAGAACATGTCGGCGTGAGTTACTACCTAATCGCGATCGATTCGCAAGCGAGTTTGGATCACTTTTTGTTCGTTCCACGATTGCGTGACTGTACGTTAATGGTACTAGCACACTTGGCAATGGAGTTGTCGAATCGATCATCACTTTCGGATTATACTCTTCAAAGTGAGTTTTGGCCATAAGTTCCTCCTTTCGAGTAACCTTCTTTGTTGTTGGAGTGTGTATTTGCTTTTCAAATTCGGATATTAGTTCTGGGGTTAATGGATACTCGGGACTGTTTTTACTCTTTGGCTCCTTTTCTGTCTTTTCCCATTGTTTACTGCAACTAGTCAATGACTCAATCTTATCTTGGTCGAAACTAAATATATTTTCACTATCAGATCTACGACGGAAGGCAACAATTTTGTGTGACTGCTTGCCTTTGTTTTGTAGAGTGGGCGTCTTGTCAATAGAATCGTAGGTTTGTACTTCTTTCTCCTCACGACATTTTGCCGAATTGATCGCTTCCGGAGATTTGCTCCCGAATGATTTCGCGTTTCTCTCGATTTCTACATTTTGAAGACTAATCGAATGTACTTTCGATGTTTTGTGGCTCTTATTTGTTGGAAATGTTGAATACGTGTCGCGGTTATCATAGAAAGAACTATTTAACGTAGAGCTCTGTGTATCTGACAGTAAACAATCGTGGCTTTTTACTTTTGGTCGACCACCGAATCCATCGCTATCTAGGGATTCAACCGCATCATAGTAATCACTCTTTGACTCTACACTCGAATGCTTCTCGTATTGATCCTTTTTCGGAATTTTCTTCACCTTCTTACCTGTAGTCATAGGCATTTCGTAGTTCCGTGATAAACATTCTCCAATAAGAGACTCCTTGGAGTCCTGGCTTGAGGCCACCGACGTCTTGCTTTTTGTGGTTTCACGTGATTTTTTACTGTCTGTATGGTATAAGCTATCACGAGACTTTTTGCTAGAATCTGAACTACGAGAAGCTTTCGTTTCATAAATATCACTGTGACTCTCTTGACTTGACGTCCTTGAACCGAAGGCTTCCTTAACTTTTTTATAAAAGCTTCCATCAGATTTGACGCATAGCTTTTCACGTGGTAAATACCTTGGATCTTCAGAATCCCAAATCTCATTCATAATGTCTGCGGCAGATTTACACTTAACATCCATTGCCGAGCGGTATTTTTGAATTTCAGAAACACTTTCGTCATCACTCGGAATATAATTGCCAGAGTCCATAGAGCAGGAGCGAATATTATCATCGGATCGAATATTCTTATCGAAAAATTCATTGTCATATTTTTCCAATAGTTCGTAGCTGTCGTGCGAAATATCATCTTGTGAACCAGTGAAATCCAACTGATTACCATATCCTCTTTTTTGATTCTCGAAAGCATTGTAAGTACTGCCAGGGTAACTCGATGAGTAGACTTTTGAATCCGGTATCGCAGAGAAGTCTTGGCATGCATCAATTGAATGATTTTTTGTTATATACATGGAATGACGCGAATCATCGTAACGCGTTACTGGCGAGTCTATTCGATTAAACGTTAGGAATTCCTTTTCAAATGCTGTCGTTGGTTTGTTTTTCTCATGTTCAAAGTATGAAAACCCACCGTACAGATCCTTACAGGAGCTGCTCCTGAGCCATGATTCCTTTTCCACTTGATCGTAAATATTTTCCTCTGTGTATGGTGGTTTGTATTGCGCTGCCGAATACAAATTGATGCTTGATAATTCATATTCAAGTTTTTCTGACGAATTTTTAAACCTATCTAATGGGGAAATAGTTGAGCTTCTCTCATCGGTAGATTGGGCAAGCTTTTCATCATCCCGGTACATCATGTAGTTGGGGTTGGTCACTGTTCGAAGATTTGCCAATGAATGATGTGTTATGTAATGGCTGTCGTATGAGTCGACAGAGTCAACACCAGAAAGTTCTGAGGCTCTCGGTAACGATAGAGTATTGCGACCCGTTTGTGACTGGGAACTCTGCGACTCTACTGAACCCAAAAAACGATCAGATTGTGTTAGTTTTCTGTCATCGGCAAATTTACGATTCAATTTCAGCCCAAAATAGTCTGAAGACGAATCAGATGGGTGATTCAAATCATTGTGATGGTGATTATTGTAGTTGGATCCATAATAAAGATTGTTCGTCAAGTCATTATGATGTGCGCTAGAAGTATTTGTATTAAATTGATTCCGCTTTGACAATGTATACTGAATAATAGATTCATCAATAAATTCGTCGCTTAAATGTTTATCTCTAGATTTTGATTTGGTCTTTCGGTTAACAGTCGCGTAAATGTCGCGATCGTTAACGAGATTCAAATTGTTTTCGTTCGAAATCTTATGTTCTACTTTGCTCGCGTATTCGTTTGGATATTTGTAATGACATATATCGTTGATGTCGGTATAGATTATATTATCGGTTTCGGTCTCTGTTGAATTATTATTATTAAGTAAACACTGCTTAGACATCGAATAGTTGGTACTGCTATAATGGACTGGTGTGGAATGTTGTGACTGCTCCAGTAGATGGGCAGTATTCTCCCGATTGGTGGTAGATGTTGTCAAGTCCGAATCCACTGCCTCCTCTACTAAGGCTGCCTCCTCCTCCTCCAGTTCGAACTCCATGGAGCTGTTGTGATCCACCAAAGGAGCTCCCGATTGACTGAATTTGTTGATGCTGTTGTTGGTTAGCGGCTGTTGCTGCACAATGACACAAGCTTGGGAGCCCACTGAGACTCGACGAGGGCTGTTGTTGCTGTACAAGAGGGACAAGTGGCTCTGATCTGTATGATAACATTGTTAGAATTGTAAGATTTTATTAACATCCAAATATTGTTACTCAATTAAATCATAAGCTTCACTACATATCAAATTAACTTGAAAATAATGAATTCAAATCATATCGTAATTTTTTTGTCATGCACAAATTTTAAATAAAATTCACCATTCTTTAACACAATTAACACTTTCTAAATTATAAAAAACACAGCAACAACTTAAATTTTAATAACACAAAAACATATCCAACTTAATCAGCAATAAAATATTTATTTTCTTCCTTCTTTGGGAAAAAAAAAATTATTTACCTGGATCAAAAGTTTGTATAATGAGCGAGGAAAAACGATAAATAAATTTATATATGCATGTAATTAAATTAATAAAAAAAAAATCATACTTCTTTAGACGCGTATCAGTAAGTGTATCGAGTGAAACTTAAAAATAACTCTATCCTTGCCCAGGAGTGGTTAACCTTGGCAATCAGAGTACAGCCGGCAAGCAGGTCATAAGACACCGTTTGGGGAAATAGATCAGTTTTCTTTATTCAAGCTTTGGAATGACCTTCCTTCAAGACGTTTGAACTCCTCGTTGCCAAATATTAAAATTAATAATTCCAACGTCTTTTCCAGTGTAACCCCTTAAAAAAGGATTTTAAAATTCCAATCCGTTTTAATTCGGCTAATAACTTTCGGTCTCACATTTAAGAGAAAATCCGTGTCACACATTACAATTCAAGTTTTTTTTCCAATTGCAATTGAAATGAACGTTTTCAAATTAAACTTACGTTCTGTCTAAGGGAATAAACACAATTTCACAGATGGTTTCTCGGATGGTTGTGACAAGCTAGGCCTACAATAGCGTTCTCAAAATTTTATGTAGTTTTTTTTAGTGACCGACCAGACCGGAAATCATTGCCATTAATTTTGGACAACATAATAGCATTGCTTAGGGAATTGATGCGGTCGAAAAGTACATTTAGATCTGTTGACTGCAATTATGGAGCCAACATCTTCAATACTCATTTATATATTTAATTTATTATTGTTTGCACTATTTCAAATAGTAAATGTAAAGTTGCCTTAACAAGTCCCGATAACGTCCCAATTGGGTAAACATAACTACATTAATATTGTGAGGATGTAAAAGAAGTTTGTACCTATGTTTAGAGGAAAATAAAGCATTTCCCAAAATTAAAAATATAATTTAAATATATCAACTATAGATCCAGTTTTATTTCTACTTGTAACAATAACAAATCATAAAACAATAAAATAAATGAACGTTTTCAAATTTAGAGCAAATGATTTATAATAAGAAGCTTACCTAAATTGTGATCTGGATGCACACGATCCCGATCTTGGCCTCGAATATTGCTGTTGCTGTGGATGGGAGAATTCCATGATTGTTGAGCCGGAGGAGACACAGATCGGCTCGAATTCAGCTGGTCCATACCCACTCCCAATGGGTGTAGCTGTTCCGCCCCTGAGATTGGCGATTCCGGAGCATAACTCTTCGTCTGATAAATCTCCACCTGGGCTGCTGTGACCTTTTCATTAGAAATAAAATCATTGCTTGTACAATACTTTAAAATATTATGCGAGAGCGGAGTTACTTGAGAATGCGTGGGGTCTGTAGGATTGTCTTGTCGGCGATCCAAGGTATCCGCTCCCTTCTTCGTCAGAGAAGGCGTCGTCGAGGCGTTGCATTGATTGCGATAGTCCCAGTCCGCTGAAATTATAAATAAATTATACTTCAAAACACTAGTACATCTCATTTGATTTTATTTTTTGTTTCGTTTCAATATAGAAATTAATAAAAAATAAAAAACAAAAAAAATAAAATCTGTAGAAAGGAAATTAAAGCAGCAACAAAATTCTACGAACAAAATAAAATAAATACAAACCAGTGTCAATTGGGAGGAGGGGATTGGCTGAAATGCTGGAATTCACATACGAATGCGATTGACTTCGACTACTGGCGTTCAGTGGCCCTTGACGGAATGACTGAGACCTGCACCAAAAGAAAAGACAAGAGGATATCTTGTTTTATTATTCCAAATAAAGTTGTGTGCTTTCACAGATTCCTTATCTTAAAATCAAACATAAACAATAATAATAATAGTAATAATTATAAGCAAAAATTGCTCAAACTTAAAGAAAGGAACTACAAACAAGTTATTAAACTTAAATTAAAAGATTTATGCCTTGATTGTGTCCAAGAGGTACTGTATTTATTATGAGGCCTATAAGTGTAGGCGTAAGTAAATATCGTATAACGTATCTACATAACGTAAATGTTGGGTATGCATGGAATATTTTGAAGGGTATCGGGTAACGTGCTTTAAAAAATCTGTTGCTAAATTTAAAGCCGAAATTAAATTTTCTATCGATTCCAAAACGTTCACGCGAATAAGTTCGTACTCTGAGTGAATATTAAATAATTGTTTTTATTTATGACTTTTTTGATTTGTATGTTTGAATTTATAGTTTTTCTAGAAAAATATATGTCATTTAAACCTAAAACTCAATACAATCAAATATGAAAAACATACTAGGAAAAATGAACAAGCTTAAGCTTGAACTTTAATTTAATTGGTATGTAGGAATAGCGTATAAATAAAATGGAGTGTCATTATTAAAACATTTATCTACCGATAAAAGTCAACTTTTCGTTTTAGTAGGAAACCACGGAATGACTTTTTTCTTAAGTCGGTTAAAACTTGACCTTGGACTATCTTTCAGTTATCTTCATATTTCTTGCGAAAGAACTTTGTTTAAACTTCCTTTGAAGAGAAATGAATGAACTAATCAGGGATATATTTGACTTATGATATATTTTGTTAAACGACATTGTTTACATAAGATAAAAGTAAGACGGTTTTTCAAGTGGCTATGATAATAGCACTTCGCAGATTACTGTTCGCTAGTTTATTACTTCAGCAGTATACACAGCACTTAACTAACTAACTAACTAAGGTAGTAATGCGGAAACTGGGAGCCCAAGCGGCACCGCCTACTATAAACGAAGATAAGATGGAGGGCATTGTGAACACTCTTTTTCCAACTCATCCGGTCAGGCCTCCGGAAAACACACCAGCCCGACGACGGGAAACTCCAGGCTTCAGTGAAAAGCTGAAATTAGCTGTGCAAACAATGCAAAACAGAAGAGCACCCGGCCCAGACGGAATTCCAACGGAAGCAATAAAAGTGACTGCCCAAACCTGCTGCTCAATATGTACGTCAGTTGTCTTGAAGGAGCCTTCCCAAAGAACTGGAAAAAACAAAGACTGGTACTGATCAGCAAAGGAAAGGGAGACCCAGACTCCCCATCTGCGTACAGGCCCTTATGTATGCTGGACACTGCGGGGAAGCTCATGGAAAAGTTGCTGAAATCACGACTCATTCAATTCTAGTTGGAGCGATATACTTAATGCGCTAGAAAATAGATTCAACATCCCAGCTTATCTATTAAACATGGTGAAGGAATATCTCAGGGATCGGGAGCTGATCTACGAGACCACAGAAGGCCCACAAAGGAAGGAAGTTAAATCTGGAGCAGCACAGGGATCAATTCTGGGACCAGACCTCTGGAATATCTCCTATGCTGACATACTGTGGATGGAGATGCCCGAAGACACCTTCCTCGTTGGGTACGCAGACGATATCGCGGCAGTGATAACGGCAAGAGACTGTGAAAACGCGCAAAGAAAGGTGAACCAATTCATGCGACGAACAACCCTCTGGATGGATGAGCACGGTCTCAGTCTGGCAACAGAGAAAACTGAGATAGTCCTTCTGACGAAGAAAAGAATCCCCACGCAAATCGACTTCCAAATTGGCACTGAAGTCATTAAGAGCAAGGACGCGGTGAGGTATCTCGGATTGAGGCTCGACACAAAACTAACTTTCTGGCAACAGATAAAGTTCGCAGCGGAATGAGCCTCTAGAGTTACATCACTCAGCAGATTAATGGCGAACATAGGTGGTCCAACGTCAAGCAAACGCAGGTTATTAATGTCGAGAACGCGCCCCTTCAGGTCGGGGTTAGAATAGACCTGAGGTAAGGTATGCCTGTCGTAAGAGGCGACTAAAATCCATTCGTGTTCCGTGTTCAACCCTGAATGATGCTGAGGTAATACATCCGATAAAGTATTGTTAACGGAACACCCTAGAAGGAGGTTAACTGCGAAACCCAATTAGCAGCTTCCCAACCAGATGGGCGGAGAAGGAGGGCTTGGCTGAAAAGGTCAAAGGAACCCCTATGAACTCTCTGCGACAAGATGAGTAAGCACCGTCTTCCAAGTAAGTGCTCCCCACCCACAAGGTGGCAACGAGGGATACAGCAAATGGCGAGATCCGGCGGTACCCGCCACAAGGTGAAAGTTGCAGTTTCTTCACCATATAAAGGGACTGCACGCACACATTTCTATATTACAGTGTAATGCTATAAAACTAGTATTATATTAAAATAAATGGTAAGAATAACCTTAAAACATTAGGACTGAGCCCAGTAAGGTCTTAATTATGGCATACTGGAAAAAGAATTGGAATGACAACTATGAGGGCTGACGTTTGTAGTATTCTGTTACCTGAGTAAGCAAGAGTGAAATTTTGCGGAAATGGCTTTCAGGCTAATGCTGCAAGCGCCCCCGTCCCGTTAAAACCCTGGCAGGCCTCAAAGAACGCTCAATATTTCGTCGCCATTAAGTTGGTGGTGTAGGTACAGATGTAACATTCCTGTTTAGCACCGATCTGGCTCTGGCACACGACCCCATAAGGGCTTGTGTCAACCCTCGCATGGCCTCACTGCTCGCATAGATAACCATGGGATCATAAGGTGACTGCACATCCGAATATTGATAACGGCTTTGAGTGGGGACCCAATAAACATGATGACAACAAACCAAAAAAACACCAACGAAGAAAATGGGGAGAACTATGTGAACCCCTTCCAGAGAAGTTCTGCCTTGCAGAGATCGCCCACTGTTAAGGCGTCCACGCCTCAAAGGTATATGAAGGAAGGTGTGGCTCCCCCAATGCGTCCAGCTTCGGAACCGCAATTAATCACCCAGCCAACCACCCAGACAGTCTTCCATAAACTGGGAGAACAGATAAAAACGCTGGTGGAAATGCTAGAAGATGGCAAGAGGCGCTTCATCCAACAACCAATGAGAGACGCCATCGAAAGCATTAAGGCACTCTACGAGCTCTCGGCAATTGAGATGCACGATGACATGGCCAAGGAAGTCATAAGAAAAAATAATAGCTCACAGACTTCACCATGGCTTAAAGCGGCAGTTGTGGATTCAAAAAGGAGAACGGAACCCAACTGCGAAACACCGAGCTCAAAACGTCGACAGAAGCCCCCACCAGCCACTGGGAGCAAGGTAACCCGGAGCAAAGCCGACAGCAAGAATACCGGCAAAGTCGAAAAAGGTGCTAACGTCAAGTCTCTAAAGGCTGACAAGGCCGTGAATAACGGACAGACGGTAACCGAATATAAAAAGGAGTGGTCAAAAGTCGTTACCAAAAAGAAGGTGGAACCCAAAAAGAAAATAGTTACCAAGGAGAGTACGCGACCCGATGCAATTGTGGTAGCAGCTAAGGGAGAGCTATCGTATGCGGAGATATTACGCAAGGTTAAGGCTGATCCCAAGCTTGGCAACTTGGGGGAGTCGGTAACAAGAATAAGACGTACCCAAAAAGGTGACCTCCTGTTCGAACTAAAGAAGCAAGGTGAGAAAACCGAGCAGTTCAAGGGGATACTCGGGGAAACTCTCGGCGCCAACGCGGAGGTCCGGACACTGACCCACCGATCCACGATAGAAATCAAGGATATCGACGAGGTCACCACTAAGAGGGATATCTGCGAGGCCATAAAGTCGCAGTTCCAGCTGAAAGAGGTATGTGAAGCAGACGTCCTGAAATTAAGGAATGCCTACGGAGGCACGCAAGTCGCGACGATCGGGTTGCCAGTAGACAGCGCAAATAAGATGCTTAAGTCGGGCAGGATTAAGATTGGGTGGGTAAACTGCCGCATACGAGTGCGTTTAGTGCTAACTAAATGCTTTAGGTGCCTAGAATTCGGGCACACGGCGCGTCACTGCAAGAGCGAGTGTGACCGATCCAAGCAATGTAGAAGATGTGGGGAGGAAGGTCACATTGCCAAGGCTTGTGCAAAGATACCTCTCTGTTTCTGGTGCAAGGAGGACAAGCCTGATAACGCTGGGCACGTGGCTGGTAGTGGCCAGTGTCCAGTATTCAAGAAGGCTCTGACGAACAAAGTATGATGAAGGTCGTCCAGATAAACCTTAACCACTGTGCGGCTGCGCATGACTTGCTGGTGCAGACGACAAGGGAACAAAAAGCAGATATTGCCCTAGTTAGTGAGCCCTACAAATCTTTGGATGGTTGTAGCTGGATAGACGATATCTCAAAGAAGACAGCGATATGGACCTGTGGAAGCCACGCCATGCAAAAAGTCGGTGGGCCAGCGGAATACTTCGTAACCGCTAGGATAAACGGCATCCACTTCTATAGTTGCTACGCACCCCCTAGCCTAACACCTAGGGCTTATCTGAAGCTGCTGGATGACATTGTAGCTGACGCGCGAGGAAAACACCCAATTATAATTGCTGGCGATTTCAATGCATGGGCTACAGAATGGGGCAGCAGGATAACGGACGCAAGGGGTCGAGCTCTACTAGAAGCATTCGCAACACTAGATGTGAGTTTGGCGAACAATGGTGCAAAAAACACATTTCGGAAAGCAGGCAAGGGGTCTATCATAGATATCACCTTTATGAGTAACTCACTCCTGCGCAAAACAAAATGGCAAGTAAGCGAAGAATATACGCACAGCGATCACCAGGCGATCATATTTAGCTTGAACAAAGACAAGCCCAGGCAGCCCCCTAAACTAACAGGGCCAAAGTGGAAAGACACCCACTTTGACAAAGATACGTTCGAGGAAATGATGAATACCGAACTTGCATTCAGCAGCGAAACAGCGGAGACACTGTCACAACAATTGACGCAAACAATTACCACAGCGTGTGATGCAGCAATGCCTAGAAGATCTGCCAGTAAAAGAGGGGCACCGTGTTACTGGTGGAACGACGAAGTAAAAACGCTCAGAGCAGCTTGCCTCCGGGCTAGACGCAGATCCCAGCGATGCAGGGGAAGGCCAGAGTTTCAAGAAAGGCTATCTATCTTCAGATTAGCAAGGCGAGATCTCGAAAAGGCCATCAAAGAGAGCAAGGCAAGATGCTTTAAACAGCTCTGCGATGGAGCAGACCTAGACCCCTGGGGTATGGCATATAGGATGGTGATGAAGAAGCTTAAGGGCAGTAGGTCCCCACAAATATCCTGCCCAATAATGCTGAAGACAATAGTTGAGCACCTATTCCCATATAGGCCGTCAACTTTGATCATCACCACAAGAGACACAAGTTCGGAACGCATCCCTGCAATCACGCCGAATGAACTATACGAAGCGTGCAGGAAGATAGGTGACAACAAAGCGCCCGGACCCGATGGCATCCCGAATTTGGCGGTTAAAGCGGCCGTTCGAAAACGACCGGAGCTTTTTATTGCAACGATGCAACGGTGTCTGGAGGAAGGGGTATTCCCGAGGTCGTGGAAACTCCAGCACCTGGTTTTACTGCCAAAAGGGAAAAAACCACCTGAGGAACCGTCCTCATACCGGCCAATATGCCTATTAGATACAATGGGAAAAATCTTAGAACGGATCATATACTGCAGACTACTCGAGGTGGCAGAGGATAAAGGAGCTTTGTCTGATGACCAGTATGGATTCAGAAAATCGCGTTCTACCGTCGATGCCATTAAGGCGGTAGTAGATACAGCGGCTGAAGCAATACGGGGAAAAAGATGGAAAGGTGGGACGAAGAAATATTGCGCGGTTGTGACCCTTGATGTAAAAAATGCCTTCAATTCGGCAAGCTGGTCATGCATTAGGAGATCCTTGGTCAGAATGGAAACGCCGTACTACCTGCTGAATATAGTAGCAAACTACCTTACCGACAGGAAGTTAAGGTACCATACTGACGATGGCGTTAAGTACTACAACATCACCGCGGGAGTACCACAAGGGTCGGTTCTTGGACCTCTCCTGTGGAACATAATGTACGACGGGGTTCTCCGATTAACGCTGCCACAAGGAGTAAAGGTTATAGGCTTTGCTGATGATATCGCTGTGGTTACTGTGGCCAAACATATCCACGAGATAGAGTCCGCTACGGATGAAGCAGTAGCCAGAATCAAGAATTGGCTAGAGTCTGCAGGGCTAGAACTAGCTGATCACAAGACCGAGGCTGTGTTGATAACCAGCCGAAAGACTGTGGAATATGCATCTTTCCGTGTTGGAAATCAACTAATAAGATCAAAGGAGTCATTAATGTACCTAGGAGTAATGCTCGACAACAGGCTAAGCTTTAAAACGCACATCCAGTATGCCAGCAAAAGGGCGTCACAGATGCAAGCAGCTCTTTCCCGGATTATGCCAAACATCGGTGGCCCTGGATACGCCAGAAGGATTCTGTTATCCAGGGTGGTCAGCTCAATACTGATATACGCTGCACCGGTCTGGGCAGGGGCTCTTACAACTAAGGAAACAAGAAGGAAGCTCTCGTCAGCATACAGGCTCTGCGCAATAAGAACAATAAGCGGATTCCGAACAATTTCGGACGAAGCAGCCTGCGTTATTGCGGGAATGATTCCCATCGACATTCTCGCCAACGAAATGCAAAGGATCTACCTTAGGCTAACTGTCAACAGGCAGGAGTCCATCATAAGAAAAAGGATAAAAGAAGAAGAAAGGGCAACATCTCTAGCACTGTGGCAAGTCCGGTGGGATACCACGGCAAAAGGCAGATGGACCCACAAACTGATCCCAAACATCGAGGTCTGGACAAGAAGAAAAAGCGGGGACTGCAACTACCACCTCACGCAGTTCTTGTCCGGGCACGGCGGCTATCGAAGTTATCTTCACAGATTCGGCCACGATAGCTCGCCTCTTTGCCCCGAATGCCCAGATGAAGAAGAGGATACAGAGCACGTAATGTTCCACTGCAGAAGATTTTCAGGAGGAAGAGTGAACTTACCCCTTCCACAGCTTCTCATAGAGCGTATGATGAGCTCAGAAGACGACTGGCTGGATATATGTTCATACATAACGAGCGTACAAAACGAGCTAAGAAGAGCCGAAAGACAAAGAAGGGTCGAAGTGGCAGACATTGACGTTGAGGATTTAGCATGAGTTGCTAACCAGCCCCGCGAAGTAATACCTAACGGCAGTCCCGCGGGGAGAGTGGTAGAAGAGTACATGGGTGTGGTTTAGTACGTAAGGCGCGAGGCACTGGAGAAACATATCCCGCGAATCGTGCATGCTAGTAGCACGGGCAACTAGTATCTTTCGAAGATTACACATCCTTTGGACGCAACCAAAAAAAAAAAAAAAAAAAAAAAAAAAAAAAAAAAAAAAAAAAAAAAAAAAAAAAAAAAAAAAAAAAAAATGTCGAGAACGCATGAAATTCTCCTATACGGAAGCAAGATTTAGGCAGACGCGCAAAAAAAGTAGCGGAAACAGATGGCGGCAGTACAAAGACGTGGAGCTCTACGCGTGGCTAGCTCTTACCGAACGGTGTCGGAACCAGCCGTCCTTGTAGTCGCAGGAGTGACTCCCATAGATCTCCTAGCGGCACAAAGGAAGTACCTCCACGACAAGGTCGGAAACACAACGCAGTCCTGGAAAGCAGCATTGGTGCCTTCAACCCAGAAAACATAGTTGACAAAATGCTGATTAGCGACTTGAATTGGGGAAAAATTTGCCAGTTTGTGGAAGATATTCTCAGAAGTAAGTAAAGAGAAGAAGAACAATACCGGGAAAGCACGTGAGCCTGAAAGGGCGTATGATTACAGCCCCCTTGAAGTAATGCGAAGAGCGGTCCCAGGGGGGCGTGTCAGAAACCACAGGGTTGGGAGGAGTTTTAGTCCGTATGCCCCGTAAGCATGCGGAGAGAGTCGGACACACGGGGACGGTCAACGCAAACAGGCCTCCTTATGGTGCGCAAAGCCTTTCTCCTCCCCCCAACAGGAAAAAAAAAAAAAAAACTAACTAACACGAATGCAAAAGTGGAACAGCATACGCTGAGGGATGAGTCGCTAAGAGAGTACTTAGTCGCTAGTATGCGAAGTCCGAATAACAGGCGACTTTCGGTTTTAATCCAGCATTCCGGTGCCTTACCGGGCTCTGGTATGGGTGATGTTCTTTTCCCGGATAGTCGTGGGATCTATATTTCTAACATAAACACCTTAAACACCCGATTATTGCCTCTGTAAGAGCATCAACTTCTGGTAATGCTATTGGACAATCAGAAGAAACTCCAAATCGCACAGCCGCTGGGCTCTCGATGGTCAACTACCTTTGCGCTGTAGAGCATAATTTGACCGCCACTTCTTGGTCTGCTGTCTTGCAACCGAACCTGTTGACAGCACCCAATCAACCAGCAAAGGACGTAGTATTGCTGCTGGGCAGGCCACCGAGGTTCGCCGAGAAAAGCATAACCCTGTGTCTCATCCAAGAACCTTGGGTTATCGGCGGACAAATCAGGGGACTTGCGAATAGGGCAAGAATTTTCATTCCAGAATTTTCAACAAAGGACTTAGTGGCCCTATTAGTATGGGCACTCAAAACCATAGACAATACTGAGACTACCAACTTCGGCCGATTTCCCGTTGCTTTGCGTACAAGCTATATTTATACGGAAGTGCCTTGATTTGGTGCGCTAGTATTGATAGATAGAAATTCGTATTGACAAATGTCACGAAAATTACAAAATTCCGGTTCACCAAAACACTCACAAAAAATTTGAGCTAATTCCGCTGTCAGCAAAGTTCTGTCAGCGTTCACAGAATTTTATCCGTTAAATTTGAAATTATTCGTTACGTGTGGATAGCATTTTTTTTTAGGAATAAGTGTACTTTTTGCTTAAAATATTTATGAGCTAGGAATAGTTTACTTTTGCTTAAAATATATATGAAAAATGAACAATGTAATTTGGTTGAGGGAAAATAAAAACATTTTGAACAATTTTTCTTCAGTAATTTAAGAAATATATACTCATAAAATCGAAGTTATTGACACGCAACCATCTTTGTCCTAATATGTTTCTGATATATAAAATATCTCATTTAGATGGTTTTATTAAACAAACAAATTATATTATTCGTCTTTACAAAATATATATTAACTAACCCGAACTCTATCACATTCCCCAACGGTTTCCGCATTTATTTTACAATTTTTGCATGTTTTTGCATGTAATACGGATTCTAAATTGACATAACACCAATAGGAAAAGAATTTAATAAATAAATTTAAATAAAAAATGAGGGGGCCAGCGGCAAGAGGATTGCGAGCCGGGGGTCGCAGTATCGTTTGTCTCTGGTCAAAACATCGTGTGTGCCATGGCTTACTTCTCCGGCGACGACATCAACAAACCGCCTATTGAAGTCCAGAGCCCAATTAAGTAGGTGCTGGAAAAACAACAACCCTCACTACATCATCGGATCTCTCGAGTTATGCGTGCACACACGGACGTCGCTCTCCTTTATATTTATAAAGGGTTTCCCGTAATTCACGCAAAATGTAATTTTGAGAGAAAATACAGATTTTTATTTAGAAAGCTTACCTTTTTTATTGGTTCATAGAGTATACAGATTGGGGTTATGTATGGAATAGCACATCGGATAAATGGCCGCCACGGCTTCGCTGGCAAGTACGTACTCTTTTATTGAAATTTTCTATGAGTGGCTCTAACGGCACAATCGTAGTACCACTGTGGACATAGGATGATCCGGAAACAGGGAGCTGAACATGCCTATGGATGGAATAACAAGGATGCGAATTTTGGAAAGGAACCAGAGAACTGTTATTGAGAACAGATTATTTCCAGAAAAAAAGAAAGAAATGGTGATGATGATTGCCTGCTGCATGCGTTGGATTACTTGCTTAAGAGTCGGTGGAGGGAAGAAATATCCTTATAGCACAATCATTACATCAATACAAACAAACACATTCCAGTGGTGTTTTAAAGCGCAAGAAGTGTTCATCTAAAAATGATGTAATACTGACTTCGGTACGAGGACACATAAAGATCGACGGCAACGAAAAGGTAGACTCCCTTGCAAAACGGGGGTCAGCTGTAAAATTGCTGGAATCAGAACCATTCTGTTCAATTAATAAAAGAATGGTAGCACAGCTGATTCACAAATGGATCGAGGCAGAACATCTGAGAAGGTGTCCAACTGCGGAACAATGTAGACAGGCTAAAATGGCAAGAAAATTACCTATCTGCTCAACGCAAAGAAGGTTTCTAATCATGAGCCGACGAATATTGAATTGGGTGTTGGCGTTGACTACAGGATTTGGTAATTTCAGGTATTATTTAAGGAAGATGGACCTTAGACGATGATACCTGTAAACTATACCTGGCGGAATCTTAGACTGCGTTAAATATATATATGGTGCGCTGGCTGACAGAAAAATGAAGATCTTGGGACATCACTGGGTCGAGACCCAGTGGATGAAACAGATTTCCCATAAACAGATTTTAGCGTTAACACTATGAATCGAATCCAGGGAAGATTTCTTGAGATATCCAGAAAATTTATGGTGGTAGAAAAACGAAAAGAGACCCAACAATGGTGGTCTGATTCGAATGTCTCTCAAAATCTATATGCACATAGTAGTTCCTTAACCCTGAAAGATCATGTGTCCATGCGATACATGCTTTTATTTAAGCTAATGTTCTCCCCGTGGTAGAAATTGTACCATTATGTTGAGCTGCCCTGTATACAACAAATTAAAACCCAAATTACACATATGATTGCATCTCTGCACAATCTTCCAAAAAAAAAAATCAAGCGAATATGCTGTGTTTACAGCAGTGAAAGTTGTCCTTAACTATTTGCATTCGCCTATCTATGTATATATATTTATTTATATAAAACGAAGTTGCATCGGCAAGACCACTACTATCTACCTCTTTTATTGTTTGTCTCCGCCCAAGGAACCCACATGCAAATTACAATGGGAAAATCCAAAAAAAAAAAAAAAAAAAAAAGATTTTCCATACATTTTGTAAGGGAAATTTTCTTTTTCATTTTATTTTAATCGTAATATCCTCTAATATGCTCTAATCGCGTAACTTATGAAACGATCGTCGTCGAAATGATTGAACAAATCGATGTCAACGAATCGTTCATCGTTTTCATTTTGAATAGTTTGACCATGACTGTGAACAAACTTTGTAAAGTTAAAAATAAAAAAAAGATATTGTTTTTTTTGGATTTTGTTTATTTTTCTTCGTTGTCATTGATTGATATGAAATCGGGCATTTAATGCAAAAATGGATAGTAAGGAATAATACCTCTACAGTATATGTAAGTAAACACTTACGTCCAAGTTAGACAGATGTGTACGGAAATCAAGCATAACATGCGAATATAACTCGGATAAGAGCGAGTGTTTCCGCATCGTTTCTCTGATTTTGCCGGTGATTGCAATGGAAATTTAAGTGGTTAAGTGCTGAGTTTGTCGAAAGCATTCAACGATTTTAAGATTTTTCAACGTACTTGCAATAATTAATTTTGCTTCGCGGATCATAACTCGAATTCTTAGATATTGTACTGTAAAATCGCGCAATCGCGATTTGCGATGAGGTTAATGTCCAACTAAAGGGTTTTCCAATAAGAGGTGTTATTTTGGTATTCAAAGAAAAATGTAATTTTTTGAGATAAATGATCGGATATTTATTTCATAATAAAGAGGAAGGTATGCCATTAATAATGAAAAACAACATCAGCCAAATGGCCACCACGAGCACGCATACAGGACCATATCCTTTTCATGAAATTTTCCATAACCAAATCGCAAAGTGGCTGCCCTATGTCCTCGATAGCCTCACGAATTTTATCTTTGAGGTCTTGAATCGACGCGTGGCTGTTGGCTTAGACCTTATCTTTCACGTGGCCCCAAAGGAAGAAGTCGCAAGGTGTTTAATCACAAGATCTCGGTGGCCAATTGTGATCACCTCTTCGAGAGATAACACGGTCCGGAAACTTTTCCCGTAAAAGATGAATGCTTTCGTTGCTTGTTGTTAATGATCGGCCGGCTTGAGTTCTTGTGTTAACTGAACTGACCCAAGTCTTTATGCAAAATACGGTGTAATGACGTTTGTGGAATGCCCAATTCCAAAGAACGACGAGGAACGGACAAACCTGGGTTTTCTTCAACACTTTGGGCTACAGCAGTAATATTCTCAGTTGTTCTTGAGCGACGTGCACGGGTTTTATTCTTCACATCACTAACTTGTCCCAACAGCTCGAATTTTTTCACCAATTTCTGTATAGCGGTCCGACAAGGTGCTTCACGACGACGAAAAAATGCTTTAATTTTCCGAACTGTGACTGCAAGATTTTCACCATTTTTGTAGTAAATTTTAATAATTTCAATGCGTTGTTGAAGCGTGTATCGTATAATGGCGTAGTTTCTACTTGTCAAATATCAAAGAATAAAAGCTTCAAAAGTGACAGCTACCGAAATAGCGGGTCATTCACCTTTTACATCGCGCCGCTTTCGCATACGACTACACGATCCATTACAGCGAACTGTCGAGTGTAACGATCGGCGCCATGGTTGTTATTTGCCGATGTTGCAATGCGCTCAAGTTTCATTCAGAGGTACCAGAATTGCGATGATACTGATAGCAGAAGAAGTGAATTTACAATTACAACTTCCATACAATTTTTTTTATAAAAATGATGATTAAAGGTGGTTTTCCTTAGTGTATCGTAAGTTCGTAATACCATCATATTCGGGGACGACTTCGACCGATAAACATCATTAAGTAGAAATGTACTGCATTATAGTAAAAATATTGTATGTGAATTTAATACATACGTTCTTTGTAAATAGTGATGAAAATATTATAAAGGAAATACCTAAGTTGAACTATATAATGATAGAGTTGAAACGGTGTTCATTATTTAAAAATACACGTACACACGAAAGACATTGAGATGGTGTTAATAAGATCTAGGATTAAGAAATTTTGTTAACAATAAATGACAACAGGCAATTTTCACAGTGGGTAGAATAAGAGTCTATCGTGTTATTGAAGACTGGAAAAATCAGATAGATCGAATAAAAGTTATCGTGTCACGTTTCCAGGATTCGAACGGTCGAGAGTTTCTTAAAAAAAAAAACTGTGAATTTAAGATAACGAGCTAGCTGGTTTAAGCCGTATATGACCGTTATACACTAACGATATCAATACGGTAGTAAAATATAGGTTATTATATATACAACTGCGTTAAGGAGTCTGCACAAATAAAGTAAAACAAAAGACCAACTAAATTTCTGCGAAAAGGCACAAGTAACGTACATTATAATTTTTTTAACAAACCTTTAATTTAAACTCGGTATTTTGTGACAAAATAAACGTAAATAAATATATATTTTTATTGGATATGTTAGGTGATATGATGCTTTGTTCTTCTGAGTAGAAATTGAAACATACGTGCATCTATATTCACATGAAAAATGTTGTTCAATATTTCAAAATATTGTTGGTTTTTTAACACCTGTATTTTCCAAACCAGAGTAAAATTTCAAGATCTATCTTGAAGCTATTGGTTAGCTGAGCTAGGGATCGTTCTCCGTCTTATCATGGTTTAAGTAAATCATTTTATGCAAATTTTCCCAAACGCCTGTGGGAATTATTTAAATAAAATATAACTGAGATGTTTAAAAACCTACTCCGACGGTTTTGAAAAGGAGATTTCAATTCAACCGCTCCAGTAATAATTTATCAGTCAGAGAAACAAATTGTAATTTTTTGCACTTTTGCTAGATTTCTGCGTAGAGGCATCTTAATCTTCCAAATAAAATTGAACTTCGATGTTAAAAATGTTAAAAAAAAATTACTGGAAAAAAAATAAATATAAATAAATAGTTGGCGCAACAGGTCCGTGGAACCCTTCGTTTTGTGTGAGATTTTTCATTTTTGGGACGAATGGAAGGGACCTAGAATTTTATGCCGAGTACAAACGGCTTATTGCAAAGCTCTTTTAAAACAGTTATACTCTCGGATGTTTTTCAGACGTTCGCCAGAGGTAGCACATTGGAAAAAACTTTAAAATGGAATTTGGGTTTTTCTCGGCAATCGAACATGGGAACAATCGCTTAGAAATAGTGGACGCTATCAATAAAGTGGTCACAGCAATAGAAGCAATCAGCGGAAAATTATGAAAAGGTGGAGACAATAAAGGACTATCTCACAGTAAAATGTTTGTGGGGATAATAACGTTAACTATCGGTGACTATACATTGGTCTCTCCAATTGATCACTTTGCAAAGGAATATGGGCGCTCAGAAGCATACCCAACATCGACTAAACTAAACTTTAAGATATCGAGAAAAAAACAAATCCTTTTTTGTGAAACGCCCAATGGAAAAAGAGACTAAGGCGTTTTGACTTTAAATTCAAGATCAATTCCACATTGTTCAAAAAACATAAGAGCACCAGCCATAGCGCATCGCACAACAACACCATCATCAGTCGAAATGAACGGCATCCTCGTGCGGCGCGAGACTATTAGCGCGACAACAACAAATCTAATCATCAGCCGACAACAAACGGCATCCTGGGGCGGCGCGAAAATCTTCGTCACAACCAAAAACAACAATCCAACACCGAGCACACAACACAAGGAGCGAGGAAAGAGGAGCAGCGGATTACCCGACATCCTGCGAGCCGTTGAGCGGGACCTGCCACCGTCGGCTGTGCAAGCGCAATACACCACAGGTGCATATAACGTTCAGGGCCATAAACTAAGTATAAAATAGACTGACAGCTTTCCTACGTCTCCCCGATTTCACTCAAATTTTTTCAATATAGGCCCCTCCCTACCACGCTTCGTGGGAAAAACAAATAGAGTGTGATAAGAACACTGACGGAGATAATCAGCTTATGGATGTGTTCTGAGAGTTTAAATTCGTTATTTTATTTCAACACGAAAATATGTACTCTACAAAATGGTTTAAAACTAGTGTAATCAACATAAATAAATAATGGAATTAACAGTGAAAAACTCATTCGCCAAAATTAAATAACATAAGTTCCTACAATTGTTGTGTCTGTTTTCGTTTGTTGTTTTATTTGGAAAAATTATTTCGCCGGAATGTGTACAAAAAAACGGCGGGGATTTTAATGAGAACGATCGATGACGAATATTAAGATTATGATGATTATGAATTTGTAGTTATAACCTTTTCATGAAGACTCCGTTTAATAACGAAAAACAAAAAAAAAACAGATTATTTAGGTATCATTATTGTTCCTTCCAACAATTTATTCTAGGAAACTGATTTTTTATTTTTTTCTGTAATTTGTCTTACACTTTTTGAAACGACAGTACAGTTTGTCAGTTTTGTTTAATGCTGTTATTAGCAAATCGATAATTTAAAAAATAATAGGTGTAATAGGTTGCGAAACTTAAAGGAAATTCTATGGCGAACATGCGAACAAATTTTTGATATCGATATCATAAAATTTATAAATATCTATGTGTGGAAAACCATTATGGAATGATTTAAAAGAATATTCCTTTTCTTTATATTGTACAATTTGAACATTTATTGTACTTCAATTACATAATTAGTTTCACTCGATACCAAGAAAAAGGAAAATCGAACAACTATTTCTATAAAAATGTAGAGAATATTTTCAACCTGGAACTCAGAAAAACTTTTATTTGCCAACACAGCCCTTATACACCTCAGGCTACCTGGCATCTGGTTTGAAAGGGAAGTAAGTTTTGACAATTAAGTCTACTTATCTCTGAATTCCACATTTTTGGTCCTACCGAGCCAAATTGAGCCATTGCCATTGCGGCAATTGTGAAAACAAAAAAACATTGTGAGCGATTGTGGTAATGTGTAATACACAAATTGTAAAGGGTTTTTAAAAAGGGACGCTACAAAAGTAGAGCGACAGGGACAGCAAACGACACCGAATTTCTTGCCTGTTCATTCCTCTTCAGTAAGGTTTGCCATTTCATGATGGAAAGATAAACGAGCCAAAAACGAGTCGAAATTATTAAAATCTACTACCGAAATTCGGAGTCAGTGGCCTCAACGTTAAGAGCACTACGTCCAATTTATGGTCGTTATCATTTCTGGTTGAATGGCTTCGTCAGTAAACAAAATATGCGGTATTGGTCAGGCAGCAATCCACACGTACTCCATGAGTTATCATTGCATCCCGAAAAAATTACGGTTTGGTGTGGTTTATGGGCCGGCGGCGTCATTGGGCCGTACTTCTTCCGTGATGATCAAGACCGGCACGTCGCTACCGTTCAATGATAACCGAATATTTTTGGCCCCAATTGGATGATATGGACTTGGAGGACATGTGGTTCCAACAGGACGGCGCCACAAGCCACACAGCGAATGTCACAATCAATTTATTGGAAACCAAGTTTGGAGGACGTGTTATCTCACAAAATGGTCCAGTCGCTTGGCCGCCTCGGTGGAGCGATTTGACGCCGTTAGACTATTTCCTGTGGGGCTACGTCAAGTCTATGGTCTATGCCAACCAGCCAGCGACGATAGATGAACCTCGTACGAATATCGAACGTGAAATTGCAGCAGTATCGGCCGATTTATGCTTGAACCGTCGAAAATTGGGTTCAGCGTCTGGACTTCAGTAAGCGTGCCCGTGGTGGCCATGCAAAAGAAATCGAGTTCCATACATAATGGCATCGAACGTACTTTCACTGGAATAAAGAATTTCATTACTATCCAAAACCGTTTTTGTTTTATTAAAAAAAAAAAACTTTTGTAGCGCTCTTATTGAAAAACCCTTTATATTGTGGAAAAGAGGTCATTGCGGCTTCTGAAGTGAGCTATTGTGAAATGTCACCTTTGTGCAATTAATTTAATTAAAAACTTTTTGTTTCTCGTCGAGCTCAATTCTGTGCACGATTACTGCGATTTCCGAGGGGCCGTCCAGAATTGTAGTTGTTGTGTGCAGCCTTAAAGTAAAGAGCATTTGATAAGTGCAATCCAATCAAGATTTAGATTGATATAATAGGTGACATAGCGCGCAGGGACATTTTCGTTCATCGCTTATGCAAATTGTGAGATATGTGGACGAGCCGAAGTTCATCAGCACCGGTGAAGCCATGCTGAATGGAAAGCTAGCAGGAACAGAGGGCGCCTACAGCAGGCTGCTGGATCAACTTCTGCAATTGGTGGAAGCAGCAGTGGGGGAGGAAGAGCCCCTGGCGCACGACCAGTACCTAGCAGTGGTCGAGGACCAATGTGAGAGTCCAAAAAAGATCTGATTTTAAGGGAAAATTTAGAAAATCAAATGGCAGTTTTCAGAGCACTTTTGCAAATCTGGATATTTGTCTCAAAGCGCAAATTTCGATTGATTTAATATACAATTAAACCAGTGAATGCAAAACGCCAAGAAAAGTGTCGAAGGCTACACATATTCCAATCGCATGAATATCAAAAAAAGGAACAAATGACGTTTTTATATTCAATTACAATTATGTCGTTTTCCTTTGGGACAGAGAGAGATTTGAGAATCTCGATTCTACTGAGCGATATTTACACCTACTTACACTAACAAGGAAACATTTGTCATTTGTCTAACTTTAAAGTGCGTTATTATTTACGTTTTTAGACGACAAGACAATTTGGCCGCTGCAGTGGATATCAAATTGAATAAATTTTTATAAAAATGCAAAGAAAGAAAACTCTTGTTTTATGCTCTGAAAATCCCAATGGAAAATGACATTAGACACACGAAATCTGATAGCAGAATCGAAGCCCAAGCGAATGAGACATAAATGTCAAACGCGCGAGCAACAATAACCCTTTTTTAATATCAGCTATGATCCATATAGATCATCGAAATAAATGCACTTACAACAACAGCACATGATCCTGCTATTCATCGAGATCACGAATCATGATCTGAAAATTTATTGTACTAGGTGGCTTGTTCCATTTTTCAATGTTGGTGTGCCTGTAAACGTTAGCCAAGCCACACAGTCATGTTGCCAGACTAAAATATTCAACACCCTTCATAACACAAAAAATCCTTCGAGATGATTTTGCTTTTTCATTCCATAAAGGTATGCCCAGACCAGCGAAATATTTAAGTAAATGTTTCATAAACATTTATTTGACAAACAAAAATGTTTATGAAATGTTTCGCAGTTCGTTAATAATTTCTTTCACAGGTGTATTTTTGTTCTTTTAACATAAAATACAAATGTACAGAAAATCTTGGAATAATGAAAAATCGAAACTAGCTACCTTCATAAATTTAAATTGTTTTCGAACCTAGTTATTGGGAAACACGTTTCTTTTTTATCACAGAAAAATCGAATTCTAACTTCATCTTGTTCTTCTGGAATTTCGTGCCTAAACCGCTGTCATTTACTTTGTCTAAGAATTCCAATCTGAGCGGACCAGAGGTGCAAACTGCATTAAGATTTCTATTACATTTTGAACTGATTGTAGGTAAACTCATTTCCTTTTAGAAACAAAACACACCATATTACGGAAGCCGTGTTGTTGTTTTCGAGCCTCTGGTCGTGAATTTCCGATAGTAAAAAGTATAACATAAACGTTTAATAAATAGATACTTAATCGGCATATACACCGGCAAAAACAGAAATGTTTGACAAATGTTTCTGAAGGAAATCGAGAACATTCCATAAATATTTAAAAAAAATCATTCGCTCGCATCCATACACCGAAATACCGAAATACAGCAGGGAAATATTGTTTATTTGTTGCATATTTGAACATAGAATTTTAAAATACTTTTTTTAAAAACAATATCCAAAAATAAAAAGTATTAATTTGATTCATATGGTAACACCCCCGACCAGCAAATGAAATCTCATGTCAATTGACATCATATTGTGACGCCACGTTGTACAGAATGTTTGCAATATGGCTGGTGGCCATATAAAGTTTGTCATTTTCATACATTATCCGTCGTGTTTTGAAAGCAACTGTTGCCACAACCCCAAAATGACATTTTTCTATAATCTCTCCTCTGGAATCACGAAGGCTAGAAAAGCCTCCGTGGTTAGATCCGAAACCATCTCGAGGTGTAGAGCCTTGGTTGCCAAACAGACAAATAACGAAACATAACCTTTATCCAACTTAGGTTTTCTTCCCTTAGACAAACGAATGGTTATGGGGCCAGCGTAGTCACATCCTGTGTGAGCGAAAGCGAAGGATGGATTCACACGGGACGATGGTAAATTCCCCATAAGCTGTGTAGACGTAAACTGTCGATGGCGAAAACACGTTATGCAATCGTGAACCAGTTTCCGAATAAGGTTTCTGCTCCCGACGATCCAATACTCCTGACGAACCAACGCGGAAAGTCCCGAAACGCCGATGTGAAGAAAGTTTCTGTGGGCATCCAATAGGACCAGCTGGGTAACACGATGATTTTTGGCCAGAATAATAGGATGTCTCATACTATAAGGAACATCCCCAGCATTTGAAATTCTGCCACCGACCCGCAGCAATCCGACATCATCAATAAAAGGCGACAGTGATAGTAATTTAGATTTTTTAGAAACACAACGAGCAGTTTTGAGGGCAGTTCTTTCGGACTGGAACACATTTTGAGACCACACGAGACATACTACTTTAACAAGGCGAACCTCTGAAAGCGAAAGATTTCCACGTGTTCTATCTTCTTTAGTCAACCGACAAAGCTTTATAAAGCGATAAATATACCCGATGATTCTTACGAGTTTTCTCCACGAAGATACCTTTTGCGAAAGATTTTCAAGAAAATGCACAACGGGCACGGAAACGTGAACTCCAATGCACTTCTTTCTCTCCTCTGGAATCTCTGAAACTACGATTACTCGATTCATTGGCCAATGATCTAACTCCTGAGACATCCATGCCGGCCCTTTCCACCACATTGTAAATTCCATTAGATCGTTGGGTTTAAGACCCCTGGACGCGCAATCGGCAGGGTTTTCAACAGAGCAAACTTAATTCCAAGATGAACGAGGCAAAAACGACAAGATTTCAGAGGTGCGATTCGCTACAAACGTATTCCATCTTCGTGGAGGCGAAGAGAGCCAAGATAAAACTATTTGCGGATCACAAAATACCAAAACTTTAATGACAACCGAATCAGCTCCACCAATCGACACAAGAGTAAGGCTCCACAGAGCTCGAGGCGAGAAATCGACAGCTGTTTAACCGGAGCTACACGAGTCTTAGGTGCAACTAATTGTACCTCAAACACACCTTCTCCCGACCAACTCCGACTGTACACCACCGCAGAATAAGCCTTCTCTGAAGCATCTGAAAATCCTATTAATTCCAAGCTTTTAGAATTTAGGGTAAACCTGCGAGTAAGCCTAAAGTTTTCGAAATAGTTCAAATTCTCCCGATACAGCTTCCATTTTTCTGCTACTTCAAAGGGTAAGGGGTCGTCCCAATCTAATTTTAGCTTTGTGGTCCACAGCTCCTGAAACAATATTTTCATCAAAATAGTGGAAGGAGCCATGAACCCCAAGGGATCGAAAATCTTTGCAACCTCCGAAAGCAGTTTTCGCTTAGTAGGCAAAAATTGGGCAGGCAAATTAATTTTGTAGTTGAAGGTGTCACGATGGGGATTCCAAACCAATCCAATAACCTTGGTACACTGCGATGAACTATCCAAGTCAAGTGAAATAGCTTCCTCACAAATGCTTCCCCGCAAAATATCCCAACAATTGGAGCTCCATTTACTGAGCTCTAGACCTCCACAAGACAGCATTTCGACGATCTGCTTCTTCAGCTCTATTGTCTCCGACAACGAATAAGACCCTGTCATAAGATCATCGACATACATATCATGCAGAATGGCATGCGCCGCTAAAGGGAACCGAGTTTTGTAATCAAATGCTATTTGACGGAGAACTTTCATAGACAAATAAGGTGCTGGAGAGGTACCATACGTCAGTACACAGCCGAAAATGCGAAATCGGGTTATCAGGAGATTCTCTCCACACAATCCGTTGAAAATCTCGTTTCGTGGGAAAAAAATAGAAAACCTAAAAGAAAAAAACAAGGATGAGGGAGGTAAGGGTACGATAAGTACCCTTAGTGAGACGGTGGCCGACACAATAATTGTGGAGCCATAAGACCCCACCAAAATTCAAGAGGCCCTAGAAGCCGGATCAGCTGAGGAAGAGATCTCAAAGTAGGAAGAGGAGAAGCTTTTGGCCGAACCCTCAAATGAGATAGCCGGCGGAGAAAAGGCGAAGAAGAAGAAGGTGCCCCCAGGCCTGTTAAGGAAACGGGAATACGGAAAGGCCAAACATATATATGGCATTCTCGTCGCCAAAGATCAAGGCTCCCTTACAGAGAAGGAGCGGGCCAAGGAAACTATTGCGAAAGACGCTCTTACGAGCCCTGAGCCTAAAAGATCATCGTCCGCTTTAGATTCGACCAGCAAGTCAGGCTCAAAAAGCACACCACATGGCGCTAAACGGCCAAGGGACGATGTCGCTAAAACAGACCCCAAAGCGAACCGTAGCTCCTCAGCGAAAAAGGTGCCAATGACGGAACATAAGGAGACCGACAATAAGCCGGGACCGAGTGGACTCCAGAGGAAACCGATCGCGGAGAGGCTCGGAAACAAAGAGCTACCCTCGAAGAGGTTGAGGTCGCCAGAAGACGCCCCCAACATTTCGAAGAAGGCTAAGCGGAAGCAGACACGCACGGGTAGCCCCAAAAGGACACCCACGTGGGGACCCAGCCTAAGTGGGAAATACAACGAGGTGACCAGGAATCCGCTTCAGTTAGCTGTGGCGGACTCCGAGAAACCGAGCGACCAGTACTCGGCGGAATGTGGCAAGATAATTGAGAACACACTAGGTGTAGCGATTATCTCCCACATCCGAGCTAAGACAGGTGCAAAGGCCCCCGCTTACGGCAGGATGAAATGGTCTAAGGGCATCACCTACATTGATTGCAAGGACCAGACATCCAATGACTTTGCCAAGACCGTGCTTAACGGCGCACAACTATGGGAGGGAGCAATGCTGAAAGCTGTACCCATAGATGAAGTCCCTATAAAGGCAAAGGGGAGAATCTCCATCCCAGAGATAGGGGTACAACGCGATGAGATCCTTAGCGTTATACAGGCACAAATTCCCCAGATTCCGATGAGGGATTGGGAAATTGTGTCCGAGGAGGAGCCGAAGAATGGTGCAAGAGGGTACATCATCATATTTGATGAACCACCTGCAACATTGAAGAAGAACATGCAGATGCCGCTATCATTTGCAGCGAGTGAGGTAACTCTCAAGCTCCTAAAGCGGACTGCAGAGGACACAAGGGCGACTGAGACTGCGAAGGAGGCGGCTACATCCAAGAATGAAGGTAGTCCAAGTCAACTTCAGACTCTGTTTGATTATCTTCTTTGCTCCAATCTGCTTACCTGTAATCGGGGAAATGATCCCACTTTCATTAAGGCTTGTAGAAGGGAAGTTTTAGACGTAACCTTTGTATCCCAAAATTCTTCTGTCCAAGTTGCAAACGGGAGAGTGTCCAGCAAGGCATCACTATCGGATCATTGCCGGATACTCTACGATCTGCAAATGGTCTCTCAGGGTAGGAAACAGTTCAGGAATCCAAAAAGAGCGAACAGGGAAAAATTCAACGAAGAAATGCTACAGGAACCTATGTCCGGCAAAAGAACTCACAACTGCTGAAGAGGTAGACGTTGCAGTCGAATCTTTAACAGAAGTGCTCTCAAGATCTTTTGAAAAATCCTGTCCGAAAAGTGGAAAAAGTGGGAAGAAACGACCTCCCTGGTGGAGTCCCAAGATTGGGGAACTAATACGCAGTTCAAGGTCTAGATGGTATCTCGCAAATCGAGTGGGCAACTTACAGGGGGGAGCGTTAGAACCCTGAAAAGAGAGATCAGATTCGCAAAGAAAACCTCGGGGAGAACTTTCTGCGAATCAATTGAATCCACAACCGAAGCTTCTAGGCTGAGGAAAGTCCTTTCTAAGGCACCGGTGCTGATATCTTCGCCCCCTTTAAAGCACCTGGAATAGATAATATTCGACGCATAATATCATAGAAGTCAGAGGAAGCTATTATTCCATGGCTTAGATGCATTAACATGTGCTGTCTTAGGCTATGTTGCGTTCCTAGAGCATGGCGTGAAGTCAGAGTGATCTTCATCCCAAAAGCAGGAAAAGCTAGTCACATCACAGCTAAGGACTATAGACCGATCAGTCTGTCGTCTTTTATTCTTAAGACATTGGAACGATTAATTGATCTCTACGTACGGCAAGCGATCGGCGATAACTACCTATCACAATCACAACATCACAACATGCGTACATGAAAAGCAGATCTGTTGACACAGCACTGCACAGGGTAGTATCGGCGTTCCAAGACATCGAGGAGGCTTTTAAAAACATAAAAGCTGATGCAATTTTACGCAGCCTGCGTAGAGCCCACCTAAATAGCGGTCTATGTGACTGGATTGGACTCATGCTAACACACGTAGAATAAAGTCACATCTAGGGGACGTGAGCACTGAACGGAAGGTCAGTAGAAGAACACCTCAAGGAGGAGTTCTCTCACCGCTCATATGGCTCCTCGTAGTTGATGAACTACTGAAAATACTGGAAAAAGAAGGTTTCATCGTGAGCACATACGCAGACGATGTCGTTATCCTCGTTTCAGGTCAATTCACTCCAGTCCTTAGCGAAAGACTTAGTTACGCACTCCTGTTGTCAATAACTGGGTTACGGGCCGTGGACTTGCAGTGAACCCATCAAAGACGGAAATTCTACTGTTTGCGAGAAGAAGGACGATCCCTCCCTTCAATCCCCCAAGGATGGGCGGGGTGGATCTGGAAATCTCAAAGACAGCAAGATGTCTGGGCGTAATCCTAGATTCCAAACTAAGTTGGAAGGAAAACATAGAGGATCGCATCAAAAGAGCATACGTGGCACTATATGCCTGCAGAAGAGCATTCGGCAACACATGGGGATTCAGGCCACACGTGGTGCACTGGCTATACACAGCTGTGGTGCGGCCCATCCTTACATATGGTACAACAGCGTGGTGGAAGGCTATTGAGAAGAAACACCATCTTTCAAACCTAACTAAAGTGCAAAGGGCAGCATGCATCGGGATTACGGGTTCCCTAAGGACCACTCCCACCGCAGCTATGGAGGTGATGCTAAACCTCACCCCTCTGGACATCTACTGCAGGAGCAAAGCGGTCAAAACCGCAATCAGGTTGAGAGAATCTGGACTGTGGTCATCGAAACCATATGGGCACGCCTCCATTGAAAGCCAATGGGACGCGGCGAAAGAGATGGTGACTACAGACTACACACCCTCCACCCTCGTTTTTGAAAGGAGATTCACTACTAGAATTCCAAAAAGAAGCGAATGGGAGAACAAGGAAGTTACAGAAGAAGAGGAGGTGGCCATATATACCGACGGTTCACACAGAAGTTGTAGGGACGTTGAAGAAATAGAATCTGTTCGCCATCTACTCTGCGAATGCCCAGCCCTTAAAAACAGCAGACAGAAGACTCTCAACAGTTACTTCTTCGATGACCTAGATGACTTGAAGAATGTTGATCTTAAAGTACTCCTGAGATTCATACTCAAATCTGGGTGGTTCTAGTAGATAAACAGACTTCATATCATTAGCTACTCGTAGGATGAACTAGAGGATCATGATACAACGGAGCTTACGAGCCCATGAGATTCTTACTAATCTATGTGAAAAGCGGTTTATTTCTTGTCTTCTAACAGGTCACACTGGATGGTTCCCGTAACTGGACACAATGGACCCAACTGATGGTCTAAGTGAAGCTGTGGCATAATTGTCACAAGAGCACCCATTTACCTACCTACCTAACCTATCCAAAAATTCAGTTTGAGAAGCAACTAGTTCTCTTGGCGAAGGGGTTCGCTCTGGAGAATTTTCGCATACCGGAGATAATAATTTAATATGCTTTAAAATTGAACATTTCGCCATAATATATTTTGATTCGATTACCTCGAACTCTGCTTCAGGGTCACCGTATCCCTCCTCAGCATGAAATTCACAAAGAGCCGATTGAGTATCACAAATACCATTCCACGCCTTTTCTAATCTCTCTAACCGCACTTCCAATTCTAAGACATGGACATTTTCGAGAATGTTTATAATGACCTTTTGAACCTTTATAATGACCACGTGTTTGTTTCAAGGTTTCCATTATACTAAAAACGAAAGTTCAATTACCATCCACGTGGATTTATAACGCAA
Organism: Cheilosia grossa; assembly: GCA_963082955.1. Classification (NCBI taxonomy): domain Eukaryota; kingdom Metazoa; phylum Arthropoda; class Insecta; order Diptera; family Syrphidae; genus Cheilosia; species Cheilosia grossa. Next base: position 44,896,458 of record OY720144.1, on the reverse strand, counting down.
AGTCTAGCACAAACCGAGCAACACCGAAATTCCTACGTCTTTCACAAAATTCAAAAGATTCCAGCAACCAAGCAATTATCCAAACAGCAAATCGAGGCCCCAGAGAAGCATTAATAGCACGCAACAAACAGGAGCAACAGACAAAATTCAGATTTGCGATTGATACTTATCTGTGCAGAAAAGTCAAGCAACCACCAACTAGCAAACGAAAAACCAATTCCAAAATATCCGGAAACTTAAAGGACCAACTTGATAATGAATAAAAACTCCACGAATTGCAGCACGTTATAATTATTCTTTATTCATATCAATCCAATTAAGTTATACTGAATGGTTCGCTGGCTGTTAGATGGGTGGCGGCTGCGATCGAAGTGACCAAAAATGCTAGGCTGCATCGTCAACAAATCGAAGCAGCAAAATGTTAAACTGTATTTGCTCTCAGTAGCAAGCACAGTTGGCACAAACCATATTCGAGTTGGTGATACGAACCCCACTTGCATAAGAAAGCGGAATTAATGAAAATATGACTTCAACCATAGGGTATGCTACATACATTTGGAAATTACAGTTACAAATTAGAAAATTAAGATCGATATTGTATAACAACAAATTGCGTTATTAAACAGTTATAGTGAATGCTTATTCTGGTGAGCAATTGTTCTATAGTATACGTCAGAAGGGATTGGTTACTATAATTAAGAACTTACTGACGAAGATTCTAAAGTTGTCGAACTAGGAAATGTGCAGGTTTAATTGTTTATTGACACCGTTTCACAAATGCTGTATATTTTTACTAAGTTGGCAGCCAACTAATTGTCAACATTAGTGCTTGATTATTAGTAAGGCCAAGCATTTTAAACATTCTCGCTTACGTACAAAATTTCAAACTCGAGATGGTAATCCATTCTAACGTTATGATGATAGAGGAACTCAAAAAAGTGGGTCTCGAAATTCTGTCCGTCTGGCTGTCTGTCCGCATGCTCCTAAGGTGTTGGGGTTTGTGGGCCTACAGTTCGGAGCGGTTTTTTTTTTGTACTTTAACCTCAATATTAATGGTACTTTCCATATAAAATGTTCATACCAGTTTGATTTGTTCGAAAACGGCTCTAAAGATTTCAGCCAAAATTTTATGAAACACTTGTTAATTTAATAAATAGTTGACGCATCTCGTACCATTCGTTTATGTGTTTTTGTTTTTTGGGGCGAATGAAAGAGATACACACTTTTATGTGTTGTTCGAACGGCTGAATTGTATTCTAATAAATTTGTTCAAGGGAAGAAACATTGAGATGAAATTTGTGTTTTTCTAGGATCGAACCTTAGACCCCGTTTAGTAGATCAGCACCCACTGAGGCACCACGCTCAAAAGTGGTATATTTATATTTTATAAATCAAATTAGTGTCATCGAACAACACTATGTATATAACACAACTCACCACACATTAATTGCATTGTTTTTTTTTTTATAATTACTAAAAAAAAACTCGTAAAAAAAAGGTTCGTAACTTTTGAGATTTAAAAAGAAACAATTTTATATTATTTTGCTTTGAAATTTGGTAATTTCTAGATCTAAGAATATCGAGATAACGTTATTATCCAATAAGCTTTTCTCACTAATATTTTGGAAATCATATTATTGGCATGTAACTTTAACATAGGTTACTTAAAAAATTTGAACAAATTATTTCTAAACTCGTAGCTACATACAAAAACAAATTAAAAACATATAATATACACAAATGACAACAAAACGTGATTGTCAAAATCTAAACAAACAGTGCCCTTTGAGATGAGCTGTTGTGTCGAAATAAAAAAAAAATTTACGTACACATGAATTGAATATTATGCTAATTAAAAACGTTTGTAATATGTAAAGTAAATAAAATTTTTAGAAATTTAATTATTTAACAAATTCAAGGCGGTTACTTAAATAGCCCAATAGAAGGGATTTTTAACGGAATAATAAAACTTATATTACTGAGCTCATTTTTATGATAAAAAAAAAATTCCAATTGCATGAATATCCTCTTTTCTTTTCTAAAAATTGTATCAATTATTGTATTATATCTGCAGCATAAATTTTGATTATCAAAACATAACCGCAAGCAATAATTGAAATTTGTATGCAAATCATTTGGGAGAAAAGACTCGATGGGAGGGGTTAAAAAGTTAAACAAAAAAAAACATGTGAATTTATGACAATGAAATACATACAAATAAATGAATCATAACAATAACAGAACATTCGCACTGATTAACGCCGTAAGTAAGTAAGAGTATTGGAGCAAATTTCAAGCTATAGCTTTTCGATTACTTCATATGACAGACAGACAGACAGAATTTAATATATAAAGGACGTTACTAAAATTTAGCTTAATGAAAGACTCTATGCGCGAGTCTCATAGACATGAACTGATGGTTCCACGCTTCGTTGTGGTATTCCTGGAGATTCTAACAAATAAGCGGGAGCTGTCTCTATGGATAGCATCCATTCTGAGAGATCACATTCTTCCCGCAACATTACAAAATAACCCAAGAGATTAACCCAGGGTAAATGGAGTAACGGACGAAGTGGTTATTCATGATAGTTCTTGATCAGCGAAATCAAGAAAGGAGGAGCATGTGTGCGACCCAATGCCACTTTACACTGACAATACACGGAGTCACGACACTGCCCCAAACAAGTCTCTTGCGCAAATTTCATTAAGTGCTTTAAGAGCAATAGCTCTTCACACATCAATTAAAATAAGTTATTCAGAAGTGATGCCAATAGTCTTAGTAACAGCGCGACATCGTAAGCTGAATTCGGAATATTGTAGTTTACTGTAGTTTTTCTTTTATTATATTATAATACGTATTTCAGTTTCGAATGTTTGCTAGGTTTATAAAATAAATAAATAAATAAATAAAAGAAAAACTAAAAAAATATTACATATGAGATCAATTATTCTCCAATCCACACATTCTCGACGTGTTTGTCATTTTATGTATAACAATTTCGAAACTGTGTATATTAGACATACATTGGTTTAAAATCACATAAGCCAATTACTCCGTCAGCCCTTTGGGTTTACTATATAAAGTTCAAGTATTCTTTAGACAATCAATTTGGTAAGAGCAATGTGCTTATATGAGTAACCACTGCATGATGAAAGAAAAAAATATATATTTATAAAAAAACAATTGTACATACCTTTGAAAGTTTTGCCGCTTTACGTAATTTTCTCTAACAAACTCTATAATCTGTTTTTGCGTTTTTCCGCTATATCTTTGGGTGTAAAATAATTCATTTCATAAGTTATAGCACGAAATAAATTACATATAACTTTTTTTAATTAATAAATAATTAATTACCGAAATGAACTTCCTCTAGACAAAACTCTCGCTTTTCGTCTGGGTGGATTATGAACCGATGCGCACCGAAAGAATCCGTGATTTTCAACGCATTTCTTCCAAAAATTCTTGCACTCGTTTCGACCATCAAAAAAGAATTCCACAGTATCTTTATAATATCCCTGTACAGTTAATTTTAAATTTAAATTTGTTATTTTGCTACATTGTGCGAATTACTTACATATCCTTCAGGATGTAGTTTAACAAGGAAACGTTTTCGCTTAAATGATATTTTTCTAATTTTTGCCCATGAAAATGTATTGATTCGGGTTGTACCCTGGAAGACTGCTATACCCATATGAGCAACTGACAAATTTAATGGGACACCTTCAACATCCTTTGCAGGATGCATTTTCATGCCATACAATTCGCAACGTCTTGCTGTTTCTAACAAATTCAGATCAGCTTCAGCTGGTGATTGACCACTATGGAAAAAGCAAGACAAATAATGTACCCTGGATTTTTTTTTTTTGTAATTAACAACGAAATTCTTACAAATGCTTCTTATGATTCTCCATTATTTTCCTTTGCATTAAAGCATCCTGATGAGGAACAAAACGATGTGATGATAAATACGTGTGATCTGGATAGTCTTCGGGCACGAAGTCTCCGCACGACGCTTGCACAATGTAGCTTGCCATTAATGCTGCTGTATTGTCGTTACATTGCAAGCTACCTGTTGCTAGGTCACGTTTAATTTGAAGGCAAAAGAGATATCTAAGAGATGACAAATGAGTGAGACATGCATTATTCAAGAGGATCGTCTTGATCTTCAATTTGTACCTTGTGTATTCTTCTTCTAGTTGAGCCGGGTCTGGCGTGTAGAATTTTATACAAAATCGAAGCAATGGATCTACTAGTGATAGGCCAACCTGCCGATTGAGTGGTTTTTCGAGGTCTAACCAGTACTTTGTATGGGTTGATTGTTCCTGATATTCTAAGCCAAAGTAATCCGCTTCAAGAAGATTCAATTGCCGACAAACCTGCTCGAAAAGTACTCTCCCTATTGCTTTTGCCTGTAAAAAATAATAAATATATATTTAGTATTCCTAGTAAATCTGTAGAATTTATGTGGTTATGCGGTATAAAAAAGTATACTTTTTGATATTGGGATACGTGTCGATATTTAGGTCCTAGGCCTAGCTTCTGACAACCATTAGTTTTGTGGGAGTTCTCCATTTTTGAGACAAATGAGAGGGATCTTCAATTTGATGCCGAGTCCGAACGGTTAATTGGGAAGCTATTTCAAGACAGCAATACTCTAGGACAGAGGTATCAAACTCAAACTCCTTAAGTGCCATTTTTTTTTGTCTTAAGCATAATAGCGGGCCATAAAAATGAAAAATGTATAACCACTATAAGTATAAGCATTATTGTGGCATTACATTAAAAAATAAAGTTATATATTTTTTTTCAAATAGATGCGTTCTAAGACAAAATAATATTTTTATTATCCGGACATTAATTATCTTGACACAGGAACATACAGTAGGTGCATTGCGACAGCAATTGAAATGCAAATGAAATAAGAAGCTTATTGAATTGATGTCGCGCGCCACAATTAATTGTCTCGAGGGCCGATCATGGCCCGCGGGCCGTATCTTTGACAAGCCTGCTCTAGGGTGTTTGACAAGCAAAGTAAATACATAGTAAGTAAGTAGTTAATTAGTGCACATAAAAATATATTTTAAATTTCAATTCAACATTTTAAAAGTAACTAAATCCTTTTACGGATGAGGAAAGGAAAAATAGAAAACATTTAACCGACCTCATGACTATAATTTTTTTGTTATAATTAAGTAGATCAAATCTGACGTCAAAATGCTTCAACCGAAACTAAAGACGTAATATTGAAGGTGATTACTACATCTACGTCGTTGTCGGTGGTTAAAGTAAAGCTGATCTTTTTATTTCCAATTTCAATGGCTCTAGGTACCTTAATGTCTTAAAAGTAATTGCCTTTTTTTTTTTTAATTTTTTAATTGACATAATTTGATAGTTTGTATTAAGTTTTATCAGTAAAAATAATTTAATGTAATATGTTTACTTCCTTTTTTTAATAAATCTAATTTCTAAACTTCTTTGTATAAATTATTTGTTGAGTATAATTTATACATAACAACTTATTTGTTGAGTTAACAATTTAAATTATAGAACCGAGAAAATAATCCAATATAAACAGCAATATGCTTATAGATTCAACAAAAGACAACTGAAGTACTTAATTATTTCGTATTTTCAACAAAAACTATACTCTCCCTTTTTTTAAAAAGGAAGAAGGGAGCCTATAAACATGACTAACTTGACACTGAACTTTAAATGTAGGCATAAAACGTTCTTCGTTAATTTGCTTTGCCCCAAATGAAGTCATTTGGAAAGCTGAATTATATAACCGTACATTTTGTAGAAAGTGCTGCGAGAATTCCTGATTGCCACTTGGCAAAGATTTCAATGGTTCGGGTGGCTGGAGAACAAATATCTATCGTATATCGCTTCTGGCAAGATATTAACATCTCGAATTATTAATTCCTCATAGCGCATGAGTTGGCGAATAAGAGATATTTCTTATCACTGTATAAAATAATTAGTCTTTCTTCTTATTACCGTTAAGTTAACATGTATTCATTTCAAATGTTAAATCACTCTTTCTCAAGCTCATACACATTTTACACCCTATCTCTCTCAATCTCACGCCCCGCTCCTTTGAAATTTAAAATGCGATTTATGCATAAATAAAATGAAATGGAATAGAAATTGGGCGAGAGCAGAAATAAACGAAATAGAAAGGATTAGACAAATAATCGAATAAAATGTGAATAAAATGGAAACTTTTTTTTTGTAAGCAAAACAGAGCTATACAAACCTTTCCTACACATTTGACATTTCTTTTATGTGTTTCTTTTTTTCTTAGCAAACCAAACAAAATACTGTCTCTGTCTTTCTCCCTCTCCGTCACTGGACTAAAATAAAATAAGCTTATTACATGCGCGGTATGTTTGATTTGAGAATGCAGTGCATATCTACTCACCCAGGTGAAAATCGTAGAAATGCTTTAAATTTTGCCTATTTATTCAAAAACCTTTAAAGTTATCGAGTTAATGGATATCCGTTGTACCTGCAGATGTTTTCTATAAGGTGGTATTTACTATGTTTAAATGCTCTATTTTCGAACGCAAAGCGTTGCAAAGAAAAAAGCGAAACGAAACGAAAGAATAAATTATTCTTGTCCAATTTTTTCCGGAATTTATAGATACGGAGTTGAAACAAAGTGGAGATTGTAGGTCCAATTGAACAACGACATAAAAGACATATGTAATAACCCGTAAACTTAATGAGAGAGATAGAGAGCTCTCTTAACAACTTGATAATAATTAACAGTTTACTATCTTTTTACTGTCTATATACTGACTATCAGCGACTATCGGTACAGTCGTTTTGTTCTCCAGTCTTCTTGTGCAAGCCGACCACCGCATAGCAATATGAGTTTTCTCATAGAAGAAAATAAAGAATTTGAAAAAAAAAAAAAAAAAAAATTGGATAATAAAACAAATAGTTTTATTTTATATTCAACAGTTTCTAAGATTTGTGCATTTAAAGACAAAAGTAACGCGCACATCAATGAGTTTTCTCATAGAAGAAAATAAAGAATTTGAAAAAAAAAAAAAAAATTTTTGGATAATAAAATAAATAGTTTTATTTTATATTCAACAGTTTCTAAGATTTGTGCATTTAAAGACAAAAGTAACGCGCACATCAAATGTTGATGTTAGCTTTAACGTCACAGAATAAAAAAAATAGATAAAAAAAAATAATGGAAAAAAGTAGTAAAGAAGGTAGTGATGAGCGCAGCAAATGCCCTGAAAATCAAGAATTTTCTGAGTCGAGTACTACTGAAAAAGGTTAGTCGTCATAATATTGATTTTATTAATTGAATGATATTAATTTAAGACAAATCTATTTGCTTCTAGATGACCCAGACAGTTTAGCCAATGTGAACACCTTGAGACTAAAGATCTATCAGTCACAAACAATGAATTTCAAAAGCAATTGAATAGTCTATTGAATACTGATTCCATCGTGAATGATGCTGACCAAAGCAATGATTTTGATTCGGATGATGATTTAAATGATCTCATCTAAATAGTGATAGCGATTTGAGTGAAGAAACAGAACGTGCAGCGCAACTTTTGGAAGCAAATCTAATGGGTGAAAAAAATCAATCGTAGGGTAAGACAATTGAAAAGGAAACTGGTCAAGAATAAGTCAACTCCTCAGGTAAATTTGTGGCAAGCAAAAGACAAACGAATAGAACACATGTAAATAGTTTTTTTTTTTTTTTTCAAAGTTGGTTGTGAAAGAAAACAGGTTTGTCAAAAATGTTTTCGTTTTACACTATGTGAAACAGAACAGTTTATAAAAACAGTGGTGAAGAAAAAACAAGACATACGAGGTCAAAAATTCCTCCAAACAAGCTTAATGATGCTAAAGATGTAGTGTTAAGAAGTATTCTCATATTGATGTGCACTCTCTCTCTCTCTCTATTTGTATATATAAAGATTATGTGTCAGCATCATGCACTGATCGGCATAGCGACCAGTTGCAGCTGACCCGTCATACGACACACAATAAAGAGACACTGTTAACCTAACACAACATGGCGCAGCCGGTACATAACAATAAATTTGAGAAAAACTAATGTGAATACGATAAAAAAAAAAAAAAAAAAAAAAAAAAAAAACAGAGAGTTTAAATATATTGGAATTTTGAAAACAAAAAGTGGAAGTGTGAAGAAGTTACAGAAAAAAGACATTGTGCTGCACGTGGTTTCACGCAATAGGGAATTAATTAAATATGGATTTTCCTAAGCCAGAACAATTAAACTTAGATGGAAACCTGCAAGAAAACTGGAAGCGATTTAAGAGCCACTTCGATATCTACTCAACGGCAACGAAGACAAACAAGGAAGAAGAAGCAATTCAAGTAGCAAGGTTTCTAAGTTGTGCGGGTGCTGAGGCCATAGAATTGTTCCACACATTCGAACTAACGGAAGCAGAACAGAAGAAGATCAGTGTGGTAAAGGAGCGTTTCGAAGAGTATTGCAATCCGCGTACAAACGTTGTGTACGAACGATATCGTTTTTATATGCGAAATCAAAAAGAGGGTAAACCATTCGACCATTTTTTGAAAGAAATTTCGACACTGGTTGATAACTGCAGCTTTGGGGCAGAAAGAAAAAACATGCTCAGGGACAGGATTGTCATTGGAATAGCGGACCGCAACACGCAAACGCAATTGCTAAAGAGTGACGTCACACTAGAAAAAGCTATAGAGACATGCCGAATAGCTGAGATGACAGGCGTACAAAGTAGAATCATGCAGGGTGAAGAAGCAGACACAGCGAAACAGGCAACGGCAGTTCACGCATTAAAGAAGAGCGCGGGAAGTAGGACAGCAGATGATCGAAAATTTAATAAAAAATTTGTAAATTCTAATTATAGCTATTGTAAGGAGAATGCACACCAATATGGGAAAGTAGGCGAGAACAAGGCTAGAGGCAGTAAAAAGAAATGCACGTATTGTAATTATTCGCATGGGAAAGGGCAATGTCCAGCATTTGGTAAGAAGTGTGCCGCGTGTGGGAAATTTAACCATTTTGCAGCAGTGTGCCAAAAACGCAAACAGGTAAGTGATGTTGCTGTAAAATATATGAGCGCATGTAATTCTGATGGTGATGATGGCGAATTATTTATTGATTCAGTGAATACCTATAAAAAGGTTTTAAAAAATACTTGCTGGACTGAGAGCTTGGTTGTACAGAACGTTGAGGTCAAGTTTAAGTTAGATAGTGGGTCACAGGTGAACATAATTCCCAAACAAATTTTTGATAAGCTTACACCCATGCCTAATTTGAGACCATATACGATTAAATTAGAGGCATATGGAGGATTTAGGCTTTCGGTGATAGGATCAGCGCAGTGTATAGTTGCATATAAGGGCAAACAATACGAGTTGAGTTTCGTGGTGACTGAAAAGAGTAGTCAGCCGTTACTCGGCATAGATTCCTGTATGGAGTTAGGTCTGGTGAAACGGGTTGACAGTATAGGCACGACAGATGATAAGAAAAGATTTATACACGGAAACAAGGATATTTTTGAAGGTTTTGGGCATTTTCCAGATAAATGCCACTTGGAACTCAAGAGTACGGCATCGCAAATAAACAGGCCCCCCAGGCGTATACCATTAGGAATTAGGCAGCGGGTTAAAGAGGCACTCGGAAAGATGGAGCAACGAGGTATAATATCGAGGTATGAGGGACCGAGTGAATGGTCTCATAATCTAGTAGTAGTCGAAAAAAAGGATGGATCCTTACGCATTTGCTTGGATCCTAAGGATTTAAATGCAGGACTTTTAGAAGAGCACTTTTTGATACCCACAGTTGAAGATTTCAGGGATGAGATGCGAGAGTATACGGTTTTTACAGTGTTAGATTTTAAAGAAGGCTTTTGGCAGCTGCAACTCGATGAGAACTCGAAGAAATTAGTTGTTTTTAGTACACCATTTGGTTCATATATGTTTAATGTATTGCCTTTTGGCGTGAAGGTAGCAGCAGCAAAGTTTCAAAAACTTAATACTAAATATTTTGGGCAGCTTCCCGGAACGTTCGTCTATATCGACGATTTAATTGTAGGTGGCAAGACACTCGAAGAGCATGATGTGAATCTAGGAAATGTGATTGAAAGGGCAAGGAGCCTTAACATAAAGTTTAACTCGAGTAAAATTCAGTATAGGGTTAAAAGTGTGAGATATTTGGGGCATATTTTTTCTGCCACTGGTATGACCCCAGATCCGGAAAGGGTGACTGCTATCAAAGGCATAAAGAATCCAAGCAATCAAAAAGAATTGCAGAAAATTTTAGGTACAATCAACTATCTTCGGGCATTCATTCCGAATTTGGCCAGCCTCACTGCTCCCTTTCGGGAACTGTTAAAGAAAAATGTTTTATTCGTCTGGAATGACTATTACTCTAAAGTTTTATGTGATGTCAAGCATGCAATTAAGGAAGCAACTACTCTCTACACGTTTGATCCTTCTCTTTCTACTGTCATTCAGTCTGATGCTTCCAAGGATGGATTAGGCTGCTGTCTTATTCAGCAGGGGAGACCGATTTGCTATGCCTCAAAGAGCTTGACAAGTGCAGAAACGCGCTATGCGCAAATAGAAAAGGAAATGTTGGCGATAGTTTTCGCATGTAAAAAATTTCATGCCTACATTTATGGTAGACCAGTTGTGGTTCATACGGACCACAAACCATTAATTTCCATTTTGAATAAATCACTGGGAACCAATTATTCAGCCCGTTTGCAACGGATGAAGATTAAGCTCACGATGTACGACTTAGATGTTAGATACATACCAGGTAAGGACTTACATATTGCTGACCTTTTGTCTCGAAGTAACGGAACTGATACGGAGGTAAATTTAGAGGACGTTGCAGCCGAATATGTACATTCAGTGAGCATAGGGAGTCGTACAAAATGCATGTATATACGGGAAACACGCAAGGATGCGGTTTTAGAAACCCTCGTGCGATATTATAAAAATGGTTGGCCGGTGAACAAGAACAAAGTGCCGGACAATCTTAAATTTTTCTGGAACATCAAAGACAGTATTTATGAAGATAATGGACTAGTATTTTATGAAAATAGAGTTGTTGTTCCAAGTACGCTTATACCACATACGCTGAACGTATTACATGAGAGTCATTTTGGTATTTCGAAAACAATTGAACGAGCCAAAAGTTTATTCTATTGGCCGTACATGAATAGGGACATCGAAAATGTCATAAGTCGTTGCCCTGTCTGTGAAAAATTCAGACCGAACAATGCAAGACATGAACTAATTCCGCACAGTATTCCAGAGTTTCCATACCAAAAAGTAGGTTGTGATATTTTGGAATTTATGGGAAGGAATTATCTTGTAATTGTAGATTACTTTTCTAAGTGGTTCGATTTAAAGGAGCTATCCTCAAAAACAGCAACGAGTGTGGTACAAGCAATGAAAGAAGTTTTCTCGATGCATGGTATACCAGAAGAAGTTGTATGCGATAATCAGCCATTTAATTCATTTACTTGTAAACAATTTGCAAAAAACTGGGAATTCAGTTTTAACTTTTCCAGCCCATACCATCCAAGATCAAATGGTATGGCCGAGAAAGCAGTTGGCATAGCTAAGACAATGTTAAGAAAAGTTTTAGTAAGTGGTGCGGACATACACGCAACATTATTAGAGTATCGTAGCACGAAGCTTTCGCATTTGAAGTACACACCTTCTCAGTTGCTCATGAGTAGAATTCTGCGTTCCAAGCTTCCAATAGCAAGAAACTTGCTACAGCCGCGAACGGTAGGGAAGGATGCTGTGGATAGCATGTGGAGTGCAAAAGCGGCTCAAAAGGCATACTATGACAGAAGAGCTCATCGAAAAGAGTTAGAGCTTAATCCAGGTGATTTTGCTGTGTACAAAAAAGGCAAAGTTTGGGAGCCTGCTATAGTAGAAGCAAAAGACAAAAACCCAAGATCTTATGTCATACGTACCGAAAACAATCGCTTAGTTAGGAGAAATACAGAACAATTGCGTAGATCATTCAATTCTCCAAACATGAACAAGTTAGGTGATATAGAGGGATGTAGTGATAGTAATGATCTGAGATTAAGCAATCAAGCTACAGTGCAACAAGATAAAATACATGCCGGTAATGAAGTTTTACGTAAAGATTATTTAACTGAACAACCGCCATCACACATCAGTCAGCAAGATCACTACCGTACCCGTTTCGGTCGATTAGTTAGAAAGACGCAATTCTACGAAGCATAGCTACATAATACGAATACTTAATTAATAATGAATTGACTTATGAAGTGCTGGATATTGAAATATTAAATTAAGTGGTATTAGATATGAGTGAGTAATCATGAATAATAGTTTAAGTTTTGAGTTTAGAAAGGGGGAGATGTAGTGTTAAGAAGTATTCTCATATTGATGTGCACTCTCTCTCTCTCTCTATTTGTATATATAAAGATTATGTGTCAGCATCATGCACTGATCGGCATAGCGACCAGTTGCAGCTGACCCGTCATACGACACACAATAAAGAGACACTGTTAACCTAACACAACAAAAGAAATTGAAATACGCAGCCATATACAAAGTTTTATAGCATATGAATCCCACTACACTAGAAAGCAATCACAACAAAAGTACTTTCATGCCGATTTAAGTCTTTCTCAAATGTACCGCTTATTTACTGAGAAATATGGAGCAACTGTATCCCTCACAACATACTCTAAAATTTTTAAGACGGTAAACATCAAATTCAAAAAACCCCAACTCGATACTTGCAATAAGTGTGAAACGCTGCACATGAAATTAAAAGCAAGTAGACAGCAAAAAAAAAAAGAACAAAGTCGTTGTCAATATGATCAAAGCAGAAAAGTGTTTACTTTCGACTTGTAGCAGTGCCTACCTACACCCTTCCTAAGGACAAACATTTCGTTTTATAAAAGGCAGCTATGGACATTTAATTCAACTGTCCACGACGGCGCAAAGAACCAGCCATTTTGCTACATGTGGCATGAGGTTGAGGGACGTCGAGCAACGAAATTGCCTCATGTCTTTTTGAACACCTTAAGAATTTACCCGAATCCTGTAATCGGGTTATGTTTTCTAGCGATTGCTGTGGAGGTCAAAATAAGAACTCTTTCGTTTCAACGATGCTCTTTTGTTTATGCAATCAGAATCAAGCATTCAAACTATTGACCATAAGTTTTTGGTATCGGGTCACACTCATATGGAATGTGATACCGACCATGCACCTATAGAAAGGAAAAAGAAAAGAACATCTGTAGATACACGCCATCCGCGTGACTGGTACCAATTTGTTCGGACGGTAGGACCCAAAAGGCCATTCATAGTAAATGAAATGTCAAGAGACAAATTTCTGGACTCCTCCCAAACTTCGATAGAAAAATTTCTCTGGCGAAAAGTTAATGAAAGTGGAAATAAGTTCAAATGCCAAGAGATTAGATGGATCAGATATGAAAAGAAGTTTGGAGTTATAATGTCCGAAGAAGAACCCTTTAAAACACTAAATTTAAAGCGTCGTGGTGTTTTAAACGTACTACCGTCTGATGAAAAAAAAAAAAAGGATTTGATTGATCTACTGCCGCTTATTGATATCACTTTTTTTGCCTTCTACTTAAAACATACCTAATTATCATCCTGACCTAACGGAAGAAACCGACAATGAAACATCATAGGCTTTCAATTTTGGGAGATAACGACCTTCATTTTGTAATAATAGGTACTACTCGTATATCAAACATTGATGTGATTGTTTTTTTCTTATGTATTTTAAATGAATTTTTGTATTTAATTTTAATGTTTTTTTTCCAAGCAATTTTAAATGTACCTAATTTTAATGTTGATTTTTTATTTCCCAATAAATAATTACACATGACTTAATCGATTTTATATTGAAGTTTAGCTTGTGTTAACGAATTCTTTCTACCATGTTTTGGCAAAAACACTTAAGTCGACTTAAGTTTTCAAAACAATTAGTTATTGAATTTGAGAATTATCTTAAGTTATTAAGATGAGACAAATTTCTGATACTTGATATCCTTGGATAGGAAGCATATATGTGCTACACTAGGTGTCATCACAGGACACTGTCTCATAGGCAGGCATGCAACAAGGCTTGGCGAATTTGCAAACGATTTTTGACGAGGAAGAAGAAGAAACTATTCTCCATCTCCTCTGTACTTGTCCGGCCCTCTCACAAAGACGTAAACTCCATCTGGGAGCGTTCTACTATAATGATCTGAACGATCTAAAAAAACACAGACATTCGGAATCTCCTACGCTTCATCAGAAGCTCCGATTGGTTCAACGAGTAGGAAGAATTGCATTTTAGATTCATGTGGTATCACAAGGGACCTTACAATGGTCTAATGGGCTAGCCGACAGCCACTTCAACCTAACCTAACCTAACCTACTTAAGATATTAAATGTACTGATATATGATTTGGTAAAAAGACTTAAGTTAAAAAAGTGTAAATTTGCTGACCCAAGCCCTCGATCCATTAAAAATAATAGTTCTGACATGTTCTCAAATAAATTTGCTATATTTTTTCGAAAGAATTTTATGTGTCCAATTAATATTTTTTTTTCAAACCACCGTTTAAAGTTTGAAATTGCTCTCCTGAAAAGTGTACAAAATTGACATAAGATGTTTTACCTTTTAGTTACAGATATGTATACAGTATAAAAATGATTTCAAAACAACCGCGCTGACGTTGATAATTTTATATTCAACTCATATGCCACATATGTGGTTTACGAGCAAATGTATTGAAAGGTTTTCTTAAAATTAAAATTTTTTATATATTTCTTTTTGAAAAATCAGCTTGCAACTAATATCAGCAAGCAGTGGGCGAAACAACCTCCAAATTGATAAATCACCAACTCGGTGCAAACTAATTACTAATGAATTACAATCGGCCTTACCAATAATCAACTTTAGTCTGGCAGCTTACGTAAAGACCCCACACTTTCCTAAATTCCTTTAAAAAGGAGTTTCTTAGCCGAGAATCTTTAATGAAACAATGGTTGGTGTGAAAAGGTTGACTTCCCGGAAAATATAAATATAAGAATAGAATTATCTGCACTCAGGAAAATACATCCGCAATAACAAATTTAGGTACTTCCGGAGGAATAGAAGGTAGTAATAGACAACTTTCGCGCAAAATAATAAAGCCATGGCTTGGCTTTATATTTTTCTTTTAGCAGTTTCTAAGTTTCCCGAATCAAGTAATATATGAGTCATACACTTTTTAAAAGATTGGTATTTAAAAAAAAACGAAAGCCATATGGTCTTAAAATGCTATAACTTCTTACGTGAGATTTAATTTATTCTGAAATTAATTAACAGGCCATTATTTGTATTTTCAAAAATATTCACTTGCTTACGAATAAACTCAAATGCACTCATAAAACAATCGTGAAGAAGTTCTAGAAAGCAATGGAAAAAATACTATAAAAAGTACCGAAAATTGTGTCCGATTGAACGATAGGGCATTACTGATTTCCATATGATATTTGCACGGTCAGCGAATATTTTGTACATTTCCTATTTTGTGTTTTGATTTTTGCTTATAATATATTTCAAAAAGCCTTTAAAAAATATCTGTTAAAATTTAATTCCAATTTATGTATAATTGTATACCTTTTTTTAGAATAAAATCCTCGTCGTGAAAGAAACCATTGATCTTGTTTTCCAACAATTATGAAATTTGAATTCTGCGATGACAACAAATGTAATAGCTTATAAGAAAGTTGTCGAACTAGGAAATGTGGTGTTCTAATTGTTTATTGGTACCGTTTCACAAATGCATGGCGTGTAAAAAGACAGACTTCCATTCAATGAATGTGCAAAGACGAAAATAGAACTCAAAATAAATTGTAGTAACCACCGGGTTTCCATGTGCGGAAGAATTGAAAATCATTCCCTTCGCTCCGTTTTCCCAACTGTATTGTCCCTAGTATCGTATGTATGTCAGAAAATGGGTTGAAAACAATAATTTGCACCGTTACCGAGTTGTAACTCACTTAATCCGCTGAGCTTTTGTCTTACTATATTGGTTCATATTGTTTCCAACAATTCTTCGAAAGGACAAACTAAGAGTTTTGTAAGAAATTGAACAGAATACGGAATTAATCCAATTTCACATGATTTGAGAGTCACACAAACATACATAGACCATACTAAATTCTATAGTGTTTTGCTCACTTAAGTTCGGTCTATTGATAAATTGGCATTCACTGCAATATAAAGTTTATGCACTCATCGTGGTATCACAGAATTCCACTTGTAACGTGTTAGAGTTACTCGTAATTCTATTCTTCGTTTTCATTAGCGTCACCAACCCGTATAAATTTAGCACTACATTGGGTGGTGTGATGTTTAAAAACTAAGCAACACTCCAAGTGGACACTTCTTACAATTGTTTCGTTAAAGGGAACTTCCAATTTATCTGTAAGTAGATTCTTCCATTCCAATTGACATTTGAAAACTGTCAAATTCACTAAAAATAGTGAGCTCATAAGAGATACAACAGCGAAAAGATATATATTTCACAGCGTTTCGGAACAGTTTCAAGTGTCTGTATAGATTTGTTTTTTATAATGCGAACTGATTAAAAAATTGATTCCATTTCGATACCATACCTGAAGTTGAGAAAGGAAGGTTTCAAAGATCTACTTGTTTTTAATATCACACATAATTCGAGTGAAGTAATTTTTATGACAGATAAAGGCTGTGGTTTAACACCTCGGATTATGACGCCTTTTAAGTATTTTACTATAGAAACCCAAAACAAATATAATCTTGTATATAAATAGGCGAATGCAAATAGTTAAGAACCACTTTCAATGCCTAAAACACAACATATTGGCTTGATTTTTGTTGGGAAGATTGTGCACTATGTGTAGGGATGTGTGTAATATGTTTTCCCTTATATATTTTGTATAACCACTGGGCGAACGCTAATTAATTATTGGACGTATGTTTTGACAAGTTAAACGAACATTCCTTTATTGGTTTGTGGGGTTATATTAGCTACAGAACGATGCCTAAATTTATAATTAATAGCTGGTTTTGTTTTGCATAATATAGCAAAGATGAAGATTTTCCCAAAAGTGTCGAAACATAGCATCTGAAAGAAAATAAAAATTAGCAGTTTGATTTTTAATTTTGTTTAACTGCACAAATTAGTTCCTAATGCAAAAATCCCAAACAAACGGTTTAAGAAACAGAAATGTGCACATACTTCATACATATACTTATATTTACAAGGTGGGCCAAAAGAGATCACCCTATTGGAAGATGCTCTAATTTTTGCAAATGGCCGCCAATGTCAAATCTGTTTTTACATTTGTGGACTAGACAGATGTGAACAAGCCATGGAAGGATACACTCCCCAAGAACGCGGAATAATGGTGTCTATTTTTTTGCGTAACAATTCGTCTGTAGTGTTGGCGCAGCGCGAATTCCGACGCTGATTCCACGGCCGTCCGACACCGACTGCGCAAACACTGCGCCGTTTGGCCACCAACCTTGAAGAATATGGGACCACACGAGACGTTGCCAAGAGTGGCCGGCCCCGGAGCGCCCGTTGTGCCGAGAATATCGCCGCTTTTGACGAGGATGTCGAGCTGTCGCCGGAAACATCGCCCAGACGCCGTGCCTCGCAATTAGCCATCAGCCGGTCGTCCCTAAGGCGAATTTTGGGCAAAGACCTACGTATGTTCCCGTCAGCTGCTGCGTGTCGACCGCCAAACGCGTGTAACCTACGCCCAAGCTATCCTCAATCTCGAGGACGAAGTGGACGATTTTTCGACCAAAATCATAATGAGCGATGAGGCTCATTTCCACCTCAGCGGGTACGTGAACAAGCAAAACTATCGCTTCTGGGGCCGAAAATCCACGAGTAATGCAAGAGGAGCCATTACACCTGCTCAAAGTTACTGCATGGTGAGCTGTTCACGCTGGAGGAGTCCTCGGGCCATTTCTTTCGAGAACGCCGCTGGTCAAACGACAACAGTGGACGGTGCGCGCTATTGGGCCATGTTAACCTAGATTTTTCTACCGCAATTGAACGAATTAGGACTGGAGGTCATGTGATTTCAACAGGACGGAGCTACGGCACACACTGCGCGAGCCACAACCGATATTCTGAAGTGGGCGTTCCCGGGTCTTTTCTTTTTGGCGATTTGCACTGGCCCGCAAGATCGCCCGATTTAACCGTTCAAGACTTTTTTTTGTGGGGTTTTTTGAAGTCCCGTGTTTACGTGAAGAAGCCCTCAAGGACAACATTCGACACGAGTGCGAGAATCTGTCGCCCGAAGTTCTCGCCGAAGTGATGCAAAATGCCATTAAACGAGCCCGTATGGCAATCAATTGTGACGGCGCTCATTTGGCCGATATCATCTTCTCGACTTGACCAGTAACATTCTAATAAACATAATCAAAAAACAGAATCGAAGTTTTTCATTTAGAAAAAAAATTAGAGCCAAGCAACATCGGCTGACTTCTTTTGGCCCACTTGTATATCTATTTTGTATCATCACAGAGTTGCCACTATTTTTCGAAATAATTTTCCCTGTCTGATTTTTAAGTTTTCCATTCACACTGGAGACTGGATCTACACAATACCTCAAAGTGCTAAGTGCAGTCCCCTTGGCGTGGTGCAGAGTCTTAAGTCGCAAAGATTCAACAGGCTATTCTGTCGGAGGCGGTCGTCTGAAGGGTCACCCATGGCAGACAGGCTGTTTGAAGAGTGACGAACTAAGGACTGCCAAACTAAATCCAGTGGTGGCGTGAGCGCAAACTAAACCGTGCCGAAGGATGAAAGGTTGGAGGTTAAAACAGCCAAGTACGAGCTTCCTAAGGTACCCAGGGTGGCTGATGAAAGCCGCTACCAAAAAAAAAATTAATAACTTTCTGACAAGGCCCATTTCGATTTGAACGGCAACATAAACAAACAAAAGTGTCGAATATGGAGTGCTTCCAAACCACAGATACTCCATGAGACGGAATTGCATCCACTTCGTGTCACAGTGTGGTGTGCAGTTTCATCACGCTGCATTGTCGGGTCCTACTTCTTCGAAGAAAACGGTCACACCGTTACGGTTACTGGAGACCGTTACTTGAGCATGTTGAGAGAGTTTTTCTATCCAGATTTACGCCGAATGAGAATTTTTTCAACTCTGTTTGGTTTCAACAAGATGGTGCAACTTCTCACATAGCCCGGCCTGTTAAGACAGAATTGCGACGAAAATTTCCCAATAAGCTGATATCCAGAAACTCCACATTTCTTGTGGGGTAATTGCAAACAGGAAGTCTACAAAGCAAAACCAACAAATTTGAATGAAATAAAGCAATCCATTCGAGAAACAATTGCTGCTATTCCTGTCTCAACTCTCCAAGCAGTAATGAAAAGCTTTTTGGTAAGATGCCGCACATGCATCAACGAGCAGCAGCAGCATTATTTTTAAAACTAATTAAGCTATATTTAATAAAATTGAATAAAAATAAATTCGATACACTGAAAAGAAAGTTATTTGAGTTTCTTAATGTAGCAATATTCGTCAGTCACCCTGTATAATGCAGGGGCGGACCATACTTTCCGGCCCTTTCCGGAGCAAGATACAATCGCCGAAATAATAGACGAGAAGAAAATAGCCTGGGCAATCCCCCGTTCAAAGCACCAGGAATAGATAATATTCGACCCATAATGCTACAGAAGTCAGAGGAAGCTATTATTCCATAAGTGCATTTACACGTGCTGTCTAAGGCTATGCTACGTTCCTAGGGCATGGCAGGAGGTAAGAGTATTTTCATCCCAAAAGCAGGGAAAGCTCTTCACACCAGAGCCAAGGACTATAGACCAATCAGTATATCGTCATTTATACTAAAAACAAAGGAACGACTAATTGTTCTGTACGTACGGCAAGCGATCGGATCGGACTGGATTCAATTTCAATTTTTTTCAATTTCAATTTTTATTAAACAATATTTATAAGTACAATAAGACTTGGTCTTTTATAGTACAAAGAGGATTTATATGTAGTAACAAAGTTCTTAAAACTAAAAAGAAACAAATAGTAGTGTTATACCTAACTTAATAGAGAAGAAAGTAAGATTAGATACAAGAAAAAGTTAAAAATGGAGAAAAATAGAGAGGAAGAGAAAAGAAAAATGAAAAATGAGAAGAGAAAGAAAGAATGGTCCTATTGCTGTGTTGAGAAAAAATTTATAACTTCAGATTTAAAGTGAGCGAATCTATTTATACCTTTGATATGCAAAGGCAAAGAATTCCATAGCCTGATTGCATGAATGTAAAATAGTCGGGAAGAGTTAAGATATTTGTGAGAAGGAATGTTAATGTTCATGGTTCTATGAGATCGAGAAAATTCTAGTTTTTGATAAAGGTATGGAGGGGACTTGGTTGTAAGAATCTTATACAGAAATATGCAGTTCCTAGCATTTATGTAAGAGATAAGAGTACATCCAAGAAAATCATTCGCATAAGCAGAGATTCTATCCCACCTACGAAGACCATGAATGTAGCGGATTGCGTCGTTGAAGGCTACTTGCAGTTTATGCATTGATAGCGAGTCTGGGTTAGGGTAAACAACTTCTGAGTACGTTATCATAGGTAGAATGAGGATGCGAACAAGTTTTTGCCTAGTTTCTGGGGGTGTGAAACTCGCAGTAAGCCATAGTTTTCGGAGACAACCGTAGATACGCCCAATTACATTGTTTATGTGATTATAACACGAGAGATTGCGATTAATAATGAAACCAAGACAGGTAGCAGATTCAACTAATTTAAGTTTGCAATTTGACAGCCAAATGTGAGGAACCAGATCGAGTTCAAAGAATTTATTTGCAATAGGTATAGCCAAACATTTGTTGGGGTTGAGAAGAAGTCCGTTTTGTACTGCCCAATCATTAACTGCAGATAAATCCTCATTTAGCAGCATCACAAGTTCTGACATTTTTTCAAAAGGTAGTGATAGGCGGATCTGAGCATCATCAGCGTAAAAATATATGAAAGAGTGCTTGCATACTGAGGGTAAATCATTTATAAAGATGCTGAACAGAATAGGTCCCAAGATTGATCCCTGAGGCACTCCTTGTTTGAGCGGCTTGGATACTGAGCAGCTACTACCAACAACGACTCTTTGAGATCTATTAGAAAGGTAATCACGCAGTAACTTAACAGACTTTTCGCTAAACCCAAAATAATTTTTTAATTTCCAGCAGAGGATGTCATGATTGACCTTGTCAAAGGCCTTAGAAAAGTCAAGTAGGCAAAGCAAGGTTACAAAACTTTTATCAAAGTCAATTCGAATGTCATCAAGCATGTTGACCAGTGCAGTCGAGCAGCTGTGGCCAGCTC
Organism: Cheilosia grossa; assembly: GCA_963082955.1. NCBI lineage: Eukaryota > Metazoa > Arthropoda > Insecta > Diptera > Syrphidae > Cheilosia > Cheilosia grossa. The sequence goes on along the minus strand of OY720144.1, from coordinate 44,875,044 downwards.
GAAAACCTGATTGGAGAGGGTACAAAAGAGAGTTGTTGGAGAGGTGATCAAGGACTTGTTTAGCAAGCACCTTCTCAAACACTTTGGACAGGCATGGCAGAATACTTATGGGTCGGAAGTCACTGACAGAGGACGCATTGGCTTTTTTTGCAATAGGGATCACTCTTGCATATTTCCAGGCCTGAGGGAAAGTTGAGGTTGTTATGCAAAAGTTGATTATATGAGTCAAAGGACTTATGATTGCAGGTAAAATCAGACGTATAAAACGGAGTGGTACACCGTCTTCACCAATTGCATTCGATTTTATTGAAGTGATGATGGGGAATATATCATTCTCTGTCACTACTTCAAAATCGGCTGGCCGCACCACATTGATGCCAGAAACAAGGTTTCTATCAAGATCGAAACTATTAGCTGGTAAATCGCTTTCCAAGAAAAAATTATTCAACTCGTCAGGGTCCAAAGCACAGTCGTTATTACTTCTATTGCTAATACCAATCTGGCGAAGGTTACGCCAAAGTACTTTTGGAGGCAAAGAGGTTTTAAGTTTAGCCGAAAAAAAATTGCGTTTAGAATCACGAACGGCAAGCGTAGCGTTGTTACGTGCTACTTTATATGCCTCCCAGTTGACTGAGGAACGATTTCTTTTCCATTTGCTGTACAGCTTGTTTCTATATTTGAGAGAGTTGAGAACATAAGAGGTAAACCAGGGACAAGCTTTATTGCGAATTGCCACAGTTTTTATGGGAACGTATTGATCATAGAGGTAATCGATATACAGCTGTAAGTACTTTAATTTTTCATTAGGATCTGAACTTTGGAAGCAAAAATCCCACGGAACTGAGCCGGCTGCAATATGAAGGGCATTTAGATCAATTGAACTAAAATCCCGAAACTCAAACGAGGTCGGTTCAGCATTCCGTAAAAAAACTACATCATATGTACAGAAGATGAGATCGTGCTCGGAGATAAAGTCAAGTGAAAGTTGATCGAAGAGGAGAACAGCTGAGGTGTCATTCACAATGAAAAGATCTAGGAGGTTTCATTTGGGCGAAAGCATGTGGGGCTTGAATAATTTACAATTGAAAGACCACAGGAAGCAACAAAGTCTCTAAATTGTTGTGAGCGCGAGTTCCTTTTGAGCAGATTAGCGTTGAAGTCCCCAGATATAATTATGTTATCATAAACAGCTGAATAGGTTGAAATTACAGAAAAAAAGGGTTCGGGTGAAAATCTACTATTAGGATTATAGCAGCATGCAACCAGACATTTAGTCGAGCTATCACATATTTCGCAAATTAAGTACTCCACATCAGAATGATTAGATTTGCAAATTTCAATGCAGCGCAGTGACGATGTGCAATATATTGCCACACCCCCACCGGTAGTGCTAGTTACACGATCATTACGAAAGAGATTGTAGCCATCGATCTTATACATATCATCTCCTACATTAGGATCAAACCAAGTCTCATCCACACAAATAATGTCTATACTAGAATTTTGAAATAAATATCGTGCATAGTCTAGCTTACGCCGATTGAGACTCCGCGCATTGAAATGAACTACTTTTAATCCATTCCTATAGTTCGACAAAACACTCAACATAACCCGAGTTGAATTATCATTCACAACCTGATTAACATTCATTGTGTTATTGCTAAACATATTAAGACAAAATAAAAATCACCGCACAGAGTAGTGCAGGTACAAAATAAAATTTCTTGCAAGTATGTATAGTTATAAATTAGTTGCAGCAACAAAAGTATAGGGAAAGTAGAGAGAATGAGAAAAAAGAAGTGATCTGAAATAAGCAGTAGAGTTTTTTAAAAGAGAAAAAATAATAACAATAATAGATAAAGAAGGAGCTGCAAGTAATGATGATGTACGAGTGTGTATGTGTATAGATAATTTTCAATATACGTCACGGGTTCTCTTCAGCGATATTCTCTCCAGCGACGTCATGATGCGTAGTCTCGGCAACAGCAAACAGGCTTTGAGTGCTTTCAATGAGAATGCATTTACCGTTTTTGGTTTTGCGAACGAAGACGTAGCCAGATTTGGTAAACACATCGAACAGCTGGTGCGTTTTCTTCAAACGGGTGGCAGTTTGCAAGATAGACCGAACTCTCTTCGTGAGACTCTGGTTTAAATAACAGCTACTGTCAGAAGCAATTCCAATGTCACGGAGTTTAAGTTCTCTTTTATGTTTTAAGCGGAAATCAGCGGCTGCTTTAAGTAAAGAGTTCCTGTCAGTCGGATTTCTAAACTTTAGAATCATCGGCGATGGGACGGTGTTATTAGTGTTGCGCTTTTTAGGGCGAAGAAACAAAGAATGGCGAAAAAGTGAACCGAACAATTTGTCTTCGATTTATAATTTATGTTACTAGTCTAGGATCACAAAGCTTCGAATTTTAGCTCATAAATTTAAACTTTACGTTCAGAGTTTACTAGTTTCGCACACTTTTATATTATTTTATAAAATAACACACGAGATATTGTTGCTTTTGCCGGAGCGAGAAACTAAGACGTCTACACAATATTACACATTCTTAAAGCGTGGCACACGTAGGATCAAGTCACAGCTAGGAGACGTGATCACTGAACGGATGGTCAGCAGCGGAACACCTCAAGGTGGAGTTCACTCACCGCTCATATGGCTCCTTGTAGCTAATGAACTGCTAAAAATACTGGAAATGAATGTGGTTTCATTGTGAGCGCATACGCAGACGATGTTGTTATTCTGGTTCCAGGTAAATTCACTCCAGTTCTCAGCGGAAGACTTTGTTACGAATTCTTATTAGTCAATATCTGGGTCACGGGCTGTGGACTTGGAGTGACTCCATCGAAGACGGAAATTCTTCTGTTTACGAGAAGGGCGATGCCCGCCTTCAATACCCTAAGGATATGCGAGTTGGACCCAAAATACAAAGGGCAGCACGCATCGGGATAACGGGTCCCTTTCGAACCACCCCAACCGCAGCTATGGAGGTGATGCTAAGCCTTTCCCCTCACTCTCGTTTGTGACAGGAGATTCTAGAATTCCAAACAGATGCGGGGGAGCAAAGAAGTAACAGAAGTAGAAGAGTTAGCCCTGTATACTGATTCTAAGATGGATATCGGTACAGGCGCGGTCATAGGTCATAGGTATAAAAGTAATTGTACGAAGATGGCTCAAGCTCGTAAATTCTCTCACTGAAGTGGGACATAAGTTCAAAATTTTGTTATGGACTTATGTCCAACCGAAGTGGGTCAATGACATTTATGGAACTATGTACCTTCTAACATGTTTTCCCAGAGCTGTGATTGGGAACCGTATCACATTTTATATGTATACTTATTGTAAAATAGCAGTTTTTGAAAAATGTATTTTCCAAATAAAAAAGAGCAAAATCAAACAAAGATAACGCTGACCGCGAGAATACAAAAACAATACAAGTTGAATAGTCATCGCGTTCGGATACCTACACCTTGTCCCGACAAATCTAGTTGACGTTTTACATAAGCTAAGTATCCGAACGTCCCCATTTTCTCAAATTTTTCAAAGCGAAGACAATAAGTAGTTTGAGAAAATAAATTGAGATTTACCTTCAGAATATTTTTCTTCTTTTTTGTTAAAACCTTAAATTGTTAATGACAATAATGTGTCAAGAATGTGGGTGCTATGGGTTAATTTGTTAAAAAATATGTCTGAAACGTGGGGCTTGGAATTTTTTATGATAGCATAATACTTACAAAATGTTGGAATTATGACCCATCTTTGAAAAATAAACTATGAACCTATAACCCACTTTGGAGTGACACAATTCCACAATCAAATGTTGAACTTATGTCTCGTGGACTTATGTCCTATGTTTACGAATTTCCCTGACTGTTTTCGAAATTCCCCGACTTTTCTTGAAATTCCCTGACCAAATGTTCGTTCCCTGACTTTCCAGTCCAGTGGCAACCATGTTGTAGAAGTTTTTGATTCGGTTTTGCTTTTTTAGTACATCTTTCGAAACATAATTGTATGCAAACAAAAATATTTGCAAAATATAACAAAATATAAAATGTTGTTCTATTTTAAAACAATCTAGTATCTATGGGACAAATCCCATATCCCCCTTAAAATCGGGAAGCACTGTAAAATACAGAGCAAATAATTTAATTTTATTATTTAAAAATAAATTAGATTCGAATTTTCCTGACCGCTTTTGAAATTCCCTGACTTTCCCTGTCATCCCCTGACCAAATTTTCGTTCCCTGACTTTCCAGGCCAGTGGCAGTCATGCGTCAACATCATCATCATCATCATCATCATCATTACTATTATTATCCATTAATACGTGAACATCCAAATTTTCCGTACACTTTTTTAGTATTTCTTATAAAATAAGTAGAATGAAACTTAAATTATTGCGATAGATATGCACAAACAAAAAATGATTAAGGCTGGTAAAATTCAGTAACGAGTTCCCCATACCTATATCTGCTTATTTTTCGACATACATTTTTTGCTCTATATTTTCATAGTGACGTATTAAAATGTGAAAGTTTTTTGTGGAACTTAACAAACCTAATTTAGTCACTCAAACGCAGTGTTCTTTTCAAAATGGGAAGACTCACACTCAATTTATATCTACGAAACCCACTAAATGCAATTACATTCCAAATGTCAACATGCAACCCTGTATGTTATTAGGACCGACCATCCGAAGACATAATATGCACATAGCAATAAGTGTGAAACCTAAATCTATTGAACCTGAGTGTCTCTGTTTTCTGGTAAATTCAACATTAAAATGATGCTCCAATACATTGGTTGCACAAAGGAAAGGAAACCAAAACCACTATACTTACGGCATCGAAGAAAATCAATAAAAACAATTTCTCTTTTAAAGATAAAACCACTGGTAATCGTTAGTGTCCCTTACATCACAATGGAAAAATAGAATGAGAAACAACTATAGTCCTTGATATGCATTATAACACTCTAGTAGGTACCGCAAGTATAAAACTTGTCAAGGACACGTACTTAAACAGGACAAGCGCATCGTTTTGCATAAAGCGTACCTGAAAAATCAGGTCATGAGAACATCACGATTATTATCGAAAACAACTCAATTGATTTAAGATCATGCTAAATACGCTGGAGCAATATATACAATTTCGTATATAGTACATGGTCACTTTGGCACTCTGTAGGCAAATAGTGTATTTTACCCAGAAAATATAACTACGAACGTCTTCCTATCTGTAGGCATGCCTATCTTTCAAGAAAAATGCTCTGTAATAAATCATTATAGTTGAAACACTTTAGTTACCTTCCATTCGTTCCCAAAATAAGGCTCTCACAAACTTAACCCTCCACAACTCTCTTCCGCCACCGACTCTAAGTCATCAATGGCAGTCCCCATAAAAGTAGAGAAGAGATTTCAGATATCGTTTAACCATCTCGTTCTTGGTCCACCTAGAGGACGCCTAGCCAATGGCATCGATTCCATAGCACATCCTGGAATCCGACCACGTCACCTGCTTTTAAAGTCACCAAACCTCCAAAGCTGGCGGTGCGGCCCTTCAGAAAAGTATCTACTCGACATTAAGTACATCACGTAGTCTAGTGTTCATTATACGATCTTAAGCCAGGTCAAAGCAGCAATATTATTCAATAGGAATACAAAGGGGATAAAATCCAACCCTGAAGAAGTCAAACGGCCACGGAGAAAGGCATTGATTGAACGCCGTTCACTTGAATCTCTAACATAGTTAGTAGAGATTGAAGGGCTATCAAGAGAGAACAGTCAATTCCATACTACTTTCTCCTTCTTCCCTCGGATGCCTTCTTGATCTCCGGAGGCTTTAAACCATTCAGTTGTTTTCTCAATATCAGCCGCCACACCGGGCTGCTTCACCCTACACGCTGTTAAAAACAACCGCTCTATATTCAATGGAACACTTGGAACTTGATCAAACCTATTAGATACCTGTCGTGCAAATTGATACCTTGATCAGTAGCCCCGTCCACTGTGTTCATGTAACCATTTGATAGTTGAGATACAAATTATTAGGTTATATTTGAACAATATCATTTTCATTTATCATCTACAATATCCTTAATCTATTCCCAAAACAAAAAAAAGATTCAAATAAAAAAGAGCAAAATCAAACAAAGATAACGCTGACCGCGAGAATACAAAAACAATACAAGTTGAATAGTCATCGCGTTCGGATACCTACACCTAGTCCCGACAAATCTAGTTGACGTTTTACATAAGCTAAGTATCCGAACGTCCCCATTTTCTCAAATTTTTCAAAGCGAAGACAATAAGTAGTTTGAGAAAATAAATTGAGATTTACCTTCAGAATATTTTTCTTCTTTTTTGTTAAAACCTTAAATTGTTAATGACAATAATGTGTCAAGAATGTGGGTGCTATGGGTTAATTTGTTAAAAAATATGTCTGAAACGTGGGGCTTGGAATTTTTTATGATAGCATAATACTTACAAAATGTTGGAATTATGACCCATCTTTGAAAAATAAACTATGAACCTATAACCCACTTTGGAGTGACACAATTCCACAATCAAATGTTGAACTTATGTCTCGTGGACTTATGTCCTATGTTTACGAATTTCCCTGACTGTTTTCGAAATTCCCCGACTTTTCTTGAAATTCCCTGACCAAATGTTCGTTCCCTGACTTTCCAGTCCAGTGGCAACCATGTTGTAGAAGTTTTTGTTTCGGTTTTGCTTTTTTAGTACATCTTTCGAAACATAATTGTAGGCGGTGCGGCCCTTCAGAAAAGTATCTGCTCGACATTAAGTACATCACGTAGTCTAGTGTTCATTATACGATCTTAAGCCAGGTCAAAGCAGCAATATTATTCAATAGGTATACAAAGGGGACAAAATCCAACCCTGAAAAAGTCAAACGGCCACGGAGAAAGTCATTGATTTAACGCCGTTCACTTGAATCTCTAACATAGTTAGTAGAGATTGAAGGGCTATCAAGAGAGAACAGTCAATTCCATACTACTTTCTCCTTCTTCCCTCGGATGCCTTCTTGATCTCCGGAGGCTTTAAACCATTCAGTTGTTTTCTCAATATCAGCCGCCACACCGGGCTGCTTCACCCTACACGCTGTTAAAAACAACCGCTCTATATTCAATGGAACACTTGGAACTTGATCAAACCTATTAGATACCTGTCGTGCAAATTGATACCTTGATCAGTAGCCCCGTCCACTGTGTTCATGTAACCATTTGATAGTTGAGATACAAATTATTAGATTATATTTGAACAATATCATTTTCATTTATCATCTACAATATCCTTAATATATTCCCAAAACAAAAAAAAGATTCATTCTTATTCTATCAATAAAAATATGTGTGAATATAAATATTGCTTTATTCTGAACCTTATATACTTTATTAATTATTATTTATTTACTTTTAATCACATCACATCGCATCACACTATTATATAATGAGGTAATTTTTGTTCGTAAGAGGTAATCTCAGGAACTACTGAACCGATTTCTTTCACTAATAGAAAGCTACGGGATAGATTTTTGCGATAGGCTACTTTATTTTGTTGATTTTCCATTTTCCATTTTTTTGATTTTTTGCTTTACGTGAATGAAACGCTTGGAAGCTGCTTACGTGATAAATGTTAACGTTACTTATCCAATCCATCCATCCATCCACTCTATATTATTTCTGTAGTGTATATTTACTTCTTGCCTTACCTCACGCTCTTAACAAATTTTAAGGAAGGACATGTATGCTAGCACGGATGTTCACGACCAACGGACTGGGCATTGTACTTATTCAGGAGGCGTGTATTCTAAGAGGAACAGTCAAAGGACTGGTATGTCAGAATGCGAAGGTAATTTGGGACACTCGCGTACTTAATCCAAGGGCTTGCATTCTTATTAATAAAAAATTTAGTTTCATTCTACTTTCAGAATATGCTACGTGAGACTTGGTGCCACTACAGGTAACTCTTGAAATTGAAGGAGTTTACCGAACTATCATCATCGCATCAGCCTACGGCGCTGGGAACGAACCAGCAGTATCAATGGCACTACAACGCCTTGTGGAGCATGCAAACAAGCTCCAACTGCCGTTGCAGATAGGATGTGATGCTAATGCTCACAATACCATTTGGGGGAGTACCGACACTAATACTAGAGGTGAGTCATTATTAGAATTCTTTTTAAGCTCTTCTCTCGATATTTATAATGTAGGTAATACCCCCACATTTGTTACTCGAGCTAGGCAAGAGGTACTAGACCTCACACTAGGCAGCCGTAGTATGAGTAGATTTGTTAGGGACTGGAGAGTATCTAGTGTGCCATCTATGTCTGATCATCGGATCATTACCTTTGATTTAGACAACACTTGTATCACAAGTAACCCAGTTAGGAACCCAAGAAAAACAAACTGGGATCTCTTTGAATCGTCCCTTGAGAATAATTTGGAGCAGGTACATACTAGGAGAGCTCTAGCTCATCATTTAGAATGGGAACACACAGTAGAGGGTATAACATCAGCCATCACATGTGCGTTCGAAACTAGCTGCCCAATGAGCAGAAGTGCAGAGAAGAATAAGATTCCATGGTGGAGAAAAATCTGTCAAGACTTAGGACGAAAACGCGTAAACTGTTTAACACAGCGAAACGTACTGGAGACTGGCAGAGCTACAGCATGGCAATGACTTCATACAACAAAAAAATAAGGAAAGCAAAACGGGAAAGCTTTAGGAAATTCTGTGAGACAATTGTGCATACTCCTGTTGCGGCCAGAGTGCATAAAGCAAAAACAGAAGGAATATCGATGTCTCACAGAAAACCGGATGGCAGCTTTACAGAAAATGAGCAACAGAGGGCACGACTTCTATTAGAAACTCACTTTCCTGGTAAGAATTTTAAAAAGCAGTCTGGTACTGGGCTACATTCCAAACCAGTGGAGACGAGCGAAGGTAGTGTTCATTCCGAAAGAGGGAAAAATAGACCAAAGTCTACCGAAGTCCTATAGACCAATCAGCCTCACTTCGTTTCTTCTTAAAACGATGGAAAAGGCTGTGGACAACTATTTAAGAGAAGATGTACTAAGTATATCACCTCTTCATTATCCTCAGCATGCCTACAGATGGGGCAGATCTACGGAGACTGCTCTGCATCAGCTAACTGAGATTATTGAAAACGCTCTTGAAGCGAAAGAGATAGTATTGTCAATTGCATGATGCAATTATACGAGCTCTTGATAGAAAAGGAGTAAATAACACAGTATCGAGGTGGATGTACGAACTCCTGAGCACAAGATCAGCAAAGACTCACACATCAGAAGGTATTATCAAGGTTAACACAGCAAGAGGCTGTCCGCAAGGAGGAGTCTTATCCCCCTAATGTGGAGTCTTGTAGTGGACGAGTTACTTGAGAAATTGACGAACCAGGGCATTAATTGTCAAGCATATGCTGATGACATAGTAATTATTGCCAGGGTTAAATTTGAGAGAACCCTATGTGACATTGTACAAAGGGGGCTCAAAATAACTCGAGATTGGTGCGTAACGGCTGGGCTTAGCCTTAATCCGGCAAAAACAACAATAGTACCATTCAGGAGGAATAGAACTTGAACGACTGAGGCCGACAAGGTTATCGGGTACAACACTGACATCGGCCAATGAAGTTAAATATCTGACAGCAAACTCGTCTGGAAAAGAGAGAAGAGATAACCAGGAAAGCAACGACCGCCTTAATCCTCAGATGGATTTATATCGCTATTGTGAGACCAAGGATCACATATGGAGCGATTGCATGGGCAAAAATAACCAGTCTATCCACCACAAGGAACACACTAAATAAAGTGCAAAGACTGGCATGCCTCTGTATTACAGGAGCCATGAGATCTTGCCCAACCGCAGCTATGGAGGTGTTATTGGAATTAACTCCATAGCACCTCGTTGTTGAGGAATGTGCAAGTCAAACGATCCTTAGAATGGCCAAGGAGGGAATAGGAAGAGGAAAGTGTATCACACTGAGACAGTTTGACGTACTACTCAAAAAACAACCATTATTGGCCTTTCATAGAGACGACATCATCAAAAGATTTGATTTCCAAAAGAACTTTGTTACTAAGCTGAGCAATAAAAAAACTGGAGCAATGAATCCACAATTCACAGACTGAGCAATCACACAACAAAGTGGTACACAGATGGGTCGAGAACTGACGAGGGAACTGGAGCGGGAGTATTTGGGCCTGGAACCTAATATTCTGAATCAATGGGCAAAAGTATACCAGAATCTTTCAGGCTGAAATCTATGACACAGACAGATGTGTCCAAATAAACCTCGACAGAAACAAAGTCAACTGTGACATAGCTATAATGTCAGACAGCCAGGCTGCTATTATGGCACTTGATTCCTACATCAATAAATCCTAACTTGTATAGGAATGCCTACAAAAACTTAATGAACTTGGTAGGAGAAACAAAATAATCCTCTGCTCGGTGTCTGGCCATGTAGGAATAGAGGGGAATGAAATGGCCGACTCCCTAGCAAAAAAGGGAGCATCAGAAACTTTCATAGGTCCTGAACCATTCTGCGGAATAGGGGATCACACCCTCAAAGAAGAATTTAGGAAACTAGAGAAAAAAAAAACAGTGCAGGAACCTGGCATAGCACTCCGGGCATCAGGCAGGCTAAGAAAGCTTGCATCGGCATGAGCAAAAACAACCGCCGTATCCTAACGGGCTTCCTAATTCCTAGATATAATTTTGCTGGGTAACACCAATCCACCGACACTTTTTAACGGAAGCGACGATTTTGACTGGAAAATTATATATATATATGTATATATCAAACAAATAAATAGCCTAATTATCTAAGTATGTTTCGTTAAAATTTATATGTAAATTAAGTAAATGATTTTTATTAGTCTATTAGTCTATTAGTCTATTCTTATGTAGTATCGCAATTTTGTTATTTTCATCTGTTAGCGTACAGTTATTCCTATTATCTATTTTTATTACCTTAAATGAGCCCATGTATAATTTATCTAACTTATGTCTTGCATTATTTTCTAAAAGAACTAAATCTCCTATATCTAAATCGATTTATTCAGGTTATTATCGTACTGCCGTTTTTGGGCTACCGTTGACTGTTCTAACATGTGCCTAGCACTATTTTGTGCTACCTGTCGTCTGTATTTAACCTACTTGTCACATGCGTCCATATTATAAAGGGGGTCTATTTCAGGTTGCTGTAAGAAATCTACCGTATTTGGTATCTTTCCAAATTCTTATTCGAACGGACAGTAACCAGCACTATCGAGGGTGTGGTATTGTAACAATACGTACAAAATTAAACCCATTCATCCCAATAATTTTTTTCGAGGGATATGTATGATCTTATATATTAATTTAATGTTCTGTGTACACGTTCATCAGATCCTAATGTTTTATGACGATAGGCAATAGAGTTGACCTTTTCTATCTTTAGGAGATTGCAAAATTCTTGGAATAATTGGTTCATGTATACCACATCCGTTCGAATTTTCTTCATGAGTCCGTATGTCAGAATAAATCCATTAAATATTCCTTTAGCCACCGCTTTGGCACTCTTATTGTGGACTGGTATTGTAACCAAGTAGTGTTGTGTTACTCATACATGAGGCAATACAAATGTCCCATACATCTGATCAAAATGTCCCAACACCTCAAAACGAGAATTTGTACCACCTCTTAAATTTGTCACATGGAGCATGGAGGAACACAAAACAAAATTTTGTGACAATAATACATTTCTCTTGGTTGATAAAAAGAGAAGAGAGATCATAAAATGTAAACAAACACACTTGCATTCGCATGATCCATATTTCAATTATCCATAAAGGCTCACTCTCAAACTCATTCAACGTACGCTTTCTCTCTGAACTCATTTTATGAGAAACACAGAGAACAGAGTATAGATCCAAAAAGCGTCGCTTCACCATTAATTTGAGGATTTTCAGTGAGTGAGGCATTTTTAACTTCAATTGAGTTAGTGAGGAAAAGAAAAAGATTGAAGAATACCTCACTACCTCATAAATGGGGTAATACCTCATAAATGAGGTAATGAGGTATTTGAGATATTTGAGGTAAAGACCTCACTAACACTTTTGGATCTGCTCATTTGTAATTACATACGGTGGCATTTTTCTTATTTAATTACGTAAAAGATGCACCATATGGTAACATTTTTGTGAATTCGTAATAGGTATGTTGTATGTAAGATATCAGTATTGTTGCATTTCAATAATGCATGCCTCATTCCCTTTCCTCATACCATTGTACAATATATTATTTCAGATGCAAACCTCAATTGAGGTGAAATACAGAAGAAAACTCATTTGAGCTTTGAGGAGAATTGAAATTTGGTGCAACACGAACACCTCATTTGAGGTGGTACATTGTCCCACTTCAAATTTCCAAATGAGTACCTCATACAAACTCATTTTAAATTCGTGTCCTACCCAACACTATAACCAAGTACTTAGTTAAGTCACACACTATCGTGATTGTGTATTCGCTACCCTTTTCAGTTTTTGGTAATGGGCCAATAGTGTCAATTAATACCGTGTCATAGCACTTATAGGTGTTGGAGTAAGGACCAAGGCATCCTTGATCACACGCCTTGACATATATGTTTTGTCTGGTCATGTTTTTCCAGTTGAAGTATTTTCTTACCTTATTAGTAAGCCTCGTGATTCCTGGGTGTCATTTGGACTTCGAATCCGAAGATTGCAGGTTCGTGTCCTGTCACGGCCGCTATGTAGCGTAGTTTAAATCGTCAGAGAATTTTTATTGAAAGTCTTAATTAAATGGAAATGTGTAGTGTATACTCTTGAATCTTTATTCGCTTAAAGAAAAATGTCTTTTAACGTTTGTGTGACTCAACTCTACATTTTAGTGGAGTCATCACAAACGAGGGAAGCGTAGTATGCTGATATGGGCATTCCACATTCCAAGTTTTGCATCGCAATATGACACCCGGAAGTCTAGATAGGCATCTCAACACAGACAAGAGAGTTAACAAGTCGCCTCAACATTTTTCAACATCGCGTACAAGTATATTGTTTGGGTCCTTGTGGTATCAAGCCTCTGAAAGCCGATGATCAATTAATTTATCAAACTTAGACAGATTAAAGAAAGGATAAGTCTAAATCGAAACTCACCATCATCTTGCATCGATTTCAAAGTGTGTCTTTGTCGATGACAAAGGAGACATCAAGGTCAAACCTATATTATAAGTTGATTCAGACAAGGCGACGCAGGTAACGGGTGATTTTTTAAGAGGTTTAGAACTTTTTTAAAAAAAAAAAACACAAAAAATTCGAAAAAATGAATGAAATATTTATTTGAATCGATAGTTTGAACCTTGCAATTTAATGTTTAAAGATAATTTCATGCAAATGTTGACCGCGGCTGCGTCTCAGGTAGCCCATCCGCTGAGTCCAATTTTGGCATACTCTTTCACACATATCGGCCGGTATCTCACGAATGAATGCATGGATGTTGGCTTCCAGTGCGTCAATCGAAGCGGGCTTGTCCCTATACACATTAGCCTTGGCATACCCCCACAAAAAATAATCTAATGGTGTCAAATCGCACGATCTAGGCGGCCAATTGACCGGCCCGAAAGGTGAAATTAACTGTTCACCAAACTCGCCTCGCAATTGCGCCATTGTTTCGCGTGCTGTGTGGCATGTGGCACCGTCTTGTTGAAACCACATATCATGCAAGTCAAGAACTTCCATTTCGGGCAAAAAAAAGTTTGTTATCATCGCTCGGTAGCGTTCACCATTGACAGTAACGCTGCGATTCGCATCATCTTTGAAGAAATATGGCCCAATAATGCCGCCGGCCCATAAACCGCACCAAACAGTGGCTTTTTCGGGATGCATTGGTAGCTGTTGCAATGCTTCTGGCTGATCTTCACTCCAAATGCGGCAATTTTGCTTATTTACGTACCCATATATATTATATACCTGTCTACTTTAAATAATTTATCATAATCCTTAATCATGACCTTTGCCAATAAAACATAGGAAAAAACACACATAGCTACCTAATTATTTCACATTTCCATACACATTCTTTCCACATTGTTGTCTTCATAAGATACTCCATCCCCATCGTCATCAGTATTATCGCGCTAAAAGTACGTTAGCCCTACCACACGCACCATACAACTAGCTATATGCAATGCTACATATATCAGGCAAAATGAACTCGATCTCGATTTCCTCATCGATTTCATTTGCTATTTTTCTTCCTCCTCTGCAACATGTTTGTGTATCTTGCAAACACCAATCGACACAAAAAAGGTTTATAAGTTGACCAACTGCATTGGGACGCCATCTATTAGGAGTAAAAGTGTGAGGCATACGCTGTTCCAGGTCGGGGTATGAAATACACCATCTAGTAATAATGTGTCTATGAAGAAACTCAACAACAGCAAAACACAATAGTATAAGATGACAATGATTAATCAATCAATGATAACAATGAACTGATTACGAGCGTACATGTACTCAATTTTGAATTGCGAGAGCAAACACAAATGTGATACATAAACACAACTAGAAGTAGAAAGCTACCCCCAACGTTTGATGATAGTCGTTGTATTCTGATTTAAAATTGTATTGTGCTTATTTGTTAATTAAAGCTGCATCTTTAGTAATTTATTCTATTGGTGCCATTGTAAAGAGATTTAAATAAATTGAACTGCACAGTTAAAAGCGATAAACTAGGTCCCTTATTTTTAAATTGCATTTAGTAGTACGATTATAAAGACTTTGAGATGAAACAATCTTTCTATGCACAGGTTTTGTTATAGTGGTTTACTTAATTACTCTTTGGTTACAGAGCAAAAGGCGTCCCCGCTGATGTATTAAGAGCAGATAAGGTCAATAACAACAAGGGTTCCTAACCATGAATTCTTACTTGAAACATATTATTGATGTGGTACTTATTTTAAGAACAATTGGTTTTCCTTTGCACAGTACCAGTTAATACACGCAATTTAAGGGCGCGCTATTGCTATTCATACAACGTTATTCAGTTTTCAGATAATCAATTTGAAGGAAATATAAGGGTTGCTTTACGTTTTGCTGTCATATTTAATCTAACATATATACTCCTTATAGTCACCATTCAATCATTGTTTCTATAGATGCACTCAGTTTATTGCCCGGTGGCCCTTGACAAAAAAAAGTAACGTGATTGTGAAATTTATAATTTTTTTTCTAAATCGACGTTTAAAAGTTATAACAACAAAAGAAGCCATATTTTCTACTAGGGTTAACAAGGCGAAAACATGTTTAACTAAATCAATTATTATTAAAAAAAAAAGCAATAATGTTCTACCGTTATCGCAAAAATTATTAATTTAAGAGTAATTTTAAGGAAGATTAATGCTCTTCCAGAAACTCTCCACTATTCACTAACCTACCACAGGCACCAACAACCGCAGTGTTGCCAGTATCGCGACAGAATCATACCAAGGACGTAGCCGTAGAAATCACTATAGGGTACCTGCCACCCAATTGGTATGATAATTATTGAGTATAGAGGAATAGAGTTTCAGAAGATGCACATAAGAAAACCTTTTTTATAGACTTCAAAGACGAATATAATGGCATTCATAGCCAGAAGCTCTATATGGCATGTCCGAATTCATGATCCTGGCAAAACTGATTCAACTGTGTAGTTTGACACTGGAAAGAATGCGCTGCAACGTGTTCCTCAGGACTATTTCAAACATGCACCGGATTTCGCGCAAGGAAATCATGTGACTTCTTCAGTCTCGTTCTGGAGCAGATAGGGCAGCTGTCAACACGAAATGGACTATCTTCAATAGGTCTGTTAACTACTGGGCGTATTCAGACGATATTGACATTATCGGTCACAGGTACAAGCTTTCAAGGCGATTGAAGAACAGTTGAAATCTGTTTGCTTTGAAGTAAACGACAACTAGACTAAGTACATGCTCTCAACAAACAAACAAACCAGCAGCTGTCCTCCACCTAGAACAAAACATCATTATTGATAGCAACAATTTCAAGGTATGTAAGGAGTTCATCTACCTTGAAGTAAACATAAACTCTACAAACGATACCCTTGTGGTGATCCGACGAAAAATAACCCTAGGAAGCCGAACTCCTAGCTCGAAGGAAGAATTGTTTGGTTTATGTCGCCGAGTGCTGAACGATAAGCAGAAAAGGGAGTGCTAATGCTGAACTCCTTCAAGAGAGAAAAATTCTTCGGTAGATTTTCGATCCTGTATACGAGGAGGGCAAATGGAGGATAGAAACGACCGCGAACTCTATGAGCGGTACCAAGATGTGATGTGGAAGGCTGAGTCTTCAATGGTCGGGAGTAACTAAGTAAGCGTTTGCTGGTTCAGTGTAAGAATTTACAAAAAATATATAAAAAATTCTGATGGATTTTTGCTCATGAACTACGCCAAAAACAGTTTCAGAAAGGGATCAGAAATAAGCATAACAGAATACAAGCAGTATTGTCAAAATCTACTAAATCCGGAATTGCAAGCTGAACCTGTGCAATGGGCTGAACCCCTTTGTGATCTAGACATGGAAATAACAAAGTGCGAAATTCAAAATATGCTAAAAAATGTCAAAGAAAATAAAGCACCTGGAGAAGATCGTTTGTCATATGAATTGTTTATAAATGCTCTAAATAATTAAGCTGTTGGCTAAAGGATTCACTGATATGTTGAACAAGGGAAAAGTGGACTAAAGTTTTTTAACAAAAAATTATTTTCCCATATTCAAGAAAGGAAATACAAAAGTGGGAAACTATAGAGGAATTTTTTTCATGAACTGCGTGACAGAGATATTGGTGGGAGTTATCCACGGCAGACTATCTAAATGGGAAAGGAAACACAAAATTCTGAATGAATTGCAGGCTGGGTTAAGAGAGAATTATTTAACGGCGGACAAAATTTATATAGCATAATCAGAATAAAAAATAGTGAAAAAAAAAAAAGTTTATGGCTTTTTTGTAGATGGTATCGACAGAAGATCTACAAATTGAGTAACATGGGGTGTCATCAAAGTTTTTGGCTCTAATTAAAAGTTTGTACACAAACACAGTTTCATCTGTATGGGATGTTGAAAACGAGTTATTTAAATACCGCGATGGGAGTAAAGCAAGGATACTTACTTAGCCCGCTGTTGTTTGCACTAATGTTGACCGATCTACACAAATGCTTGGGGGTGGACTTCGCTTAAATGGTTTTCTTGTTCGATTATTAATGTATGCTGATGATATTGTTACATTAGCTGAAGACATATCCGTGCTACAAACAAGTCATGATAAGGAAGTTGGAAGAATACTGCAAAATCTGAAATTTCACAATCAACCTAGATATATCCAAAATTATGATTTTTGGCAAAGGCAGATCAGATAACGAAACATGGTATTTCAACGTATCTAGGAATGATTATAACAACGGGACTTTCGTTAGTGGAATAGCTTAAAGAAAGAGAAGCAAATGCAAAACAAATTCTTAAATAGCATCCGGAAAAATTTCATCGGAAAGAAGGAGGTAAAGCTCTCAGCGAAGTTAAAATTATTCAACGCTGTGTCGAGAATTTTTGATATGCGTCTCATGTTTGAGGGTTTTTCAAACTTCGACGCCGTAAATAAATTGCACCGATATTTTATTAAAAGAATATTTAGTTCGCCTGATTTCATCCCAAATTACATACTTAGCCTAGATACAGGAGTCCCATTTGTACACATTAAGACTACATATGGAATATGTTAAAAAAAATAAACTTTTTAAATATGAAGTCACAAATTCTTGTAAAACTAGACAGGGAACGAGTGAAAGTTGTCGCGTATGCCAATGACGTGGCGATACTAGTGTCAGGGAAGTTTCCATCCGTGATTAGCGAAATCATGGGGGCCGCTGTAAAAAAGGTAAACACCTGGCGGCAACCCAAGCAAAACTGAACTGATGCTGTTCACTCCAAAACCAAAATACCCGATTTTACCTGCGGCGAAACCTTTGGAAAGAAGTGGGGACTTCAACCAAAGATAACCTTGTCGATGTACACTCGTAAGGTGGCCTGCGTTGGGTAAAGGCTACAACCTTACAAAATTTAAAAAGAACAGACAGTATAGGCACCAGTATAGGCACCACGGGTGCAATGAAGTCGTCCCCAACGGATGCCCTCACTGTGCTCCTGTATCTATTACCTCTCGACCTACACACCAAAGATACTGCACTATGCAGCGCTATAAGACTCAGGGAGTCTGGGTGCTGGAGTGCAAGGCCGTAAGGCAACATTCTGGACTCGTTACCAAACGGCATAGTCACGTTTTCAAAAGATTATATCACACCACAACTAAATTTCGAAAAAGGCTTCCAGGTAAGCTTCCCTTCCAGAGCTCAGTGGAAGAGAAACGAAGTAGTGCAGGGTTTCAACACGGTCATATACACTGACGAATCTAAGATGAACTGTGGTGTGGGGGCCGGGGTCTACTCAGAATCACAGAATATATCAGAATCATATCGTTTGCCGGATTTTGTCTGAATTACTGGCTATCCGAGAAGCTACGCGCATTTAGGATGTGACAAAACGCACAAACAAAATATTGCTTTCCTTATAGATAGCCAAGCCGCCATCAAAGCCATCAATTCGGCTACCATATCCTCTAAGCTGGTGCAGGAGTGCCGGAACGAGCTTGCCCGTCTGTGCGAACGTTTCAGTGTCACACTTCTCTGGGTACCAGGGCATAGTGACATAAAGGGTAACGAGCGTGCACAGATGAGCCGGCCAGACGGGGTTCAGCTCTACACAGCTCACTCGCGGCAAGGGTCCACGTTCCACTAGGAGTGGTCAAGGGACAAATTCATTCACTTTTCCTGCAGAAAGCCAATCTCCAATGGAGGGGGTTGACAAACTGCGTCATATCAAGGAAGATACGGCCTACACCTACCTACTTACCTATGAAGTCACTCGGTTGCCCCACATACTCCAAAAGAGATAATAGAGACAAATATATACCGTATTGAGGAAAAAGAGGGTATAAGTTGGACTCATTTCAAGAAGGCGCTTGGAAATCCAAAATCGATACAACTCTAGAGACATTTAGAAAGAACCAAATCCAAAAAAAAAACTGCGGGATTCACAAACAAGTTCTCATGGAATTAATAATTAACTGAAGCATTCAATTGGTCCCACTCGATGATGCATAGGGCAGGCTATTGATAATGTGGACTTATAAAACGCGTGCTGGTATTTTAGGTCTTAATGCAAACAAATTGGGAGGGAAAACGCAGAAACTGCACTACATGTAATTTACGTGAGGAAGAAACTGTTCTTCACTTCGTTGGAAAATGCCCGATTCTTAGGACCTTTCGAAGATGTGTTTTCGGAAAACCGTTTTTGGAGGAGGACGATATCACCAATATACCCAACGGAGAAACTGAAGGTACTGGAAGGCACACAAATACATTGTAGGTGCATTTTTCTATCGAAAAAACCTCGATAAATGAGCACAACTAATAAATAAACATTTATTTTATAGACCTTTCGGTCTATTGTACCCCCTGCTTACGCCTCAGAGAGGTATGTTCTCTCATAAGAGTCCCCTCACAGTATGTTACCTTTCGGAACCATTTTAGATTTTCTTGTACTCTTCTTTCTCCTTGGCGGAAAGAAATCTGTCCTATAGCACTCTCTCCAGTCCAGTTCCCTTTAAAATCTAAGGATGAGATTTGGTACTTGCCTAAGTATTAAGTATTACAATCTTTTGTGGGTGTGCCCCACAAGATCCCGGCAAGTGTTCTGGGATTTTACTGGACACATCGCAGAATCTGCAGAGACCTTCTTCAGATATACTCAGTCTCCTAAGGTGTTCCTTGAGCCTACAGTGCCCCATTAGGAAGCCCGTTAGGATACAGAGGTTATTTTTGCTCATGCCGATGCAAGCTTGGAATCTTTTCCGGTTGTATTGCCCCAGAATGCCTTGAGTGTTATGCCATGTTCTTGCCCTGTTTTCTTTCTCTAGTTTCCTAAATTCTTCTTTGAGGGTGTGATCCCCTATTCCGCAGAATGGTTCAGGACCTATGAAAGTTTCTGATGCTCCCTTTCTTACTAAGGAGTGGGCCACTTCATTCCCCTCTATTCCTACGTGGCCAGGCACCCAGCAGGGGGTTATTTTATTTCTCCTACCAAGTTCATTAAGTTTTTCTAGGCATTCCCATACAAGTTTAGATTTAATGATGTAGGAATTAAGTGCCATTATAGCAGCGTGGCTGTCTGACATTATAGCTATAGCTATATCACAGGTGACTTTGATTCTGTCGAGGTTGATTTGGACACACCTGTCTATGGCGTAGATTTCAGCCTGGAAGATGCTGGTACTTTTGCCCATTTGTTCGGAATATTTGGTTCCAGGCCCAAAAACACCCGCCGCAGTTCCCTCATCAGTTCTCGACCCATCTGTGTACCACTTTGTTGTATGATTGCTCAGTCTGTGAATTGTGGACTCATTGTTCCAGTTCTTCTTATTGCCGAGCTTAGTAGCAAAGTTATTTTGGAAATTAAATCTTTTGATGATGTCTTCTCTAGGAAAGGCCAATAATGGTTGTTTTTTTGAGTAGTACGTCAAACTGTCTCAGTGTGATACACTTTCCTCTTCCTATCCCTTCCTTGGCTATTCTTAGGATCCTTTTACTTGCACATTCCTCAACCACGAGATGCAGCGGAGTTAGTTCTAATAGCACCTGCATGGCATGCCAGTCTTTGCAATTTATTGGATGTCTTCCTTATGGTGGATAGACTGGTTCTTTTTGCCCATGCAATCGCTCCATACGTGATCATTGGTCTCACAATAGCAGTATGCATCCATCTGAGGATGGTCGGGCTACATCCCCAGCATTTGCCAGCTAGGCCCCGGCAAATCATTAAAGCCCGTGTTGCTTTTCTGGTTATCTCTTTTGTTTGTTCTTTCCAGACGAGTTTGCTGTCCAGGCTTAGTCCCAGATATTTAACTTCATTGACTGATGTCAGTCGTTCAAATTTTCTTTTCCTCTTGAATGGTACTATTGTAGTTGTTTGGTATATGAACAATGGAAGAATATTTGAAATGCCTATACAATCAATACATATTCCCGTAATTCCATAATAATTTACTTCTATATATATACTTTAGTTGGAATTAATCTGCACCTTCCTAACAAAAGCTGTCACGGGTTGGTACTCCAAAGTTTTTCTTCTTTGACTTATATTTTAAATAAAAGCTTTTAGAACATAATAATAGTTGGCGCAACAGGTCCGTAAGGACCCAAGGCCTAGCTTCTCACAACCATTCGTTTTGTGTGAGTTTCATTTTTGGAACGAATGGAAGGGATCTACAATTTTATGCCGATTCCAAACGGCTAATTCAGAAGCTCTAAAGACAGTTATACTCTCGGATGTTTGTCAGACGTTCGCGAGAGGTTGCGCAGTGGAAAAAACCCTAAGTTGGAATTTGGGTTTTTGCGGGATTCGAACCTGGGACCCCTCGCTTAGTAGTCCAACACACTAACCACTAAGCCACTGCGCCTACATACTCTTTTTTATTTATTATCTTTGGAGAACATGTATGCAAATAAAATTTCTAAAAATGCAATCATACTATTTATGAACATAGTAACGGGTTTGACTTACCTGAACTTGAAACATGGTAACTGAATCGTCTAGCATCTGTATTCTCACTGCCAACTTCTTACCACCACGGTGTCTCGGCGTCGACGTTGTTCCATCGACTCCAGATGGAGTGCTCAGCGAATGCGTCATACGACCGCCTGAAACTCCACCACTTACGGTTGCAGGTCCCATTTCAGCTACAGACATTTTATTTTTTTCTTTGTAATATGTGTTTTTCCTTTCAAATGGCTTAGGTCCTCCGAATGGTGTGCTTAAAATAGCTAGCTTTAATCGAGTTTGTTATATTCCTTTTTGGTTAGTTTGACATTTATCAAGATGTACAAATTCTATTTATGTACTATTTTTGGAAAGTTGAAAGGACTTATAAATATTTTCGAACTAAATTAGAGTGTATTTGGCGATTGTCGTTGTACCACGGCAACGAATTTTGCTTCAGTGTCAAAATATGGCCATCTGAAAGACAAGAAAATATGATTTATATTTGTTCGTTCTTAAAAATAAATGTTTATAAGAAAAGTAACATTCAGTCATAGGAGCAATAGCGGAGGCAATATTGAAAAATAAAAAAACCACACCTCGACACATATCTTAAAAACCATGTACAGATGCTGAATATGAATTCAGCATATACACTTTCAGTTTAAGTTAATCTGATTCGAACGAATAAACAGCGAAATTATTGACTCGACCGATTATTTATCGAACCCAAACCAACGACAATGAAAAAAAACAGCGAATCGAATATTCCTCCAGGGAAAGCACCAAAAAACAACAAAGATTAAATTTCCTCAGCGATCGGCGATTTATTTGGTTGCTTACTCTTTGATGTCCAAAATCCAAAAAAGAGGAATTAACATGATACAAATTAGAGAGCGTTTACAATTGATCATAAACAGCAATCGGTACATAGTTGTATCCGATAACAATAGAAAAGAAGAAACAAAATAACAACAAGAAAGGCTAATAGAAAAAATAGGGCAATAGTACATTATTTCACTGACGGTAGGAAGCGCAGTTGTGTTACAACACAAAACCAAAAAAATGTGATACTAATCATAATCATCCCGGCACCCCTGAAAGAATTTCAGGATACTGGTAGCAGGGCCAATTTCGATATTGGTCTAACAAAGGTTCCTGTACTCGTCTTGAAGGTGGCTACGCGAACAAGTTGATCTGACCCCGGTTGAACGGCTTCGACTTTTCCTAGGATAGACTTGGTAGGGGGCAGATTAGGTTCCTTTATGATGACGATATCTCCAGGTTTGAGATTTGGTTTCCGTTGTTGCCATTTGGGTCGCTCTTGTAGGGTCGTGATGTACTCGGTACTCCATCTCTTCCAAAATCCTTGCGTCATATTTTGAAGGTAATTCCAACGTTAAAGTCGATTTATTAGCGTGTCCGTATGGTTCGGTTCGGGAATCGCTGTCAAAGGTTGACCTATTAAAAAGTGAAAGGGGGTTAGAGGATTTAAATCACTATCTGATAGGCAACATAAAGGTCGGGAGTTAAGAATAAATTGCTTCAATCTGACAAGTTACTGTGGTGAGTTCCTCAAAGGTTAATGTTGATGACCCAATAACACGGCGAAGGTGAAGCTTAACCGACTTGACACCAGCCTCCCACAATCCACCAAAGTGGAGAGCTGATGGCGGAATGAAGAGCCAAACGATTCCATCCTTTGCGCGAGATGAAGTGATGACGTCGTTATGTGATTGAGACACCACGACCTGGTGCATTTCATTTAGACAGCGCCGTGCACCGTGGAAGTTGGTACCATTGTCACTGTAGATGTTCCTGCAGATTCCTCGACGAGAAACGAAACGGCGTAGAGCGGCTAGAAAGGCATCGGTTGTGAGATCACTCACTACCTCAAGATGTATAGCTTTGGTGCACATGCAGACGAACAATGCTATGTACGCCTCGGAGTATTTAGGATTGCGCCCGCGAGAGAGTTTTATTGTCAGGGGGCCAGCATAGTCACATCCTGTGTTGGAAAACGGTGGACTTGGCTGTATACGTTGCTCTGGCAGATCCCCCATCAGTTGGGTACTAGTTAACCGTCGTTGAAAGAAGCAAGGCTTACATATGTGAATAACCCTTCGAATTAAGTTGCGGCTACCCAAAATCCAAAACTGCTGGCGGACAATAGCGAAAGTCTCCGAAAGGCCAAATACCTTTCATGAGTGGCCTTCACTATAAGAAAAGAGATATTATTGTCTTTTGGCAGGAGAATAGGATGTTTGATATTATAGGCGACAGTTGCGTGTCTTATACGCCCTCCAACACGAAGAATTCCATCGGTGTCCAGGAACGGAGAGTATTTCCATAACTTGGATTTATCGGAAAGACATTGCTTAGTTTGAAGGTCGTTAATATCGTCGAAAAACGATTTGCCTTGCACGAACTTGTATATAAATGCCTTTGCAGCATGAAACTCCTTGAATCTCAAACCATGGCTAATACGAAGCGACGACCGCGATCGCCAATTTTGAATAAAACGAAAACAGAGTGTGACTACTCTTACCAGACGATACCACGACGATATTTTATCGATTAGCGATTGGATTATACTCGTATCGGCCGATGTAATCAAGACATATCTTGGAAGGGGTCGATTTTCAGATTTGACAGGATCACTGTCAGCTACTTGGGGAGAAATACACCATGAGGAGTTAGGCCACTGTTCTTCAGCTTCCGACAACCAAGGTGGACCGGTCCACAACAAATGATGGTTCACAAGGTTCGTAGGCGATACACCGCGCGACGCACAGTCGGCTGGATTCAGTTCCGATGCGACATAGCTCCACGAATGTCTAGGGATTGTTTCCAGTATTGTTGATGTTCGATTGGCAACAAATGTTGTCCAACGTCGAGGAGGTAATGAAAGCCAGTGCAATACTATTTCTGAATCGCACCATGCGGTTACCTTTATTGGCACTGAATTAAGCGGTTTTAAAGGAGCCACCTTCGTTTTCGCAGCGAAAATGATAACCTTGAAGTTACCCGTTGTTCCCTTCGATCGAGCATAAACTACGGCTGAATACGCTAATGACGAGGCATCCGAAAAGCCATGCAATTCGAGGGTTTCAGATGATGAAAACGCATTTCGTGGAATACAAATTTGTTGAATACACGGCAAACTATTGCGATAGCCCATGCAACGGGTAGCTATTTCAGATGGAATGGGGTCATCCCAAGCCAGTGCTAGTTCAGATGACCAGAGATCCTGAAACATCATCTTGAAGAGGACAACTGAAGGTGCTAGGAAGCCTAGGGGATCGAATATCCTAGCTATCTCCGAAAGCAAGATTCTCCTGGTGACCTAAGAGGTTGGTTTTGGTTGGGTTAAGCGAAACGAGAACGTATCAGAGGACGGGTTCCAGTACATTCAGAGGACTTTAATTGTAGATTGTGAATGTTCTGTATCAAATAACGAATACTCGCAATCCTCCGGTGGTAGTTAAGCTAATAGGCTCCAGCAGTTAGAGCTCCATTTCCGAAGTTTTATGTTTGCTATCGATAGAAGATTTATGAGCTCGGATTGTAATTCAAACAGATGATCAATTGAGTTCGTTCCTGTCATAATATCATCGACGTATACATCAGATAATAGGATTCGAGCAGCCTTTGGGTGGCTTTCCTTATAATCGTCTGCGAGTTGTTGTAAAACACGAACTGCAAGAAACGGAGCGGAAGCTGTTCCGTATGTTACAGTTTTGAAACGGTAGTGCTTTAAATCGTCTGTAGGAGATTGACGCCACACAATACGCTGGAAACATTTTGACAATGTCAGCAGTGAAAACATACTGCTGTTGCCTGAAACGTAGGCAAACACCGATTAGGTCACGCTGAATAGGTGGACCAAGCAGAAGCTGACTATTTAGGATCGGCTACTGAACCGTCAAACACTACGCGGAGTTTAGTAGATGAGCTGTCAAGCTTAAAAACCGCATGATGTGGCAAGTAGAATAGCTTTTCGGTGACTGTTCCGATATCCTTGGATGGAATGAGTTCCATATGACCGAGGTCAAGGTACACTTGCATGAACTGCATGATGTTACACTGGCTATATAGTTCTGAGTTAACACGAAGTCGTCGTTCCATTGCATGCATTCGAGAAACGGCAGCAGAAAGAGTATTTCCAAAGGTTGGATTGGGAGTTTTAAACATAAGAGGGACAACATATCTTCCATCTTGCGAGCGAGAGACGTTCTCTCGAAATTGAACCTCAGCAGGATCGTCACAATCTTTTAACGCATGAGACTGAACTTCATCTAATTCCCAGAAACGTTGCAATTATGTATCAGTATCAATGGTGGAATGCAAAACAGATAAGGCAGTACAAGAACTATCGATAAGTTCACCAGTTATGACCCAACCGAAAGAAGTGTTTTGAGCCAATGGCTTTCCCTGTGGCCCATGATCTTGTTCTGCCTTAACGATTGACCAAACCTTATCAGCCCCAAGCAGAACATCAATAGTTTTGCAGATGTTGAAATGCGGATCTGCAAAATCAAGACCTTGAATGTGGTTCCATGCTGATGCATCAAAGGATTGACTGGGTAGGTCCGATGTTATTTTTCCCAAAATGAGCGCGTCAAGAGATAATTGAGAAGAGTTGAACCACAAAACCAGACTTATTGAGATACGTCCCTTGGTATGTCCTGCGACTGTTGATGATAAACCTAGGAGCGGAATTCTAGAATGTTGGCGAGGAAGTCCTAGTCGCTGAGCTAACGACTCCGTTACAAATGAGGACTGTGATCCCGTATTTAGCAACACCCGACAATAAATAAGTTGTCCCTGGTTGTCTTGAACCTTAGCGCGAATTGTTGGAAGTATGGTTTGCTGGCGAAGGCTAAGCGAATGGTTCGTAAATAAAGGGGTAACTGAACTACAGTGGGGTTGGGGTGAATCACTATTTCTCCGAGTCGACGGCGATGGATCTACGGACGACAATGAACCGAGAGAATAATTCGGAGTTGTAGATGAATTAGTGGTCGAATCTTCAGAATGAACCAACGAATGGTGCCGTGATTTACACACGCGGCAGCGAAATGTGGACCTACATCTGTTAGCTGAGTGTCCAACGCGAAGACAATTAAAACACAGCGAATTTTCCCTACGAATGTCCGACGTAATAAGATGTTCAGCCCGATAAACGCAGCGCGTTATGATAAAATATGATCCCCTTTGCATTTGGGACAACGCGAACTGGTTCCCCGAGTTTCAGCAACGTGAGCACGTATCGACGTGACAACAATTCATCTATTGTGCAGTCATCGCGCGACCCTACCTCCTTTGCCCATTCACGTTTAGTGTCCTCGTCGAGCTTGTTCAAAAGGATGTAAATTATCCATGGGTCACGATCTTCTTTATCTGCCGCATGAAGTCCCCGAAGAACCTCATCAGCACCGTCGGTTATTTTGCGCAAGATTTGAGCATTTGGAGTGGTCAGAGCGGGTAACGACATACACGTTTGAATTAATGAATGGACAAGTAGGTTTTCACGATTATACCGCCTTTCGAGCCTTTCCTAAGCCTCAAAATAGTTGGACTCGGAAACCGGGATATGTTTAACTAGATCAGCCGCTTCATCTTTCAAAAAAGATTTGAGGTAGTAGAATTTTTGAGTCGCAGTAAGACTTGGTTTATTGTCCACCGAACCCATAAAGGTATCGCGAAATGAGGGCCAATCTTAGAGTCACCGTAATATTCGGGAGCGTAACGTTCGAGCACGTATTGGATGGCGAGTTCAATTGCTTGAGAAATTTGGACTGCTGGTTTGCAAGCTCCTCAAATATATGCGTCTGTTTCAGATTGTCTGTCCCAAATAGCTTTAGTAAGTAAAGCATTAGTTGCAAAATACGTGGCTTCATATTTCCCAAAATCTTCTTCTAATGCTTGAAGTGCCGCAATATTTGTTTCGTCTGTTTCTTTTAAACATTCGTTATGGAAACCCGCAAAATCGACCCACTCCTTCTCTAATTTGTTAAGCCGAACTTCGAGCAATTCAGAAGTAACTTCACTATGTATAGTTGTTGCAAATTCGGATTGACGAGTTAAACGAGACTTTGCATTTCCTCAATTGCCTAGAAGTCATTTTAAGTTCGACTATACTTTTTGGAAAGAAAAACTGAGTGAAGGGTTATTCCAATAAACAGCGAATTTTGTGCTTGAATTTTAAATTTTAAAGCAGGTTTTTCCAAAACTATGAACAGAAATAACTTTACTTAAAAATAATATAAAGGAATAGATTTTTGACTTTCGAAGCTCATATAATAATTTATTGTAAAACAACGGCAATATTGTTTTTTAAGATCTGATTTCATTTTAAGTATTCTTTTTTAATTGCCCCTCCTGTAAAACAGCAAAGGAAATACTACAATATTCTATTGGTAAAGGGTGATTTTTTAAGAGGTTTAGAACTTTTTAAAAAAAAAAAACACAAAAAATTCGAAAAAATGAATGAAATATTTATTTGAATCGATAGTTTGAACCTTGCAATTTAATGTTCTGAGTCCAATTTTGGCATACTCTTTCACACATATCGGCCGGTAACTCACGAATGAATGCATGGATGTTGGCTTCCAGTGCGTCAATCGAAGCGGGCTTGTCCCTATACACATTAGCCTTGGCATACCCCCACAAAAAATAATCTAATGGTGTCAAATCGCACGATCTAGGCGGCCAATTGACCGGCCCGAAACGTGAAATTAACTGTTCACCAAACTCGCCTCGCAATTGCGCCATTGTTTCGCGTGCTGTGTGGCATGTGGCACCGTCTTGTTGAAACCACATATCATGCAAGTCAAGAACTTCCATTTCGGGCAAAAAAAAGTTTGTTATCATCGCTCGGTAGCGTTCACCATTGACAGTAACGCTGCGATTCGCATCATCTTTGAAGAAATATGGCCCAATAATGCCGCCGGACCATAAACCGCACCAAACAGTGGCTTTTTAGGGATGCATTGGTAGCTGTTGCAATGCTTCTGGCTGATCTTCACTCCAAATGTGGCAATTTTGCTTATTTACGTACCCATTCAACCAAAAATGAGCCTCATCGCTGAACACAATTTTTCGATAAAAAACGCGGATCCTCGGCCAGCTTTCCAAGAGCCCATTCACCAAAAATTCGGCGTTGTGGTAGGTCGGCTGGCTTTAGTTCTTGCACCAGCTGTATCTTAAAAGGCTTTACGCCCAAATCCTTCCGCAAAATTTTCCACGTAGTGCTGTAACAAAGGCCAAACTGCTGGGAACGGCGCCGAATCGACATTTCGCGGTCTTCTGTTACACTAGCTGATACGGCCGCAATATTTTCTTCACTACGCACAGTACGTAAACGTGTTGGTGGTTTAATGTCCAACAAAGTAAATTTGGTGCGAAATTTGGTCACAATCTTCCGAATAGACTGCTCAGAAGGTCGAGAATGCCGATCATAAAATGGAAGCAGCGCGCGATGAACATTTCGAACCGAGCACGAATTTTGATAGTAAAATTCAATAATTTGCAAGCGTTGTTCATTTGTAAGACGATCCATGGTTAAATTGCAAACCAAACTGAAGCTGTTTGACAGTGACACAAGGTACTAAACACACGTCAGCTGTCAAAACCAGTGTTGCCAAAACCAAACCAGCTAAAAAATCACCCTTTAGTATACAAATTTCGCATTTAATGATATGTTTTGATCAGTAAATATTCAATTCCCTTAAACATTTCGTAAGAAAATGAATATGAGTTACATTTGGCGCATATGATTTTCGTATCAGCATGCTATCTTCGCTCGCGTCTGACATGATGTTAGATTTTTGCCTGGCAGTTGTAAATAATTAATCAGACAGGTCTTAGTAAATGAATAGAAAAAAGTTCCCTATGTTATAATGAAGTTATCCACCATATTTTGTTGTGAGCTAGGGTATAGGCCACGGAGGCAACTTCGATGCAGAGGAAGAGGGCGCGGCACGCTTGCGGCTGCTCGGCTCAGCTCGTCGGACGGGGTAGTTCTTGCCCCCTCACCATACACCACCTGCTCAATACACATTTTGTTTCGTGCCGAAAGCAAACAAAAATAAAAAAAAGAAAGAAAGAAAGCTACGTTAATTCGACCGCGGACGGAACATGGACATGAAAATAAAAGGAGGAATTAAAAGGAGAGAAAATGAAAACGCTCAAGTACTTCTGCCAAAGCTAATGAGAGAGTACGGGAAAGTCACTCCGAAGCTTACCCTAACTAGCCTAATCTAATCTACTCTAACCTAAAATTCCAAATAAACCCTACTCTGGGCCTATTTTAACTTAAAACTAGCCTACAACTACTCTTCCATAACCGTACTTCCTTTCCCACGGTCTCTCAAAAGCAATGGTTCGTTAAGAGCCCGAGACATGCCTGATGTTGTTGGCAAAGGTTGGCCTGCCCTCCCTTCGTGTCATAAACACAACCAAATGCTACCACTCTGACCGATATTGCGAGTGGTAGCCCCAAAAAAATGCCTCCCAGTCACAATCTACGACCTCATCCGAGAAAAGTCGGTCGAAGTCCCGTTTAGTCGTCAAAGTCAGTGACGGTCATGTTCTGTCTCTGTCTACCCAATGAAGGACGGCCTGTCCATAGTTCACACACCGAACGCGAAAGAGATTTATGCGCACATAATTAATTAATATACCACCATTTAATAGAGAAGAAAAAAAAAACCATAATTTATTTAATCTAAGAAAGAGAATAAGATCTGCTCTTAATACTATACTAAACAAACTACTCCAATTCAAAATTCAAATCAATAACTTATTACTATTACTTACGGTTACCATTCGCGAAATAAGCACTAGTTGAAAAAAAAAGTTAGATGGCGGACCCTTTACAATACTGTGATAAAGCCCCATTTTGAATATTGTCCAACAATATTATTACTGGGGAATGAGGGTAGGTACGATAAGATTAATTGCAGAAACTACAAAATAAAGCTATGAGATCCATATTACTGTGCAATAGTTACACACCAATCAAGAATATGCTTGAAATGTTGAATTGGCTCAATATAAAACAAATATTATTTATAAACAAAATCAAAAATAACATACTACAACCATACCTTTTAAGAAACAACAATAATTTTAACCTAGAACTGTTTCATAATAATAAAACGCAAAAAATGTTATTTTATAATGGAAACAAATTTTAACAAATATAAACACGAAATATTGATTTTTTTGAGAAATAATTATTAAGATAAGTATAGCTATTAGGTATTAAAATTGTTAAATAGCTCATTTTGCTAAATAAAGATTATTCATTCATTGATTTATTTTCAAATAAGAAATAATGTTGAAATGTCAAAATAAAGCGCCAGCATCTGAAAACTGTAATTTGAATACATTTTTAATGCATTTTTTTATATTTCTACATTAATAAGGTTGGTGTGTACGCACTCCCTCCTATCGCAAATTGTTCTAATTGTTCGTAAAGCCTTTTTTTTTAAAGCCTTAAAAATGCAATAAAAAATGTACATAGTCTCATTAAGGCCAAAACAATCAAACGACATCGTCCCGACGCTCTTATCGGAGCTGTCAAAGAATGCATTCTATTCAAACAAAAATTGTGATAATATTATAATATTTAATAAAGTCAATTACCAATATACGAAAATTCAGCTTTGCTAAAATAATGTGATAGAATCTTCTTCACACTTTAATAGCCCAGCCCAACCTATACGCACCATTTCAAAATTGTTTTTCTTTTCTTTTCTAACTCATCAGTTCTTAGTCAAAATGTTTGGTTGGAATTAAAATGTTTACTCCTTTTCCTCCATGAATCTATTTAATTACTGAAGCTAAGTAGAATAAATAATAAATACCTCGACGAGATGTCGCTGGAATCTGAAATGCTTGAAATGAGAGAGAATTGAATTTTTGAAGGAACTTATTTTCAAAGCTGACACTTTTCCAGTTTAGTTTAGCTCGAGGGTACTTAAAAAAGCAAAAAATATAAATAACATTAAACAAAAATCCGTTGCAAACTAGCATTTCATCGATTTAAGTACCATCTGTAAGCTTTAACCACCAACGCCAAACTCGAGAAAGTATTTCAAACACGAGGAGTTCCTTCTTTAACGCATGTAATTGCCAAAAACTCATCTGCTAAGGCCAGCAGGTGTTTAACCGCAACGATAATATGCGTTTACTTTATATGAAACTACGTTTTATCGATTGAAACTAGAACGGAAGAATACCATGTTTACTAATTATAGAAAAACGCGCTATAGGGTGATGACATACAAAGTACAGCGCAGTAGTAAATACCTTAATCTTACCAACATCCTAACAATAAATATTACTTTCTTGGCTAACAGTTCTTCTCTCTGTGTGGAAAAAAATTGACACAATCCAGGTGCTACTTCGTGCGTAAAAAATATAAGTCTGCGCACAGTTTTCATAAGTGGTTTAGAAAAAAAAAAAAGTAGTCGAAGTGAATTTGTAAAAAAATTTGTTCCTTTAAACCAGAGTATATCCATCAATGAGTAGGGACACTCTCCACGTGTTTCTTATCAGTTTACAATTTGCAGTACACATACACGAGAAATAGACGGCACTAAAAGTGCTCTAGTAAAAGAGGGATGGAAGAGTAGTCGAACTATTTCAAAATGTGGTACAGGGTGTGACGTAAAGAAAAAAGCAAAATCAATTTGTAATATTTCTTATTGCACATTTTATATCTAATATATATTCACATGTGTGCTACACTTAAATATTTTTGTTTGTTGGTACATTTTTTGTTATTTTTATTGTACTGTTTTAGAATAAAGTAAACCCGTACTCGTACGTAAAATTTGATAAAAAAAATCCTTATTTTGATTTTTGCAACAATTGTAATGAAATTCATTTTTCAAAAAGTTAAAAATATTCTCCTCAAAATTATTTAGGTAGTACATATTTGGAAAACAAGAAATAAATTTTTGTTCAAGATTCTCTAACGAGTCTAAAAATTCTTGATTGGGCCGTGTCAATTTCGCATCTTCATATTCTTTAAAATCTGTAAAAATTGAGGAAACGTTAAGTTGCGGACTCAATTTTAACTCACACTTGTGGTTTAGGCGGTATTTTTTTAAAATATAACCTGCGAAATAGTAGAATGCCATTTTAAGCGCATCGTTGACTTTCCATACATGTCTTTCGAGAAATGTCTTTCGCAGATCCTGGAATCCTCCGAAATTGTTTCATGTATTAAGTGTTGTTTGTTTATGCTATTCAACCACTTCGCTTTTCTAAAAAATAAATAAGAAATACAACACAGATTTATATTCATTCTTGCCCGATCTATAACTTATATTGCTTACCTCTCACTTTTAACCGGTATTTTGAAATATTTAACTCCAACATTTTCTTTCTGCTCTCGCCCACACGCCAAACATTTAACATAATGTTTTCCCATTTATTTATTTAGAGTTCTTAAACTATGCAAACTTGCACTTCAACTTTCAATTTTCACTATTTTTAATTGTTTGCCACACGCACTGACACTGAACACCCTTTACTTCGTCAATTGATGGTAATGAACGACTGATAACAATCCAACTCCAGGTCGCCTTTAAAAATACGTGCGAAAAAAATGTAAACAATCCCCTCTGTGACCATCTGCTGTGAAATATTCTACCTAAAAAGTGCTGGCAATAAAACTTAAAGTCGTAAAATATGGTAACTAACGAAGTCGTAGCAAAGCAAAAGGGTTGAATTTCGTGATATAGAATAAAACATTTCTTTTTCATGTCCATAACAAAGACCATTTAATCAATAACCAATGGCAAAAACATAAAAATTGTTTTTTATAACAATTCTATGAAAGCAAAGCTGGTATACTGACATTCACTCCAGGTCGCCTTTAAAAATGCTTTATGAAAAAACCAGAGTATAAACCACAATCGTTTGTCGTACGCAGCAAGCCGCATGTAGTGGTACAGACAAAATGTGTTGTGTACCCTTTTTTTCTCAAGCAGTCGTTGTATACAGGAAAAAAGTATTCTTTCGACCTGCTTCCACTTATTCTACGATTTTTTCTGCATTTTGCTATGTGGTGGTAGCAAATACATATGTAGAGAGAGTGTCCCTACTCACTGATGGATATACTCTGCTTTAAACGTTCTCCAATAAATTTAATTGGAGCTGACTACTGGATACTTGCGTGGCCGACTAATGAAGCTGAAGGGGCTGACTACTGGTAAATCATACCCTTTTCACGTATTTTCTAAATAGTTTTCATTAGGTAGCTCATATTCTTAATAAGCTTAGTATTTTCCAATCTACAGACTTCAAACATTCAGAAGAACCAAATACTTTATTAAATACTTGAAGAATGGATTTTAAAGGACCAATCAAACTCAACAAAAAAGGTAAAGGGCTGACTACTGGTGCCATCACCCTATTTCAAAGACGATGTTTGAATATGATTCAAAAATACCATATAATCCCGAATGGAACAAAACTATTAAAGACATCAGACTTTGTCGCATAAATACCAGTCAATGCAGAACTTGATCAATCAGAGTCTCGCCCATTAAGTTAGAAGCGGTGTAAGAGTCTGTATACAAGAATTCACCGTTGATTCCTGCAATTACTACAAGTTGAGTAAAGCCAAAAAGATGTCTGTAACTGTTTACGTTGATGAACCAGATAAGAAAGCAGTGGGCCGCATAATGTTTATTGTATATTTTATTTAATGCAGATATAATATGAATCCTAGTAAGACACATGGTGTTGGTTTTAATTTAAAATGATACTACAGAAATATTGGCTATTGCTACGCAGATTTTTCAGTCGACCAAGACGAAGGGCCACCGTGTTATTTGCAACTATACTAACTTATTGCCTTGCTTCCTATTATCTCTTATTGAGAAACAAAATTGAAGTCCCTAGGTATGTGGCTTGCTTTGCTCGCGGCAAAGGCTAAAAACTGCAGTATGTCATTTTCGGACATTATTCCCTTTATAACGTCAGTTACAAAGAGAAAAGGGAGAAAAGCAGACTTCGAATTAAATTTTTAACACTCAGGAACATTTTTATAAAAGAATGCACATTGCACATATCTAATAACAACTAGTTAAGACGTTGACAATATTAACTGCAGTTGTTAGTCACGTATCATTAAATACATAGTATGTAGGCATGTATATAGAAAAATAACATTTTTTTAACCAATGCTTATTAGGTCGGTTGATACGAAATAAAATCAGTTATCTATCTTGTCTAATTTTTTATACATACCTATTTAAATAGTATTAATCACCCGACAATTTTTTTATAAAGCGAAAACACGTGTGTTTATCTTTATATGTTTAGATAAAGCGAAAACCTACCAAGCTGCAGAAATAGAAGTTATGGTAAATAAAATTTGTTGGTGCCTTTAATATGAGCACCTACAACCTATACAGAGGCTAAAATACGACAATATAAAAACAGGGTTGATAGGAGTGCCGAATATTTTATACTTGGCAAATAAACTACCGTTATCAGTGTTATTATTTTATAAAATATAATATAAAAAAATATATGTTATTTCCTGTCCTGTTCAAATTTCCAACTAGTCGGGAACATGCATATATTTAATATACATACACACAGCTAGCTAAATACTTATTGTATTTTAATACATGTTTACAAAATAAAATTCGTAGCTATCTCTGACGTAATTAAATATTGAAAAATATACTAAACCTTATCAGTGCATCGATACTGATAATAGCCTTAGTGGATTTGTACCTATTTGCAATCGACCCAAAAAAAAAAACAGTTATCAATATAAAGTCATTGATA
This sequence comes from Cheilosia grossa, assembly GCA_963082955.1. Lineage (NCBI taxonomy): Eukaryota > Metazoa > Arthropoda > Insecta > Diptera > Syrphidae > Cheilosia > Cheilosia grossa. The sequence goes on along the minus strand of OY720144.1, from coordinate 44,839,529 downwards.
AGATTTTGTTCCTTTCATTTTTCTCTGATGATCTGCGTGACCTAGTTTTGTATTTGGCCAATGGTTAGGTATGTACATAATTGTGTATTCCCAAAAACAAATCTTTAAAATATGATTTCCATGCACAAGAAATTCAATGACCTCAATCTTCTTGTCTACTTACGTTTTTTTATCATTATTGTTTTTGTGTGTGGAGCTATGTAAATTATCGATGACTTCCACTCAGTCCATTAGCACTTATGCAGTTTTGACTATTTTGTTTTAGTTAAAATGGTGACTCGTCAAATGTGTAGGCAGTTTGCACACACCCTTTTTAGAAATATTCAGGGGCAACTTTTTCCACGACAATACGTTAATATTTTATTAATATGTCCAGAAACACACGTAGCGAAAGTTCACTCAGCCACACATTAATTTTTAACTTGAATTACGATTTAATTAAATAATACTTGACAACACCACCCTGTAAGTGGAACTTTGTTATTGCAAAAAAAAAAAAATTAAATCTCTTTGATTTCACACTGATTTGCTGCATTTACAATATATTTCTCTCAGCAATTAAATTATGTACGTATGGTTTATTATTTATGGATATAGAAAGGATTTTTCGAGAAAAACGAAGAAGAATAATGGTTTTTAGTGAAAACATAAAAAGGAATGAGACGTACGAGAAAAAACTGATCAGCGAAAAAAAATACACTTAGACTAGAAGATCAGTCACTAAAACAAAAAAAATAGTTGCTGATGTTATTGGCGAATTTTTTATTAGTTCAGGGAATTTTAAATATAACTTTTTCATTAATTATTTAATTGAACAGAAATCGTCACACACCCAACTCCGACAACGCCATTTTACTTTATGACAGATTGTAAAAGAACTGTTACCTAGATACAGTATAACCAAGGTGCAACCAATATATATATTCCATTTTGTTAGATATGACGTCATTGCGTCCGGGAATAGTTATTTAGGACTATTCACCTCAGGGCAGATTTTTTTACTCTCAGAGCACTTTTCATTCTCGTTTGGTATAAAAAAATCAAAAAATCTTCTTCAGATTTCAGAGAACTTTTGTGAATCTGAATCTCATCTCGTTTTCCATTGGGACAGAAAAAACACTTTTTTTCAGATTGAGAAGCGTTTGTCTGCTATCGAAATCAGCTGGCTGTCAGATTTCATGTTTCATTGGCGGCAAAATCACTTTCTTGGAGAGACAGAGCAATTTTGCGAATCTCGACTTCTGAGCGAGATTTACACCTACTTACACTAACACCAAAACATTTGTTATTTGTCAGACTTTAAAGTGGGTTATTATTTACGTTTTTACACAATAAGTCTGTGAAAAATAGAAAAAACATTACATTTGGCCGCTGCAATGGAAAGTAACATACATTTTTAATGAAAGCAAATTACAATATTTAAGAACAGCAGACTTTTAAAACACGCACCACTACAAATGCTAAGAAAATCCCAATGGAAAACGACATCAGATTTGCTTTAGACTTAAGCTAAGATTAGACTGTATGCCAATTAAGCATATTGTTACATTTGGGCTGGGATTCGAAAAGATAAAACACTATTCTGTTAAACTTTTCTAGTCAAAATCACTTTTATTACACTTTTATGGATTATTCACTAATTAAGTACTAGAACAATATTACTAAAACAATTCTTCAACGATTCAAACCAATCACTTATTTCACTTTATTACTCTGCACTTATTTATCTTAACAACCGATTACTATCTCGAACTTTAACCAATCACTGATAAAAATCAACTGTCCCCCTGTTCTACAACCTTTTCCTTTTATATCTGCTCTGCCATCTCTTCGAGAACTTTCTAGCTAACTCCAATTGGTTCTACAATTGGCTCACATACTTTTCCTCTATTCAGCAATTGATAAATTCCCAGTTAACTTAGCTTAGTGGGGAATTGACAGAATCCTATCTCCAATTGGAAGTGGAACTTGTTTGGTGAATAAATGGGGTTGTTTGCATTTCACCATTTTAGTTTGTTTTCATTTCACCACGATTCATTCCACGCCACAATATAAATGCCAAAAGGCAAATGACCAGATTAGCCGTCAAATGAACAAAATGTCAGGATTATCAAAACTGTATATTAGACTATATGACCAAAATTACCAATATGGTCATATTTGACGTGATGGTCATTTTAGGCATTTGGTATTTATTACCAAAAAGAGAACGAAAATGAAAATGAATCACAATTCTACGAACTCAAACACCGATGACAACAAAATAATTCCGGTTCCATCAAAAATGCATTAATGGCATAACGAAATTTCAATTAAAAGCATATGGGCATATAAGGCTATATGCTGGCATTCGTACCTATTGTCCCATTACACCATATGATATTTGGGCATTTTGTTCTGTCAAAATCAGCCTGGTCATATGTGGCATTCATGTCATTAGAGCATATGAGATATGCCCATTACATTGTATGACCATATTTTGACAGGAGAACAGTCAGAAATTGGCATTTTATGACCACTTGGCATACCGTCTAATCTTACCAAGTGCATTTGAGTTTGAAAACTGGTGGAGGTTTTCGTGACTTTTTTCTACAGCAAAGAAAGGCATTGCATCGGGTGAATCAGTTTTTGTAAATTATTTATGTAAAAATATTTAGAAATCAATGGGGACCCAAATCGAATATTTTAATATAAAATTTAACGAGTGAATGGAAAACGCGTAGAAAAGTATCAAAGGCTACACATATTCCAACCGCACGAATCAACAAAAAAGGAAATGAAAAAAGTGACGTTTTTATCAGAGACTATACTATAAAAGAAATTCACCACTTTTTTTGTTGATGCTCACACGGATTCTAAATTGACATAACACCAATGGGAAAACGAAATGGCGAATTGGAAAAAAAATTTAGGGGGCCAGCGGAAAGAGGATTGTGAGTAGGGGGTCTCAGTATTGTCTCGATTAGACACTCGAAATCTGAAATCTGTGACCGAATCTGAAGAAGCCCAAACGAATACCACAACGTTGGTTTTCTCGATTCAATTTTCGGAGCATGGATTTAGTTGCATGCCTATGAGCACGCGAATTGTGTTCTTGTCTAGATATATGAGATTTTTTGTTCTATTTTTGTTCACTTGTGGCCAAAGGGCTTGTTGCAGTCGTTTTTTGAGGACCAGGTGTTGTTGGTCTCTTTTTTTTTTGATTGTCTTTTATAATGCCGTATATTATGCCAATCAGTGGTTGTATTGAGTTGTCTGCCTCGTTTGCGTTCATCGCTGACCCCTGTCTTTCAGGGTCATGCGCCTTTCCATTCCCTTCGATATTACTAGGGCCAGGAACCCAACAGAGCTTGATGTTGTGGTGTTGATGCTGCTTAATGATTTTCGACAGTTCCTTACAACCTTTGATTTTAATTTGTTGGCTATAATGGATTTAAGATCGGCTTGACTCTACGAAAATACTTATGTTCGAGGTTGGAATGTTGCTATTACGTATGTATCCAGCTGCCTTATCCATGGCTAGTATCTGTAGGGGAGAGGAAACGCCCCCTTCAGATATTCCTCTTCCTGTCTTCCTTCTTGAGGAGCTGGGTCCTATGTCTGAGTTGATGATCCTGCTCTCGAGCACTGGCTTCACGATAGACTGACTCTGTGACGTATCTTCAAACGCGGATTTTATTGCGTCTGTTTTCACCTTCTTGAAGGCTCCCTTAATGTCGAGGAAGGCTGCCATTGTGGACTCGTTTTGACGGGAGTGAATTCCAAAACGAGTTCTACGTGTGTCATCCATTCCTAGATCTGTGCAGCCAGGGAAGTGAGTTCCTTTTAAGGTCATAAGTGATTCACGATTAGATTTCCTCCAGGAGCCTTCTGACTTCTTGATATATCCCAGGGTCAGGGTACAGGGGTTCTTGAATGGTATCTTCTGAAGTCTTGCGTCTACACTTACGTCATCTATGGCCTTGCAATCGCTATATCATGATCTTAGCTTTTCGGTTCTTATCTTTGATTTGTATTCATTGAAGCTAGGGCCAGATTCTGTAAGACGAAACGTTAAAACGCTTTCGTGTGCCGAAGAAATTTGCTTCTGCAGGGCAAATAGGGCAAATCATTCGTGTGCACGAAAACGTTTGTTCGTTTCGCCTTACAGAATCTAACCCCTGGATTTGTAGTTATTCCAGTCCTCTACCCTTTTCCTTGCCATGGCCCTATTGAATAGTTTCCTTGCTTGAGACCTAAGTTAAAGTTGGTTTTCATTTGAGGACTGGGCTGGGTGCCCGTAAGCAGTCCAGCAACTTTCTCGATAGTAGCCGCATTTATGCTACACGGTTCTGAAGCGAGTGATAGCTTAGTTTCGAGAGATTCGAGAATTTATGCCAATTGGTTTTTCGGGGGTTTCGAAAGGGTTTGGTCCGAGAAGGAACATAAGGGGGAAACTACAGTTTTCTACACGGAATTTGTTAGATTCTAACATAAGCCGTATTTTATTATCAGCGTAAATAAAACAAAACGGATCATAGAAAAATTTTATTTTGGAGTTGTGGCAACAGCTGCTTTCAAAACACGACGGATAATGTATGAGTATGACAAACTTCATATTGTCACCAGCCATTTTGCGAACATTCTGTGCAACGTGACGTCATAATGTGATGTCAATCGACATGAATCAAATTAATAATTTTATTTTTGATATTGTTTCTTAAAAACTAATTTAAAATTCTATGTTCAAATATGCAACAAATAAACCATATTTTGTTGCTAGTGTTTCGGTTTTTCTGTTGACAAATTAAGGTATTGTTACATTTGGGCTGGGATTCGAAAAGATAAAACACTATTCTGTTAAACTTTTCTAGTCAAAATCACTTTTATTACACTTTTATGGATTATTCACTAATTAAGTACTAGAACAATATTACTTAAACAATTCTTCAACGATTCAAACCAATCACTTATTTCACTCTATTACTCTGCACTTATTTTATCTTCACAACCGATTTTAGAACTTTAACCAATCACTGATAAAAATCAACTGTCCCCCTGTTCTAAAACCTTTCCTTTTATATCTGCTCTGCCATCTCTTCGAGAACTTTCTAGCTAACTCCAATTGGTTCTACAATTGGCTCACATACCTTTTCCCCTTTTCAGCAATTGATAAATTCGCAGTTTATTTAGTTAAGTGGGGAATTGACAGATTCCAATCTCCAATTGGAAGTGAAACTTGTTTGGTGACTAATGGGGGTTGTTTTCATTTCGCCATTTTAATTTGTTTTCAGTTCACCACGATTCATTCCACGCCACAATATCCCCTCTTAAACTTGTTCGTCCCGAACAAACTCGTTAACATTTGTACCATTATAGCGATGAAGACGATCCACATGAACGACATTCAGCTTGCCTCTTCCTCGTTGGATGCGCTTTACGATTTTGTAGGGCTCTTCCCAGTCTTGTTGCAACTTAGGTGATAAACCTTTTCTTCTCTCTGGTCATCGCCAACGACCTTAGAAAGGTGTTCATTCAGCGTTCTATTGACGCGCTTCACCATCCCATCTGATTGTGGATGAAGCGGCGTTGTTCTTGTCTTCTTAAGTGGCACACTCCTTGGAAAATCCTGGACTCGAAGTTTCGTCCTTGGTCCGAATGCAGTTCCATAGGAACACCAAATCTGATTACCCAGTTGAAGACGATTTGCTCCACCACAGTCTAAGCTTCTTGATTTGGGATAGCGAATGCTTCAGGCCACTTACTGAAGTAGTCCATAACAACAAGGATGTAACGATTTCCATTGTTCGTTTCAGGAAACGGTCCCGCAATATCAACGGCTATCCTTTCGAAAGGGGCTCCCACATTATATTGATGCATCTTGCCTCGGACTTTCACACTCGGGCCTTTGCTGGCCGCACATATTACGCATTTCCTGCACCAATTCTCAACATCCTCCCTTGAATGGACCCAGTAAAAGCGTTCTCGCACTTTTCCGAGTATTTTGTTTATTCCCAAGTGGCCCCATCATGCAATTCCCTCAGCACTTCGATAACTTTTGTCCTGGGAACAACAAGTTGCATTACGTACGACTTTCCATCCGGGCTTTCCCATTTTCTTTTTAGAATGCCGTCTTGTACATGAAGGGAGTCCCACTGCGCCCAGTATGCCTTCAGCTCGGGACTCCTATTGGATATCTCCTGCCAGTCTGGTTTTCCCTCATGCTCCTTCCAGGCGAGGATGGGTTCGATATCCAGATCTTCCTTTTGAGCCTCCCGGATTTCCCGTGCACTCCAGCCACCAATGGGCATAGCTCTCACCCTTTAAACGGACACGACATCTTTTTCCTCGTGTCGTAAGCAATGTTTACAATCTGCTTTGCACTGTCGAGGGGATAGAGCGTCTGCATTTGAGTGAAGACTTCCCTTTCGATGTTGTATTTCTTAGTCGTACATTTGCAGCTGTTCGATCCACCTTGCGACTTGTCCTTCAGGATTCTTAAAGTGTAGTAGCCACTTTAAAGATGCATGGTCTGTGCGAAGGATGAATTTCCGCCCATAGAGGTACTTAGGGAAATGTTTTGTTGCCAGTACCAAAGCAAGGAGTTCGCGCCTGGTAACACAGTCGTTTCTTTCTGGCTTTGAGAGAACTTTGCTGAAGTATGAAACTACCTTCTCTTGGCCCTCGTGCACCTGGGAAAGGACGGCTGCAATACCCAAATTACTAGCGTCTGCATCCACAATAAATGTTTTTCCAGGGGTGGGGTACGCTAATATGGGGGCGTCGCACAACTGTTGCTTAGGTTCTTTGAAGCTGTTTTCGCACTCACCTGACCATTTGAATTGTTTGCCTTTTTCTGTCAGTTGATGCAAGCTCTTTGCGATCCTGGCAAAGTCCTTTACAAATCGTCTGTAATAGGTCGCAAGTCCCAGGAAGCTTCTCAGCTGATGTTTGTCTTTGGGAACCGGCCAGTTTTTCACTGCATCGATCTTCTCCGGATCAGTCTTGACTCCCTTGGAAGAGATGATGTGCTCGAGATACTTCACTTCTGGTCGAAATAGAGAACACTTCTTCGGGTTCAGTTTTAACTGTGCATTTCGTAGCCTTTGGAACACCTCCCTAAGGTTATTTCGATGTTCGTTGAACGTTTTACCAACCACGATGACATCGTCCAGGTAGACCAAACAGGTTCTCCACGTCAGTCCCAGCAAAACACGCTCCATTAGACGCTCGAAAGTTGCTGGAGCATTGCACAGTCCAAATGGCATTACTGTAAATTGCCAAAGCCCGTTTCCTGCTGTGAATGCTGTTTTCTCGCGGTCTTCTGGATGGATCTGTACTTGCCAGTAGCCACTCTTCAGATCAAGAGTCGAAAACCATTTGGCTCCGGATAGTGTGTCCAGGGCATCGTCAATTCTTGGCAGGGGGTAGCTATCCTTCTTAGTGACGTTGTTTAGTTGGCGATAGTCCACACAGAATCTCGTGCTTCCGTCTTTCTTTTTGACCAGGACGACCGGTGATGCCCACGGACTTTTTGAGATCTCAATCAATTCCTCCTTTTCCATAGGCGACACCATTTCTGCAACCTCCGTCTGCTTGGCCAATGGTAGTCATCTGGGAGGCTGACGAATTGGTCTTGCATCCCCGGTGTCAATTCGGTGCTGTACGAGATGTGTTCGGCCATACTCGCTACTCTGCGAAGCAAATATATCAGCGAACTCGTTGATTAGACTCCCTGCCATTGCCCCTTGCTCCTGATCCAGCTCGCACTCTCCGAGTACATTCTTTTTCATTTCCGATATCTCCGTAGGTCTAACCGCTTTCGCAGGACTTTCATTTGACAACTTTGTGACCGCAGTAATCGGTACACACTTTCCGATCACTTCCCCTTGTTTCAGCTTTACGCTTCTGTGTTCCACATTGAGGACCCGAACGGGAACCAAGTTGTTTTTAGGTTCAACAAGCATCTTTCCGACGATATAGCTCTGGTAATAGTTTTCTGTATCTGGCTCTATTAGGAAGAATCGGTGGCTCCCAGGATCACCTTCCAACCTTGTCCAAATAAGTGTCTCTGACGAAGGTGGTAATATTTCGTCCTCACTTACAACTGTTCTTAGAGCTGCGACGTTCTCGTTCCCGTAAACCATTGGAATCTCGACGTTTCTGTACTTTAGAACTTGCAAACCGATGTCGAGTACTACATCATGCGTCTTCATAAAGTCGATTCCAATGATGCATTCGTCACATATATCGGCTACTAAGAATGCATGGGAGAAGACTATTCCTGCTAGATTTATCGTCAATAGTACCTCACCATACATTTTGCCGTTGCTCCAGTTGATGTTTTCAGACAGTAGCTGCGGGTGTTGTGCAGCCATGATTGGCGAACAATGTCCCTTCTGATTATGGAAGCGGTGGCACCTGTATCGATCGTGGCCACACACTTTTTCTGGCCGATATGGGCTTCCACTGTCAAGCTCCTATTACATCGTTTGGTCTGGGAGACCTGAATTGTGGTCCTGGGGGCGTCGATTCCAGCAACCAGCTTCCACCCCGCGAAGTTGGTTCTTAACTGATGGCTTTGTGAGGTTCCATCGGCCGATTTTTCAGATGCTTCCTCGATACGACTCCTAGTTCTGTAATGTGGACAACTACTCTGTCTACGTTCAGCTCTGCACTGTCGTTGAAGATGTCCCATTTTGTTGCAGTTCCAGCAACGGATCGGTCCCCTACGAGCACTGTTCCGGTCTTGTACATCTGTTCTCTGGCATGAGCATTCGACGGATGTAATTTCTCTCACGCGGTGGAAACTTTGAGATGCTTGGTCTGCAGCTTTCATAGTTAAGGCAAATGCCAGTGCCTCAGGAAGAGTTCTCTTTCCAGCCATTCGTAGAGCCATCTGCAGTTGTCTGTCATCTATGGCTTGTGTAAATGCCTCAATAGCCATTTCGTTGATGACATCTTCGCCGGCATTGGGATATGACAAATGCGCTAACCGTTCTATATCCGCTTGCAGCTGCTGGAGTATTTCTCCCCTCTTCTGGATTCTACTGCGCAGTTACACTCTATACACTTGCTGCATATGGTTGTCACCAAACCGCATCTCAATAGCCTTAACCAAAGCATCATAGTCGCGCTGTTTTTCTTCTGAGATAGTTTGAAGCAATTCTGCAGCTGTACCTCGTAATGCGAGCGTTTATGCAATCAACTTTTCCTCATCGTCCCATCCATTGTTCATTGCAGCTGCTTCGAACTGTCTCTTATAAATCGGCCAGTCAGCATAATATTCCCGAGCCTTCTGTTTCTTGAATTTTTCGAGCTCTTTAGCTATGTTCTCGATATTTGTTCCGAGTTCTTTAGCTACGTTCTCGATGTTTGTTTCGTGTCTATGAAGAAATTCATTAATTTCCTCAAACTTGGTTTCATGTGTTTAATTTCTCATCAATTGCGACGATTTTTACATCTAGAACATTCTTAAACTCTTTCACGGCATCTTTTTGTGCGGCGGTAATGGAAATTTTCTGTTCTTCGAGAGAATTCTTCTGTTCTTCTAGAGAATTCTTCTGTTCTGCGAACTTCGATTCCATAGAATTCTTCTGTTCTTCTAGAGAATTCTTCTGTTCTTCCATCTTGGCAAGAAGTAATTCCATCATAGCACTAATATCAACGCCTGTACTTACTTGTTCTTCTGCCACGTCGAAAAGCATGGTCTTTGGATTTTCTCCCTCTTTTTCGACAGCCTCCTGCAGACGAAGTATGAGGTCACTTTTCCTCCAGCTGTGGAGAGATACCTCTTTTCTAATTCACTTTTTAATTGGGGTATGCTTAGTTGTAGCAAAACACGACCCATTTTGTTTGTCTCTTGTAATTTAGAAATTCACAAATTCACTTTTTTTTTTTTTTTTTTTAATGTTTCTTTACAACACACGCTTTAGCAGAGAATACGTTCTATCCCACTTCTGACACCAATGTTACATTTAGGCTAGGATTCGAAAAGATAAAACACTATTCTGTTAAATTTTTCTGTTAAAATTTACTTTTATTACACTTTTATGGATTGTTGCTGCCCCGGGCAACTTCTTTCGAACTTTGTCAACGAAGTGAAAAAACGAAATTACCTTGTACTTCAATTGATTTATTAGTCGCTTCTCACTTGCGTTACAAATTTCCTGTTAAATTGAGTTTTAATTAGTTTAATACTATGAACCTTATTTTAATGCATACTTTTTGTTTTTTTTCACATAGATTATCTTTTTTCCATTCTTAGGCCACAAATAAAATAACTTTACAACTAGATGAAACACATTGATTTTTCCCTGACAGTTGTGACGTTTATTTGTCAAGTTCGGCTGTCGAGGCAGAGTTGTTAACATGGATTATTTACTTATTAAGTACCAGACCAATATTACTTAAACAATTCTTCAACTATTGAAACTTATTTCACTCTATTACTTTTGCACTTATTTATCTTCACAACCGATTACTATCTCGAACTTTAACCAATCACTGATAACCATCAACAGTTCCCCTGTTCTAAAACCTTTCCTTTTACATCTGCTCTGCCATCTCTTCGAGAACTTTCTAGCTAATTCCAATTGGTTCTACAATTGGCTCACATACTTTTCCCCTTTTCAGCAATTGATAAATTTCAAGTTAATTCAGTGGGGAATTGACAGATTCCAATCTCCAATTGGAAGTGGAACGTGTTTGGTGACTAATGGGGGTTGTTTTCATTTCACCATTTTAGGTTCTACGATTCATTCCACGCCACAATATGAAAGATGAAACGAATCTGCACTTTATTCTGGTGGAGCCATGTGTGTACTCCAGCCATGGAAACATTTTGTGAAGCGCTTCGAATCCTTGTTCTTCAGAGTGAGGAAAAGTTTGCGCGCACTTTCTGGTTGTTTTATAGATGTTGTGTTGAATACCTGGAATAAATGTTAATAAATGCATATTTGTGTAAATTGAAAGAGTTGTGCGGTTTTCTAGGCCAATTTAATTTCGACTTCACTGCATATGGAGCCTAGCCAAAAGAATACTTGTTCGTCGTTGTCCAGTATCATGAAGTCGTCGTCTGCTAAATCGTCTTTGCAGAAGTCGGAGCAATTTTCGGCGACAGTGAAGTAGCCCTTTTCTTTGGAGCATAGGAAAGGTCGGGTGAAACTCATGATTCAAGTTGGGCAAGTTGTACAGGCAATCGGTACCTGGCAACGAATTTCGCGAAAAAAAAAAAACACTTCGGATAAGTTAGACTAGTTGTCAGTTTCAGTGTCAGATTTACACCGTGGTGAGCTGTGACAGTGTTCAGAAGTACAGCTTTTTTTAAGAGAAATTCAACTCAAATTTGGTGAATAAATTTGTTTGTTACCTCAGTACATTTTAATATTAGTTTTTTCATAACATTCTGTATTTCTATTCAACCAAAGTACTCATTCACCATTATTGTTCCATTAAAATACCAAAATAAATAAATTATATAAATGTAGGCTTTGAAACACGAGACACGTAAAAATAAAACGAATGCACATACGTATACTATATTTTAAATTATATTTAGACTAACAGAGAAACTCTTAATTTATACTTATTTACAGTAACGATATTAATCTTGATATTTTAAATTATAACTAAACTCCAGAAGTATATTAAGCGACTTATGTGATAAGCATATTGTACTCGATTTTTGTAAAATTCCTTATGAATGTTCAGTAATAATGTTTTAATTTGTTTATTATTCTTTAGAGCTGTTTATTTTTCTTATATGGTCAACAAAATATACAATTGTTCTTAAAATAAATCACTGTCCACAAAAATTTTGTTATATAAAATTTTTTTTTCAAATTTAACGGATAATATTCTACGAACGCTGCCAGCAACTTTGCCCACACCGGAAGCCAGTTTGGAAGCAGCGGAAGTTGTGCTCTTTTTTTGAACGTGTGTTGGTGACCCGGAATTTTTGAAGTTTCGTGACATTTGCCAATACGAATTTTTATGTATCAATACTAGCGCAAAAAAACGTCACAAGCCCATGGTAATATTACTTTTAACTTTTAAATTCATTTTTATTGTTATCATTATTTATACTTAAATACTAGACAAAAACGATTAAATCTAATTTAAAGCTAACATTTGTCTTAATTCTAGCTTACTGGGTCTTAGCGAGCTCTCTAAACTTAACTAAAGGGTCTGCCATCTAACTTCTTTTTCTTTCAACTAGTGCTTATTTCGCGAATGGTAACACTTAGCTCATGTCTGATTTGACAGATAATTAGTTTTATCCTTCCGCTGAACGAATATGGTTGTGTATACGCTTGAACAACGCTGGGAGATATTGCGGCATTACTTTGAAAATCATGGTAATGTTGCAGAATGTGTGCGAAAATTGCGTACGGAATTTGGAAGAAGAGAAGCACCGTCGGCTCCGTATGTTCGTTATCTTGGCGGATATGTAAACAGGCAAAATTGTCGCATTTGGGGCACAGAAAACCCGCACGCATACATTGAAAAGCGGAGTTTGGTCCAGAGGCATAATTGGGCCATTTTTCTTCGAAAATGAGCAAGGAGTGGCCGTTACAGTCAATGACGATCGTTATCGGGCCATATTCATCGAATTTTTGTTCACAAAAATTGAAGAGGAAGATATTGGCAACATTTGGTTTCAACAGGACGGCGCTACGTGCCACACAGCCGAAGCTACACTCGATGTTTTGCGCCCTGTTTTTGAAGATCGCATTATCAGCCGCAGAGCTGATGTCGTTTGGCCACCTCGGAGCTGCGATTTGACACCGTTAGACTATTATTTGTAGGGTGCCGTAAAAGATAAGTGCTACGCCCACAAGCCAGAGACAATTGACGCTTTAAAGGACAATTTTCGTGAAGCCATTGGTGAAATACAGCTGCACACAATCGATAATGTGCTTAAAAATTGGACCGATCGTGTAGGCTACTACATGGCCAGCCGAGGCAGCCATTCGAATGAAATTATTTTCCATTATTAACCGGAAGGATTGTACTTTCAAATAAACAAAGAAATTTGAGAAAATATTCAGTAGTTTTTTTTTTTATAGCATTGATTAAAAGAGATGGATATCTTTCGTACGTCTATCCCTCCAAAACCCATTTGTTTACATTGTTGTTTTTGTAATTTCAACCCCCGTCTGTGAATACGTGTGATCAACAAAAAAGCATGTTGCTAATGGCCGACCGCGAGTATATGTTGCTTTTATGAGCATCGCGGTGCTTAATTAATCTGTGTTTTGTATTGAATTTGTTTGGTTTTTGTGGAGGTTTTGATTAAAATGTAAAAAATTGTGAAATTCACAGTAGAGAATATCGAATTCTTGCATTAAAGTCCAATTCATGAACTCACATATACTAGGATAGAAATCAGCAAGTGTGTGTGACTTCATGAATTTTTCTGGAAAGCTTCATGAATTTTTCTGGAAATCAGCTTGTAGGCAGCCGCCTTTCCACTGGAAAGTTATATATCTCTGTATTTCATTATCTTTGCTCGAAAGTAAATTAAACAATACCTAGTTGCTCATCTATGTTAAATTTTGTAATTGGTTTAAACGTCACATTGATTTTTAAAAATTGGAAACAGCTTTTCTTGCGCTGCATTTAGTGTCTTTTTTTAGTATTAATTGTGCGGGATGCAGAGAGTAAATTATATTAACAGTTTTACTTATACGTTTATATTGTTTATTGTCAATTACAGGGCATTGACTCCTATTTTGGTAAAAAGGTTGCTGTTTCGCAGTCCTCGCAACCAGTTTCAAACAAACGAAAAGTTCGTACAATATCCAGTGATGAAGAAGACTGTCCGAGCAAACGATCCGCTTGTAATTCCAGTAAAAAGACCAAAGTTTCAAAGGACCCGATGCGATCCAAGTTGAATAATTCTCCTATTGCGTCGCAAAAATGTCTTAAGCCTGTCGACATTACATCTATGTTTGCTGGCGAGGCAACGCGCGAAGATAAGAAGAGGTCTAAACAAATAGATACAGATGCTCTAATAGATGAAATTAACAAATATGCAGTGCTAAGGAAAACACCAACCAAAATTAAAAGTGGATCTGTAGAACCATCTCGCAAAAGCCCCCGTACACCTAACAAATCATCAACTTCTTTAAATAAAAATGTAAACGGGTCTGCTCAAAAAACGCAAAAGAAATACATTTCGGATATAGTCATGGAAGTTGGAAAGCCTGAAGATGCAGAAAAACACTCGCTCCTTAAGACTGATGAAATCAAAATTGATAGAAATAAAACTCCACAGTCAAAAAAATTAAAGTCTGTCAAACAGCAAAAGTACTCTACCGAGGAAGCATATGAATCGAAAGAAAGCAACCAGACGGATTTGGAAACTAGTTAGTGAATTTGTTGGCTATATATTACTTATTCTAACAGCGCTCTGTTGCAGGTATTCTGTCGGATGAGGAACGATTCGAGCGTAAGCGAGTGGCAGCGGTCTTGTACCAAAAGTTTAAAAATAGGCAGTCTGTCATTAATCCCGGAAGCAAGGAGATTCCAAAGGTAACATTAAGCTGTAGTAGTCATTCTTCTTTTAAACTTTTAAACTAGCTGTTGCTACAAATTCAGCTCCCAATAATATCATATTACAAAAAACACTACGTAAGTGAACTGTTTGTTATTATTATTATGTATAGTATGTATAGTTGGCGCAAAAGGTCCTATGGACCCAAGGCCTAGCTTCTCACAACCATTCGTTTTTTGTGGGTTTCATTTTTGGAACGAATGGAAGGGATCTACAATTTTATGCCGATTCCAAACGGCTAATTGAGAAGCTCTTTCAAGACAGTTATACTCTCGGATGTTTGTTAGACCTTCGCGAGACGTTATAGAGTTTCTAAATTTCTTAGCCTCTGAGGATGGAGAATACCTATCCCGGGCTATGTCAAGAGATTAGGCTCTTATGATTTTTTATTGTATAAACAATCTTACAATGTTGGAAGTCGTCAATATAACTGCTCTTTGCATGGGTTTTAAAATATGTTCCATTTTCCGCTTTTTAAGAATTTTCACAAATGTTTTTGGGACCAAACCCGTTGCTGAAATAAAAATTGGGTTAATTCTGACACTACATTTTTTGCAGTTCCTTTGCTAAATCCGTGTACCTACTTGTTGATTTTTTTACTAATTGTGGCTTGGATGCTATGGTTTAGAGGGATCGCAATGTCGTATAATTCGACATTATTTTGTTCGGGCTTTTTTGATAGGATATTACGATCTGTTATTACTTCTCTGTCCCAATAAATTACAGCAGCTGCACTTTCGGCTCATGTTTATGGTGCGCCTTTCTCTTTGTAATACGATTAAAACGCATCGCAAGCTCTAGATAAAAGATTTTCCCAACGCTATTGTGTCTGTTTGTATAATTATAACTTGTCAGGGTGGTACAGCCAGCTATGATATGCTCAATAGTTTCCCTCTCAGAATCGCATCGCCTACACTCATCACTAGGAATGCATTTCGCTAAATGTTTTCTATAAATTTTGGTTGGAATTACCTTATATTGGATTGTAAATCCTAAGGCTTCTGAGCATAGCAAACCCTTTTTTAGCCACACATTTGTGTATCAGTATCGATACTCTCAGCTGGGGTATACTCCATGTAAAGCTTTCGGTATCCAAGACTTTATGTTCTGTTGTACTTTTAACACTGTCGGGTACAGATAGGTTACTTGCGCTCAACAGTCGGACCATTTTGTCACCCCCCAAAGAGTATGTTAGGACGGGACTGCCCGCGTGTTGATTGCTTTGCTTTTATTTTGTTGTCAGCGTTTAGCTCAGACTTCCTTTCCATCTTGTTGTTGAACTCTTGTTTTCGATTTTCTTTGATTCTTGTGGAGCATAGACCTTTCAGCTGCAACGACCCTAAGTACTTGTAACTTTCTCCATCAGCTAGCTCTTAAATGATGTGGAGTCTTGTGGAGATTTTATGCACTGCTCACTTTTTAATGCAATAATGTTTCACGAACTTTATTAATGAGTTAGGTCAGTATGGAACATTTAATTTTTAAATTAACTTTAGGATTCGCGACATGAGCCTTTTTCTACCAGCACCAAAGAAAACAATTGTCCGCGCCGAGTGTTTAACACGAAGTGTTTTTTAATTGTCTTTGGGATCTAACATTAGCTCTATTCTTTGTTTTTACTATGTAACATACAAATGTTATTGATCAAATAAAAGATGGCTTGCCCAAACATTGTGGCGGCACATTTGAAAATTCGTTAAGTTTTTAACGGTCTAGAATTCAATTTTATTTTTGATTTGATTTAAGTAATTACAACACTATTCATTCTTCATTCATACATTTTTTTTTAACTAATATTCAATTTAAGTTTTTTAATTTTCAGCTTTTTGTTTAAAGCTTTTAAAATTATTCCACTTATAACTAATTTCATGCCAGGCTAGGCGATGGATGTTAATTCGCTCGCGAGACGACTTCTATACCCTCCCTACCTTGGCTGTCTTACTCGCATAGACAGCCCCTTTACTTGCATCTTTACCTTCCAATTTATTTACAGCATCTCACCCTCTCATTAACCCTTTAGTAAAAACTCATGTTTTTATAATTTCTGGTTCAGCAAGCAAAAATCCATTTCACACACAATCTTTTATTACTTTTACTGCTTAATAAACGACTCTCCAGCTTTATACCGCAACTGACGATGAATTGGCCACAACATCCAGGTTGCTCCCTCGGTGTACACTATTCACTTATAACATAAATATATATTTGTATCAATGCTATTTTTACCCTTTTAAAACTACTCTATTAGTGGTATATATATGCCATAGGCCTATATGTGGATTTCACTTTACTACTATTACACAATTTCAAACAAAATCAAATCAAATAGCAAAAAATAGCAAGCAAGCAACTTTCGTTGGCAAACAATTTTTTCGTTGTCTCCAGTGGGATTCGAACTTAGAGTTGCCGTTTTTACCGGTGGCTTGTCACCGCTACCGATTGCGTTTTTTATTTACATTTTAAATTCATTTTTTTGATATATTTCATTAAACTTGCATACTAGACAAAAATGATTAAATCTAATTTAAAACTAATATTTATCTTATTCTAGCGAGCGCTCTAAACTTATCAATATCCGTAAAATTATTGCCTTTCGGCCTTAAATCTGTCTATATTTAAATTTGTTTGTTTTTTAATTTCCAAGAAACTTTATAAAACTTGTATTCCTTATTCGTATTTTTTTTTTTTAATTTAAAACTACTTAAAACTACCTAAGCTACTTAACCTAAATTACCTATAATCAGGGTGGTGAGCAATCAGATCGATTGGTCACCATCCTGATCATCAGTGCCACCGAATCTTGGCAGCACTATTCATGTTGGCTAGCCCGGCCCCTCCCAAAGACCCCCTACTCTAAGCCTAAACCTACAAACTTAGTATCTAGCTTAAAACTAGGGAGGATGTTACGTAAGTAGCGCACCGGCCCGGGAGAGCGTATCCACCTCACCTGTTCCTCAAGCCACCAAAATTCGGTGAACTGCTTGGCCGTATCGACCCTGTCCCGTTCCGCAACTGCGGTGCTAAAACGGAGGAGCTCCTTAGCATTGGCGGCGTACCCGTCGTGGATGAGCCGCTTATCCCTCGCGCCGCGGTGGCTGTGGTACAATACCGGCACACCATCTTTTGTCTGGACTAACCCTTCCATGTCAACATGAAGAAATGCCTCAGGCGGGATAAAGCCAGACCGAAGCGTACTCTCGTGGTACATTAAATTGGGGTAGTAAGCCCCTGAGATCAGGTTATTATCGCTGGCCATCGCCCTTGCCACGTGCCTCCGAATCACCTTAATAAGGAAATTGTCAATCCTATTCAGTCGAGCCCCATTGTATAGGGTCCTGTTGGGATAGTATTTTATGTACTGCGATTCAGGAGTTCTAAACAACCCTAGACAGGCCCTGAGACATTGTTTCTCAAACACCCGAATCTTTTCCATATAGGACGGCGCTATATTGAACCACATGGGACAGCCATAAGCGATGATAGGCCTTATAAGGGCCACGTTGCAAATGACCTTCACCTTGGAATCAAGTTCACTGCTGCGAAACAGTCTCCTTATCAGAGCGTAAGCCCTTTTACCCCCAGCAAGACAAGCATCTATATGTTTGTCAAAATACAGATACTGGTCGAGCCAGATGCCAAGATACCTCACCACGTTTTTCACCGCCAATGGTCGCCCCTGCTGTCCAATAATTGCTAATTTTCTCCAGTTTTTTCTGGTATCCCCAGAGGCCCCAGCCAATGTAGTTCTGAACAGGATTGTTTCCGATTTTCGGAAATTGATTTTCAACTTCAATCATCGCAATACCTCTTAATTTGCTCGAAGTCACGCTGCAGAAGGATGTTAATGACCTCGATTTTTGGTCCTGACCTGTACGCCACTAAATCGTCCGCGTACGCTATAGCATGTCCGAGGGAACCCACCAGATCACTTGTGTAAATATTAAACAGGACCGGAGAATTCACTGTTCCCTGTTGTAATCCGTTTTTAATTTCGAAAACCCTGCTCGAAGTCACGTTGTCAGCTTTGACAACGAACTTCTTTCCCATAAGCATGTCATATATCATATATAGCAAAGGTTTTTGAATGCCCAATCTGGTCAGCTTATAGAAGAGCCCCTCCAACCATACAGTATCGAAGGCCTTCTCAAAGTCGACCACACAGGCACCCGTGCATTGCTTCTTGTTTTTATTCCACTGAATGTCGGAAACCAATTTCGACGCGGAATAGTGTCATGCCTCGCTCTGAAGCCAAACTGGTTGTCCGTAATAATCTTATTTTCCTCAACCCATTTCAAAAGAGATCTATTGACGACTTTCTCGAATACCTTGCTAACATTCGGAAGCAAACTAATTGACCGGAGATTAGCAGGGTTCATCCTATCTTTATCCTTTTTCGGGATGAGATTGAACCACCGCTATTTTCCACTGCTCTGGATAATATGCATTATTCGGCGCATTGTTAAATAGCGTGGCGAAGATATATATCGCCTCTAGCGGCAGGTGTCTTAATACGATGTTTGGGACACCGTCAACTCCCGCCGACTTTTTGTTATTAAGTAATTCAAAGATGCACCGAAGTTCATTTATATTCACGAACAGATGAGTATTTGCATCGGCGATTGTGCCATTTGCACGGTTGTCGTCATTGAACATGGTGAAACCGTTGTTCTCGGATCGCCAATTTTGAATTTCGGTCCGCAAGTAAAAGTTTTTAAGAAAGGCCCTCTCCTCGAGGTCGCGGTTACGGCGAACAGGGTTGTTCACCGTATACACAGTCTCAAAGAAAGCTCCCATCAAATTAACCCTCTCCTGCGGGTCTTCGATCACGAAAAAACCATCGTTCGAGTCAGCACTTTCCGGACTTATGCCAGCAATCAGTAGTGTCTGTCTGTTCTCGTTCGTCCGAGGTATTCGAACACATGAAATGTCGTTATGATCCTTCCGCCTGAACAGTTTATTTAATTGTGGGAACATTTTCGGACTACAAACTTACAGATTTTCTGTAATTTTCGGAGATCAACTGTTTCAAGTTTTTGATCATCGAATTCAGTGTTCTTAACTCGGGATCGTTCCTGTCAGTGAACTGTCTGTGTAGCCGTTTAAGCCTCGAAAGCAGTCTACGATGTACTGAGCATCGATTGTTGCGTTTCGATACTTTTCAGTTTGTTCTTCGTCTGTGGAACGTCCTACCCTAGGGATAGTCCGCTCCATTGTCTGTTTGATGACGACATTCATTTGCCGTAAATGACTGTCGATCTAATCGTTCGTTGAGTTCCTGTTTGTCGGTGGGTCGATCTCGCATGAGCGTATGTCGCGTTTTAACACTCTGGAGAAGCGCGACCACTGCGCTTTTCGGTAATCGAAAGAACGCACTTGGTCGTACTGCTCCATCTGCGTCTGCTCGTTCGGGATCCGTATTACGGCGGCAAGTCCCTAGTGATCACTATCGTACTCTACCGTTCGTAAACAGTTCCGCGTGCTTAGATCAATGTTTGTTAGTTCTAGTCTTTCATCAACTAGCCCCAAGTCCAAGAAAGAACCATCTCTAGGGAAAGACGGGATATCCGTCGCGTACAGTTCGAGTACCGATTGCGCCGTTGGGCTTTGTGCGGCAGCCAGCCAAACGGTTATTTTGCCTGGTTGTAACTGCGCCTATGTTAATTTTATCCAACTGGGATAATTTTCGGGAACGTTGTGGATTATGACCCAATTCGGAACTTTACGGATAGCGATAATTTGCTAGACCATCTTCACAGAAAATCCGTGGTTTCAAAATACCCTATCAAAAAAAAATTATTTTATCACCTGAATACTACTACAGTTCTCTACATACCTTTTCTTTTCTCCCTTATCCTTCTTTATATTTTGCACAAACTTTTTGTTACTCTTTTGTTACATAATTTTGTGGACACTGTCCTCTTAAATTTTTATAATGGGACTTTTAAATTTTCGATGCGGATTTTTGTTCGCTGTTCGCTGTTCACTATCTGCACTCTGAGACTTTAAAAGTACGTTTAAAGTACAAAGGAATTTCCCCTTTTTTTTCAAAAATTGTTTGCTCTCGTTTGCGGAAAACTTACAGCAAACTTTTCTCACGAGACTCACTTTCCCCAGTATAACACTTTTCATTAGGATGAAGTGTTTGGATATTTTTGCCTGCAGTATCGACAGTTGTTTGACACTCAGCAACTAGCAAACTCTACTGCCATACTTCCTACTTGTTTCTATGCGATATTTAATTTCGTAACACCATAGATTTGTTAAAGATCTCTCTTAATCTTTATACTAAGCTGTTGTTCAGTGACATAAGTTTGTTTTTTTAGCTTCGAAATCTTCGAAAAATCGTTAATTGTTTTATATTTTTTATAAGTATTTTTGTATCAATTTTATTTTTCATGATTATGTCAAAATCAATTGCGATTTGACGTCCCATATTTCAACCTGTACCGTAATAACGATAAATCTGCTCTCATAAGGGTTTTATTATTTTTAACAAAATGCATAGAACAAAAAGTAAGTTTCAAAACTGAAAACCAGCAGGTTGTATAATTTTGAATTATTTTCGAAACCAATCAATCATAAAATATAAGAAAAAAAGATTGATTTTGCTTTTTCCATTTTGCTCGATTTGGATTTTTTTTAAATTTTGTGTGAGTTTGACATCACTTTTGACAAATTATCGTATTCTGTCCATGTGTGCAGTGCCAGTGAGTGTCGGAGAGAGACAGCAACGGTACGGTCATAACGTAAAATAGAATATGGTACTTCATATTGTAACCATTTTAATAATGGTTAAGAATCCGAACGCACTGCGCAAATACTAGCAGTAAAATATTGTTCATGAGTTGCATTGCATATTTGAACACAAAACTTTAAATTAGTTACAAAAAAGAAATTTGAAAAGAAAAATTATGCAAATTTGAAATGATAACACCCCGATACGCAAGTGAAATGTCAAAGTGAGATAACAATTTCGTAAACAAAAATAAAGAACGATAAGCAATGGATAGAGCCGCAGATGACTCGTTAAACTTTTTTGTTTAGAAATGATATTTTCTTTTAAGCCCAAGAAACGACGAAGGAAGAAATAATGAATGAATTTCAGCACACAAGGAAAATAAAGTACGCGATGCAAGTTGTGCACACTGGAAGTGATGAATCTGTGCTTTTATGCGGTTTTCTTTTTTAGTTCAGTGCCTTGATTTTGTGCGGTTTTTTCCGCAATGTCGCTAGGGAACGTTCCGAATCGGATTTGAATATTTGAGTGAGCCGCGCGCTGTGGCCAACGTGACCGTTGTGCGATAATTTGGCACTTTTTTCGAGGACGCTGACATAATTCGTTGCTACTTTTTCCTTTTTTTTTAGTTTGAAAAGGCACTTCGCAAATTTAACAAAATCTGTGATTTCCAAATAAATATCTTTAAAATGTAACGCGCCTGTCTATCAGCCGGGGTTTCGCTCGCCGGATCCAAGGTTCACCAAAGAAACACCCAAACTTCGGTTAAGAGGTACTCTTTATTCGCAGTACTTTACTTAAAACAATATTTCTTTTATATCGCTATACAAGCTACGTAATCTTAACAGTGTTTTAATACGGACTAAACTACGTCTAACTACGAGGCCCAACGAACGCGTGGTTCCTTAGCGGCCCAACGACAGCGTGGTTCCTGGGGAAAGGAGGGGGAGAGGCCCAACGACGGCGTGGTTCCTTAGCGGCCCAACGACAGCGTGGTTCCTAGCGGCCCGACGACGGCGTGGTTCCTTAGCGGCCCAACGACAGCGTGGTTCCTAGCGGCCCGACGACGGCGTGGTTCCTTAGCGGCCCAACGACAGCGTGGTTCCAGGGGAAAGGAGGGGGAGCGGCCCGACGACGGCGTGGTTCCTTAGCGGCCCAACGACAGCGTGGTTCCTAGCGGCCCGACGACGGCGTGGTTCCTTAGCGGCCCAACGACAGCGTGGTTCCAGGGGAAAGGAGGGGGGAGCGGCCCAACGACGGCGTGGTTCCTTAGCGGCCCAACGACAGCGTGGTTCCTAGCGGCCCGACGACGGCGTGGTTCCTTAGCGGCCCAACGACAGCGTGGTTCCAGGGGAAAGGAGGGGGGAGCGGCCCAACGACGGCGTGGTTCCTTAGCGGCCCAACGACAGCGTGGTTCCTGGGAAGAGGAGGGGGAAGCAAGCCAGCAACAAGTGCTGACACTGCTGATTTAAGGCCGATCTCCCAAAAAGGGAATTCAGCCGGCAAAAATTGGAACAGAGACCAAAGTCACTTTCCAAGCGGGAGCCTTATCTGGTACACGAGATTGGTACAAATCACACTAAGACAAGTCTCCCCGAATGACAATCTCATTCGGGTATTCACGGTTTTGCAATCAATAAGAGAGTGTGACTTTTAAGTGATGCATGTAAATTATCAATGTCACACAAGGTAGTGCCTACTGCTGGCTGTGAAACGAACGGGACGTTTCGTTACATTCTAAAATTGCAGAGTAGCTTTAAAAATTACACTTTTTTCTTTCACCTTTTCTTTTTTTGCTACTTTTCAGAATTTTGCAACAATCTCCCTGAGTTTTAGAGAAAGTTAGTTTAACGACGCAATGTAAACTGTAAACAGATTATTCTCACACAAATTTTCTTTTTATAAATTAAACCAAAATACCAAATCACGTTAGAATTAGATGTCCTTAAGATTGTTGTTCGGGTGAGCTAGACACTAATACGAATAAGCAACAGAAGATGCAATTCGTTTAAATGAAGAATTTTAAAACCGTTTAGTCTTGATTTTCATTTCATTTATAAACTATAAACATTAATTAAACATTGGTTGTAAATTATATCAACTCATTTTTATATCTACTTTTTGAGGTATTAAATTTAGTTCAATTTAGTTTTGAAAAGTCCCAAAAAAGGACGTTGAAAGAAAAAAATGTCTTTTTCTAGCTTTACGCTAAGATATTGTGATGGGGAACCGTATTATATTTTAAACATATTTCCAAAGTTTTTGAAAACTTTTTAATGCACTATTCACATGAGCGCGAATTGTGAACAAATCAATTTAATCGTATGTATTTATGAATTTACAATTGATTTAATTAATTTATATTAAATTAATCTAAAATCTAATCTAAAAAAACCTGTCTCCTAATTGATTTAAATACCGTCACACTTTATTCACAATCCACATAAATCAGTCGCGATCCACAAACCCACGAATGAAAAATTTGTTCGAACTCAACCTTGAACAAAGAAACTGATTCGCGGGTATCTGCGACTTAAATGTGCCTTTTCCAACTAATAAAAAGGAGCAAAGGAACAACAAATTGTATCAGCGTACTCGAAAAAAGTACCAAAATTGTCGCACACGGTCATGCTGTTGTCAGTTGCTCTAATCCGACATCCTTCTCGCTACCTAAATAGGTTGCGTATGGAAGCTCGCCTAAAATTTTTAGGAACAACGCTACTTTAGAACAGGAAATATTGGAAGTTGTCAGTTCTCAATATCACTCACTTCCATTGCGGAAAAAAAGCGTACAAAATCAAGGCACTGAACTGTTATACAAAAAGTTCAGAACTCAAATTTGTGTTTCATTTTACGTTCAGAACATGATCAGAGCGCGCTCTATGAACTCAGAATAAATTAGACGAAAAAAGAAACACAAATATGAGCTCTGATGTCTCTGAGCTAAAAAAGAAACACGAACTTTTTGTATAACAGTTCAGGTTCTGCTCTGAACTAAATTGACTGAGCAAGCTGAGGAAAAATCTGATAACACATGTGTAAGCACACTTCCAGTCATATTTCACAGAAAAAAAAAAAAAAAAACAGGATAAACAAAAAAACCTTGCTTAGCTCTGAACTAAAAGAAAGAAAAACGTCTAATGTCTGTATGAAAATGATATTTGACTGCCAGTCCATTATATAATACGTGTTATACGTAAACAGTAGTTGTTATGATATGCTGCAGTGCCATTTAATGGCGAGATACAAAAAAAATAATTAAATATGCCAACTTTCATTGTGAACAGTCAAACAGTATAATTTTTATATACATATTATTAATTTCTAGGGAAAACCGAACTGTCTAGCAGGACTTTCGTTCCTTGTTACTGGAGTTCTGGAATCGATTGAGAGAGATGAGGCGAATTCTGTAATTAAAGAGCTCGGTGGAAAAGTAAGTTCAACTGTAGGGAAAAGATTAAATTACCTAATTGTTGGTGAGGACGCTGGACCAAAAAAACTTGCTGATGCTGAATCAATTGGAATTCCAATTTTGAGCGTTGATGGATTTTTCGATTTGATAAGGGAAAAATCGAATGGACAAGTGAAGACTGAACCAGATAAACAATTAACGGAAACTAAAACTCCTCTCAAAAAGAAAACTCCCACCAAACAAAATCAAAATGGTTCTAAATTCTCTACGAATAAGTTAAAACAAGAAAGAAAAGAAATAATACCAGAAGAAGAAGAAACTAAAACCATTCAAATTAAATTGGAAAAAGAGGAAACTGAAACTATAAGTCAAATTAAACAGGAACTTAGCAAAACAGTTGATAACAACAATATCGCATGGGTGGACAAGTATAAGCCAACATCTATTAAACAAATAATTGGCCAGCAGGGTCCTGCAAGCAATTGTACAAAGTAAGTATATGTTTTAATTTTTCAATTTGTTGTATATGTAAGGTACAGAATGCAAAGTAATAAATGATGTAGTCCAAACTTCTTTGTTGCAAACTGAATTAAAAATCTCACCTCGAATCATTTGATTATGCTTCTCAGCCATATAATTGCACTGAAATGCTCTTGAAATGGCTTTGCTACTTAATTGCCATCTAGGCATGTAAATACATGGAAAGGTCGACTATTTTTTGTTTGCTTCACCTACGCGATGATGTCAATGCTTATAAAACACACACAGAACTCTTCAACGGCAACATGCACGGGGGTACGTGCTTGCCGAGGATACTAAAACAATAATGTCTCTAACTGCGCAATCGACATCAAATCGATCTTTTCCAAGACCTGTTGTAATGTGAATATTTAAACGATGTGATCATTTCCGTACCTTTACGTTAACGTAGTCAGTTACAGTAGACGCATTATATTTTTTTTTTACCTCACTGGCTTTAACTTGCCATTACTCAAACACATGCTAAACATCTGTATAGTTATGGAGTGTATTTAAAAAACTAAGGAATAAGGAAGCAAAGAATTGATTTATAATAAAATTAATCAGAAAGTAAACGTAAGATCTTAAGATGATTATTTTTGTTTACAATTATTGAATTATTGTTCAATATTTAGGAAAATTTAGCCTATTTTCCTTGTTTAAAATAAAACTCTGAAACTTTCGGAAAAGAGGAACTGTTTTTTTTCAACTCAGTTGCTATTGAATATCAACACATATCAATTATGCAGGGTTGCGTCAAAAAATGGCTTAAAGGAGAAATCTATTACATTTATTAAAATGGAAATCCTCATTTCTGCGCCTCATGGCATCAAATTTTGCTTTATATTGGTTTTATGTTCTTAGTCTTGTAGATCCAATAAAAGAGTTAATAGTATCCAAATCATTCACATAAGAGGAATAATGAAAACATTTAGCGAATTTATTTTGTATTTTATTTCAAAATAAATATGCAGTTTTTGCTCAATAATGTGAAGTTAAATGACATTTTGATGCTGTTCCATTGAAATTCTTATGTCGTTGTCCATATTTTGTCTTCCTTTTTTTTATCCAAGTCACTTTTCATGTTCCATTGCAAAAAGTCAATCTCTTTTTTTTGATTCGGATCACTTTTTGAAGATCTCGATATTTTTTCAGATTTACGCATACTGCCACAATATCAATATACCTTGCACAGCTGTCTTACGTCACTTTAAGAAATTAGCTTTCAAAACAAATGTCGACGGTTATTTGGCTGTCATGCCAACTTTAGTGAAAATGTACAGCATTCGTGAAACGGTACCAATCAACAACTATGTGGTATTCGATTGGGCTCCTTTCAGATTTCAAATTCCGTGTGTCTTATCGAACATAAAAACGTCCCTCTTTTTTGTGTTGATATTCGTTAGATTCAAATGTGTGTAGCCTTCGACACTTTTCAAAGCGTTTCACTGGTTGAATTTTATATTAAAACATTCGAAATTTGCATCCCGATTGATTTCTAAATATTTGTACATAAATAATTTACAAAAATGTATTCACTCGATGCAATGCCTTTCTTTGCAGTAGAAAAACTTCACGAAAACCTAAATAAACCCACCAGTTGTCAAACTCAAACGCACTTGCATTGGTAAATGAATACACCATTCCGTTTTCGAAGTACACAACGTCTCTTCTGCTTTAATCCCAGGAAAAAATTAAGTTTAATGAAAATGATACTATTAAACTAATTCACACCTCACAGCATAACGCTAGATTGCATGATTCACCATATTTTTCCCCCTTCATTCTTTTAAATGAAGACATTTGCTTTCAGGTATCTCACCAATCATTAAGCACTTTGCCAGGGTTCAACTAGGAGTCTTTGTAACGACTGGGCTGGGATATTGCAAAGCATACGTTTGGTCTGCTACACAACATCAAGTAGATTACTTGCCCAACCAGCCTTCTATACGGTAACTTAACTCTTATGTTGGTATCCGATTTCTTTAAACGTGCTGACGGGTCCATTAAAATTATTCATCTTCATTCATCAAAAAAGCTGTCCATCTGGCCTATCAAGTAATCTTTGTGGCGATTCACTGAGATAACGGTGCGTATAGCTGTTCGCCTTGCCACATACGTTTGCTCATAGGTAACGCAAAACTCTTGCTGGTAACCTCTTGCCACAAGCCAAGCTCTACACGCATGGTTTGCCATTTCAATGTTGCTATCGCACCCTTAACCGCCTCTGTTGTCAAAATTCGTTCTGCTTCCGTCCTATTCATCCTGTTCGTTCGCGTTTTTTGTTTCCTAGGAACCCAGGGCTGATCAGATTTATAGCTTCCTGGAAAGTCTACATCCATCATGACCTTGTTTGTGTGATCCAGTTTTTCCACTATCATTCCCGCTCTATTACTAATGAGTTCGATCTTGGAAACTGGATCTCTGGTACTGACTTCAGATGTACTCCTTATACTCGACCAAAAGTCCCTCCATGATTCATTAGTCATCGCAGAGTTATATTCAGCTTTTAAGTTATAGAAGGCCTTTCTCACACCCTCATCAAATTCCTCATCAAACAATTTAGTCAACATTGCTGATGCTGCTATGCCATGGTTAAGGTTTAATTGAATCACCCTAAGCTTTTCCTGGTACGGGAAACTGTTTAACTTGTCCTTAGAATGCGGTTAAATTTTCGCAGCAGGGTTTTCCTTATTTAATAAATACAAAAAAAAAAAAATCATTATTCTTTTTCAGACTCTTGAATTGGTTAACCAAATGGCATACGAATCAAAGTGGGTCGAAAAAATTACAAAAACCGAATCCTTGGGCCAAAAGCGATGATGGCAGTTATTTTAAAGCAGCACTTCTATCAGGCCCACCAGGAGTTGGTAAACAAAATAGTGATTTTAAATATAAAATCTTTTAATGACAAAACATTTAAGGCAAAACTACAACCGCTACACTTGTTTGCAAAGAATTGGGCTTTGATGTTGTCGAGTTTAATGCGTCGGATACACGCAGCAAACGTCTTCTTAAAGAAGAGATCTCTGAGTTGTTATCGAATAAATCCTTATATGGTTATTTTCATGGAAATATGCAAGTAGTGTCAAAGAAACATGTTCTTATAATGGATGAAGTTGACGGAATGGCAGGAAATGAAGATCGTGGCGGCATTCAAGAACTCATAGCACTTATCAAAGACTCACATGTACCAGTTATATGCATGTGTAATGATCGAAACCCTCAGAAAATGCGTTCATTTGTAAACTATTGTTATGATCTACGTTTTAATAGACCACGTTTGGAGCAAATTAAAGGTTTTATTAGGAGTATCTGTTTTAAGGAGAAGATTAAGTTAAGTAATGAGAAAATTGACGAAATTATTCTGGCCACCAACAATGACATACGTCAATCGGTTAACCACATATGTTTGCAGAGTGCAGGAAATGAAATAGCGTTGACGACAAATACCGCAAAAACTGCACAGAAAGACATGAAAATGGTAACGAATATAACAATACGTTAATTTACGAATTGACTTTTATTTTGTTTGTTTACAGGGCCCATGGGAGGTGGTGCGAAAAGTTTTCTCCGCTGATGATCACAAAAAAATGTCGCTTGCGGATAAAGCGGATCTATTTTTTCATGACTATAGCATGGCTCCCCTTTTTGTTCAACAAAACTATCTCATGGTGTCTCCAAGTGGACCAAAGTCAGTATTGCAGATCACAATGTAAAATGTTTGTAAAAAAAATATTCTTTTAGATCAGAAGTAACTAAAAAGGTTGCCTTGACAGCTGATGCTTTGAGCTTGGGCGATTTGGTTGACCGGCGCATACGATCAAATTCAGCATGGACCCTATTACCAGTACAAGCTGTTTTTAGTTCCGTCCTACCAGGAGAATACATGGAGGGCCACTTCACAGGGCAAATTAATTTTCCTGGATGGTTGGGAAAATATTCTAGATCAAATAAACGAAGTAGGATGGCTCAAGAGATTCACGATCATACAAGAATACGAACATCTGGTTCTCGGCTTTCTGTTCGTATGGATTATGCACCGTTTCTCCTATCAAGTATTGTACAGCCATTAAAAGAAAACGGCCTGGAAGGGGTCGAGAAAAGTTTGGGTGTGCTTCAAGAGTATCGCCTTTTGAGAGAAGATATAGATTCACTTATTGAATTGACTACCTGGCCAGGAAAAAAGAGTACAATGGAGACGATCGATGGACGTGTTAAAGCTGCTTTAACAAGAGCATACAATAAAGAAGTTCTTCCATATTCCTATTCTGCTGTTACAGCTGTAAAAAAGAAAAAAATCGAAACAGCTGAAAGCGAAGGTCTAATGGACATTATGGAAATTGAGGAAGGAGAACCAACAACAGTCGATGCTGAGGAAGAAAATGATACTTTGGAGAATGATATTCTTATTAAGGTAGGGTATGGCTATAAGCCTATGCACTATTTTTTTTATTTATTTTTACATAGGTTCCAATCCCTGAAAAGAAAACACAAATTATATCTTAAGGTTTTTTTTCGATTTCCTCTCGCGAAAAAAATAAAAACTGCAACGTTTATAACAGCTAGCCCGTGTTGTGAAAATAGAATAGAGAAAAACCAGATTATGTGGTATTCGATTGGGCTTCTTCAGATTTGCTCTCAGATTTCAGATTTTGTGTGCCTAGTCGAACATAAAAACGTCACTAGCTCTTTTTTGTGTTGATATTCGTGCGACTTGAATATGTGGAGTCTTCGACACTTTTCTATGCACTTTCCATTCACTGGTTAAATTTTATATTAAAACATTCGAAATTTCCGTTCCGATTGATTTCTAAATATTTGCATATAAATAATTTACAAAAATAGATTCGGCCGATGCAATGCCTTTCTTAATGCTTAATGCTGTAGAAACAATTCACGAAAATGTAAACAAATTCCACCAGTTTTCGAACTCAAATGCACTTGTATTGGTGAATCTGAAGCAAATCTGAGAAAATATCTAGATTCGCAAAAGTGCTCTGAAATCAAAAAAAAAAATGTTTTTTTTTGTACCAAACGGACATCAAAATTGCCCTGAGAGCAAAAAAAGTGCTCTGAGCAATCGAATACCACATTACATGAACAAACAACGTGATTGTTAAGAGGTTTTAAATAATAAGAAAAGTTTATTAAATGACCGATGTCAATGTGACAAAACAAATGACAAGTTAGTATCATTGCCAGGCTAGTAAATATGTTCTAATTTCAACACTCCACTAGAACAAGTTTCTTTTTCCCATACGTATCTATTTAAGTCCCATTAGTGTAGTACAGTGTTTGCTCTTTTACTGTTGTTTGCACGTAATCCAACTTTACAATACCTCTGATAATTACGTTGAGTGCGAAATGATGTCGTTTATCAATATGTTTTGTTCTGCCGTGATATGCATTAGTTGACACTGACAAACAGCAATTTGGCTGTCGCAGAATAATATGATGTCACTATGTTGAATTTTCAGTTCCTTTAGGTAGTAGGCTGCTTTCTCGAACACCAGGATACAGCTTCCCCCTGCATTATAAATGTTTAACCAGTTACCAATTTCCTCTCATCCACGTGAATCGTAAAGTCCGCATCACAAAAACCAGTTATTCGTTCATCTCCTTCGTGGTTTACATAGCACAGTTTTTTCGTTGCAGAGCCTTTCAGATACCGAAGTACCCTTTTCGCAGCTATACAATGTGCCTTTCCGGGATTGCTGTTAAACCGGCGCTCCTCATTGCATTTCGGGCACATCTCCTTACTTAATTTCTGGTTTAAGTCGACCAACTACTTGGTTAATGTAACATTCTTGATCTATCCAGATCTGACCACTAGCTCTGTCTCTTTACCATCGTAGTCCAAGAAAGGAAATTTCAACCGAAATTTATTCATTAAAGTTGATTATAATCGTTGCTTTAACGAAGTATGATTATCGAGTGTTTGAAGTAGATGCAAGGGTGCAGTTGTGATTGCACCATTCCGAAATACTTTAATACTGCAACCAACTTGATGTTCCACATTTTCGAAGATTGCTTCAAGCCGCATATTGATATCCTCAGGCGAAGCTCTTTCTCACCAACTTGAAAACCTTCGGGCTGAGAAATAAAGATTTCCTCGTCTAAATTACCTCGTAGAAAGGCTGTAACTGTATCCATTTGTTCTATGTCCAAATCCATCTCGGCAGTCATTGCCTTGAACACCCATTTTGTGTTTACAGTTTTCTTTCCGAGCGGTAATTCAACTTTTCGCCATATATGTAACGTACCCGTCGTGTGTCTTTGGTTTTGGCGTTCTTTCGGATCTTCGCACATTCTCCGATGTTACAGTTTGAACTTTGTACAGTCCGAGAGTCCTGTTTATTTAATTATTTTATTTAGGCAGCGCGAAGTTAGTTAATTTATATGGATAGTCTAATTGTTTTGTATTATGAATTGGTTTATCTCTGTCTGCTCTTTGATAATCGGTCATTATAAAACACTTCCACTTATCGCACAAAGACCATACTGTCGCACGAATTTTCAAATCCGTTGCCGTGTTTCCAGTGGTCTCCAAATGGACAGCGAAACGTCTGCGAAAGGGCAGCGGAAAATAGTTCGTGGAGAGTTCCATCAGCTGTAGCAGTGTTACCAGCACTGGCCATTTATCACCGATTTGGATAGGTACTCGAACTTTTCGCTGGCTCCTTAAAATTATCATTTGGGAATTATCCTAATTTATACTTTTTACTTTAAAGTAGGTAAAGGTATAAGGTATTTATAAAAAAAAAAAATCGTATTTCAATTGCGAACATACTATTTTCGTATAAGGCCCCAGTTACATGTAGCCATACGTAAAACGAAGCCGTAAACATTTTCTTTAGCTTTTTAACTCAATCTTGGTCTTCAAATGTTGCTTATGAATTATAAACTTAGTTTATCAAAATAAATTAGCAAATTTTCTTTAAATTTTGTAGAAAAATGTTTCTGTGGGAAAAACTTCTTCCGATCAAATTCTCAGTTAATTCCACAAAAAAATCATTCCACTGAAAAATTTAATTTCTTTACTGTTCCATCTGCCAGGAATTTTTATTCTGATGTAATCCTACAAGTGGTAGTCGATTTGTTTTGATTACTTTCGTAGGGAACATTTCTTCTGGCGGAATTTTTGCTATGACCGCCTATTTTTAATTTAACATTAGAAGTGTGTTTTTGAGCTTCCAATTTTGCTCCATACCTCCTATAAAAGCTGGCAACACTGCAGTACAAATGTCAAAATGCTCGTGGAGACACCTACCCTACCTAATTTTTCGAAAATGGAAAATATGCACCGATAGCCTCTCCACTTTGAAGGCTATCGCAAACACCAATAACAGCACGCACATCATCGAATGCATTCGGTACAAATTAGTTAAAACCAAAGGAAATATCAAACTCTTATGGGTCCCGGGATATGCAGGAATAAAGGGAAACGAAGACGCCGATGCGGCAGCAAAACATGCTGCTTATGAACCACTTTTCTCATGTCCAACACTGAATAAAAGAGATATCAAAAAGCATATTCGAACCTACGATTATGCATGTCTAAAAGCATGACCAAGACGTTCGTTCGACTTCGTTTAGGTCACTCGCTTCTTACCCATATCTATTCACCAAGGACAACCGCCCACAATATCATCTATGTAACTCAAACGAAGCACTCACCATAAAACACTTAACCTACGAATGCACCACAATTCAAACCAAACTCAACAGTATATCTCCTAACTCCCAACTATCCCAACTGCTTGCCCTCCCCTCTCAATCCAATATAAAAACAGTCTATTCTCTCCTATACTCATTAGATTTAACAGACAAATTGTAACTCGCTTAGATTTAAACTTAGCCGAAAGCCCTGGTAGCTAGCGCCTATAAGCCCTTTAGTGTTAACTTTTAATTCATTATTTGTTAATAGTTTAAAGAATAATAATAATAAAAATATATGGGTTATGTGATTACAACTAAATGCACTTAGATTTTTTCAGTTTTTTTTTAATATTATTGTCAATATTATTTCGTTCTAGGCAAAAAAAAGGGCCACTGCATCATCATCAAAGGCATCTACCTCAAAAGCGTCAACGGGAAAGAAAACAAACTCATCCGTAAACCCAAAGACGACCGCAACTGCTAGAAGCAGGAAGTAGAGCTTATGCATCTGATGCATGTTGAAACATTACTCAGTTTGTGTTAAGATTCTTGTGGTTATTATTTTTTTATTTTTTTTTATTTTTTGTAATTTTTATTCTTATTTCCTCGCCAATAAATTGAATTACAATTTCATTGCATTATTTTCATTCCTCTCGGAAGCATCATTTATGGCATTGCCAATTTAGTCCACGGGCCCTACTCTCTATTTCGTTCCGAAAGTCAATCCTATTCGAAATTGATTTTAATGTGGTATTCGTTTGGGCGCTCTCAGAGCACTTTTTTTTGCCCTCAGAGCAATTTTTATGTTCGTTTGGTACCAAAAAAAGCAATCTTTTTCAGATTTCAGAGCACTTGACATTTGGTGTAGTTTGTTTACATTTGCGTGAATTTTTTCTACAGCAAAGAAAGGCATTGCATCGGGTGAATCTGTTTTCGTAAATTATTTGTGTGCAAACATTTAGAAATCAATCGGGACGGAAATTTCGAATGTTTTAATACAAAATTTAACCAGTGAATCGAAAGCGCATAGAAAAGTGTCGAAGACTACACATATTACAGTCGCACGAATATCAACACAAGAAAAGAGCAAGAGCGTTTTTATGTTCGATTAGGCACACGAAATCTGAAATCTGAGGGCAAATCTGAAGAATCCCAAACGAATACCACATAAGTTGATACTCTGTAATACATTTCATTCAGCTTTCGAAATAGAGAGAACAAAACGTTTATTTTGAAAAATATTACTTTCGAAACAAGATACAGAGTAGGGCCCCAATACCAGAGACAATACTGAGACCCCCAACTCCGGCCGATTTTCCGTTACTTGCCTACAAGCTATATTACCATGGGGTTGCAAACTTTAGGTGCGTTAGTATTGTTACATAGAAAATCGTATTGACAAATGTCACGAAACTTCAAAAATTCCGGCTCACAAACACACTCGCACCTAAAATAAACAACTTCCGCTGTGGGCAAAGTTGCTTCAGAGCCACTTCCGCTGTGGGCAAAGTTGCTATCAGCGTTCATAGAATTTTATCCGTTAAATTTGAAAATAATTGTTCCAACTAAATTTTGTGTGGACAGTGATTAATTTTAAAAAAATAATTGTATATTTATGTGAAATAAAAGAAAGATGAGCAATTCTGTAGAATAATAAACAAATTAAAACATTTTTAGCGAACATTTGTAAGGCATTTAACATAAATCGAGTAGAATATGTTTATCACATACATCGCTTAATATACTTCTGGAGTTTAGTTATAATTTATAAATACCAAGATTAATATCGTTGCTGTTATTAATAGTTTCTCCGTTAGTCTAAATATAATTTAAAATAAAGTATACGTATGTGTATTTGTTTTATTTTTACGTGTCTCGTATTTCAAAGCCTACATTTATATGACTTATAAGTCGCATGTTTTGGTATTATAATGGAACAATAATGGTGAATGAGTACTTTGGTTGAATAGAAATACAAAATGTTATGAAAAAACTAATATGACAATGTACTGAGAAAATATACTTATTCACCAAATTTGAGTTGAACTTGGCTCCACCAGAATAGATAACACGTACTTTCCTCTTGCCTAGTAAGTGTTACCGTTTAAAGAATCAATTCACACAACTTTTATTAGTGGATAAAAATGGTTAGCAATTCTTCGCAAGGCTCATATTAATTCAAATTCAACTTACAATCAGGGTCTTCCTCCGCTCTTCGTGATCGATACCCTTGTGTTCAATATGGGTTTCGTATTCCTTGACTTTGGCCATACACTCTTGATGGTGTGTGTTCTCCTGCATCGTGGACAAATCAAGGGCTTCTCTAGCATGATCTTGAGTGGGAGCTTGTGATTTAACAAACCATGAAGAAATATCTTGTAATTAAATATATATAGTGAGACAAATTCATTGAATAGTATGGCTTACTTATATCGATTCCGATTGATATTCTTCGTTGTCTCCAGTGCGATCCATTGCATATGTGTAAGGTTAGCGAACACCTTAACGTCGGCTTCTTAGCTGTAAGACAAATATATTTAATTATTAATTTAAACACTTAAAATATGCGAAAACTTACATTTTCTCAATTTGTTGGAGAAAAAATACAACTTGTTTTCCATATTTTGACAGTTGTCACTCGACTTCTGTCAAAAGAAATTCACCACATTTTTTTTGTTTTGCTTTTTTTGTTGAAGCTCACACGGATTCTAAATTGACATAACACCGATAGGAAAACAAAATGGCGAATTCAAAAAAAAACTGAGGTGGCCAGCGGCAAGAGGATTGCGAGTTGGGGGTCTCAGTATTGTCTCTGCCCAATACTAGCCATTTTACATTCACTAGAAATACACACGCTACCGATCTAATTTCATTTTCGATTGAAGAAAAGAATTGTCTTTTCTTGACACGACAGAAGTGTCTGCGATATTTTTAAAGAATTGCCCTGGACTCACGAACACGCACTTGCAAAATGTCAGATTGAAATATTTGTTGTGTTGTTCGAAACAAAATTTGTGCTATATGATCCTTAAATATGCAATTAAGCTTGCGAATGTAAACTTTAATTGAAATGAATTGATTTATCCTTTTCTTCTTCCTCCTCGTCAAGACAGCTTCTGCAAAAATCGTTTGCAAATACACCAAGCCTTGTTGCATGCCTGCCTATAAGACAGTGTCCTGTGATGACACCTATTGTAGCACTTATATGCTTCCTATCCAAGGATATCAAGTGTCTAGACCGTTTTAGATCCAACTTTGGCCAAATCCGTTTTGTCGCTAGATATGTCGATCCGGTTTTCCATCTAAGATTTGCTCTATTGATAGCATCTTGCTTGGGCCAGGGCACAAATCCTCATTCTTTAGTCCTTCACGTGGGCGCCCGCCTGAAAATGGCTAATCAGGTTTACTGATTAGTGTCAGCTAAGGATCCACGCTAACGCCTAAATCGTTTGTCGTGATCCATTTAGTTTGAGGTTGGAGTAAACCATTAAATCTGGGGCCGGGTTAGAGGCGTTAACCGCACCGTACCAGGACCGCCCAGGCTGAGGGTCCCAATAAATTAGCTCAGTCGCTAACGGTGTACTCCGGATACCAGGCGCCCTCCGGTTTCATCTAGCCTTATTTACGCATGCGGGGCTCTGTGTGGATGGACGGCATTTCCCTAGCTACTCGTGGGATCAAAATTGAACAACCAAATAACAAAACCTTAACTGATGGAGATAACGTA
Source organism: Cheilosia grossa (assembly GCA_963082955.1). NCBI lineage: Eukaryota > Metazoa > Arthropoda > Insecta > Diptera > Syrphidae > Cheilosia > Cheilosia grossa. Next base: position 44,802,934 of record OY720144.1, on the reverse strand, counting down.
GATCTTATCTCTGTCTGTCAGCCTACAGCTGAACCCAGTCGGGATGGACGGATAGACCGTCCTGAACGACCAACTGTCGACAGTGACTTAGAATCCGTCGACACGGTGAGCTCTGTGCTCACGGAGGAGGCCTACAGGAGCTGCTCTGACGCTCCTGAAACCGACTCTATTAAAAACCTGGGGATAGAGAAGCTATCCCTTCAAAGGAAACGCTTGACCACCTCCAACAAGAAGCGACTAAGACGCCTTCTTGCAGACGGTCTGGCTTACAATGAGGCCTTCGAGAAAGTCCTCAATGAACCGGCGAACAAAGAAGCCTCCTCAGCCAACAAGCGCCCTCGGTCTAGTACCAACTCTCCAGCTGGTCCTAGTAAGAAGGCGAGGCCCAATGCTCCACTGTTCGCGGAAGTAGCAGGAACTATAAAAGTCGGGCCCCTACTGGATAACTTTCCGGATGGTCACCTTGAGCCAGTACATCAAAAAGCGGCGGAAGATGCCATCATCAGGGAGGTGAATAAGCTCCCCGACGATGTCCCACAGATTCGTTTTCTGGGCTGCTCGTACAAGCCAGGGTGGCTGACGGTCAACTGTGCAGACACTGGCACCAGAGATTGGCTAGCCAGCATCACTGACAAAATCTTGCCGTGGGAGAACGCTAAGCTACGCTTAGTTGAAGGGGACGATCTCCCTAAGCCATGTGTGGCAACGGCCTTCCTCCCGGGAACCTCCCGCTCCGTGGACGACATTTTGCGGTCACTTAGGCTGCAAAACAGAGTTCTTCCCACCAAGGACTGGAAAGTTCTTAGGAAAGTGGCGAATGCTCAGGGTCTGGCCTTACCTATCTCGATCGATGAGTGTTCGGTAAGACTCCTTGAGGACCTGAACTGTCAGCCGTTCTTTAATATGAACCGGGTTCAGTTCAGGATCAAGAAGAATCCGTACTCTCGAGCAGCATCGAACCCTAAAGAGGCAAAAAGTAGCGAGCAAGCGTCCAAGGAGGCTGTTCAGTCACTTCCCGCCAGCTCAGCCGCTGCCACTCCTGAACCAACCAAGCTGGCATCTACTCAAATGTCTACTCAGCCGGTTGTAGAAACGGTCAAGCCTGTTCCCCCACCCGCGCTGAAAAAGGATAAAGGAGACAGGCCATCCTCCTCAACCAATTCTTCTGCCAGACCACGCAACAGCGACCCGACTCGCAAGCCGGCTCAATCAGGTTCCAGACAGACATTGTCTGGCTCTTCCCGAAGACTCCCTGATAAGAGTCGGCCCCCACATGGCCGGGATGACAGAATAAGAGGGGGCTCCTATAAAAAAGCCCCCCCTACTCAAAGGAAGACATGAAGGTTGTTCAAATCAACCTTCACCACGCTAAGGCTGCCTCGGCAGTCTTAACCAAGACCATTAACTCCAACGATCTTAACGTTGCTCTCGTGTAGGAACCATGGACTAGCACAGACGGCAAAATTCTAAGACTCTCAACACCTACAGGTAGGATTCTTTATTCCACCTCATCCAGTAGACCTAGAACATGCATTATTTTTGACAATAATACGAACTTCTTCCCATTGACAGAGTTCATTTCCAGTGACCTCACAGCTGCCATTGTGAAGATCAACAACACCAAGGAGGTTATTTTAGCATCCGCATACTTCCCCGGTGACTCCAATGTATGCCCTCCAGCAGAAGTAGATAGCCTACTCCGCTATTCGCAACGCACCAGGACAGAAATTGTTATCGGCTGCGATGCGAATGCACATCACTCAACCTGGGGGAGCTCGAACATCAACAATCGAGGTGAGTCCTTATTTGATTTCATAACATGCAATGACCTTACTATATGCAATATCGGGAGGGAACCAACCTTCATTAACGTAGTCAGAAGTGAAGTTCTAGACCTTACTCTAGCTACTTCCTCAGTTGATTACCTAATATCCAACTGGTATGTGTCTTCTGAACCGTCATGTTCAGACCACCGAGACATCAGATTTGAAATTAACGAACCTAATACCACAATTTCGTCATTCCGACCAAAGAGGAAGACAGACTGGGCTTCCTACAAAGATCACCTAAGTCAGTCACTCAATGGAAAAATATCAAGAAAAACTAGAGCACTCTGCTACACTGGTAAGATCTTCTATCATATCTGCCTTCGAGGAAAACTGCCCCCTGAAGATACAAAAGCTTAAGAGGGAAACCATCTGGTGGAGCAAAGATCTCGAAAAACACAGATCAAGAGTAAGGAAACTTTTCAACAAAGCCAAACGCAACGGTGACTGGCAAACCTACTCTAGTGCTCTCACCAACTACAACAAAGAAATTAAGAAGGCCAAAAAAGAATCATTTAGACGGTTTTGTGAAGATATCTCTGATATTCCTTCCAGCTGCCGGCTTCATAAAGTTCTTGCCTCTGACAGAAGTTTCTCAGTTGGCACACTTGCCGATGAGAACGGCTGTCAAACACAAAATAAGAAAGAGACACTTCATCTCTTACTTAGATCTCACTTTCCCGGATCAACTATAATTGATCTTCTCTCACCTAACCTATCCCCCCGACTCGAGCGGATCTGCCTGCCGACGAGAGGGGACTGGAAAATTGCGAAACAAATATGCAATCAGAATGCCATTAAATGGGCCACAACTTCCCTGAAGCCTTATAAAGCAGCAGGAGAAGACGGCATATTTCCGGCACTTCTGATGAGGGGAGTTGATATACTTTCACCCATCTTCACCAAACTATTTAGCTGTAGTCTGGCCTACGGTCATATACCGGAAGCCTGGCGTAAGGTAACAGTTAAATATTTACCTAAAGCAGGTAGGAATTTGGATTCAAGTCCGAAATCCTTTCGCCCCATTAGTCTCATGTCTTTCATTCTGAAAAGCATGGAAAAACTTATTGATAGACACATTAGAGATATAGCCCTAAAATCTTTTCCGCTAAGCAAATCTCAACATGCCTATTAACCTGGTAAATCCACCGAGTCAGCACTTAATGACTTAGTAACCAAAATCGAATCCTCCATCAATAGTAAGGAAATCTGTCTCGTTGCGTTCCTGGACATTGAAGGAGCTTTCAACTACACGCCTTTTGAGTCCATTAGCAGGGCTCTCAGCAACATGAACCAACCTCCTATCATAGGACGTTGGATAATGTGTATGCTAAATAGTAGAATAATTCAGACCCGCATCGACGATGTGGAAATCTCAGCTCTCACAACTAGAGGGTGTCCTCAGGGGGGTGTCCTCAGGGGGGTGTCCTCTCGCCCCTCTTATGGTCCCTTGTTATTGACGACTTACTTCAGTCCTTGACAAATCAAGGGATCTATGCCATAGGATATGCCGACGACGTCCCAATCGTTGTCAGTGGCAAATTCGAAAGCACGGTCTCAGAAATACTGCAATTCGCCTTATCTGTTGTTCAGAGATGGTGTAATAAAGAAGGTCTTTCTGTAAATCCAAAGAAGACAACGGTAGTCCCCTTTACAAAACGGAGGAATCTAGATCTCCTTATTCGCCCTACCATGTTCGGCGAAACCATTGAATTCTCTCGGGAAGCAAAATACCTAGGAGTTAAACTTGACAGTAAACTTTCATGGAATCAGCAGATTGAACGTACCGTAAACAGAGCCACCAAATCCTTATGGATCTGTCGCCGTGTCTGCGGTAAAAACTGGGGTCTTAGACCTAGGATGATACACTGGCTATATTCGCTCGTCGTAAGACCTGCGGTCACCTATGCTGCTGTGGTTTGGTGGCCGAAGACTAACGAAGTCACTACAGTCAAAAAGCTAGAACGCATTCAGCGTATAGCTGGAATCGGCATGACGGGCTGTCTTCGCTCCACTCCAACAACGGCACTCAATGTCATCCTTGGTCTAACACCTCTTCAAACGCACATTCAAATGGAGGCTAGACTAAGTATTCACCGCCTGTACCATTCGAACTGCCTTGACCCATATAGCTATCAGGGAGGTCATCTGTCTCTACTCGGCACGTTCAACTCGCATACGAAAACCAGTTGTACGTTTCCAAGTGTAACATTCGCTCTGCCTAGGGAGTTCAACAGCTATAGTGGGGAGGAGTGAAGAGTATTAACCAGCCACAACAACAACACTAAACCATCATGTACATACAGTGCACTCTATGTACCTACATGCAATCTTACAAAGCAGTTCGTTACCAGCTCCCATTATCGGCACACTTAATTCTCAATTATTTAAACAAAATACGCTATGTTATATTATACACAAACTGAATTATTAATATATTGAATTCTCTTTTATAACGAAATGTTGTGTTGTTTTCTTAGCCGTTTAAGGAACGTAACAAAAGGAATTTTCCTGTAGTTGAAGCAAAAAGGAGTTTGTACCAGGAAATGTGTCTCAACACTTTCTTAGCAGGTCTAAGGGAGCTTCTTGGATCCACAGATATGCGACCAACTAACTTGACCGACGCATTTAATTTTTGTTTATAAGAACAAAACAATAGCTATTTTCAAAATTCTTACAATAGACAGAATAGTCCCCAAACGAATAGAAATAACTCTAATAGGCGCTCCTATAATGATCAGTCTTATAATCCACAAATTTCTCAACAGACAAGTAATCAACCAAAACCTTCTAGACACGGAATAACTACAATTCCAGGGACAACAACTATAGTTACAGAAAAAACAACTACAGGCAAAACACTGATTCCAGACAAAACAATAATTCTAGACAAACCAGAAACTTCAATAACAATACCGGACAAAATAATAACTCTGGGCAAACGCGAAATTCTGACGCTAGATTTTCACCCGCCGAAGCAATGGATACCTACAGTGGCAACAGTAATAGAAATCCCTCTAATAATAGACAGGAACAATTATATTATATTGAAGGTACTAGTCCCGACTACGAAAATGTTCCCAGTAGGTACTTCAAATGCGCAAAATTTAAGAAATGAAGTAGTGGATGACAGAAATTTTCCTATTCATGCCTCGGACAACCAATTGGGTATCTAGATGTAAATATTCACAAGTCTTGCCCTTTACCATAAATCAACATACAGAGTATAGGTAATAAAAACCTAAAGTTTTTAATCGATACAGGTAGTAACAAATTATTCATTAAACCAGAAATTATAAGACAGGAAGAAATTAAATATATAAAACCTATAGAAATAAAAACTATTTTTGGAAAAGAAATTGTTGATAAGCAGGTAAACCTCAAAGGCTTAGTAGAATTCAAAACAAATAAAATCTTGCAATTCATATTATTCAAGTTCAATAACTATTTTGATGGATTGATTGGAACAGATATGATGAAACAACTTTCCATGAAAATAGATTTCAAAAATTCCTTGCTAGAAATGGAAAATGTTAAGATTCGGTTAAGTTATAAACCAAATTTAATGTCTAATGTTTATGAGGTATCTGAACTTAGTAAGATTATCAGTCATCTCCCTGTCGATGTAGAATCTGGTAGCATTAATATAACACCAACAACTATTAAAGCGAAAAATTGGTTTTCACTAGTTGAAGTTATAAACACTTACGAATCCCCTCAGACCTTTTTCGTGGAACAACCTATTAGAGTTCAATCCATTAAGCCCGATGAGTATATTGAAATCCATTCGCTCTCTATTAATAACGATAAATCTTTGGAAAACTCAAATATCAACGATTTAATAACAACAGGGAATTTGAATTGCGAGGAGAAAAAAGCTATTCATAAATTGTGTAAATATTATGAGTATATTTTTTTTAGAGAAGGCCAGGACTTAACGTTCTCCTATCAGATAAAACACGGAATAAAAACTAAGGATGATATACCTATCTATTTAAGATCATATCGCTATCCATATGTCGATAAGGAAGACATCCAAAAACAGATTTCTGAAATGCTCCACCAGGGTATTACTAGGCCAAGCTTTTCTCCGTGGTCATTTCCAATATGGGTTGTGCCAAAAAAGAAGGACATTAATGGAAACCAAAAATGGCGGCTTGTGATTGACTACCACAAGTTAAACGACAAAACAGTAGATGATAGATATCCTATCCCAAATATTAATGCAATCCTGGACAAACTAGGAAGATGTGTTTACTTCACAACACTGGATCTTGCATCTGGCTTTCACCAAATTGAGATTCAGGAAGAAGATATACCAAAGACAGCATTTTCAGTTGACAACGGGCACTACGAGTTCGTCCGAATGCCGGCAAGGTCTGTCTTGTGTATGGACGATATAATCGTATACTCATCTTCATTGCAGGAGCGCACTGAAAGCCTAAGTGCAGTCTTTGATGGATTAAAAGTTGACAATCTGAAAATTCAAATACAAAAATCAGTCTTCCTTCAGAAAGAAGTATCTTTTTTGGGTCACTTGGTGACGGCTGATGGAGTGAAGCCTAATCCCGAAAAGATCAGTGCAGTAAGGAACTTCCCAATTCCGAAAACTAGTAAACAAATTAAATCATTCCTCGGGCTTCTCGGATATTACCGAAAATTTATTCAGGATTTTGCAAAACTGACAAAACCAACGACTGAGTGCCTCCGGAAAAACAACACCATTAGCCTCAACGAAAGATATATAAAATGCTTTGAAACTTGTAAAACCCTTCTATGTAATGACCCTATTCTTCAGTTTCCCGACTTTGCTAAACCTTTCAACTTGCTTTGCAAGTCGTACATTATCCAAAAGTGAGGAAAACTACAGCACGATCGAGAAGGAACTTCTAGCAGTAGTTTGGGCAACCAAATATTTCCGGCCCTTTCTTTTTGGCAGAAGATTCCAAATAGTTACCGACCACAAACCCCTTACTTGGCTATTTTCCTTAAAGGAACCTAACTCCAAACTAATTCGTTGGCGGCTCCAGTTGGAAGAATTCAACTACATATTACATAACATATACGAAAGGCAAACAGAACTCAAACGCTGACGCCTTATCTAGAATAGAAATAAATTATAATGAGATAGAAGAAGCGGATGATTTAGATTTAGATTTGGCATCAATAGTTGGCGCAACAGGTCCAGCCTAGCTTCTCACAACCATTCGTTTTGTGTGAGTTTTAATTTTTGGAACGAGTGGAAGGGATCTACAATTTTATGCCGATTCCAAACGGCTAATTGAGAAGCTCTAAAGACAGTTATACTCTCGGATGTTTGTCAGACGTTCGCGAAAGGTTGGTGACGCAGTGGAAAAAACCCTAAGTTGGAATTTGGGTTTTTGCGGGATTCGAACCTGGGACCCCACGCTTAGTAGTCCAACACACTAACCACTAAGCCACTGCGCCTTCAAAACAACTTGGATGAGCAAAATCGTATATTTACAATACATTCTGCAGTAGAAAACTTGGGCGATGGAATAACGATTTCTGAGCGCCCCCTAAATGAATTCGCTAATCAAATTATACTTAAGTCGAATAAAAACAAAAAAAACTCTCAGTCATACATTAACTATTTTATTTAAGAGGAAAAAACGAATAGTAATAGAACACGAACACATTGACAATGAATCTGTTGTAATTAATATCTTTAAGGACTTTCTAAATACAAAAAGGATTTCTGCCGATGCTACTTTCAAAACTGTTCAATCTGTGTACATATTGTAAATATTTCAGCAGTAATAGTTATCCAAAATTGGTGAGGTGTTTAATATTACTAAAGGATATATCAGAAACAGATGACCAAGAAAAATTGATACGTGAGTACCATAAAACCTCAAACCATAGAGGTATAAACGAGACCCTTGAACATTTAAGAAGAACTTCATACTTTCCTAAAATTAAATCCACAATTACACGTATCATAAATAATTGCGATACTTGCAAGACATATAAATACAAACGGAAAGACTTAAATTTGAAATTACAGAAACTCCCTCTTGGCCCCTAGATATAATTCATGTTGACATAATTCCGTCCATAAGGAAAATTTTCTCACGATCATAGACAAATTCAGTAAGTTTGCAAGCGTTTATTTAGTATCCGCAAGAAATAGTATAAATATTATTAAAGCATTGAAACACTACTTCTCCCACCACGGAATACCAAAAATATTAATATCGGATAATGGAAGTGAATTCATTTCATTAATTTTTAAAGATTTCCTGGATCTTTATAATATTCAATCCCATACAATATGCGCTAAGAGCTCAAATGGTAATTCGCCGATCGAGAGATTTCATTCTAAATCTGAAAACAGCAATAAACCTTTTAGTGAAATTGTTGATGAAGCTGTCATCACGTATAATAACAGCATACATTCTACGACAAAATTATCTCCTTTCGAGTTACTTAATGGACATATAGACAAACCTAACCCACTAGCAATTACAGAACCATACGAAAAAAAACAGGACTACTTACTGCAGCATATTAAGAATTACGAAACCTTAGCGAAATTAGTTCAAGAACGTAGCTCAAACTATAAACAAACCACTATCAATAGACGCAATGAGACACGTACAGATCCACCTGAATATAAACCAAATGAGACAATATTTGAATTAGACGATTGAAGAAACAAGCTACCTCCCAGGTTCAATCAACACAAAATAATTAAAAACCATAAAATAACCGTAGATACCAATAAAAGAAAGGTACACAAAAAATAAGAAAACAAACGCGTTAATGGTGAACTATGGAATTGCTTTTCTTTTGTTTCAGTCTATGGAAAATGTTATTTTAAGTAGGGTTGTCTATTAAGAAATTGATGAATTTACAGAAATATACGCACACAAATATGTTTTATAGTTACATTTCGATTATTATCATTGGAGGAACTCAATTGAAATATTTGCCTTTTTTTCTCGATGCTATTACGTAAAAAAGTTGGATATTTATTAATTAATCGGAAAAATACTTAATGAGTTTTCGATAACCCATCACCTCCCCTCCCCCCCCCACCCCTTCCCCCTCCCAACCATTTCATAAAACCGACGGATAGATACGACAAACAACAAAATTTGGCCGATCCCTCCCACCCACGATTTGTGAGACTGAATGCCTGACTATTCAACGACTCATCTGCAAAACACCGTACAAACGCTTAATGAACTTCGCTCGTGCATTCTCTTAGTTCATTCTCAGACGGGAGGAGTTACATAGCAACAAAACCTGGCAACAAGAATCATCAACATCGTCATCAGAACCAGATTGGCTTGTCAACAAAGCAACGAACGCTCATGTCCAAATCGGCTTGTAAACAAACCATCGGACCATGTTAAAATGCAAGCAGATAAGCCCATACGAACTGCAGGAAGAATGGCTTGTAAACAATGCATCCAAGGCCAAGCAACAGTTCATATTGGACGAATTATGAAGAGCAGGTAGCAGCGTTTGAACAGAAATAGAAACAACAAGAAACCACCGTTCAGATGATATGTGCACTGTTGGAATAATTTTGGTCCACAAGCAAGTGCAAGTTCAGTCTGGGTTTTGTCTTTGGGCCTTTAACTACCGAAATTGAATTGTTAATAAAACTAATAATGATAATTAAATTTTGTTAAACTATTAGGAAAAAAAAAGATTTAAAGACAATAAAAGAAAAAATACATGAAAATAAGGATATTGAAGTTTTTGTATTTATTTGAACCTACACCACTCTATAACTTTCAATGCAGTTGATATATTTGGTTCAATCTTAAACCAGAACTTTAACAAATTTATTACAGCTGCACCAATTCAATTTACAGTTGAAAAATCGGCATTTTACAAAATTACAAGCTTTAGAAGATACCTATGTAGAAGGCACTGTGGATTTGAGTCTCAGGCTATACATATTATAAACGTACAATCGTACATATATCAACAAAAATTAGTGCAAATCGGGTTTTTCTTTTTACGTTCGATTTATTTTATTTATTTTGATACAAAGATTATTTAAAACAAATTTGAGGGCATATATTTCCTTTATAAGAATTTCACTTCGTTAAAGATGAGTTCATAGTATTCTAAAAACAATTGCGCTTGCTCCCACACTGCGTGCGCCAACGCATATCTTATAAATAACGTACATTCTTTGAAAAAAGGTAATTACACAGCCCCTTGCAATTCGTTACCTAATTAATAGGATTATACGCCAGGGCTACGTCCGCCCTTGTCTGTGATTAGGTATTCATTATTAGCTTAATGGTTTGATAAACGATGGCTTTATGATCAATAACACGAAAATAAATTCTCATTGTGCCACAGTGTGTTAGTTGATTTAAGAATTAGCATATATTACGTTTGACTAGCATATTCTTAGGCACGTCATTCTGTCTGCTGATTACCATGGCTCAATTCTGATGAGAATCTTTTTTGCATTTTTCATTAGTCTGAAATGTGTCCCGTGGCGATGAGCTTCTTCGATTCCCAACACATTAATCGATTTTCTTTACACAGCATTGCAATTGTATATATACGCAAACGACGGTTATCGTTAATTTAATAAAAAAGTTAATTTAAAAAACCAAAACAAAAATATGCGCAGCCTCTGACTACCAATTAGTTATACTTGAAAGTGTCTTGTTTTAATCTTTTTAAATCTTTTTTACAGTCAGTCGGGTTTTTTGGTTTTTTAAATTTACTTTTTTATTTATAGCTTTTTAGCTTAATATAAGAGGTGTTATTTTGGTATTCAAAGAAAAATGTCATTTTTTGAGATTGTATTGTAAGTATTAGGCCCCGTACACTGCGACCAGAAGAGATCTATTGTGTTGGCCCCTATTGTTTAACCCAGGGATCTATTAAGGCTCTTTATAAACCTCAATACCCTTCTTGGCTCTGGATGCGCCTCTTCTCGCCAGACAATCCGCACGTTCATTGCCCTCGAATCCCTCATGACCTGGTATCCAAGCAACGGTGACTATGTTGTCCTTGGACAGATCTTCAAGGAGGTTAAAACATTCCCAGACCAGCTTTGATCTGATCGAATACGATCTTAAGGCCTTAAGAGCTGCCTGGCTGTCTGAGAGGATGTAGATGCGGGCACCTTTCATGTTCCTTCGTAAGCATTCTCAGACACATATCTCTATAGCGTGTACCTCCGCTTGAAAGATGTCTGGTGATTTTCCCAGTGCTATAGCTTTTTGGAACCCGTAGACCCCAGCACCGGTGGCATCATTTTCCATTTTTGAACCATCGGTGTACCAGATTTGTGATCCTGATGGTATTACGAATTGGTTGCCTCTCCAGATACTCCTGTCAGATATGACTATCTAAAATTTCTGGAGAAGCGAAGTCTTTTAAGCATGGTGTCTGATACCTTGATCACAGGATCATCTTGGAGCATTTGTAATACCTTAAGGTGTCCTGTGAGGTTTCCTGCTTTAAGATTTGATATATCAGGGAGCCTGAGGGCACTGAGACCAGCTTCCTTCTTTACTGAAATATCTAAAGGCAAAAGACTGAGCATTGCCCCTATGGCTGCGGTTGGACAAGTTTTCATTGTCCCCGTTATACCAACGCATGCTAAGCGATATACCTTATTTAGTTTTTGTTGGGCCGTTACTTGTTCGGTTTTTGGCCACCATGATATCGCTGCATAGGTGATCATTGGTTTGATGATCGTATTGTATGACCAATAGATCATCTTTGGTTTTAAGCCACAGGTTTTGCCATAGAGACGATGGCACGTATAAATTGCCTTTGTCGCCTTCTTTGTGACATGATCAAGGTGTGAATACCAGGTGAGCGTCTTGTCTAGAATTACTCCCAGATATTTAACCTCTCCTGATAAGTCTATAACTGCGTTATTCAGCTTGATCGGTTTCAGTTCTAGCTAAGGCTAAGTGTTCGAAAACTCTGTCACAAAATTCTGCCTTTTGATTGACCCCGAAGAGTAGCATACTTGGTGTGAACTCTGTACTTTTGCTAATTGTGTTATTTAAATCAAATTCAACTTTTGCCAAATACTGTGACCAATTACCAGTAGATTCTTCATTACATTCCTTTGAAAACATAGGTGTCAGAATACGGTTAATTGTTTCTACTTGGCCATTAGACTGATGAGAAAGTGTTGCTATTTTAATATGTTGAATATTACAATTAAGTAAGAAGTCGGCAAATTCTTGAGATGTGAAGGAGGATCCTCGGTCGGACACAATTAAATTCGGCCTACTATAAGTAGAAAAATATAAGTTTAAGCATGCAATTGACTCAGAACTTTTCGTGGTGTTCACAGCATAGAGTCTTACAAACTTTGTAAAACCATCTATTACTACGAACAAATGTTTCTTCTTGGTAACCGTAGTTGTCAGCGGACCGTAATGGTCGATGTATATAACGTCGAATGGTACTCTCCCCTTTGGAATATTGTGCAGCGTTCCTTCTGCTTTACCAGTTTTGGGTGAAAAGTAAATACATTTCAAACAATTCGATATATAGCTCTTGATTTTCTCTTTCATTTTGGGAAACCAGTACGTCTGGTTGAGATAATCAAAACATTTGTCTACACCAAGATGACAAAGAACGTCGTGATGTTTCTGAATGATCTGCTGTTCCATTTGCTTGGGGACATAAAACCTAACACCGGATTTGACTTTTCGATAGACTAAATTTACCATCTCGTAGAGACTGCTTTCGCTTTGCTCCAATTCAGAAATTATAGCTACAATATACGCATCTCGTTTTTGCGCAACGGCTAGGGCAAATTCAAATGAAACCTCTTCAACCACTAATAAGTTTGTGCACCTACTTAGTGCGTCTACATGGGACATTCTATCGGAAACTCTGTGTTAAATGGAGTAATCAAAGTTCTGAAGTTCTAACGCCCAGCGAGATATTCTTGGATTTAAAAATCGTTTGTTTAATGTTAGAGTTAAAGACTGACAATCCGTTATTATTTTGAACTGAATGCCAGTCAGATAAATTCGGAATCTTCTCAGTGCATAGATGATTGAGAGTGTTTCTAGTTCATAACTATGATATCTCGATTCAACATCAGAAACTCTTTTGGAAAAATAGGAGCATGGGTGAAACTTCCCATCCGTTTGACGTTGCAAGAGAATTGAGCCATAGCCGATACTACTTGCGTCACAGTGCAATTCTGTTTCGTTACTGGGACTATAGATGGCTAATATCGGGGCTTCCAATAGTTTGGTCTTAAGCGTCTCGAAACAAGTTCATTGTTCCGAAACGAAGTGGAAAGTAGTGTCTTTGCGTAGAAGGTCGTAAAGGGGTTTTGTTCAGATGGAAAAGTTCATAATGAATTTTCGAAAATATGAGCAGAGGCCGACAAAACTCTGAACATCCCCTACGCACTGAGGTATGGGAAATTCGCCGCCGCCCGTATATTTTCCGAGTTTGGCCGTATACCGTCATAATTCACAATATATCCAAAATACGATATTTCTTCATAGGCAAACCGACATTTATCTAGTCGGAGCTCTAAATTATGTTTCGCGATCAACTCAGCTACACTTTGAAGGCACTCCAAATGCTGTTCAATACTTTCGCTAGCTATTAACAGATTATCCATATAAATCAACAACTTATCCTCGTGTATTAGGTTTTTAAAAATATTATTTATGAATCGTTGGAAGACCGATGGCGCATTTTTCAAGCCGAACGGCATTTTCAAATATTCGCATTGCCCTATTGGGGTGACGAAAGAAGTTAATTTAATAGAATTATTGGCTACGGTGACACGGTGAAAACCATTACGTAAATCTTATACCGAAAAATATTTTTTATTTCTCAACCTATCAATCAAATCCTCAGTGTAAATTTGTTTAGAGACCGGTAATCGATGCAGCGACGAAGCTCATTGTTTCGTTTTCGTACTAAGACAATTGGCGATGAATAGGGTGAATCACTTTCACGAATTATTTTCTTTTGTAAAAGATCGTCCAGTATTTTCTTTAATTCGAGCATAAGGTAATCTACGCGGTGTACAATAAAAGGGTTCGTCTTTACTTAACCGAATTTCCATCTGAACCTTATCATTGTCATGCAAAATTGGTGCTAAATCAGTTTTGTATTTCGAGCAAGACCCGGAAACTATTTGTGTTATTTTATTTCTAAGTGCATGCGGCATATTTTTATTAATGTTTAAGTCTAAATTAGTATTCAAATTTCTCTCATCTGTTTCGTTTAAGGTACTAATATTCATAATTTGATCTTCAAAATTTTCTGTTAGAATGTTTGTCATATGATCACCTGTTTGAACTTGCTTGTTAACCACATTCACATGATCAGTTTTCATCAGTTCCATTTTGTTTAAATTTAAGAAGTCCCGACATATTATTTTTATTTTTAAAATAAAAATGTGAACATACAATACCAAGTACACCTAAGGGACTACCATTAATTCCACTGAATTTATAACTATCGACATCAACAGGATTTATTAATATTTGTGGTACACACTGCTGCTGAACAAAACTTATTGGGCTTCCAGAATCCATCAGTGTGCGCAGCGTCGTTGAATAATTTGACATTGATTCATCTCTCTCTTCAAAGGTATACCTAAGTATATATGTTCAAATTTATTTTCAGTACTGGTAACCACATTGATCTTTCTGCATTCGACCTGTTGTTGATGCTGCACATCTTCATCAGAATCAGCTGCATCAGATGTTCCCAGCGTTAGCACCGCTGCTTTCCCCTTGCATTCCGATGCTCGATGACTCATGTTTTCACACTTAAAGCATGATTCCCTGGCACGCCGTGGTTTGGGGCAACTACTGCTGTAATGTCCACTTTCGCTGCAGTTGTAGCATTTGACATTGATGACTGATTCGACTTCACTTCTATCAAACGTGGGGTAACGTGAACTGTGTTGTTGACGGACGATGACATTGTAGATCGCATTTTCTCGTACTTCTTCATGCAGAACTTTAACTCGACTACAGTATTTGCCCCATCTAAAAGCATCTTATTAGTGTGATAATCCGGAATACCGTTTATTATGTGCTGCAACAGATCAGCCTCCTCCACTTCGGAGAGAGATGCTATTTCTTGCATTGCAAACATGTACTGCGGATAAGATTCTTCTCGCCGTTTTCTCCGATTTCGCAGTTGATTGTGGATATCGGCACTGGTGACAGTTTTAGCAAACTCTCTCAGCAAGGCAGATTTCAGCTCTGACTAACTTCTTACACAAGCAGTACGTAAGAACAGTTTAGCTGTTCCGCCGAGAAGCCGTTTTCCATTTATAAATTGCATTCGCAAGTCCCACTCCATAACTTCAGCACACTCTTCAAATTGAGTAATCCATTTCCCTATAGAGAAATTATCGTCGCCTGAGATTATGTTCATAGACTCTTCTATGTCTTTGAAGTGAAATAACGGGGCTTTGGTTTTTGGAGACTCATGGGCACATCCAAGATCCAATAGTTGTTGTTTTAATTTCGCGATTTCTTGTAGACGTAGACGTTCGATTTCTTTGTCTAGAAGACCATCGTCAGGTTTGATATTTTCTCCGGATCCAAAGGAGGAAGACGTTTCGTCATCCGCAATTACATCAGGTACATGCAGATTCAGCTCGCTGTTGGACATTTTGTCCCATGCTTCTTGTAGACGAAGTATTGAACCACATAGGACAGCCATAAGCTGGCCTTATAAGGGCCACGTAGCAAATGACCTTCACCCTGGAATCAAGTTGACTGCTGCGAAACAGTCTCCTTGTCAGAGCGTAGGCCCTCTTAGCCCCAGCAAGACAAGCATCTATATGTTTGTCAAAATACAGATACTGGTCGAGCCAGATGCCAAGATACCTCACCACGTTTTTCACCGCCAATGGTCGCCCCTGCTGTCCAATAATTGTTAATTTTCTCCAGTTTTTTCTGGTATCCCCAGAGGCCCCAGCCAATGGAGTTCTGAACAGGATTGTTTCCGATTTTTGGAAATTGATTTTCAACTTCCAATCATCGCAATACCTCTTAATTTGCTCGAAGTCACGCTGCAGAAGGATGTTAATGACCTCGATTTTTGGTCCTGACCTGTACGCCACTAAATCGTCCGCGTACGCTATAGCATGTCTGAGGGAACCCACCAGATCACTTGTGTAAATATTAAACAGGACCGGAGAATTCACTGCTCCCTGTTGTAAGCCGTTTTTAATTTCGAAAACCTTGCTCGAAGTCACGTTGCCAGCTTTGACAACGAACTTCTTTCCCATAAGCATGTCGTAAATCATATATAGCAAAGGTTTTTGAATGCCCAATCTGGTCAGCTTATAAAAGAGCCCCTCCAACCATACGGTATCGAAGGCCTTCTCAAAGTCGACCAGGCAGGCACCCGTGCATTGTTTCTTACTCTTATTCCACTGAATGTCGGAAACCAGTTTCGACGCGGCATGAATAGTGTCATGCCCCGCTCTGAAGCCAAACTGGTTGTCCGGAATGATCTTATTTTCCTCAACCCATTTCAAAAGAGCTCTATTGACGACTTTCTCGAATACCTTGCTAACATTCGGAAGCAAACTAATCGACCGGAGATTAGCAGGGTTCGTCCTATCTTTATCCTTTTTCGGGATAGGGTGTACCACCGCTATTTTCCACTGCTCCGGATAATATGCATTATTCAGCGCATTGTTAAATAGTGTGGCGAAGATATCTATCACCTCTAGCGGCAGGTGTCTTAATACGACGTTTGGGACACCGTCCACTCCCGCCGACTTTTTGTTTTTAAGTGACTCAAAGATGCACCGAAGTTCATCTCTACTCACGAACAGATGAGTATTTGCTTCGGCGATTGTGCCGTTTGCACGGTTGTCGTCATTGAACCCGGTGAAACCGTTGTTCTCGGATCGCCAATCTTGAATTTCTGTCCGCAGGTAAAAGTGGTTAAGAAAGCCCCCTTCCTCGAGGTCGCGGTTACGGCGAACAGGGTTGTTCACCGTATACACAGTCTCAAAGAAAGCTCCCATCAAATTCACCCTCTCCTGCGGGTCTTCGACCACGAAAAAACCGTCGTTCGAGTCGGCACTTTCCGGACTTATGCCAGCAGTCAGTAGTGTCTGTCTGTTCTCGTTCGTCCGAGGTATTCGAACACATGAAATGTCGTTATGATCCTTCCGCCTGAACAGTTTATTTATTTGCGGGAACATTTTCGGACTACTGGCTTTTATAGCCCGAATTTTATTGCCCCAATACAAACTTACAGATTTTCTGTAATTCTCGGTGATCATCGACCTCAGTGTCCTAATTTCGGGGTCGTTCCTATCAGTAAACTGTCTGTGTAGCCGTTTAAGCCTCGAGAGCAGTCTACTTTTATGTCTGTACAGAGCATCGATTGTCGGGTTTCGATACTTTTCAGTTTGTTCTTCGTCCGTGGAACGTCCTACCCGAGGTATAGTCCGTTCCATTGTCTGTTTGATGACGACATTCATTTGCCGTAAATGATTGTCGATCTCATCGTTTGTTAGGTTCCTGTTTGTCGGTGGGTCGATCTCGCATGAGCGTATGTCGCGTTTTAACACTCTGGAGAAGCGCGACCACTGCGCTTTTCGGTAATCGAAAGAACGCACTTGGTCGTACTGCTCCAGCTGCGTCTGCTCGTTCGGGATCCGTATTACGGCGGCAAGTCCGTAGTGATCACTATCGTACTCAACCGTTCGTAAACAGTTCCGCGTGCTTAGATCAATGTTTGTTAGTTCCAGTCTTTCGTCAACTAGCGCTATGTCCAAGAAAGAACCGTCTCTAGGGAAAGACGGGATATCCGTCGCGTACAACTCGAGTTTGTACTCAATCATATTATGACGCCACCAGTCGTGAAACTGGTTGCCTCTAGGGTTCGGAACATCATTTCCCCATGCCACGTGTTTAGCGTTGAGGTCTTCGCCCAAAAAGTAATAGTTATCTTCCGATTGAAGCTCCAAGCTACGAAAAAGCGTATCGATCTCATTCAAAAATTCAATGCGTCGAGGAGATTCCGGTGCGTAAAGCGACACCACATACATCCGCCTCTGGGTATTGAGGGAAATGCATACGATGCATGCTTCCAACACTTGGAACCTGCGCACGTCTCCGCTATATATGACCTTATGGCGCAAGCCTTTACGTATTAAGATAGCGACACCACCTCCCTGTGTGGAGTTGGGCCGGTCTCTTCGAACTACATGATAATTTTTGTAGCCTAAGTTGTGCTTCGGCGTTAGCTTAGTTTCGCTAACCAAAAGTACATCTGGCTTTTCGACTTTCAACAGATTGGAAAGATTGATCCTTCTCTCGATCCTAATTAGTGAATTAACATTCACCGCAAGGATCTTTAAGTTTACCTCGTCCAGCGTACCCATCATATTTATGGCGCGGCAGACTCGGCAAACAGCGTCGAATAGATCATGTCTATTCGAGCCGCGTGCTCATTTAATTGTTTCTGGAAATTGTCGATCTTTCCGTGCAGTGACAGAAGGATCGATTTCAAATCCAGATCCGCTTCTGGTGTAGGAACCTTCGGCGCGCTTTTTGTGATTGTGCTACCCGGTGCAACAAAATTAGAGAACGAGCGGCTCTTTCGACCCTTCTTTTCTTCGGACTACATCACATTCCTGAAAGCAATATTCAAATAAGTGAGCAAAAATCAAAGAGATGCTTTTTCAATTCATGTTTTATTATAATAGGCTTAGCTTATTTTGTAATGTCCCCATGGTAATGTACAATAACTATTTTCTATTGGGCATCGCTTATCATCTGCCGCACTTAAAGCTATTTTTTTTTGGACAATACTGCTTACTACATGTTTTTGTGATTTTATCAAATTTTGTTCAACAGTTTTATTATTATTATTAACTAAGCAATCTAAGAAGTCATTAAAATAAATTTCTTTTTTAACAACATTTTTCTTAACGCCTTTGATTTTTTTTTAAATGGGATATAATATGCCCATTCATTTCATCTTTCATCAAACCTATTACTTTTTTATTTATTTGTGGTATTCCCCAAACATTACTTTGTGGATAGTCGCTAGTATCAAATCGCTGATAGCAATCACTTTTGATCATATCATATATATTGTAACAAGAAATTTCATAAATTAAGCTGTCAGTGTCAGTATACATGGCGGTACAATTATCGCCAAATTTTATTTTCATATAATCATAGTGGTACTCATATATTAATGTTTTCGCAATATCTAGAATACATAATCCTACATATATCGGCTTGTTGAAGTAAACTTCAGCTTTTTGGAGTTCAATTGCAACCAGATTTTCATTGAAGATTGTTCTGTTTTTAAAAAAAGGTGATGCAATCATTGCTTTGGCCCCATACCTCCCTTCCCATTTTGAAACTAATTTAACATAGCTATATTTTTTAACATTTTCCATACATTTTCCGAAAACTGCGTTATTGTATAACTTATAACGTTCAATGTCAAGTTTGTAGCTATAGTTCTTAATTGGGTATTTAGATCAATGTATGGTTTAAGCCATGCGGATTGATCAAATTCGAGAACTCTATATATTTTATTTTATTTGAGGCCATGCAATAAAGCTTGACGTAAATTTCTATAATGAATCACATATCTGCTTTTATCTGTTAAGGTTGCTAATAATTTTGTTTGCTTAGATTTAGGGGGGCACATAAGTTCTGGGCAAAATGGTATATCACAATGCAAATCATGCAATTCTGTTGGGTAACTTAAATCAACCTCAAAAATGTAGCCCTTGGGAGAACTATCCAAGAGAGAACAAATTTTATCCACAGTGAATTCATGAATGTTTATAACCCAATTGAAATTTCCTGTTGGTAATAACTGACTCATTGCATAACCATATTGGTTATTTATATCCCAATACATTAGAAAAGTGTTTGGTTTACTACTATCAAAACTATCTAAGTACTCATTGTTCGCTTCTGAATATTTTTTTGAGCATTGACTTAGTCCCCCACGGATACCTCTTTCAATAAACATAATCATGTCTATATCATCAAGAAGTTCCAGTTTTACCCTGTATAGAAAAGCATTGCATCCCAAGTATAACCTGGGAGAGAATAATAATGAGCTGGATCTAATTTATGTGTTTTAACAGAATTAGAGCGAAATTGCTCAAAAACATCAGCTAATAAAAGAACATCTGTCTTTAAATACAAATCGGAATATTCCTCCAAATTTCTTAGCCCTAAATGATGCCATGCATTTTGAGCATGTAAATAATCATCACTGCTTATGTCTTCCTTATTTAATTTATTATAAAACAAATGTTTTTCAGGCAAACACTCTTCAGAAAATTTTTCAAAACTATTTAAATAATCATAGGGATAAACACCTTTACGCTTCAATAGATCCCGCTGCTCTTGCGTTAAATAGCCAAATTCAGATTCAAGTATTGGGAATTCATTTAATAAAGATGATAGCGAATCTAAACTACTACTCAAAAACCTAAAAGAGTCTATGAATCTGAAACTAGTTTTTTGATTAAAAAGCACTTTAGTGAATGAAATATATTTTTCTTTATTTAATGGTGGCATATTCACTTCACCAGCTCCAATTTTATGTATTTCTTTAATTATAAAATGGGCGTCATAGCCGCTTAGGTTATGAAAAATAATTGGAATAGTTAGATTATCTTTATAATTTAAATTACAGTAACTATGCGCTGGGCCCCGATAAACTCCAGTAAAATGGCAATGATCACGCACCTTGATATCATTTGGTAAAAAATGTTCTTCGCATATATGGCATTTGGATGCTGAGTTAAAACTATTCTGTTGCTCAATGGATAGAATCTCAATTGGTACTATGTATGAAAAGTCAGAATCCAGAAGCGTTACTAAAGTTTTTAGCTCATTCATAAACCAATCTATACAATTTTCTCCTCGAAATGACCCATATGTTGTGTAACTAGATTTGAATGAACTTTTAACATAAAACCCTATAGAACAGGGTATGTGTTCCTGATACTTATTACCATCATCAATTTCTTTTAAGATACATTCCAAGTCCGCATATATTACAAATGGTGTCATAATTTTATTTCTAAAGTTCTTAAATAATAGTATTTTATTTTCTGGTGTAGGTAACTTAATTTTACAATTATTTTGATTGGCGCAATCATTTATATGAATATCTAATTTTTCTTGAGAGTAAAAATAGTGAAGGCATCTATTACAGATGTGTAGCTTACTTGTATTTTTAGTTAACGAACTTTTAACTAGGCCCGAAAGGTTTTTAATCCATATGAAATGCTGTTTCAAAACTGTAAAATTACTGCTTGCATGTTCTTCTAATAGCAATAAATTGATATGCCTCTTTTCTTCACACGTTAATTGTGATAATTTAAGTGGGTATATTTCAGCTTTCTTGTCATTTTTTTCTCTATGTAATGCAAAAATATTTATGGAAATATTGTTATTTTTTTTTCAAATATTGATACTAAATTTAAAGACATTGGAAAAGTTATACCATCTAAATTTAATACATTTTTATAATGCGGATAACTTGTTGGCCTATCCACTTTTTTTCCTGCAGGAAACAACGCAGATACTACAGCCCATGCAAAGAATGCATTATCGATATTTTTTATATTAATACAAACTTTCTTGCCAGATATAGTTGGTGGTGTTTTTATATATGAACTCCCTACTATTGGTGAATATTTATTTATAGGTATTGAAAATAACATTTATGATTGATGAAAGTGCCCATCCGCTATTTTTTTCTTGAAATTCTTCTAACTTCCCCAGCAATGGTTTTTCTAGATTTTCTATTACAACTTCTTCTAAATCATTACACGCATTTACAATAATATTCTTGGTGTTGAGATATTTGATGTCTTGTTGTTGCTCTTCGCCTTCATATTTCCTGAACTCTGCACAAAATACTGCATTAATTTTGATGTTGATGTATTCGTGCAAAACTTCTTTAAACTTATGAATTACAGCTGGCCTGCAAGCCTCTAAAAATGGTTTAGGATCTGTATGTTGCAAATTTGTAATCACACCTGATCTGATTCTGTACGAAAACGCAGTATGTGGTAGATCTTCCCATATCAAAGATTCACTAATATGATGCTGTTTTTCAAATGCGTTCTTTTCCATCATTTGTTTAAACGATTTTAATTTGTCGATTGCAGACGTAAGACAATATCTTTCCCCAGTGGTCTTAACATGGAACAAATATTTCTGCAACAAGTCTAAATCTTTTTCACAGTTTTCAATGTCTATGTCAAAGTTTTCAACACTTTTTTTATTCATGAGCATATCAAATAAAATTGATCGCTGCCTTTCAAGCATCTCCTTAATGTAGGCTTACATTTTTTTTTCACAACACTTTCACTATTAAACGTTTTAGATATATTCATATGTACATATGCACATAAATGTTCACTTTAAAATACTAGCTTTTTGGTCTCTCAATAAGTTATTGTTTGTATATCAACTAATCAATAATTAGGTTTGATCTTCTTAATTAGCACTTTGCTGCTCATGGCATCAATATTTCTTCAAAACTATTACAAAGATGGATTGAACTTTTCTTTTATAGGGGCAGAAACAATTTCCTTATCAACTACAACCACAATGGTCTTGCTGTGGCATTTTTATTTTTTATATAACCATGGCAAATAATGTTTTTTTTTTTTTCATTCTTATCTATTTTTCATTGCCCTTGACGATTTCAGTTTTAGCTGTTGTTGCTGAAGATTATAAAACATCGCCTCACATCACTAACCATACTTCAAACAACATGATTCATTTCTACGCCGTCCCTATTTGTTTACGTCCAACTCAACTCTATGAGCTAATCATCTCATTTTATACCAAGCTAATTCAACCTTGACTTCTTACCTCATTTTCATAATAATACTTAGTTTTACTCTTGCCGGTGCTCAAATTAACATGTTCAAGCATGCTTATTCATTCTTATCTATTTTTACAGAAAGAGAGAGAGGGAGAGAGAGAGATGGAGAGGGAGTTATGGTCTTGCTTCCTCATCAACAACCTTGAAACAACCTTGAAACAGAATTGCCTCCTTATCACACACACACACACACACACACACACATTTCTTATCGGCGGCCTTGATGACTCACCGCTCTCTTATCAGCAGTTCTTATCAGTGACCTTGATGACGTCATTTCCTGGGCCAAGAAAGACATAGCCCTACTACTAACGTCTGATACAAAATCCTTTTAATTAAATTGAAACTGAGTTAATAAAAACAAAAAATGATTTTCGAAGTTTTTAATAATTGTTTATATGCACAATTCGAAAATATGCATTTATATGCTTGTTATGTAACTAAACATAAACTGAGTATTAAATAGACCGTCAGCTCCCGCGTACCCACCCTTTTCCCCCGCAAATTTTGAAAAGAAAATTCTTAAATTTCCTATCCGTGAATACGTGTGAAGCCTAAAAAAAAAATCTAAATAGAGGGGGTATAATGAAATAATGACACTCAGCAGTCATCCTTCATCGCAGTATTTCTACCTTTTGGTAGCAATTTTGATGTCCGAAAAACCTTCCGTGCAAAACAGAAATAAAGCATCAAAACTGTGGAAATATCAGGAATCTGACAAAAAAACCTTCGAACTACATTGCAACACACTAAATGTAAATATATCACAAAAAAGATTTAACTTTAGGAAAAAATTTCTAGTACCAAAAAATAATAATTGTGTCTAATGTTAACAAACTGCGATTTTTATACTGAGAGTTATTTTAATGTGAATCTTTTTCCGAATAATACAAATTTTGCTTTTAAGGGAAAGATTTTTTCATAAACAAATCGAAACGCACGCGCATCCGCTTGCAATTCCATACATGTATGTTGCGCTGGATACTTGATCCGACACACGCGTATCCGATTTGGACCTTAGCGAATACCTTCCCACCGTTACACCGTACCCGGGCAAGTGGAGGTATAATATACCTTATTATGGGAACTGCGATGGGAACTATAGATCAGCAATTTTAACCTAACCAGAAAATGTATCTAGAAATTAACAATAACTTTGTGCACTGCAGTTAGTATTATTTGGACAAGGCAATAAAGAACACGCAAACTACGCAATAGCTATAAAAATTGTTTCATTTCGTGTATCCAGTCGCTTAGTTATTAATTAATTTTTTTACCTTAGACGAATAAAATTTCCTTTACTGGCGCCCGAGCATGGACGTGACGTAAGTTAAAGAATTAAAAGGAAGTCAGTGTCCAATACAATTTTTTCTTCTTAATTCAGTGATAAAAATAAGTTACTAACTACCAACAACATATGAAAAAAAAGTGTTATATTGTGTCCAAAGGAAATACGAAAAAATAGAATCTATTGATTATAAAGCAGATAGAGAAATATCTACCAAAAATATATGCAAAAAAGAAGGTTGAACACAATATCAAACGAAATACGAAGCAATTGAATCTAGTGAGCAAAAGCAGATAAGAAAATATATATCACAAGGCGAAATACAGTGTTAAAAGCAAGTACTGCGTACTGAGAAAAGAAACAAGAAAGTGGAACTAAGTGTTGGAAGCAAATTCTATGAAAGGAAAATACAGAACATGTGGAAATTAGTAACAGAAGGAGATACGATAACGAGTCCAAGCAGAAGAAAAAGCACGAGTTATAATTCTACAAGATAAACAGCTGAATGTTACTTACACACTAAGGCTATTATTAAGCAATAACAATTGAGGGGGTTCGATTCCCGAATTGCTCGCATTTAGCAGGTGGATTCCAGGCAAGAAATCCAAGGTTTAATAATGCAACTTGAATCCATTGAAAACAGAATAGCAACTGTGGTAGGTATTGGTTTGGGGGGACTAGCTGGTCAGCGATCCGAAGTCCGGGAACAATTACGAGGTTCGAATAACGAGGCCTAGTTAAGAGACATTTCGAAAGTGCCTGACTCCGCAAAGGAGCTTCAATCTTTTCAAGGCAAACCCGTCCACCATGTATTCTGGGTACATAAATTAATGGTCCGGCATCTAACATTTTTTTTTTCAACTAGTGCTTATTTCGCGAATGGTAACACTGAGGTCATGTCTGATTTGACAGATAATTAGTTTTATCCTTCCGTTGAACGAATATGGTTGTGCATACGCTTGAACAACGCTGGGAAATATTGCGACATTACTTTGAAAACCATGCTAATGTTGCAGAATGTGTGCCAAAAAAATCATCTTTTCAGATGAAGCTCATTTTCATCATGGCGGGTATGTAAACAAGCAATATTGTCGCATTTGGGGCACAGAAAACCCGCACGCATACATTGAAAAGCCGATATACCCAAAACTAGTCACTGTTTGGTGCGGAATTTGGTCCAGAGGCATAATTGGGCCATTTTTCTTCGAAAATTAGCAAGGTTGTGACCCGTTAGGGCCCCTACCAGTTTATACATAGACGTTCTATCAAACCGCATAAGCTTGATAGTCCGACTTGGATTATATTCCGGCCATAGCTTCCGTGATATTTCGCAGGTAGTTAATTCTTTCCACCTGTTGTTGGCTTTCATCGCGGCAGCGGCGAACCAGCTTCGATTTTATTTCAATAGCAGATACTGCTTTTATAGCTGCCTGGCTGTCAGTAAATATGGTAATATCATTATTTGGTATTGCTAAAATTGACACCATATGGGCAGCTTCGGCGATAGCCAGAACCTCCGCCTGAAAGACACTACTGTGATCGGGTAGTCTAATTGAGTGGTGTATATTTAACTCTTCAGAGAAAATTCCAGCACCTGTTCCACAGGCCATCTTAGATCCATCTGTGTAGATGGATATCGATTTCCCTTTTGTGGGTTCATCTGTGCTCCATTCCTCCCTGCTGGGAAAATAGCAAGAGAATGGTATGTCGAAGTCAAGGTGGGGAGACAAGTAGTCAGATGTGACAGCATCTCCCACGTATTTATTCAGAATCTGTGCGTGTCCCGGTTTGTAGGGTCTCCAGCTCTTTGTTTGACTGATTCTGAGGGCGCTTTTGGCTGCAGATTCTTGCATGTATAGGTCTAAAGGTAACAGGTAGAGGATTGCTTCCATCCCAGCAGTAGGTGTTGTCCTTATTGCGCTGGTTGTACCTATACAAGCTAGTCTTTGGATTTTGGTCAGTAGTTTTAGATTCGACGCTTTGTTCGTGGCTTGCCACCAGACTAAGCATCCGTATGTGAGTATTGGACGCACAATAGCCTTATACATCCATAGAATTATTTTGGGGTTTGGTCCCCACCTTTTTCCGAAGATGCGGTTGCATGCATAAAAAACATTTGCAGCTTTTTTAACTCGTTCATTGACGTTTAATTTCCAATTGAGCTTCCTATCTAAGATTATTCCCAGATATTTGGCGCTCTCGGCTACCCTAAGGGGTATACCCTCAATAGTAGGAGGATCGAAGTTTGGAATCACTCTTCTGTTACTGAACAATACCAGTTCAGTTTTCTGTGGATTGACTTCTAGACCGCATTGGTTTGCCCACACCTTAAGTGTTCGTAATGCGTTTTGTAGTAGTTCGCTAATGGTAGGTAGGAATTTGCCTGTAGCAAGTATTACTACGTCGTCTGCATAAGCAGTTACTTTGACCCCTTTATTTTCGAGTTTTACTAGCACTTCGTTTATAACAAGAACCCAGAGTAAGGGAGGAGGTGGGGACCAAACCCCAAAATAATCTTATGGATGAATATGGCAATCGTGCGGCCAATACTCACATATGGCAGCATGTATAGGAATAACCAGCGCAAAGAGAACCACACCCACAGCTGGTTTGGAGGCAATTCTGACTCCTCTGGACCTATGCATGGAGGAATCTGCTACCAAAAGTGCCTTAAGAAATAGGCACACTAATACCTGGAACACATGCACAAATTCTAGAGAAAAACGTTGGTAGACCATTCTCCTACTCTTTTCCGAGTAGAGATGAATGGAGCACAGATGAACCCACGAAGCGGAAATCGGTATCCATCTACACAGATGGATCAAAGATGGACTGTGGAACGGGTGCCGGTATATTCTGTCAGGAATTGAATATACACTGCTCTATCAGGCTTCCTGATAGCAGTAGTGTCCTCCAAGCAGAGGTTCTGGCAATCGCGGAAGCGGCCCGAATGGTGTCATTGTTGGCAATACCACGTAATTTCACCGCTGTCGCGAAGAGTTCAAGATTCTTTGCTCGCAGCACTCCACGAATCTCTGCTCGGTCCCTGGACACAGTGACAAAGCCGGCAATGAGATAGCTGGCGAACTGGCGAGAAAGGGGTCTGAAATGAATCAAGATAGAGCACAAGAGAACAAGATTCGTATGAAAACCAATAACAGGTGGAAAGCACTAACTACCTGTGAAGTATCTCAGAGGCTATGGCTAGTGTATGACAGAGGCCGAACCATCAAACTTCTACAGTTTGACAGGTCATCGCTGTCTAAGCTGTTAGGGGCTTTAACTGGTCATAACTTCTTAAGAAATCATATGATGAAACTTAATCTCAAAGATGACGATATATGTAGAGGCTGCGGAGACGAAGAGGTCCATGAGGACACACCTCACTTCCTCTGTCATTGCCCGAGCCTCTGTCACTTGAGGAACAGAATACGTGGAAGCTATAATTTCCATGACTTACTAGAACTTTCTGATGTTACACTCTCTGATCTTTACAGGTTTTTGAGGACATCAGGATGGCTGGACGGCGTCGGGTAAATACAAGAAGGAAAGACACAAGCTAACCATCAACAAAACCAACGGTTTACCCCCAAAAAAGGGTATCACAATGGGTCCACAAGTATGGTATAGTAGAGTTCACCCTGCTCTACCAACCCGTAAACCTAACCTAACCTAAACATTACATTTCCGAGGATTCCACTTATTCAGAATGATTTGCCATTAGTTTTTAAGCGTCTTCAGTTTCCCATGCGTCTCGCTTTCACTATGACAAATAATAAGTCGCAAGGACAATCGCTTCGCATGTTCCTCACATGGTCAATTGTATGTGGCGTGCTCACGTGTTAGCAAAACATTCCGCTTTGTACATCAAGTACCTACCGTTAAGCACTTAAGTGAAAAGCGGAAGGTTAGCCGACACGTCACTCATTCCGGTTTGATTGAAACACATCGACTTTGCTATAAGTACTTTAGTTATTTCTATTGTATTTAATATAACTTTTGAGTACGGAATTTGAATTGACCGAATTACATAAAGTAGCATGTGAATTGCGCATGCTGGGAATTATTATTTGCATTAAAACAACGAGTTTGGGCGGAATGAAGTTAGCCGGGTCAGCTAGTGACATATAAGTAGGTACTAAATTCTCCACACCATACCCACTGTTTTCTTAGCACGCCCCGATAACGTTCAATTATATGAATTATTTGAATTTTTTCCAATGTCATCACAGAATGAGCTATCAGTCAAGTGTATGCGTGCGTCTCATTTACTTTAAC
Organism: Cheilosia grossa; assembly: GCA_963082955.1. Lineage (NCBI taxonomy): Eukaryota > Metazoa > Arthropoda > Insecta > Diptera > Syrphidae > Cheilosia > Cheilosia grossa. The sequence continues at coordinate 44,774,662 of OY720144.1, read as the reverse complement.
ATGGTACATACTTTCGCACATAGAAACACGGAAAACAGCATGTAATCAGACTCTCTTAGGTTGGCAGAGCTGACGGTCTATCGAATGCAAGAGTGTATCGCTGTTACAGCCTTATTAATAAACGTATTACAGCGGGGGTATAAAATTAGGCACTCTATAAAATACCTCTAAACACAAAAACCTTATTTATAAGAAATTATCAACGTTGTATAGAGCTTTTATAAGCTAAACGCGTATGGAGGTTGTTTAGTGCTTGCATAGATGTGGAATAGTATCGAAATTGCATTTTGACTTCACATCATTCAGTAAAATCTTTCACATTTTATTTTAAATAAAATCAAAAATAAATTCGCGAAATGCCTTTATTTAGTATTCCTCATTCATTAACGATTTGGACAATATTAACGCAATATAAAGCAAGATTTGATCCCATGACTCAGAAATGAGGATTTTCGTGCAAAGTATTGATTCTCGAAAGCAAATATGCGAAAACTAGTTTGGATCTTAGCAGGGTAGCGGGGACAACAGAGGCGGTCACATTCCTCTAGGTCTGCAAGTTATGGCCGCTATTCGATACAGGGGACGGAATGAGGTAGGTACACTGTTTAGCATTAACGCGCACTTGGTTGGGGTTTATCTTTCAGCTAAGAACTCACTTATTTACTCCTTGAACTTTATGCAATCGATTGCATCAATATTAGAATTCTGAAAGTAAATGGTCCGTCAGGACAATATTATATAAATAGGAAGGGTTATTGTTCCCTAAATACCCAAGTTGTGTACGACGCATACCTTCGAATAAATAATATTTTTTGCCGCTGGAGAGTGAGTACTCATGACTCTCGAATTTTTAGAGAAAGTTACATAAAACAACGCTTCGAGTGCGGTGAATTTAAAGGTCTTCTACTTGGAGATACGCTCGTACTAATATTCTCTTTACCCCGCTATTAAATCCGCAAACGGATGGAGAACGTCGGTATAATATAGCTCAAATATTAACTCGCAAAGGAAAGGTGTTTTGGGGGTTGGAAACAGATATTTCGAACTCTACTGTCAGGAATGAGATTTTTTTTTTTTTTTATAATAAACACGCGCTAAAGAGATTATGACTACTCGCATTAGCAGTTTTACACAATTTATCAATCGACTTTCAAGACCAGCTTCCATCTCTATGCTTAATTTGTTTGATTTAACTGATCTTAACTTTTCCAAAATAGATTAGATTTAAATGACATTAATCCCGAACAAAGTTCGCCGGAAGGTCAAGAAACGGTGCATCAAAGTATCTCCCGCCGTGTGTTTATAGAACAATTCTTCGCATTAAAAACAATAAAACGTTAAGAAATATTTTATTTTATATGTATCTAAGCATTAAATGCTAACAAAAAATAGTTCTATTAAAACTAATACTCGCACATTTGTCGCTGTTTAACATTAAATCGTTTGAACAGCACCACTAAGAGAAAGCGTTTAAGTCTTTTTGTAGAAGTAAACAGTCGTTAATTGTTACTATTCTCTTAAAGAATTCTATATCATTTGCATACATAAGGCAGGAGCAGTTTTTTATTAAGTCCGATGGATCATTAATAAAAAGTTAAAATAACAGTGGACCTATATGGCTTCCTTCAGGGACGCCTGAAGTAAGTAAGATTTTCTTAGAAAAATTATCCCCTGTAACGACATATTGTGTCCTGCCATGCAAGTAGGAATCAAACCATCTAAGTAAAGGGTCATAAAATCCATATGCACTTAATTTTTCTTAGAGAATCATTAAATTAACTTTGCTGAATGCTTTCACGGAGTCAGTGTAAATCACATGAACTTGTTTATGGCTTTCTAAAGACGCTGAACAAAAATTTTGTGAATTCCACTAAGTTTGAAACAGTAGATCTGCCTTTCCAAAAACCATGTTGATAATTACTGACATGTTGTAAAAACAAGCTTATGTTTTACAAGGTTATCTAACATTTTGGGAATAATCGAGAGTTTAGTAAAAGGTCTGTAGTTAGAAACAAGATGCCTAGTACCCGACTTATAGACTGGATCTATGATTGATTCATTAAACAAATCTTACAACGGAAAACAAAGTGAGCTAGAAGTAAACGATAGGGTAGAATCCCAAATTATCCGTCTTTCTTTGTGGTTTTAAACTATTTAAGACAATTTGAGCATCTCTGACGTCTAACGTGTACAACGAGCAATAAAAAACAGATGGGAGGGAACGAAAATAATTAAAATCAATAGAAGTTGAAGATGTGGAATTGTAAATACTTTGAAAATATTTGTAACGTGCTGTTTGCCTTGTCTTGGGTTCTTGCTGGCATGCACCCGCTCTCTAAGCTCGCCGGAAGGCGTGGGAGCTTGACCCAGGCACGTCACAAAAACCATCATCATGCCAGTCTTCGCGTCGGGTGTTGTTACGCATGCGAGATATTTTTCACCACCCACCCTACCTTGGCTGTCGTACTCGCCTCAACAGCCCCTTAACTGGCATCTGCTCCTTCTTTACCCCAGCAACATCCTTTCCTTCACAACCTCCTCATCCTCTCACCCTTTGTTAATTAAACTCTCTTTTTTTTTTTGTTTAAATATTCAAATTTTATCAATTTTATTCACTGTCTTCATTTTCTGTTAATTTAATTTTACGTTACTTTATTTCAATAAAGGAAAGTATTGTAAATTAATTCTAATTTACTGAATGTACAACTCCCCCTCCCAATTAATCCCTGTACCTTTTTAGCCCAATGGTCCCCTGCCCCAATTTCGAATTATGTTTAAAAGTGTATACAATAAAAAAAAATCTAAAAAGACATACCAATGTTTTTCCACAACTGGCGATGACGTGGCCACAGCATCCAGGTTACGTTGGTACCTTTGTGTTGTTAGGTGTACCTGTATCACTTATTAGAACTAGAATTGTATATGCTCTTAAACGAAATTTAACTTTTTCTTCTTTGTACCCCGCGATTTACTTTAAAATTCACAAATTGAAATTACGTTCCCTTTAATTTTCAGCAAACAATCGTTAATTAAGTGATTTATCTTGTTTTCTTGGAAACTATGTACTTTAAATTTTCATTTAACCAATAAAAGTAAAAAAAAATTATTAATTTGTGGACCCGGATTTGAACCGGGGTTCTCTTGCTTCAGCGGTGCTCTTAGCCGCTTTCTTAACTGCTGCGCCAACGTGTATTATTTTTTTATTTTAAAATTCATTTTTATTTGTATTCTTAATTAAACTTATTTACTAGACAAAAACGATTAAATCTAATTTAAAACTAACATTTATCTTAATCTAGCTTACTGGCTCTTAGCGAGCGCTCTAAACTAAACCATATACTTAAAATTATTGCCTTTCGGCCTTAGATCTATCTATATTTAATTTTGTTTGTTTTTTATTCTTCAAGAAACTTTGAAAAACTTGAATTCTTTATTATTTTAATTTTATTTAAAACTACTTAAAACTACCTAAGCTACTTAACCTAAATTACCTATAATCAGGGTGGTGAGCAATCAAATCGATTGGTCACCATCCTGATCGCGTCCATGGGCGCCTGAGAGCCGCTCACAAGGGTTCATCAGTGTCACCGAGACTCGAGCGAGGCTATAAGCGTCGTTCGAGTCTCGGTAGCACTATCATGTTGGTTAGCCCGGCACCTCCCAAAGACCCCCTACTCTAAGCCTAAACCTACAAACTTAATCTAGCTTAAAACTAGGGAGGATGCTACGTAAGTAGCGCACCGGCCCGGGAGAGCGTATCAACCCTCACCTCTTCCTTAAGCCACCAAAATTCGGTGAACTGCTTTACCGTATCGACCCTGTCCCGATCCGCAATTGCGGTGCTAAAACGGAGGAGCTCCTGAGCATTGGCGGCGTACCCGTCGTGGATGAGCCGCTTATCCCTCGCGCCGCGGTGGCTGTGGTACAATACCGGCACACCATCTTTTGTCTGGACTAACCCTTTCATGTCAACATGAAGAAATGCCTCAGGCGGAATAAAGCCAGACCGAAGCGTACTCTCGTGGTACATTAAATTGGGGTAGTAAGCCCCTGAGATCAGGTTATTATCGCTGGCCATCGCCCTTGCGACGTGCCTCCGAATCACCTTAATAAGGAAATTGTCAATCCTATTCAGTCGAGCCCCATTGTATAGGGTCCTGTTGGGATAGTATTTTATGTACTGAGATTCAGGAGTTCTAAACAACCCTAGACAGGCCCTGAGACATTGTCTCTCAAACACCCGAATCTTTTCCATATAGGACGGCGCTATATTGAACCACATAGGACAGCCATAAGCGATGATAGGCCTTATAAGGGCCACGTAGCAAATGACCTTCACCCTAGAGTCAAGTTGACTGCTGCGAAACAGTCTCCTTGTCAGAGCGTAGGCCCTCTTAGCCCCAGCCAGACAAGCAGCTATATGTTTGTCAAAATACAGATACTGGTCCAGCCAGATGCCAAGATACCGGACCACGTTTTTCACCGCCAACGGCTGCCCCTGCTGTCCAATAATTGTTAATGTTCTCCAGTTTTTTCTGGTATCCCCAGAGGCCCCAGCCAATGTAGTTCTGAACAGGATTGTTTCCAATTTTTGGAAATTGATTTTCAACTTCAATCATCGCAATACCTCTTAATTTGCTCGAAGTCACGTTGCAGAAGGATGTTAATGACCTCGATTTTTGGTCCTGACCTGTACGTCACTAAATCGTCCGCGTACGCTATAGCATGTCTGAGGGAACCCACCAGATCACTTGTGTAAATATTAAACAGGACCGGAGAATTCACTGCTCCCTGTTGTAAGCCGTTTTTAATTTCAAAAACCCTGCTCGAAGTCACGTTGCCAGCTTTGACAACGAACTTCTTTCCCATAAGCATGTCATATATCATATACAGCAAAGGTTTTTGAATGCCCAATCTGGTCAGCTTATAGAAGAGCCCCTCCAACCATACGGTATCGAAGGCCTTCTCAAAGTCGACCAGACAGGCACCCGTGCATTGCTTCTTACTCTTATTCCACTGAATGTCGGAAACCAGTTTCGACGCGGCATGAATAGTGTCATGCCCCGCTCTGAAGCCAAACTGGTTGTCCGGAATGATCTTATTTTCCTCAACCCATTTCAAAAGAGATCTATTGACGACTTTCTCGAATACCTTGCTAACATTCGGAAGCAAACTAATTGACCGGAGATTAGCAGGGTTCGTCCTATCTTTATCCTTTTTCGGGATAGGGTGTACCACCGCTATTTTCCACTGCTCCGGATAATATGCATTATTCAGCGCATTGTCAAATAGTGTGGCGAAGATATCTATCGCCTCTAACGGCAGGTGTCTTAATACGACGTTTGGGATACCGTCCACTCCCGCCGACTTTTTGTTTTTAAGTGATTCAAAGATGCACCGAAGTTCATCTCTACTCACGAACAGATGAGTATTTTCATCGGCGACTGTGCCGTTTGCACGGTTGTCGTCATTGAACCCGGTAAAACCGTTGTTCTCGGATCGCCAATCTTGAATTTCGGTCCGCAGATAAAAGTGGTTAAGAAAGGCCCTCTCCTCGAGGTCGCGGTTACGGCAAACAGGGTTGTTCACCGTATACACAGTCTCAAAGAAAGCTCCCATCAAATTCACCCTCTCCTGCGGGTCCTCGACCACGAAAAAACCGTCGTTCGATTCAGCACTTTCCGGGCTTATGCCAGCAGTCAGTAGTGTCTGTCTGTTCTCGTTCGTCCGAGGTATTCGAACACATGAAATGTCGTTATGATCCTTCCGCCTGAACAGTTTATTTATTTGCGGGGAAATTTTCGGACTACTGGCTTTTATAGCCCGAATTTTATTGCCCCAATACAAACTTACAGATTTTCTGTAATTTTCTGAGATCAACTGTTTCAGGTTTTTGATCATCGAATTCAGTGTTCTTAACTCGGGATCGTTCCTGTCAGTGAACTGTCTGTGTAGCCGTTTAAGCCTCGAGAGCAGTCGACTTTTATGTCTGTACAGAGCATCGATTGTTGCGTTTCGATACTTTTCAGTTTGTTCTTCGTCCGTGGAACGTCCTACCCGAGGGATAGTCCGCTCCATTGTCTGTTTGATGAGCGCCAACGTGTATTTATGTATTTGGCTTCCAATTTGCGGTTTTCTGTTTCAGTGACAATTTTTGTATTTCCCTCGGGATTTTGCCTATCTATCCGGGCAATCGGGATAATTTTTGGGCGGCCAACACTTCCTGTTGGTCCGCCAAATTAAAGAGACGATAATTATTTGGAAGTTCCCTGTTTCACAAAAAAAAAAAAAAAATGTTTTTCACTTGTCCTTATCTTATATATTATGCCCTGTTTTACCTTGTTCTTTCCTGTTTAGTGTTTAGATTTTATTAATTCTTTTCTCCTTCTGGTCGCTTTATCACATGATTTTTCGTCTCGCACACACTGTTATTACGGAACACTTCACGAACTTTTTTTCTAATAATTATTTCTTTCCGTATCCTAAGATTTTCGGCGCGAAACTATTCGGGCTGAATTTCAAATTGCTAATAATTGACTCAACGGCAAAACCAGACAATTTCCCTTTCTCTAGTACTGCCGTTCTGAATTCTACTCTCTAGCAGTCATCAATGGCAAGGTAGTGCGCTAGGAGTCGGTCATGAAGAGTATATTTGACAGAACAATAATAACAAAAGGAAATTCAATAGTGGTTGAAGAAAGAATGTTTTGTAACACATTCAGCAAACATATCAGCAATACTTTTGGGGTCACTGGTTTGTTTGCTATTAAAATTCATCACTGCTGGAAATCCAGTACTTTTCGTTTGGTTTTAATAAACTTCCAAAAAGTTGTAGGAGAACTTATAAGGTTACTTTCAACCGAGTGAATGTAATTACTATAAAGGAATTTAGACAAAAAAATCAACTCTTTTCTTAGACGAGAAAAAATAGCATAATCATTCACAGAATAAGATTGTTTAAACTTTTTATAAGCAGTATTCTTTGCATTTTTTAATTTTATTAATATAATATCATACCAAGCAGGGTGAGAATTTACTTTTTTGCGGACGATGGGTGCGAACTCTTCTAAAACTTTGTTACTACCAACGCAATTATTCATACGAGAAAGTTTATCAGAATCAAATTTATATACAAACTTTGAAGAATTGAAAGTTGAAAAATTATTATAACTGTAAGTTTTGATCAAAATATTAATTGCAGCATGATGAATAGAATTTTTAAGTAAGGGACAACATTGCTTAACAGATGCATTTAAATCATCAGAAATAAATACTAAGTCTAATAATCTACTAAGCGAATTAGCTACAAAATTAATTTGAGTTAAGTTATTAGACAATAAAGAATCAACTAACGAAACTTCAATTTCAGAACATAACAAGCATGGCAATAATCTATTATCAGTTGTGGGTGACTAAACAATGTCACCGCAATTGAAATCTCCTAGTACACATAATTATATCAGATTTATTAAATTCAGGCATAGCGATAACCCTATCAATATTCTCTAAATGCTTCTTGTATATCGTCGGTTCAAAGGTAAAAGTCATTAACTAACAAAATTAACTTTTATAGATAATTAGTTTTAAACATATTTTTTGGCCTGAAAAATCGAATTTTACAGTTATCGAAGAGATGTTTACACTGAGCATGTATTTTCTTTAAAAGTAAATAGTTTCGTGTTTTTTATGTACCAAAAATAGTTAGTTCGCGCATAAATATGGAAAATGCACTTAATGAGTTTTTCCTGTATGGATTTATATCAATAATAAAGGGTGATTTTTTAGCTGGTTTGGTTTTGGCAACACTGGTTTTGACAGCTGACGTGTGTTTAGTACCTTGTGTCACTGTCAAACAGCTTCAGTTTGGTTTGCAATTTAACCATGGATCGTCTTACAAATGAACAACGCTTGCAAATTATTGAATTTTACTATCAAAATTCGTGCTCGGTTCGAAATGTTCATCGCGCGCTGCTTCCATTTTATGATCGGCATTCTCGACCTTCTGAGCAGTCTATTCGGAAGATTGTGACCAAATTTCGCACCAAATTTACTTTGTTGGACATTAAACCACCAACACGTTTACGTACTGTGCGTAGTGAAGAAAATATTGCGGCCGTATCAGCTAGTGTGACAGAAGACCGCGAAATGTCGATTCGGCGCCGTTCCCAGCAGTTAGGCCTTTGTTACAGCACTACGTGGAAAATTTTGCGGAAGGATTTGGGCGTAAAGCCTTTTAAGATACAGCTGGTGCAAGAACTAAAGCCAGCCGACCTACCACAACGCCGAATTTTTGGTGAATGGGCTCTTGGAAAGCTGGCCGAGGATCCGCTTTTTTATCGAAAAATTGTGTTCAGCGATGAAGCTCATTTTTGGTTGAATGGGTACGTAAATAAGCAAAATTGCCGCATTTGGAGTGAAGATCAGCCAGAAGCATTGCAACAGCTACCAATGCATCCCGAAAAAGCCACTGTTTGGTGCGGTTTATGGGCCGGCGGCATTATTGGGCCATATTTCTTCAAAGATGATGCGAATCGCAGCGTTACTGTCAATGGTGAACGCTACCGAGCGATGATAACAAACTTTTTTTTGCCCGAAATGGAAGTTCTTGACTTGCATGATATGTGGTTTCAACAAGACGGTGCCACATGCCACACAGCACGCGAAACAATGGCGCAATTGCGAGGCGAGTTTGGTGAACAGTTAATTTCACGTTTCGGGCCGGTCAATTGGCCGCCTAGATCGTGCGATTTGACACCATTAGATTATTTTTTGTGGGGGAATGCCAAGGCTAATGTGTATAGGGACAAGCCCGCTTCGATTGACGCACTGGAAGCCAACATCCATGCATTCATTCGTGAGATACCGGCCGATATGTGTGAAAGAGTATGCCAAAATTGGACTCAGCGGATGGGCTACCTGAGACGCAGCCGCGGTCAACATTTGCATGAAATTATCTTTAAACATTAAATTGCAAGGTTCAAACTATCGATTCAAATAAATATTTCATTCATTTTTTCGAATTTTTTGTGTTTTTTTTTTAAAAAAAAGTTCTAAGCCTCTTAAAAAATCCTTTAGTACATAATGGTAAAGTGAAATTTTTTCTTCTGCATTAAACAGTTTATTTTATTGACGATAACATTTGTTTAATAAAATGTGAAATAATAATACGATTAAAAATTAATATGTGACTATGTTATGAAATTCAGTTGAGAAAAAAAAAGAATTTAAATTAAATGAAAAAAAAAAAAAAAAAAAATATTGAAATAGAAAAATAATTTTAGTCCTCGTCCTCACAGTCTTCATCGCTTTTTGATCATCGAATTCAGTGTTCTTAACTCGGGATCGTTCCTGTCAGTGAACTGTCTGTGTAGCCGTTTAAGCCTCGAGAGCAGTCGACTTTTATGTCTGTACAGAGCATCGATTGTTGCGTTTCGATACTTTTCAGTTTGTTCTTCGTCCGTGGAACGTCCTACCCGAGGGATAGTCCGCTCCATTGTCTGTTTGATGAGCGCCAACGTGTATTTATGTATTTGGCTTCCAATTTGCGGTTTTCTGTTTCAGTGACAATTTTTGTATTTCCCTCGGGATTTTGCCTATCTATCCGGGCAATCGGGATAATTTTTGGGCGGCCAACACTTCCTGTTGGTCCGCCAAATTAAAGAGACGATAATTATTTGGAAGTTCCCTGTTTCACAAAAAAAAAAAAAAAATGTTTTTCACTTGTCCTTATCTTATATATTATGCCCTGTTTTACCTTGTTCTTTCCTGTTTAGTGTTTAGATTTTATTAATTCTTTTCTCCTTCTGGTCGCTTTATCACATGATTTTTCGTCTCGCACACACTGTTATTACGGAACACTTCACGAACTTTTTTTCTAATAATTATTTCTTTCCGTATCCTAAGATTTTCGGCGCGAAACTATTCGGGCTGAATTTCAAATTGCTAATAATTGACTCAACGGCAAAACCAGACAATTTCCCTTTCTCTAGTACTGCCGTTCTGAATTCTACTCTCTAGCAGTCATCAATGGCAAGGTAGTGCGCTAGGAGTCGGTCATGAAGAGTATATTTGACAGAACAATAATAACAAAAGGAAATTCAATAGTGGTTGAAGAAAGAATGTTTTGTAACACATTCAGCAAACATATCAGCAATACTTTTGGGGTCACTGGTTTGTTTGCTATTAAAATTCATCACTGCTGGAAATCCAGTACTTTTCGTTTGGTTTTAATAAACTTCCAAAAAGTTGTAGGAGAACTTATAAGGTTACTTTCAACCGAGTGAATGTAATTACTATAAAGGAATTTAGACAAAAAAATCAACTCTTTTCTTAGACGAGAAAAAATAGCATAATCATTCACAGAATAAGATTGTTTAAACTTTTTATAAGCAGTATTCTTTGCATTTTTTAATTTTATTAATATAATATCATACCAAGCAGGGTGAGAATTTACTTTTTTGCGGACGATGGGTGCGAACTCTTCTAAAACTTTGTTACTACCAACGCAATTATTCATACGAGAAAGTTTATCAGAATCAAATTTATATACAAACTTTGAAGAATTGAAAGTTGAAAAATTATTATAACTGTAAGTTTTGATCAAAATATTAATTGCAGCATGATGAATAGAATTTTTAAGTAAGGGACAACATTGCTTAACAGATGCATTTAAATCATCAGAAATAAATACTAAGTCTAATAATCTACTAAGCGAATTAGCTACAAAATTAATTTGAGTTAAGTTATTAGACAATAAAGAATCAACAAACGAAACTTCAATTTCAGAACATAACAAGCATGGCAATAATCTATTATCAGTTGTGGGTGACTAAACAATGTCACCGCAATTGAAATCTCCTAGTACACATAATTATATCAGATTTATTAAATTCAGGCATAGCGATAACCCTATCAATATTCTCTAAATGCTTCTTGTATATCGTCGGTTCAAAGGTAAAAGTCATTAACTAACAAAATTAACTTTTATAGATAATTAGTTTTAAACATATTTTTTGGCCTGAAAAATCGAATTTTACAGTTATCGAAGAGATGTTTACACTGAGCATGTATTTTCTTTAAAAGTAAATAGTTTCGTGTTTTTTATGTACCAAAAATAGTTAGTTCGCGCATAAATATGGAAAATGCACTTAATGAGTTTTTCCTGTATGGATTTATATCAATAATAAAGGGTGATTTTTTAGCTGGTTTGGTTTTGGCAACACTGGTTTTGACAGCTGACGTGTGTTTAGTACCTTGTGTCACTGTCAAACAGCTTCAGTTTGGTTTGCAATTTAACCATGGATCGTCTTACAAATGAACAACGCTTGCAAATTATTGAATTTTACTATCAAAATTCGTGCTCGGTTCGAAATGTTCATCGCGCGCTGCTTCCATTTTATGATCGGCATTCTCGACCTTCTGAGCAGTCTATTCGGAAGATTGTGACCAAATTTCGCACCAAATTTACTTTGTTGGACATTAAACCACCAACACGTTTACGTACTGTGCGTAGTGAAGAAAATATTGCGGCCGTATCAGCTAGTGTGACAGAAGACCGCGAAATGTCGATTCGGCGCCGTTCCCAGCAGTTAGGCCTTTGTTACAGCACTACGTGGAAAATTTTGCGGAAGGATTTGGGCGTAAAGCCTTTTAAGATACAGCTGGTGCAAGAACTAAAGCCAGCCGACCTACCACAACGCCGAATTTTTGGTGAATGGGCTCTTGGAAAGCTGGCCGAGGATCCGCTTTTTTATCGAAAAATTGTGTTCAGCGATGAAGCTCATTTTTGGTTGAATGGGTACGTAAATAAGCAAAATTGCCGCATTTGGAGTGAAGATCAGCCAGAAGCATTGCAACAGCTACCAATGCATCCCGAAAAAGCCACTGTTTGGTGCGGTTTATGGGCCGGCGGCATTATTGGGCCATATTTCTTCAAAGATGATGCGAATCGCAGCGTTACTGTCAATGGTGAACGCTACCGAGCGATGATAACAAACTTTTTTTTGCCCGAAATGGAAGTTCTTGACTTGCATGATATGTGGTTTCAACAAGACGGTGCCACATGCCACACAGCACGCGAAACAATGGCGCAATTGCGAGGCGAGTTTGGTGAACAGTTAATTTCACGTTTCGGGCCGGTCAATTGGCCGCCTAGATCGTGCGATTTGACACCATTAGATTATTTTTTGTGGGGGAATGCCAAGGCTAATGTGTATAGGGACAAGCCCGCTTCGATTGACGCACTGGAAGCCAACATCCATGCATTCATTCGTGAGATACCGGCCGATATGTGTGAAAGAGTATGCCAAAATTGGACTCAGCGGATGGGCTACCTGAGACGCAGCCGCGGTCAACATTTGCATGAAATTATCTTTAAACATTAAATTGCAAGGTTCAAACTATCGATTCAAATAAATATTTCATTCATTTTTTCGAATTTTTTGTGTTTTTTTTTTAAAAAAAAGTTCTAAGCCTCTTAAAAAATCCTTTAGTACATAATGGTAAAGTGAAATTTTTTCTTCTGCATTAAACAGTTTATTTTATTGACGATAACATTTGTTTAATAAAATGTGAAATAATAATACGATTAAAAATTAATATGTGACTATGTTATGAAATTCAGTTGAGAAAAAAAAAGAATTTAAATTAAATGAAAAAAAAAAAAAAAAAAATATTGAAATAGAAAAATAATTTTAGTCCTCGTCCTCACAGTCTTCATCGCTCTCATGAAAATCAGGTTCTGGCAAGCGTTCATTTTCTAAATTATGGGTTGGTAGTCCTTTGTACCATGGAACAAGTTCCTCTGGAATGTGTCCTGCATTGGCAAGTTTAACCAAATCCGCCTTTTTTTGCTTTGAAATGGGCAACAAACTGGAATATATGGGATTTAGGACCAAAGGCGAAGTCCTTTTGCGGCCTCTTCCGGAAACAGCTATCATTTTGTAGTCTGAGGTATGATCATACCTGTAGTATAAAATTCCAGGAGAACCTTTTTAAAATTTTAGGCACTTTATTTTCAGCCAGGATACCTTATTGCCATCTTTGTCCCTGTTTCGGTTCTTTATTGTCAAGGCCGATAATTTCCGCAAGTCATAAAAATCTGTAAATTTAAACTGGTGAACTTCGTATGGCTTAACTCCTTTATTTTTTCCTCTTGGACGCGTAGATCGGGCGGCTTTAAATATGTCCACCCAATCAGACATTTGGTAAACAGATTTGTATTTTTTTGCTGACTCTATTGCAGAATGCATTGAGTCACATTCCATTTGCGAGTGGCCCGATTCTAAAAATTTCAGCTCAATCTGTTTTAAATGTGGTACATTTTCGACTGCATACATTAAAATTGCAGCCACTTGCTGATTTCGATTCTGCCCCCCACAAGTGTCACAAAACAGTGAAACCTCCGTGACTGTGGATGGCAGGGATTTTATAAAGCTGAATAGAATTGAGCCGATTTCGTTGCTCCCTCTCTTTCCATGAAGCTCATTCCACGTAAAGCAATGTGCTTCTCCATTCGTCAAGTAAATCGTCAAGTTGTATACGCATATTTTCCTTGAGTAGTAAAAAAGAGACACTCCGGAAAATGGCAGATGTAAAACACTTTGTAGATCAAATGTCATAGTTGAAAAGGAAGGTTCATTATAACTCCTATCTTTGTCTTTCAGCTTCGCTTCTTGACACTCTACTTTTCTTCTGATGTGGAGAGAATATTCCATTTCTAGATCCTTTTTCTGCTCTGGATTAGCTGCTTTATACTTAGAACATTTCGCGCATTGGTCCTTTTTCGGTTTAAAAAATTAAAGATTGTAATTATCACAAAAAATGCGCCTGTAGGTACACTCCTTGACTGAAACTTTTTGTTCCTTATCGCAAAGTTCCTTGTATAAATCATTCATTTTCAGAATTGATAAATTACTATCAAGGTAAAGTTTTTTGCTGGATTGTCTCACATAATGAGATTCCATGACCGGAAAACTCTCAATGTGCTGTTTTACAAAACATAAGTCTATTTCAGTTGTCTTATTTCCTGGTGCTTTTCTTCCACGGTGATCCAATCCTTCGAAACAGCCAGCAGAACTTACATTTTTGATAGCGGTATTTATGGGCCCATTTGAAATGCATAGAGTTTTTTCAAAAATTTTCGCACACACTCTATGTTTACCGTTCTTATTTTCCAAATAATATGCATTTGATAAAGTGCGAGGATTCTTAATAGACTCTTCTACTTTTCGGCGTTTGGGTTTCACTGTTTGCACATATTTTATAAGGAAATCCTTTTGTCTGTTATAGCAAGCGAATCCCTAATACGATTTGCAGATTTCAAATCTTTCTTCTTCTGTAAAGTAAAATGTGCACTTGAACCTACAGTTTGTACAATCAACTTCCTTTGGAGCCTTAGAAGCATGAGTTTTATTTTTTGTCGTGTAGGGAAGACATTTTGCCCGTTTATATTTTGTAACGTTGACTTTCCAATTATTTGGGTTTCTTTTTCTGTGCCTTGTCAACTTACTTATATTTGCTTGGTCTTCATAGTCCGAGAAATCAGAAATCGAATATTCTGTTCTGAAAGCGGAAGGCTCAAATGAGGGATCATCAATTGACGATGCACTGAAGTCTTCCTCATCATCAGTTTCAATTTCATAGTCCACAACTTTAGTTGAACTCCATTGTGCCTGAAATTTGAGGTCATAAATAAGTCTAGAAGTTCTTATTGAAAACAATTCAGTAAAACATGAACATACACATTAATTTAAAATTTAAGGTGTGATATACATACTTTTTCAATTTGTTTTTCGACAGACTTGACTTCTTTAAGCACAGAGGATTCTTCATTTTGTGAAGCATTGTCAGATTCGTTTACACTTTGTAAAACACTTGAATTCTTAATAAGATACAAATTTAACAGTTAAAAGTTTTAAAAGTGTAATGATTAAAAAAAAACCTTTTCGTTCTGCTTGGTATTTTTATTAGTCAAGTCATGCATTGTAAAAGTTTCTTCAAAGCTAGAAGGCTCTTCATTGCAATCACACACTTCTTGAAATAAGTGTTTCATAGATCTTTGAATGGAACCTGCATTCTGTGAAACAAAATTGTTTTATGAACGAAAAGTAAAGAACAAAAACCGAAATAATTTTTGCTTACGAGATTATTTAACTGCTGATTATTCTTTGTTTTTTCAAGTACTGACTGTAGCATTAATTTTCCTCTTGAATACATAATTGCAGCACTGTTTTGTTTTATTTTTCACTTTATAACTATTACTCACGACTTGTGCTCTACTGGGCTACCAAAAGAAAGCGCGCGAGATTTAAGTATCGCTTAGTACAAAATTGTATGGAAAATGACAGTTAAGTCTGTGCTACTGTGGAAAAAATCACTAAGTGAGTTAATGAGTTTTTCCTCTCAAGAAAATTTAAAAATACGTACTTAATGTATTTTTATACTTTGTTATTCGTATTTAGAGCAACTTGTTGGAAACGAAGGCTCCTGATGTCGATGACACATGCCATCCTCCCCTACGGATGTGAGATTTGGGCAGACGCAATGCGACAGAAAAAATATAGAAAACAGATGGCAGCTGTGCAGAGACGCGGAGCTCTATGCGTGGCAAGCGCATACCGAACGGTGTCAGAGCTAGCCGTTCTTGTTGTCGCAGGGGTGACAGGCCTCCTAGCGGCAGAAAAGAAGTGCGTCCACTACAAAAACACTGAAGCTGGATTAGAAAAGACTACAGAAGAAACCAAAGAGCTCACGAAACAGAAGTGGCAAGAACGCTGGAGCTCGGAAAGCAGAGGACGATGGACAGCGAGGCTTATCAGGACGTGACTGAGTGGAATGACCGGAAACACGGTGATGTTAACTATTACGTCACACAGTTACTCCCGGATACGGATACTTCAACGTCTTTCTCCACAAGATCGGAAAAATAAATAGCCCAGCCTGCCAGTACGGGGACTCCCAGGAAGACGACGCGCATCATACCTTCTTCGCCTGCTGCAGGTGGGAATCCCATAGAAGAGAACTGTAGATGAATATCAGTATCATCACTCCAGACAACATAGCCGAAAAGATGTGGGCCAACGAGCAGAACTGGAACAAGATCTGCGCCTACGCCCAACGCATTCTCAGAAGAAAGAAAAGAGAAGAAGAGCAGCCCCCCTGAAGTAATGCGAACAGCGGTCAGAAACCGAAGGGTTGGAAGGAGTTTTAGTCCGTTAGCCTTGTACAAATGGGAGTCGGACACACGGGGATAGTCAACGCCAAAAAGACTTTTCTACGGTGCATAATGCATTTCTCCTCCCCCCAACAGGAACAAAAAAAAAAAATATGTGAAGTGGTCCAATGTCGGATGCCAGTACATGCCCAAGACCTTGGCGATGAAGCTCTCGCACTCGTTCGGATCCACGCTTTCAAGTTTGGTATTAACATGATACTCCGGCATCTGCGACAGGAACTCGCGGCTATTTGACTGAACCCCCACGAGGCTAAAACTCATTGACCCACAGATCCGAATGGCATCCCGAGTTACAGCAACCGCCTGCGCAACCGTATCATGACTGTTGAAGTAGTCATCGACGTAGGTTCGATTGACCAAACCGTCCACCGCTTCCGGGCATTCCTCTTTAAACCGGTTGGCGTGGTGATTTTTGACAAACTGAGCGTTTGCAGGAAAGCACCTGGGTCCGAACATCATGACCTCCATGATGTATATAGTAGGTTGTCTGGAACTGTCACCGCCTCTCCACAAAATACGCTGGCACTGCTGATGTTCCTCCTTGATCCGGATCTGGTGAAACATTTCTTTTACATCCGCGTTGACAGCAACCTTCCGCTCCCGAAATTTAAAGAGCCCTGCATGAAGAGGAACGAGATTGTCTGGCCCTTTTAACAGACGGGTGTTCAGAGAGACGTTTTTAGCATCCGCTACATCTCTAGGTTTTGGAGGGGATTTATTCGGATTTTCGACAGTAAACGTTGGGGCATACCGAACCCGAAGCCATTTGCGTTCTAAATCTTCCACAGTAGCGATCCTTGCATAACCCTTTGACAACAACTCTACCATGTGGTTGTTTTTCCATTCTAACAGATGCGGTTTCTTCTTCAATGATTTCTCCAAGCTGATGGGACGATTCAAAACCATGGGGTAGCTGTCCGGAAGCTGGACATTGTCAGAGTCCCACAACAGCCCAATTTCGTAACGGTTATTCGTTCTACTTAACGTCCGCTCCATTATGTCCATAGCGCGAACCACCTCTCTGCTGACTAAATCGCCTCTCGGAGCCATGACACCGAATTCCTCCATAGAAAAATGGAGCTTGACGAGATCACGCAAATAGTCTTCCCCCTTAATCGCGTTGTAAATGAAATATGCATAGCGGGTCTGGATACTTGATGAAAACAAGATGCTCTGAAAGTTGGTTGAGGTGATTGTCCAAAAACTATCCAACCTATTAGGGTCTTAAGCGCACAAGGCTCCTCATCTTTCCCATGACGCTGACCACGCTCTAGTAAAAACTTTGCTTGATCGAGTCCCACTAAAATCTTCGGCTTAGAAGAAGCTTGCGCCGTTTTTCCAGGTGCCGACTCTAAAGGTTTGACCAGTTCTGGAGGTAAATCAGTCACTTTCGCTGTGAGAAAGTCCGCAAAGTCCTGTAACGAAGCTCGCTGTAGGGCTACCCGCCTCTTCCGCCATTCCTGATACAGGCTAGCGCGTAACTTACAGGAAAGATCAGTGAGCACATACCCGTTGATAAGATCGTCATCTCTCTTCATTGACTTTGGGTCGGCTACAAATCCATTGACCCTTACGGCCCATAAATGCAGGTTGGGATCACACGTCGACTTCAACGGCGGGAGCTTGAGAAGGTCTGACGTTAAGCCATGCACTAAAACATCAGCGCGTCCGAAGATAGCTCGCAAGGAATCCATTATGGCGGCGTCGTCAGAAGAGTATTTCAGAATATCACTAACCAACTGATATTTAAGCCTCACCTTTTAATGCCTTGCGTAGACGAGCGACATTTTCTTTCCCGTTAAGTTGCCCTCGATGGTGGTCGATCTAAACACCTCCTCAAAATACGCCATCCCTCTTGTTTATGCCAGAAAACGTCGGTAGCTCCTGAACGTTGCTTCGATTTAAAACGGTAAGCAAATTTGACATGTCTGCTTGCTGAATAGAGGAATCCCCGAAACTGACCCGACGGCTGGGATTCGCGTTAACAGGAGTAGACTGATGTTGATGAGCAGGTTTTCCAGGTGACCGGTTTTGCGCAGTATTTCCTAGCAAAACCTGATGATAAGCCTGGATCTTACGAATCAGTTCCAGCCTCTCAATTGTCTCTGGCTTGTCGGCGTAACACTTATCTTTTACGGCACCCCACAAATAATAGTCCAACGGTGTCAAATCGCAGCGCTGTGTGCAGCTGTATTTCGCTGACGGCGATGCTTCCTGCGATGGTCTTGCTTGCTCCTCGCTGTCCGGAAGCGCTTCGGAAGATTGCTTACCGAAGTCGGCTGTTGGGGCATCGTTGTTTTCTTGACCCCCATCTAGCGTCTTATCGACTGTCTCGTCCTTCCTAAAAGAAACATCTGGTGGTTTAATGTTAGTGTGATTGCTTCCAGTTTTCATAATTTGATCTACATGTCTAACATATGTCTTATCGTCTATCAAAACCATGTAATGGTCCTTTCTTTGAATTAATTTGTCCAAATTTCCACTTGCAACACTTGTTGTCATAGAATCTGACTTGAACGAACGAAATTGGGGACCATTGTCTGACACCACTGTAAGGGGTAATCCAAATCTTGAAAATATATCTCTAAGTATATTGATTGTTTTATTCGAATTGGTGCATTTAGTGGGTATGGCTTCAACCCATTTACTGAAAGCGTCAACCACTATTAGAAAATTTGTTTCCATAAATGGTGTAGTATAGTCGATATGAATGCGTTGCCATGCATGCTTCGGATAGTCCCAAGGCTGAGCTGTCGATTTTGGAACATTGTTTTTAACACAACAGCAGCTATAACATTGGCGGCAAAGAGACTCTATATCCTGATCAATTCCTCTCCACCAAACATATCCTCTGGCTAACGACTTCATTTTGACGATGCCTATATGACCCTCATGCAACTCTTTTAAAACCCGCGTTCTTAACGTCTTGGGAATAACCACACGAATACCTCGAAATATGCATCCATTTTGGAGAGAAAAATGGATCGGCTCTTCTCCATTTGGCATTGTAGACCCCTGTTGAAGTGCTGTGTAGAGTTGAACACACTCTGCATCCTTCAAAGTTTCGCGCTTAATCTCTTCACTGGTCACTGGTAAAATTTCGATCCGGGATAATTGGAATGTCGCATAAACGTCTTGTTGATTAGCATACCTTATTTCACTCTAGTACGTTTGTTCAGCTCTGTTACCTTCTTTAAGAGTTCATTGTTTGGTATCATTGTTTTCATGTACCTATTCCTCGTTAAAATGTCAAAAATCATAGAACTGTCAAAAAGTATGTAATCAATTTTTATCATTATTAAAAAGCGATTTATAACGTAAGGTGCGGTTTTACTTTTGCTAACAAAAATTCAAGAAAGTAAAGTGTAAGTATCGTCGTATTTATACACGTCTTGTTGGTCTGATTCTGTTTTGTCTGTGGGGAACCTCGATAGATAATCAGCGTTGGCGTGACTAGTTGTTTTCCTGTATCTTATGTCGTAGTTGAATCCTGATAAAAAGTTTGCATAATTGAGCAATCTCAGTGCCGAAGTTGCTGGCAGATCTTTGTTTGGATGCAATATACTTGTCAGAGGTTTATGGTCAGTTATTGAAATTATTTTCCTTCCGTAGCAGTACTGAAAGAACTTTTTAAGACCCCAGACAAAAGCTGTAGCTTCCTTATCAATATGGGAGTAATTTGCTTCTGCTTTACTGAGTGATCGTGATGCAAAAGCGATTGGACGCTCCAAATTGTCTGGCATGATATGCGAAATTACTTCTCCGAATCCGTATGGTGACGCGTCAGTAGCAAGAACAAGGGGTAACTCTGGATTATAAGATGCAAGTGTCTCCGTTATTTCTTGTTTAAGAAGCTGGTAAGATCAGGCGCAGTGGCTTAGTGGTTAGTGTGTTGGACTACTAAGCGAGGGGCTCAGGTTCGAATCCCGCAAAAACCCAAATTCCAACTTAGGGTTTTTTCCACTGCGCCGCCTCTCGCGAACGTCTGACAAACATCCGAGAGTATAACTGTCTTAAGAGCTTCTCAATTAGCCGTTTGGAATCGGCATAAAATTGTAGATCCCTTCCATTCGTTCCAAAAATGAAACTCACACAAAAGGAATGGTTGTGAGAAGCTAGGCCTTGGGTCTCTACAGACCTGTTGCGCCAACTATATATAAGATCTTTCACAATTTTTCGTCCACTCAAATTTTGTTCCTTTCTTTAATAAGTTGTGAGTGGCCTTAACATCGTTGATAAGTGCGGTATGAACTTATGATAATAATTTGCCAATCCGAGAAAAGTTCGTAGTTGGCCAACATCCTTCGGTCGTTTGCTCATTCTTACCGCTTCGACTTTATCTTGCATTGGACGAATGCCATTTCCATCTATTATGTGTCCTAAGTACGTTATCGAACGCAACAGGAATTCACACTTGGTTTTGTTGAGATGCAAATCATGTTCTTTCAAGCGCAGCAGTGCTGCTGTCAGGTTCTTAACCAGTTCTTCGTATGTTTTTCCTTTCACAATAATATCATCAAAGAAACATGCCACTCCATGAAGGTCTTGAAGAATAGAGTCCATGAATCTCTGCCAGGCTAGGTGCAACTTTGATGCCGAACATTAAGCGTTTTACCTTATAATTTCCCTTATGAGTGCTAATCGCCAGCATTGATGAGCTGTTTTCGTCCACTTTCATAAGATATGCTTGATGAACGTCTAGTTTACAAAAGAATTTTCCGTTCTTGAGTTTTGCAAAGATTTCCTCGACCTTTGGTATAGGATAGTTATCGTCTTCTAATACTTTATTAATTGTTGCTTTATAGTCTGCACACAGGCGAATACTCCAATTTTTCTTGATGATGGGTACTATTGAAGTTCCCCAAGCCGTTTAGATTGTCTTTTTAATGATCCCCTCGCTCTCAAGATGATCAATTTCCTTCTCTATCATGTCCCTCAGAGCGAAAGGAACTGATCTTGGGCGAAAGAAAATTGGTTTAACATTCGGATCCTTTAAACGCAGAGAACAGACCACTGACGGTATAGCTCCAATTTTGTCTCCGAACGTAGTTGCATATTCGTCTACAAGTTTATTTATTTTAGTTTTGCAAGCACTTTCCGTTAACTTATTTGTATGTAGTAAATTTACCTGTAGAATATTTATGTTCATTTTTCGTATCCAATCCCTGCCAAAAATTGGATCGACGTTTTGGTCCAAAACGTACATCTGACCTTTAATTGATTGCTCCTTGTAACTCACGGTAACGTTTACCTTTCTTATAGGGTATAAGATTTCGCCTGAATACGTTTGCAGCTTGAGAGATGCATTTTTCAGACGTTTGTACGGCTAATATTCGTGCAGAGTTCTTCGGGAAATTGTTGAAACAGCAGCCCCTGAATCTGTTCCATGCAAATTGCTTTATCATCTATTTTATGGGTTATCATGAATCTCTCGCTTACCTGCATATTGTTTATTGTTCCGCAAACTTGAGTGTTGTTTATGTATGAGACGTCTTCTGACTCGTCTCGGTTGGAGTCACTATGGTCACTAAATTCGGTGTCCGCACACAATGCTTTGTGATCCGCTGTTCTTCGCTTACTTTTGATGAACTGTTTCGTGCCCATGCAAACGTCTCACACGTGGCCCTTGTGGCACTTGGTGCACTTCAAATTCTTTCGGTTACACTCGTTTGCTTTATGTGAAGGATCACCACACTTAAAGCATTTTCCTTTCAGCGGCCAGGCAGTAGAGTTTGTTGGTTCTTCCCTGTTATATCCTTGCGGCTGGCCTCGTTTTACACGGTTTACGAAATTCACCGATGCGGACGACTGTTGCTGTCTTATTTCTGCGCTTTCAGCTTTTGCGGCTCCGATAGATATAGCCAACTGTTGGAGTAGCTTTTCACGAATATCGCTGTCATGCACGCCACGTATAAATCGCGTGCGGAGATGAGCATTGACGGTGGATTTCTTGCATTCGCCACATATAAAATTACACGTTATTGACAATCTTCGCAACTCGGCTTGAAAAGTAGAAATGCACTCACCTTCTTTTTCTGAAGTTATTCTTTCAATTCCTTAAATGTTTTACTTTTTGGAGTATCTGGAGCTGTTAAACATGTTAGGATTTGGAATAATTTTGGAGTCAAACAATTAAGGAAAGATATGCACGCTCACTTTCTATGGTTGAATCGTTAAAGTTTCGCAATTCTAAGTAATTATCCAGACGAGCAATGTAACTGTCAAAAGTTTCATTTGACTCATCAAATGGCAGCAGCTGTACTCCCCTGAAGACATTGACAGTATTAGTGCTTGTTGCTTGAGTTGATTGTTGTTGTAGTCTTTCCAAAATTTCAGCCATTGCCGCTAGCCGACTAGCGTATTTTTTTTTTATTTTTTTTTTTGTCCTTGATGTTGGTATTGGCGAATGAAGTAATATATGCGCGTGAATTTGTACGTATGAGAGAATGAGTTTTTTGTTTGTTCATCGATGCGTTGACTCGTATCCCATCCTCGTCGCCAATTGTTGAGTATAAAATAAAATACCAGAATATAATCCAATTTCGTATTTCACTTTATTGTTGATTGTTTCGTTAAACTTAAAACTTATTACTATACCAATACCATACCAATAAGAGAGACGTCTGCCTCTAGTGAGGGCTAATGAGGAAGAGGACTACTTTAGCTTGGCTTTGGTGAGGTTGTATCCAGAGTGTTGCCAAGGTATGTTGGCAATTGTTGCTATTTCGTAGTAGACTTAACATAGTACAAGGCCTTAAGTGTTAGGTTATATTAGGTATAGTTTACGATAGTTAGGATTAGTTTCGCGATTTCCCGTCCTCCCTCAGGGGTATGGACATAAGTCCTTGAATCTTTTTTACTTCTTTTCTTTCGTTTCCTTTTCTGTCCTGTTTTTTCGAAGTCTATGTTAAAAGTAGCTTTCTTTCTCTTCCTTTTATTATTTCCCATTTTCTCTCTTGACATGGATACATGTTTGCAGAGCAGGTGGTATGAGGTAACTGTGCAAGAACACCCCCGTCCGACGAGCTTTAGCCGCATGCCGCGCCTACCTTGCCAATACCGAAGTCGCCCCTGTGGCTCGACCCTGGCTCACAATAACTATAAATAATAATAGCTTAATCTATTAAACACAGTGAGGTTCATAGTAATCGTCAATTATAAACTTTTAATTGAAATGTTCAATTACATTATGTGCCGACTTGCCAAAACGTGTTTATATCAGAGACTACACAAGGATTTATCCAAAAAAGGCGTCATCTCGAACTATATTGCACATATCGCTCAGCGATACTGTCAAGTCACTTCCACTTTAGATAAATATATACAAATAAACCAAGAATATACGTGAAAGAAAGTGGCTGCGATTATGCATCATTAACACTTATTCACAGACAGGAAAGTTCGGAGCGCACCTGAGAAAATTTTCTTTCAAAATTTGCGGTGAAAAATTGCGGAGGTGCACGGAAGCTGACGGTCTATTTTGTATATAACTAATTTTTGATTTTTCCCCTTTAAGAAAGCTACTACGTTGTGTGAAACAGCTTTCTAATTATTTCTACTTCTCTACCGAAACCGAATAGTTCATAAGTTTTTGTGTTTTTAAAAGTTATAACAGATATTCCCATCTGACCAAACACATAGATAACAGGACTTGACTAGATCCAGACGAATATAATATCAAAATCGCATGTAAAATGACGAGCAAAATCTTGTCGATATTTAACCCTTAGGCTCTTCTGTTGGTGGTCTTCAAAATCAATTATGCTTTCGCTTAAAATATGCATTTCAAAGTATAGCCAACTATGTTCATTATTTATACGAATACACCACAACAGTAATTAGCAAAAGGCGTGAAAAACTCAACAATACTCGTATATGCATGTTGAAGAAACCATTAAAAAATGAAATTGTTTTGAAGTCCATTAATTTGAATTACCCACGCAGTGACCTAAGATAACCGCAAGAGGTGCTATGATTGATAGAATTCTGAAATTTGTAATCAATTGTTCAAAAATTTGTTCGCCCTTTGTGGGTGTCCTATAGCATTCTATCCGTAAACGTAGAGTGTGGTATTACTCTCAATTCACACTTTTCACTAAAGTGATTCATTGAGAAAGGTGACGATGAGGCACCATGCTGTCAATCGTGATACATACCTAATCATCCCAGATAGATTGGTTTGAATGGATCTTTTGTTGCATCCATTAACGAGTAATTCACGTTTTAAATTAAATTATAAGCATCCTATTCATCTGTCGTAAAACGAAAAGCCTTTGGGAGCCGCTGCAATGCAACCCCCTAAATGGGAAAACACAAGTCTGTTAATAAAAACAAACTGATTTAATCAAGAAAACAATCCGTCATCCTTCAAATCGCTCGAACCCTAACTGCACTTGTATATTTATCAGATTAAACCGCATTACACACATTCATCCTGTTAATTTACCAAAGACGCGGTACAGCGTTGTAAAACTCCTCACTTCCATCCCATGGGCATTTTTAAGCAACGTTAACGTGATTGACGAAATCTAATAATGTCCTCTGGGCTACGTTGGGCTGATAGAATGCGATTCACCACCCTCGTCAGGCTTGTGTTTCTGATTTCGCTGTCTAAGGGTGGTTCGGCTATCACAAAGTGTCTCAGTTTCAATTTATTTGTGTTTTATTGGCAGTGGAGGGGTGTAAGTCACGTTCAGGCAATGTTTTCAAAATCTTGGCAACACCATATTATAATATTGAAGGGGCACGGCTTTCAGAAGGCATACGTTTTCAGTATTCGGACATATTAGAAGTGCATTAAGGGAATTGGAGGGGGGCCTGTTCTCCGTTGGCAAGTGTTGTCGCGGAAAGTGTAATGCCACCGTTAAATTTACTGTATTCCTTTGGGGTTAACTTTTGCGTTATGTTAATCAATGATTTAGGATTTACATTAATGCAAGAGAGGTAGTGTAAGTGAGCGTATGAATAAAATTTGATTGTGGCATGTGATAACATATTACAGAGAATGGGGTTTGAGATAATCAAACGGATGGCAAAATTAATTATGGAAGCTTTGCTAAATAAGAATGATTAATTGGTAAAGGAATTTAAACAAATCATTTGAGAAGAATCAAGTGAATGAAAAGTTAAGAAGATTAGTTAAACAATTATAAAACTGTGTATTATACAGGGTGGCTGATGAATATTGCTGCTTTAAGAAACTCTAATAACTTATTTTTTCATTTTAGATAATTTCTTAATTTTTTATTTCATTTGAAAGATAATTAATTTTTATAATGTTTTTTTTTTTTTTTTATGTGCGACATCTTATCAAAAAGTTGTTTATTACTGCCTAGAGTTGCAGTGCTTTAATTTTTGTTTGAATCGCTTGCTTTAAATCGTTCAAATTTATGGGTTTTGTCCTGAATACATCCTGTTTAAAATAACCCCATACAAAAAATAAGGTGCAATCAAGTCAGGAGATCTTGGCTGCCAACGGAATGTGAAATTCCTGGAAATCAGTTTATTTGGATATAATTATTCGCTTTAGTTCTGTCATAACAGCTCTAGTTATGTGTGTTCAACCTGAGTTGAAAAACGGTTACCATGTCCGTTGACAGTGAGCAGCAATATTATCAGTTGTTCTTGAGCGACGTGCACGGGTTTTATTCTTCACATCACTAACTTGTCCCAACAGCTCGAATTTTTCCACCAATTTCTGTATTGCGGTCCGACAAGGTGCTTCACGTCGACCAAAAAATGCTTTAGTTTTGCGAACTGTGCCTGCAAGATTTTCAACATTTTTGTAGTGAATTTTAATAATTGCAATGCATTGTTGAAGCGTGTATCGTTCCATTTTTAGTAATGGCGTAGTTTCTACTTGTCAAATGTCAAAGAATAAAAGTTTCAAAAGTGGCTGCTACTCATTCACAATAAGACCTCTCATTGGAAAACCCTTTATAATACATATAAGTCACCAATATTGAAATAATGTTTTAGTCCGTCCGATCATTCAATTATTCGCCAATTCAATTAAGGCCATCGTGATGCGTTGTAGCTAACAATAACCTGAAACTCTGTTCCGAAATAATCTTGAAATTTTTTAAGATCTTGTCTCCTTGAAGTGCTGTTGCAAAAATGATGGTATCTCGTTGATTGAGAATGCGAGAGTTGAATAAGTGAAGGACCAACAAGATTGAAAGCAAGTGCAACGCAATAACTGGTATACTGATACATATAGATTATACGCTCAAAGAAGAATTGAAAAATGTATAGTGTTGTTAGAGATGTGCAAAGCTTCGATAACTTAATTAATGTGAAATGCATGCTAAATTCTAATTCAAATAATTTAATACAATAATCGGGATATTATTCTCAGACATTCCCCCGCCCCTGGAACAGCTATTCAGCTTATAAGCAGTAATGCGAGCTTGTGTATCGGCCGTACGAAGTCTTCATGTTTAATGCGCAAGGAAACAACGCGTATATGACCATCTTTCCCAGGATGTAGCAAAAACAATTCGTCCCATGGCCCATTTCCCTGGCGGTAGTTAGTGTCCTTAATTACCACCAAGTCATTCAGCTGGAAGTCTGGATGAGTCGTTGCTGCAGTGAGGTCAAATTCTCCATGCTCCAGCGTTTCAAAAATCCATGCACCTTTGCTTGTATAGCCTTCCAGCATAATAACCGGTTTTGTGGAATTTCTGACGATGGTTCTGGTACAGCTGAATAAGGTTCACCTAAAACGAAATGAGCGGGTGTTAGTGCATCGACATCTTGGTCGGACATTTTGCATAGATGGCAAGATTTGAGTAAAGATTCTATTTGAGTCAAAAGGGTATATAATTGTTCAAACGTATAATGGTGTCGGGGCCTATAACATGCCGAAGGTGGTGACCGACTTCACCCCGGCTTCTCACAAGCCACCGAAGTGTGGAGCTGAAGGTGGACTGAAGTGCCATGTAATGGAATCGCAAGCTAGGGACTCAGCAACGATTGAATTGTGATGGTCGGAGAGGTTCAACTTATGCATGTCGGATAACACTTTGGCAGATCCACGGAAGTTGGTACCATTATCGGAGTACATGTGAGACGGCTTACCACGACGCGCAACAAACCGACGAAGTGCAGCAAGGAATGCGTTTGTTGTTAAGTCGCTTACGAATTCCAAAGTAATGGCCTTAGTAGTCAGGCACACAAACAACGCAATGTACCCCTTCGTGATGTCAGTTTTTCTTCCGATTTTTACTTTAATAAGGATTGGACCAGCGTAGTCACAACCACAATGGTCGGCTTTGGTTGATTCTAGGCTCCGTGAGATTCCCCATGATTTGCGTAGCCTTCGCTTTTCGTAAAATTTGCTGGTCATCTGGAAATGGAGTTAAATTACTTAGTTTGCATGATTTGGGAAAACGATCGTGTTTTTTAAAGAAGGATAGAGACTCTCCGAAGCAAAGATTTTGTAGCCATTGGATTATAGCGTGTTTGGCGTCGTAAAGTTCGACAGGAAGAAGAAGGTTTGTCGTAGCATGGGATCGCCTACGGCACTTGAAAATGAAACGAAAAACGAAGGCTGTGATGCGAACAAACCGGTGCCAGGAAGATACGCGTGGGGACAGAAAATCGAGGAAATGATTATGGTTAACGGCAAGACCTGCTTGCACAAACTGCTTCTTCTCCTCCAGTTTGCAGTCTGGGTGTTCTTCAATGGTTTTGGTGATGGGCCAGGTGTCTTCATGCTGCGCTAACCATTGAGGTTCTGTCCACCAGAGGGGATAACTTACTAAGGCTGATGGTGCTAAATCGCGCGAGGCACAATCCGCAGGATTCTGATTGGATCTGACATGGAACCACCTTCCTCTGGGTATGGTGGTAAGAATCTCGGTAGTCCGATTGCCGACAAAAATATCCCATCGACGAGGGGAAGACGACAGCCAGGAGAGAACCACATGTGAGTCGCATCACGCGAAAATGTTCGAGTAGGTTAGGTTTAGCGATTATTGTACCGCGACGAGTAGCCGTGTAAGCAGAAGCGCTGCGCACAGTTCTAATCGAGGAATGGTAAGCTGTTCTATTGGGGAAATGCGAGTTTTGGCGGCTAAAATATTTGTTTTTAAAGTTCTTTCTGGTAAAACGAAGCGGGAGTATATAACCATGGCATACGCGGATGCCGAAGCGTCGGAGAATCCGTGCAGTTGAACATTGGCATCTGATAGGCCTTTGCTGGAGTTGGCAGTTCCTGACGTTTTTTATGCCAGTTGGCGGCAATAGTGACCGGAAGAGGATCATCCCAGGTAAGTGTATGATACCATAACTCTTGCAGAATGATCTTTAGTTGCACGACCCGATAGGGTCGAAAACACGTGCGACCTCTTTGAGCAATTGGCGTTTGGTATTGGATTCATCGGGAGCAAGATGAATACGAAAAGAGAAATTATCGAGCCGAGAATTCAAATATAGACCGAGAACTTTTACATACGAATCATTTTGGCTATCGATCGAAACACTGTCACTCTGAACCCGAACCGATAAGTATGGAGCATACGATGTACCATACGTCACCGTGCGCAAGCGGAAATTTTCCAAGGGATTTGTTGGAGATGTTCGCCAAACAATTCGTTGGTAGTCAGTATCGTCGCTGGCGACCCAGATCTGACGAAACATCTTTGCGATGTCTGTGGTGAACACATACGTGTGTCGGCGACAACGTAGGTACACAAACCGAGAAAAGGTCGCGTTGAATCGGCGGTCCGATCATGAGTGAATCATTTAGAGAGTTCCCTTTTGCATCCTTAACCGCACCGTCGAATACCACGCGAAGCTTCGTTAGAGTTATCAACCTCCGATGAAGAAACCCTTTCCATATGACCTAATGATAAATATTCGTCCATAAACCGGAGTAGGATGTTAGAAGTTCAGGATCTCTGAGAAATGTTCTTTCCATGGCCTTTAAACGCGAAATGGCAATACCACGAGTGTCAGTGAAGGTTGGTGGGTGTTTGAAAGGAAGTCGAACGATGTATTTTCCCTGGTCGTCACGTCGATGAGTTGTTACAAAATGCTGGTCAATAGCTCTGTCTTCTTCCGAAACATGTGATCGGCAATCCACCTCCTCGATAGTCCAAAAAGCGTGCAATGACGCGTCGATATCGAGGATTGTGTGAAGCGATTGTATAGAGCGATTGTTATTGTTGCTTTCTGTTGTGCCCGAAAACAATTTTCCCGCCAACACCCAACCAAATAAAGTTTTTTTGTGCTATAGGGCATCCATCCTTCTGCGTTGCGAATAATTTCACCTTAAAAACGTATCCCACGCTCTGTCTGCACCGAGCAAAATGTCTACTGGTTTGCAGATATTTAATGACGTATCTGCCAAATTTAGGTTGGAGATGTGGTGCCAATGTTTCACATCAAAAGAAACAGTTGGCAATGCTGACGTTACGCGAGGTAAGATGTAAGTATCTACCGAGAGGCGTGCTGAGTCGTAGCGGTAATCGATTGTTGTAGAAACAAAGCCCTTAGATTTTCCACCGGCGATGGCGATCAGGATACCCGAGGGCCGATTCCGCTAATTGGTATGCGGGCTTTTGTCCGTTTAAGTCCAAGACTTTGGACACAAGACTCGGTGACAAAAGAAGCCTGAGATCCATTATCGATCAAAATGCGCACGAGCTGATAATTCCCGAATTGGTCCAATACCTTACCAACAGCAGTCGGCAGCAAGGTTTGGGTCAGAAAAGAAGTGCAGTTAAGAGAATGGTTGGTTATAGCTGGACTGTGATTTGCCGAGGTTGATGGAGTATCGGCATCAGACCAGGGTGTTTGAACAACAGCAGGTTCCATGAAGCGATTGGTAGTACTAGGATGCACCAAAGTGTGGTGCCTAGCATTACAGCTTCTACACCGAAACTTGGACAAACAGCTAGACGCGTTATGTCTACCACGCAGACAGTTGAAGCAAAGGTTCTTCGATTTCACCAAATCTCTTCTTGCCTCTATATGCATTGCGAGAAATTCCGGGCATTCCGAGAGTGCATGCGATGAGTTGCACTTTTGGCACTGAATGGCGGACGACGCATGCATTCTTCTCAAAACGGCTGGCTTAGCTTTATTGATGTCACGCGAAACTCCCTTACAGGACTCACAACGACGTTCGAGAAAGTTTAAGAAATCGACGATGGCAGGGTAATCTTCATCAACTCTTACTGCTGCCCAAGCTTGCTCATAGAGCGCGCTCTGATCATGCTCTGAACGAAAAAAGAAACACAAATTTGAGCTCTGATGTGTCTGAGCTAAAAAAGAAAGACGAAATTTTTGTATAACAGTTCAGGTTATGCTCTGAACTAAAAAAGAAAAACGCCTATTGAAAGCAAGTGCAACGCAAGAACTGGTATACTGGTATACATATAGATTATAAGAGTAAAGAAGAATTGAAAAACGTATAGTGTTGTTACAGATGTGCAAAGCTTCGATAACGTAATTAATGTGCAATGCATGCTAAATTCTAATTCAAATAATTTAATACAATAATCGGGATATTATTCTCAAACACTCGTATTAAACTAACGGTTGTAACTGGGATGCGGTCGGATACATCTTTTAAAAAGAAGTAATAGCTGTGACAGATGCAATCATTCAACACTAGGAACAACTTCCGTAATTTTGGCTAGATATTCCTATTTCCTATTTCTGTTAGTGCGAGAAACATACCTATCCTCGTATTTATGAATAAATATTCTAATCACAACAATTATACTCCGGCAAATAGTGGGAAAATTACTCGCTATTACACAATTCCATAAAAATGTTTTTCGAGTTACCTGGAGCTGTCAAATTTCTCATTTGCCTCTTGCGTTAACTAACATTTCTAAACGATTTCTGAATCATCAATACTTTTTCCATCAAAAGATTAAGGTGGTCTAGAACGGTAAATGGCAAATTATTTTCGGCGTTTTCAGCGGCAAACAAGCACTAGTATTTTGCATATTTCAATAGCTTACTGTTTTCTTTTGATCGAATCTATTTTTATAATTTTTTTCCCGCAAGAAAAGCGGGTTTTCGGTGATTCTAAATGGATTCGTGACTTTCGAGACAGTTTGGAATTACAATGGACACATCCTTTGATTGACGCAGTAGCTTAGTGGTCAGTGTGTTGGATTACTAAGCGAGTGGTCCAGATTCGAATCCCGAAAAAAAAAAAACAGATTCCAAATTAGGGTTTTTTTCCACTTTGCCACCTCTCACGAACGTCTGACAAACATCCGCGAGTATAACAGTCAGATTGATACTAAGTAACCTACTCGTATATTGCAGGTCAACACATAATCGAAATGCCTTATGGAATAACGGGATCTGTAGAGTTAAATAATTTGTCTAATGAGTATACAATCTTAAAAAAAAGACTAATTTCTAGACATCAACACTGGGGATTTTAATAAGATTTTGCATCTTTAAACAAAATATTAGAGAAGACAACGAAAAAAAGTTTGACGTTTGGCCACCGGTTTTTAATACGATAGTTTTTTCTTCAAGCATTGTCTACACAAATGTATTGTATATACAGCTGCATGAAACATGTATAGGTAAAGTATCTGTATAATTTGTGTCGTATCACAATACTCTAATTTAAATGCACTGCACGTTTATCGTAAGTCCCTATTACAGTTTCAATTGAATTAATTTGTTAATTAAAATGTTAACAAAGATATATATTATTTAAGTAAGGCACTGTCTCAGTCGACTATCTCTGTAATTGCTTTCCACTCTTGCATTGCACTGCACAGTATATATAGCCAATAACGGCTCCTTGAATAAAAACCGCACACGAAAAGAAAAGAATAACAAAACTAAGTGACATTTATGTAGATTTGTATCTTGGGTTGTTTTAGCTTCCTATTATGGCCCATTAAAATTCCGAGCACGAGTTTAAAAAAGATAAAACATTTTATTCAAACGCAATGTGGTGTGAACGCCAAGCTTATTGCTATGTATCGCGGTGTGTAAGATAAAATTAATTGGCGAGCTTGTGGGAATTTAATTTTGTTACTCTTTAAAAACTTAATTAGCAGAACTTATCTACTATGAGACTCCTTCTTTTTCTGTAGAAAATTCGGACAATTGTTAAACTATATTAATATCTTGTTCTTATATCCATTAATATGATTTAACCGTGTCTTCTAACTATTGGTATCATTGTCAATTGTCATCTATGGTCGTTTGCATTATGTAGTCTATTCCCCTTATAAAAAAATAATTAAATTCCTTTGACTTGTCGGCATTCTTTGACAAATCTTTAACATGTGAAAATGGCAAAAATCACGCCGGACAAAAAAATTATATTTTAACTTAAATAAGAGAGAAATATAACTATATCCTTTTTGGTGCTTTCATTGATGATTTTTCAATAAACAGATGATCACTGACATCAAAATTAATTCTTTACTCAAAAACTTTCAACCTGTGCCAAGGTTCGCTGTTCTCATTATCGCCGTCGGAATCAAAAAATTATATTTATAATTATAAATAATTTTATTTGTATTTGTATTCTGCTTTTCCCAATGTATTACATTAAAAATGCACTTGTCAGCTTGTGACAATATTCAAATCACTTGTCCTCATTGAAACACAGTTCTACAAGTGTTTCTTGACACTTGTCATGTTCTGTTACAGAAAGAGGGAAATTATATAATTTCCCACTTGTTGTCATCCGTCTTCATGTTTTCACGGACTTTGTGTCGTTTTGTGTTATGTTGGTGTACAAGCTCGTGAAAGATGGCGGCCATTACGAAAAAGTTTACCGATCTGACGTTGCCAACTTGAAATTGAAAAGGTGAAAATATATGCTTTTCTTCCGACACCAAAATATACAAGCATTGACCTCACACAAGCACAAAAAAAGTGAAAATTATCTTCATGTACCACTTCTTCGATCTTACGAGTATGCCAAGTCAAAACAAACTGCGTCACAATGTTTGGCCAACATTCCACTGAAAACTTGAGGAGCTGTTGACATTGCAAAGTATTTTTTTTACTCACCAGTATCGAATATTGAAAATAAATAAATATATACACAGATACATATTTCCCTAAATTCCCTTTATAGTTAATAATAGCCCAATATTAATATGTATTTAATTTTCCTGCACTTTTTGCAGGATGCATTGTTGTTTGACTTTGACAGATAATATTTTAATTGCTTAGGTAAAACCTAAAAAAAAAAAAACACTTGACATGCACAAAGGTTAACAAACTAAATAGCGGTTCTTATCATAGTAAAGTGGCAAGTCATACGGAGATCCCCAACTTCGGTCGATTTACCATTACTTGCCTACAAGCTATGTTTTTACGCATATACGGGATTATTACATATGGATTCGTTTTGACAAATGTCACGTAACTTAAAAAGTGACACTCGCACCCAGTGGCGGCTCGTCACATTTGATTTCAAGGGTTCACATTATTTTTGCAATAGTAAAAATCAACTTCAAACTACAAAATAACGTGGATATTAGTCTAGAAAACAACAGTTTTTCATTTTGCAATTTACCAATTTCATGAAAATCTATCATTTAAGGAAACAACGTACAACAACAAGAACAACACTCTTCCTTCAACCGACAAATTTACTGCAATTGACACTACAATTTTTTCTTCCGAGAATCGCAAACAAATTCAAAGTTTAATTTTTGTATCCACTTCCCTCGTACGCAACGTATACATTCCATGAACGGAGCACAATTTTTCTGTGCTCAGGTTGTTGCTTGATAAAGGCAACCAAACTCCCTATGTTGTTCTTGTAAAAGGCTTTTTGCACACGCATACTTATAAAACTTTCATGGATACCATATCATAGCCCATCGCACGTGCGATTGCTCTCGCAACATGTAGAATAGTGATAGCGATGTGTACCCAGATTTTTGTTTCTCATTCTCTTTTCTTCTTTGTGTACATACATACGTACGTACATACATACTTTGTTCTGTGTGCTTTCAACATGTTGAGGAGGAAAATGAACATTCATTGAGTTGTAGGAGTGAATAAAATGGTAAATGGTGGCAAATAATAATTGAAATGTAACAATGTTTTGAAACAGATGGAGGTTCACGTGCTCATGTGCTCCTATGGACGAACCGCCACTGCTCGCACCTAATCGTTGACACTTTCGCTGCATGCAAATTTGCTGGCTGCGTTCATAGAATTTTATCCATTAAATTTTAAATCATTCGTTACAACAAAATTTAGTGTGGACACTGGACAGCGATTTATTTAAAGAATAATTGAATATTTGTTTGACGTATTTAAGAAAAATAAACAATAGCGAAGAATTATAGACAAATATAAGTAATCCTTCAACTTTCATAAGGTAGTTGAAATAAATCGAGTTGAAAATGCTTACCATATAATATGTTTTCTTTGTTTGCTTCTGTAGTTTAGTTATTATAAATTGTGACGTTAAATTATTTATAGAACTAAAGGTTTCCCACAACAGTAGCTCACAATTTAAAATCAAAAAGAATTGTTTCTCCATAGTTTCTATATCGTCCCTTTGTACAATGTCGCCTGTAAATGTAAGTACATTTATGGCTTCGTATGCAGTAGAGGGTTAAGAACCAGAAGACAGTTAAAACATTGCGAATAAAAATATTTCTGTTCTGTTCAGGTAAGTTTATGCAACGAAATAAGACTTAAAGTGTCTCAAAACAAACCTACCAAAATACTACAAAAAATCGAAAAAAAAACACAAAATGATCAGGTCTATTAAAATGCAAGAAATATGAATGAAATATACGAATTAAAAGAAAATCGTGTCGCCACATATATAATATGTATATAACGATAATTGCTTCGAGGCGCAGTGTGACTGGTCGCACGACATCATTAGACTGTAAGAATAAAAATGGATCGTTGCGATGAGGCCCAGAGCTGTGTCCAGGGATGACCAGAATTAAATGAAAGGCATAAACTGTCCAAGTTTATTTTCTTTTGACAAAAATATTCATTCGTTTCTCATTTTAATTTGATGCCTTCTGTGATCGTAGCTATAAGTGTTGTTATTGCCCGAATATACGCTACAATGAGAAAACTATAAATATGTATGTACGTAGGTGTGGATGCTTGTGGGTCATTAAATTAATTATGATCTCAGATAATACTTGATTTTCCAATATTCCACTTTCTGTAGTTCTACGATCAATAAATAATAATTTGACTAGGTTTTGTTTTTAATATGACAAGAATTATTTGTCTTTTGTTTTTTATTGCTTTTTGTATTTTTTAACAGCATCAGTTGGACGGGAAAAGTTTTTGTATATACCCATGCTCAGCTTCATAGCTAACCGGAAAAACGTCTAGACATGTTTTGTAATATGATATCAAAGGATGTAGAAAATCTGTTCATATGAAATAATAGGTCAGGCGCCGATTTATTGAAACTTAAAAAAAAAATGCAGCCAGGAAGTTCAAACAAGTTATATAATGCTTGAGTGCGTTCACATTATCTAGTTATCTATATTCCGGGTAAGAACAAGGAAATCGTAAAATAGAACATGCGTATAGGTTTTTCGCAAGCACATGTCGTTACAGGTTTATGTTTTTACTTAACATGATAAGCAGTTGCAAAAATAGCAATATATAAGTCCAACTTAAGACGTACCTAAAACTAAATAATTGTTCTGTGCATTGTTGTATAAGAGAATTTATAGACCCTTTACTGCGCGGACAATAGACCAAAAATGGTTTTACATATTAATTTTGTTTTTGCTTTATTTTGAAGCTTTGAAGAAGGACACAACAGCTACGTCCAACTGTCTACCACAATTGATCCAATTTCCCATTATCCAATCCGCAACTTATCTCGACCATTGGAAATATTTTTTTTTATAATTGATGATGAAACTGCAATCTGTAGTAAGTTAATAGGTATTTTAAGACCTCGCAGCTAAAAAATGTGTGTCAGGACGTTGCGGTTCTGAAAAAAACGATCAGCAATTATACAAAAAATAAGATTAAAGCTTACAAATTTTGTTTAAAGTCGTACAATTGTTATCGAGACGATGTTCGATGAACTAACGTCTTCATATTTTCAAAAGGAAATGTGAACTCCCACATTTAATAATAAGTTAGTATAACACAGCCCAAACTTGTTCTGGAACCGGGAACTATGTGCCTGATAGTTGCTTTGTACTAAATATTTATTTTCTCTCTTTTGCTATTAATAATTTTTTTTTAAAACCACCTGGCAAAATTGTATTTCTATTATATTTTTTACCCGATTAAATATAGATAGTGAGATAACCAAGCTTGTAGTCGCCCAAGAGTTGGATTTGTTACCGCAAAGTTGTTAGAAATGTAAGTTAGACCCACTAATAATGAAATGAATCATTTAATAAGTATATTTCAGCAAGGAAAATCAATTAAACTTGGATTTGATATTATTCACTATCCAAAAACCCTAACGTAGTTGCAGGATATTAAAGGTGCAAAATAAAGCCATTCAAAAGCTATTGTCATGTTACCAGAAAACATTACTTCACTTAGGTACCACCTTAATGCTAACGCAGATCAGAATATCTGGATCTCTGAGCGTTATAACCCCTCCTCAGCATCAGCATTGGCAGCTTTCTTCGGCTACGAACACCAACTTGATTGATGTCGCTCTGGAATTATGCGCACCACTTTGTCTTTTTCTGCTACGCTATCCAACTGCGTTGAAGTACTGAACTCGTGAGTGTGGGCTTTTGACTCCCCGATCAACTTTAAATGATCAAAATTCATTTTATCCAATCGAAAATGATCAGACACGATTGTTCTTGATCGTGATTCTGATTAGTGAAGGATTTTCCAATGAGATGTGTTATTGTGAATGACCCGCTATTTCGGTAGCTGTCACTTTTGAAGCTTTTATTCTTTGACATTTGTACAAGTGTAAACTACGCCATTACTAAAAATGGAACGATACATGCTTCAGGAACGCATTGAAATTATTAAAATTCACTACAAAAATGGCGAAAATCGTGCAGTCACAGTTCGCAAAACTAAAACATATTTTGGTCGTCGTGAAGCACCTTGTCGGACCGCAATACAGAAATTGGTGGAAAAATTCGAGCTGTGATGTGAAGAATGAAACCACAAACGTCATTACACCGTATTTTGCATAAAGACTTGGGTCTTAAGGGAAAAGTTTCCGGACCGTGTTATCTCTCGAAGAGGTGATCACAATTGGCCACCGAGATCTTGTGATTTAACAACTTTGCGATTTCTTCCTTTGGGGCCACGTGAAAGATAAGGTCTACGCCAATAGCCCAGCGACGATTCAAGGCCTCAAAAATAAAATTCGTGAGGCTATCGAGGACATAGGGCAGCCACTTTGCGATTTGCCTATGGAAAATTTCATGAAAAGGACATGGTCCTGTATGCGTGCTCGTGGTGGCCATTTGGCTGATGTTGTTTTTCATTATTATGAAATAAACATCCGATCATTTATCTCAAAAAATGACATTTTTCTTTAAATACACCTCTTATATGGGATCTCGGGCTTTTTGGATACCAAGTATTTATAGCTGCAGATAGCAGAGCTTCCTCTGACTATTCTTAATTTCAATAGTTTCTGATGACAGGATATTTTTTCCCAAATACTGCCTGAAGTTATTCCAGTTGCAGTCAGTCTATGGGACACATTTCGTACCGTTCTCTTTAATGGATATTATTCAGCCACTGCCAAGTGTAGGTACTTATAAGAAGAACGGCAAAATGATTTGAACAATCCTTATTCAGCTTTCGTTTTCTTTTGCTCAGATATAAATTTACAAAAAAACTCAATTAATATGCTTAACATATGCGCTTTAAAAAGGAAAATATAAACTTGAGTTTTCAGTTCTTCCAATCAATGCTTTTTCTTTAACAATTAATTCAGTCTTTATTGCTTCTAATTATAATAAAGAAGGAAAATGTCATTAAGAAAATACTAAAATAAAACTTTAATTAAAAAACGTAAACAAAAATATCTTCATTTTGTTTCATGGAGTTTAGTCCGAAGGTC
Organism: Cheilosia grossa; assembly: GCA_963082955.1. Taxonomy (NCBI): domain Eukaryota; kingdom Metazoa; phylum Arthropoda; class Insecta; order Diptera; family Syrphidae; genus Cheilosia; species Cheilosia grossa. Next base: position 44,736,413 of record OY720144.1, on the reverse strand, counting down.
TTACATTATTTTGCATTCTTCAGTTTAGCATTACAGTTAATTTACACACATTATCGACAAACCGAACAGTTCGGACTTCGAGAAATAAAGCTAGGGACCTTACACGGTATCTAATAATAACAACTGTCAGTGTATGAGTAGGTGTATCGATTTTTATTCGCATATTGTTTTGATGCTATACAAATATATTTAAATGAAAGTTAATTAGTTACAGGCGCAGAGTTTTTTTGGCACTAATAACACATTAGAAAAGAAGCCACACTTTCCATTTGGGCTGTATTGAGTATTTAAAGTACCTAGTAGGCGCACTGGCTTAGTATTTAGTTAGTGTGTTGGACGTCTCAGTTTCGCTTCCCGAAAAAAACACAAATTACATCTAATGTTTGTTTTTCCACTGCGCTACCTCTCGCGAATGTCTGACAAACATCCGAGAGTATAGAAGTGTAATGAAAGAGCTTCTCAATTGGCCGCTTGGACTTGGATTAAAATTTTAGATTATTTCCACTCGTTCCAAAAATGAAACACTCGCTTAAAACAAATGGTCATGAGAAGCTTAGCCTAGGCTCCGTACGGAACTGTTGCGCCAACTATTTATTTATTTATTTTGGCAAAGCAATGCCACGATGCAGTAGAACATTAGGCTCTACATAAGAGAGAATTATGCGGATGATAGCGCACAATTCTTGGAGTGATTTTAGTTAAAAGATTTAAGGGTACAGTGATATCGACCTGGTCAGAAGAGAGGCATCATCCTAATCCGTTCTCTGCTAAAACAATAAAGCTTTCTTGAATTCAGATAATTTATGTCGTCTACCGCTCGTCTCTCTCGATCGTCTATAATACCGTAATATCTGAATGGACAAAGTAACCGGTCATTCTTGGCTGACCTCACCTTTTCTAGGCTTATATAATCACAATGAGCAAAAATTCAGACAAAAGAAATGTAAGGAAGTCGTGAGACCACCACGTTTTATTTGGAACGGTCTTATACTCGCATAATAAGATTATTCTCTCATAGATAGCTATAGCTACGTATCAAACTGACCATTACACTATGAATATTTGGAGCATTCAAACAAATTCCGTTGGTGTTCTTTCAAGTTTGACAATTAACAATGTTTGGTACGTGCATTGACCACCAGACTAGACATAATTTGTTCATATTATGTTTGTGTATGCTTTAACCAATCCATTGGCTTTGTTGAACATATGACATATCTGAAGCCATATTACTCTGTCTGTGCAGCACATGCACTTTGCGTACATGCCATCTATACAACCGCCCGAGTCCACTAAATCTCATTTAGAAAGTGTTTCGCAGTTCCCAACCAACCGAGACTGGTTGTAGCGCACTGTAAATCAGTAGCACAGGTTCATACTCCCATAAACTGTAGCAGGAGAAGGAGATAGGTAAGTCAGGTACTGTATTAAACATAATAATGAAACAAAACGTAACAAGAGTATAGAATCAATGAAAGTTCCAACCTCAGTCTTTGTGTTTAAATTCCAAAGGAAGGTGGCAACGGGGAAATAATAAGAATAATAAACTACGTAGCTCTCGACGATTTGTGTTCGTTAAAACTTCTTGTAAATAGATGATAGGTACATAAAAATACTGCTGATCAGGTAAATCTAAGCCGTTGTTATGTTCACACATATGCAGAATGCAGTGCACGTGTAGATGCATTCATGTCCTTTTACATTGCCATTGGTAGGTTGCTTTGCCCAAGAATGGGGAGGGGGATTTCATTCTAATATGAATTGTATAGGCTGGAATCGGATATTAACGGTATATAAATATACAAATATAAGTACGTGTGCAAACTTATCTTTAGATTTGCCATACATTTTCGTTAAGATGGTGTGGTAGATTCATGACAATTTATACGGGGCGACGGACAACAAATTCGTTTTATACCACTGCTCTGCTGGTTGGTACAATTGGGTTCTTTTGTGCGAACGAATTGGTATGCGGGGTGCTGTGTGCTGTCATGACCACGATATTGTGTCTCATATTTTCCGACTTTGTATATTGTATCTGACAGCCGTTCGCATTTTGTATTGTTATGTGAATAATTGAAAGTATACGTCGAGTTGTTTGCAACTGTATCTGATATTTGTAATTAGGTCAGACCAAGCAGACAATTTCTGTATTGATCTAGTAAGAGCGCAAGCTAGGTGCAGACAATATGAATTCGATTTTAGTTTAGGGATGAACTTACCTATACCTATACCACAATGCAATGTTCTTGAAATGTGAACGTATTGCTGTCTTTTATAAAAGTGTTGTATGTACGTATATTTGACAATTAGTACAAAGGTACCGGTTGCTACCGATACTACAAACACTTTTTTTTTTAAAAATAATAATGTTTATTCCTAAATATTTATCACTGAGGATATTTTTGCGTTCTTTTTGATGGTTGCTCTTCTTTTCGATTATTCAACCGAGGCGGTGAATGAAAGTTAATTTGTTTATCCAATGCTTCATTTGATGTGGACGGACCCGTTAACGTTGAGACATGAAAGCTGTTGTTAGGATTCGATGTCAAACTCGGAAGTTTTTTTCTGTCGGCGGTTTAAAAATAGTAAGCAGCTTATTTTCTTTTGTCAGGCGCCCTTTGCCGTTCATACCTAATATTCTCTTCCTTTTTCTTTATTTTCAGCATCGCGATCAATGTTGCCATGCTTGCCATGGTTGCCATGGCGACCAATGTGCATCCACGGTATTGCTTGACAAATGTTTCCAATTGTTGATCAATTTTCGGCTACCAAACTTTTGAACGCAATCCGGGGTGACCTTAGTCTGCTCATTCCAAAATACGCGAACGTAACCTCTCAAGTATTACTTATAATGCTACCGGAAAAACAAAACCTAATTTAAATGGAGCAGTGATTTCGTTGTCCTATCTATTCGAACTAATGGCTTTTTTTACAACTTCGATTGTGTTATTCAATATCTTTAAATTTTAACGCGTTTGGTTCTGCATTTGACATAAATGTAATTCAATTTAAATTTATATGACTGTAATCGAAGCATCCATCTTTCGATCCACGCACATGGTTTGGACCGTGGACCAAAAATAACCTCTAACGGCTTACGATTGGAAACCTTCCTAAACTCTCAGCCAGATGGATAATAGTGGAATCTTTCCACCGCCCATACTAACGCCAAAGCTTTATTGCCGTCTGCTCGTCTTTCAACGTCTGAAAAACTTTTGCTTGCATATAGTATTATCCGCCCATCATTATTTTTGTTAAATCTAATATTTTACCTAATAAAAGTGTAATCTTACATTATAATCCAATTGCAAAATTAATTGCTTTGCCAAAATTTACAAGGTTAACTTTCCTTAATTTGTATGCTAAATTATGCTTACGGATAATGTGAATGATTCAAACTTTTGGTAATTTGTTTTCCAAACACTTGATTTGGCAAGTATGCTTAGTAAGCCTAGAAACTATTTTAACATTTATGTAGATGTATAAATGCATACATTTTAATTTAATTAACCAGCCAGGAAAACTTACCTCACTCGTATTTCTTATGCTGAATGATGCTTTCAGAAATAATATAAAATTTAGCTTTTTTTCTGTTTGGGGGTTCGCTGGAAGGGAAAATCATCGAAAGACATTGCAGAGTAAGAACGCGAGGGATTCTTCTGCAATAGTGAGGGACTTTAACAAATCTAAAAACCTCCGTGGGGGACTGTCTTTTGTCATCCCGAATGTTATCGTACCTAGTCGTTCGACTAATTGGCATTTTATTTTGGAATTGTTTGAAAATTTAGAAAGAAATATTCTCTTGTCGGATTTCTGAACTTTTTTGGTAGAAAATATAACCTAATACAATATATTCTTAGCTAATTTTTATAGATCAAGCGGTTTTATGTGCCTTAATCTCCTGATAACATTGTCTTCATTTAATTATTTGGTTATTTCTAAGCTAACGTGGCTGAGAAGCCTACGTCTGTGCATTTGAGTACATTTTTTAACTTCGTCTTCAACCGTTTCAATATTTTGATATCTATGTAGATCAGCGTTACGTATGTACCAAGGTGCAATATTGACTATGTTTCTATGTTCCTTAGTACTTTATTTTGAAAGACCTTAATTTTTTGTCAATTCGTTTGGCATGTGCATTAGGGTGTCCCGTCGTTATATTATGAAGAAAACATTTTCTTTTGTATATTTTATCGAAAGGGGTATCAAAACTTGTGAATGGACGAGAAAATTCCGAACGTGTATGCAATGAAAGTTCTTCATCGGGCAGATCTTTGCAGATAGGCAGAGGAGTTATATGACATTCATTGCAAAAAATAATATCTATGTAGTCAGAAACATTAAATTTAATTTTCGGGGCTTGAATATTCGATTAGAAACTTAGGCGCAAAATGATAGTCAGATAAAGCCCACCTTGAAATTATTTTAGTACATGGCAATGTCCGTATAAGTATTTTTCTAATTATAGTGAAATAAAAAAAAGGAAAATCCACTTTATCGTTATAACTTGGTATTAGATTTAAAACCACCAAAAGTACGTTTCATTACTTAGTATGGATTCTCAATTATCTCCCAAATGCTAGTTTATATTCATATCTACGACATATTGTGTGATAATAATTGTGTTGACACATTTTTTACAAAAATTCTCAGTCGTTTTCGAGTAGTTGTGTTGTGACTGGAAAGACTGACTGCCAAACATTTTTAAAATCTAGCAAGATATATTTCATACAAATTGATCAAACCATCATAAAGATGAAAGCTGGTTTAAATTTTTGGATAAGAAATCCGTATCGGTCTAGATAACTGGAAGCATCGCGCACGGGATCGCAGACCCTTTATATTAGTGGTTGTTGAAGATAGGCGAATATATTTTTTTGCGTAATATGAGCCAATCAAGAAGAGTCAGTTAGCAGCAGATGTAATGCAAGGAACTTTACTGTGAAATAATAGTTGACATTAGTGATTGATTCTTATAGTGAATCTTATTGCCATTGCGCAATAAGGACTAACATACCTGTTGTATTCAATGTGGAAATGTAGATGTTTCGGGTATTAATTCGTTACTCTTTTGTAATGCCTTCCTTATGAAAAACAAAAAAAAAGTTGGTTGACCATAAAGCCCGACTGTGAGATACTCAACGTAAATAACGAAAAACACAACCGAAGTATATCGAAAGCGAGCAGGCCATCAAAATAAAAGAGCTTCATTTTATTGGGACATGAATCTTTAAAAGTTAGGTATAAGTACCTACTTCAGCAATTCAGTGGCTACTTCCATACTCTCGTTCTATGCCTTACTTCGTTGCTTTCACAAATTAGCCAGATAGATATTATTCTGGTAAATTGTTCCATTATATAAAACAAATACATAGGTGTTTTCAAATTTATTTTCGCCTGATTAACTCAAAAAACACAGGTTCGCATAGAAAGTAAACGAAAGGCGTAACAGTTTTCAATAAGGGTCGATAAAACACCTAATACTAACTATAAAGCGAATATACCTTAAATGCCAATCTTTCACACGGCTAACAAATGTGGGATAAGAGACGTAACAGTAAACTTAAAATTGATCGTTCAATTAATCTTAAATTTTGACAATGCGTTTCTGTTTCCAGAGGCTAAGAGCTCTTCAGAAACCGTTCTCAAAACTTCACTACACATAATTGGTATCATGTAACCCAATGAAATAGATCGCCGTCATCATCTCCACAGTCGTCGTCGTCGTCGTCGTCGTTCCAGTCCTAACGCCAACAACAATCAAGTTATTCACAAAAAAGAAAGGCACACACACAAAAGAAAAAGAACACGAAAAAGGGCAAAAGAAAAATAACACAAAATCCTTTGTATGAATACTTGCTCCCTGCCTCCATGTGGGACTGTAAGATCGTTTCGGAAACAAAGTGTCAAAATAGAAGAAAAATGTTTTTTATCCAAAAATCTTCGCGCCTTTCGGTCGCATTTTTCTCCTCTCTCTGTTTTTTTTTTTTAATGCCGTCCAATTTTAAGATTGGTCGCTTTTCATAAATATTCATGTAAGATGCAATGGACATGGAGCCTAGGTATGTATCAATGCTGTTCGAAGACTTGTTTCTTGTGACCAAGTTGAGGAGGAGGATTCCAGCTAATGTTCGGACATAAATAATATTTTTATTTGTTTTCGTTTTATTACAAATTTTTATAATGGTTTCTAGACACCGATTATGGGCGCAAGAAGATATAAACATTTGGATTGACTATGAGGGCAGGTGCCATTTGATGTTCGGTCTTATTGTGCGGACTCAGTTGATGTCTGGGTCCTTGAATGATGTTAATAGCCCTAATTTAATCACACGGAGGACATTCATTTTTGATGTGGATTTTCTTGGGAAAAACTCGGTTCATTAAACGTTTATAAAGAGTTGAATGAGCTTACATCAATTATTGTCTTAAATTATGTCAATCGCTTCTATCGATTCTATCGATTGTTGTGGAGTACATTATATTCATAAAGTAGACTTATTTTCTTATGATTTATGCATGTTGATACACTTTTAAATTTCTGAGGTGAATTTTTGTTAGTGCACTGCTCTTCATAACGGTTATATAAATAAATTGAGTTGAGGCTAACCCAGAAACCTCCTTTGCTTCCCTTGAGAACGATTTTGGGTGCCAGTGAGGTGATCTCGGAATCCCAAGCGATATATGTGTGGAATGTTAAATATTTTACGTCGTGGCGATTATCAACAGAAGAATCACCAGCGATTTGCCAAATTCCACAGAATGTACACCGAATGCAAACATTTAAAGGAAGATTATTTGAATTAGAAAAAGGTAAGCAAATTAACGGTGATGCTTCTGGTGATACAGCATTCACACACATGCATTTATGAAGAATTCCCAATAAAAAATAAAATTACTTCCACACAATGATTTTCAAACTTTACATTAATCACCTTCCGTTATCATTTTGCAAAAAGACCAAGGCCAGAGTGCTATCTAGGCCGGACATGCTAGTGGGTGCATTATTGCTGTCTTTGTTGTTATGATAATATTTGTCTTCGTCTGCAATCCTCCTACGTCTCGTAGAGAGAATCGAGCAGTTTATCCTCGGATAGGGGAAGGGTCACCGAAACAGTCTTTCCCTCACCTGTAACTGTAATCCTCAGACTACTCATTGAATTGAGGAGACTGGGGGACGATATGTCTTCGGATATACGACGGTTGACCGAAACAGTATGCCCCTCGGTTAAAATCCTCCGACATCTCTTCAAAATGACGTAAACCGGCATGCGTTACGGTGATTAGTAAATCGGCCCTTTTGTTGTGTACCTTACTTGAGCTTAAACTTGGTTGGTCAAGGAGGAGGTGACCGGTCGAAAGTATGCCTTCGGATGCGCGGGTGGTGACCGTATAGGCGTATAGGTTAGACCCTCGCCTGTATCCTCTGGCAACTTGTCAAATAGGGCGGATGTTGCCAATAGCGTAGAAGTAGTGGTGATTGGAGTAATCGGCTTTTGACTGTGAGATTGATTGTAATCTAAGCACAACCCGTGTTAAGGGATGCTCTAAAAATCGACAAGACAGTTAAATGTTTGTCAGATGTCTTAGCGTTACAAAATGATTTAAACCGTTTAAATAACTAGCGTGCTATTAATAGCCTTTATTTTAATATTAAGAAATGTTCGGTTCTTACATTTAGTAGAAAAAAGTTCCCTTTATTTTTTAATTATAAAATGCAAAACACAATATTGAGTAGAGTTTCAGACCAAAAACACTTGGGGTCATTTTTGACACTGAACTTAACTTTTCAATGACAATGAATTGACTACATAGTTGCCAGAGCTAATCAAACGCAAGGTTTCATTTTCCGAAACTCTAATGATTTTAATGATCCATATACACTTAAAACTCTCTATAATACCTTGACTCGTTCGATATTAGCAATGCTGAATCTCGCATAGAGAAAATTCAAAGAAGGTTTACTCGGTTTGCTCTAAGAGAATTCGACTAGAATAATAATCTTCCAACCTACGACGACAGATGTTCCTTAATAAATTTGAAACCTCTTTCTAAAAGAAGGATGTATTATTCCGTAATGCTTGCTAATGACTGGCCACATTGATTGTTCGTTTTTACTGTCATTATTTAATGTATATTCTCCTTCTCGTGTTCTTTGACCTAGGGAATCATTTTTTCTTTATGCCACATAGACACAGAACAAATTATGGTCTGAATGATCTTATCACTATGGCTTGCATAAATTACAATAAATACAAAAACCTAATTGATTTCAATATGAGTAGGGAACATTGTAAATCTGTAGTTTTAAGTAAATTATAATTTGTAACAATGATCGCATTCGTCTATGTATTATTGCAAAGTAATCTAAAATAAGTTGTACTTATAAGATGAAATAGTAGCATTGTCCTAAGTTTGTCTTGCGCGAAATTCTAAGAGTTTTGCAGATACAAAGACAATGAAGAGCAGTTTCTTCTTCGTCCTCATCCATGCAACTCCTGCAAAAAATATTGCAGGGTGTTCCCAATCTGCGAGCGTGCCTTTCTATCAAACAGTGTCTTACTACTCCCACTACGGAGTTGATTCTGTTTCTACTTGTAGAGTGAAGAGTCCTTTTAGCATCTAGTTTTGGCCAGATTTGCTTGGATATGACGCAGGTATTTATGCTATTCCACCTATTATTAGCGACCCTTATTGCCTCTTTGAATAAAGAGGATGTGATCGATTGCATAGGAGCGTACGGTTCACTGTTGCTTACTGTCTATCGCCAACAAAGCAAGTCTACAGGCTGCCTTGCGCATAGCCATCATTCAGCCCCATCCTGGACCTAGGGCCTTCCTACAGGTATGGATAGCAACCGCGACGTTCCTTATGCGGTCCTGAATAAGCTTACTGTGTAATATTATACCTATATATTTGGCATGATTTCTAAATTTTAACTCTTTATTTTTATGTTTTGGTGGAGCTACATTGAGAGGTTAGGTTAAGTTAGGTAAATGGGTAGGTAGAGTAGGGTAAGCCCTGCATGGAAGTAATAACTTCCAAGTGGACTGTTCCTCAGGGTACAGAGACTTGGGCAAGGACAATGGAAGTGAGTTGTGTCCTCGTGGAACTCGTCGTCTTCGCAGCCTCTACACATGTAGTCATCTTCGAGATTTAGTTTCATAAAGTGGTTTCTTAGGAAGTTATGACCAGTCAGAGCTCTCACTAACTTAGAAAGCGATGACATATCAAACTGTAGAAGTTTTTTGGTCCAACCTCTGTTATATTTTGGCCAAAGCTTCCGTGATATTTCACAGGTCGTGAGTTCTATTCACCTGTTGTTGGTTTTCATTCGAATTTTGTTCTCCACTCGCTCTCTGAGATTGCAAAGTGCTGGCTTGATCGATTGAAGTGCTCTATCAAGATACATTACGCACCCCTTTTTCGCCCTCATCCGCCTTCTCATTGCCGGTTTTGTCACTGTGTCAAGGTACCCAGCACAGATTCGTTGTGTTCTGAAAGCAAAGAAACTTGAGCTCTTCGCGGAAGCGGTGAACTAGTTTGGATTTTATTTCATTAGCAGAAACTGCTTTTATGGCTGCCTGACTGTCGCTTCCGGAAGTCTGATGGAGCAATATATATTTAATTTCTCTGAGAAATTTGCCGGCACCGGTTCCACAGTCCATCTTTGTAGATGGATATTGATTTTCTTTTTGTGGGTTCATTTGACTTCCATTCTTCCCTACTCGGAAAGGAGCAGGTAAATGGTCTGTCAAAGTCCAAACGGGGAGACATATAGTCAGAAGTGACAACGTGCCCTACATTTTTACCTAATATGTATCTGTGCATGCCTAAAATTACAAGGGTTCCAAGTGTTAGTTTGGCTGATCCTTAAGACACTTTTGGCAGCAGATTCTTCCATGTATAGGTCTAGAGGTGTCAGATTAAGAATTGCCTCTATTCCAGCTGTAGGTGGGGTTCTCATAGTGCTGGTTGCCCCATAACAGTCTAACACGGATATAAGAAACATATAGAAATCAACTAGATTTGTGTCTTATATCCGAGTTGTTCTGAAAACAACGTTTAAATAAGAAACTAAGTTTCTTATACGAAAACTGCTGATATAAAAAACAAAATTTCTTATATAAAAACAACCCATATAGGAAAGTCAACACGAAGAGAGTATGTAGGACGATTTGGCGTGCTTTTTCTACTGACAGTAGCACAGCTGTAATTGTCATTGAAAGGTGTGTTCGCATCATACCGTAAAACGTTTACATGCATAGTTGAGCTGTTTATGCATTTAAACCGAAATCCAGCTCAACAAATTATGTTTCTTATATGTTTCTTATACACATATAAGCAACATAATTTTTTCCTGTCTTATATGTGTAATGATTTCAATATAATAACAAATTGTGTGAATAAAAATAGGTTTCTTATATCCGAGTGTTTCTTTTAAGCGAGTTTCTTATATGAAAACATTTTTCAATGTGCATATAGCAAAAAAAATCTTCGTGTTTTCACATGCGTTTCTTAAAAGCGAGTTGTTCTGAACATATAGGTGCTTGTCTTGCTGGGGTTAAGAGGGCCTACGCTCTGACAAGGAGACTGTTTCGCAGCAGTCAACTTGATTCCAGGGTGAAGGTCATTTGCTACGTGGCCCTTATAAGGCCTATCATCGTTTATGGCTGTCCCATGTGGTTCAATATAGCGCCGTCCTATATGGAAAAGATTCGGGTGTTTGAGAGACAATGTCTCAGGGCCTGTCTAGGGTTGTTTAGAACTCCTGAATCTCAGTACATATAGGATTGACATTTTCCTTATTGAGGTGATTCGGAGGCGCGTTGCAAGGGCGATGGCCAGTGATAATAACCTATTCTCCGGGGCTTACTACCCCAATTTAATGTACCACGAGAGTACGCTTCGGTCTGGCTTTATCCGCCTGAGGCATATCTTCATGTAGACATGAAAGGGTTAGTCCAGACAAAAGATGGTGTGCCGGTATTGAACCACAGCCACCGCGGCGCGAGGGATAAGCGGCTCATCCACGACGGGTACGCAGCCAATGCTAAGGAGCTCCTCCGTTTTAGCACCGCAGTTGCGGAACGGGACAGGGTCGATACGGCCAAGCAGTTCACCGAATTTTGGTGGCTTAATGAAGAGGTGAGGGTTGATACGCTCTCCCGGGCCGGTGCGCTACTTACGTAGCATCCTCCCTAGTTTTAAGTTATATAAAGGGTGATTTTTTAGCTGGTTTGGTTTTGGCAACACTGGTTTTGACAGCTGACGTGTGTTTAGTACCTTGTGTCACTGTCAAACAGCTTCAGTTTGGTTTGCAATTTAACCATGGATCATCTTACAAATGAACAACGCTTGCAAATTATTGAATTTTACTATCAAAATTCGTGCTCGGTTCGAAATGTTCATCGCTGCTTTTTTATCGAAAAATTGTGTTCAGCGATGAGGCTCATTTTTGGTTGAATGGGTACGTAAAAAAGCTAAATTGCCGCATTTGGAGTGAAGATCAGCCAGAAGCATTGCAACAGCTACCAATGCATCCCGAAAAAGCCACTGTTTGGTGCGGTTTATGGGCCGGCGGCATTATTGGGCCATATTTCTTCAAAGATGATGCGAATCGCAGCGTTACTGTCAATGGTGAACGCTACCGAGCGATGATAACAAACATTTTTTTTGCCCGAAATGGAAGTTCTTGACTTGCATGATATGTGGTTTCAACAAGACGGTGCCACATGCCACACAGCACGCGAAACAATGGCGCAATTGCGAGGCGAGTTTGGTGAACAGTTAATTTCACGTTTCGGGCCGGTCAATTGGCCGCCTAGATCGTGCGATTTGACACCATTAGATTATTTTTTGTGGGGGTATGCCAAGGCTAATGTGTATAGGGACAAGCCCGCTTCGATTGACGCACTGGAAGCCAACATCCATGCATTCATTCGTGAGATACCGGCCGATATGTGTGAAAGAGTATGCCAAAATTGGACTCAGCGGATGGGCTACCTGAAACGCAGCCGCGGTCAACATTTGCATGAAATTATCTTTAAACATTAAATTGCAAGGTTCAAACTATCGATTCAAATAAATATTTCATTCATTTTTTTGAATTTTTTGTGTTTTTTTTTTAAAAAAAGTTCTAAACCTCTTAAAAAATCACCCTTTATTAAGTTTGTAGGCTTAGGCTTGGAGTAGGGGGTTTTTGGGAGGGGCCGGGCTAGCCAACATGAATAGTGCTGCCGAGACTCGAACGATGAGCTCGCTTGAGTCTCGGTGGCACTGATGAACCCTTGAGGGCGGCTGTCAGGCACCCATGGACGCGATCAGGATGGTGACCAATCGATGAGATTTCTCACCACCCTGATTATAGGTAACTAAGGTTAAGTAGCTTAGGTAGTTTTAAGTAGTTTTAAATAAAATTATAAAATAAAGAATTCAAGATTTTCAAAGTTTCTTGAAAAATAAAAAACAAACAAAATTAAATATAGATAGATCTAAGGCCGAAAGGCAATAATTTTAAGTATATTGTTTAGTTTAGAGTGCTCCTTAAGAGCCAGTAAACTAGATTAAGAAAAATGTGAGTTTTAAATTAAATTTAATCGTTTTTGTCTAATATTTAAGTATGAATAATGATAACAATAAAAACGAATTTAAAAGTAAGAAGATAGATTTAAGGCCGAAAGGCAATAATTTTAAGGATATTGATAAGTTTCGAGCGCTCGCTTAGAGCCAGTAAGCTAGAATAAGTTAAATGTTAATTTTAAATTAGACTTAATCGTTTTTGTCTATTATATAAGGTATAGAAGAAATTAATAAAAATGAATTTAAAATGTAAAAAAAAGCGAGTTGTTCTTATATGAGTGTTTCTTATATCCGTGTTCGACGGTGCATGCTATTTTTTGTATTTTAGTCATCGACTTAAGATTGGTCACTTTGCTGCCGGCTCGCCACCAGACTACACTGCCATATGTCAGTATTGGTCGCACGATCGCTGTATACATCCAGAGGATAATTTTGCGGTTTGGCCACCAACTCCTACCAAAGATACGGTCGCATGCGTGGAAAGCATTCGCTGCTTTCTTGACTCGTTCATTTACATTCGGCTTTCAATTAAGTTTCCTATCAAGGACAATTCCCAAATATCTCGCACTATCTGCTACCCTTTGTGGTATTCCCTCGAATTGCGGTATTATTCTTTTATTCGTGAACAAGACAAGTTCGGTTTTCTGCGGATTGCCCCAAGGCCGCGTTGTTTTGTTAACTCCTTCTAACAGGTCGCTTATGGTCGGTAAAAACTTTCCTTAAGTAAGTATAACTACATCATCTGCATACGCAGTTACCTTGACTCCTATGTTGTTGAATTGCATAAGTATTTCGATAATGATAAGGACCCAGAGTAAAGGCGACTTGACTTCTCCTTGTGGAGTGCCGCTCGAAGCAGTTACTCTGAAGTCAGTGTCACCGTATTTGAGAACTTTGTATCTGTTTGTGAAAAAAATTAGCCTATCTTGGATGGAATGACATCAAGTCCAACCGTCTCCATCCATTTAGCTGACTTGTGCATTTTGTATTTGGAGTTAAGTGAAAGGAATTACGATACTCAAGACTTTCAATTAACTCATTGCTTTATTCTAATATTTATAAACTAGGAACCGTCTGAACTTCAGCAGGCCGTGGTTGCAGAACGAGAGAGCCATCATAGAAGAGTGTGGCAACATTTGAGATTCATGTTCACGTTGCCAGAACTACATTTAACTTCTTTTTTTAGAACCTCTGACTACGCCTAACCGATGAAGGGGCACCTCGACCTGTAAGATCTTTTGTGCCATAGGGTCAGAGTAATTGTTAGGCTAGCAGGTTCTCCACTTTCCTAATGAAGTTAATTAAGGTCCTGTAAAAGGAGTTTCTGAAACAGTTCTGGCCATTTCGTCGGCTTTCTCGTTTCCCTCAAAACCCTCATGGCCCGGAATACACCAAAGTTTGATTTTATTCCGGAGGCCAAGCGTTTGAAGGGCGTTGAAACAGCTTAGTACCGATTTGGAGTCAATGATATTTGAGCTTAAGGCGTTAACAGCTGCTTGACTGTCCGTGAATATATGGATGTGAATGCCTTTAATACCTGTGTTTACACTACTATATTTCTCCCTTTTAACCAAAGAATTCACCCAACAAGATATAAGTTTAATTTATACTCTGGTGGATTTCAATCTTTTAGATCGTCTAAGCTCTGACGGTCAATTCCATCTTACACGATTTCTTTGCTTAAAGCTTGTTGGAGGAACACTTTTTACAATAATATTTTCTTTGTTTGAATTCGCATGACTTTGGCCACTCATGATACTGCATTTTTCGTGGTACATTGGCAATGGCTTGACACTGTGGGCACTGTTCTACTTTTTTGGCCATATCTGTATCGATGTGGTTCCACCAAATGTACCCCCCAGCTAGAAACTTCATTTTGACTATACCGGCATGATTCATTCCGTGTACCATATCGAATATTGTCTTTTGAAGAGCTGCCGGAACACGATCATCATAGAAAATACATTGGTATTCTGTCGATAAACTATTTCGCTTACGAAAATAGAGAGTAAATTCGGGGCTTATTGGATGCGGCCATGTGTCGCTTACTATATATTGAAATACTTTATGTAATACTGGATCTGATTGCGTTTCCTTTGCTATTACGTTGCTATCAACTTGGAAGTTCACCTAAACTATCCACCATGTTTATGCTCTCTACATTCGTTTCTCCTTCTAAAGAAAGTCTCGAACACGCATCGGCATTTGCCATTAATGACCCCTTCTTTGCAGTCTAGCTACTGCTACACCTGCCATTCCCTTGCTCGGATTAAAAATTTCACGTAAAGCCTGATGATCCGAGTAAATGACAAATGGCTTTCCAAAAATATATTTGTGAGATTTTTTCACAGCAAACACTAAAGCAAGAGCCTCTTTATGTAGCTGCGAACAGCCGACGACAAAGTGCTTGAGATAAACATCACAGGTTTCTCAACTCCGTCACAAATATGAGAAAGCACTGCCCCTACGCCATAAGCGCTCGCATCGGTCGCTATTACTATGGTTTTATTTGGATCATAAAGTTTCAATACTTTATTCTTTCCTAGAAGACACTTTGTTTTTTTCAAATGCCTTATTACATGCAGAAGACCAATTAAATTCGTTACCTTTTTTCAGTAACCGGTAAAGACTAGCTAACTGACTTGACAAGTTAGGAATAAACTTATTGTAATAGTTTAATAACCCTAGATACGATTGCAATTGTTGTAAATTGGTGGGGGCAGGAGCTTCCTAAATAGCTCGCATTTTTTCTATATTTGGACGAATTTGCCCATTCGAGAGTGTGTGCCCTAGATACTCTACCGTTTCAACAAAAAATTTGCATTTCTTTTCATTTATTTTAACATTATGTTCGTTAAGTATGTTTAACACTTTCAACACATTCTCTTTACATTCCTGGTAGTCCCTACCCCCAACAAAAATGTCATTCAAAAAGCAAAATATGTTGTTTAGATTCTTAAGCATTTGATCCATTACGGATTGAAAAGCGGAGGGCGCATTTTTTAACCCCAATGGCTAACGCTGAAATTGAAACAATCCCTTGAATGTGTTAATTGTAAGCAACTGGCGACACGACTCTGATACCTTCAGCTGTTGATAAGCTCCTGATAGGTCAATGACCGAAAATATTTTGCAATTTGCCAAAGAAGCAAGGATTTCATCAATGAGGGGAAGAGGATAATGTTCCGTAACTATGGACTTATTTAACGTAACGCTGAAATCGACGCAAAGACGTATTTCCCCCGAAGATTTGGGCAAGCAGACAATTGGGCTTGCCCATGCACTATACTTCACCGGCACTAATATTCCTATCCTCACTAACCTATCTAATTCTTCTCCTACCTTGTCTTTAATTCTAAGGGGAACGTTATACGGTTTGTGAAATATTGGCGTAATGTTTTCTTTTAAAATAATATCCACCATAAAACCCTCTATCGCTTGGTTCTGCTGCCGATCAATAATATTTTTAAATTGTCTCCTTATTAAAGAAAAAAAAATCCTTGGACACTGAATTAATGACTTCTGACTCACTATGATTTCCAAGTAGCTTCGTTCTCCAATTCGGCACTAAGGCAGTTAACCAATATCGCCCCAAGAGCGGCTTAAACTCCTTTGCCTTGTCGATGACAATCAGCTCCAACTGATGTATCTTATCGCGAACCTCCACACAGACTCTGATTTTTCCCTTGCACAATATTCTCTGACCTGTGACTGAAAATAATTCTTGATTAAATGACTCTAAATTTCTTATTGTACTCCCCATAACTAATTAGTGATGAGCATGCTCCCGTGTCAATTTCCATACTTAGGTTTTGGGGTTCCACTTTAAGCTGCCACATCGCCCGATTTGACTCCACCGCATTCGCCTGATCAATAGAGTTCACTGCTTGTATATGACTTGAATTAACTGTTGCATTGTTTTTGCAAACAACCGATGTGTGACCCACGCGGTTGCATGTAAAACACTTACAATTGATGGCTGGGCATTTATCTGGGTTATATGCTGCCGCCCGCATCGGTGACAACCACTTCTTCTAACGATTTGGACTGAGCTGACGATTATTATCTCTCTTGGACGAAGAAGAGGATCGGTGATACGATTTCGTAACTCTCTGACATATTTCTGGCGCTCCATGTGGTCGAATAGCGTGTGCTTCCTTCCGAGACATCTCCATAGTGAGAGCCAAATCGCAGCATTTGTCAAAACTGAGCTTTGAATCATTTAACAGTGCTCGCTGAATTTCTTCAGAGCGAACACCGGCGATAAAGCGATCTGTTAAGGCATCGTCTAATGCCTTTGATTTTAATTGCAGAGGGGATAAAACTTGCGGTGCCTCATACGCTTCACAGCATTTTGATGAGACCACTATAGGTATTTCCTCCAAGAACTTTACGAAGCCGTATGTAGCTGCTAACGGTTTTAGACGAATTATAAGATCGGTAACTAGGATCCGTCTGAACTTCAGCAGGCCGTGGTTGCAGAACGAGAGAGCCGGAAATCGCCATGTCAGAACAAGGTTACTCAATTCACCAGTCCATCATAGAAGAGTGTGCCAACATTTGAGATACATGTTTTTATCACAGCCTTGCCAGAACTACATTTAACTTTAGTACACTATAGTGCAGAGCAAATTCCATGAGGTCTCTTACTTATCGTGTTTGGAAATTTGCCAGATATAGCAATATCGTTGTCATCTGCATATCAGTGGCGATTCCTCTCAGTTAGCTAGTTTAGCGGCGCTAAACCAAGAAAATTCTTTGAAATACAAACGAAGAGGTTAAAGTAATTATGAAGATTATTAATTGCAATAATCAATCACATACTTAATAACAAAACTACCTATTTACAAATCATATTTTCCTACACAAACACATAACACAATCCTACCATACAAAACGTTTCCTTTTCTTAAGCGTTAAAATTTTCGATACCAAATTCCCTGCCTGTACACCACGCACACGATCCAAAACTCTCATATGAAAAGTCTCCCGTTTGTAGCATTTTAGCGTAAAAATTTGCGCTACCAAATTTCATACAATTTATATGAGAATGTTTGACTACCATCGTAAGCAAAGCCCAGTTAAATAAACGGAAGGGTTAGCGCGAACAAATGCGATAAAAGTTGAGGGTGGATTGTAAGCAGATATAAATTTTGTGCGTTCTCTTTTTTTTGTACTTTCGTATGTTTCTCTTTCTAGGAAGAAAAGAATGCATGTGATTACTGCTTACTTGTGTCGTTCGTCGTTATTTTATTGAGTACCTAGTGTTATTGATCAACAGTTTAGTGCGAAGTTTTTTTATATTATTACCTATTATTAATGTAAGTAAATAATATATTTTTCGTGCTTTGGAATATGGGAGTACACTCTTGTTTTTTTATTTGTGAGAAGTAATATGAAAGTAATGCAAAAGCGCTAAAAATAATGTTATACAGATCATAAATTTTGTTTTAAACTTTCCGTAGCTAACCAGCTTAAGACCAGGAATCGCCACTGCTGCATATTACTTTGCACCATATGTTTCTCAGAATGATGAGTGCTTCGTTAACTACGAAGATACAAAGTAGTGGCGACAGCGCTCCTGTCCACACTGCCAGGAACCGCCACTATTGATAGCAACAATTTCGAGGTAGTCAAGGACTTGAAGTAAACATGAAAACCACGAATGGCACCTTAGTGGAGAAGTATGTATTATACCCCAGAAATCGGTGCTCGGTTTGGCAAACAATTGGGTTCAAAACACCTAACTCGAAGTACGATGTATGTTTATACCTTAACATATGGAAATATATGTATTTCGATAAACTTGGTACAATTTCCCTTCAACATTTTGTCAACTCTTGTTCGTACTACTTTGTAGCAAGTAGTGAAGCAAAAATAAAGCCGCAAATTTAAAATGTTCCCATATTGGTTACTTTCGATTTCCCAATCTCTAAGCGGATAAATTTAGGTACTTTAGGTACCTATGGAATTCAAATTATCGAAGTTAAAACAGGATTCGATTATATTTTCTTATGTTCCATTTATTTATTTATTTTATTCTTTAGCTTTTGATTTTTTTTTTTTAAATTTAATTACATTAAATTATATTGCATTAAATTAATTATTTAAAATAATTATATTGAATTATTATTGTTTATTAATTAATTAAATTCATTAATAAATAAATAAATGATTTCATAACAAAACAGAAAACTTCTTTAAAATGTTGTTTTCCTACTTTTCATCAATGCAAAATCCCTCTTTTAAATATGTTTACAAAAGTTTGACATTCCTTCTGTTGCTGTTGCTCCCTACCAGTAATGCCAGATTGCAAGATGTATCTTTTTTTTCTAAATGTTTGAGCTCCAAAATATGTACAAGACATTTTACCCCAAATTCATCAAACTTCAAGATTTTTGATATCAAGACAACAAATCAACAAATTACAACAACCTTTTCAATTGAAGAAAAACGTTTTCTATTTATTCCATAGTGAGTGGAACTAACGTTTCCATCAAAGAAACATGTATTTCAACGAATTTGACAAAATAACTGATGTAATATGTTTCTTAGAAAATGTTTTAGAGTAAAAACAGCGGATAGAAACTTCGCATATAAATACAATCTTAATAGATTTTTTTTTCAATATTTTATCACTTTCACATTCCTCTGCAACCATTGAAATATTTTTTTCCTGTAAATTTAAATAATCAAAAATTCGTCTTTACAAAGGATTTGTTGCATTTTAATGAATCGAATTGCTTTGATTTTGATATACGCAATGAAATTTTAGATCATTTAAATTCAAATATATGTATAAATAAATACATGTGCACAAATTTCAAACAGCAACAACATTTATTTAGAAACAACGTGTTTTTTTCGATATTCATGTGATTTATGTATTATTTATGTATATACCTACTATAATTATGTAGAAAAAGTAGATATTAGTTTTATTCATAGTACCTATTTTCCTCTTTTTATATTTTGAGAAAAAAAAATTGTTATTTCGGGAAAACAAGATTTTCAGATTTTTTATGTGGCAATACTGCTCCCTACTATGCAACTCAGCGATGCCAGATGTGGGGGTTTTTCACTATTTTGGGGAATTTTTCACTAAATGGGAAAAATGAGGAAAATTGCACTTAAATTAAGGAAAAATGAAATACACGAATGTTTAATAATTTTCCATAATATAAAAATAAAACTCATGAAGTAAACTTTCAAATAAATCCCGAACATAAAAACATCATTGCGTTTACAGAATCTAAGCGAATCAGCTCTAAACGCATTTCGAACTAAAGACCACCTGAACTCACATGTGTCATTTTCACATTCAGTTCACTACCTGCAATACTTTGGCAAATTCAATATAAGCTGTTCGCTGTGTTTTATGGATTATCTATATTAAGGATATTCACTTAATCTCACAGTTTTACGCAGCTCGTAAATTCATATATTTCTGCGGTGCTTTAAGTGAACACATCTCGGAAATGTCATTGCGTAAATCGCTGCAAATAACGATAAAGCAATAGAGTAAATATTTTTTTAATTAAATCCTTACCGTCGTTGATACAATTCTAAAATGTTAAAAAGAAATTCACACAATGCGGAACACGCTTGTCACAGTTTGACATTTGTAAATTTGTGTAACTTTCCGCAATCGATTTTCGAGCCTATTTGATCGCGGAAAATTATGAGGCCTACGTAAACTATTCTCCATACAAAATCTGACAGTTCATTTACGAGGTGGTAAATATCTGCAGTTTATGAGGTTTATGGGGGTTTTACGCATTTAAGTGAATACCCTTATTGTTTTTATAATGCATTTTGAATAAACGTACCTGTTATAATAACTTAGTCTGTATTTCTATATTTATTTATTATTACTATTGCTTTTAATTAAGACTAGACTAACGTGAATTAATTATTTTTGTTTTAAATTCACATGAATTTTGTATTACCTTCTTGAAAAAAAAATGTCTTAATAAAAGAAAACAGACTTTTATTATATTAAAAATGCATTTTTACTTTCCTGTAATGAGTCGAAATGGGGGTAAAAGCAGATATGGAATGGGGAATTTTGCCAAAAAAAAATCTGGATCACTGATGCAACTACACATTATCAGAAATGCCAATCCTGTACACCACACAAAAATTATAACACAGTACGCAGTATCTGCATTTGAAAATACTCTTTTTCTGTTTTCTCGCTAGAATTTGTGTGTGTATGCGTATGTACCTGTAAACGATGTATGGATGGAGAAGGAATGTCTAACTTTTGTTAACATATTTAAAAAATGTAGCCGCTGCAAATTGCCGCCCATAGCAAAGTGCCAACCCGAACATAAACATCCACCACCAGTTTTGTTAAAAATACAGGAATTCTTCCCTGATCTTACATTTGTGGTACCTTCTCAATCTGCCTTAACTTGTATAATTTGTTCTTATCCAATCTTTTCTATTGGGCTGCAGATCAGACGTGTGGCAAAATAATTTTTACAGCTCAAAATCAAAATTAATCCTCACTAAAGTTTATCATCTTTGTATGATCATATCCGAGTTTATGTTTGCAATTAAAAACGTTCGGCGTAATATTGTGCAAATTCTTTCCTAAGATGCGGCCGAGTAGGAGGAATATTCTAGATAAATTCAATGTTTGTATGCTATTAGTGTTTTGAGCAAGACAGAAGCAAACAGAAAGTACTGTAGCTACAATGTGAATTTATTGATCTCGGGAGCGTGTAGAATAACTTAAGTCAAAGATCTCTGAGAAGTGTAGAGTACAGCAGCTAACGACAAGACACCCACCAAAACCAAAGTAAAAACAATACATGTAATTCGCACATTAAGACATTTTTCGTTGAAATTCCAAAGAGTTGTAGTGTTGCTAAAATAATTCAAATTCTTCGAAATCAAACGGAGATACTGATGTTCACATTTAAGATCCAGTCCTGCTGTTGCTTCATGTGCATGTGCATTAAGCACAGTCAAATGCAATAGGTATCTCGACTTGGTATGTGAAACTCGTGCTGGTCGAATACAGACAAACTTCCTAAACCAATTCCTTCGTCCGCAGACTCTATTCCTAAGTGGTTTCAGTTTACGGAACAATATTGATATCGTGAATATTGATCTTGTTCCGAGATAAGACAATGGCTTGAACCACTTCCTTGGAAACGGATAAACAGTCGAGCATGCTCTCACTTGGTTCGTTTATAGTGTTTCGTTTGTGTATTTCTTTTGCCTGCTTGCGTGCGAAAGATTTGGCCATACGGCTGGTGTATATGTACGGTTAGGCAATGCAAGCAGCTTTGTTGATTTTTATTTTTTTCAGAAATGATACGGAGTTTCACTCAAAAAATTGATCAATACATGTGAGAAGAGATTTACCCTTCTTATGTAAGGATGTTCCTCTCACGCACGGTGGGCTTATAAATATTAAGTGGACAACGATTTGTATGATGCTATTTTTGACATACATATTTTCGTTATATAAATTTATTATTATCAATGCAAGTAAGGTGAAGTGCAAGATCAATATCTTTCTATTAATGCACACAGTTTTTTTTTGAGTTAACACGAGTAGTGTGCTTTTTAAGCAAATCATAAATTTTTATGAAAAAAGTCAATTTGTTTCAACTGTCCCCATACCAGGGGCGGTTAGCACCACTTGAAAGTAGTGCTTGTGTTCTTGTACATGGTCTTATCGAGCCCTGCTGTCCATTTATGTTGCGTCTTCCTGGTGAAGTTTCATTCGGAATGTCTCTCTGCTGGATCTCTACTTGAGGTGGCAGTGGCAAAGATTCGTCAACAGCTTGGGTAGGAGGCAGGCTATGTGGCATGAGAACGTCAGCTCTTCGTTTTCGGGAGGTGGTCTATTTGTCACAAAGGAGGGTGCGAAATCAAGCTCAGTGAATAAATAGTGATTAAATGGGTAAATTCCAGTTTTTCGAAATCCGACTTGTATACCTATTTGCCGATGTTAGCACAATTGGCATAGCCGATGCCACAATTCCAGGAATATCGTAGATCGTCATTGGCTGGATGATTTCTCATCTATGCAAAACACATTATTTCAACCGTCCCCATAAAAAATGTTTCAACTGTCTTCAGCCTTTTCTAACAAAAAAAAAAAAAAGTTGCAAATAACATAAACAATATATTCTATACTCTTTTCAGCACACACAAAAATAACACTCAACATTTGATTAGTACTCACACAACAAAGAAAAATAAAAAAAACTTACTTTTGCTTCTCAAAAAAATCAACAGTCCGGTGCCTGTCCTGCTTTTCTCTCTTCTCTTCTCTCTTCTCTTCCCTCTCAATACATTGCGCGAACGGCTTCTGTTCTGAGCATAAACTAAGTATTAAATAGACCGTCAGATCTTCCAACTTAAGAGAGTTTGCCTACAAGCTGTTTTCCGCGTTCCTATGTGCGAAAGTATGTGTGCCATGTTAAAGTACATTAGACGCACGCATACATTTGCACATAGCAACCTGACAGATGACTGACAACTCATTCTGTGGTCACATTGGAAAAAATTCAAATAATTGGCCGTTATCGGGATGTGTCTAGAAAACGGTGTGTATGGTGTGGTGAATTTAGTAACAATTTCTATTTCATTAAAATGAATATTACAAGGACTTATTTTATTTTATCTAGAAAATCGATACAGTACAGGATGTTTACATTGCGGTTGTAAATAATGGAAACCGATGAACTATAGGCATCTACAAATAATTATTTGGATAGTACCTATACTTATATGTTTTAGTTTCTATTCTTTCCCGGTCAGTATAAAGAAAATAAATTCATTTTCGTTGGTTGTATACATAAGACATTTTTGTTATTAAAGTGCAATGAAAATTTAGAATAATTATATAAAGTTGAAAGAATTTTTTTTGTCATGTCCTATGAAAGTTGTATATCGTTTTGAAGGCAACATTTCGAAAAGAAATCTGCACCAAAAAAGTATGAAAACCAACATGGCTGTTCTCGGCTGACTCAAGTGTTTTCATTAATTACTACGCTAGTTTGAAATTTTTTTGTTAATTAATTTTTTAAATTTTTCTGATAATTTTTTTGCCTTTTTGTTTTCAGGAAAATACATGAAAAAAATTTAATTCAAAACTCAAAACTGTTACCCACTCAGAAATGTTCATATCTCTGAACCTGAACCCCAACGAACTTTAAATTTTAATATTCCTAATCAATTCTTCCATTCAAATTCGTTGCCTTTTTTCTGTCGACATTCGCCGGCGAAATAATTTTTCGCCAAAAACAACAAACGAAAACAAACGAATTAGTGTAGGTACAAAAATGTATTATTTTATTCCTGCGAATGAATATTTCTCAGTTTATTTCTTTATTGATACGTTGATTACATTAGTTATTAACCATAAAAAAATAAATGTTTTCGTGGTGAAATAAAACAACAAATCTAAACTGTTGGAACGCATCCATCAGCTGATAGAAACTTACCAACTACGCTACTGTCAGTCACTGGGCTTTGAACTGTCTCTTTATTTTTCCCACGAAGCGTGGGCATTTTTCCCTTTTCACCGTAGTTTATGGTTCTGAGATATTTGTGTTCTGTCAACCGTCCTGTGTTTCAACCGCAGACTCAGTCTACCCTACTTATGAAGCGTGCCAATGTTAATGTGCACCACAGGAAATTTTAACGTAAATTTTTGTGAGAGCTCGCAACATTTGTTAAAAAATGCCACTCATCCTTAAATTCTCTTAAAAATCCCACGATACTTTTTTGCGAAAAATTCGAATTTTTAAAGTAAAATTTGTATTACACGGAAAAAACAATATTAAATCAACCTTGAGTATTAAAATCGCAGATTGTTAACATTATTGTCATTATTTTTGGTGGTACTAGAAAATGTTCATAAAAGACAATTAACATGAGCAATTTTTTATGGACACTTTTTCATAGTAAAATGTAGATATTTTGATGAAACTGCAATAAAAATTTATAGTTTTTGTGCTTTTTCCCTTTATCCCACGGAAGGCTTTTTAGACATCGAAAATCCCACAAAAATGGATAAATCCCATGATATAACAACACTGACTCATAGTCATTTTTGCGGAAGTATAATTAAAGACTCAACTTAGCAGGCTCCCGCCGAGTCCCGTACTGCACGTTTCATTCTTTCACTTTTCGTAACAAGTGCAATCAGGTTTGTTTTTGAATGACATTTTTGACAGCTTCATAAGAATTTTATTTCAATCCATAGTTACTAAATGCGAATGCGGTGCTGACACTTGTCAATGGTGAATATCTCATAAGCATTCAACCATTTTCATTAAATTTTGATTGAACTATTTACAAAAGCACTCATTTTACTCACGGTATACCTATGAACCTACTCGATTAACTTAAAATTTCCTTTTTTAATTAGGGTAAAGCTTGGTTTAAGCAAAAGTGATTTAGAACTTGGCCCAGTTTCAAATCACCCTTACAGAAGCCAACTTCAAGTGTTATTTTAAGCGTCAAGAAACAAAACAAGAATTACACAGTTGTGGCTATGGGATAACGGCTCCCGGAAATTACGCCAGATTTTTTTTTTTTTTGGAAAATGCCACAAAATGTTTTTGTTTTCAAAAAATATCAAAATTTTGTTTGGAAAATAAGCCAGAAATTAGGAAAAAGCACCAGAAAGTAAAATGGAAATTAGACCAGAAAACAAACTGGCATTATGCAAAAATACAAGTGAGAATTAATTCCAATCTCGATTTTGAAATAAAAATACGAAATAATGCCAAAAAATTAATAGAAATAATACTAAACCACAATGCATAAACAATGGAATATGCAACCGCAGTGCTTGGTTTCACTGTTAAGGGGTTGGAGTAGATGCGAGGAAGAGTGTATGCAAAGTTGTTTGCATTCCCGCTTTGTTTGCATTTAAAG
This sequence comes from Cheilosia grossa, assembly GCA_963082955.1. Classification (NCBI taxonomy): domain Eukaryota; kingdom Metazoa; phylum Arthropoda; class Insecta; order Diptera; family Syrphidae; genus Cheilosia; species Cheilosia grossa. The sequence continues at coordinate 44,710,916 of OY720144.1, read as the reverse complement.
AAACTTTGGCTATAGGTCACTAGTTTTTGAGCGAAATAAGTTCTTTTTTTTGGTTGAGAACGAAATTATAAATTTAAAGCAGAAGACACTACGCTGAAAATAATGACTTCAATAACACTTAAAATGCAACAACTGATCAAAATACAGTATCAGGAAAGGAAAATTGTCAGAAATATTGTTTCTGGCTTTGTTTTATAAACATGTTCTCTTTGGCGTTTTCTCCAAACTACGTTTTCCAAACGCCAAAAAAGTTTTTGAAAAAAAAGACCTTAAATTTCGGAAATATAGCCAGAAAATTCTGGCTTCTCTTCCTAGGAAATAAAGGCCAGTCTTGTATTAAACATTTTCTGGCATTTTTTCCAAAAAAAAACTGGCGTTATTTCCTCTGGCGTAATTTCTGGGAACCGGGGATAACTATACTTAACATATAATATCTACATTTAAAATTTATCCACCTCAATAAATTCTTTAAACAAAAGCATGTATAGGTATATATTTAGTTCTTTCTTTTTGTTTGCTTACCTATCCAAACCATCCCGAAAATTGCCCCATTTTTAAACTTCTATTAAAACATCCTCAAAACTAAAATGTAGTAAACAATAAAAGCAGTCCTTCTGTCAAACATATTATTGGGTTTAGAAGAATTTTTTGACTCTTTAAAATGACACATGGAATAAGCAACTAATATTTTGCTCTATAAACCTATTTACAACTTGTATCTCATCACTCTATTTTAGAAAAACACATTTCGCCCATTGTTATTTGTATTCTCACTAAGTAGGTACATAAATGCGGATACATTTTTGGTAATTATTGACCATTTCGTACGTGTCAGTTGCTCTGAAAGTTAATACCCTCTCCACCACCAAAATACAGTAGAGATCAACACAAAATTCAAAATTTATTTCCAATTAGGTCTAGCTCATCATGTCTAGAACTATACCATTCCCACAGAAAAACAAACTCACCTGTTGACAGCTTTATGTTCAGATCGTTCTTGCATTTATGCTACGATGCAGCGAGTAATTTTTGTATCGAAAACACCATCCCGAAACAGATTCACACTTAACGATCTCATACAAAACAATTATCGCAACCTAAATCAGGGCATTTATCATTGGGCTCATGAAGATGAAGACTGCAAGTGACGCCCCCTGAAAAATTTAACACTCCAATGCTTCTGGCCGAGGTAGCTCCTGAAGTTAAGAAGCACCAGACTCACGGGCACACGAGTATCATTATAAAAGAGTAAGACGATGTTCAAATTATAAAGTAGTCATTAGGTGCTAATGATGAACTCGTATATAATTTAGTGTTACCTCACGATGCCTGCCTGTCTCTGAATTAAGCGTGACCGGCAGCTGCACATGGCTCCCGAGTGGCTGCTGTTGCTGCTGTATGGTACACGAGCATGCTCGTGCACTGAAAAAACTATAGCAACAACTTTATTGCCTCACTTGGGCTGTAAGAAGGCACATCCTTCTTTGTTTAGAACTTATTATCTAAACAAGAGTATCGCTGGATAAAGTGATTTCGACTAGCTTAGCTTATGATGGTTTTCTTCAGAGCAACATCAATTTGTTTTGGGATCTACTAAGTTTGTAAACAGATGACATATTTAGTATGTGTGAAAAATGACTGTACATATAGTTTAGGAACACACACTATAGTCGTATATAATTTTCTATTTATTGTTTACATCATTTATGAAAAGAAAAAATGTTTACACTTACATGTGAACAACTGAGTGTAAGACAAACTGGCACCCGATGAAATTCTGGATAACCGAAAACAAAAATAGTGCGTACAATACGAGTACATGCAGGCAGGCAGAACAGATACTTATCATTGGGAATGGTTGAGGTTATATTACACTATATACCGGTTGGTCGAATTATTCTAGTATTCTTCTTGTTCGCACTGCCAACATAAAAACATGCATTGGATCTCTTATAGATAGTTATGTCGTATATAGGAACTTTTCAAGTTTTCTAACTATAGGTTATATTAATTTCATAAGCACTAACTTTAATATAAATTTTTATTTTTAATGCACTATCTTGGTTATAGTCCCATAGAAGCTTCCGATGCAAAGGCATTGACATAAGTCCTGCAAGACGAATATGTTGTGTTTAAGGCAGTGAAATTAGTTCTTAACTATTTGCCTTCTCTTCTTAATATAAATATTCGACGAGTTAAGGCGGTCTTAATAAGTAAGCAAGATGATGGGATCGTTCCAAGGCATAGAAGTGCAAATCGAAGAAAACGCAAATTTTTAATCTCAATTTTGAACACATGAAGTCGCTGGCTTAGCTTGTTAAAAATAAGGTGGTATGAGAAGAAACACTTGAGAGGGTCGAATAAAAATCGTCAAATACTCAAGTCGCCTGCGGAATTAGAAGGAAATTCTCCTTTGTGGAAATAATAAGTCCAGACAAAATCTTATAATGTATCATCCGCAACATTAGGAAAGAGGAGATTTTAATAGCCTACATATATCACCAACCTTTTGGCACAATTTCTTACCATTAAGCGAGCCCAAAATTAAAAAATTAAAAAAAAAGCTGATTGTGCTGTTATCTGCTCGTTTTATCACGAGAGACAAAAAATTAATATTTTGTATGTACTGCCAAAGAAAGCAAATACGAACAACGATAATACTGAAAATAAAATACAAAATTAAAGCTTTCTGTATCTTTTTTATATTTCCTAAATGTCTAAACAAAACATTTGTTAAGCTGTTTTTTTTTTCTTAATTTCCGTTAGCCAAAAAAAATAAATGATATGACATATGATATATGATGTATGATATATGATATATGATATATGATATGTTGTTTATTGGATACCAATTTTAAAGAATTGACGAGGCACATATTGAACAAATAAAAGTTAATTGTATTAAACTGTGATTCTTCTAAATGTCAATAGTAATTTTATATTTATTTTATGATTTTCCAAGATGTGGGAATAAACACAATCTGATGTAAATACAAATGCCCTTAGTTAATTTTTTATCCAAAGGAGACACTTTGTAGTAAAACCCGGATAATTACCTCTTCACAATTTCTCCTTTGGGCACCCCAAAGAGGCAGACATCCGAATCCATTTATCTAATAATCCACCACAAATGACAGTTGAAATGCATTAAAGATTTGATGGGAATGTTTTCTTTTTTTTGACATTTAAAATGAAAATGAGAACTAGGAAAAATGTCATGTGGTAGGTACAAGAAATTTTTCTACAATGAAATTGTGTGCGTTTTGATTGAGGTACTTAAACGGTTGTAACCTGAACAAATTAGCAAATAAAATTGGCAAATAGAGCGCAAATAATTAAATCTACCTATACATACGAATCTAAATACAATCTAAATACATACGAAAGTGAATGGAAAGATATATTTTTGCTATTCAATGTTAATTAAAAATTAAATTAACTAACTTTATAAAAGCATTTTTTTGGGACTTATATTGACAGAAACGTTAGTTCGAAACGCATATTTATCAAATATACCATATTTTTATTTTATTTTTTTTTCAAAGCCGTCTACAAAAATACAATTTTTTTTAGTTCTCTCAAAAAAATAGTTATATTTCCAAAGTAGTAAAATCTAAACTCAGCCTACGAAAATATTTATTTATAACTAGCTGACCCGAAAATATTTATTTATAACTAGCTGACCCGGCGAACTCCGTACCGCCGAACGGTCAATGAATTTAGTGATACCTTTTGGCTACATTTAATTTATAATTTTAATTAAGTTTGTAAATATTTTCTAATTTCAGACCGACCACAAACACTCAATTTTTGACATTGTGATTTGTTAATCGTCATGCGAGACGAATCGGAAATTGAATTCGCTTAAACTCAAAGTGCATATCAGTTGGGAATATCGGAATCTTTGGAATGAAAACTTTCCCACCTTTGAATTTTCCTTTAAGTATCGTGGCGTGACCCACATTGATCATCAGTTTTCTTATCAACAAACGCTTATTTTACTTCATGCTTTTCATTGCATAGTTTTGGTTGGTTAAGATTTCGAAGCATGATGATTACCGAGCTAGCCTTTACTTGTAAATCGTGCGGTGGTAAGCCAGGCACATCCAGAGCTTAAAATTTCAGTTGGGTATTTGTTGCTTCGTTTTCGTTTGTTATACTGTCAATAGATTTCAATGAATACAGAGTACCAAGGATTTGATTCAGAATAACAAAGTTTAAGTCATTCACAGTTTTATTCTTATTCGCTAAAATTGCTGGCTTACTCAACCATTCGTTATTTTTGTTTTAAGCAATGATGTTCGGGAATACTTTGTTAATGTTGATGCTCCTCTTTCGATGAGACTAAATTACAAAAATTCGACGGAAATGAAATCAATCCGCTCAATTCGTCGACAGGAACTTGGCCTTTACCGATAGTCAGCAATTGCTTGGAGAAATCTTGAGCAAATGGATCGTTGAGCAATGAGACTTTCATGTTTGCTGCCAGCTAAAGTTTCTTCACAAAGCGCCACAGATTTGATGATCGGCATGCATATTTTAAATCGGCAGGCGATCTTGTTATTACTGTCAGCGTTTGGCGGAAATCGGCAGACAGTAGAAGCATTGTGTTTCTAGTCATTGTGTAGATCTTTCAATGTTCTGTCAAGTGCTTCCAATGCGTGTTTGTGCGCCATTGAGCATTCGTCCCAGATAAAGATTTTAGACGCTACTAGTACTTTGGAGTGTTTTGAAATGAAACATGTCGGTTGTTCAATAGTTTGAAGGTTTAACAGCAATTTTAACGCTGAATGAGCCGTACGGCAACCTTCTAACAATGTGGCCGCTATTCCAAAAGAAGCAATTGCTACCGCAAAGTCGGATCTCGTATGAACAGTGGAACATTCATTTGAACTAATGGATCTAATTCTTGCCAATCATATTCAAAAGTTACATTAAATACCATAGTAATAACATTGTCGAAGTTTTTCAATCAATTTTCAGTGATTCATGTGTTGGCCAACCTTCCGCAAAATCATTTTTTGTTCTATTACATGCATGCGATTGACTTTGCAAGAAACATGGGAATTCAAGATTGAAAAAACATCCAGTCAATCATAGTCAACATGATTTTGAGCGATATTTGGGTAAACATTCGTGATAAGCGTTGCATTTCGAAATAAAGTTCCGGCCCAATTGATAGCGAATCACCTGATCAGTGGTCATACTAATCAGGAGCACGAACACCGCTGTATCACTGCCTTTAGTCACGTATTTTTACACATATTTGACTGACCACCCTACCTCAACATTGATCGTGAATGTTTTTCCATTATCCGCCGGAAATTTTAAATATTTAATTTAGTTTTATTAAGTTGAAGTGACACTTCTCGTTTTTCTCTCCAGTTTATTTTTTTTCAAAGTGCGATTCCCCATACCTTCTGATGCTAGCTATTGTAACTCAATTTTGTTTTTATTTTCACCAGAGGCCAGCGCCAGATTCAACTTGTCGTTAATGTGAATTTAATAAACAAAGATTGTTATGATTTGACTTAGAAAGGAAAGGAAAATTCGAAAAAGTAAAAACGAATGTGATTTGTGGTGGTGACGGCATATACTCAGCCCTTTTTCAGAGGGTTATTGACGTCATACTGCCAGCAATTACAACCTTATTTAGAGCTAGTTAAAATTGGAGATACATTCCTGCCACTTGGGGACCGGTGAACGTTACATTCATTCCCAAAAATGGCAACAGGCCAAGCGAACTACCTAAATCATATAGACCTATCAGTCTAACATCCTTTGTTCTTAAAACTATGGAAAGATTAATTGATGTTCATATCAGAGGTCAGATATTTATATCTAACCCTCTACACTCAAATCAGTTTGCGTACAGAAAGGGCAAGTCCACTGAAGGAGCTATTCACCATCTCGTCAAAAAGGTAGAAGACGCCTCCAGACACAAGGAAATAGCCCTAGGTGCATTCTTAGATGATGAGGGTGCTTTCGACAATACCGGATACGACTCGATTGCTAGGGCAATCAGTAGTAAAGGTATCGAAGACTCAACTAACCGTTGGATTCGAGCCATGCTGTGTCGGTGACAGCAGTCAAAGGCTGCCCCAAGGGGGTGTGCTCTCCCCTTTGCTGTGGTCACTCGTCATAGACAACTTACTAGTCAGTCTGCATATTCTAGGTTATGACGCCATCCTCATGTTTTAGGATGGTGTACTACGGAAGGCTTATCTATCAACCATAGCAAAACTATTTTGTTTCCTTTCACCAGAAGGAGACTGGCCAACTTAGGACCCGTTATCCTGAATGGAACTACACTAAAATACTCCAACGAAGTTAAATATCTCGGAATCATCCTTGATAAGAAAGTGAACTGGAACTTCCACATCAAGTCCGCCACAGAGCGTGATTCTAGAGCCATGCGGGCCTATAGGTGTCTGTACGGCAGAACTTGGGGTCTTAATCACAGAAATATACATTGGTTATATACCATGTTGGTAAGACCCATTATCTCGTACTCGGCAATCGTATGGTGGCCAAAAGTACTTGAACCACGGCAAATAAGCTTCAGAAGCTTCAAGGGATTGCCTGCCTCGGTATCACAGGTGCAATGCGCACTTGTCCAACAACAGCACTTGAGGCCATTATTGGGCTCCCACCCTTGCAGTACTTTATTATGAAGACTGCAGCTAGATGCGCCATTAAACTGCAGCTAGAATTTAGGTTTAAATCAGTTGATCATATGGGACATCTAAAAATACTTAACCTAATTCCAAACTTGGACATGCTCTGCTCCGTCCCGGATACTTGAATGCGCAAGCTGGACCAGTGGCATTCCGCCACTTAAGCCAAAGTCCTTAGTATGGTACACCGAGCTGGTGTCTTTGGACCCAACACCAAAGTCTCAATACCCATGGGAACGTGTCCCACGGTTTTTCAGGCGGAAATTCATGCGATCGAAATCTGCGCTGATCAAATATCGAAAAAAGGTATGAAAGACGCAATCATTCAAATCTTCTCAGACAGTCAGGCAGCTTTGCAAGCTTTGGCGTCCAATGGACTCCAAAACAGTTAAGTGCTGTCACGATGCTCTGCAAGCCCTAGCCAAACACAACAAGGTAAGGCTTGGCTGGGTGCCGGGTCATCAGGGTATTGCAGGCAACGAAAATGCAGACGATTTAGCGAGGGCGGGTTCCGAATCTTTTCTCTGTGGACTAGAACCCTACTGGACGGTCAATTGGACTACTGGCACTAAGGCAAATTAACGATTGGGAAAAACAACTTCGTCTTGAGTACTGGGAACGTGTCCCTGGTCTAAGACAATCCAAACGAATAATAACTAAGCCCTACTCCTATAAGGAAATCCTTAAACTCAGTGAGGATAATATAAGAAAGCTATCGGGCTTCCTCACAGGTATTGTGGCCTTAGATATCACTTCAAAAAAATGTATGTCTGCCTGTATGTCTGAATCCTCTGAACACATCCTCTGTGAATGCCCGGCTTTTCATTGGTTAAGAAAACGTGTCTTTAATAGAGAGACTCGTACACCAGCAGACATAGCTCACTCTGCTGCTAACGACTTATTGACCTTCATAAGGGAGGTTGCAAGCCTCTTAGATTAACCAATCCCCATTGATACAATCTTTCAGGTCGCAGTGTCAGCCAACTGGGCATGGGTTAATTAAAAAAAAACAAAATGGAACCAATTCCACTTTGCCACTCGCACAGCAACGTGTTGCAATGGTGGCACAATAGTCATCGCATAACCACCATAGTTTTCTGTTGGTTCATACCGAAATGCAAGTCGTTCGCAAGGTCTATATAACTTGAGTCGTTCGATTTGAAGCAGTTCTCGTTACATGCCATCTCAAATTCCTTGGCTGTTGATCTGGGCCAGAGATGCCAACTGTAAGGCTTCATTCGTAACTGTGCATCTCGCTTATTTCCCAATTCTTAGCTTGACTTACTCGACGTAATTTTTATTGAAAACGGCAAAATTTTGTCAGGCTTAGCACTAAAACTTCGATTTGGGTTGGAATCACCGATTGTTTTTTTTATTCAGACTTAGTCTCAAAAACTTCGATTCGGGTTGGCATCACTGATCTGTCGACTTCTCTATGTGATTTGCGTTCATCCTCAGTTGAGATTCGTTGATATATTTGTTGTTGACTTGCTTTGCCTTGTTCGTTGGGAAATATTTGCGCGTCTTGACCTTTTCAAAAAATTACTCAAATTTACTTTTCAATAAATATTTTGTCCGCGTTTAAACTTTAAGTATTTAATTTTTACTTTCAATTAACTGTATACAATCGATGAAACTGTTGAAGCGATGCATGAAACGTAAAACCAAAAAATCGTCGTAAAATCTCTCCATAATGGGGAAATTAATTTTTTTTTCTGGGATTTTTTGGGAATTTTACTGAGTATCTTATTTGGCCGGATACCAGTCCGTATAGGTGCGAATCATCGAAATCGGTCAAGGCGTTCTTGAGTTATAAGCTTAGATAATAAAGTCACTTTCTTTTATATAGATACTCCTTTTTTTCGGCAGAAATTAACTGTCATCCTATTTCGAAGATGAAAATTGAATCCGAACAAGGGATAAACATAATTGTACCTTCCTTTTCATAAGGATGTTATCGAATTCCTTTTATGATTTGACATCACAGTCACATTGAGTGCACTTGACAGGTGTAACATTAGTATTAGTGTGCTGACAGTCCTCAGAATATACATTTTCACAAGGGTTGTTTTTGCTGCTATTGAAATGAAATTTAAATTGAAAACCCCCCTGCATCAAATTGCTTGGGATGATTAGGGATGAAAATAAATTAGGGCTCTATCATCGTTACCGCCCACACAGTTATCATAGTCGTCATCATCATCATCATCGTTTCGCTCTCATCACTTCACGCACAATAAATTTTGCCATCGTTAAGTCATTGCAGAACGAAAAAACATTTTTGGGTTAATTTAAGGGAACAGTGAATAGGAATGACACCCAACTTTCATGAACTATTTTGGTAACCTGACGTTTGGTGGAGGATTAAATCGTATAAATAACAGCAATTTCTTCTATTTATATCATTGTACGACTTGCTTCTATCTAAGATATACCTAAAATAATACCTACCTATGCACATTTATAAGATAATGTGCTGTTACGAAAATGATGGTAAAATGGTATCTGAGAATGACATCTTATTTTATTTTTGCACAAAGCAGAAGCAAAGTTGATGTTGATATAGATGAAGAAAATGAAGCCCTGGTTTGAAGTAGATGTAAGGAAACATGAAGAAATCTTTTCATAAGGAAGAAATTTCAACAAAGCGGAAAAAATATACAAATGAGGAAACGAAGACTTTACAATATGTAAAACGGATGATGACTCGGAATTGCCTTTTATGTAGGTGACTGAAAAATCTGTAACGAAAAAGTATTTTCAGAAAATTGTGCTTAATAGTAACATAGGGGGAATTCAAACTCAGTTTTCAACTAGAATGGGAGAACTTTACGTAAGGAACCTATCTTATATTTATATAATGTGGCGAAGGCAAAGACCGTTAAGAACAACCTTCCCTGCCTTAAACTCATATTCGTTAGATTTTTTGGATTGTTGGGAAATCGCAGAGATACACAATACTGTGGGTACTTTGTTTTCCAAGTCACTATAATGAGGGGTGTTTTTCGGAGCTTCGGTCTCAGCAAAGCAATGTAAAGTAGGATTTTAAGCACGCAATTACAACAACTTCGAGGACTCACAGTAGTTGTTGTTATTGCCTGCTGAAAATCCTACTTCACTTTGCTTTGCGGAGATCGAAGCTCAAAAACATACAGACCATACACCTATGGTAGAGTTTCCGCCACGGGGCAAACTTGAGTGATATTAAATTCGAGTAGAAAAAAAAGCTTGAACTGTTCTTTCACTTTTTAAATAAGCACCAATATTGCAAAAAGTCTGTTAATTACTTTTTTTGGCTTTTTTACAAGTGACATCTATATATCGACAAAAATACTCTCCTTTGAAGATAGTCTTACTAATGACAAGTATTTTAATACGTCACTCTTAAATTTTTGCCCAAAAAATTTATGAAGGGGGGGGTAGGTAAATTGCATTCAATTCTATTTTCAATCCATTTCAATTTATTTGGCAAAGTACAAATAAGAACAATTATTGTCTTTTATGGTACATTATAGCTCCACAGATATAAGTACATTAAAATTACATTAATTCACATAATGAGCATATAAAATTAAAAATATAGTTAATATTAAGTGAAAATTACATTTGACTAGAGTACCCATGCGAGAAGTCTCACATGTGGAAACCGGAACCCGTCACTTTCTTCATACAAGTTAAGGACGTTAACAAAACGTTTATTTAACATATTATACTATAATCAGTGACATCGCTGTAGGTGTACCTGTCCAATAAACCAAACACATGCCTGATTCATATCCCTACGCAATATTTAAGGAATCGATGAGACTTGATGTGTATTTGCTTGCAGGGCTCATAGGTAATACCCACACAAAATGAAGTTAAGTGGATCCCAAATGTTTGGTTCATAAATTATGTTATACACTAACAACTTAGTATTAAATGAACCGTCCACAATTCCACCGAAAATTTTGAAAATAAAATTCTCTCTTAGATTTTCAATCTCGAAACTTGAATACGTGAAAAAAGACTTACTTTGTACTGATTTCAGTACTATTTGACTTTCTCGAGTACGCAAGTACCACTTCCCCATTTTAAGTACTATTTGTACTATTCCTTATTTTTTAAATACAACAAAATGAGGTTATTTCACTTAAGGTCATATTACGAGTATTCTCTCCAAAAATTAAATCCAAGTCCTTGATACGAGTATGCCCTCATTAAACCCGAATATATGTCGGCGTTTAATCCAATTGCATTTAAACTGCACTGCGAATACCTTTTTAAGTATATGAAGTCGGGTCAAAACTCAATTTCATTATATTGAAGTTTTTTTCGTTCAGGAAATAAGTAAAAGTGAAATAGAATGTAAAATGTAGGAAGAAGCTAAAAAAAAACATGGATTTCATTTGTGAAGTCGATGAAATTTTGATGGATTCGTCGTCAGAAGACGAATTTATGGAACAGCAGATGGTAAATCAACCTCGTCTTCGATTTTATCGAATGCACAATTGCACAAGGTTAAATTCATAATTAATACAATAAAAATGAAACTCAGGACACAACAAATCAAATCAGTTGCCAAGTGACAAACAGCAAAAATTAAATGTCATTTTGTGTGAAATTTAGAATTGTGTTGGTAATTTAGCTTTTAAATGGATCTTTATCCGTCAGGTTTCATGCATATTTTTCAGTGAATATTAGATACAATCAATTTAAATCATTGGGTTTACAAAATGCGGAGTAATTAGTAGGGTGCAAAATTAACCTTAACCTAATTTACACTCGGAGTGAATAATATGGCCGTTAAATTCAATAAAATATCTTCTATGGCATTTAAAAATATTATGTACTATTTTGTAAGTTTCAGTAATATTTTCTTTCAGTTTTCAGTACAACTGAGACTGGTACGTGTGAAGAGTTTTCACTGTAATTATCTTATAACTGTAACTCTCTTCCGCTGTCGACTCTCTTTCGTGGCGTGCGGCTACGGGCATTATGAATGAAAGAAAAGTATGTTTGTTCCAGCTTTCTTTTTCGTGGCAATACCTAATCAATGAAAAAATGTATTTCTGAATAATGGTTGGCGGGTGTTTGAAGAATTCGAAGTCATGAATGTACTGTGAACACAGTAAGCCTCCTGAATCAGGAAATGGTCAAATGTTGCTCCAAATTTCTGAATGACAAACCTCAATTTTGGAAAAAAAAAAAAAAAAAAAAAAAATGTCAAGCAGTGGACGTTATCTAATATATCTCACTTCAAAGCGTGATGAATCCAACTTTAGTATGTTATCAAATAACAGTTGCCTTTATATTCGTACAACTGTGCTCGCTGGGAATCTCATTCCAAAACAGTACGTAAGTAATTTTTGCCCTATGAGAAACACAAACAGAAACAGTTATGTTAAAACGTAAAGTTTTCTTTTTTCTTTGAAGATAAAAGCACACAACTTCATTTGTCGGATTTGTATTATGTTTGTCGATCTTGATCTTTCGGTTTTCAAAGACATATCTTGTACTGCAGTAATATTTACTGATCGGAAATTCAGACTCATATTGTAGGAGTGAGTAAAAAAAAATATTTGTAGGCACGTACGTTAAAATAGTGCGGAATAGAAATTTACATTTTTTGATGTTTAATGGGGGTCTGTGAACATACGGAAAAATAAATATCGGAGAATGAAAAATAATTTCATTGAATAATAAGTAATTTTCCATACGGCGGCTTTATAATAAAACAGTCAGATGAAAATTTAATCAGACATAATTTATCATCAGCTGTAGTAACTTTTGGTTATCCATTCTTGTATTGGCTGGGAAAGGATAAGTATTATTATTTTGGAAAAATCGCACAATGCTGCAAAATTCCAAAATATTTACTATTAATTAGAAATATAAACAACGGTACAAACTACAAAAGTATTTTCGCCACAATCTCCAAATACAAACGGGCTGACTGTCAGAATTATAGACGGAAAGAATTGCGTGACACACTTGTTTGGATTGGTTACATGAAATAGAACCAAACGAAATACGATCAAAATACAAAAGTAAATAAAGGCCATAACGAAATGAAGCTAACAAAATAATGGAAATAACACTAAACAATAAGTCATAAGCACGGAGGTTGCATACTTATTGGACATATTGCGCGAATTTACTTTGTTGTTATTCATAATGATAATAAAATTAAAACGAAATAATGCCAAATTGGTTTTGAAAACTTGTCCGCGAATAATATCTCCCGTTTCTTCTCACTATTTTAGAACTTTAATCAATCAATTGCACTGAGGGGTATACGTAAGGTCAGGTTAAATGAGGTATGAGAGAGTAAGGCCTCATACGATATAAGACACCAATAGCTCCCATTGCAATACCTACGGTCCCACTGTCCCATTTGACAATTTCCATAATATGTTTCTTTCTTGTTCTTTTTTACTCGAAAAATACCCAATTTGGCCGCAGAAACCAACTAGCCCTTTGGAGTTAGTGTTGTTTGTCTCCTCTTAATGCTGGAAGAAGAACCTTTCCAGAAACTCATACCTAGGTGATTTCAGAATCTGCAAGTGTTCGTATCTGCATTCTGTAAGTCTGGGCCTATTGACATATGTACTGTATCAGAAAACAGTGTCCTGATATGATTTCGACCAGTGTCTTCAGTTTCTCTCTGCTCTGCCTAGCTTAGATTTTTTTTTAGATCTTCTCCGATAAGTCGGCTTGAGTTATAATTATTTTATAAGCCTTTATTATGTAGGTGTAATGTCTTAGCGGTTAGTGTGCTGGACTGCAAAGCGAGGTATCCAAGGTTCGATACACCAAAAAATGCAAATTCGATTTTAAGGTTTAATCCACTATTTTTGTTTACCTTTATTATGATTGGACGTAGTTTAAAGTGCATCCCCTTCCTTCTTTCTAATTTCTTGACGGTGCAAGGCCCGTCATAAAAAATGAAATCAGCATTGTGTCCATCTAACACAAATAATAATAATAATAATAATAGGTGGCGCAACAGGTCCGTAGGGACCCAAGGCCTAGCTTCTCACAACCATTCGTGTTGTGTGAATTTCATTTTTGGAACGAATGGAAGAGATCCACAATTTTATGCCGATTCCAAACGGCTAATTGAGAAGCTCTTAAGACAGTTATACTCTCGGATGCTTGTCAGACGTTCGCTAGAGGTGGCGCAGTGGAAAAAAACCCATGTCGGAATTTGGATTTTTGCGGGATTCGAACCTGGGACCCCTCGCTTAGTAGTCCAACACATTAATTTGTTTTTTTTTCATTTTAAATTCATTTTTATTTTTTGATCATTCTTTAAACTTACATACTAGACAAAAACGATTAAATCTAATTTAAAACTAACATTTATCTTATTTTAGCTTACTGGCTCTAAGCGAGCGCTCTAAACTTATCGGTATCCTTAAAATTATTGCTTTTCGGCCTTAAAACCGAAGGAACTCTCGTGGTACATTAAATTGGGGTAGTAAGCCCCTGAGATCAGGTTATTATCACTGGCCATCGCCCTTGCCAAGAGCCTCCGAATCACCTTAATAAGGAAATTGTCAATCCTATTCAGTCGAGCCCCATTGTATAGGGCCCTGTTGGGATGATATTTTATGTACTCTGATTCAGGAGTTCTAAACAGCCCTATAGAACGGCGCTATATTGAACCACATAGGACAGCCACAAGCGATGATAGGCCTTATAAGGGCCACGTAGCAAATGACCTTCACCCTGGAATCAAGTTGACTGCTGCGAAACAGTCTCCTCGTCAGAGCGTAGGCCCTCTTAGCCCCAGCGAGACAAGCATCTATATGTTTGTCAAAATACAGATACTGGTCGAGCCAGATGCCACGTTTTTCACCGCCAATAGTTCTCCAGTTTTTTCTAGTATCCCCAGAGGCCCCAGCCAATGAAGATCTGAACAGGATTGTTTCCGATTTTTGGAAATAGAATTTCAACTTCCAATCATCCCAATACCTCTTAATTTGCTCGAAGTCACGCTGCAGAAGGATCATGATGACCTCGATTTTTAGTCCAACACACTAACCACTAAGCCACTGCGCCTACAAATACAAATATACTATCAATTAATTCCATTTATATATTGCGATGAAAATAAATAATGAGAAAGATAAATAGATAATACAAAAACTCCTTCGACTGCATAATATATATATATGGAGGTATCAGGATAATGGACCGTCACGAGCAGTAGTTTGCGCGGCGTGGCGGCTAAGTGCAACCGAAGTTATAAAGACGTGGCGCCCACACAATTAAAACGCTATTATACCTCAGCAGTAATTTTCTTCAAAAATGTCCCTTTTTGTTTCATCCGAATGCCAAATGAGTGATACTATGGAATAGCAATCATTGTTGGCAAAGCAACTCAAACGTTACGCATACAAAAACTGTCGGTACACATCCAAACAAATAAATTTAACTTCCTTAGACTGTTCGTTCGCCATATGATTGTTGCCAATCATAAAAAATCCTTTAAGAATGCTTGTCCGTCATTCATTACTATTTCAAACTGAACCTACCGCATCGGACATTAATAACATCTTTCTGGCAGGTTACCATTTATTCTCTTTATTGTTCGACTCTGACGTTTTTCTTCTTCATTGGCCCATAATGATCGGTGGTTTTTATGGGCCGAATCTGTCCAAGTTGTGATCGCTTTTGATCTAATCAAACACACACGCCAGAGGTATTACAAAAAATTTGGCGCAAAAAACACTGCCGAGCTGACAGGCGGAATGTCTTTAATGAATAATGGATGTACGCAGTCACATAATAAACTCCAAATGATTTTGATTTCAAGGATTTTCGAATGGTGTTCCGCCAGTCAAAGACAATTCTAGTTGTTTTTTGCTGTTGTTAGCCGCACGCATTGATTGTTATTACAATCTGTAAGTATCTCTCTATTGCATTAATGGCTTGTTCATTTATGTGCAGACTTGTTCTTGTCAGATCTGGAATAAAATAACACAATTAACACTTCATAGGGAAATATTGGGTAGATCGCTTGCACTAATTAAAGAATCGTTTTTTTAGGTACAAATTACAAATGCAACACAATGCTTAGGCAAATCAATTGTTTTTTTTTTTTTAAAAAAAGGGAAAAACCAAGAGACTAATTTGACGTGTTCTTGGGATATTACGAAGGTTTAAATTAAAAGCAAACATTTTTTCCCCAAACGCTTACACAGTCAGAACGATGTTTACTGAGTATCAATCAAAATAAAGGAGACCATCACCAGGAGAATGATGGACACGTTACAAACTTCAGAAAGATTTATTTGGAGATGTATTATGTGTTGTTTATTATACACAGGTAAAGGGTCCTCTTGTGCATAAATCATAAGAAAAAGAGATGAAACTCAAGGGAGTTCTTGTACTCCTACAGAGATGAAAAATCCTTTAATTTTTTTTTGTTTGTTCGTGCTTATGTTCATTGTTAAGTGACGTAATTGTATCGTCGCTGAAAATTTTTGAAGAAAAAAAATAACACAACATTTTCTTCGAGCAGGTGTTTTGGATAGAAGTGACAACAATCGGTTTAGTCATGAACTGAGAATATGCTGTCAACTATGAGGGACTCACCACATCGACGAATCGGACCGAATGCCATAAAAGACAGCTAAAACTTTTAAGTATAGTACGTTAATACAACCAGAATTGGTTTTTCTTTTGCAATTAAGTAATAAAACTTAGAAGTCATAAAAAACTATGGATGTTCCTTATTAGACCTTCATCCTCTCAGTTCTGTTATATGGCGCAGAAGCAAATAGAGATGGGTATGTTTAGGTTATCTTAGATCAAGTGCCAGCTAAGAAAGCCAGCACTCTTAGATCAGTAATAGGTCCATTGTGATACCGTTTGGATACAAAAACCCAAAATCCTCACTCGCAAACCCAAACGTGTCGGCATTAACAAGATCGCTAGTGTCTTTCAAGTGAAAGTTTTTTCCTCTAAGAGAGAGCGGAGCGGGTACAGAGAAGGTGGATGATAGTATTTTCCTTCTCCTCAACTCTATACTTTCTACAGATATCGTTTGAAGATACACCGATTTGCTATTTACGTATTTCTCTATCAGGCAGTGTCCAGCGATGACACCTATATTATTGTGCTAATGTGTACTCTGTTTAGAGAGATCAAATTCTTAGAGCGTTTCAGATCCAGCTTTGGCCAAATTTGTTTGGTTAAATTTAGGTGTGCATGAACCTATTGTTATAGCTATATGTATTTTTTTTTTCTTGTGATATAGGTATGAGCGTTTTGCAAGTTCATCGGCCATGCAATCCCATGGAATATCTAAATTGAGGTGAATGTGCTCCGCCATCTCTGAAAGAGACGATCGGCAGTCTGGAGCTACATTCGTTTGAGATGGATTCCAATGATTTGATAGCTGCTTGGCTATCTGAAAAGATGAGAATATCTCTGGCAGATATAACATTGGTCGTTTGTAATGACAAATTCTTTGAATGATTTTCGATCCTGCTTGCGTGGACAGAACTAACAGCAAAGTCTACGATCGGCATGGCGACATCAACCTGTGCGAATAGCCACCTTAAATGGGGCTCACAAGAGTGATATTTTTTGTAGATTTTGCGGATAAATATACCTCTACGTCGAGGTAGATCTCCGTCGAGATATATATTTGTCTAAAAAAATCATTATATTGATAAATGAAGTATTTATTATGAAATGAGGTGAATGGAACTTATATCTTTCGAAAGGTACTGTGCCACAGATGTAAATGTCGCCATAAATTGAACCCATTTCGGTGACATACAATTTGTCGCCATGTGCCATAGTAACGTATTCAGTTATGCGTTATCATCTTATGTAGATTAGAACTTATTTTCGAAGGAATTTTAATTCAGGGTCATATGTATATCTACTGAAACCAATCTATGACGATGATTGGTTTCAATATTATACAATGGTAAGAACATTTTTCGACATAAATTTTTTGCTCAAATTTTTTATATTAAAATATTAATCATGAGATAAACTATGGTCGTATTTTTTCGATATCTAGATGTCGCTTATTCGTTTGTAAAAAAAACACAATAACTATCGAAAATTGTGGTACGTTTTTTAGTAAAGGCCATTTTTTGAGATAAAACATCGGATGTTTATTTCATAATAAAGAGTAAGGTACGCCGTTAGTAATGAAAAACAACATCAGTCAAATGGCCACCACGAGCACGCATACAGGACCATATCCTTTTCATGAAATTTTCCATAACCATCGCAAAGTATGGCTGCCCTATGTCCTCTATAGCCTCACGAATTTTATCTTTGAGGTCTTGAATCAACGCTGGGCTGTTGGCGTTGTTTATGATCGGCCAGCTTGAGTTCTTGTGTTAACTGAACTTTATAAGCCTTAAGACCCAAGTCTTTATGCAAAGACGTTTGTGGAATGCCCAATTCCAAAGAACGACGAGGAATGGACAAACCTGGGTTTTCTTCAACACTTTGGTCTACAGCAGCAATACTCTCAGGCCCGACAAGGTGCTTCACAACGACCAAAAAATGCTTTAGTTTTGCGAAATGTGACTGCAAGATTTTCACCTTTTTGTAGTGAATTTTAATAATTTCAATTCGTTGTTGAAGCGTGTATCGTTCCATTTTTAGTAATTTAGTAGTTTCTACATGTCAAATGTCAAAGAATAAAAGCTTCAAAAGTGACAGCTACCGAAATAGCGGGTCATTCACAATAACACCTCTTTGTAACATATAAAAGGTAGGGTCACTTTTCGACCGCAAATGAAACTAGCGTATGTTAATTCAAGATTTTGCATTTTGCAGGTACTAACAAAAATTTTTTAGGAGTGACCTACCGCTGCACTCTAAGTCTAAACCAATTTAATCATTACATATGTTATTATGCATCATTTTTTTTCTACGCTGATCGACTTGAACTGATAATCCTTACACTATAAAGAATACACCCTAGCCTCCTTGCTACAGACATCGAGGGAGCTTTTAACAACATACACACTGAAGCAATTCTTGAATCACTGATCCAGCTGGGCATAGAGGAATTTTTCAGTCAATTGATATCTCTATCAGCATTGTTTTAGAGAAGTTTAAAATGAAACGAGAGGAGTTTGTTGTGATCTCTTAAAAAAATATATGTGAAATTCATGCATCCATACCGTACCGTAGTTTATTGCAAAAAATACGCACTATGGGAGCGTTCATTTGGTGAATCGTTTTAACAAGCTATTGTAAGTGACGGCGTTGAGTCGAGTAAAGTATTTTCAAATTTTATTTTATTTTTTCTTTGTCTTGAGACAAATGTGAGACATTTCTCTTTGGCTCTGAGGCCGGGCATTGAGCCAAAACTGACATTGTAGAGCCAAATTACCCAATTCGGGACTTCAGCACAACGCTGGACTCTATGCGTAGAACAAGAATGATTTTGGCAATAATTACTTAACCAAATTTGTTTATAGAGAAACGCTATAGGGTGGCGTCATTTCTCTCATACTCTGGCTTATGGTTATTAACAAAATTCTTGTTAAACTTGACAGCGAATGGGCCAAAGTTGTCATGTATACGGATAATGTAACGATGCTAGGGTTAGGTAAAGGTAAACACCTAGGCTTCAAGTTGGGGCCTCGGCGTTAGCCCAAGCACAACTGAGCTGATGCTGCTCACTACCAAAACCCAAAGGCTTTCAGGTAAGTTTCCCTTCCGCTCAGTGGACGAGATAGTAGATAGATAGATAGTTAATTTATAATTTATAATTCATTTCTTGAAATCTACTATAAAGATGTACACACAAAATTAAATCATCAATGATACAATGATAATAGATTATAAAAATGCCACATTCTGTATTTTACAAATTGATTAATATGAAATAGACAGAACACGGTTCGACATGCTCATATACACCGACGGATCTAAGATGAACATTTCAGTGATACAGTTCTCTCGGTACCAGGGCATAGTGACATAACAGGAAACGAGCCTGCAGATGAGCTGGCCATGCGGGGGTCAGCTCTACACAGATTACTTCACTCAGTCAGTGAACCAGCCCAGATATCGTCAGATTCGCGGGGCATTATAAAAGAGAAAGAACTCTCTTCCACTTCCTATGCATAGGTGTCCGCACTAGCAAAAGTTAGATGGCGCACACTAAATCAACCATTCTTCCATGACCTCAGCAACATCTCGAGTAAGGGAATATTTGACATTATCCGTTTCGTCAACTCTACAGGTTGGACATATATATGGAATGCATCACCTGCATCCTAAGAACCATAATATATTTTGTTGAGAAATTTATATTATTGTACATTCATAACTGAACTTTGTATGAAAGCATTATATACTTCTTTTTATACAATATTAAAATCTTACTTTCTACTCTCTTTACTTTAACCAAATGAATAAAGTCTTCAGTCTTTGTACATCAACCAAACGAAGCGGTTGGACTCTTATTTATTAACATATTTGACACACGGGTCGTGGTAACAAAAAGACACATCATAGTGGTACTTGGGTTCATGTTGAACCGCCATCTCTGTGGACTTCAGGAGCCGACGGACAAAATTACGCGACCCAATTGTTTGAGTTCCTCTATCATCGTAATGTCAGAATTGATTAACATCTCGAGTTCAACATTTTGTACATTTCTGCAGTAAAAGTAGTAGATAGATTGTATTAAAACTTTGAAACCTAAAATTGTTTAAAATTACTAATAAACGCGAAGAATATGTTCAGCCAAATGTAAGAAAAAGAAACACAAACAGAAAAATATGTAGCATTCAGCAGTGGCTCCCTCCAACCTTACAACTCACTACAATCTACACATTCATCCACTCCAAATCTTAAATTGATACAACTTTAGCATGTTCGCAGAAATCTAAATAATTTTATGAGAAAATTAGAAAAAGTATCTGTAGACAACCGAAATTCACAACAATCCCAAAAGTAAACATCTTCAATTTACGGGCGATGCTTACTTGTATAATTGTATTTGGGAGGGTTGTTGTTTCGGACGAGTTTCGACAGAATAAAATGTCTCCTCCATTTAAAAATTAAACTCGCACCGAAGTTTAAGAAAAATAAATCACGATTGTTAGTAATAATCTGTACGACTGAATACAAACTGAAGTTTACCCAAAATTCTTCAATCATAAATACTTAACGTACCTAAGCTGTTTAGGGAGAGAGTAAATGTTAAGTCGTCAACAAAACCCTGTTATTATGCTTTCATATTCAGTCCTGTATACCCAGGAAGGATGAGAGGAAAAAGTCAATTAAAAAAGTTAAATAAATCATAACATTGTTTGGTTTGGTATCAATAGCATCCCTAACTTCCGCACTGCCTTCGAAACCACAACACACAACAAACTTTGGTAAACGTACACTTTCAACTTCTTCCTTCATTCCCAAGTTTATTTATTAAAGAGTCCTCATAGAGTCTTCCCTTGCAATTCCTTATACCAAAGCATTTAATACTGCGGCTAAAGGAAGGGTATGACTTCCGCTAAAAGTTGAATGGTGAAAGGAAATTCAGAAATGTAAATCCTCTGGCACGCCAACAGGATTTGGGCAGACGAATCTTTGCCTTGACTGTAATAATAATTGTTACTGTGGCTGAATTTATGAAGTGTGCCGTATGCAGTCGGCACGTGTCGAAGTCATTTCACTAGATGTCTAAAAAATACATCCACCCTGTTATTGAAAACTATATGAAATAGGCTGTCGTTGCGACGGTCGGCCGTTCATCTCAACCACCTTCACTGTCGGCTGGCGTGGTCTGGCTCTGGATATTATTTGTACGTTCTACCTAGATCTACGGTGACAGTGTCATAGATATTTCATGAAAAATGTATATTGGTGTGTGTATAGTGAATTGAGCGCTGTTGTAATTATGGGGAAATAAATTAATTATTAATGCTGCAAAGAAATATATTTTTTTTTTTAAATTTTGTGTATCTTCGAATTAAGATTAAAAAAAAAAACAACTCAGCGAAAACGAGCTTAAACAAAGGAAGATGTATTTTTAAAAAAGCTAGATAGTTGTACTAAAAATTCAAAAATATCAAATTTTCCTGCAACATGAATAATTTATTACACCACAGTGGTAATATTTGATATTTTTGAACATTATTACACTGTGGTGTAATAAATTATTGGTAATATTTGATATTTTTGAACATTATTACACTGTGGTGTAATAAATTATTGTATGTTGCAGGAAAATTTGATATTTGTGAATTTTTAGTCCAAATTTCTAAGGCTCATAGCTCAACGCGGGAGTAAAAATGCTGTTTCCTTCAGTGAAGGAATGCCTATAGCTACCTTCTAGAGGCATTCTGTCTGTGTTTCATTGCTGCGACAAGAGTGCATATCCATATGGTGAATGCTTGTCTATTGGACCCTTCTGAAGGCATTTTAGTCAAAAAAAGTAACAGGCGGTGTGGTGTAATAAAATATTCTATGTGAATGGAAAGTTCGATGTTTTTGAATTTTAGATGGGTAAAGCTTGTAGTTTTGTTAATTGCCGATTTTTGAACTGTAAAGGAATTGGTGCAGCTGTAATAAATTAGTAATAAATTCTGGTTTAAAATTGAACAAAATATCTCAACTGCATCGAAAGTTATAGAGTGGTGGTGTAGGTTCAGATAAAACCCGTTGTGGTGGGCTGATTTGGCTGGTGCAGGTTCCAGGCACTCAAATATTATGGACAGCAGGACAAACATTTGCAAAAACCGCAATTTTTCTGTGGTTGTAACCACATTTAATTATTTCTACATCGACCCCATTTCCACAATATTTCGTGCTTTTGCGTGAGCTTCAAACAAAATAAGTTTAAAATGTTATGTTATTTATATATTTGGAAGCATTTGATATATAGGTATCTAAAGTCTATTATTCTTCTTAAAATTCAATAAAAAATCTTATCTTAATCTTGCAAAACGATACCTCATTAGGTATTGCTCAAATTGTATCGTCTTGGCGATATAGTTTCGATGATAGAATATTATTGAAGTTACGTAAAGCAAAGCTATCGTCTGGCGATAATCGACACACGGAATGAGTGCCCAGGTATCATTGCCGTAGTCCGGGGTGGACCTGGGCCTCAACCAATACGCCTCTCCAGTTAGCGCGATCTTTGTTGTGCACTCCAAGTTGGTTGAGGTCCCCTTCCACTTGCGAGCACTACCTAAGCCAAGGTCGTCCTCTACTGCGTTGTCCCGCTGGGTTGAAATCAAAGGCTCTTCGGACCGGATCGTTGGTCTCCATTTGCTCTACATTCGTTGAGTTGAGTTGAGTTGAGTATTTTTCGCGAAATAATTAATCCTTTTAGATTAATTTATTGCTGGCCCTCTCCCTAATATTTGTGTTGTTTCACAGATTCAGAGATTAAACTTCTGCATCTGAATATAACTGTGGTCACAAGGAAAAACCGCTAAAATCGAGTTTAGACAAAATTGAGATTTTGATGTCATTAAATTCAGCGTATCCGAATCTATTTTGTAATTTTTTTTTAACTCTGTATCATAAAAAATGGACCCACAATTTTCCAAAAACAAAACAACTAAAGTCAGTTTTTTACATCCTCCTCATGGAAAAACAACTAAACTCAAAATTAATAAAAATGGTTATGCATTATCTAAAGTGGACTTAAGATTATAATTTTTCCTTCTTTACTTACGGAATAACAACTTAAGTTGAATTTGGTTGTTTTTCCGTGTTAAATTTATGGATTTGTTACCGTTTTTATGTTAAGGAAAAACGACTAAAGTCGAGTTTAGTTGTTCTTCCTCGATGATATTTTTCTATATTTTAAATTTAAGGTTGGGGAAAAACAACTAAAGTCAATTTTATTGGTTATTCCCCAAGAAATAAATAAAATGTGTGTGTCTAAATTCCAGTTTAGTTATTATTCCAAACGTAAATATTGATACTTAGAAGTCGTAAATTGACTTTAGTCCTTTTTCCGTGCCATAGAGTCAACCCATAAAAATCTATTGTAGAGTTTAGTGGTTTTTCCGAAATTAAATAAGAAACAAGTGTTGGCTTAAGTGAACTTTAGTTATTTTGGCATGCAAATAATAAAATAAAATAATAAATAAGTTTTATCATAACTCGAGTTTAGTTCTTGTGCGCGGTGGATATTTAAATTTTAAGGTTTTTCGAGTGTTTTGAATTGTGAAAAGTGCAATTAAAAATGTCTTCTAGATCTCAAAGGCTTTTGGCATTGGCCCAAATGTTGAAAGAACGAGCTAAAAATGAAGGTTCGTTAATTATTTTATTTATTTGTCTGTGTGTCTTCTGTGTCTGTCTGTGTCTGTCTGTGCTTGTCTATCTGCCTGTTTGACTCTATGTCTGTCTGTCTGCCCGTCTGGATTTATTAAATTGAAGGATATTTTGCTTTTTGCAGAAACATCGACTCGTCCGACTAATTTTATAATGCAAAGAAGTTCTACACCAGAGAAACATATAAGTAGTGGTAAGCAAGACATTATTAGTTTAAAGAAAAAAAGACAGTTGTTTTGGTTAATAATTAAATAGGAAACATCAATAATCTTTAGGAAAGTTCATCTGCACTTTATATTGATCCCTTTAATGAACATGATAAACAAAGATCATTGCACCAATGGCCACACAAATTTTCATCGTATGAATATTCAAATACGTATGAAAAAACCGATTCAGATGTCCATTTTAAACCATTTCTTCGTGAAACCAAATCTTCAATGCATGGATTTGATTTTGATATGAACTGTTTATTAAAAAGTAAGAACAGAAATACTATTTTTTATTATGCAGGTCATACAACTTCTTATATTATTTTAGATCAAGTTTCGGGAAAGATTAACAGTGAAGACAAAGAAAATGTCTCTTCAAGTAATAATATTAACTGCGATGATCTTCCAGAATGGGAAAATTCTGATGATTCAGTAAAAGACCCTGATTTTCGAATTATGTCCAATGATTCAGATTCGAATGAAGAAATAAAAACTGACAATATTAAAAAAACATCAAAACGCGAAAATAAAAAACTTCAGCGGCAGAACTCCAGAAATAATGGGAAATCTTACCAAACCTCTTCTGGAAAGGTTAAACATGCTAGAATTTCTCAACCGTTTGGAATGTGTCGAAGTAAATGCCAAGAAAAATTTCCGTTTGATAAAATTCAATCTCTTTTCAACCACTATTGGTCTCTGGGGTCTTACGATCAAAGAATTCTATACATTGGAAATCTTTTGGTTATTGAACCGAAAAAAATGTAACACTCTGGTAAATTCAAATGATCGAAAACGTAATCGAGAAAATACGGTCAAGTATTTTTTGGAATATGAAGGAAATCGAACTAACGTTTGCCGAACACATTTCACGCAATGTTTTGCTGAAACCGAAAGTTTCATTAAGAGTGTTATTTCCAAAAAGCTTTCATGTCCCCTTTTTCCGTTTAAGAATTGCCGTGGGAAAAGAACTCCTGTCAACAAAATAAATCAGGAGAAGGAAGAAGAAGTAAGGCGCCATATACAAAAGTTTCCGGTGTACGAAAGCCACTATAGCCGTAGGGATACATCCAAGAAATATATACACGGAAACTTGAATCTTGCAACTATGCATCGCATGTACAAAGAAGAAGAAGCTCATCCTGTAGGCATGACCAAATATGCTCAAATATTTCACACCATGAACATAAAGTTTAAAGCGCCAAAATTAGATACCTGTGCAACATGTGATACATTTTTATCCAAAATTAAAGTTGCTCAAAACGATGAAGAAAGAAAGATATTAAATGAGCAAAAAAATATGCATGTGGAGAAAGCAGACTTCGGCTACGATCAGAAAAAGAAAGACAAAGAAAACGCAAAGCAAAATGAAAGCATGAGAACTTTTGCATTCGATTTACAGCAGTGTCTGCCAACTCCGTTTCTTCGAAATTCTGTAAGTTTTTACAAAAGGCAGCTGTGGACCTTCAATCTTACCATCCACGATTTAGAATCGAATTCTTCGGGCTGTTTTATGTGGCACGAAGGTATTGCGCGCCGTGGTGGTACTGAAATTTCATCTTGCATTTTCAAGCACCTCAAATCATTGCCATCAAGTAATACGAAAATAACATTTTGCAGTGACTCATGCTCTGGCCAAAACAAAAACTCGTATGTGGCTGCTATGTTTCTACTTTTTCTTAAAAACAATAATTCAACGATTGAATACATTGATCACAAGTTTTTAGAGCCTGGGCATACCCACATGGAATGCGATACTGACCATGCCCTTATTGAAAGAAAAAAGAGTAAGTCAAATGTTGAAATAAGTGTGCCTAGAGATTGGTTTCAGTTCATAGATGGTATTAATTCCAAAATAAAAGTATTTGAAATGGAGCAAACTGATTTCTTCAATTTCTGTGAAATGTCAAAAACAAATTTGAATTGGAAACGATCAAATTTAGAAGGTGAAAGATTTATATGGAATACTGTAAGGTGGATTCGCTACACCAATGACAGCAAGAAAATATTTTATAAAACGTCATTAAATCCAGAGGAACCGTTTAAAATACTTGCATTGGCCAAAAGAGGAGCTTCGACTTTTACATTAGATGATCTTAAGATTGTAGAAGATGTACCAAATATATCTTCTGAGAAAAAGAAGGATCTCATGGACTTGATGCAATATATAAATCCCGAGTTTCACGAATTTTATAGAAGCCTTCGTACGAATTCAAGCGAACCAAACACACATCCTGATTTAGAAAGTGAAGAAGATGAAAATTAATGCAATCTGATAATTATTCAACTGCTTAAAACCATCATTATCTTTTGTGTTTTTGTCCATTTTTAATACGGTTTTTTAAGGAACCATTTCAAACTAACTTAACTAACTTTTCATGATATAAATGAATGCATTTCGTAACACCTGTTCGTTGTTTCTTGTTTCGTTTTTAAAATGCTTTTACTTATGCATGTACTTGTAATATTTATTATAAAATAAATAATTAGTTATTAAGAAACATAATTTTCAATAAATCAATGTTTTAAATACTATCTGAATATAGTTTTTGTATTTTATTTATTTATTTTCACAGTGAAAATATCTAAAGTCAATATTATTTTTACTTAAATTCAAAAAATTGTTTTTGGAATAACAGCTAAAGTCCAGATTGGCATAGCAAAATCCTCTATTACCACAAGGAAGAACAACTAAACTTAACTTAGCTCAATGAAAACTTGGGTTCACTTCAAGTAAAAACAGCTAAAGTGGATTTAAGATTTTTTGTAAAAACAATTCTCGCAAGCCAAAACAACTAAAGTGTTTAATTTTCTTCCCACGCTTTTCATTCCAATGTTTATTAAATTGTTTTATTTTAAATTAATTGCGCGCTAAAATACCTTCAATTTAATACTAGTTTCACGTCGAACAGATTTTCCAATAATATTCTAGAGCAATTTGTAATTTTGAACTTTTTATAAAAACTTCAAACGTCTCTCCTGAAAAATGTTAAAAATCGACTTTAGCGGTTTTTCCTTGTGACCACAGATAATATGAACTGTTAGTAAATTATGTAACTGTTCCGAATACAATCTTTTTTAGCCCGTCAAATGTACGGTTTGAAGGAATATTTATAAACGAGTCTTAAACCATTTTGCTGTTGACTTGAAAGAGATTATTCTAGCGATATTTTATCGCACATTTTGTGTTCAAAATGAATGATACTGTAATGCAATTAAAAGATCGAAAACGTTATAATAATAAAAAAGTACCAGATAGTTCGCTGGTATACAATTACAATGACGAGGTGTTGACTGGGTGGCTGCTAAAACAAAATTAGTTCAACCGAAAATTACATTGCGTACACAATTGCACATAGAATTAAAAAAAAAACTATAAGAACTGTAAAGGCAATGCTCTCACCAGTAACAGACTTAACTGAAATCAAAATTTCAACTTGTTGAATGTTTATAAGTGAAGACCAACGGCATTTTTATATTCGAGCAACAAAACTAATAGGTTGATTTTTCGAAGGAAAATCGGTCCTAAAAGTTAATCGGGCATTGTCGAAGGTTTATTTTTTATAACAGCTATGTATTTTCTTTTACAGGTATATCCGTAGTTCGATATTTGATGACGGCCAGATGTGTTGTACAATACTTACGAGTAAAACGCAAGTTGTCGCTCTGTCCATTGTGAGAATCCATGCAGCCTGTTGAGCCCCAGATCAATATTATGGATTGCACAGTTTACTTGGGGCATATAAAACACTATACCAGACATTACGGATTCCCCTTTAGTTCCATTCACTTAAACATTACTCTTCCATTTTTCGATATCTGAACGTACCAAAGCGATCTGCTGAAGGAATTATTTGTCTGCACGCATTCCGACCGTGAGACCTTCACTTCGGCTGAGAACTGAAAAAAGAAAACGATGCAGTAGGTCGGACTCATATCCTCCTCCGTATTCCCATATCATGATGATGTACATATGCAAAGCAGAAGAGCATTATTACTTTTGTGGTGCAGGTTAATCTGAATCAGAGTTCTGGTCTGGCAGCATGCATGCCGTACGTATGTGTACACATATATATCCATCGCAAAAAGATTTATTCAATTATTTTGTAATTTGTTTAGAAAATTATTATGTGCACTTGGGAAAATGTTAAGCTCGTTCACGATCCTATGAATTATGGCGGTGAAACTTTGGTGAACTGTGGCATTTGTATAATAAATGATTTACATGCACCAATTTGAATTACCGACATGGTGTTGCCATTGCACCTGTGGTAGAATACTGAAGGATGTTTTGAGAAAACTGTTACGTATTCAGAAATATGGCTTTGATAAACTGATACAGGAACATTAGAGGTACGAAGCTTCGAAGAAATTCGTAATTTGTTGTAGTCAATACAGTGAACCATACAAACAACATATATATTGAATATTTCCGTAAATTGAGATACATCAAGCCGAATGAAAAGAAACAGTGATTCGATGGTGATGCCAGAAAGGGATTGAAGGACGGCGACAGCCTAACTTGGCCAACTTAACTATTACAGTACAATTCGGGCAAGATACGCTTGGGAGTCGCTTGGGATATGATATTGCAGCCGGTATCGTCGGTAGAGTGTGCAAGTGTATTCATATTTTCTGCGTCTGTAAAAGAAAAAGTGGAAATCGCCAAACGGGGAATTGTTGCAAAGCTATGTAAATGTATAATGCAGTTGAAGGAAATAACAATCAAAACAAATTTATGGCGCGGTGCATTCAAATTTCCATTTTGATATCTAAAGCCGCTTCGTTTATAAAGGAAAACATATATGAATCATAAAATGTGATACATTCTCTTGACTATTGTTGACACTGGACTTAGTTGGGCTAGCCTAGCCTTTGGCGAAAAGTTTGGCCTAAGACCAAAGCTACAATTTAGGTAACTCCAGGCGCATATAAAAATATATCACACATCCATCCATGTTAGGTTGATTTAATTAAATGAAAACAAAAATCTATTTTATGTAATTGTTCACAATCAAATTTATGTCTACTTTGCGTTAGTAATGCGCAATCACTCGAAATGCACTCATACATTTTTTGGTAGTTATATAGGTACCTTCCATTACAGTAAACAAGATTCTACGGATTTTTTCTTTAATTTTGGTGGAAGCAGTTCGTCCATTCATTTTAGAAAATAAAATCACAAACCTACCCTACCCATTTAAGTATACACAAACATAAATAATATTAAATGCTTGTGAAAGTTTAAACGATCAAAACCACGAAGTAGCATAGTCATGCAATTTTGGACTATGCACCGCGCTGCGATATCATGATAAACGCAACTCTCCAATAAATTTATTTTACCCATAAATCAGTGATCGATTCGTTCCAAATATGATGTACACGCAACCAATTCGTTGGGAAGTTAATTAAAAAATCATAAATTTCGAATTCGTAATGCGGAAAATTCAACTGCCAACGTTTGAGAAAAGTCGTTCTATGTAGCTTCATATGGTGGTTGGAATAATTTAAATTCGATTAAAACGAGTCTTTTGCTTGTAGGGTTATAGTTTGTTTACCCTTACCGTTTGGCCATATTATATTATGCATTTGATCACTCCCTTTGCAAATGCTTGTTACCAAACATTTATGTGTTCAAGATCCTATATATTGCTTTCTAATCTTTAGTGAATACTTTTTTAAGTGTAGAGGGATGGGTTTTTAAGAAACGGAAGGCACGTATAGACGATATAAAGTGTTGAAAGGGTGTTAAATCTAATGTGTGGTTTGGCATGGCTGCAATTTTCGCAAACATTGTTTTAATTGGCGATGAGGCAGGCATTTTATGCACTCTTATATCTAAGTTAAAACATCTCGAATATCTCCCACAGGGTAATTGCCATCCAACTCCTCCAACGAGAGGGGCGTAATCTACGAGCCAGCGACAAAAATGGTAACGTTATTTCATTGAGAAAATATTTGGTATTATTATATAGTATGAATATAATTAAACATTAAATGATTTGTCTGCCACTTATCCGTGTATCCTTTGGTGGGGAGGCTGTCGGTAGGGGGCCAATGGGTCAAAAAAGGCGTACAGTTTGGGTGGTGCGAAGGTCGAGAAAATAAGAGGTTAATAACGTTATTTCATTAAAATTGGAACAAAAAAATACTTAAATTTTTAAAATGCCGTTATAATCCCGTAATCAAAAAGGCAGACACATATTTCAAGCCGAACACTCTGGCAGACGCAATGTTATTGTTCATTATTATTAGTAAATAAAAAATAAAAACAAGTGAGAAGGTGGGTCTCCGTCTGTGGTTAAATATACGCTGCTTAAACTGGAACCAATACATGGGCAAAGTTAAGGCTGCTTATGAAATGCTGTTCAATGGTGAAACACCAGTCTACGACGGTTCCGCTCCAACGTTGAACTCGTACTGTTATATCGGTAGGTAAGCTCTTCAAAAGTGATAGATATATGAATCCATCTGCATCATAACTCGGCTGAACTTCTTTATCAGCGAATGGAATATAAACCAAGGTGCAACAGTCCAAATAATGAAATAGTTATTAAATTGAAGTCCTAAACAGTCCTATAGCTAACCAGGCTATGCACTAGATGCTAAGTCATGTAAGTTAAGTTAGCGTTGCTCGACCGACAAGTACGTGGCGCAGAAAAGTTTGGAAGGAGAACAATAAAACTACGTAAGTAGTTTAAATACTGACTTCTATATATAGTTGGCGCAACAGGTCTGAGAGACCCAAGGCCTAGCTTCTCACAACCATTCGTTTTGTGTGAGTTTCATTTTTGGAACGAATGGAGGGGATCTACAATTTTATGCCGATTCCAAACGGCTAATTGAGAAGCTCTTAAGACAGTTATACTCTCGGATGTTTGTCAGACGTTCGCGAGAGGCGGCGCAGTGGAAAAAACCCTAAGTTGGAATTTCGGTTTTTTGCGGGATTCGAACCTGAGCCCCTCGCTTAGTAGTCCAACACACTAACCACTAAGCTACTGACTTCTAGCTAGAAAAAAAACACAATAAATGATATCTATCTAGGGTTACCAAATTGCAAAATTCAGAATGAGGTACCTAGCTTGGGCAAAGTTTCGGAAATAATTATGAGACCGAAACGGAGAAAACCACCTAGTGAAGTCATCTCCTGCGGCCCTTTATTGTTACTATCTATGTTTTCCGATCGCTTACCATCGATTATAGACCAGATGCATAAGATAACAGATTTAATCAAAAAAGCATCGAAGGAAAAAAGATATGTTTTACTATATTTCGGAATGATCCATAAATTGCAAAAGCGTCTGCTTAAGACATATTCAGAAATTCTAGAGCCTTTTATTTTAACCTATTCTTCAGACTTAAACAAGTAGATACCTGTTCCACAATCAAAGTAGTGCAGGGCTCGGTATTTTTACGCATCGACAAAGATTCGTTTGATACATAGAAATTCGTATTGACAAATCACACGTAACTTCAAATATTCCGGGGCACAAAAACACTCGCACCTATTCTTTGTCATTTCACTGCGGGCAAAGCGTTCAATTGAGATAAATCGTTACATGTAAGCTGTATGTGGAAAGTAGATTTTTTGGTTTAAAATAAGTATGAAGCATAAATAATGCGAAATGCTTGTAGGTAAATCGAAATTTTTTAAGCAAATTGTTATCTGTTCTTTAGGAAAATGTTTATACATGTAGTCGATGTTAATAATATAGAAAATTAAAAAATATATGAACATGGTTTGTTTCAAATATGTAAAATATCTCCGGTAGATAGCATTATTGATTAATCGTATTATGGTATTTCCGAACTCTGTCCCAGTTCACCACGCTTGGCAGGAGATTGACAGCACTTTTTTTACTTTTTGAATTTATTTGTACCTTACACGGATTCTAAAATAATAATATAATAGGGAAACAAAATGGGGTATTTAAAAGAAAATTGAGGGGCAAGCGTGAAGAGGATTACGAGTTGAGGGTCTCAATATGCTTTGGCTCTGGACGGAACTATTAAATACTAACAATCTGCGCTCTATGTAAGACGGGAGAGCCTTCATTCCTTTAATACACTGTTACGTAGTATGGACTCAGTTTTGTCTTTGGAAAATTGTCGTTACCCTGATCAGAACATCTATATGCGAATAAAATCTAATGATTGCATAATCATAAGAATGATAATTGAGAAAAATTAAGAAATAATCTTGTACAATTTAAGAGCATTAAATAAATTAAATGAGAATTTCTCTAAGTTGTCAACTGGTTCGATTTCAACCTTTTATTTTTAGTTTTACTACTTACGACGGTTGAAATAAACCTTACTTCGTTTAGATGAAAACAAATGCGGTCAGGAAGAGCTGCCTCAGTAGGTAATAACTTCAACACTGATATATCCAGGCGGCTAGTAATGGGTTTAGCTGAGCCGTCTATACCTACCCCTGTTTTGCTCTAAACCATTCATAAATTAAATCTCATCAACAATGAAACGAAAAAATATTCTGCGTAAATTTTGCATTCCATTTGCGTCAGCAACGAACTTAACTAGATGTATATTGTGTGAGCATAGGGCGTTTGAGAAGCAAAATCCGCGTTCATTATTATAAAGAAGTTATATTTTTGCAAATTATTCAAGTATTTAACTTTATAAACAAATTTTACTGTTCAGAATCATCAGTTTGATTCCTGATACGGTAGAGCGCCTTGATCCTGCCAAAAGTTCAGTCTAAAATGGAATGATACCATTCAAAAATAAAAATACGCAAATGCTGTTCTATATGAATAAATTATATGTATACTGCTTTATTTCGTCATCACCTACCTATAGTAGTCACAATCGTTATAATAACTATAGTAATAATTTACATTTTTGTAATTCTATAATATACATATAAGAAATACAAATAATTAAAAATAACGTATTTACAAAATATAGGAAATAATAATATAAAATCGACAGAAAAAATAAATATAATACAATAGAATATCATTTATTATTTTAACTTCAAATAAAATTTAGTACTCTTAAGCTGCTAATCAAATGGGTCCTAAAATCTTTTTGACTTTGCTAAGTGTCAAAAGAGAACGAGGCGGTACCGATAGTTTATTTTTTTTAGTAAAATAGTTATAGAGCGACAACAGGCACTATTTGGTTTTTTTCATATTTTTTCACCTTTTTTCAGCAATGTAGGTATGTAAGTGGGGCGTCACGGAGAGATACGAATCCAGAACATCAGCGTTATAAATATGGCGTAAAAATTCATATACATATAAAAATATCTAAGATCTGCGGCAATGTTTTTTTGAGTGAAGTAGTTTAGAGATTTTTGTTTTTTTTTTTAGCATTACTCTATAGACTTTAATTACGTATTATTTTAGGTTTTAGTTTGTACTAGAAAAGCTTTTATATTTGCCTGAAAAATCGTTAATTATGTATTATTTACATATATAAGCACATAAATGCAGTTTGGCATTAACATACAAACAGGCGATTAGTTAATTATGCTGTTTTTATTTAGATTTTGCTCTCTACATATCAGGTATTTAACATTCCAGAATTTACATGAAGTTGAAACTTTTTGCGGTACTTTTTGTTTCAGAAATTTTTTTAGTGAATGCCTACTCAATTCGTATATTTCAGTATGCTGTAGCTGCGCCAGGATGTACTAAGTGGTGATGATGGTGATGATGTCCGAAATGGTTCAGGGGATGATTTATTGATTCACCTGATACTGGAGCTGCTGTGGGATACCATTCGGACGGTGGATGGTGCTGTGATGGGTGGTAGAGTAGATGGTGGTTGTGATGGCCAGTAACTAACATTGGGGCTGCGTTGGCAGCTGTACTTCCTGGAGAACCAGCCGGCACCGATGTTGAACCATGGTAGTGGTGGTGATGTGATGGGGGTGGTCCTAAAGGTGGAGGCAGGTATGATGAGGCAGAAACTAAGAGCGCGGGAGACTTGGAGTCGTTATTGCTATTGATTCCACCGCTCCCAATAAGTGGATGTCCTAGACCACTAGATTCGGATTTGATTGACATTGGTGAAGATTTTGCCCCTGAATCGGTGAGCCGTGTCGGTGGCGTTTGCGCACCTCCTGTGACTATGCTTGATGAACTGGACTCTTCGCCTTCACTGTCGTAGCCGTGAGATGGTGATTTCTCATCCAAATTTCCGTGAACCTGTAAATAAATACTCGTTGTTAATTTCGCTAAAATATTATAGTTACCAAAATCGGTGCGTCTATAGAAAAACGTTAAATATTCAATGTCTAAAAACCTATCCATCTGCACGACAATGATGGTATCTGTAATCTTTAATTCATAGTAAACTGAAAAAAATAGTTTTGCGCATCAAAACTAAGCTGTATGGTACAACTTTTTGTTTGCTACGAAAACCAAATTGTATGAGTACTGTGGATTATTCGGATTTTGCTGGTGGCTACCCGTTTTGGCAATATCAAAAAGTTCCTCCTGGCATTGAAAATTTATAATTTTTACTGAAATGTATGGAGTGTGTAAAATAATTTTATGTTAAAGATAATATTCTTAATAGTTTAAGGTATTAAGATATTGCAGCGTAACTAGCTTTCATGAAATTAGAAGCTCACCAAACTGGTTCAACTCGTGTGTTATTGAATTGGGCAAACCAATCAAGCGGTTTTTTTTTCTAAATCTGTTGTTTCTTACAGACAACAATTAAAATGTGAAATATGGATCATTCAAAGAAGAATGCCCAGTGCGATGTCACATGGATTCTACTTGACATAACATTGATAGGAAAACAAAACGGCGGAATTGGAAACAAATTTGTATGATTTGTCAATTGTTTTAGTCGTCGGTGAACGTATACTACATCAGACACAGAAAATTTATTAATGACACAAAAACGGTTACAAGTTGCCTCAAAATCAGCACACAAACCAAGACCTACTATTAACTTTTTTTTCGAGATATACGAATATTCGAAATCACCTTGTCGGTTATGCAGAAGGCGCGGAACTCCTTTAAGGTCGAAGAAAAAATTTGCCTGAATGAAATAACTTGACCATTAAAAAGTCTGACACTAGCCAACTGGTTGGCAGTCATACTAACCATAAACCATACGGAAATGTGACTTCGAGTTGCGACGCAGGCAATCAGGGTGGGCTAAATAAGTACCTTTCCCACTTGCTGGCAGCTCATAAAGGCATAGTCTACGATAAAACTATGAGGCCCATATTGAGCAGACTATTTTAACAAGTAGGTACTATTTTCGATATAGGCAGAAAATTGTTTTATGAATAATTTTAGTGGACACAATTCCTACCTACTGATTGAAATTCGCAGGTGTTAGGGCGCCAGGACTAACTCCCATCGATCGTAATCGAAAACCTCTGTAATATTGAAGCAAAAACACGAACAACTGAAGCAAATGTACACTTGATTTAAATGAGTTAGTTTGCAACTATTGAAGTGTGTAAAACTATCCGTAATATCTTACCTTCATGTGTTTCCTCAGTGACGATGGATGAGTATATGACTTATCACAGCCGTTGATGCGACAATTGTATGGTTTGTCAGACGTGTGCACATGCGAATGCTTTTTACGATCCGAAGAATTCGCAAATCTTCGATCGCAGCCTTCGTGTTCACATTTAAACGGTTTCTCACCTGGAACGAAAATCAAAAATAAAAAGATTATCAATAACGTTTCGACTTTCAAAATGTAAAAAAAATAAAATAAAATAGAGGACAACATTTTGACCCCCAGAAAGAAGAAACAAAAAACACATTCGTGAGCTTGGTGTTGTTGGAGAAGTTATCTTATTTAGGAACCATGTCCAATGGATTTCACATTCAAGAAACACATATTCGGACTCCGTCGTCGTCGTCATCGTCGTCGTCGTCGTAGTCTCCAGACCAAATAGAGAATCAAGAAAGGATCACTTTATGATTTATGACAGCGAAAGGTAACTTGTAAAACACACATTTGAATAATATGTTCCTGGGATGTTTTTTTTTTGTTACTCTTTTTGGTTTTTATTGTTGCACGCCATCATCTACCTTATGAGACATTCAAAGTTCTACGTATTCAGAGGGAAAGGTTCGAAAAATTATTATTATTACGAGTAATAAAAATGCATAGCTGAAATTCCAATTTGGATAAAAACAAAAAAAAAAACCGAAACATGTTTTTTTTTATTTGTCATTTTTGGGCTACGTTGGTGTTTCTGTTAAACGGGCAATATCATTTACAAT
Organism: Cheilosia grossa; assembly: GCA_963082955.1. Taxonomy (NCBI): domain Eukaryota; kingdom Metazoa; phylum Arthropoda; class Insecta; order Diptera; family Syrphidae; genus Cheilosia; species Cheilosia grossa. The sequence goes on along the minus strand of OY720144.1, from coordinate 44,674,520 downwards.
TTTATGAAAAATGTATATGACCAATAGGGGTATAAAACAAAATTAACTGCCGTCGAAAATAGTACCGATTTCGTTTTAACTTTTGTTTATATTTCTTCATATTGTGTTTGGAAGGAAATATGGATAATATATAATATTTTATTGTTTTTAATGTGGACACTTAAAGCAGTCACAGCGTTAGTCAATTTAACATTACTTCATTGCTGCACTGAAATAAATTGAGGCAGTAATCCCATCTATTTCTAATTGTAGTATGTATTCAAAAGCACCTATAGGTGTTTGTGGCGGCATGTGATACAACAAAGTGATCTTTCCTCGAATTTTACGTAAATTGCAGTCGAAATATTGTTTTGGGACTCAAACCAAATCGATAAATTATTAATTTTTGAAAGGTCAACCCCATTGCATTGAGTAAGTGTACACCATTACAATAGGATTGACCCAAAGAGCCAATATTCCCAGGGGTATTGAACGTCATTTCTTGTCGAGAAACCCAAGTTAGGGAACGTCTGTTTTTTTTTCTGTTCTTTAACGTTTATGACTTCTCTGTGATTACCTACCTTTTATTTGATGTCAGAGGACACACTCAAATTGACCTGTGCGATGAAAAGGGAAAGTTGTATAATTTATTGTTTTTATGGGCATGATTATCGAAGGGGAATCTATAACACTTTAAACGATTGGCTCTTATGAGGGTACCTGTCCTATGAAACACAATTCACGGTTACGATATAAATTATTCGGTGGTGAACGTATTTAACGAAGTACGTTCGTGACATGTGATACACTTGACGGAATGGTGAAATAAGGAACTAGTGTGATGGAACCAATTGATAGAGATAATACGCCATAACAAATTTAGACATTATGTATTAAAAGAAGGTGTCAGCAGACTGGTATCTAGGTACATCAATTTGTTTCGGATTTGTAAATTGAAAGATTAGCTTAGATTAGGATCTAGAAAGAATTCTTTTATTTTATAAAAAATCAATTGCTATCCAGAATCACGGAAGTGGGCTATTTATTTTTTAGGTTTCTTAAGTCGTAGATAAATTCTCTTACTACATTTAGAAAAATTGTTCAATTGTTCCACATGCTTGCAAAACAATAGTCTTTCTGGATTAAGTCGAAATTATTAATTCGATTATATTTTTAACGCTGTATAAAAATATAAGTAATATAAATTTAACCATTTATCGATTTGATCATTACAATCCTGGCCAACTTTTCGATCCATCAGATCGGTACGTGACATTTGTGGAGCCTTGCGCATAATTCTCAAATTAAGAATGTTATGTAGTAGCCGTACAACTCGCATTGCAACCGGTTTGATCCGCCAGACTTTGAAATAAAAGTGCATCATTATTATTTCTGATTCATACCTTTTGTGTGCTATTTTTGCTTACAAATATGGCTGATAACAATCCCATTTTGAAGTATGAATCACAAGCCGTATTTTATTATCAGCGTGATCTGATCCGAATCATATCACGAAAATAAAACAATACGGATCATAGAAAAACTTCATTTTGGAGTTGTGGCAACAGTTGCTTTCAAAACACGACGGATAATGTATGAAAATGACAAACTTCATATTGCCACCAGCCATATTGCAAACATTCTGTACAACGTGACGTCATAATATGATGTCAATTGACATGAGATCTCATTTGCTTGTCGGGGGTGTTACCATATGAATCAAATTAATAATTTTAATTTTTGGATATTGTTTTTTCAAAAAGGAATTTAAAATTCTATGTTCAAATATGCAACAAATAAACAATATTTTGCTGTTGTATTTCGGTGTATTCATGCGAGCGAATGATTTTTTTAAACATTTATGAAATGTTTTCGATTTGCTTCAGAAACATTTCATAAACATCTGTCAAACATTTCTGTTTTTGCTGGTGTATACGCCGATTAAGTATTTATTAAACGTTTATGAAATACTTTTAACTGTAGGAATTTTAGGACCAGAGGCTCGAAAACATCAACACTGCTTCCGTAATATGGTGTGTTTTGTTTCTAAAAGGAAATGAGTTTACCTACAATCAGTTCAAAATCAAATGGAAATCTTAATGCAGTTTGCACCTCTGGTCCGCTCAGATTGGAATTTTTAGACAAAGTAAATGACAGCGGTTTAGGCCCGAAATTCCAGAAGAACAAAATGAAGTTGGAACTAGATTTTTCTGTGATAAAAGAGAAAATAATAACTAGGTTCGAAAACAATTTAAATTAAGGCAGCTAGTCTCGATTTTTCATTATTTCAAGATTTTCTGGACATTTGTATTTTATCTTAAAAGAAAAAAAAAAAAAAAACACCTGTGAAACAAATTATTAACGAACTGCGAACTTTCATAAACATTTTTTTTTTTGTTAAATAAATGTTTATGAAACATTTACTTAAATATTTCGCTTGTCTGGGCATTCCTTTATGGAATGAAAAAGCAAAATCATCTCGAAGGCGGGAAATTTATTCGATGTGAAAAAAATGCTTTTTGATTTCTTGTGTTATGAAGGGTGTTAAATATTTTAGTCTGGCAACTTGACAGTGTGACTTGGCTATCGCTTACAGGCACACCAACATTGAAAAATGAAACAAGCCACTTATACAATAAATTTTCAGATCATGATTCGTGATCTCGATGAATAGCAGGATCATGTGGTGTTGTTGTAAGTGCATGTATTTCGATGATCTATATGGATCATGGCTGATAATAAAAAAGGGCTATAATCACCATTATATTAATACGTGAACATCCAGAGTTTCAATAGACTTTTTTAATATTTATTATGAAATGAGTGTAATGAAAATTATATCATTCGAAAGGTACTGTGTCATAGATGTGAACAAGTAAAAAATCGTGGTTACGTATGTGTCGCCATTTAGGCTGGTAAAATTAAGTTTAGACTCTTTAAGTATTAAAGTGTTTTTTTTGTTTTTTTCTTAGATTTTTGAAAGGAAAAGTGTGAGTTAACTTAATTTATACATTTCGAACGATAAGGGTAGTGAGAAGGTAAGTGCCCAGTTGCAGAATTGAGATGTAGATGCAGATGCCCAGCACCTAGCTGGGGATGAGTTGTCCGTGGAAGAGATGCGATGACTCCCCGAAAGAGTATTACATTCACAGTGAAAAAATGTGCCTCATTGCACGATTTAGGCTATTTCGAATTTCAGTAAAAATTAATAACTTGTGACTTTTCACTCAGTTGCATATCATTTGTGACTATTAATAATATTCACTTAATCTAGGTTAGGTTTATAGATAGTAAACGTCAATTATAAACTTTTAATTGAATGTTCAATAACATGATTTGATGACTAGCGCCATCTGTAAGAATGAGTGCAAACTATTATTTGTGGTGATAAATTAATGTAAATGAGTATTTTTTTTTAATCACCCTAGTGCATTTTTATTTTTTATATTAAAATCGACTAGTTATGTTCTAAATATTTCTAATAAAGACTAACAAAATTGCGGAGGTAACACTGACGTTATATTAGCGATGGCAGTCCGGGAAGAATACGAATTGTATGACACCTCACTCTTCAAAATCAAGCCTTAACTTCTATTTCAACGTATTTTCTTGTATAAAGACACTTGTATGGATATGTGACCATACAATGGACCATACCAATAAACATTTTTAGTTTCGACTCTAAATTTTAGTAGTTCACAGTGACTATAAATTTTCCATACAAATTCCGCAATTGTGAGCTTCCGTAAATCTAAAGTCGAGTCTAAAATTTCTTATTAGTAAGTAGGTAGGAACGGCGCAAACTACAATTTTATCAAATGATCAAAATCAAAAATATGTACAATGTTAAATTTCCATAAAACAATTCAAAATCGCAGGGAATGTGTTAACTGTGTGTAGATTAATAAAAAAGTATTTATTTATAAGAATAAGAAAAAACAGTTTCTAATGCAGAAGTAATTTATTTTAGAGTTCAGTGTATTCCATATCTTGACATTTCTAGCTGACATTTGGTGACACTTGTTTTTTTTTTTGTAATTTATATTTTTATATTATACATGACTCCGGGAAAGAATACCAATTTAATGACACCTTACTCTTCAAAATCGGTCAAGCCGTTTGGGCTACAGGGCGTCACGTAGGAACGTACATAGGATACGCGCGAAACACATAACCCTCCCTGTGTCCAGTCGGGTATACACACTTCTTAGCAAATTTGCGGGATTCCGTAGGAGACGAACTCTAGCTTGAACTCTAATACAACACAATATTTGCATTTCTTGCCTATTTTGAAACTTTCACGTAGCAGACTATCTAAATTCTAATAAACAGAAACGCTTGTATAGCTTTCAAGTTAAAGTTATTCGTGTGACAGTTAAGATTATTCTTTTTATTCACATCCAAAATCCAACCTAAATCGCATTCGAAGTTTATGTACTTATGTAGTTACCCATATCTAACAAAATAAAAAAGCCCACGAAATATTGCACAAAACGTATATCGAAAACCCAAATCAAATTAAATGCACATTAACTTTTCCTTTATACGCGGAATCCTCAATATTGTAGCACACCGTATCACAGCATGAAGCGGTAACAACAAATTGGGAAAGGCAACCGGATAACACTATACTTCATAATATGTCTGTTTAGTAGTGTTTTTTGAACTAATTGGTAAGTGCGCTTACACTTCAAAATGTGTAGTCAACATAGTCTGATTTGGGGTAGTTTAAAAAAAAATACTTTAAATGAAAGCAAATATATTATAAAAACAACGGTAACACTTACAATAAAGTAGGTTACTTACCATTTTTGGAAGCCAGGATAACCTGTTCTTTCAAATTATATTCAAACCAAGTTATTGCTGCGCATTCCATTACAGTTGAATGAAAATGTATTATTTTGTAACAAACAGACATAAGCCCAACATCGTAAGTAACTTACTCTGAAATCATATATCTAAGTAGGTACAGCTGTCTATTTATCAATTCAAAGGACTCAGTTGTAAACTTTAAATGCCGTATCAACATTATCACTTGGCAGCAATAACATTATAGCCATATAACCTCGCTAAGGACCACACGGTGGAACCCTTTTTTTTTTGAGAGAATTTCGATGATTCCCAGCTTATATCTCTCATCGTGGTATTTTCTATATAAATTGGAATTATACTGTGCGGGATATTTTTGTTACAATGACACAACAATTGCTTCTTAGCGGATTAAAGCTTTTTTTTTTTTTGACAATACCAACATAACAACTTCACACCTTGATGATGTGCTGTGCGTCTTTTATTGCTAAAGAAATATTGATGTGTTAATAGTATCGCGGGATTTTATTTCTTCAATTCGTCCAGAGAGGTCCGTTCATTTTTTGGTTATATGCCTGCCAATTGAAGAGCTTGGCTGTGAGTGTTTTCCATTCCGTTTTACACACCTGTCCGACTGAATTCGAAATGACAATCAAAGTTATTTATTGTGTGCACAAATCCTACTGCTAAAAGCTAAACAATGGTAATTTACATATTCCCATCACTGGCGGAGTTGGCAGGTTATTATACTTAGGTATATATATAAATGAACGTCATGGATGTCTAACGGAGTGTAAGAAGCTGGCGCCACTGAAATACGCTCCACACAAATTACAGTTGAATTTATGTGATCTTTACTAGTTCCTTCAATCGGATTTCGTCATCGAAATCAAAAATGCCGCTCATTGTAGAGATATTTCTGTCCTTACCTAATTTAAAATCAAACACTTAATGAGGCAGAGCGCAGAGCTCAACATTTAGGGCACATTGTAGATCAAATAATCTTCTTTATGTAAATTCGTCGTACGCACAAAAACAAACCAAATAAGCTTTAAAGACATTAGGCTGCTCGGGAGCAATGGAATGTATTTTTTTTTTCATCTGAATTGTTCATCCCTTAAAAAATTCAATTTACGAATTCAACTACACTGAGTAAAGTACATAAATATGTAGGCATTGTATACCCAACCAGCACCACCATGTTTAAAAACTTATCTGAATATTCCAATAAACACAAACATTACGCAGAAGTTGAGGCCCAACACCATACTAACAGCAACAACGACAACAAAAACAACCAAAAAGCGATGCGTAAAATATTCAGATCGTCAGGAGCAGAAGGAGACTGTTAAAACTGGCAAAACACCCTCTACTTTTGGGTTGGAAATCGCACACGCATATTTCGCGTTCTACTACACCAGTGCGCTGTGTTGTATAGTTGTACAATGGAATCGTTGACTCCCTGATTTAAGTCATGCATCGAGGGTTGAGTGGGTGGATTAATGGGCGGCAGCCACGTACAGCGTTGTTTTTGGTAATGTTGAAAATATGGGGAGAAAAAAAAACAACGTAGGCACGTCACTAACAGATTTTTCGAATTCTCTGCGTTAACGAAACATGTGCTGGTTCTGGCCGACATAATACATACATAAGGAAGAATACAGTAAAGTGTTTTGAAAGGTACAATCTTCGACGGGGGTGTGTTTGCGTTATGTTTGGATGCCACAGATATACCGAAACAGCTCCACCATATGTACTTTATATGCAGACGCCAGAGCCTTTTGGATCAGAATTAATGTGTGAAATTGAGGGTGGAAAATAGTTGTTATTAGGTATGTTTTCTGTTTGTAGTACGCATACGATTATAGGTAGGTATACGGATTGACTTGGGTCCAATAGTATACTCCGCTGTTTGACCGAGGGGGTGGTGTCGTTGTAAACATGTTTTTGTTTTCAACACAGATTGCTGAATTAAGTTCCGCTTGGCAGGGCTACATACACATTTTTCCTACATAAATACATAGTAGGCGCAGTGGCTTAGTGGTTAGTGTGTTGGACTACTAAGCGAGGGGTCCCAGGTTCGAATCCCGCAAAAACCCAAATTCCAACTTGGAGTTTTTTCCACTGCGCCACCTCTCGCGAACGTCTGACAAACATCCGAGAGTATAATTGTCTTTCGAGCTTCTCAATTAGCCGTTTGGAATCGGCATAAAATTGTAGATCCCTTCCATTCGTTCCAAAAATAAAACTCACACAAAACGAATGGTTTCGAGAAGCTAGGCCTTGGGTCCCTAGGGACCTGTTGCGCCAACTATATATATAAATACATAGTATTTATTAAATAATGATGGGAAAAGCAGTATCGAAATAGTCAAGACAGGAGAGTTTCAGTAGTTGATATCAAATTACATTTTGGACCTGCTTGTGCTAAAAATAAACTAACAAATAAAAGAAAATTACGAGAGCAGATTCACAGATTTGTGTTGTGTTATCTATATACCACCGGAATGTAATGAATAATGATTTGCAAGCAAAATTGCCTTTAATTCGATGACTAGTATTTAGCGCCAACCATAGATTGAGGAAACAGGTATATACGGCTAATAAAATTAGGGCGCCTAGGCTCTGTATACGCTCTACTCATATACATATATGACAATAGGTGTTTTTTATTGTACCCACGTGATCTATACAGGTAGATCATTCATTTCAATGGTTTACAATAACAGTTGGATCTCGTACCATTGTTGTAAACCGTGAAAATCTATAAAATACCTAGGTAGGTAGAATAAAAAAGTGTAAATATTATCAATATGTACATTGGACGTATAGCTATAAATTACAGTTTCGACTATGGCATCTGATGTACTATGTCAAATAGCTAATTTAGGCCTGTTGTAGGCATAATAAACAAATTGTGATACATTTAATGGCGGAGCCTTATTTAAAAAGCGTATTGAAAATTATATCTCCTGGCAAGTTGATATAAAGGTTTTTTTTAGACTCATCTGCTCTAAAAACTAGTCAAAAGTTGAACATTCAGGGTCCGCCAAATAACTTTTTTTTTGAAAATGCTATAAAACAAAACTACTGAGTATTTTCTCAAATTTCTTTTTTTATTTGAAAGTACAAACCTTCCGGTTAATAATGGAAAATAATTTCATTCAAATGGCTGCTTCGGCTGGCCATGCAGTAGTGTGGGCTACTTTTTAAGCACATTATCGATTGTTGAAACCAAATGTTGCCAATATCCTCCTCTCCGCTTGTTGTGAACAAAAATTCATTCAACATGGCCCGACAACGATCACCATTGACTGTAACGGCCACTCCTGCAACATAACCATGATTTTCAAAGTAATGTCGCAATATTTCCCAGCGTTGTTCAAGCGTATACACAACCATATTCGTTCAGCGGAAGGATAAAACTAATTATCTGTCAAATCAGACATGAGCTAAGTGTTACCATTCGCGAAATAAGCACTAGTTTAAAAAAAAAGTTAGATGGCGCACCCTTAACAGTATATCGATTTTGCTTAATTTTTCCCTCTGTGCAACTGCGTCTATATAATCCTGAAAGTATCTTCTCAGTAAACCAATTCGACGACTGCTAGCACTTTTTTCACGTCTGTTAATTAATTTTAAAGTGGTTAATATACCTTTAAAAAATCATCCCGTACATGGGCATAAGTTGCCAAATTGTATTCTAAAATTCGTGTTTATTACACCTAACAGCGATATCAGATGGCGGGACACTCCGAGTATTTTTTACTTAAGCAGGCAAATTTAAAAAAAAGCGAGGAAATCAATTGAATTATCTATAGATAACATAGGTACCTACATTAATAGCCTACAATCAGTATTATGCAGTCCTATTGTTAAACTTTCATTGGTAAATATCAGGTATGAAGATCCGTACCAGTCATTTTAAAAGTTTCTTGTAAATTATCTCTTACATTAGCGACCAAAAATTGTTTTGGTAAAAAAAAACAAGCAGACATTTTAACACGATTGTGTAGCTTGGGGAAGCAATCCGTCTGGATAGGTTGACTTAAAGGACTTTTTCGAAGGCCAAAGCGGGTCCAAACTAGAGGGTCAACTGAGAGCAGAAACGGTACATTTGCCTACAAGCAACCTGCCTTGCATAGGAATTCCTAAGAATTAGTGTCTGTAAAAATCAATGGAGCGCTATTGCTGTGTCACGCATTCTAAGGAAATCCTATGGTGGGACTTGACGTCAATCGGGAGGCCATTTTTTTTTTTTGGATTTTTAAGTGTAGGCGACTGTGTTCGACGTTTTTGGTACCCTTTAGTTCCTGATATAATTTCGTCACAATGCCAAATACCTTAATATATCTAATCATCGTTTTTCTTCTTTCTTTTTTTTTCAATAACAAAATAAATAAATAAATATTTGGCGCAACAGGTCCGTAGGAACTCTAGGCCTAGCTTTCTCACAACAATTCATTTTGTGTAAGTTTTTTCATTTTTGGAACGAATGGAAGGGATCTACAATTTTATGCTCATTCCAAACGGATAATTTTTTTTTTTTCAATATTTAGCAGAAATCCCTCTCATGATATTAATCATCAGAGAAAAATCAACTTACAAGGTTTTTGCACTTTTATTATAAGAGATTTTTTAACTTTAAGCTTTAATTTTAGGTATATTTTAAAGAAAAAAAACTAGTTCTTCGTCGATTTTAATGCTTTTCATTTCGAAGTCATGAAACAAAATACTTATTTTAACATAGTTTGAGGAAAGCGTTTTTTTTTTACTCTGTGGGGTAAAGATATCTTAGTTTTAGCATAATTTTTAGTCTGTAAATGGTACGTTAAATGCATACTTTCACAATAACGTATGCAAGTATGCATTTTTTAAATTCGAAAAATGAATTCGATATTATTTTCCGTTTATACTATAATTATGATGCTCTCAAATTAACCTATGTGGGCATTTAGCTTGTTCTGGTAAATTTCATAATAAAAAAAATTCTATATAGATCACCTTTTATTTATGTGAAATAATGCGTGTTTTTTTGATTTTCAGTGCGCAATTACAACAACTACGCTCTACTTGACACTTCAGTGACTCGCAGTAGTTATTGTAATATCGAGCTGAAAATCCTTCTTTACTTTTCTTTGCTGAGTTCGAGGTTAAAAAACAGGCCTATACTCGGAACAATATCACTTTTTGTGTTTCAAAAACACATAAAGTTTACTTGTTTTTGTTAATTAATAATTTAGAGAGGCTCATAAAAATATCAGTGGACATTTGAAAATACAATGCTGTATGAATAAAATTTGCATTTTTACTTAAACTACTATCAAACGGTTTGTGTATAGGTACGCAAAATTTGGTGAACAAATTTATGTATAATGTGCACAAAGCGTCTGAACCACAAATTATACAAAGTATAAACACAGTATAAAATTAGTGTACGCGATAACCAAATGAAATTTGTGTATATATCTACAAGCCGTCTGATAGTAGCTTAAGTAACATCAACACTTTTAACTCTTATTAAACCACAGAATTCCCAACCATATTTTGACTTTGTACAAATGGTGCTAAGAAAACGAAGTTGAAAACACCCACCATGTATCTAATAGAATTGGTGCTAAGAAAAAGAAGTTGAAAACACCCACCAAGGACCTTATAGAAATTTATATCTACAATATTCGGGAATATTAAAAATTGACTTTTGCCCTAGTGAAAACTTGGGCTTAACTTGCATGGTATTAACCTATTTTTCGAACAACTCCCAAAGGTAGCTGCGTGAATTCATCTATCAATAACTTTCATGTGAAGAAAATTTAAAAAAAAACCTGAAATGTGAATGGATGAAGTTTTTTGACGTCTTAGATGGATAGAGAACAAGTGAAGCTATCTAAAAAACCATACTTAACATTTATTCTTTTTCCGTTAATTGTTATAAATTCATTTACAAATTGTTTGTTACTGAAAAAGTGTCACCCGGCGGCCATCAATAACACGTCTTCACAAACAGGAAAAAAAAAAAAATGCGCTCGAGAGAGGGCTGTCATTCAAAATTTGCGGGGAAAATCGGGTAGGTGCACGGAAGTTGACCCTCTAGTTTGGATTCTCTTTGTCGAAGGCCCTTTTATTGTGTTAGTTCAATAACAACTACCTTGGTGAATCAGTCTATAAAGAAATCTTATCGACTTGTCTCTTTAAGATAGGACATTTGTATTGGGCACAATCTCCCTTGCCGACAAACGTCCGAGAGATGAGTAACAAACACAAAAAAGAACCAAAATAAACGAATCGTTGTTGTCAGAATCTACGCTTTTTATGCTCTGCATACCACCAACAAACAATGTCTGATATTTTAACGAAAAGCACACCCGTCCATCATGTCGTATCATTAACAAATTTAAATTAGCTACCAGGAGAACGAATTCCATTCTTAGTAAATATGCCTATTTATGTAATTAGAAATATTTGAAATCAATGTGTGATGAATGTGTCATGAGAGGAAAAAATGGTAAACGAGAAAAGGATAAAAGTGTCTGGCCCGATGTTGGTCTCTACATTCATAACATAACCAGAACCAGATCCGCAGCAAAATGCCTCATATTTTCTTATATAAAAAAAATGTACGTTGATCATCACAGACAAACCATAAAATTAAACTGTCACTTCAAATCGCCGGTCGGTCGAGTTAAACCGAACACAGAATTTGTGTTGCTTGTGTGTGTTACTGTTTTACCGACCGTCTATACAGTGGATGGCCATCGTCTAATCCGCTTAATCAGTTTTGGAACTTATAACTTCTATTAACCTTATGGGAAATGAGATTTGCCAACCACTGCGGTTTCTTCGTTACCAAAGGTATCCATCATTCTTGCTTGTTTTGTTTTCTGCTGTGCATTTGCACATTCTTAGAGGTTGAACATAATCGCAAAATATGATCGGCAGCAAACGCAAAAGGGACAACAAACGATCACTTTATATTAGTTTTAATCGAACGCATGACATTTTCACGCATTTACGCCTCATCCATCGACCTAACGTGGCGGTGATGGATAACATTGGAAAGTTTTTGCTTCATTTTTGTCTTTGTCATGTACTCGAGCTATATTCTGTCATAGCTTTTCGCTGTATACGAGTATATGTGAAATTTCCTGTTTATTTTATTCGGGCGACTATGTTGAAACTTTAAAAGATTTTCAATTAATTATCAAAACACAAGCAGACAATATTGCCAGTGAGGCTTCGGCTTTGGCTTCTGGTGATTTGTTATTTTTGATTTTAAGTGCATGCTGAAGTAATGTTTCCGTCCTACTTAGTCTAATACAAATATACACAAAGCAAACTCTGCTACTCGTAGTCGTGTTTCGTGTATTGCAAAACTCCAAAAATAGATGACACAAATAACAAGAAATTGAACACGAGTCGAGTAGGTATATTTAGGTTATAGGTATGCTATCTGAGAGAGTGATGTGGGAATTTTGTTTCTCATCGCGATCAAATTACGAATTCGAATATATTTTTTTTTCGTGAGTATTTCACTCCTTTAACAAGATTATGGAGAAGCATAGAAAGAGATGATAATATTTTGTCTTTTCTCATGGCCATTGTCTAATACGATAATCGATCTGGTATATCATTCCAATATAAATTGGAATCTAGGGGCCATATTTTATCACATTTGAATGTGACAAATTAAACGTTTTCATTTGCTTATACCCAATACAAATAAATGGTAGTAGATACATATAATATCATAATATAGTTCCGGCTGCGCAGGGGTGGCGCTAGAGCCATGGTTCTTAAGTTAATAAGAACTGTATATAAGGCACTCTACAGATTGTTGGAATATGACACAAAAAAATAGATCTTAAAAAAAAATACTTAGAACATCCAAAAATGTGTATAACTGGAACAAATTGACAGATTTTGTAAAGAAAGCCTCGAGTTTTACAAAATTGGACCTGGTATGTTTGAAAGAAAACATATTCAAATAGCGAGATTAAACTATTTAGGTATACAGAGTTTCAAAAAATAATAGTTACTTCATACAATGACACCATATTGTGTCACCGTACTATAACAGCCTGTTTTCTATAAATTGCTGACAGATCTGCCGATGCTCAAATATAACACATTATAAGTTCACTTAGGTACTTGTGAGGATTTAACCTGCTAAGGGGTTGATTTTGAATTGTTCGAATTTCTTCCAACATATAGCACCTATTTCATATATCTGCTTTGAACTGAAGCATCACCTGGTGTCTCAAAATTGTTTGAGTACATAAGTGAAGAATGCAATACAGCAGGGATACTTGGTGGTATGATAACACTCACTGTTTTACAGACTTGTAACACTTTCATAATCCTTGGCTAGTATATCTTTTATTAATCAATATTTAAGAATTTTCTTGTTTATCCTTAAAAAAAAAAGTAAGTATAGTAAAAGATCATTACAAAGCTATTCGTTTGAATCGATTTGTTTCAAAGAGTGAAAGCAGGTCATTGTTCTGAATGGACCAAAATCCTATGTTTGTAAATTCTATTTTTATAAAAATTACGGTTTTCAAAACTCTTCACTAATTTTGTTCCTCAGTTTTGAAGGAAAATAAAATTGCAGTACTGACTAAAAAAGGAATACACAATAAGTGTGTGTATGTACAATTGTACATTGTGTTAGAAAGATGCTTCATTTTACAGACACAAATTAATACATGTTAATGAAGGATCTTATTTTTGTAAAGCACAAGTTGAAAGGGTTAAGACAGACAAATTTATCCAAATAGCAAATATTATAATACAACCTATATAATTTTGTATTAATTGATAATATGTTGAAGTTTTTCTGATAACAGTTATATTTATGTTTTTGCTATTTTGGGCATAAATTGATTTGTTATTTTAATAAAATACATTTTTGGAAACTGTTTTATATAATTTAGTTACAGAAATTAAGACGATTGAAATACAGAATATAAAGAATCTTGGAGAAACCCATTTTTTTCGAACCGCACTTTTGAGATTTACAAAATTTTCTCTATGCAGAATTTTGTAATACAGTTCCATCGCCCACTTCTGCAAAAGTATTTAAAAAAAAATGGACATAGTTCTTACATTAAATCTCATTGACAACGAGAATTGACCTGTTTTTCCGAAAACCTCAAATATACGTTTTTTGGTAATAGTTGCATGTCATTTCGAGCGTATAATGAATACTAGTTTCGCTTGAGGTCGAAAATCGACCCTACCTTTTATAAGGATGTTATACTAAGAAAAAGTAAAACAATTTTTGATAGTTATGGGTTCTTTTATTACAAGCGAAAAAGCGAGCAAAAATGTGTGTCGACAAAAATGTTTGTTTCATAGTAACATCATTGACACCATCTGTCAACACCTCGCAGATTATGCTCCTGAATTAAAATAAGGTACACAATTGCTTACTTTTAGGGGTAGGTAAATTACATGCCTTCGAAAATAGGTTCTAATCGAAGATGATATATTTTTAAATACGTTACTATGGCAATATGGCGGCGACAAGTAAACATTTCTTGCAATATATTGCTCAGCTCATAGCATTCTATCGATACTATGATATGAGCTGTCATTTCTGTGCAGTTTGACACATGTTTTTTTTTTCCACGATGGCTGAGTGGCGAATGGACGATGTATTAAGGCATCTAATGCGAGGATGCAACGACATACTCTGTTCAGCCACATTTGAATGAAATGGTATGCCATGAAAACAACATCAGCCAAATGGCCACCATGAGAACGCATACAGGACCATATCCTTTTCATGAAATTTTCCATAACCAAATCGCATAGTGGCTGCCCTATGTCCTCGATAGCCTCACGAATTTTATCTTTGAGGTCTTGAATCGACGCTGGGCTGTTAGCGTAGACCTTATCTTTCACGTGGCCCCAAAGGAAGAAGTCGCCAAGTGTTAAATCACAAGATCTCGGTGGCCAATTGTGATCACCTCTTCGAGTGATAACACGGTCCGGAAACCTTTCCCGTAGCGCCGTCTTGTTGAAAGTAAACGTTGTCCAGATCAATACCATCCAACTCCGACCATAAAATACTAACGTTTGTGGAATGCCCAATTCCAAAGAACGACGAGCAATGGACAAACCTGAGTTTTCTTCAACACTTTGGGCTACAGCAGCAATATTCTCAGTTGTTCTTGAGCGACGTGCACGGGTTTTATTCTTCACATCACTAACTTGTCGCAATAGCTCGAATTTTTCCACCAATTTCTGTATTGCGGTCCGACAAGGTGCTTCACGACGACCAAACAATTAGTAGTGGCGTAGTTTCTACTTGTCAAATGTCAAAGAATAAAAGCTTCAAAAGTGACAGCTACCGAAATAGCGGGTCATTCACAATAACTCCTCTCATTGGAAAACCGTTTATCTTTTAAAATATTAACTTTTACAAAAAAGGTATGCATCCATTTTTTTGTAAATAAAGAAATAAATAGCTTTTTGTGTGAATGAAAATATTTGGTTCACCAAATTACTAATTACACTAAAACCAATTGATGTTTCACTACCATTGCTTTTGTCGTTTAACTAGAGGTTATACCGGATATTGTGTGCAAATTTCACGTCAATTAGTTTCTGAGATAGACCTAGTACAAAATTGGTCTAGTGGATTCGGACAGATGGACAAAAGCGAAACTAAGAAGGTTCCGCTTTTTCCCTTTGGGTACGGAACCTTAAAAAGGGTTTGGAAACTTTGGATCTTCACGTATTAATATAATAATTTTTTTTCCGATTTCCCCCTTGGTTTATCACCATCCAGTGGGTATAAATTCTTTATACTATTTACGTATTTTAGCTTATTTTTTCCTTCTTATAATTTACACGCTGCGAGGAGGTTATGAGATTATGTAAGAGTAGTTAAGTATGATGTGTTACCTAACAGCGAGAGTATTTATAATAACAAAACAAAACACAGGTATACTATGCCGATGAATGTACATTTGTAATAATTAATATATATATATTTATTATATACTAGCTGTACCCGCGTCTTCGTACGCGTGGAATTTAACAAAAAAGTTAATTAGTTTATTTAGTTTATTTATGGATGTTTTTAATTTTTTAAATACAAAATGCATACCTATATATCTATTTGACATTCTTTCATAGATACTGATAGATACTTCTTTGGTAATCGAATCAAACTTCTCATGCGCAATCTCAACCACAAATGCATTTTTCCTTTTTGTTGATTCTTCAAATTATGTCATCACATTTCATTTATTAGCGAATATCGACGAATTTAAGAGCAAAATAAAGTAGGTAAACAAAAATAGTAAATATTTTTTGACTGAGCAAATCAATTTACTCACAAATAAGACGAAAATGTTTCGTCCGAAAAAAATCCCTACGTTATACAAATCTGCCCTTTTTTCCCTTTAGATCGATTTTTCCCTACATGTATTATCACTGATTTGACATTTCTTTTATGTGCTTATTTTTTTCTAAGCAAACAACAGCAACAGCATAGGTACTGCCTCCGTATGTCTCTCTCTGCCACAGGGGTAAAATAAGTTTAAAAGAGATATTGCGCGGTTAGTATGTTTGATTTGAGAATGAAGTGCATATCAATCCACCGAGGTGAAAATCGTAGAAAAATTTCAAATTTTGCCTATTTATTTAAAAACCTTTTAAGTTATCGAGATAATGGATATCCTAAATTGTACTTGCAGATGTCCTTTATAAGCTGGTACTTAGTATATTTAAATGCTCCCAGTATTTTCGAACGCAAAGCGTTGCAAAGAAAAAATCGAAGCGAAACGAAAAAAAAAATTACTCTTGTCCAATTTTTTCCGGAATTTATAGAGATATAGAGTTAAGAAAAAGTGGAGATTGTAGGCCTAAGTATCCTCTATAAGCCTGTGAAAAATTCACCAGAATATATTCAGCAATTTCTAAGATTTTTGCATTTAAAGACATGCAGTCAATTTCAATTTTAGTCGAACAGAACTACACCAATTTTATTTATATGTAGAGATTGGTAAATTCTTCCACATTTCTGTTGACCATTTTGTTAAACGTTACAATTTTATGAAACGTCTAAGACGTAATATTTGAAATGTTTGTATAGACATAAGACGTTTATTTTTGTAATCAAGTTTTTCGTGCATGTTCGTACATGTACGGTGAAAGTTATCTTCTTTGAGGGATAAGGAAACTCACCTTACGAGAAGAGTTTAGAAAACCGGAATTGAAAAAGGTCTTTAACCTTTCAAAGGCGTTGACTTGTAAGTCCCAGGCACTGGTGCCAACTGAGGGATAGTAAATTATGCCTTTAAGGAATAATTCCCATGTTTGAGGCATTGAGGAATAATTTTTAGATAAAATGCATAGTTCATTCTCTGCTTGACTTACTCACCAAACCCAAAGCTTGGATTATGGAGATCAAAAAATGTAGAATTAACTATCGATTGAGGAACAGTCAGCTAAACAATTTTAATCACATTATAAGTTAGTTGCAGTTCCTTTGTAAAATATGCAATTTTTATCTTTTTTTACCAAAAAGACATAATTTTGTTCGGGTGTTTCTTGCGTATTCTATGTCCGTTCCTACGTGACGCCTTGTAGCCTAAACGGATTGACCACTTTTAAAGAGTATCAAGTATTCCTAACTATTTTTTTTTTTTTTTTTTTTCATATATTACCTTTTTTTATTTACTTACTTATTTTTTCTTTCCTGGAAGGCAGCTTACAGTTACTCTATTCCCTGTGTCTAACACTTCTTAGTAAGGTACCACAAACAAAAAACAATGAAAAGCGTAGTCAAAATAGTGCAAAGAATACATCTTTGAGGACTATCTGCTTCTGTATTAAAAGAATTTGACAAATGTATCACTTTCATGTCACTCTGAATAGCAGATGAACCTAAAAATTTGCAGCACACCAGTGCAATTCGATTGATATTTAAATTCCCCTTTTTAAGCTGTCGATACTGAAGTAATTGGTAAAACGAAGCGGGCCAATTATTTGTAAAATATTCGGTGTTGATGCGCTGACAGATCTTAGAGCTATATGAGATGGCAGCGATATCGGCTTATAGTCCAAAAAGAGCGACACAGAATGTGTTTGACTCTACTATAGAATGTCAACGCATTTGAGGATCACTTCGGTTAGGCAGTTGGTTATGTACTGCAAGGTTTCTTACTTGAGGCTTGGGGCACCTTTTAGTTAGAATAAGTCGTATGTCAGCTTTAAATCATCAAATAGGCTTACAATTTCTTCTCGTTCTTAACAAATCTGCGCGATATTCTTTTGGATGAAAGTATAACATCCGGTCAGGATCTTGGAAACGTATTTTTAATTGTTGGTTCAGTATTCGAAAAAATATTTGTATGCCTAAGTATATTCCTTCTTCTTGTAACCCGTGTTAAGCCGACCAAATATTTTAGAGTTGAGACGAGTTCGAATAAATTTTTATTTTTCAGGTTCCTGTTGTCATTTGAAATTAAATCAATTTGAAATGACCTAACATCCTGTTCCTGTGTATCATAATGCTATTCCCTACTAGAAGAACATTCCTCGTCTCATGACTAAGCACCGCGAATCTTGATAAACATAACGATCACTTGTAAGCCCTGACACTTTAATTTGGTTCATTTCACGCTTCAATGGGCTTGATTGCTTGAATCTAATCTTACACGACAAATACCCTACACAAAAATAATCTAGTAAACCACGAATAGGAAACACCTCTCATCACCTTCTTTTTTGTTTGATTTTGTTTTTTTTTTTGTTTTTTTTTTTTTGCAAAAATGAGAGAGACAAAATGAGTGTCTGTATTGTAGGTAATCCCCAATGTCAATCCGCAATCCATTGGAGTGTTTAATCTGAGGGACAATGCGTATCCTTGAGTGTGTCTTCGTAGGTTAGGTAGCGAGATGAGAAATGAATATAACCTAAGCTGGCTACAACGGTAGGCCGAAAAGAATTAGTATTGTTCGTTGAGTATAAACAGAGTATGGATGACTGATGTCTTGTTAAAATCAGCATAAGAAGGAATCTTCTTCGGATTATTTTTTTTTTTTTTTGTGTCTCAAAAATGCATCATTCTCCTAGAGAGTAGGTATCTACCATTTGTTGGTGATATCTTGTTTGCAATATACATTTGTGCTCCTTAAGATTGATCGACACGTTCACATAGTCGCAAGATAAGGGAGCGGCGTTGCCAAAGTGAGCCATTGTTGGTGTTGTTTGTTTATTTGTCAGTGGATTCTGGTGTTGAGATCAGATGCTCTCGAGTTATCGGATCAAAGAGACAGATGACTGTGTATCCGATTGTGTTCTTATCTAAGCATTGATGATGTGCAATTTTGCTCTATTTGAAACAAAACAATTCAGATGTATTGATAAGAAGAAGTGTAATGATGGGATTCCAATTATATGAGTTGACTTTTATTTGCGGAAGAACACATAGTTTTCAAGATCTGCAATCTTTCTGTTCGAATTCGAAATCGCAGGATATCGATTTGACTGAGATCCCTTATCTGTAATGTGTGCCCACCGGAATAAATAGTTCAGGAGAGTGCTGATTTTGAAAATGATGACACGTATATGTACCGTTCCGTTCTTTGTTTTATTCAAAGTACCTTTACCGCTTGTAGGAAGTGTGAACCTACCCTATGATGTTCTGTCATAAATTCCTTTCAAACTTTTATTGTACTTCGGTTCTACTAAACGATCCGTTTCGCATCCAATCAGAATCACCGCCATTCTACCAGCATTTCCAATTTGTGCATACATCCAAGCGGGGTGTAGTTAATATTTGGCATACTTACAGCACCATGTCTACAACCAAAGTGATTACTTCAGGTACCTACACCGTCCTTGTAGATGTGCTGCAATCATTTGTTAACTATAAGCTATTTCATAGTTGGCTGGTTGGCTGTGTCTCTGAGCAGGTTCTGCACTCATTATTCAAAATACCAGACACACCATCTTCTGTATGCTCCTTCCCTATCCTTTTTATACGTCTGCAACGTAGCATACGAATCGTACAGATGCACCTGTTTCCCTACATCATGGGAGCAGTTCTTTACTTTTGTTTGCTGTCGCCCACTCGTGTAGATTCTGATCTCGGGTTTGGTGTTTTACATAAATGCTACATACAAAACACAAAAATCCTATTCTATGCCAGAATTCAATAAATGAAGTGTTTAATTTGTGTGTCCTTTCAATGATCTGATATCGCTGCTGAAAAGGGAATAAACTCTTCATCAAACACTCAGTACCGCAAACATTCGCACGCATTGCATTGTATTTATATTTTTGTTGTTATTGCCTAACGAGACGACGACGACGTCGCCGACGACTGCTACTATGCTTGGATGAAGGGGGAAGGACTGCTGCAGATACCAGAGAAATTTAATATTTATGAGGTAGGATTGAAGCATCATCACCAAAATCCTCAGCGCCAGCCACAACCATTATTCAGCGCATCTAAACAGCACAATAGCGATGAGAGGTAGGGGAGAAGAGTCCTTTGGTTTGATTTCGCCCTTCGGTACTGCGTTTTGTGTTTTTTTTTGATTTATTCATAACTGTTGTGTGGCATTGAACTGGAATTTCCACAACAAAAAAAAATTGTGCGTTTATCCGAGAAAAGGCGAGGCGAAGCGAGCCCCTCGTCCTTCTCAATATTGAAACCCTAAGTAATATCGAAAACTGCCCGCCCAAAAATTGTCCAAGGAAAATGTAATATATCAGGCAATATGCTTGTATTGCAACAGTAGTGATGAGCTAACGTGAGTATACAATTGATCTGATCCTTCATGCGTCCTATATGAATGGCATTTTGGTAAATGATGGCAGAAGAATAAAGAACTGAGATCACATATAAAGTAGGTATCGTATCTATAAGGTATACGTTGTGAAAGGTGAGTAAACTGATATTATGTTCTTTGTTGCTGTGTGCAATACCTGCACTTAAGCTACAGTCTCAGTGAGTTGTTTCCATTTCCTTTTATCAATACGGAAAATCAAGGGAGATGTCAGCACTTCCTTGCCATTTGAGAAGTAGAAGTACCTATATGTTTACAGCATGGGTGCAATCTGCAAAAATAAACACACTTCACACAATGTCTCATATAGATGTGTGATTAATGACCGAAATTTGTTTGAGCTTGCGATTTATCATAAGCTCATATTCGAGGACTGACGGAAAGCATTCGCATTTTCACAGGAAAAGGAACTCTAGGTTTTCGCAACTAAGTAATTTATATAACAAATAGTACATATTTCAAATATATTTCAAACATAATGGTATTCACATTTATTAAAAGTACGAATACGCCTGGTTTCAGTATAGTAATGCATTCGAAAATTTCATCCAACTGTAGTCAAAACCTATTCGGGTAAGATATATGGGAATGGGTATGCAGTATAATTAGACCGGAGAGAGGTGCCAAAAGAAATATATATAAAACCTTCGGGGTGAAACTCGATGACGTTATAACTCGATAACCGCTGGTCCAAATATTTTGGTTTTATTTTCGAAAAACCACCAGGTTGATTCATTTGGCATTGCGCAATATGAGAGGTGCCCTTTTCTTTTCGTTATTCCAATTGAATAGGACGGGCTTGCTACTGCGTGTGGTCAGATACATAGCTATCTGTCGAAAATTTGCATTGTGAAGAGTGAGGTTAACCAATTGCATTTGATTTCCTTCCGGTACAATTGGATTTGGGTAATTCTCCACACATTTGGAAATTGAAAGTCAGCTCAGTTATAATTTTGTTGCGCAACCTCAATGCGCCAAAACTTTGTAACGGAATACATTTGATTGGAAGAATATCATATCAAATATCATTCAAGCTACGATTTTGAGGGAAAAATTCAAAGGTGAATTCCGCTTATTCCAAGCACACTGTATGTTTGTGGCATTAATCTTAAATTCCCATGTTTCGCATATGGTACCTACATTGTATGTAGCTTGCGCACGTCGGCAAACGTGCCGCTTTGTACGTTTACGCGCCAGAGAATAGGACGAAAAATGTACCATAAAGCTATTCAATGAAAAAGCGGAATGTTGGCGGACACGTCAATCATTACGGCTTGATCGACATCGTTATACTTCAGTTTAATATTTCAATAAAGAACTTGGATTGGCCGATTTACATGATGAAGCATTAGCATGTGCTGGTTCATGCTCGGAGTTATTATTTTCATTACATTAACGAATTTGGGCGGAATGAAGTGTCTCGGGTCAGCGAGTATATCCATATATGCCGAAACCTACTTCAATTTGTATTAGTGAACTAACGACAGAAATTCATTGATGCTATCGGGTATTACTTATTATAGTAATTGCAATTTTTTCAAACCTCTTCCTAACTATACAGTAGCTTACAAAAGCAAATTTAAATGTCGCATGCTTGACTAAACTAATATTACCGCCTCGTGCTATCTTTTTGTTAAGAATTTTACTCCATATATTCATTACAATATGTACAGTACATAGCTATGATGTAACAACACTAAAGTAATATCTATATTCCAAAGGCTGTAAAAATGATAAAAGAGTATCTGCAACCAAGACAGCAAAGTCAAAGATCAAAAAATAGCAAATAATACTGAATCTATAGGAGTTTTGTTTTTATGCCCCTTATTTGGAAGTGCGAATCTGTAGACATAAGTTTTGGGCCATCATGACATCGCTCCGGATGTTATAACCGAATTCTTTTTTTGTCATTTGTGGCCATTTGATTTGCGAGTCAATTCGAAAGTTGGCACAGGACTTGTGCTTGGAAAAAGATGAAAACTCCATTGGGTACTTTGTCCCGTAAATCTTTGTTACCATTTACCAAAGAGAATACGATGAATTGATATACCTACTCTCTGGCAGGAAAAGAATGATATAAAGACATTTTTTTTTGAGCCAGATATTTTATACTTTGCGTCGAATGCTTTTTTTAATGCGATAAAGTGAGTAACGGTTCGGTGGATTTATATCGGATGTCATTCCGTATTTTTTTTTTTTTCTGTCTTCGTTTTTTATATACCTAATGCTTGCAGCGGCATTTGGAATGCAATTGCCAATTGGCTTAGCGATGCTTGATAGATGAAGAGAGGGGATATAAATTACCCCGCCTAAAAAAAATGTATTGACAAAGTATATTATAAAAAATGTGCATAATAAACAATTTGCTGTAGAGGAGCGTACATATTTATTCATGTATATATAGTGTCCAACTTGATTATTCTCCTACGCTAGACTGCACACGCTAATCGGTACGCCATAATTTTTGTAAACCGTGGTGAACTTGTTTTGACATTTACCTTAAACATCTGTCACTTCTGTAACAACTCAAAGGTTGGAATGGAAAATACACACAAACAAGGGTGGCTGATTTAGGATATCCCTCATTTAAGCCGACGATATTGACAGGGTTTTGTTCGACAGCTAAGTACAAATGTATAGCGATCCCCTCTTAAAACTGAAAAGTACCTATGCACACATAGAGGTGAAGATATAGAATAGACGTTTACCATTCGTTGATCCTTGTTTAGGATATGATACGGTTACGTATTTTGTGTAGATGTGTTGAAGAGATCTAAGCGTGAAGTGTAGGGTTCTTCTACGAGTATAATATATACGAAAGGGTATTTTCTATGGAAAAGTGTGACGAATGATTATGCAGAGGGGTTAGAATACAAATACTACTCGATCATACAGTTGGTAAAGGGTTCTGTCAGGGAGGGTCGGGTCGGCAAGAAATATGGACACCATATTCATTATTGTGGAAAAATAAAAGTAAATGGTAATAATTATGATTGGAATACGCTGGGTACAAGCAAGTAATAAGCCCTAGCATGCAGCATACGTGAAAAGTCATTGGTAGTATTGTTATTCAAGCATCGTACAATGTACATTCATGTGTCATTCCATAGGATATCAGTTAGGACTTAATGAGTATAAAGAAAAAATAGTGGGAAAGTATATAAAGGTTTATCAATATTTCAAATTAAATGAATAGAATTATGGACTAGGTTTTTTTGCAATATTTTGTTAAAAACGTTCGATAAAATATAACATCTTGATGGTAGTATAAATATGAAGGTAGGCATGCATGATTGTTTGAAACATTTTCGACATCAATACAACTAATGTAGTTTTAAAGTTGATTAGTGGCTTGTACTTGTTAACTAAATGTTATATATTATATCAGCTTTCGTGTTATATATCTATAAAAATTAAAGGCAAGATGTGTTTATGGTTATTAGTGAGACGAAATGGAAACAATGTTTGCCAACATATCAAAAATGTACTTGACAAGAAAAGAAAAAAACAAAACAATGTTAGCTACGCACGATATGTGGAGTTTTCAGTATTCCTATTGCTACTAATTGAATCGACCTGAAATTGGCATATTCCAAATATTCTTTGAGATTGGCCATCAGATGTTTACAGGCGGTGGGGCAGTGTTTAGGTGAATTTAGTACTTTCAAGGCCTGAACTTAAGACTCTTTGCTCTTCACTGACCGAGAGCGAGTGTTACATATTTACAAAGTGTATTCAGAATATGTTCACGAACCGGCGCGGCGGCACCCCATCATCAAACATATGAATGCGCATTTTCGACGTGTTAAAATACTTATATTTTGACAAATTGATCAAAATCGAATGTTAAATGCCTTAGGTTTACGAATTTTATTTCACCCGAGGGGTTGTATTCGAGCGCTGGAATTAATAGAAGGCACCAATATGGACATTGTCTTATAGGTAAGCGTGCAACAAAGGCTTGGCATATTTTCAAACGATTTGTTGTAGAATCTGCATGGACCAATAGAAGAAAGACAACATTCCATACTTTCTATAAACTAAACTTAGAAGCTGCCAAGAACTACAGCTGTGAGTCAGTTTCTTAAACTATCTGAACGATCTAAAAACACTTTAGGCAATTACATCCAACTGTATAGCTCTAACTTCTGGTGTAACAGGATGGAATAAAAATATGGGCAAACCATATTGTCTAAATAGTTATTACCGAAAACGCGTGGACATTTTATAACGATAATGACATTTCGGCAGTGGGAAGGATTTACTCTTGTTTAGCTATGCATCGTTATTATTTTAAACGCAATGTGCTTTTATCGCAGAAGAATCCAACGCTTTTTTTTTCCTTACGCATCGGATATAGAGCAAAACTTTAGATTCCAGACCCCTTCTATTTAAACCAACAATGGGAGGCCGTAAAATGGGCATTCTTTATTAATATTCAATAGGTTGCTTACTGATAAGTTCTTATATATATTATATACATTCATATATTCAATTGGTGCTAATGTAGTTATGTCAATTTCACAGTTTGGTAAACCAACAAAGTGCGTTAAGAAAAATAAATTTCAGTGTTACTAACTATGCAATCAACCATCAGCAGCAGCTTCGTACCCGCACACAAGACCTATTCCAATATACAAATTTTAAATCCCGAAAAAGAATATTCCGTAAAATATCACTTCACATATTTTTGTTTACAATCTTTTATGGTATACTAAATAAATACAAACCATCCAGGCGTAGCCGCAAATTGCCGGCTTTTAAGTGACTGATGTACACTTTGCTTACCACAGTAATGACCTTTTGATAGTAATATAATGAATCTAATAAATTGTGAAAGTTGTTCCTCCACGACATCATCTTTGTTGAAGGGCAATTAGTTTTACCGGAAGCACAACCAAGCTTGATCTCTATAATGAGCCAAAAAGTCATAAAATGTTCCAAAAACAAAGAAGAACAAAAAAATAACAAAATAGAATGCACAAAAAGGGGTAAAGCAACCGGTAGTGCAAAAATGAAATAAAAAAAAAAACGAATTACAACAAGTGAACCTCTATACTAACTTTACGTGTTGTCCTGCGGATGGACTCCCTGAGGTTTGCAATTTTCACTCTCGCTAAAGTGTTGGTAGGTTTTATAGAAAACAGAACGAAAAAAACACGAAACCGAGGGCAGTTTTCAATTCTACTCTTTCTTTTTCATGTTTTACTCTCACAGAGATGTTGACTTTGGATAGCATGCTAAAGGATGCCATCAGCAGTGGAACACCTGCTAAAAAGTATAGTAGCTTCGACCTCAATAGGTGTAGAAATAGTGTACTGCTAAAATTGAAGAACGAAAAAAAAGATGCCTCTTGAAGGCTTTAATTAAGTGCCACCACAGAATTATTTTTTCTCTTGTTTGTTTTATTTTGGATTTGTCTTTGGATTTTTTTTTTTTTTTTGTTTTTAATTTCATTGGTTTTATAAAAATGTTGCTCTACTATACGGAAGTACATCAAAGGCAGATGATTTTTTCTGCATCGTGGGCAATTATATTAATGTCAAAAAAATCATTTTTAAAAACGCAAATAGAAAGAGTTTGTATACAGAGCAACAAAATAATAGATTCAGACGAATATATCTATGTATAGATACATGAATTGGTCATTTTTCAGTGCTTGGCTATTTTTGAAATCTATAAACAGCTAATAAGTCCATCGGAGTGAAATATTCGTGGGCATTCAACGAACAGGTACTTAAGGAAACGTAATTTATGAGCTTATACTTTTTTTTTGGTATCAATTGAAGTGTTATAGGATGTACAAGCGATGCATTAGGTGAGAACTATAGTATAATAAATTGTTATTATGAAACCGAAATAAGTAGGAGACCATCACTGATGACGTAGTGACGTAAATAGGAATAGTAACTGTCGGAATGAACTTGAAAGTGAATCAGCTGATATTATTTATTGCTTAAGCTATAAGAACGAAACTAAGCATTTATGGTAAGCAGATAAAATAAACATAACACATAACAAAAGTGTGTGAAGAAGGTACCACTTACATTCTTTTAATTCAAGGTTTCATTTTAATGGTAGCGCCATTTAAAATGTTTGTACTAGATAACGGTGTTTCTTATGCGTTGTTTGGTATCACGCAGTATTGTTGAGGGAAGTAAGTGTGGAGCCTAGAAGGTTGAGCAACGTTCCAGCACTCAGAGCTACCCAAAAAACCCATTCCAAATAATAATGGTTCCACGCAAGAAAATCACCAACTTTCGCTCAAAAACTACCAAGTAATACTCCAAACATAGCTTTTACATTATTATAGTGGATCAAAAATGACATGTTTAAGGAAAATCAAATTCCCCTACAAATTTTACCGGTTGTGAACAGGTTGATATTAATCAAGAAACTTCGGTAATAACAACTTTATCAGTGGTTTTTATTTAACGTTTGTATCCCGGTAGTTTTAAACGACTATTACTTTAAAACAACTTTTTTTTTTAACCGTGCAAAAATCGCACTCGGTTAAAGCCAATTGTTAAGCGTGTCAGCTCAAGTTCAAGCGAAACTTATAGACGCAGTGGTCCTACGCATGAAAATATTATTATTCTAAGGGCCACTTGCACCAAACTCATTTGACATTGTATTTATTTATTAACTAATTTATTCACTATTTAGTCCTATTTCGTAGATAATGTAAAAATTGTGTTGCAGGACGACACTTATTCATCCACCCATGGATAAACTATTAAATTTATCCCTTTTCGAAAGGCTGGATAGTCGTGCCCAAACATCAAATAGTAAAAATGTGTTAAATACAAGGAAGTGCCAACAATTTAAATCAACAAATAAAGAAATATCCGCAACGGGCTTAAATTTAATTTCGGACGATGACAATGAAGAAATTGAAGATTTCAGTTATACTGATTTTTATAATAGAGCATTATTGCAAAGAAAAATCATTTTGAAAGTTTTCTTTTTTTCTTTTATGGTTGTTCCATCCTTTTTTCTTATTTTTGATTTGATTCTGACATCGTGAAATTAGGAGCGATTTGTTTACGTCCGTAGAATTCGAAATTATTATGCAGTTCAAAAATTGTTTGCGTTGGTAGTATTGCCAAAATTAATAAAGGGGTTTTCAACAGGGACGCTACAAAAGTAGAGCGACAGGGACAGCAAACGACGCCGAATTTCTTGCCGCTCTTTTGACATTTCTCTTCAGTAAGGTTTGCCATTATTTCATGATGGAAAGATATACGAGCCAACAACGAGTGGAAATTATTAAAATTTACTACCAAAATTCGGAGTCAGTGGCATCAACGTTAAGAGCGCTACGTCCAATTTATGGTCGTCATAATCGTCCTAGCAGATCAACAATTGAGCGTCTAGTGAAAAAATTTGAATCCACAGGCACAGTACAAAATGTTCCCGTGCCAGTGAGACAAAGAAGTGCCCGTAGTGTCGAGAATATTGCTGCCGCTGAGTCTTCAGTTAAAGAAAGCCCAAATGTGTCTCTCACACGTCGTTCTCAAGCGTTGGGCATCTCTGTGACGTCGTTGTGGCGAATTTTGCGAAAAGATCTTGGCCTACATCCTTACAAGATTAAATTGACGCAAGAACTGAAGCTGCTTGACCACCAGAAGCGTCGTATGTTCGTGAATTGGGCTGAGCAACAACTTGAAAATGATTTTATGAAATTACGGTTTGGTGTGGTTTACGGGCCGGCGGCGTCATTGGGCCGTACTTCTTCCGTGATGATCAAGACCGGCACGTTACTGTGAATGGGAATCGCTATCGTTCAATGATAACCCAATATTTTTGGCCCCAATTGGATGATATGGACTTGGAGGGCATGTGGTTCCAAAAGGACGGCGCCACAAGCCACACAGCGAATGTCACAATAATCAATTGTAACTTATCCAGACGAAATTTTGAACTAGTTCAACGCAAAATGTTTATCTTGAGTTGGCTATTCAGAAGTTTATTTAGTTATACAGTACATAACTATAACTTGGTGCAAGTGACCCTTATTGTATCAGTTCTCCATCGTTTGCCGCTATCGATCACCATCGATTTTATTCAATAGTTTATACAAGGCTTTCATCGAGCATGTAACCCAAAAAGTTATCATTTATGAGCCACTTTTGTTGCCTACATTTTTGTATACCATCTCTGCGCAAAAGGTAGGATTTATTATGGAAAGAAATGGTTTTCAATCTTTCGATCAACATCGCGGTCCTATAGTAAAGATTATAGATCTATCTTGATGTTCAAAATAATAACGATACCTTAAAAAACGGCGCAAATTTAAAACCATGCTCTACATATATGTAGTATAGAAACAATAGGCTGTTCCAGCTCATAAATTGAAATTAAATATATAAATACATATATTATATATACTTAAAAGAAAATGTCTTATCATGCTTAAAGTCTGTACAGCGATGTAACTGTTAATTAAGTTAAGTAGAAGTTCTTTCATTAGAAATTCAGAACTAAATAAACACAAGCAGTGACATTCGTAATGCATGAAAAAGTCGTATGCGTACTTACATAAATTTGAAAGGATGACCGATTGAACCGAATTTGAAATAGGTCTCTTGGCTTTGCTATTTTCTTCTTAATTACATTTAAAAGATTGCAACAGTTTAAAGTAGTCTCGATACCTTGCTATATGCTCTGGCAAGGGAACAGTGAATCATCACAATCAAACCATACAAGTTGCATTAGGATATATTTAATTCACGTATATTTTTGGACTACCATACACGGTGTCGCAAATATTATTTTAACTTTCCTCTAAGACAAAAAAATAGTTGGGCTTAAAGTACATTTACAACATCACCCACATTTTTGGCCGAGAGTGAGATCACAAATCCAACGCCCAAAGTGTAATGGATATTCTACATGTAATTATATTTAGATACGTAAAACGGAAATGAACACAGGTTCCGGCGACCAACATTTTGCAATCACTTGAAAACATTTCTATTTCTGATTTGAAACATGTGAAATGAGAGCGGTTATTAGTGTCAGTAAATTTAACCAACAATTCATTAATAAACATTTTTAAATAATTGTCCGTTCATCACTTCCGGAAGCCATTTTGTTTTATAGGAAAGCGAAATTTCGTAAGCCATCTCTATAAAAATATTATCATGCTGAACTTTACCATAATTCCTAACACTTATACAAAATATATGTTGTGTTGCGTATTGTGTATCCCCTTAATATTCCGTGATAGGAATGTGTGATGTTGTAAGTGCAGTATAATACTAAACCATAATTTGATTGAATGAGGTTTTATTTTAAGCTTGAATGAAAAAGGTTTAAAAGTTTATGTCGGCTGGGCTGGGCTTAAAAACAGTGGTTACACTTTGGCAATTTATTTTCTTTTATAAGGGAGTTAAACCTGGGACTCATCACTCAGTAGTCCAGCGCATTAGTCATTTCTGTCTCATACACATTTCATACATCAGCGGCTAAAAAGACAAGGTCATAGAATCGACTCTCACCAGTATAAAGATAGAACACGATAAGGCTAAGCTATAAACATTTAAGTTCCAGGCAATAATTTAACAAGCAAACCAGCAACATATGTACATAAGATGGAAACCGAATACGGTATAGATACATTAAAACACATAATTGCAGGAAAGATCACTACTTGTTAGCAAAGGTGTAGGTACTAATAAAGCAACAAAAGAAACTCTGAAATATATAAGAAATGGTACATATAGTAAAAGGGCTTGTATTTGAGCCATACGTAGCTAATGGCGCTTTAACAAGAATCTTGAAAATATTTGTAAAAAAACCTGTCCATGTTAATGCCACATACACAAAAACTCTACAGTATTTATATATTTCTATATCGACTTAACAACAATGCAGTGTTTAAAAGTAAAAGGATTTGGAATCGAATTTTAAAATTCAGCTATGAATGGAGTTGACTAGGTTTCGTCTCTCTATTTAAATATTTCAATATTTCTTCTCCTATTATTTCCCACGTTGACAGTAATCGATGCAAAGTGCCCTCCTTAAAATGTTCACCGGCAAAGGCTAGTAAGTAGAATAGCATTTAGAACTATAGAACTTTATTTAACTACAACTTTTAAATCGCGAAAGCCTCACCCGATGATGATATTTAAATGTGAAAACGATTTGCATACTAAAGGGTGATTTTTTAAGAGGTTTAGAACTTTTTTTAAAAAAAAAACACAAAAAATTCGAAAAAATGAATGAAATATTTATTTGAATCGATAGTTTGAACCTTGCAATTTAATGTTTAAAGATAATTTCGTGCAAATGTTGACCGCGGCTGCGTCTCAGGTAGCCCATCCGCTGAGTCCAATTTTGGCATACTCTTTCACACATATCGGCCGGTATCTCACGAATGAATGCATGGATGTTGGCTTCCAGTGCGTCAATCGAAGCGGGCTTGTCCCTATACACATTAGCCTTGGCATACCCCCACAAAAAATAATCTAATGGTGTCAAATCGCACGATCTAGGCGGCCAATTGACTGGCCCGAAACGTGAAATTAACTGTTCACCAAACTCGCCTCGCAATTGCGCCATTGTTTCGCGTGCTGTGTGGCATGTGGCACCGTCTTGTTGAAACCACATATCATGCAAGTCAAGAACTTCCATTTCGGGCAAAAAAAAGTTTGTTATCATCGCTCGGTAGCGTTCACCATTGACAGTAACGCTGCGATTCGCATCATCTTTGAAGAAATATGGCCCAATAATGCCGCCGGCCCATAAACCGCACCAAACAGTGGCTTTTTCGGGATGCATTGGTAGCTGTTGCAATGCTTCTGGCTGATCTTCACTCCAAATGCGGCAATTTTGCTTATTTACGTACCCATTCAACCAAAAATGAGCCTCATCGCTGAACACAATTTTTCGATAAAAAAGCGGATCCTCGGCCAGCTTTCCAAGAGCCCATTCACCAAAAATTCGGCGTTGTGGTAGGTCGGCTGGCTTTAGTTCTTGCACCAGCTGTATCTTAAAAGGCTTTACGCCCAAATCCTTCCGCAAAATTGTCCACGTAGTGCTGTAACAAAGGCCTAACTGCTGGGAACGGCGCCGAATCGACATTTCGCGGTCTTCTGTCACACTAGCTGATACGGCCGCAATATTTTCTTCACTACGCACAGGACGTAAACGTGTTGGTGGTTTAATGTCCAACAAAGTAAATTTGGTGCGAAATTTGGTCACAATCTTCCGAATAGACTGCTCAGAAGGTCGAGAATGCCGATCATAAAATGGAAGCAGCGCGCGATGAACATTTCGAACCGAGCACGAATTTTGATAGTAAAATTCAATAATTTGCAAGCGTTGTTCATTTGTAAGACGATCCATGGTTAAATTGCAAACCAAACCGAAGCTGTTTGACAGTGACACAAGGTACTAAACACACGTCAGCTGTCAAAACCAGTGTTGCCAAAACCAAACCAGCTAAAAAATCACCCTTACAAGAAAGTAAATTTTTTTAAATTTATGTGTAAAAGAAACAATTTTCTTATTGGTTATATGGAGTCATATAATATGTCAAGTAGGATGTAATTGTTGTAATTGCGTGCTGAAGATTCGACTTTGGTTTGTTTTGCTGGGATAGTTATTAAAAAAGCCCCCCTACTATTTATAAAACCACTACGGTTCGATGAAAAAATAAGCATTTGTCAGAAACCAAAATAAAATATATTCGTCAAAAATATAAAAGACATGCAAATACAACCACAAAAGGGTTTATGCATTTCAAAATATAAATAACAATCTGAGCTGAATTATAAATAAGGACTCCGATTGAAAAAGTGGTAGGTAATGCAATAACCAACCATTCAGCCACCGAGCTTAAAACGTTCAAATAAACAATTTATATGCAGTCGATCATTGTTTAGTACACACCCTAACTAAAGTTGATACATGTCATATAATATTGATAAAGATATTGGTAGGCTCGTGCCCTTCGGTAAAGACTTGGCTAGACTCTTTACAGAAACATACTTAAAGGGCTCTGATTGATTTATTTCTTCTTTTACGATGTTAAGCAAAAATGGGAAGATAAACTAGTTTTAGAACATATTTGGGCATTCAAATAAGTCGATCAGCACTAGTATTGCTAAATACCAATTATAATAACAGTTAGGTGGAAACACTGTCTAAGATTGGAATAATTCCAACTTTTAAATGAAGAGAAAAGTCACAAAAAATAAATCGGTTTCTGCTAAGATCAAACTAAATCAAAACGTTTACTAGCAGAACAATATGCAACGAAAACGCCGCCATATATAGGTAGCAGCTACGCAGCGAATTTGTTAGTTCAAAACTATAAACTAAAAGTGATTATTGTGGCATCTGCAATAACGATATCACAACATTGACGTTTTCTGTAAATCGCGACTGACTTCATGTTGAAGATTTGCAGTATGACTTTTTAAGTATTCAAGAATTATTAAGTTATTAATCCCACACCTGGTACAACATACTGGGATTCGTACAGTGTTTAATTATCAGGTTATTAAATTAAAGAAAAATTAATAACGAATTGAAATAAAGTTCGACAAGCCCTAGCAAAGCAGCAGTGCCACGGAAAACTCGGTTATCAAAAATTCCAGCCCACAGTTCGAAAACAAAATTAATAGAGATTGTTGTTTTTATTTTAGGTAAATTGAAAACTAAGCGCTTAAGCAATCACCATCGCTATCTCCTTGAAAAATAAATATCAAGTTTAAGGTAAAAACTTTGTTGGTTTCAGACAAGGTAAATAGTTACAATAGTCAACATTTTTTGCTCGACAGCAACAGGCAAAAGAAAAGACAATAGGTAGCTTCAAAACTTGGCGGTAATTCCTAAGTTTGAAACATACAACATCGCGAGATGTATTTTGCGCAGATGAATCTAAAACGTTTTACATTAAAGCATTTTTTTTTGTATCAGTCACTTCAGTCATATTTGCCAGCGGTGTTTCGAATAATTGGAACGGACAATTTTGAATTTTTTAAGCTTGTGAATAAAGGAGATAACTTATTACTCTCTTAAATAACTCTTAATATTTTGTTAGACTTGTTTACTCGAAAGTTTGTGGTTTTGGAAGCGTACAGCAGGAAGTGGAACTACGTCCAGGAATATCAAGTTGATGTTTATTGTTATACAGGTCCCAACATCTCAGTGGTATAGTAAGTTCAAGACTTCTAAACACGCGCCACAAAAAACAAGTGATAATGCACGTAAATGAAACATCAACAAAGGGGATATATAAGAAATCTTGAAAATGAAAACATTTCGGCTTTTAGCTTCCAAAATCCAGTATAAAACGAAAAGTCGGTGCCTTTCCATCCCCAAAGCAAACATCACTGAGGTATCTCCTTCTCAACTTTAATAACGTACCTATACCCATACTACACATCATGTTTCAATTTACCACAAATAGTTTTCGAAACTCATATCAGAATGAAGAAGCAAAATATGCAAGTAATTATAGAGGTATCTCCCAATAGATAGAGGTATACCTACGAATATCCATCCATCATTGTTCGTACAAAAACATTTTAATTACTTTCGAATCCAAAGAAACAGATGATTATATCGGGTACAGCGCACAGGTAGTTACTTGATCGAAAAAACAGAAAAATGAACGAGGGCTACAAATTCAAAAATTCAGGTGTAATCCAAAGGAACACCGCTAATTAACCGAGAAACAACAATAAGACTAACAAAACCCCATCGGACACTGAATAATATCAGTTCGCATCCAATCAATCCGATCGCGATATCAATGATCGCATGCAATCCAAGGTAGTAAAAAATCGGTTCTTACATTTTTTTTTTATTGGTGGTCAATTATATTTTTAAGTTTATGATTCCTTCGACTGAAGCGAGGAGACCCCAGACGCTGTGATATATGAAAAATTTGATTTTTATTGTAATTTTCTTGCTCGTGAATTCATAATCGTGTTTTCTTCTCTTTTGTGTGTGTGCGGAGATAATTAAAATATATATTCACATTTAATCGAATGGCAGAGGACCAGGCACCGACACCGCACCAGGTAGGTAGACAAAGAATTCCTCGCATCAGATACTAAGAGTAGGCAGGCAGCTTTACATCCGAGAATATCGTTATCGAATATATTGTGAACTGTATTAAAATATATACATGCGTCATTTTGATGTCGTTGTTGTCGTCATAAAGATCGTAAACTGTTATCTTAAAGCGACTTTAATTAATTGTTAAACATCACTCCAACCAGGAATTCAAAATCAAAAGACACACCAGCGACTTGAGAGGAAAAGTCAAGAGTCCTCACAAATCGTTTGAACTAATTTCAAGGAGAAAACACACCAGGAAATTGCGCTCGAATCTACTCGGCTCATTAAACGCCGACAAGAGGACATAAATCTTGGCCTTGCATTGGGGTGTGAAAACACGTGTCTATCGAAATCGGAGCATAATTTCAATCACCCTGTGTACGAGAAAACTCTGAAGCACATGTCAAGGGGGTGCTGTTGAGTTGTGCGTCATTGCTGCGGGTCTTCATTGTCACTACTTGTGAGATAAGAAACAAAAAAAACAATACGGTGAGCAGAGATTTTCAAGGGAAATTTACGACAAAACATTGGGGGTGGACGAGGATAAACAATGGTTGACCACCACTGGATAGGCAGGTAATCCGTTTATGACGTTTTATGACACTACCTGATTTTAGGGAAAATATTTGCAAATGTTGATAAAGGGTTGAGAAGAATGCATAGTCTTGCGCCTTTGTACTGGTTTTCATACTAATTTCTGAAGGCGTTGACCGTAATAAAAGTTCTAAACTTACCGGTATGTGTTCGTTTGTGGATTTTAAGGTTCTCGCTGCGAGCAAACACCTTTCCGCATCCAGTGAAAGGGCAGGCGAAGGGTTTTTCACCGGTGTGGACACGAATGTGGTTGACCAATTTGTATTTAGCCTTAAAAGGACGTCCATTCCGACTGCACCCGATCCAGAAGCAAGCGTGTGTTGTGCATTCGGGCCCGCCAACATGCTCGACGGTCAAATGCGTGACGATCTCGTGCATTGAGTTGAATATTTTGTTGCAAGTCTTGCGCCCACTTGCACTGGCCGCTTGTTCCGGGTCAACCCAGAGGCATTGCATTTCCTGTTTAATGGCCGATGCGGAGGTGGGTTGATGACGCATATACCTGAGGAAAGCACCAGCCCCGGCTGGATTCATTGACATCGGATGGTGCGGGTGGTGGTGATGTACCGACGGGAAATTCGCCTGGTGATGCGTATGCGGATGATATGGATGCGTATAGTCGGCGGCGGTAGCTATACCCATCCGCATTTGGTGCTGATGATGGTGGTGATGTGCGTGGAATGGGTGGTTCCCAAAGGGTGCGGCGGCGTTCTCATGAATTGCATGCGAATGTGGGTGAATCGAGGAGAAGAGCATTGAGTCGGCAGCTGTTGTGCCCCCTTGAACGGCGCTCGAAGCGCCAGTCGATGTCATGAAGTCATTCTCCCGACGCAAGAGAAAGTCACGCGGTGAATACGAGCCCAATTGGCTGTTCAAATGACTCATGTGGCCGTATCCCGAGTTCTGGTATGCCGCCGACGAAGTCATATCGCTAGTCGACCCCATCGCACCTGGCATATCCAGCTGTTGTTGAGACTGAGTCGACTGTTGTCCCTGTCCTTGCTGTTGCTGATGGGAACTTCCATCCGCATGTGACTGCTGATGGGATGATGGGGACATGCGAAGACCATACGATGCCAGGTGATGATGCGAGGGTGTTGGGTCGATAAATGCGTTCATCATCATTTTGGAATCGATCTACCCTACTTGTTTTAGTTATATCAGATTAAAAATCTATCTTTATTTTTTCTATAATAGGTAAGCTAACTGCAAAAAAGCAAACAAACACTTTTCACTGCAATTGGAATTTCATCATTTCAACACTTGAAGCACTCTTTGAATATAATCAGTTATATTCTAGGTATATCTTTGAAGTTCGATTAAACGAACTAGTTTTTTTTAAAAGATATTTTCTAAAAGCACAATCTCACTAATTTAATCCACAGGGAGGAAGTTGTATCTAAAGTTGTTTGGTTTTTTTGTTCTATATTTCAAAACGCGATTCTCTTCCGTACCGACACTTCGAACAACGAACAATATGCAAACTCTCCATGCGAGGCTCGCAGCAGGACTGGAAACTCCTAAAATCCTATCAACGCTTTACCTCCGTACAGTATGTGTGTTCAGCAGCAGGGAATCGTTTGCCCCATACAGCGTACACGAATTGTAATGCGTATCTGAATTGAAGAGTCCGCCTCAACTTACCACCAGGCACAGGCATACCAGTTTGTTGCGTTCACTCCTATGAATCCGAAACAGCGGTATTGAGAACTGACATGGTTGCTGGCCGCAGGTATAGGCACGAGTGAGATGGAATCCGGAGGTGGTCGTTACATTCGGATGATTTGGTTGGCTGAAAATAGGTTTATGTGCAGTAAATATGGCCACCAACGGACTACAGAGCAAGGGAGACACAAAAGTGTGACGGAAATTCTTATAAGAAAGGCGGATAGCGAATGTAGTGTAACTGCTCTTTGCAGAAACGAGTTTTATTTATAGGCTAGAGGGCGTGGTACAAGCGCACTATATCTCTTTACAATCTGGCTTTGCAGACGACATTGGGCGGCTCATTTGTTGTTCTTATTTATATCTTTGGATTTGTATGGCTACACGCATGGGTTGCTAGTGGGGCGTGCGTATATCTTGAGCGCATGCCGGTTTTCACACCATGGCTAGTGCTGTGACCACTAAGGGCATACACAAATCGTTGGTTGGTTGGCGCCAAGCAACCAATTGTTGATGACAATATGGACGCAGCAAACAAGTTTGCTCTTTGGTGTACATTTTCTGATTAATAAGAAACCATTAATTTAGGTGTTGTTAATTAATGAGATGACGGACACCGGACTAGAATTGCGCGTGATTTGTTGATTTGCGAACACGCGCCAAATTGAAGTTGTTGCCTCCGCTGTGAATTACTCTTGAGGCGTGACATAGCTGTCGCAAAATCAAGCAACACCGTCATCCAGTTTGAGCAATTTTGATGAGCCTAAATGATTGAGGAGATTTGTGAAATTTCCACTCAAAGAGATTGCATGGACTATTAAATTGAATTTAATTAGATACAGTAAGCAAAATTACATTATTCTCTGACACAGCAGAATGCGGTTAATTAAACACAGGCACGCAAATTTACTGAACTGATACATTTGCTGTTAATTCAAGTAAGTAAGTAGATAAGGTAGGCAGGAACATAAATAGGTAGACAGCTATGTAAAAAAAGAAACTATTGGAACTGGGGTGGAGAAGTAATGAAATATTTACATGTACAAATACCTATTTAAATTTATGATTTCCTAAAGGTCACACCCAACAAAAGAAGAAATTAACAAACTCCAGAACATTTGCTTTATTTTTCTTAAGTGAATTCTGAGCAATCGGACTTATTTTTAATTACTTTCTTCGTTTCTCACTGCGGCATAGGATAATTTCATTGAACTACTTGCGCTCCAATTTTTTAAGTTTTTTATTTTTATAGCCTTGATAAACTTTTTCCCCAAAAATTAAATTTTTTGATGGAGTTGAAGCCGAGCCAACCTATATTGCTCACGAAAATGACACAAAATGAAAACGAAACCTAAATGGCTGTCACAAGCAAGTGGTAAAAATGCGATAGTCAATATGATAATCACCTTACGTGGAGCCAAAGCATGAATTTTGATTATCAACTTTCACCTTAGCCGATTCAACTCCAGGTTCGTGTTCGTTTTGTGCGAGTTTTTATTTTTGGGACGTATGGAAGGCACCTACTATTTAATGTCGAGTCCGAACGGCTAAATGAGCAACTGACAGTTACTATAGGATATCTGTCAGACGTCCGCGAGTGGTGGCATTGAGGAAAAAGAAACAATTATTTTTTTTTCCGGGGATCGAAACTGAGACCCTCGCACATAAGTACAGTACATATACTATTTTAATTTGTTTAATAAACCAACTGGCTTACTGGCTATTAACGAGCACTATCTAAACTTAACATTGCCCTTAAAATTAGTGCTAGATACATCTTGATCTTTATCTACGATAAGTTTCCAAGAAACTGGCAAAAACGAGGATAGCATGAAAGCGCTGATTTTGCTTATACATATTAGACAATAATTCTTTTGCAATGTTTGTATACCTAACGTTTTGCATATCCTATTGGGAATAAAAATACCGTATCAACGAAACAAGTAAGTCAGTGCTATTAGCATGGAGAAACACTTTGGTACGTTTTGAGTGCAAATACATACCTATCCATAGTAAGATACTTACCCAATCATATGCCTCTCAAGTACTGCTTGACTACCTATAGGTACATACTGATGCTGAATATGGAAGTCGAGAAGAAGGACTGTGGATCAGTGGCAAAAAAGTTCGATTTGCACTAATGTCCGCACAGCAGAACTAAGTTTTTTCATAATTTTATTTCAGTATCCGGGCAAAAAATTTTGAATGAAGCTTACATTTTTTTTTTTCTCTCACGTATTGTTACTTTCAATCAAATTTTAAGGATACATCTAAATCATTCGTAATGTGCTAATAACAGTTGTTTAAGTAGTCATCAACACTGTTGATGAGGGCTTCGTTTCACAAAAGCTCGGCACACCACTGAACAATCGATTATGCTTTTTCACCGATTAATCTTTTGCCCTTTACCCATGCAATTTTGAACAGCATAAACCATATACCTAAAATAGCCCCCGTTCTAATAAAGGTTGCGAAAAATTTTTCATATGCTAACTGGCTTCTGCACATTTATTTATTGATTCGAGGGACGCAGTTTAGTTAGTTTGACCTTATTATTATCAAGTCTTGGAAATTCCAAAAGGAATGGCGAATTGTTGATGAAATTCTCAATAGAAAAGATTCCGAAAGACAAGAATAATCCTTGCCAAAACTCTTCTTATTCCAATTCATATTTTTGGTTGTGAGCTTTTTGGCAACGGTGATTACGAGCACATGCGGAAACTTAACGTGGCGTATAACAGTATCGCCAGATATATTTATGGACTAAGAAGATATGACCACATTTCCTCTTTTTCAAAATCGATTCATGGTATCACTCTTAACAACCTTATTAAGATGAGAACATTGATTTTGCTTCATGATATAAATACTTTAGACGCGCCAACCACCTTACCTTTTTAGCAAGATACATCTTACACATTCAACTAGAACTTTTGATCTCATACCAATGCGCTACAACTTCTTGGTTTCTAAAAGACAATTCTTTATCCATGCGATTCGACTATGGAATTCCCTCCCCCGACATTATAAGGATGATAAGTCGCAAAACGTTGTTTAAAGTGAAACTCAAACAATACCTACAAGCATTTCGATGATGATGATTAGCTGTTTAAGTCCTTCTTTTTCTTTTTTTTCTATATTAAGGAAATTATAAATTTAAAAATTTGATATGATAATGCCTTAAATATATTATATTATTTTTTTCAATTTAATAGTAAATATTTTTGAAATTGTACAAGTTCTTTTGTTCTCATAACACATACACGACATTAATTTTAACATTAAAATAGATTTCATACTGAAACTTGCACTACTAAATAAGATATTGTATCTTACTGTGTAAGGTTATTAAATAAAGATTTGAATTTGAAAAAATTTGAATTTGATATAGTTTTAATTGAATGTCAACCACTCAACTGTCTCTGACTCTTTGGAAATTG
This sequence comes from Cheilosia grossa, assembly GCA_963082955.1. NCBI lineage: Eukaryota > Metazoa > Arthropoda > Insecta > Diptera > Syrphidae > Cheilosia > Cheilosia grossa. The sequence goes on along the minus strand of OY720144.1, from coordinate 44,634,142 downwards.
CTGATTTGTTTAGTAATTATTTTTGTAATACGTATAAATTCTTGCCAAAACTCAACTCACAATAACCTCAATTTTGATATAAACAATGATACAGATAGTCAAAATGAAAGTTTTTCTGTGAACCGGTCACTACTCTGGAAATTCATAAAATAATTTGTTCTCTTAAATCATCAAATTATAATTCTGTTATAATATATCAAGCTTTAAATTTTAAAAAAATTTCGTTTCAAATTTCTGATCTTTGCGATTTTTTCAAAAGTATTTAAGAAAGGTATTAAATTATGAATGCTGTAGTTTCTAGATAGAACACATTTCTTAAGTGCTTGTCAATTTGGTTTTAGGAATGGACAATGGCAGGTCTACTGAGACGGCACTGTTAAAATTAACTGGCGAATTATACAACAAATTTACGATGAATACCGGCTTATTTATTTATTGACTAACATGGTGGATCACTCAATATTACTCGACAAACTTTTTCATATAGTGCTTAGGGGTTATACGATTGGTTTGCTTATTATTTGAAAAATCGAAGCCAAATGGTTAAGATCAAAAATATTTACAGCGCTCCGAATTGCATTGAAATTGGTGTTCCACAATGTTCAGTTTTGGGTCCCATATGTCAACTCATTGTTTGTTCAACTTATAAGATAAACAGCGTTTGCTGTACTATGACCTCGATTTACTAAAAAAACCTCAATTAACATTTTATAACATTCAACAATTCTAAATCTTATTGCAATGATTGTTTTAGAGTGGAGTGTGTTGAAAATTTTTAGGTTTAGTGTTAGATAACAAGCTATGTTGGAATAATCATACACTATCTTAAACAATACCTTAATAAAGTGGTAAGACAACTATATCATCTTAGTCTATATAGTCAACAATCAATCATAGTACTCGCATATTAATGGTCTCTTAAGATCTAAGCTGCAATATATGGTACCTATTGTTTAGGTGGTGAATATTTTAACAAAACGGAGCCACTATTGATGAAACAAAAACATGCAATACGGATTTTATCCAGAGTAAATCACTGAACTCCATTTTTTGTTGTTCTGTTTTCTATCAACAATTTTTGTTAATTTATTAGGTGGATTGCTTGTACATTCAACACATGTCACTCTGACAATAGATTGTACGTTACATAAATAAAAAAAAAAAACAATTATAAAAAAATATGGTGATACATATATACATATTATTAGAAATATTTCATTAAAATTATTTTTTGAAGAATACAAGCTGTGGCGTATAACAGTATCGCCAGATATATTTATGGACTAAGAAGATATGACCACATTTCCTCTTTTTCAAAATCGATTCATGGTATCACTCTTAACAACCTTATTAAGATGAGAACATTGATTTTGCTTCATGATATACTTTAGACGCGCCAACCACCTTACCTTTTTAGCAAGATACATCTTACACATTCAACTAGAACTTTTGATCTCATACCAATGCGCTACAACTTCTTGGTTTCTAAAAGACAATTCTTTATCCATGCGATTCGACTATGGAATTCCCTCCCCCGACATTTAAGGATGATAAGTCGCAAAACGTTGTTTAAAGTGAAACTCAAACAATACCTACAAGCATTTCGATGATGATGATTAGCTGTTTAAGTCCTTCTTTTTCTTTTTTTTCTATATTAAGGAAATTATAAATTTAAAAATTTGATATGATAATGCCTTAAATATATTATATTATTTTTTTCAATTTAATAGTAAATATTTTTGAAATTGTACAAGTTCTTTTGTTCTCATAACACATACACGACATTAATTTTAACATTAAAATAGATTTCATACTGAAACTTGCACTACTAAATAAGATATTGTATCTTACTGTGTAAGGTTATTAAATAAAGATTTGAATTTGAAAAAATTTGAATTTGATATAGTTTTAATTGAATGTCAACCACTCAACTGTCTCTGACTCTTTGGAAATTGCTGATTTGTTTAGTACTTATTTTTGTAATACGTATAAATTCTTGCCAAAACTCAACTCACAATAACCTCAATTTTGATATAAACAATGATACAGATAGTCAAAATGAAAGTTTTTCTGTGAACCGTTCACTACTCTGGAAATTCATAAAATAATTTGTTCTCTTAAATCATCAAATTATAATTCTGTTATAATATATCAAGCTTTATATTTAAAAAAAATTTCGTTTCAAATTTCTGATCTTTGCGATTTTTTCAAAAGTATTTAAGAAAGGTATTAAATTATGAATGCTGTAGTTTCTAGATAGAACACATTTCTTAAGTGCTTGTCAATTTGGTTTTAGGAATGGACAATGGCAGGTCTACTGAGACGGCACTGTTAAAATTAACTGGCGAATTATACAACAAATTTACGATGAATACCGGCTTATTTATTTATTGACTAACATGGTGGATCACTCAATATTACTCGACAAACTTTTTCATATAGTGTTTAGGGGTTATACGATTGGTTTGCTTATTATTTGAAAAATCGAAGCCAAATGGTTAAGATCAAAAATATTTACAGCGCTCCGAATTGCATTGAAATTGGTGTTCCACAATGTTCAGTTTTGGGTCCCATATGTCAACTCATTGTTTGTTCAACTTATAAGATAAACAGCGTTTGCTGTACTATGACCTCGATTTACTAAAAAAACCTCAATTAACATTTTATAACATTCAACAATTCTAAATCTTATTGCAATGATTGTTTTAGAGTGGAGTGTGTTGAAAATTTTTAGGTTTAGTGTTAGATAACAAGCTATGTTGGAATAATCATACACTATCTTAAACAATACCTTAATAAAGTGGTAAGACAACTATATCATCTTAGTCTATATAGTCAACAATCAATCATAGTACTCGCATATTAATGGTCTCTTAAAATCTAAGCTGCAATATATGGTACCTATTGTTTAGGTGGTGAATATTTTAACAAAACGGAGCCACTATTGATGAAACAAAAACATGCAATACGGATTTTATCCAGAGTAAATCACTGAACTCCATTTTTTGTTGTTCTGTTTTCTATCAACAATTTTTGTTAATTTATTAGGTGGATTGCTTGTACATTCAACGCATGTCACTCTGACAATAGATTGTACGTTACATAAATAAAAAAAAAAAACAATTATAAAAAAATATGGTGATACATATATACATATTATTAGAAATATTTCATTAAAATTATTTTTTGAAGAATACAAGCTGATTGTTTTTAAAAGAAACGAAGTATTTTCCAAAAGAATAAGTTAACTACTATACTCTTTCAATGTCTTACTTTTTTCAAATGTTCCCACCACATCTATTTATTTTATCCAAAACCATACTATGGAACCTTAGCCTTTATAATGCCGCACAACTTTAACAGTATGACTTTGATTCGTTTGCAGGTTTGCATAATTGTTTTACATAATAATAGGTATATAATCTTTTTTTAATATTTGAGACTTTTTCTGTTTGACATAGCTATTTTTAAACAACAAAGTGGATACTGGTGCCTCTACCCTATAGACGAATCTGAATTTCATGGGAGGTTATTGGCCAGTGCCAGAACAAATGACCTCTTATCCAGAACGCCTGCAGATGTCGCTAGGTTAATGGCAATGTCAATTAATACGGTCCAGTCGCAATTATAAACTCACGCATCCAAGCTTCTTTTTTTAAAGTTCAACATAACATACGTATACCTACATCGTACACTCCCGCTCAACTGAATAGGTTCGTTTGTAATATGTGTTCTATCTCAGTTTCTATTGCATATTATATTTGCTTTTGTTGCATGCTTTAAGCCTTAACAAGAAACAAAGCTGTGCATTTTTTTTTAATTTTAAATTTCTGAACCTATTCAGTTGAGCCAAAATAAATCGTCTTTTTGTTATGTTTTTGAAAAAAAAAAAAGAATAATAAACATAAATGTGTGTGTTAGACACACATGTATCGACATTTTGTTTGCTTAGTGTGGCCAAATTTCATTCAGTGTACGGCTGGATGAATACATGTTGACATAGAACTTTGACTTCAAAGACCGCAATAAACCAATGAGGTTAAATCGTTTGATCTAGGTGCAAAATTCTGATCGCGGGAACGAGAAAGTGGACGATCAGCAAATGCTTAAGATGTTTTTTTTTTTTTTTTTTGGTTACTAACACTTACCTCACAAATGGCGGTGCTTCAAATTCGCCTAATCTGAAGATCGGAAGCTTCACTTTATTTCTTATAGGTATATCGTGACTAGCCTAAATAGATATTATTTTACTAAAGATATGTAGGCGCAGTGGCTAAGTGGATAGTATTAAGCGAGGGGTCCCAGGTTCGAATCCCGCAAAAAACCCAAATTCCAACTTAGGGTTTTTTTCCACTGCGCCACCTCTCGCGAACGTCTGACAAACATCCGAGAGTATAACTGTCTTGTAAGAGCTTCTCAAATAGCCGTTTGGAACCGGCATAAAAACTCACACAAAACGAATGATTGTGAGATGCTTGGCCTTGGGTCCCTACGGACCTGTTGCGCCAACTATTATTATATGTAGTAGAAGCAGTATACGCTTTGGCTGATCCTACCGGAATAAAATTAGTGCTTTTCCGAGTATTCGTTACCAAAACTTGAATCAAATTTTCTGGCACGTTATCGAACTAAATCGATCGTAATTTGTGTACCTTAGATTGTCGCAAACATAATAAAGCCAAAAAAAAAAATACCAAGATTTAAGATCGTGTGCTCATGAACACGGAGCGCCATTATTTTAAAGCTTTAGGGCCATTGTATATTTACAATAGAAATGTTCTTAATTAATTATTATTTATTTCTTGTAGTGCCAAAATATGTATAGACTGACACACATTTGCAGTCCATTTTTTATTCGAAACTTCACATTGTAGTCACAAGCAATACTAAAGTAAACAACGCGTTGACTTTCACTTTATATGACCCTTTTTAACCTACTTCTAATTTTCTAATTAAGTTATTAAGTCATTCATATAGAATGATACATAGCGCCTTACTTATAACAAATTTAAGTCTCGAAATTTTAATGGAAAATAATTATATTGTGATCTACTTAAATTTATAGTAGGAACTATATTGGTAAGGCCCATATGTCCTTTAGTGAACTACAACTAAAATTGACATTTAAATATTAAGATATAGTTTAATATTTAAGTAATTTTGTTGAATTTTGAAAAGAAAAGCTTTTTCTAACAACACGACTGACGATATGTAGATTAGGTTTCCTTTGATTTTGTTTTTATTACGAGCTGATAACTTTGTCTTCGTTTTAGGGTAACCCTGCTTCGAAGTTAGTTTTGTTCTTAGGTAACCAAGATCTTAAATATGCAAACTTTAACTTAATCATAAGGCAACGTTGCTTAGAATCTAAAATGAAATTGCCCTCGAAAGGATAGAATAGATACTGAAGAAGAAAATCATTGAAGAGACAATTCGGAGAAAAAATGGAAGTTGACAAGAAATGTTATTTTGAATGCAATCCATTGTTTTTGGACACAGAACAATTTAACTCGTATTTAGCGTGACAAGAAATAGGATATTCTGTGAAATGATCTGTATTTAGGTACACGAAAGAGTTTTCTTACAATTATATAGAAGTTCTCTACTTTTTGTACTCCTCGCCACGTTAAGGAATGTTTTAATTTTTACCGAGTTCCGAAAAGTAGCAAAATTTATAGCAACTTGTACTGACAACTGTTTATTGTTCTTGCCCTTGAGTTTCCAATGAGCATAAGAACAATTTTTTTTTTTTTGCGTAAGCACAACCATTCTTCTGTCAGGTTCACGTAGGACATCCTTCCTTTCCATTTAAATCCAATGAATAAAGCCATCTCAATTCCGGCGAACCTCAATTAAAAATAAAGTACCTTCACTCCCAGGCAGATATTTGTGTTGGTTTGCATAGTACCTCTATGAGTAAACAAACAAAGCATCAACACAAGTCAGGTAAATATCCGATACTGTTGGCACATTACCTCCGAAACAAGAGTCAAAAATAATACAATTGATAAATTGGGTGGTTTACAACTCCGATTCGTTCCAGCTACAAACCTCACGGAGGTATGAATGTATAGCTGGAAGGATGTGCTAAATTTTCCTTCAATACCTGGAAATGAAATGAAAAGGACTTATCTTGTTAGAGTTGAAGGAAAGGAAGGAAGATTGATAGATGCATCTCGATATCGTAAATCTTATTTTGTACCATCTCCAAAACAAAGGGATAGAAAGTCGGTAGGTACTGGCAGTGACCTTGGAAGAACTCCTATTTTCGCTTCGCTGTCCTTGTGTATATTTGTGTAAAAAAGAGGAAAACGCAAACTGCTCGTGTTAGGCAAGAATGAAAATCTACGAAAATTGGGCATAGCTGTAAAGCGATTGACTTTTCAAACTATGTTTATCCTACGAATTTGTCGTGAGGTTTTGCCAAAGGGGCTTCAGATGCTAGGCCACAACAAATTTTACGAGCTAAGGCAATAAATCGTTTGACTTTTCGTTGCTAATTTTTCCATGTCATAAATCAAAATTTCTTTTTAGTGACATGTGTTCAGTTCATTGCTTTTGTACATTTTTATTATAAGTCGCATCTTTCATGTTTTCCACTTATGATTCCAATTGCTGAGAGAAGTTGCAGAAAATCGCTTGCACCTATTAGATCCGCTTCGGATTAGAAGTATCTGTGAAAGGAGAACTTTCAAATAATTATAGGTTTGTTGATTGTGGCATTTTTATCATTTATATCACCAATTTCTGAAAAGAGAGTATTGACTACAGCACTCATGAGTCATGAAAACGAAATATGAGCGAGACAAAACAGTTTGATTACACATAGATGTCGCCGTGGTTTTTCGTTCAGCCAAGCCGATGTTCATCCTTTTTTTGCCATAGCGTTGCCAGTTTGGGGGTTTCGCCCCAGATTTAGGGTTTTTTTGGTCGACGGGGGGAAATTTGGGGTTTCTTTTGATACTATTTTATTTGTATTTCGTTAGAGTATCGTTTTTGGTAACCTTAAAATGTGCTTGCGCAGAAAAATATAACTTAAATAAGCATTTGACGAACTCAAGAAATGTGTGTGCAATTTAAAGATGCTGTAAAATAATCGATCGATACTCCAACGCCATAATTGGCAGTGAACGTAATTTGTTTAAATGTCTTTCAGATATTTTAAATTACAAAAAAAAAGAGTTTCAAAATAAGCTAATGGCAGTTTCACTAGGAAAAAGTTATATGTTTTTGTAACAATTCCTTAAATATTTTTCCGCATTTATCTGTAAATTTTATAAAAAATAATTTCATCTAAGTTGCGCAAGGGCTGTGTAAATTCCTACAAGATAGATTCAAATGCGTTGACATTTGAATATGATGTATTTATTCGTCGCACACTTTTGCATCTGGAAGACCGAACCTTACATGTTCGCGTTTCAAATTCGAAATTAGTACTTTTAAGTAATACATAAAACATGTTAAGAACAATTATGGCAAAATGTTGAGTTTTTTTTTTCGAAAAAAATAACCAATTCCGGGGTTTTTTCAGATTTATCTGGGTGGAAATATTTGGACCGTCTGGCTTCTGGCAACGCTGTGGTCAGGTCTGTCAGCAGATCTGCCATTGATTTCCAGTTAAGATAACTAGTGGACTGTAGACTTACTCGTAATAGAGTTTTTCATTTATTAAAATAATTCTTCTTTTTCTATAATTCTATATTCATTTTAGACATTTTTTGAATGAAAGTAATATCATTTGATGTATTTTAACAGAGGATTCTACGTGAAACACAAAATAACAACCACGTAGAAAAAAGACATCCAACATTTGATTGCATGAAGACTGCACATTTATTACTGTTTCTTCCCTCAATTTATTCTAGGAAACTGATTTTTTTTTGTAATTTGTTTTTACGCTTTTTTAGTGACATTAAAGTTTGTCAGTTTTGTTTAATGTTTTTATTAATAGGTTTGAATGCGATAGTGCATTCGATCAAATTTATTTATTTATTATAATATAATACCTACTAAGGAAATTGTTTATCCAATAGTTGAGATTACATTTCATGTTGTATAAGTATCTGGATAATGCGAATATCGCATGAATATCTCATTTTTATATACTTAGATGCACTATATGGCGTGGAATAACCTCAGGAAAGATCAGAATTTTTCTTTAAATGCCGAATAATTCGCGGTTAATGTAAGGATGGCATTTAATATCGGGCAATTGAATATTTTCTAAGGCAAAAAAGAACAATTGCGAGAAATGCAGTTCCCACATGATAAATGGGGTAAGGTGTTGATGTGACAATAAGCGAGGGACCATGCAACAGCTTAAGGCCAATATCCAGGAGAACTGAGTGCGATGGAATCTGAAATTCTAAAAAAAGTGATGTAAAGAACACGTCAGCAAGAAATGGAAACCATTTGAAAAATATTTTCCTGTCATTTTATTATGTATTTCCAAACTAAAGAAATGTAGGTAGTCAAAATTTCAATAAATGCCAAGTTTACATATAATCAGAAGGGTTTTTTTTTTGTTTTGTTAAATAAATCATAATGTTGCTAATATGCCACCACCACGTACCTACGTTCCATTCAAAATAATAAGAGCGATATCCAATTTTCGTTTGCCTACATCGGTTTTGGAGTGTGACTTCACCTAAAACCTTAACGCAAAAGACACAGATATATTTAAGTAGGTAAAAGAAGTTTCTAAGATCTTAAAATAAATTATTGTAATCTTCAGAATTACCTTAGAGAAATTACAAAATTGGGTTATGAATGAATTCCAGATAATGACGGTCAAGTGCAATTTGCAACTTTTTTTTTTCTTTTTTTGAGAAGCAATTTTTTTGAATGATCTAAAGATGACGTTCATACCACTTTTTGGACATTACAACAATTTCGCTTCATGATACAAATGTGTGAAAAAAAAAATACATTAAATATATTAGCAGCTCGATGGGACTTTGATTTAATTATTTACAAATAATTCTTATTTCATCTGAGGTAATCGAACGAAGACGAATGGTCTCCCTATTTAATTTCCCTGAGTTGATATACCTACAACTACGTACTATATGCACACTCATTAACTTATCAATCCCTCGTGCATAAATACTTTAAAGGTGCTGCAGTTTAATATTGTATTTGAAAACAAAAATGCACGAATGGCATTTATGAATAAATTAAAATTGTAGGTGTATGTTTGTGTAGGACTTAACGTTCTGGTATGTTGTTCCACTAATTTACGAAACAAAAATCATAACCTGGCGTTTTGAGTCGGAAAAAAGGAATAAAAACCACCAGGAGAAAGAAACCGAAAAGGAAAATCTCTTAAAACATGCGAGAGCAATGAAAACGAAGAAAGCTTCATTTATAAATAAATTATTGAAAAATGTTTGAGAATAAAGTAAGAACACAACTACAAAAATAAATAAATAAATCGACATCACTCTCAGCGCACAGCGGTTGGTCAATGTAAACATGCACGGCAGGAATGTTCTTGTGCTGGGATTTGGGAATCATTCCTTCACTGATCTGAAAACGAAGAGTAGTGCGAGATGCGAGTGACTGTGTTGTGGTGCAGTGTAGCTGTAGGGGATGGCCAAATAAAAAAAAGTACTTCGACGAATTCCATGCCAGAAAGTGCGGAAATTTCGAAATAGTTTTCGACCGCAACGAATCAATTGTCACCGTATCCGGAAATCTCTGAGTTGAGCAAGCAAATACAATTTTCTGGTTGTTAGAAGTGTCCCTTTTTCGGGCACGAGCTCTATACGAATTTGTTTTCAGTTTCATATTTATACATGTTCCTTATCCTTAAGTGTGGCTGATACTCCCATAACAATTCAACACAACGACAAGAGTGAATTTATTGTTCTAAGAGAGCAACAATTGCATGCTTCTCGAAGGAGATCAATCACTTTTATGGACTTTTATTTTTAAATAGTTTTTAGTTGAAAACCTATTAATCATAGTGAAATGTAAGGTAAGGCCTCTTCTGCTATTGATAGTACTTGACAGGTTCTTTGAAAAATTAACCGCCTCGAAAATTCAAACCAATAGCACCGGTAATATGGGTTACCTGACACAATGCTGCATAGAAAGCATAAAGCCAGCACGCGAACCGGCCAGCTATACGTTTCCTCGAACTATGTTTTTTACTAAAAAGACATCTCCAATTTGTCGTGGACATTCATTTACCGCCACACGCTGGGGTCAAGACTTACAGCCTTATTTATAAATGTAGTGTATGTAGTCTTTTTATATTTACGCAACTTATAAAATTTCCTAACGCAGGAAAATGTGATTTATAAGGATTTTTCGAACTTAAGCAACGTTACTTTAGAGCTGCGTAAGTTAAGTAGAGCTTACATAAATATATTTGCATCAAATGTCATTTGGTCGACGAATTGTAAATAAAACCATAATGTGGAACTAAGTTTTGTTTGTGAATTCATTTCGCATGTTGCGTAAATTTGCGCCAAACGTATTTCGTTTTGCAAATGCAATTATAAGATATCAGTATTATTCCGTTAATAAGAAAATACCAAATAATTGTGCGTTGTACTTCAGTTTTGTTGCTTGTGGGAAATGTTTTAATATACACGCTCAAAAATTGGCGGTTTTTGCTCGATTAAAAAAACAAAAAAACCAGTCTCTGTTGAAAAACATCAAGTATGCAAGAACCAAGTTTCTAGGTAAATATCAACCAGCTGGTTAAATTCAACAGAGTTAGTTTGTTATTTACAACAAATTGATAAAAGGTTATTATTAACCGAGTTTCCTTAAAGAACCTGACTCGGTTATTTTTAATCCACTAACTTTGTAGGAGCTATATTAACAGTATAACTTGGTAGTTTTTAACCGAAAGTTGGTTGATTTTAAATAAGTGATTTTTCTGCGTGTATGTCTACCTATGGCCAAGTATAGACACGGTGCACGTTTGCCAACAAGGTACATTTGGGACTGAGTCTTTGTTTTTCCACAATGTTTATTTATCCTTCCTGACAATATCTCATTCAACAAAAACTTAAAAATAGAGTAACGTAGATTGCAACGTACTTCATGGTTATGCAAGAAAGTAATTTTATGAAGTACTTTTTGAGGTGACTAAAATTCGACTTGGGTTTTCGATATATTTTTGTTTTGTTGTTCATAAAGAAATTGTTTTTAAACCAATCTTTCGGTATATTTGTCCGAAGTTATGTTTAAAGTTGGCAACCTTGATTCGGTGGTGGTTGGTGGAATTGGAAGAGGAATATGGATATAGAAAGCCACATAGATATGTGATTGCATTTTGATATTTCAGCAAACACTCCGAAGACATTTCGGAATTTTGCCAGATAATTTGACTTTTTATCTAAATGATGTAAAGTTCCTGTGGAAAAATGCTTAGAAATAAAAATTTCAGAAAAAACTCGTAGAAGCTGCGTAAATCTTTACGCGATGCTTAACTAAACAACATCGTAGAGGCGTGCGTTGTAAGGGAATCTAATAAATACGGCTGTTTTACTTTTAACGCAGTTTAAGCTTGTTATATAAATAGTTATATAGACCAGTATATTATGGCTGGTCTGTGTGCACGGTTTTTTATGAAACGTGGCGAAAAGCTAGTTGTAATCTTTGAAAGAAATTTGCTGTGGTCTAGAATTGCCGCAGCGAAAACATCAAAAGCTCAGTCAGTCTTTCGACAGTGTTAGGAAAGATGTCATAACATTTGTTCTGCGATTGGCTCTCTTGCAAATGTCTTTCTGTAAAAGTTCAGAAAACTATTCCGGAAAAGAGTGCGATCGATTTTTAGGGGCAGGAATAGAAATTGGGTTGGTTTGGAACTAGGGTCAGGCATATATACTTTCGGAAAGATATACAAGCCATTCTTATAGCCACCTGCTGCAGTTGTGGAGAGTTGGTAATGGCGGAGGTATCAAATGCGTCAGTATAAAGGCAGCTATTTAACCTCTTAACTATACTTCGGAACTGGTGTATGATTATAGAGAAACTTAAATTTAGTTGTGAATTTGAATTGAACTTGCAAGACAAACTTCAGAGAAGGTTTTTGGGATACCTTTAACGAATATATATATATCGAATGGTGTGACTCTGCCGGGTACCTTGAAGTTTGTACGAATTCTGTTACGTTCCTTTCGTCCTTCAGTAGGAATGACTGTAGACTACTTATCGCTATCCACGCGCCAATTACTTTAAAGTGCTTGACTGAATTGTGGAATCTGCGAATCCTGCGATGATATTGCGAAAGACTTTCTTTTGCTATAACGTTCTTTGTGTTATTCATCGTTGGTAAGTACTGAGTTAAAATACTGTCATAACTGAAATCCATTTTATAGTATTTTATGTTGGTTGTTACAATAGGATAACAGAAATTTTTAACATCGACAATTATTATCTATTTATGGAGTAAGAGTATGACTACTTCTGGAGTTGTCTGTGCCTTGATTTTGTGTGTTTTTTTTTTCTGCAACGTCGATTGCAGAAAGGGTTCACATATAGGTAAGTAAGTGTAAGTGATATCGAGAACTGATATGTCCCGATCTAATGTTGAATTGTTCCTCGAAATTGCAGGCGAGCTTCCCTTTTCGCAACCTATTTAGGTAGCGAGAAGGATGTCGGATAGTAACAACTGACAACAGCGTGACCACTGTGCGACAATTTGGTACTTTTTTCAACGACCCTGATTAAATTTGTTGCAGTTATTTCTAAACAAATAACTTTAAAATGTAAAGCGGTCGCCTATCACAACACTATTATAGTTAAATATTGTAAGGAAATTCTAAATATGCAAAGAAGCTTCAGAAAAGGCACTTCTTTCTTTGACCACCCCCTTTTTTTTGGGACTTATTAAAACTAAATTGAACGAGCTTTTAAAAAGTAGACATAAAAGTGTGCTGATATATTTGCAACCAATGTTAATTAATATTTACAAATGCAAATCAAGGCTTTAAGGTTTTCATTTTGAAATTTGTCATTTGAAAATGAATTACTTCTATTGTTTCGTAGTAGTGTCTAGCCCTCAGAAGAATCCTACAGACTTCTTATATGAATTGGTTGTTTTGGTTTTGTGTAAGAATGATTAATTTACTGTCAACCTATATTGTATTACGTGCATAAAACAAAAACTAAAATTTATAACCTTTCTCTAACACTCAGGGAGATTTCTGCAGAATTATTAAAAGTAGCAGAAAAATAGAGCGGTGAAGGAGAAAAGTGTAATTTTTGAAGCTACTCTGGAAACTTAGAATTTTCTCTCGATAATTAACAAGTAGGTATGGGCTTGCTAGTGTTAATATTATCGTGTTGTGAAAGGCAACCGCATTTCATTTCACAGTTATTTATTTAGAAATAGGTGCTTTTGACAAATTTGCCAAGAAGGAAAAAAGTACCAAATTGAGCACAACGGTCACGTTGGTTACAGCGCGCGGTTCTCTCATACATTCGAATCAGATTCGGAACGTTCCCTAGCGACATTGCGGAAAAAAACTGCACAAAACCAAGTCAGAAGTCACGTTATTGTTTTGGAAACATATTTGAATCTGTACGGGCCTACACTATTCTTATCATTATTGTTTTTTTAAAACTATTTTGTTTTACAAAGCAACACAGTGTAGACCAGTGGCTACGCGGGGGTGGAGAGGGGAAGGGGGGGCTCAGGTGTCCGATGGCTCAGTGAGCTCTAAAAAATTCTTGTATTGATTCCATTTACAAAATTAAGTCTCAACCGACCGTTGAACAACACATCTACCTACTGCAAACGTGGAACCACATATTTTTACTTATATAATATTGTGGTGTTCACTTTTGTCTCCAATTTTGTACAAGCTGGATCAGAGTATGGGAAAGTGGGGAACTTTCGGACTTGGGGAACACCTAATTAACATTACAATCAATAATAAAATAGTTAGGAGTATTCAATTGTCAAGAGACAAGAGGTGAATGCGTTTTCATTTAGTTTTCAATTAAAACTAGTTTTAAATTATTAAAAAAAAAAAAACTCAAACATTCAACATTGAATCAATTTCTTCATGATAATTACAAAAGTTTTTAGGGTGTTTTAGAAAACAAGTAAGTAAGTTTACTTATTTCATTTATTGACACCTAAATTATGGAAACCATACATTCGAGCAGCCGAAAACCCGAAATGTCCAAGAAATGTTTCCAGAACTTTGTAAATGTAAATTCAGCCGGCTACAATAGCTGGCCTCAACTAAACCTCAATTACCAAATTTATCTTGTGAAGTAAAAACATATTTAAAAAAAACGCATTTGCACTCAGGTTGAGAAGCTATCTTTAAATTCAACACACCTTAACGCAATATTGTTTCAGCCTTGCAATAGATAACGTTAATTTTGCACATAAAAAATTGAATTTTGTTCAGTACAAAAAAGACAGCGTACTTCCTTGACACGTATTTCTAGAGCTAGGAGAAACTCTTAATGAAATTTTCAACGCTAAAGAAGGTCGTGAGTTTTTTTCTTATATACGTTTTGAAGTCTACAGCGTTGACAGGGATTTAAAGGAGGAGGAATATGTAGCTATACCACAAAACCCGACTTTACAGATCGTTAAGTTCATGAAAAAGTTAATGACCAATTGCAGCCTTTTGGTTTCTAAAGGCGAACGCAGAGCTAAATTATCTCTTCCTCTTTCCCATCTTTACAACTTCTGCAGAATTTGCTTTAATGGAAACCCAATTTTTTGTTACACCAACAAAGTAAGGTTTTTAAATGCCTTTTTACTATATCTTCACACAAACAAAATAACCGTAACCCCGCAGAGTGGGTAAAGTGAACTTTATGAATTAAGAAATTAAACGTTTTTGCGTCTTATTAAGTAACAGCTTTTGACAGCTAATGCTTATTCGAAATACGCTGAATACGATTAAATAGTGAAATGCTCGATCGAGTCAATTATGAATAAGCCGTTGACACAACAATTCGATATTTTAATATAGAGTAAGGGGGGCATATATGGACCACCAATGTTATTTTTGCAAATAAAACACAGATAATGTAAGTTTTCACATTTCTATTTGTTTTAAATAATAAATTCGACTATTGTAATACATAACTAATAACAAAAAAATTAATTCAGTCTTTAACAAAAATAACAAAAATTAAACATAACACAAAAACATAAACAAAAAAAAAGGGGAGGGTAGTTTGGACCACATAGTCCATATTACCCAACCTGTTTAGGAAGTACAAAATTCGCAAATGAATATTGATTTTTCGCACCCAGAACACTGTTCGTGGCTCCAAATATGACATGAAACGCATTGAACCCAAATTTCACCTGGGCGGTCTTCTGAATACAAAGTTCTGCAATACATGCATTCGGCATCTTCTTTTTCACCGGCGGCAACGGTCTTGACTGAATTAATTTCGTCGTCGGACTCATCATGACAGCTATAATGCTCATAATCAGAGCTTGATGATGACGATGACGCTCTATTCTTTTTGTTTGGGTTTTTCTTCTCTTTCCCTTAGTTACAAAAATAAAGTTAGATAGATAAAGATATTTATCAGATAGAAATTAAAATTCGTAGATACCTGCACATTTTTTCTTCTCCGCAAATATCTCCTTAAGCGCCTGCTTCGAAGTGGTCGGTTTATTGTTTTTATCAGGAATTTATTTTCAAATACTCTTCCAAAGAGCTCTTATATGGGGACCCTGAAAGTAATGTTGATTTTCCAGCTTTTCTACCACGATTGGTTCTTGCCTTGTTCTTAACAGGAATCGGAGATATGTCGGCAGGTGTCAGAATTATATTTTGGTTTTCTGACTTGCTGGTAGTTGGCAGCATATCACTTGGTTCAGATTCCTCATGTACTGGGACTGAGCATACAGCAACAGGTTCATTATTTTCAGACACTTCTGGTGATAATAAATCGCCGTCAGCTCCTAAGAAATCATGATCCCGAAAGATATTCCTATCAAGCGGGTATATTCCAGTGGTTCGGAATCCATTTACTGCTATCTCTCCTGTTTGGACTCGTAGGTAGGCCTTACCAAATAATTCTCGCATATCAAAATGAGTCAATGGTCGGGGATTTGTCCTCATCCAAATGCGTATCTCCTCAGATAAATACTTCTTTAGTGGACCCATAAATGTTTTGTCGGGCGGTTGAATCTTGTGGCTTGAATGAGGAGGAATCGATAATATGCTGACGTGATTTTCTCTTTCCATATCGATAAGTTTGATGTTCCTCGTATGGCTTGAATGTCCAACCAAAATTAAAAGGACTGGGGATTCAGCAGATGGCTTTACGTTCTTAAGAAAATGTTCAAACCAAGTTGTAAAAATATCGGTCTGAACCCATCCGGAAGGATGACATTCGTAAATAGATCCTGGTGGTGCTCCTTTCAAAAGTTGTGGATTGCGCTTTTTGCGGGGAAATATGAATAACGGGGGCACAAATGTTCTAGCAGCACTCATGCAGATAATTGTTGTGATGGTGGCACCTCTTTCTGCGGCAGTGAGAGCACCAATTTGCCGCTTTCCTTTTAATGCTAAGACTTTTGGAAGTTTAGAAGGCACCACGAATATACCGGTCTCATCGACGTTATAAATATTGTTTGCTGAATAGTTATATTTGTCCATTTCTCTTTCCAGCGAGTCAAAAAATTCTTGGACACGTTCTTTAGTGAATCCTTTTGCCCTGGCAAGGGATGTTCCCGTCGGTGACCGGAATGACAAATTAGGATTTCTTTTTAAAAACAAGTTTAGGCAG
Organism: Cheilosia grossa; assembly: GCA_963082955.1. NCBI lineage: Eukaryota > Metazoa > Arthropoda > Insecta > Diptera > Syrphidae > Cheilosia > Cheilosia grossa. The sequence continues at coordinate 44,617,402 of OY720144.1, read as the reverse complement.
TCTTTGCCGCAGCTTCGTTTTCCTTTCAAAATGGATCGGGAATTCCATTTTTTTCTGCCAGTTGGAACGCTAAGTTTTTAATATCATTTCTGGTAAGCCCAAAAAATTTTGACTCCATTGTTAACACATATTCCACTAGCATCTTTTAAAATTTATCTGGGAAAACTGGCCTGCGACCTAATTTAGTGCCTACTAAGGTTTTTAGGATCAACGTTTTTTTGTAAAGCCAGCCTTAGTTTTCGGTACACTGTTTAATTTTGAGGCTTTTAAATAGCCACATGCATTGGATCGCACCAATTCAATAGCTGTTTTCATGTTGTCTGGATTCCATGTCTTCCGCTTCATAGCTGTATCCATGGCCTATGGTAATAAAAACTACAAACAACAAGGTGAACTCAAGAAAAGTGAAATCGGTCCTCTAATAATATAACGGCGGATAATATGGACCTGTAGTCCATATTAGCCTACCCTATGGCAGTCCATATTAGCCACAGCACTTGATGTGGAAAAAATAATCATTTTATAAAAAACTGTTGTTCTTAATTAACTTTTGTTAATGCAAATATCATATTTCAAATTCACTTTTTGTATATGAGAAAACAATGGACCAACAAAATTACATTTTAATGGTAGAAAAAAGAAAATCAACGCGTATCGAATAATCAGCAACACCAATTTCTAGAAACTTTACAAAACTCACAAACGCGTTCTCGCCGACGGCTGAAATTAAACTGAGGTATGTTTAAGGAGCTTTCGCATGAATGTAAACACATTCCACCTCGTTTCTATTTGTGAGTTGGGAGATGGTAGTCCATATTAACCGCGTAGTCCAAATTACCCACTCTTACTCTAAATTGGACTATCTTTCATCTGGCGCCCGCGATCGCTGCTATGTTATTATGTTGATTTCTGTAGATTCATCTTCTATACCATTCACAAGTTGGGTCTTTAAAATGTTTCAGTGGATTTTGAGAATTAATTACAGGAGACATTTATCACATTATTCCGTTTCTCTGTTTCGTTTATTATTTATTTTTTTTCGAAAAAAAATCATCATAAAATGCCCATATATCCAAACGAAACGATGATCACAATTAACAAAATTTTCTTGAATATTTATGAGCAACGGGTATGACATTGAAAAATTCACGCGACTAGCGAGGTGGAAAACCGAGAGAATAATGATCATGAATGAGTGGTTGCATTTATATGTGTTATTGGATATTTCACTGCAGTTTTTCTTATGATGTTTATATATATAAAAATATTAATTGCAACAATTACGTTTTTAATGACAAGTGCATATAATAGATGGAACAAACGGAGCATCATAGTAGGTATATTATTCTATGGCCTCAAACATGTTGGCGACTGTATGGAATCTCTCGGAAATCGATCTTAGTTTATCGACCTCGTAGCCGAACAAGTATAGTTGATTCTCATACTAGTACCCAATTGATATAGTCTCAATCAGCGGGAGGCATGTCTCCAGTGTCAAGGATGTTTATAGTTAAATAATTGGGTCAAAGTAAGGATGTTTATAAGAAATGCGAAAAGTACTAGAATACTATCAAGGAGGTGCCCTCTCTCCGGCGTGGAGAGAAGTTAAAGTGGTTTTCATACCCAAAACACCCAAAACAGGTAAATGCTCTCATGTAAGTCCGAAAGATCTCCGACCGATAAGTCTTTCATCATTTCTCCTAAAAACTTTAGAACGACTGATTGAAATCCATTTACGCCAAAGCATTGACAAAAAACTCCTGTCAACGGCGCAACATTCCTACTCTAAGGAAAAATCTGCAGAAACAGCTCTACACACGCTAACGCGCTCTATTGAGGATTCCCTCCGTCATAAGGAGTATACAATGGTTGCATTCCTAAACATAGAAGTCGCTTTCAACAACGTCGACTCATCTGCGATTGCTGGTGCACTGGCAGCTCTGAACGTGGATGCATCACTTGGCGAGCTGATTAATTTGATGCTCAATAGCCGAATTATCAACTCAAGCCTGGGTGAGATATCTACCAGAAGATCTTTCAGTAGAGGAACCCCACAAGGTGGCGTCCCATCTCCCCTTCTCTGGAATTTGGTGGTGAATGAACTGCTGATATGCCTGGAAGCGGGAGGTCACAATGTGATTGCCTATGCGGACGACGTTGCTATTGCTGTGTCAGGAAAGTACCTTAATACTTTAAAAGAACTCCTACAACACGCTCTCAATGGGCTAATAACTTGGGCGAACAAATGTGGGTTGGGGGTAAACCCTCACAAAACTGAACTTGTCCTCTTTTCTATAAATGGCAATGGACTGACATTCTCAAAAGAAGCTAAATACTTGGGACTCATTTTTGATAGAAAGTTAACCTGGAAGCCTAACATCCAAGAAAGAGTTAAAAAAGCCACTATGGCACTTTTCTCTTGCAAAAAAAGCCATAGGTAAGAAATGGGGCTTACAGCCTCGTATCACTCACTGGCTGTACGTCTCTGTCATAAGACTGATACTCACTTATGGCGTGGTTGTTTGGTGGACTGCTTTGGTCAAAGCGATAAGTCGTGATAAGCTAAGCAAAGTCCAAAGAACAGCTTGCTTGTGCATCGGTGGGGCTCTTCGCACTACCCCCTCTGCTGTACTTGACATCCTGTATCATCTGGCACCCATTGACATCTTCAGTAGGCAAACGGCAACTTCCGCAGCCGTACGCCACTTCACAATGGATAACCAAAACAACTCGCCATGCTGCTATCCTTCCAGGAAACATCGACTACACCACACCAGAGCTTAAGTTCGATAAAAACTTCCAGGTCTCCATTCCCACCAGATTATTCTGGGAGGAGGACGCTTTCCTGGGTGATGAATCGATCCACTTCTTCACGGATGGTTCGAAAACTGAGGATGATGTTGGTGGTGGTGTCTTCTCCGACAGACTAAATCTAAGTCTCTCCTTCCGTCTTCCTGATCACTGTAGCGTTTTTCAGGCGGAAATTATGGTGATAAAAGAAGTCTTATCTTGGCTGAAAGAAAACGTGATATCTGCTAAAGATATCCGTATATTCTCGGATAGTCAAGCTGCTACCAAGTGCCTGGAATCAGTCTCTACAAATTCTATAACAGCCCAAGACTGTCGTTCGTCTCTCATAGAGATGGCGTGGCAGTTCAATATTCACCTCTGTTGGGTGCCGGGGCATAGGGACACAGAACCACACCACCTATACTTCCAGTTAAGGATTCGTTAGGTATTCCAATCGCTACTTGTAAACTCATAATAAAGCAGGATGCTATCAATAGAGCAAATCTTAGATGGAAAACCGGATCGACATGTCTAGCGGCAAAACGGATTTGGCCAAAGCTGGATCTAAAACGTTCTAGATACTTGATATCCTTTGATAAGAAGCATATCAGTGCTACAATAGGTGTCATCACAGGACACTGTCTCATAGGCAGGCATGCAACAAGGCTTGGCGTATTTGCAAACGATTTTTGCAGAAGCTGTCTTGACGAGGAGGAAGAAGAAACTATTCTCCATCTCCTCTGTACTTGTCCGGCCCTCTCACAAAGACGAAAACTCCATCTGGGAGCGTTCTACTATAATGATCTGAACGATCTAAAAAACACAGTAGGAAGAATTGTATTTTAGATTCATGAGGTATCACAAGGGACCTTACAATGGACTAAGTTTGCCGACAGACACTTCAACCTAACCTAACCATACGTTTCATGCTAACTTGCAAGGTCATCTTCCTTTTATATGTATACATACAATACAACACAACTCTTCTTACAATGCCACGGGATTCTACACTGCACAATTCGGAATAACAGATTCAATGACAAATTTACCATCGTCGGAGAATGATGAAGTCGATAGAGTATAGAGGGCAAACAGAAAATTTTTAATTTTTGAATTCTTCGGATGTTCCGGGATTACCGCTACACAATTTTAAAGTGAAAGTCGGCTCAGTTATTATTATTATTTTTTAGTTTAGATACAGACTCAGGGGAACCAGCATCTACAAATCAGTATACCGTCACTGAATAGTCAATAGTCTCGTATCAACCCATAAAATCTTATATATAAATATACTTATAAAAATCTAGTTAGATTTGTTGTTGAAATATTTAAAACTTATTTCATATTATAAATACATATTGATAGAGCTTATAAATGTTGTGCAATAATTAACAGGGTTGAATGCTGAAATGAACAAATACAAAGTTTCTGCATACAAAACAACCAATACCAATCCAAGATATTATTTCGATAAAAATGTTTTTAAAAATTTCAAATTGAAAAATTGATTTTTTTTATTTTATTAAATAACCCGAGAACAAGCGAATTTACTATGCCACTTTTTAGTCCATTCTGAAATACTGTTTATTGCCATTTGGAGTTTTTTTGTTGCTATTTCGACGGTTGCTCCAACAGCAAGCACAGCAGTGTCATCTGAAAGAGTTGCTATAGTAGTTTCTTCACTTTCAGGTAAATCGCTGGGTGAACAGAAGGTATAGCACTGGAGCTATTAGACTACCTTGTGGTACACCAGCTCTAATTGCTCTTAGTATTGAGTACTCTGTCTCTTGTTTAGTTCTGAAGAATCGATCTGTTATATTTAATTATTGACTCCAGAATTGTCGAATACTGCTTCGTCAGTTGCCTTCGTAATTTATGGATCAGTCCCTAATGCCAGACTTTATTGAAAGCTTGTGATATATCAAGAAATATTTTAGAGCAAACATTTTTCTCTTCGAATGCTTTTTAGATTTTATCTGTGATTCTATGCACCTGATTGTAGAGTGCTTGTTTCCAAACCCAAATTGGTGAATTGGAACTAGTGATTTTTCATCAATTATTTTTTGTAGACGTTTTGCCAGCATTTTTTCGAATAGCTTGGACAACATTGGTGGTATCGATATTGGGCGATATGAGGTTACTTCGATAGGTGGTTAGACTTTAACAAAAGCCAAAATAAAACTGTTTGGCTTACATTAACCTAGAAACTTGGTTGATAGCAACTGAAATAAAATGTTATTTTTAACTCCGTTCTTAATGGATAATCGTTTATTTTCTACAGAAACTATAAATTAAATAGGTAAGTACTGAAATCTATGTATTCTCAATTTCAAGGGTATTACAAAACAGTTATTTATTGTAAAGGGTTTTTCAATAAGAGCGCTACAAAAGTTTTTTTTAAATAAAACAAAAATGGTTTTGGATATCAATGAAATTCTTTATTCCTGTGAAAGTACGTTCGATGCCATTATGTATGGAACTCGATTTCTTTTGCATGGCCACCACGCGCACGCTTGCAGAAGTCCAGTCGCTGAACCCAATTTTCGACGGTTTTCAAGCATAAATCGGCCGATACTGCTGCAATTTCACGTTCGATATTCGTACGAAGTTCATCAATCGTCGCTGGCTTGTTGACATAGAGCATAGACTTGACGTAGCCCCACAGAGAGTAGTCTAACGGCGTCAAATCGCACGACCGAGACGGCCAAGCGACTGGATCATTTCGTCAGATAACACGTTCTCCAAACTTGGTTTCCAATAAATTGATTGTGACATTCGTTGTGTGGCTTGTGGCGCCGTCCTGTTGGAACCACATGTCCTTCAAGTCCATATCATCCAATTGGGGCCAAAAATATTCGGTTATCATTGAACGGTAGCGATTCCCATTCACAGTAACGTGCCGGACTTGATCATCACGGAATAAGTACTGCCCATTGACGCCGCCGGCCCATAAACCACACCAAACCGTAATTTTTTCGGGATGCAATGATGACTCATGGAGTACGTGTGGATTGCTGCCTGACCAATACCGCATATTTTGTTTATTGACGAAGTCAGAAATGAGCCTCATCGCTGAAGATGATTTTTCGATCCGAATCATTTTCAAGTTGTTGCTCAGCCCAATTCACGAATATACGACGCTTCTGGTGGTCAAGCGGCATCTTCATTTCTGATTGTGTGGATAATTGCAGGTAAATAGTATGTGCGGTATGTAGTGTAAGTGTTTTGGTTTACAAATTATGACCAAATTTGGTCACAAATGATCAATGTGGCAACCGTGGTCGGGTTATTAAAGCTCTCAATTGAAAGTTGGTTTTGAGAGAATATTTGCTAGTTATCTCTTTTTTCTTCCCTGAGTACTGGGTCGGGTTTTGTGTTTGACACCCGCTTTTCTTCGAGTTATTCGATTTACTTCTACATCTTCATTTCTGATTGTGTGGATAATTGCAGGTAAATAGTATGTGCGGTATGTAGTGTAAGTGTTTTGGTTTACAGTTGGCAGATTGCAGTGCATGACTTAAGTGAATTTAGTATTGTGAACCCAATTTGCAAATGTAAAATTAATAATTTTGTTTCAATGTACACAGGTGGTAGGTTTTTTGTATTTGTATTTGATTAATTTTGCTTCGACTTCCCATTTTAAAATATTCAAGCCACGCCACTGTTGGACACTAAAGTTAATCCGATCGTTTCGTAAACCGTTTTCGATAGAAGATAATGTTTCCTCTTTCACATCAGCAAACCAACAAGTGTGCTTTCTATGTTTTTCTTTAATATTTCTTTGATCTTACCACGAAAGAAGACATATTTTATGAACATTGTCCTTGTTGAACTATGTGAACCGGAAACATACCTACAATTGAATCCAAATGAAGTGTGCAGATGCTTACTTTTGTTCAAAAGTTTAACGATATAAGAGACAAAGTTAAATTTGAAAATTCTTTGTTTAAACTTTTTTGTATTCATTTTACTAATTGCTTATTCTTGTTTCCGTTTTGAGATGGAGTCCGACATGAACAGTGCTGCAGTATGCCTAATTGGCAAGCAGTCTAATCATAGCATCAGCTTGAAATAACTTCGTAACCTATGTGGAGGTTACGCTCGAATTTCATTGCACTCTGCATACAGAATTTGTATTATCATAAACTCTCAAAAGAGTAAAATGGAGAAATTTTAACTTATACATGAGCAACCAATTTAGGAAGGTGACATTACCAAAGTACGTGACATCCTACATCTCCCAAAAACTTTCAGCAAAGCCATCAATGTAACTGCAGACGAAATGGCTTCTTATGTACTACATACTAAAACTATTTCAAATTATGTTGAAATTAGAAAAAATTTCCCAGCCTGGCAATGATACTAAGTTGTCATGTTGCTCATCTGAAATCTAGAATTTAATTAAGTTTTTCTTTTTTAAACTTCTGAACAAGCACGTTGTCTTTTCGTCTAATTTCTTTATTCTTCATTTTTTTTTTTCCACAACAATTTATGCATCGGGAACCGATACCTATGATTTTGCAAGCATAATAAAGAAAAAACATCAAAATAACAGATTGCCATAATGATCCCATGTTGCCCGTCGTTTATTTCCTTTAAATCGTCATTAATCACTCAAGAGCAAAATAAATTACGAGCTGTGTTGTTAATGCATAAATCAACTTAAGTTCCAAACACTCCACGTCATCAATTAGGCTTTTAACCATTTCAATTCATCTCGCAAAGTTGAATATCAATTTGGTCTATTCGTTGATATCGAACAGCGATCAAAATAATGAATTTAGTATCAGCAACATGTGATGAAACGATTCGGAGAAATGCTAAACTCCTCTCCCTCTCCACCAATTAATTATTTAATTTGATACCCTTCAGAACAGGTGTTGCGTGTGTCCCACGATTTGACCCCGAAACCGTGGTTCCCTATACTCAAACCAGTACAAGGGAATACAAATACAATGCCAACCATAAGGAGAGCTCCCTAAATTTTCGAAGAAGCGCAAACAATTCAAATGCTCGACGGGAATCGCATGTAGTGCATTCCTCCGAGCTACGTGGAGTTGATTAATTAATTAGCACCGAAACCATGAAATTCGGTTACGCCTTTTGGCCGCCCTTCTGCCTACCCAACCGTCTCGTCGCGTCGTCGTAGCCCGAAGGTAATTTCATGATTGATGTTTGTTTGGTCTTAGGCTCGCGCGATTGATTCAATTTTGAGTGCAAATGAAGAAACAGAAAACCAGCCGACGAGAAGTATAATCACATGTTAGAAGGACGAATAACCTCTCGGGGCGTTTTTCACAACCTCTTCTGAGCTGAATTGGGCCAGTAGCCTAAGTAAGTTGTTTGTAGTGATGATGATCGCTCTCAAATAAACGATCTCCAATAAAAGTGTCATTTGGTGCTATTAAATTAACCGAATTAATTAAACTTAATTACACGGCGACATCAGACACACGACAGGTTTTTTTTCACCACAATTCCCACGATCCGATGATCAGATATACTTACTATAACAAAAACTACAAGATAAGATGCAGCGGGCAAGGCGAGTGACACTTGTTTATAGTTGCCGCTGCCGCCGCCGCCACGCATCATTCGAATCCGACGACGATGTCGCCGACGCCATGCTCGTAATAGTCTCCAAGAGTTTCCAACAGGGAACGCAGAGAGAGGGCATAACATGGTGGTGGTTGGTCAGTTGGTGCTTGGTGCACTGTGGATACCAAGGCGCGCTTAGTGACAAAATTTATTTAAGATCCTAGGCCGCAGCACGACATTATAGCCGCCCAGACATCATCGCGCAGGTATGGCTATGGGTCCATGGCAAACACAAATGAAGGCACGAGACCACTTGTATTGTTGGCCGGCATATTGTTATGTGGTTATAAATTAGGTTGTATTAATTTTCCCCTTCTCTAACAGGTATGCACAGATTAAATGTGTAAGCACAACATAGGTATTGGTAATTTCCTCGCGTTCGACAAGAATTTTAATGTTTGGTCCGTTCTCCAAAGATCCAATCCCTGATAGTTGTTGGCAACGTTTGGTCGTTCGTTCCGTTTTATTTTTTTATTTCTTTTTCCTTTTTTTTTATAATTCATTCGTCTGTTTGTCGCTTTTTGTCGTAGTCAACGTCCCGCTTGGAAATAATATTAATGATATGGTTTAAGATATTCCGTCTAGATCGTTGTTTAGATATAGCGGCAGCAGCAACAACGACCGCTACAAAAACTCACCCAAGAGTATTAAGAAGTCATTATTACAAAAGACCTTGTTCATTTGTGAGCGCAGGATGAAGGATGGGATGGATCGGGTGGAAAGATGAGTAGACATGAAATGAGAATGATTTAAATCAGATGGCGCTTCGATTAAGAGAAGCGCCATCATTTGTTATCCATAATCATGTGTCCACCACAGCGCCGCCTTTATCCTAAATACTTGTTCCGTTTACGGACAGGAACAGCATTTGATGGATTTTTGTCTGGATAAAGATCATGGCTCAGGGGTGTATTGTGACACTATGTCTAATGATTTTCCACTTTTGTTTTATGTGTCATTTCCCTACGAATTGGCCGCATTAGAGGGAATTATATTAATCAGAAAGATTTGTTAGGATATCGAACGTTTACATTTACTTTTTTGCTGAGATTTAATAAAAGCTACGGGACGATGTTCTTGTTTATTGCATTTTTAAGGTTCCGTACCCAAAGCGAAAACACGCAACCTTATTAGTTTCGCTTTTGTCCGTCTGTCCGAACCCACTAGACCCATTTTGTAGGTACCCAGGTTTATCTCAGAAACTAATTGACATAGAAGGCTGAAATTTGCACTCAACATCCGGTATAACTTCTAGAAAAGTCGAAAAGTTGTAGGTATTTGCATTTCGGACCTTCTCTCCTTTTTACAAGTTTTGATCTAGTTTCACCTGTACTGTGCTGAGATTTTGCATACACTTTTCCTCGTGGTGACAGTGAAATATGCAGCACTTAACACTCTATTTTTTTTACGCAACTAAAAGCGTTACATCTTGCGCCTACAGACGTTCGGGAACATTGGTACGTTTAGCCTGCACTCTGCTACACATACAAATAGGTTCGTCAGAAACCCAACCGTCAATAGTGACCCTAACCGAGGACGCAGGAATACCCCACGCAGGTTCGGGTCCTGAAAGAACTTCAAAGTTATGCGGCGTCACTGCTTAAGTGCTTAATCGTAAAGACGATAAATGTATCTTTAATATGTGTCAAGCAAGAAGAAAACGGTCAAAACGCGTAAGCAGATTAAAAAGAAGGAAAATTCCTAAAATAAGAGATTTTTTCAATGTTCTACAAGAATATCCAGACGATGTATTCCAAAATCACTTCAGAATGTGCTACTCCACCTTCGATGTAAGTCCACTAATGATTTAACTTTTCCAAATGAAAACCAAAGGATATTTCTATGATTTGCGAATATTATTAAATCCTTTTTGGGCACATTCTTTTACTGGTCGCGTTGGATATTCTTTAAAGAAATGTTTGTACATTACGCTTTGGAAAATGTGCAACGGCAAGGTAACTTTTCGGATCCTTTCTGATCGGTTCAAAGTTGGACGAGGTACTTCACACAACATTTGTATATAAGTTGGCCGTTCATTTAGCAACATAAAAATACAAATAAAAAAAAATGGAATATTTTGCGAGAAAACCTATTTGTGTGAATTTCAAGTTAAGCGTTTCTTCTTGCATTTCTGAATTCCTTCCCTACAGAAATGCTTTTAACATTTTCCCAGAAGAAAATTCTTTTTCATGCCTTAGTTCTGTCGTGCCTTACCCCTGCAGCGCTGAAATACTCCCTCTTAATAAAAGTTTGTGAGAAAAATTAAAATAAAGAATTCAACAAAAATTTATAAATCTTTCTGTCCAAAGCATATGTATTTATTGATCATAATCTTTATTTACTTACTTTTCTTTCTCTTCCGACATTTTCTTTACTTTTTTGCCGGCGAATAAACAGCGCATCAGGTATTTATATGATGCTTTTCTTCCTTATGTTTGCGCATCAGTTTGATCAACGTTGCAATAATGAACACTTGACGTTGAAAGTGATGCCAATAGTTTAATTAATGAACATTTTGCAAGGCATCATGAGCATCATGATTCCAGTGATGCGTTACTGAATTTGCACTAAATGTTATGAAGTATGAAACAGTTTAGTTCCAATCGGAATAAAGTTATTTTTATCTCTTTACTTCTTTTTTATAAGCAACTAATAAAATTTAGTTTTTTTTTAAGTAAAAACGTTTCGTTTATTTTGTTAAACTAGAGTTCACCCAGTGGTAGGAATCCCAACTTTATATTGACCTGGCTTATACATAACAAAAGACAGCATTGCATCTCTACACAGTCGAAAAAACCTTGCGAATATGTTGTATTTAAGGCAGTAAAAGTGGTTCTTAACCATTTGCCTTCGCCTATTTATATACCTATAAGACTAGCTGACCCTGCGAACTTCGTTCCGCCCAAATTCATTAATGTAACGAAAATAATAATTCCGAGCATGCACATGCTGCTTTATTTTATTCGGTCAATTCTAATTGTATATACATGTATATGCATGTATAAATATATATTTAATACAATAGAAATAACTGAAATATAGCAATGTCGATGTATTTCAATCAAACTGCAATGATTGAAGTGAATTTTTGAATTTTTCTATCAAAATCGTTGCTTAAATAGTTGTTGTTGTATTGGAAGTGACACTCCCCTTTTTTCTATGCAGTCTACTTTTTGCAAAGTGCGGTTATGCATACAGATATCTATCCCCAATCTCATACCCCTAAAGTTTTGTTTTCACGACAAAAAATAGCACATATGTTCTTCTTTGGGCAAATACGAATCTACCAAGCTAAAAATCTTAAAAATCGAAAGATCCATTCCCGAGTTACGAGTGGACATACGGACGTCAGTCTCTTTTATATATAGCTGTACCCACGGGTTTTCCCGTTCCTTTCCTTTCGTTTTAAGTCTATTAATTTTAATTATACAAATTTAGAAATAGCGTTTGAGTTTATTTTTTTTAATGCGAGGTGCCAAAAATCATTTTCCTATCATCCGCTTATCTTTTGCAAAGTTCCACTTTGATTGCTTTGAAGCATAACATCGATATATGCAACGTTCCGGTTTCTTACTCAAGGTAATGAGTGATGAGCAAATCTATTTCCAGCCTTCGCCTTACTCTTCCTACCACCGGATCCAGAATCCACTCGAAGAAAGTGTGATATGCGTTGTCGATTCAGCATAACCTTATGAGAAAGACCATGTCAACAAATGAATCAAATTGTTACATAGCAGTTGTATACGCATTGTCTTCCTTTTTACAACTTTATAAGAGTTGAGATACCATTCTCGTATATGTGCAGATCGGATAATAATCGCATAATATTGAGAACTTGAGTTCTGTTCATTTTTCAATTGAACTCCTTCCACATTCTTTAAGACAAATTACCCATGGTAATTTATAACAAAAACCTATACGCAAAATGAAAAACAAAAACCTGGACTTCCCGCAGGCAATGAAGAATTACATCTAAACATGCGATTTATTTGAAAAATGGAAACGCCATAGAAACTGTTGAGCAAAGAGCAATCCAGAGAACCATTCCAGAGAAAAAACATCCATTGTATACACATTCACCACCCACTAATGCCACTGAATTAATATTGGGATTCATGACATATTGGTACCACATTGTATGCCATACGTTATCGAATGGTTTCGTGGAGTTTAGTGATTTGTGTTCGGTTGCTTTCTGAAATCATAATTTAATGAAAACAAATCAACAGTATCACCTTCTTGGTAACCTTTCAACGCTTATCCTATATACTGTGAGTGCTTAACCCTGCTCATGTCATGTAGTAAATTACGATCAAGAAATTTCTGAATCAACATGGTGAGGATTGCGTCCGAGCACACAGCATAAATAAAAAAATTTACAAATTAGGAAATGCCCCTATATTCATAGAGGGTAGTAAATTGAAAAGTTTGTTGCTTAATAAAAAGCAATTGTTCATTTGATTTAATTTTGCTCAATGGCCGGTCGAGAGTGGATATTTCCTTTGACTTGTTTTGAGCCAGTAATAGGTGAAGTGCCTTAGATTATTATTTTCGTAATTTGTATAGTAGGTTGGGTAAATGAGGCCAGTCGGTTTGATTATGTAAGATTGTATGCTAGGAGCTAAGAATTAAAAAAACAGAAAAATCAAATTTAAATGATACGCATGCTGGTAGCTATTATGCATTGTGAGCTATGAGAAACTTAAAATGGCTTGATTATGTCGCAGAATTATTAAGAGCGGTTTGTTCTCTTAATTTAATGCAGAGTAGCATCCGTGCAGCCGCTCTGCTATATTTTTAACGCACGAATGTGAAAGCATGCGGAGCGCAAAGACGAAAGCCATCATCTGCTATCAAAAAAAAAAACTTGTTTTTCGGTTTGGAACTTAAAATATTGCCTCGACAGAAGTAGAGTTCGGACATTTTATCAAAAGACTGGAGTGATGTGGAAACCAAAGTGGTTACCTAGAGGATAGAGAAAAATTCCTTAATAACAGTACAGTAGCTTGGACTTTAACCAAGAAGACTATTGTTTTACAACAAAAACTTTGTTTATAAAACATTACAATAAAATTTATATTTTATCCAATAAAATGCAGTAGATCTACTGCAATTGCATTAAATTGACGATAAACACACTGTAGAAAACAAAACTCTTAACAAAATCACAGCCACAGTCTATAGCCCCCAATAAAAATTGAACCAAATTCTATAAGGCGTGCAGTACAAATAACCTACAAAGATGCTTCTTGAATTGGATAGGTCTACGGGAGCAAGTTTTTACACTGACTAGTAGTACTACGCAAATGGGAATTTCTTAGACTTCAAGCAAGCGTGTAATGTATTCCAAACGGAAATCCTACAAGCAGAAAAAGCTGTAAGATGCATAGAAGCCAGTAACCTTCGACCATCGAATATGGTTCCGTTAACCCCAAAGACAGTTGAGAACTGTATCGGAATATTTTGCAGCATGCATAATACTCGCCGAGGCAGAGTTGGAGTCTGATTTGCCACTGCCCGCTTTGGAAGACCGTGAAAAACGCCTATATAGGTAACAGGCATTCAGATATCGCACTCCATTTGTAGGACTTTGTCTCTGTCTACCTCGACTCTGTTGGACTCAAGCCGATGAAGATATCATATATAAGGATAAGGTAAATAATTAAGAACCACTTTCAGTGAATTAAATTTTGATTTAATTTTTTTTTTTTTTTGTTCCGAAGACTGTGCATAGTCCTAGGAAAAAAATTTTTGATCAGTCTCCTAAGATAGCTTGGACATATAGATCAGATATCAGATGAACACAGATTATTAAAGAGGGACGAAGTTCGAGCTCCACACCGGAGCCGGACTGTATGACAACCTAAGTAAGTAAGTAAGCCGTGATTGCGAAAGTAACATAATTTTTTTTTTTTTTATAAATACTCGTACATTTTTAACTTTCTCGAACTTCACATACAAAATATTCATACCAGTTTGAAATTAACATTTGAGCTTAATATGACTCAGTTTTTCGCTCAAGTCTAATAACGGTACTTTTGAAATTTGAACATCTCTCGAAAACGATCCATACGATTGAATTAAAAATTCATTCCTCAGGTTATATGGTAACTTAAAACTTAACAGCAAACTCAGTTTTCCTCTATAGCATTCAATTGATTTTTGTAAAAAAAATTTTTTAGGTAATTTGGTTTTCCTTAGTTTACTTGAAAACGGAAATAACAATTTCGACCAAAGTGCATACTTAGAGTAAAATTGATGTTTTCAAAATTATTGGCTTAATTTTCAATTCGAATCACCAAAAACACAAATTTTAAAAACTGCTTATATCTCAAAAACCCCATTTTCGGAAGTTGGATAAAATAAAAAAAAAAAACAGGTGATGCTTCATCCCAAACAATATTTCATACATATTTAATCAATTTTAAGGTTAATAGTATAGCAATATTTGTTCCTACTCCTACCATTTCATCGGAATACAAATAAAAGATAATATCAGTATTTTAAATAACATACTTATTTTTTCTCAAAATATTCGAAGAAAATCATTTTTATTTATATTTCCCGATCTTTTTTCACATAGGTATCTACAGTATATTTTTGTAATAATCTGAATGCCAAAATTAATACAAACTACCAGATCAGAAAACAGAATCTCCTGCTACACTTTGTTTTGTAGGTAGGTACTCAAAAATATTGTTAACTGTAAGAGTAGGAGCTTATAACTCTCTAATCAGAACTTGCGATAGCTGCCTGTTACTGAGAGCTTTAAATTATAAAACTCACATTATTATTTGATATAATATACTGGTGTATCAGATGAAGAACTCAGAAGTAGACTTTATTTAATACAATTCTTATATTTCATGAACCATTTCTTTTATCTAGCATCGGTTCTCCGATTTTTACCGACCTACCTAATAAAATAAGAAAACAACCAACCAAACTTTTGATGAACAAGAAAGTTTCGTTCGATCCCGTCAATTTCTTTGAGCTAGTTCCTTAAAGTATAGCTGATATTAGTAATTGACTTTTTATTTGATATCATTCATATTTTATAGCATTAATATACAAGCCGTAAGAAGGATAAGGAAGGAAGCGATTTTTTTTTGCTGAAATAGAAACAATTGAACTTATATATATAAAAACTTAAATAATATAAACTTCTGCTTTGTTCTACTCTACCACCTATGAAAAACTCACATTTTTCAAATTTGTGAATCCACCGTGATTTTTATATATATAAAAACTTTTCACTATAATTTGTATTTGTGTGTGTTTCTTATATTTATATTATGTATATGGTATGTATATTTTCGTGGGGAATATTGTGTTTTTAACAACGGCATGTGCAAAAAGGGTATTTTTGATATTCCTCGTGGACAAGTAAGTCCGAAACGGCTGCTATCACTGCCCCGCGTTTCTTTTCTTTTTGATTATTCTTCACTTCGGTGAGCGAATTCTCTCACAATGAGAGAAATTTGACCAGAAAGTATGGGAGCTGACCTATTATTGACGCAGGAAATTGTCAGATTTCTAGCAAATAATAACTGACAGCAAAATGATCTTTTGAAATGATGAAGTAATGCCAAATTTGTATTGTTCACCTTACGTAGAAGAAGAATGATTTGACTAACTTCTTTCAATACACAAAAGTGACTATTACCTATCATCATACGTGATTCCACCCCTGGATGTGTTTTTTTCTTCAATATATTATACTTTTCCGATCGAAATATATATATATATATAGTTGGCGCAACAGGTCCGTAAGGACCCAAGGCCTAGCTTCTCACAACCATTCGTTTTGTGTGAGTTTCATTTTTGGAACGAATGGAAGGGATCTACAATTTTATGCCGATTCCGGCTAATTGAGAAGCTCTTTCAAGACAGTTATACTCTCGGATGTTTGTCAGACGTTCGCGAGAGGTGGCGCAGTGGAAAAAACCCTAAGTTGGAATTTGGAAAAAAACCCTAAGTTGGAATTTGGGTTCTTTGCGGGATTCGAACCTGGGACCCCTCGCTTAGTAGTCCAACACACTAACCACTAAGCAACTGCGCCTACGATCGAAATAACTGTAAATTAAAATATAAAGGATCCAATAAATAAGTCTATGAAGGGTATAGGTCTACAGCATCAGAACACATATTTTCCTTATTCCAATAGCTAATTGGATCGAGTAGGATATAAATAAGTTAAACTAATTAATACTCTCTAAGCCTCATTTAAAAGCATCAGTGAAAGAAAAAATGACCAAAGTCTCTCAAACACTGACGTGATTCAGTCGGGACTAGCCCTTAATCAGCATTGAGCAAAGATAATCCTTTGATATAATTCCTCAAATAAACAACAACCCTACACAGCCTACGCGTCTGTATATACCAATACCTACAACATAATTTTACTTTTATTACACCCATAAGACTGAACAATATTTAGTGCCTTTTGTTCGCCAATCAACTTAAGATATATTACTGTAATATGAAGAAACTAATTTATGAGTTTCGTATGATATATTAACGATTATATTAACAGATATTCATTTTTATGGACCGAAATACCACTCTCCTGTGATATTTACAACTGCGTCACATGGGGGTGATGTCACGTCGAGATGTTTCCTTTTTTTTAACATGAAAGTGGTTTTCTTCCATCATTCGGTAAATTGGGTTTAATTGGGATATCGCTTACATACTTTTCCCTCTTTTGAGCTATGCAAACGGACAATGCTATCGTTTCCCTGACGGCGGGGGACAAAGCAAGATGAGCCCAACATTCTTTTTGCCACCTTTTATTAGCAACACCCCGATACCCTCATAATGTCAGCACGAGCTAATGAAAGATACGGACATAGTTTTAACAAAGTTTCGATAGCAGTCGACTGTCTGGAAGGTAGGTCACATAGATAAGTATATTCATGTTATAGGTGTTTAACCCTGGAACCGTCGGTCAGCCACAAATGAAGAATATGATTCTTATCTTCAGCTGCTATTCCGAAAATAGGATCTTATTACTGTTGGGTTACATTTTTTGTCAATACATATACAGTTATCGATCGTCCTTTTTCAAGCATTGATTCTTAGAACATTAACATTTTTATGAATGGGTTTGTATGGGAGAAAGGTGTATGTTTACTGGATTCGATGTAGTCCAAACTATGCAGAGTATCCAATTTTGAAAAATCACTCCTTTATAGCATTGTATGTAACAAAGTGTAGGTTAGGTGGAAATTATCCGATACGAAGTTGGATTCATTGTAATACCACAAGCAGAGGTTATGTCCGCTACTCTCGAACGTCTGACAAACATCCAAGAGTGTAACTTTCTTGAAAGAACTTGTCAATTAGCCCTTTGGAATCGGCATGAAATTGAAGATGCCTTCCATTCGTTCCAAAAATGAAAAACTCACACAAAACGAATGTTGTGATGAGCTAGGACTTGGGTCCCTACGGACCTGTTGGGCCAACTATTTATTTATTTATTACTGAGATTGACTCACCTTAACATGAAACAAATCGCTTGCAATCTTTTTAAGATCAGAGGAAAATTATATTTGCAATATAATGCGGCATGCCTATTATATTATATCAACATCGGTATGCGTTAAATATTAAATAATATGTAAATTTCTGTAAAAATAAAATTAAAAAAAAAAAAAAAAACTTAGAACATACTGTTATTTGTTATTTAATTTTTCACAGTCAGTGGATCCATATTAAAAACATCGGTCCTATTCTTCGTAGTTATTTTGCTTGAAATTTATGTGGAGAGTCATCTGAAGCGTCGAGACCAATTTAGAAGACAATTGGATATGTTTTGAAATTTGTTGTTGATCTCAATAAAGGAGGTGTGAAGCGATCTTTAGGCAGATGGGACTTTTCCTCCTCCATATTGTGTCATTTACACTTCACCCTCGTGCACGCCAAAATGGAGAAAATGTGCCACCAAAGTTCTAGGTATGATTAATTTCTGGTAAATCAATGTGATTTGATTCTGAGTCCTATGGGAAAAGGAAGATGATGGGTTAACTTACATGTTTAACACATTCCAGTGCGTCACAATGGGTTAATTATGTTTGGTAGCTAGAAGCCATGGTAGATATTGCTGGAATAATCTTATATTGATACTAGCGGACCCCCGCATGCTTTGCTAGGCGTTAAAATTTGAATTATTTCAAACTATTAATTTTTTTCCGGTAAGTCGAGTAGCTGAATATGTACATATATAATGTTCGTTAATTTGAATTGTGTTGCATTTGGATAGTATTAACAAATTATATTTAAAAAACAAATCTTTATAATATTATTATTGTAATGCAGTGCATTAGATAAGTGCATTCATTCATTTAAAAAGTTTTCATAACGCAATCCAAACCAACGGTTTTTGTTTGTATTTTGTTTTCGTGTTGTTAGGTATACCTAACTTATATTAAATTTAATCAACTGATTCAGTAGTCTGAGCACTCATTCCGTAGTCAATGATCTCGTCACCAATTTGCTTTCCATAACTCTATCACTATCGTCTCTATCGTTTATTTTATACAAATCGTGAGAGCATTGAGATTGTGTCTTTCAGAGACTCTCAAACTATATTGGAAATTCCAATCGCACGTTGTTTAAAATGTCATAAATGACTTTTTGGCAAATAATTTTATTATTGAAGCCGGAAAATTTGGAAATTGCAAAGTGGAATTAATTCATCTTTATTCCTTAGTTTATTAATATTATAGCAAATAACATCGAACAAATTTATTATTGATAGGTCAGCTACAAAGCAAATGACAATTTTAATTGCTTTGATGGATGAGCATCCCGACTTGTCCAAGGGCTATAAGCCAAATAGCTACCAAGAAAAGTCCCTTATTTTTGAAGCCAACTGTCTCATCCGGTTATTTCCACTTCGTATTCTTCGATTGCTGTATTATCACTATTAATACAAAGGATACAAAAATTTGCAAAAATCACAATTTTTCGGGGACGTACCTAATTACTTTTCATTTTTTCGATTATAGTTCTATATCGACATTATGATAACATGTAATTTAATGTTATAGGGAACTAGCTGACCAAGCGAACTTCGTTCCGCCCAAATTCATTAATGTAATGCAAATAATAACTTCGCGCATGCACAATGCACGAACTACTTTATGTAACTCGGTCAATTTAAATTCTTTATTCAAAAGGTATTTAAATACGACCCTTAGAAATAGAAAAAAACAAAATCAGTTCTAAAGTCCGCCCTTGCAAGTTGAAATTCATGTTTCGTTAGAGCTGATGGAAGGTTAGTATAACAGAAACTGTGCATGGGCTCTGGTCGACTCACATTTATACATAATAATGGAATCAATAGAAAAGTTTTTCAATAGGAAATGTTGTTTTAATTTTTTAGATCTTCTTGATCTCAAAAATCTTGAAATTTCATGAGTCTTAGGCAAAAAGTCTTGTATATATTTTGGAGCTCAAAAATCTTGAAAAAAAAAAAAAGATATATCTTGTAATCTGGCATCACCTGGTCTACATACCTTTAGTCGTATATCGGCAACAATGCGCGTCTTGCCACTCTTCAATTTGAACTTGTTTGCTCTCTCGCAGTACGATTTGACGCAGTTCTCGTTACATGCAAGCTCAAATTGCTTGGCTGTTCATCTGGGCCAGTGATGCCAACTCAGGCACAACTATGACTGACCAAAAGACAAAACTGTCAAAAAATTTTTTGTTTGGGTGAGTTTTGGTATTTTTACTAAGTACAAAATTACAATCATAAATTGTTTTATTTTCGGAAGGTATGGGAACAAAACAAAAGTCCGAAGTGGACGAATTCTTTCTCCTGAATGTCAAACTAAAACACATACAGTTCAGTGGAGACGCCTTTCGTGATTTATAAATCACATTGGCTAGATCACGTTGGTGGGAACATGGTATAAGGCATAATTACAATGGGCTTAGAGCAATAATTTTGAGAAAAAGAATACATTTTTGTAAAATGTTCGTATAAATCAATTTTGTATTTTGTAAACCTGGTACTTTGATCAAAGTGGCATCACTCATCTTCATTCGTAACAGTTCGTCATGCTATTTTTCCAATTCTTAGCTTGAATTACCCGAGGTCAAACAAAATTATATACAAAAATATCTGTTAGCTTCTTGGATTATTTTTATTTTGGGTGGCGCTATTGTTCGGAGCGTAAAAGTGCCTCTGGGCAACTTAAAAAAAAATACGGCATAATTTTTTTGAAAACGACACAATTTTGTTTTGATTCAAACGATTAAACAAAAACAAATGAATTGTTTGATGATGTATGGCTGAAAATATGAAAAAACAAAAAAAAATATCAAATGCGATTGTCCACAATGCGAGTTCGATGAAAAAGAAATGATCACTCACTGACGACAGTCAATGTGTATGCGTGTATGCGCTACAACGTGTATTTACCGTATGTATGAAGTCAGCACACAGTATACATACCGCACACGCTCATAGGAGTCTACGTATTTGTTATTGTTTTTTTATATTTTTTTTATATGGAAAAAATCACATGTTGACATGAAAAGTCATAACTCACGAACGTTGACCGATTTCATGCAAAATTTAGAAAGATAAACCATCTACACGACCATACGAACAAACCCTACAAATTTAATGGAATTCGGTTTGACCGTTCGTGAGTTATAAAGTTACAACACACTTGCAACAACTTTTTATATATATAGATTAATGACATAAGTCTTGCACATTTGTAAACACCAACACACCTTTCCACAATATTTCTCGCTTTTGCGTGAGGTTCATACAAAATAAGTCTAAAATGTACGTTATTTATATGTTTCGTAGCATTTGAAAAATATATAACGTTAATTATGCTTCTCCTTGAAATTCAAGAAAAAATCTTTGGGTGTTTGAAAAACATTCCTCATTAGGTCATCATCGCTCAAATTGTATCGTCTGGGCGATAGCGTTTCGACGATTATTGATTAACGTGAAGCAAATTTTCAATCGACAAAACGATATCGTCTGGACGATAGACGATTATTGAAGTAACGTGAAGCAAAGCTATCGTCGAAATGCTGTCGTCTGGCGATAATCGACATACGGAATGAGTGCCCTGGTGTCTTCGTAAAACCTAGCTTATGAATTTCAGAGTCTCAGGTTAAATTCCTGGTTGCAACTGGAGTTTTTATTAATTTTATGAATTTAAATTTGAGAGAATTTTCGTAACATATTCACCAATTCACTCCCCAGCTCCAGTGCGCCCATAGAAGTATTCACATCAAAAATCAAGTTGAAAGAATTAAAAAACTTGGACCTTTCGGGTCCAAAACTATCATATCCTACATACACACACACCCACAAAATTATATTGACATCGGTTGATTAGTTGCAGAGATCGACACCACCATAATACACCCTATAAGCACAAATACAATACTATGGCTCTAACTCATGAACCAATACACATAAAAACACAGTACAGGTGGGCCTCACTTAACACGTACTTCTTATAGCAAGGCCTCGTTTCACCAAGGTTCACTTTTATGCCATATTTTTGTGTAACACGGCTCAAAGCCTTGTTTTACACGGTTTTTAAAACATTTTTTTTTTGATAAGTTGTTTCTATTATGCACAAACGCATACGCGAAGAACATGCAAGTTTTGTTAATATGTACATTGTACATATACATACATACACTTTATGTCTTATCCCTTATGCGTACTTATGCATAGGACGACTGAAATTTAAAAGAGAGTTAGCATTATGCATGTCACCTTATTAGGAAACATAAAAAGCTTTGTACCAATCAAGCGAAAATAACAGATTTTTTCAACAAAAAGAACAACATTGGTGAAACTCACACACGGCCGCGTATGGAGAACTTAAACTGTAATGAATTTTAATTTTGTTAACTATATGTTTGTTTTTCTTGTAAATTTTAGTGTGATTTACATATTGCACAAAGAGCAGGTATGTTTGTTTATTTTCTTATGTATGAATTATTAAAAGTTTATGTAAAAATAATCTTAAAAGTAAAAAAAAAAAATTATGTAACGTAACTCCTCTTCTGCACTGGTTTCTTGTTTCGTTTAGCACGATTTTGTTAAACACGATACTTCATTTTACCCCCGCGGTAAAAACCTTTCATGCGAAATTTACAAAATCAAAGTCGGTTCACGCATTACAGAGAACATCAATTTCAAACTAGAGATTGTTATTGTATTAATAATAAATCAATTAATTAATAAATTAAAACATTGCAGCCTCACTTATATGAAGTTATGATTGTGGGTCGAGTTCATATAACTGCAATTTTTTTATATTATAACTATGTTCAGTGTAAAATTTTGTTTTTGTAATGGTTGAGATAAGATTTACTCCAGTTCAGGTACGAAACTTTAAAAAAACAAATTTAAATATGAGCTAAACTATGTTGAAAAAGTTGGATAGTTTTGTTCGAGCAGTTTTCTTAAATCCAATTTCGTTGAAAGAGATTTAGCAGACTGTCCCTTTTCTAATTCCACAATAATCTTTCCATTTTGCTCCATATTTAATCGCTTCCGAGCACACATCGAAATTGTCATGATAGTTTTTTACACAAAAGGCAAAGCACCAACCGACACCGAAACGATGTTGGCTCTTCGATAAAAATAATGCGAATTGACTTGCAAATACTGTCTATATACAATAACTTTTCTGACTTGAAAAGTTGTGAACATATAAGTATTAAATTTGCAGGTTGCTTTTATCTATCCCAAGATTAAACTTAGCTCAGGTGCACAAACGATTAATTGCAAGGAGCAAGGCCTTGTGATCTTATAAGGATCTATTGTTTTTTTCTTATTTCATTTGTTTCTCTCCGTATTTAATACTCCCGATTACCGAGCATCACAATCTGTCATGATTTGTCAGATTCAGATTCAAATTATTATAGATATTTAACATAAAAACGTTTACAAGGCTTGCTTTTATATTCACAAAGACCTATGGACTTATCTGGGGAAGATAAATACGTTTTTTTTATTTAATTTGGAAAAACACAATTTTTTCTCATGGCACAATTTCACGCAAATGCCTAACAAACATCCAAGAGTATAACTGCCTGGAAAGGCTTTTCATTAAGCTGTTCGGAATCGACATAGAAGTATAGGTCCCTTCCATTCGTCACAAAAAAATAAAAACTCACACATAACGAATGGTTGTAAGAAAAGGCCTAGGGTACATATATGATGATATTGCGCCATATATTTATTTGTTGCTAGCGTCGTGATTTTTTTTGTCTAAGCCACTGCTCAAACAACTAGTAGTTTGTCACAGTCATTGAAGGATTATGTCTTCTACCGTTCCACCGTGAAAAGTGACTGCATTGATTCCAGATCGTGGGTAATTACCCATTTCGTTGTCATTTTCACTTCAAAATAAGCTAAAAGGGCGAAAAAGGGCATTTTTATATCTTTTTTTTTTTAAATGGGCATTTATTCAAATAGGTACTTCATCTAAACTCTTAACTCGTTTTATTAAATTAGTTTTGTGTCTGAATCCAATCATTAACTAATGCATTTAAAGTTCTTAATTTATTTCTACATTTTATTAACTCACTAATATATAATGGCGCAAAATTATAGACATCGTGTATTATTAGATTGTAGATACACTCCAACTTCAAAGCCGGTGCCTAAGTTTTTAGTAAATTGTATATGCTTTGTAACCTACCTACAACTACTAGTACCAACCTTAGAGCGGGCGCGACGCACATATTTGTCAAACAGACCCAAAAATTTACAGTTTGAGAAACTAAACACAGTTTGGGGAGTTCTATTTAAGCAAATTTTGTGTCGTTTTCCATTGGGACAGAAAAAACACTTTTTCAGATCTAGAGCAGTTTTTCTGCTCTCCAAATCAGCCGGCTGTCAATTTTGCCAATTTTGCGAATCTCGTTATCTGAGCGAGATTTACACCAAAATCTGAAAATCCCAATGGAAACGAGATTAATGAAATGACAGCAAAAGAGAAAAAAAAAATGCAGGAATGGAATGAACAGTTTTTTTTTATTGAATCTGTAGCGAGTAAGACTCCTCCTCATTAAAATTTTCAACATGATTTTCTGGGGTTTTATTTTGTTTTTCTTAAGAGCCCAACATTTGTAAACATTTCGAGATCTCTAAAAACATAACTATCCTGGGAACAATTCTTTAAAAATCTTCACACAAATTGTTGATTTCAATAGAAGTGACAGATGGGAGACGATTGACAGTCAATACTAAGGAATAAAATGTACTTTTGGTGGTTTTAAATTAAAACCAGGCTATAGCGATAAAGTGGGTTTTATGTCGACTATGATTAGAAAAATACTAACACGGACATTGTCACGTACTAAAAGAATTTTAAAGTGGGCTTTTTCTGACTATAATTTTACGACAATATTATTATTAATGCTTTAAAAAATGTAAATCTGAAACCATTCGAATTAAATAAAAAGAGAAACTGTTTTTGTTCAATTTTTGTGTATTTTTTTTATATTTGTGTATGTATGTATGTATGTACGTATATTTTCGTGGAGAATATCGTGATGTTTTTCTAACAACGGCGTGGCAAAAAGGGTATTTTTGATAATGATGGGCAAGTCAGTCCGAAAAGTCTGGCATCACTGAGTGACTGTAATTCTGATCAGAAAATATTTCTCTGATCAGCGATGTAGGAATTTTTTTCTATACGTAGTAAATGGTGCTTTTGACTGCGCAAGGACCCTTTGATACCTTCGAGAAATACTCATAAAGCTATAATTATAAACTTCATTTGGTGAGCATTCACAATGTACGAGATCGTACATACATTCTTAACCATCGTCATTACTTCCCGTAAAGTAGGCATCAACAATACGAACGCGCGAATCCTTCAATATAATATAATATGTCGCAGTTTCCGAATACGTATAGGTATAGTGCGCGCCTTTTAGCCGAAGGGCACACACAAAAAAACTCATTCCCAGCTAAATGGAATCACAGAAAAGACGACCAAGGTGAAGTAAAAGGCACATTCAATAGAAATCTCTCTACGAGCAAAGCAAAAGGAACTAATGCAAAATAGCACAAGCAAGGACAATAGGATCGAATCACATGTTGCCCTCTGTGTTCTGACAAATTTTCAAATCCAGCAGTAATTATTGTTATTACCACCGCTGGGAAGACGGTCGGTGATCGCCTGTCGAGCTATTCTCAGAGATTGCATTGAAGTCAACCATAAATGTCGAGCATTAAATGACTTCCATTAAA
Source organism: Cheilosia grossa (assembly GCA_963082955.1). Taxonomy (NCBI): domain Eukaryota; kingdom Metazoa; phylum Arthropoda; class Insecta; order Diptera; family Syrphidae; genus Cheilosia; species Cheilosia grossa. Next base: position 44,591,751 of record OY720144.1, on the reverse strand, counting down.
CGTCTTTACCTCAATGAATGCATATGCCTTTCTTTTATTTTAACCTTCGATCAGCCGTTGAACCCAAAATCGGAAATATGATACGCTTTGCCGGAAGTTCTGCGACAAAATACAGGCGAACGGCTAAGATTTTTCGTGGCGCACCCTTAACACAAAACGGATTGGGTGGTGAATTGTGTGTTTTAAATTTGCCTCGAAGAGTTGGGAGGAGGACTAGTTTTAACAACTCTATAATTACAGCCGAAGGATATTAAGTCAGCGATGTGAATTCATTGAAAGACCAACGAAATACAGTCGAAGGGAGTGTGAAGGAATTTCTTTAGCATTTTCGGGGTTGATGGCGATACTAAGACATTTTGCTAATCTGATGAGGGAGGGTGTGCTTGTGGAGTGGTTGTGTTCCCACGGTTAGAGTACCGTTCATGGTGAAGGACTATTTGCCGTGTCCACGCACATTTGATTGAATTATACAATGTAGGGGTACTTGCGAAGAATAGGGTTGCTTGCCGTTTTGTTTTTGTTCGAGGTGTTGTAGTGGAAATTATATTGAAATTTTGAAATTCGTACATTAAATTGCACCAGGAATTAAAATGCACTAAGTACCTACACATACACCCTTTAAACCTAAGTATTGCTTGCATTGTTCGATTGCTTGCATGTGCATGTTCAATATGGTTGAAAAAAAGAAGTAGTGGGTAATATTTGCTAAAAAAAAAAAATCCTTTTTTCAAAAATCCATTCCTACGATGATATAGACAAAAACCGAGTTTGTTATTTGGTTAGAAATGACCATATTACCTCATTAAATTACTATTTTCTTTTCCCTGAGTGTAGCACGATTCAGCCACACCGTTCTGTAGGTACTCTTCTACGTTTTTGTTTGCCACTCTGGCTCTGAGTGGGTTTACTTCAACACTGTGTTTGTCACTTCAGCTCTTCTTAATTTTTTAGGTTTTCTGTGTTCTCGTTATGAAAAAGCATATCTCCAACCAGCAGTCCTCTGACCTCAGCATATGGCTAATAATGGAAGCTGCGGTCTTGGTGAGTTGTGATTTTGCTTGTTTATGGTATTAGTCGAACATTTCATTTTCCATATTTTCTTCCTCCGGACATTCGGAGTAGGTCCATCTGCCTTTTTGCTTTATCCCACCTGGCTTGTCGCAGTGCTACAGATGTTGTAACCTTTTTTTATTTTGCCCTCGTTGTAACCGCATTTTCCCAACAAGAAGGGGTCGTATCTATACTGAACATGCGTTTTAAAGCTTAATCTACGTTACCGGGAATTCTTTCAATGTCTACACATACAGATCTAGTAGTTTGGTATTACAACCCGGGAACTGCATATTCCATATAGCCATTCGGCTGATTATCACGACAGTCTACGACTTGTGGTCAACTTGTTCTCAGCAAACTCTAGCCAATTTCTGATTCTGGAGACTGCATCATCAGGGCGGACTGTATATAACGGTTGTCTGACCAGAAAGCTTAAGGATTTAAGAAAGTCTTGGCTCACTTCGAAATATATTTCATGCCGAAATAAGTTTTTAATTCGATTTAATCGATTTATCCTTCCCAACTGATCACCCCTTGGATCGTCCTTCCTCGCAGCAACCAAGGTGCTAAGTGTCATAAAATTACATCTCCTTACATCTATCCAAACAACTACACTATCCTATTTCGATTATCTCTTCAGAAGAAAGGAACATTATACTCGTCCATCACATAGTACACTCTGCATATTTTTTCTCAATTTCCAATTTCCGCTTTGTGAAAAACTCAAATTTATGTATATTCAAGGAATTTGTTACTGACTTTCCTCTAGATCACGTTTTCATCACATAATTCCTGCCTTTTTCACAAGGAAAAGTTCTTTTTACACCTCACTCGCCTAAATTTGTTTATTCTTGCTTCTGGAAGTTTTAAATGTAAACTAAAAGAGCTCTGAGCTTTCATAGTTCAGACTTTTCTCATAGATGTCATATAAATAGCATGTGTTTTCGATGAGTTTCGAGGTTTTCACTTTTTTGTACTTTTTCCCACATTTGTTTTGATGTAGTTCAGGCTTTTTTTTTTTTTTAAACATCTGACTACGCCTAAGCGATGAAGGGGCACTTCGACCTGTAAGATCTTTTGTGCCATATGGTTAGAGTAATTGTTAGGCTAGCAAGTTCTCAACTTTCCTAATGAAGTTAATTAAGCTGCTAACAGATGAGTTTTTCATCTCTTCAGGGCTCAGAAGTTCCCTGTAGAAGATAGTTCTTCTGATTCCACTTAGGGCTGGACACTCACAAATTATGTGTTCAGCTGTTTCGTCTGCTTCAAGACATAACAAACAGAGTGAGGAGTCGGTTAAATTAATTTTATTTAAATGATATCGTAGGTGGTGGTGTCCTGTTAGGAAACCTGTAAGGCTTTTGATATCATGCCTGTTAAGCTTTAAAACTTTGTCGGCGTTTTTATTGAACGGTTGAATCGCAATCTTGACCTGTCTTAGACCTGGGATACTCTCCCAGTATGAAATACATTTTGTATGTTCCCATCTTTTGTTGGCTGAATTTATAGACGATTTGGGAGTGCAGCAGAAAGGTTCAGGTCCTGTAAAAGGAGTGTGAGAACCAGTTCTGGCCATTTCGTCGGCTTTCTCGTTTCCCTCAAAACCCTCATGGCCCGGAATCCAACAAAGTTTGATTTTATTCCGGAGGCCAAGCTTTTGAAGGGCGTTGAAACAGCTTAGTACCGATTTGGAGTCAATGATATTTGAGCTTAAGGCGTTAACAGCTGCTTGACTGTCCGTGAATATATGGATGTGAATGCCTTTAGTACCTGTGTTGTGTATGTGACTAGCGCATTCTTGAATGGCGTGAAGTTCAGCCTGGAACAAGCTTGGGCAAGCCCCCATCGGTATTGAGACATTCTGGTTAGGTCCGTGGAAGCCAGCACCCACACCTGTTTCCATTTTGGAACCATCCGTATACCACTTTAGGCCATTAAGGCAAGTAGGTGGACTATTGCTAGCCCATGCTTCTCTGCTGGGTATCTCCGTGGAGAACCGCTTTTCGAAACATAACTTCTTTGGGATGCGGTCAGTTACCGCGCAGATCATGTCAAGTTCTGGAATTTCAGAGAACAACACATTTAACTCAGGATGTTCACTAAGACTTGTCTCTTTCAGCTGGATCATACTTGCCGAACTGCGGATAGCCACTTTTTGTATGTGAATGTGGAGAGGTGATAGTCCTATTAGGGCTTCTATAGCCGCAGTAGGACAGGTGCGCATGGCTCCGGATATACCGAGACATGCCAGTCGTTGCACCCTTCTAAGCTTCGCAATGGCAGTCTTTTGATTTGTTTTAGTCCACCAAACTAACGAAGCGTATGTAATGATGGGCCTAATCATCATTGTATAGATCCGTTGGGTTATCTTTGGAGAGATTCCCCAAGTTTTACCATACATGCGACGGTTCCCTGTTGAGAGAGACCTTCTTGTCTGCCTGTCGGACTTTTTGGATGTCTCCGTTGGTGCCTTTCTTTGTGTTTGTCAGCAGCCAGCATTGGTCTTAACCGATTTTGACTGGTGACAAGACTAGCCGTTCCGGTATCCGTAGTGGCCGAGTCTATCGGAGTCGTTGCCGTCATACACATTGCTCTGGCGGCAGCACTGGTGCTAGCTATCGCATCTGTAGCGTGTGTGTGTGTCTCCGACCTGCCCGTTGTGGCGGTGACGACTTTTTTAGACGTCTGGGTAGCAGACTTGTTCAGGCTTTACTCGTCGCTAGGATGAATTAATCGTTGTTACTAAAATACAAATAATTTTTTTAAGCCATTGCCGACTTCTTAGGAGCAAAAAAAAACGTTTTTTCATTTGTCTGAGATGCCCAACGAGTAAGACTTTTTTATTGAGTTCCGTCTTCGGCTAAAGATCAAAATTAAAAGATCGATCGTGGCGATGGGAAGTCCCGATCCGCCATCGCAATTTCATTTAGTACTTATGTACTAAATGGGAGATATTCTGGACGGTATTATTGGGAGGTGTTCGTAACAGGATGGGGAAAATGCTAGAGATGCAAAGTATGACCATATAATGACGTCTCAAATTTCATTTTCGTTATGACCACACAGTTGCGTTCTCTCTTGATTCATTTTTGTCAAGTGTGATGCTCAATTCAGAGAAAATTTAAACTATTTTTCAAATCGAACACAAACCTCAATGAATTTTTTTCTAATAAATATGTTATGCAAAAAGGCCGTGCGTCTGTCGATTAATTTCGAAAATAATTATTCAAAATCATACAGCCTGATAGTTTTCAGCTTAGAAACATACGTTTTGTTCTAGGCATATTGTAGTATCGAAAAAAGTCTTTACTTTATTATTATAAAAATGTGACAGATTGCTAGAATAAACTGACTGGACTTTGAACAAGCAAATAATAAAGACGTGTCCTATTGTGAACACTACACGTGTGTTAAAAATAATAAAACCATTCAGCAACTCAAGCAAATCATTCGTGCGCCTTACAGAATCTAACATAAGATTTATCTTTGTCGCGGCAAGGGGTGGAAATTATGGGACGTCAAATCGTAGCCACATTAACCGTTGTTTAGAAGTCGAAGGAATTGTAGAACATAAAGCACAATCTCGGGACACGGAAATTTTTGGAATGTGTAAAATTTCTAAAATACTCGTATGGAACACTAATCAATATTTTTTGTGTTATGAATGGTGTTGCATATTTAAGTAAGGCAACTTTATTGTGAGGCTATCGCATTTTAGAATGAAACAAAGAACGCACCGAGAAATAGTAGAATACATTTTTAGATCATGATTCGTGATCTCGAAAAGCAGGATCGCAAGTTGTTGTTGGAAGTGAAATTCAATTATTAGCGAATAAATTTAAATAATCAAAAAAGAATTATGTACCTATTTATTTTTGATTGAATTTAAAATGTAATTGTTGACAAAAAATAGCTCGAGTCTCGGAACATTTATTCGAAAGTTGCAAAGGTTTCATTACAACATTTCCTTTCGATCCGAAAGTTATACAGAGTAACATTTGAAATTAGAATCGAAAACAACTTTCGAATCGAATTACAGAGTAAGGCCCCTGGGGGTCATTAATTACAAGTATTCAAAAATCCGAAAAATAAGAGAGTGCGAGAGAAGATTTTCATTAAAAATTTTCGGGGAAACTCGGGTATAGGTGCACGGAAGTCTAGTTTGGATATTCTTTAATCACCATAATAGGTTAGTTAAGGTCGAGTGGCTACTCCTTCGAGCATAGCATTCCATAAATTACTTTTAGTACAGGTTCCTAATCGGTTGCATAGGGTCGAGCATTGTATCCACGTGGGCATATCCGTCTTCCTACATCCGCAACCATTTTAAATTATAGGCGGAATATTGAAAATGTTGTGTTGATATACATACCGGGAAATAATCATTAGGTAGCTTTTCCAATTAAAGACCTCTTTAACGTAACGACTCTGCTCATATAGTATTGTATTGTAAGTATTAGGCCCCGTACACTGCGACCAGAAGAGATCTATTGTGTTGGCCCCTATGGTTTTACCCAGGGAGCTGTTAAGGCTCTTTATAAACCTCAGTACCCTTCTTGGTTCCATGTTTCCTATATCTGCAGGACTTAAAAACGCCCCTTGCATATGCATAGCTCTGCTCCTTGCCACAGCAGGGCATTCGCAGAGTACATGTTCCGTTGTCTCCTCATCTTCTCCGCAGAGTCGACAGGAGTCATCGTCAGAAAGTCCCATTTTTTTGAGATGGTAAGAGTAAGATAACCTGTTAGGATCCTTAGATCTTCTTTGCTTAGCTCAAGTAACTTTTTTGTTTTACTACGAGCTGGGATTATGACTCTTTTTGCCTGCCTCTGTCCCTTGGATTCCGTCTAGTATTCGGCAAGGTGATCGTCTTCCCATTTCCTGAATTTTGAGTGTACGTAACTCAAAGGCAATCCGAAGTAGGGCTCAGGACCAGTGAGCAGGCGTGATGCGCCTCTTCTCGCCAGACAATCCGCACGTTCATTGCCCTCAACCTTCATGACCTGTTTTCCAAGCAACGGTGACTATGTTGTCCTTGGCCAGATCTGAAACATTCCCAAACCAGCTTTGATATGATCGAATACGATCTTAGGGCCTTAAGAGGTTTCTGGCTGTCTGAGAGGACAGATGCGGGCACCTTTAATGTTTCTTCGTAAGCATTATCGGACACATATCTCTATGGCATGTACCTCCGCTTGAAAGATGTCTGGTGATTTTACGAGTGCTATAGCTTTTTGGACGCTAGCCCCATAAGCCCAAGCACCGGTGGCATCATCTTTCATCTTTGAACCATCGGTGTACCAGATTTGTGATCCTGATGGTATTACGGATTGGTTGGCTCCCCAGGTACTTCTGTCAGATATGACTATCTTAAATTTTCTTGAGGAGCGAAGCCTTTTAAGCATGGTTTCTGATATCTTGATCGCAGGATCATCTTGGAGCATTTGTAGTACCCTAAGGTGTCCTGTGAGGTTTCCTGCTTTAAGATTTGATATATCCGGGAGCCAGAGGGCACTGAGACCAGCTTCCTACTTTACAGAAATATGTAAAGGCAAAAGACTGAGTATTGCCCCTATGGCTGCGGTTGGTTTTCATTGCCCCTGTTATACCAACGCATGCTAAGCAATAAATCTTATTTAGTTTTTTTTGGACCGTTATTTGTTCGGTTTTTGGCCACCATGATATCGCTGCATAGGTGATCATTGGTTTGATGATCGTGTTGTATGACCAATAGATCATTTTTGGTTTTAAACCCCAGGTTTTGCCATAAAGACGATGGCACATATAAATTGCCTTTATCGCCTTCTTTGTGACATGATCAAGGTGTGAATTCCAGGTTAGAGTCTTGTCTAGAATTACTCCTAGATATTTTACCTCTCCTGATAAATATACAACTGCGTTATTCAGCTTGACCGGTTTCAGTTCTAGTTTTCTCTTTCTTGATTTCATGACTGTTTTGGAGGAAATAATGGTCAATCCTCTGTTCTGACACCATCTATAGGTTAAGTTTAAGGCCCTTTGCATGATCTCAGATATCGTGGAGTCATGATTGCCTCTAACAGTTATTACTACATCATCTGCATAACCTTGTATTACGTACCCCGATTGTGTGAGGTGGTCTAGGAGTTCATCTATGACTAAAGTCCACAGTAGAGGAGAAAGTACTCCTCCTTGAGGACAGCCCCTAGTAGCCTTAACAGTCTTCTGTGAGCCTCCATACGCCAAATTAATGATTCTGCTTTCTAACATGTTTATAACCCATTTTATGATTAGTGGGGTAATGCCATTCCTATCATAGCTTTCTTTATTGCATCAAAGGAGGTATTTTCAAACGCTCATATAGTATTCGGCTTTGAATGCATTCGAGCGTCAAATGCACATCATGATCATAAAACAACGCTGTATGTTACTATATTCCGTTCCTGCCCTTGATACTCACTTCTATGCGGCCTTTTCTATAAAGACAAGTATTTACCTACCAATATTCTACGTTATTCATAAAACCTCTTACATGGGGAAAATAAACGCTACCATCAATCAAGAGTGCCTGACTAAATATGGAACAAAATATGCACACACATAAATCGCCAGTGTCTTCATGTATCAAGTGGAGTGTAACCCAGCAACAACAACAAGTAACATAACACTATTATGAATGGCGTACTTAATAAAGAGGATGCACGCGGCGGATAACATCTTAAAAATTAAAACGATAAATTCTCTAGATTTATATTTCTTGCAGAAGAAATTTAATTATTATTAGTAGCGAAGAAAGAATGCAGTTAACAATTAATTACATGTTCATAATGGCTTCTGTTTAACGTTTGAAACAGAGATCGGGCGCACGAGAAAAGTCTGTTACATTGGCGGCCAGGCTACCTGGTGTCATCACCGAAAGACTCCAAGTCCTGGTAATATTTCCTTTTGTTACTCCTGTATGGCGTATACTCATGCTGGCGAAAATTGCTGCTGTAGATAGAAAATGTTCATTACTCTCGCACGATGTAACCACCTGAAATTTACCTCATGCCGTGAGAAACCATGTTCATGCTTGCTAGATTCTTGTTGGTGCAAATTAAAATTTTCAACTTTCATAAGGCGCTGATTTAGACAAGCCAATGAGATGCATCTGCTTGAGCTGAATAGGACCTAGTTTACATTAAGCGTACATTTACCACAAATTCGTATTTTTATGAATTGTTTGAACTGTCATCTTTTCAAACTTATGTTAATTATAAAAGTTAAAGAGAATTTCCAATTTTGACGAGTGGGTATAGCTACAGCTTTTCACTCTGGTTGTGTACTACAAAATTAATCCAGTTTCTTTGATCCTCATTTAAGCACACGGAAGTTGTCAGTCATGTTGATGCAGTGCCGCGCCTAGAGATGCCTCCCTTGGGGCGTGAGCCTTGCACTCAGCTTTTGCCTAGAAGAAACTGTGATCAATCGTAGAGAAATGCGAAGAGGCCTGCGATCCGACAACATAAGCAGTGTATTGGCACCAGGGCTGCCATTTTAGCTTTGCGGCGCTAGATCTGGCGCTTTATTAGTATGTTTAGTGCGCCTTAAAGTTTTAGCACCTAGCGGAATTTCTAGCGCTTTTTATTTGCAAATCCCCTCTTTTATTTCTGTAGTAAATATCCCTTTTGTGGTTCTCACATGAAATCAATCTTATCAAATGAAGTGCCAAAAGAAAGAGAATTAGTTTAAACATTTTTACTTTTAGAAAATATAAATAATTACGAAAAGTTAAATTTTACCACTATGTGCAGGCCAAATAACTTTCTTTTTTTTTTTTTGAAAATGCTATAAAAAAAAAACTACTGAATATTTTCTCAAATTTCTGTTTTTATTTGAAAGTACAATCCTTCCGGTTAATAATGGAAAATAATTTCATTCAAATAACTGCCTCGGCTGGCCATGCAGTAGCCTACGCGATCGGTCTAATTTTTAAGCACATTATCGATCGTGTGCAGCTGTATTTCACCAATGGCTTCACGAATATTGTCCTTTAAAGCGTCAATTGTCTCTCCCCACAAATAATAGTCCAACGGTGTCAAATCGCAGCTCCGAGGTGGCCAAACGACATCAGCTCTGCGGCTGATAATGCAGTTGAATCAATAACTGCTTGCCAGAGTCTCCTCTCTCCTAAATATTATTATTGACGTATTTAATCTAAAAATCTAAGAAAACGTGCAAGCTCACGTCATATAGCAACAACAATTGGAAAATAATTGTTGATGACAGTGACACTTATAGATATATCACTGATGAGCTAACAAAAATGAAGTTGCAATGGCACACCTATGAAAATAAGGCTACTAGACCAATTAGAGTAGTCGTCAGAGGTCTTCACTTCTCATGTGATGAACATGATATTGTCGAAGACTTAACTAATAAAAAATTTAAAATTATAGAAGCCAAAAACTTAATTAAAAAAGAAAAAACATCAGGTAATGAAGGGGAAAAAACTACAAGGAATAGAAAATTACCCCTTTTTATGCTCTCCTTTCACAATCAGGAAGATATTGAAAAGGTATACGCTATTAAATCAATAATGAATATTGTTGTCAAGATTGAGCCTCTTCGAAGAAAATCCAACTCTTTAACTCAGTGCAAACGATGTCAAGCTTTCGGGCATACGCAAAGCTATTGCAAAAGAGATTTTGCGTGCGTTAAATGTGAAGGAAAACATCCAACAAATATTTGTCCACAAAAAAAAGATGAGAAAGTAAAATGCATCAACTGTCATGGAAACCACCCGGCTAATTATAGAGGCTGTCCGGTAGCAAAAGAATATCAAGAAAAGAAAAAGAGAGGTACTGCCAAACACCTACAGAACCCTCTTAAAAATACAAACAAGAAACAGGTAAATGCCGAAAACAGCAAAGTCGACAAAATACCAATTGCGACAAAAATAAACACACCAGTTGTGAATAACAAATCATATTCCCAAATTTTGAAAAATACACGTAAAGAAGAAGAAATATCAGTTAAGGAAATGCTTTCTACTATTATTCAAAGATTGGATAATCAAGATCAAGTTATTAAGCTACTGAGCAAAGAAGTTTCCAAAGGAAAAAATCAACAAAATAACAATGATTGAAAACCTTAAAGTCGCAACCTGGAATGCAAATGGTTTACACCAACACATCTCTGAATTTCAGGTATTTCTACGCAATGAAGACATTGACGTCTGCCTGATTTCTGAAACCCACTCTAAACAGGGAACAACAATTAGAATCCCTGGGTACCTCTGTTACCACTCTCCCCATCCTTCTGACAGTGCCAGGGGAGGTAGTGCTGTAATTGTAAAAAGTATTTTAAAACCCTATGAAATGCCCAAAATAGGAAAACAAACCATGCAAGTAGCGATAATAAACATTGCGACTAAAAGCAAGCAATTTAACATAGCTGCTATATACTGTCCACCTAGACATTCGCCTACAGAGGACGATCTTAACGACCTTTTTCGAGCTCTAGGTACTAACTTTATCATTGGAGGTGACTTCAATGCAAAACACACCTATTGGGGGTCCAGATTAGTAACGACGAAAGGCAGGAAGCTTTACAAAGCCTGGCGAAATTTTAATTGTAACTTTATTTCGACTGGATCGCCTACTTATTGGCCATCCGACCCAGCAAAAATACCAGACCTTATTGACTTCTTCATAACGAAAGGAATCAATAGAAAAGAAATAAGAGTTGAAAACAGTGATGATTTGTCGTCGGATCATACACCTGTAATCCTAACGGTCAATGGCATGTCAGTAGAGCAGATAAGCAATGAAAGACTTACCAGCAAAAGAACAAACTGGTGTAATTTTAAAAAAATACTCGAAGGTTTTATAAACCTTAGAGCTCCACTGACCACAACAAGGCATATTGACATCGAAGTGGAACAATTCATTGCCGATATACAACAGGCGGCAGAAGATAGTACACCAAATATTCAGCAACGTAAACAAGCATCGGTAAAATACCCCACAGAAATTAGGGAACTAATATTAGAAAAGAGAAGAGCCCGGAGAAAATGGCAAATGACAAGATATCCCGGCGATAAGACTATATTCAATAGACTTAACAATAAACTTAAAAAGAGTATCAGTGAGTTTAAAAATAGAACTCTTACTACATATCTTTGCAATTTGACTGCTGACAAAGTCACAGACTACTCCCTTTGGAAGGCTGCTAAATATTTAAAAAGACCTCAAACGCAAGATCCCCCGTTAAAAACATCTGATGGGAAATGGATCGGCGACCCAAAAGAAAAGGTCAAACTATTTTCCGAACATTTAACAAATGTTTTTAAACCTTTTCCACCTAGTGTGGCAAACGAACGCCTTGAATTCTTTGATAGGATAGATGAAGACGTAATCACATACGTTTCACTTAAAGAGATCAGCACATGTATTCATAAGCTCTCTAATAGAAAATCGCCAGGTTATGATCTTATAACTGCCAAAATTCTGAAGGAACTACCCTTCATAGCATTGGTTAAACTTAAGCTTTTAATTAATGCTTGTTTTAAGCTAAGATATGTTCCATATCATTGGAAGATAGCAGAAATTATAGTTATACCTAAACAAGGTAAACCTCCATCAGAAGTCACCTCATACAGGCCAATCTCACTTTTACCTGTATTATCAAAACTTTTTGAGAAACTGCTTCTTAAAAGACTAGACAGAATAATAGAACAAAGAAGGCTTATTCCCACCCACCAGTTTGGGTTTAGAAATAAACACTCGACAATAGATCAAGTACACCGTACAACAAATATTATAGAAAAATCATTAGAAGAAAAACAAGTTTGCTCTACACTATTTTTAGACGTTGCTCAGGCTTTTGATAAGGTCTGGCATAAGGGCTTAGAGTATAAACTTCATAGGGATCTACCAAGACAATACTATGAGATACTTAAATCTTATATTTCAAATAGATTCTTTAGAGTTCGCTACGGTTCAGCGTATTCTGAACTCAAAGACTTGCAAGCAGGAGTTCCACAGGGAAGTGTTCTGGGACCAACCCTGTACTTATTGTATACTAGTGATATACCACATACAAACGATGTGATGATAGCTACATTCGCAGATGACACTGCTCTTCTATCAACTGATGGATGCGTGACTAAATCCACAGAAAAGCTACAGAATTCTGTTAACGAGATATGTGATTGGGCTCAACGATGGCGAATTAGACTTAATGAGTCAAAGTCCACTCATATCAATTTTACAAATAAAAAAATAACGAACGCTCCTGTGGTTATTAATAACCAAGTAGTTCCTTACTCTAACACAGCTAAGTATCTGGGCATGAATCTAGATGCTAAACTGAAATGGAAGGAACATGTGAAAAAGAAAGTAGAAGAGTTAAATATTAGGTATAGAAAACTGTATTGGTTGCTAGGACATAACTCTGAAATGTCCACTGAGAATAAAATTTTAATATATAATCAAATACTAAAACCTGTTTGGACGTATGGTATCCAATTATGGGGTTGCACAAAGAAAACAAATGTACAAATAATACAAACATTCCAAAACAAAGTCCTTCGGGGAATAGTAAATGCCCCGTGGTATATTAGAAATAATGACTTGCATCGTGATTTGCAGATTGATCTTGTAACGGAAGTAATTAAAAAGTACGCAATTCGTCACAATGACCGTCTGCAGATGCATATTAATCCTGAAATAATAGACGTCTTAAATGTACGATATAATATTCGTAGATTAAGAAGAACTAAGCCTCACGAACTTATAATCTAAAAAATATGAGAACCCGTATTTAAATTATAATACCTTCTCAAACGCAACTGCACGTTGAAAGTAAAATCATTTGTCGATCTTTCTTTGATTGGTCATGATTAAGGAGGTGTTTTTAGTGCGGTTAGAGTCCCACACTACTCTGGGTTTCTAGCCCCATTGTGTCTTTCGAGATTTTCACCTCCAATAACAAAAAAAAAAAAAAATAAAAAAATTTAATCTAAATAAAATCAGACAGAGTGCAGGCAAATTTCAGGTTTCTTCTCACTGACGACACGATCTATTTTATATAGTTTTTGCCAGGATACAAAGTTTACAGCCAGCGTCTCGTTTTGTTGAAAACAAATTACAGTTAACAGGACGAGTATAGAGCAGCTGTGTAACCATTGCCGTGACCACATGTTGATTCAAGCAGGTAACGCTTCTGTTTAGTGCACATACCTACAGCCCGACACACTATGTAATGTACTATGCTAGGCAGCCTCAAGACCCTTGGCTCCCACTTTCTTAAAAATGATCTATCAATGGAACTTTTTTCGGTTTAAGTAAGATTTTATTCTTTATTGAAGGAAAAATAATGTAAACGTATGAAAAGAAGTGTTTCATAATGAATAAATTTGTTTTTTGTTATAATTAAATGTCTTTGCTGCTCTGTTTTGTTGAAAATTGAAATTGAAATTTTATTTTCGTTTAAAATTTACAATTTGTTATAGCACAATTTACATAATTTAAATACAAAGATATGACAACCTTATATCTTTCTTCTGGAAAAGTGACAACAAATAAATATAATTAGAAAAATGTTCCCAAGTAGAAATTGTTGGTTAATGGTTATAGTGTAAGTGTTGTTCATACATTTCAGACATGTTTCCGTAACAGTAACAGTGTTACCAGTGCAGGATGGAACGTTGACCAAGGTGGGGAATAAGTTTTAGCTCATAAAACTGCTATTCCGGATTGTATGTATTTTAACTATGACTTGTAACCGAAAAGTGACCTAATTTTAGTGAGCTGTCTAATTGATTTTCATGTGTTTGTGAGGTGGTTTGCACGAAACAAAAAATGTTGAATAGAAATACTATAATACCAATATAAAACGTAAACACATAACCTTCCCTCTTTAATGGTGCAAAATATTCAAACGAAAATCTGTTTTACCACAAATTTCAATAAGTTGTTGTTGCAAAAATTCACGCGCTCAAGAAATATTTGGTATTTATAATATTTAACTATATTTCTTTCTCTTTTCCGATAATGGATCATAAATAGAATCAGAAAACGGCCATTTGCCTGCCATATGGATTTCTTTAGGAAGAATCACAGGGTGCATGCAAAATGTACATACATTGAGGAAATGTTGTTTTGTGTGCGTTTATTATTATTGTGTCGTAATATTTAAAAGATTCCTTCTATTAAATTCTAACTTGTAATGTATGAGAACATGTACAAAATGGTTGGCGGAAATAATAGGAAACGGATTTAAAAATGTTTAATTTTTTTTAATAGCTCCAATTCGCACTTCATTAATTGTTTTTAATTTAACCTGCTGCAGTTTTATGTAGCAAAACCAAACAGCATTCTCATTTTTGTACTACTTAAATATTGAAACGTCGAAAAGCAGCGCGGTGCACATAGTAAAAGTACAATTAAAAGCTTATTCGACGTTGCACTACAACGGCAAACAATTTTCAGTGCACTGTATAAAATGAAAATTAATTCTTTACGAGGAAAACTCATTAAAAGATATACGTACTCCAAAATAATTAAGTCTCTAAATTACATATTTCGATTCCTCTTAGATAAATTCATTCTTAATCATTAAACTTTTTTTATGCCACCCTATATTCGCCTGTGTACACCTCCAGCTACAGCAGACTTTAGTTCGTGGTATGTGTGAAGATTGTTTGCAAAAAAAGCGCCAGAATATGATGGTTGCATTCGGTAGTCACAATTGAGACTGTGCGCAGTAAGCTGTTATGTGGTAACATAAAATAGCAACCTCACAGTTCTTGTGTGCTTTAAACTGTTACTGTAAAGGACATTTGTAGCTTTGAGTCATGTAATGGTAACAATAATGTCAAATAGTTACCATCTTATTGGAATGCCTTTATCGGCACAAAATTGACTCTAATATACCGTGTGGTGACTATAATTTAAAGTAAATTAGGATAATAGTCACAAAATTCTACTTGGGTTTGTTTTTGAGGAAAAACAACGACTAAAAAACATCAATTTAAGGGGACTCTGCTTTGTTTTCTTTTTTATAAATAAATGTCTGCTGCTCTGTTTTGTTTATTCCTATATTAGTATTTTATGTGGAGGCCGCTTTTTTTGGCTCGGTCGCTCCTTTTTAGTCACCTTTTAAAAAAATTTCAGCGGCAACTCTTTTACTTTGATTCTACGAGAAACTATTCCAAATAAATTGGTACTAAATTCACCACATCATACCCACTGTTTTCTTAACACTTCCCGATAACGGCCAACTATTTTATTTTTTTGAATTTTTTCCAATGTCACCACAGAATGAGCTGCCAGTCATCTGTCAGGTTCCTATGCGCAAGTGTATGCGTGCGTCTAATTTACTTTAACATGGCACACATACTTTCGCACATACAAACACGGAAAACAGCTGTAGGCAAACTCTTTTAAGTTGGAAGAGCTGACGGTCTATTTAATACTTGGTTTATGTACCCTACTTTCAGTCAGTGCTTTTAGCACTGTCTCTTTTATTTCATGAGAGTATTATGTTTTCTCTATAATACTCTTACACTGAACCAAATCGCGTATTCATATTGACGGAAATATTTTGTTAAACATTGAAGAAATAATTATTCGAATCGACAATTTTTCATAAATTTTTTCGTGTTATTGAAGATTTAATATTCAAAACAAATAAAATTTCTTTAACTGCTGTCCGATTTCACATTTTATTCAAAACAATGAAATTTTGTCATATTGACAAACTGAAGTCGTTAACAAAACGGTGCCCTGTATGTGATATTGACAAAAATATGTTGATCGTTTTTAGAAGAATCAGTTATTCAAATTAACAATTTTTCGTAAAATGTATCTTCATATTGAAGACTTAATATTCAAAATCAGTAAAGTTTCATCAAATGCTGTACTATTTATTATATTATTCAAGCGAACGAATTTATTTTCAAATTGACAAAACCACCGACTATTTAAATTGACAATTGTTCGTCAAATATTTCGTCTTATTGAAGATATTTTTTCCCCAGCGGATTTTATTTAATTTAAGAGAATATAAATTTTTTTGACATAAAAAAGGGGAGAGTGGGGAACTTTTTTTTTAAAATTAGAGCTTGAAATGGAAGCTATTTTTTTCTTTGTTTTAATAATTCGTTTTCAATTTTGTACAGTTGTGGAAGTGTAAAACTAATGAAAATGTATGTATCGAATCCATAAGATGAACTAAATAATATAAGAAACCGTTTTCTTTTACAGTTTGAGAATTTAAGAAAAATATAACGCAATGTTGACATATCAAATTTTACAAACGGATTATACGATATTCTATCTGTTATACGGACTATACATGTTTGAATTTGATATTCGTGTACAAAGGTTAACACAGGAACGGTCGATGGCATATTAACATAGATACATATGTATGTAATATATAAACTATACAACAAATAGAATTTTTTACTTATCATACTGTTTTATAATTGCTCAAACAAAAATCTTGCTCGAGGTCAGAATCAGGCATTTTATAAGCTCTTGGATTTTTTTAAGAAGTAGGTAAGACTTTACACTAAGCTAAAGAGAAATCAATCAAACGAATTTAAAAGAAATAGTTTAAAACAGTTCAGCCGTTTTGATAAAGTCGAGTTTTTAAAAAACAAAATCATTATAAGACACTTCCTGAAAAATATATATTCCCTCTATAAGAAAGAACAATATGTCACTTATTCTAATATCAGTGAAATCATTGAAGCCATTTTAAAAAAAAGGAATCTGAAGAAGGCAAGCACCTAACATACATATTAAATCGGTCGAGCTGGACCCACTTTGTCCTCTTCTTGGAATTTTGTGATAAATAGTTTCTATTCTAATTTCATATAATATAAATTTTTAAAACAAAAAAAGAAAAAACATATGTTCATTGCATTTAATGCGAAGTAGGTACAGCGGACCACGAACGACGACGAACCCTCCATCCCAATGAATTTATGATCAATCCATGCATCTTATATACCAAGGTCAGTGTCGCCAAAGAAAAGTTTATTATTTAGAGCGAAGAGCTACTTCAGCTCGGAGCGACTCCTCAATTTTTATAATGTAGAGATCATATCAGGACTCAAACATTCAAACATTACATTTATATATGGAGCTTAGCCCAAAAACATCGACTTTATCGAATCAACAGCAAACTGTTCGATTAACAGAGGGTTCTGCACTAAATCTAAAACTGTTCGCCCAAAGTCGACTAACCGCTAACTTTTATCTATTCCTAAGGTAACAAGCGAAACGCCCTACAATAAAAACAACCAATGCGCATCACCTATCAGTATAGGTACTTAAGAACCGCATAGACATCACCTTTCCAAAACTTCTTAGTATTCACAGGATTTGAGTTTAACAACATTCTCGTAATTATGTTGAATCTAGCACCACATTCCCCTAAATTGTCCACAAATTTGTATTATTCCCACATCTTAAATTTTTTCAAATTGAATAAATTTTTTCAAATGCTCTAAAGTATTCTTCACATTGACGAAATTCGTCAACTTAAACAAGTTTCTTCAATATGTTATTATCAACTTTTGTCCTCACGTTGAGAAATAACCATTAAACCATTGCAGTCTAATCAATTTTTCTACGTAATATCTTTAAATTGAAGAAATTTCATTATAGGATGGAAAGTTTTTCTTCAACTTGACGAAATTTTCCTCATACCGATTTTTTTTTTATAATTATGAAAATAGTTCATTATATTTTATTCATTTTGAATAAATTTCTTTAAATGGACACGTTTTTTTTGACTATTTTTTTCAATTTGAAGAACTTTCATTCAAATGTTAATGTTGATTGTTATCCTAGAAGTGATAACTTTTATTTTTGTAAGTGAAGTGGTGCAGTGCGGACTGGTAGGAACGTGATCGTGTGATAAAAATGTAAGTATTATATTGAATTTTTATTGAAAACATTTTGGTGGCATTCAATTTGCCACCGTTACATTATCATAGTAGGTAAATCATTATGACAACCTAAAAGTATAGGAATAAATATAATACCCATATGCATTACATAATGATTTATCTTTTATTTCAGTTAGTCGCTGCTGTGGAAAATTTGTCTTAATGCACAGGCTCCTTGTGCCAACGGTCAACTTATAAAACTTGATTGTTATTAAGTATTATTATTATCTCAAATAGATTAAAAACTTTATTAATGTCTTTATAACCTTTATATTAATATAATTATTATGAATCGATTGCACTTAAAATTTCATAACTATTTATTATTATTCCATTTACCTTAATTTTATTACAAATTTATTAAATATAAATAGTATAAATAAAAAAATTTATATTTTTAACTTAAAAAATATATTTGTGTTTCATTTGATTTAATGGGGATTGAGTGTTTTATTTGAAAAAAATAAGACATAAAATTTAATAATATTTCATCAACTTCAAAAATATTTGTCAGATTGACAACAAAATTAAGCGTGAAACTGAAGAAAAATCATCAATTTAAAGAAAACTATTCATCATATTGAAGAAAATCATGCGTAGATTTGGTGAAAAATTATTCAACTCGAATAAAGTAATGAGTTAAATTAAAGAATTTTTTTTCAATTTGAAAAAGCCTTCATTAAACTGAAGAGTACTATGCGTCGAATTGAAGAATTTTTTCTTTAGTTTGAAGAAATGTTATGTAAAAGTGAAAATTTCTTTCTTCAATTTGAAAAATATTTTTTCAAAATGAGGAAAGTTTTAAGTTAAATTGAAGAATGAGTATTCATTGAATTTTACGAAATAATAACTAGTTTTCTTCAATGTGACAATTTTTTGTGAATTTAACACCACAATGAAAAATATTATGCATTTCATCAAAATGACAATATTTCTTATATTGTACAAAATTTTCATGAAAACAACAGACAGGAGTTGTTGACCTTATATTGATCACCGTTTCTTCAAATCTACATGCTTTTTAATCAATATGACTACCAAATTTGGTTCAGTGTACGACTGTAACTCTCTTCGGCCATTGACTCTCTTTCGTGGCGTCGTTTGTATTTATATAGTTGGCGCAACAGGTCCGTAGGGACCCAAGGTCTAGCTTCTCACAACCATTCGTTTTGTGTGAGTTTCATTTTTGGAACGAATGGAAGGGATCTACAATTTTATGCCGATTCCAAACGGCTAATTCAGAAGCTCTTTTTAAGACAGTTATACTCTCGGATGTTTGTCAGACGTTCGCGAGAGGTGGCGCAGTGGAAAAAACCCTAAGTTGGAATTTTGGGTTTTTGCGGGATTCTGAGAGCAAATCTGAAGAAGCCCAATCGAATACCACATCGAATACCACATAAGGCACTAACTAGGGTATAGCTTAGCTGTTCCATCTTTTGTATGATTTGTAAAATACCCACTGCAAAGCAATAACATGGATAAACGAAAAAAAAAAAAATACTAACAGATCATTGTATTAAATATGCATTGAGTGTAAGATTATGAATTTTTTCAAAATAAAAAAAATACTCTTTCACGGTAACTTTTTCGGGGCGATTGTATTTTGTAATTTTTCAAAGTTTATTGTAACTTTAAAGTTACGATTGTAACTCATTTTTCAACCCTGGGTCGCGAGTTTAAGTGAGGAAGTAACCACTTCAATAAAGTGCACAACTGGGTCGAACAAAACTTTCTCGTGCATCATTCTGGTTTGAGTAGAAAGTTATAAGCGCCTATTGTACTGGACTATTTTATTAGTTTCTACACTTTACAAGATTGATCCGCGGAACGAAATGAAATCAGTCGCTATGCGCTTGAACAAAGTTGGGAAATACTGTAAACTTATTTCCAAAGTGAGTGCTGTGTAGCCCAAAAAGTGGGTTTTTTGAAAAGAAGTTTTGGGCGAAATGAAGTACCAACCGCGCCTGCTGTACCTACGCAAGTTTGTGCAAAAAGTTCGTGAGACTGGTAAATTAGTAGACAACACTCATGATCCAATGCATCCACAGAGAGTGACAGTTTGGTGCGGATTGCAGAGTGGTGGCATGATTGGACCATTTTTGTTAGAAAACAACGTTTCGCTCAACGATGGGCGTTGCAGAGCCATATTAACCGACTTTTTTTTACTGAAGACATGGATTTGGACGACCTCTGGTTCATGCAGGATGACGTTCCATGCCACACAGCCCATGCAACAATCGATCTTGCACCTATCACTTCCACCTGCGCCACCTACAGCAACCGAAAATTAGCTATCATCATCATCTTAATCCAGCCATTCTGATTCAGATTTCTTTGAAAAGTTTTTGTTGAAGTGTAGTGGACTTTTTGGAAATGGCCCTCAGATGGGCCCTCAATATTTGTTTCTTCAAGGCAATGCTGATACAGAGTCTGCAATAACCATTAGTACGATGATGTGCGTGCCGTCGACAGCCGAATCGATACAGCTCATTGAATTGCAGCGCTATGGCTTCACAACCGGCCGCTGTTGTTAGCGTCTGTGGACAGGAATTGTTAAATGAGGATTTGAATTGAGAATGTAATGTTATTATTAACATCACTTTCAGGAAGTCGTCCGCAAAAACTGTTCACATTGCAGCCAAAACTTCCAAAATAACGATGGTGTTTTCAATGTAATCCAGCCAAGCACTTAACGTAGATAAAAGCACGTTTTCTCTTCGCGAACATGAATTCCATTTTACAAGAAAGGTTTTGCATAGAGAAGTTATCCATTTCTGTGTGCATAAGCTGTTAATATTGTAAAATTCCTTAAAAATTGGCCATTTTTCATTAATCTTGGTAGCACTGCAACCTTTCTTTGCCCTATGCCACAAATGAAAAATATCAATACGTTTGTTCATATTACTTGAATCTAAAAAAAAGAGGAAAATGTTGTTTCACTTCGGGCAAATTTGGACAAAAATAAACGTACACATTTTTGGAACGAATGGAAGGGATCTACAATTTTTTGCCGATTCCAAACGGCTAATTGAGAAGCTCTAAAGACAGGTATACTCTCGGATGTTTGTCAGACGTTCGCGAGAGGCGGCGCAGTGGAAAAACCCTAAGTTGGAATTTTGGTTTTTGCGGGATTCGAACCTGGGACCCCTCGCTTAGTACTCCAACACACTAACCACTAAGCCACTGCGCCTGCACAACAATAAAAAAAAAAAAAAAACATTCACAAAAATGAATTTCAAGGACTTCAGTAATATCACAATACTTATAACTAACGAAAAATAATAGTAACGGAATTCCGAATCCTGAAAGTGCTACCACGTTCACCATGGTTTACTGTGTAAGACTATGAGCTGGTTCACCGTTAGTGAAAAATATTTTTATAAAATAAAACATTTCATAAATTTTATTGACGCGTCTGACTGCAGACAACTTATTTTAAAAGCGAATCTATAATACTATAATATTAATAAATATTATTATAAATGAAAATACGACTGTCGTTTTTTAATTTATATTTTCATTGAATTCATTATGTATATATTTTAAAATTTTAATTCATTGTTATCAGATTCTATGTGCTTTATGACTTAATATGTATTTAAATGATTTGTTTTTAAATAGTTCCAAATAATAGCCTTTGGATTTTCATAAATATTGTTATCGATTATTGTGCTGTTTTCGCCTTCAACGTTATGGCCATCTGAATATTCTTTAGATTCTTGCCTAATTGTCACAGACAATAATTGAGTTGAATAAAGTGCTTTATAAAAAGTAGGCGGCATACAAAAATATTTAAATTACCTACTATTGGCAGCTTTAGTCTTGAAATTTGGTTAGTGGCCGTATTGCCTATTAAAGAATCATTATACACTGTGGTTTTGTTTGATACCACCAAAAAAAACAACATTTCAAACGCCAATTCTTGGAGCTACTGTTGTAAAATTTGGAACATTAAGCACTTTGCAAAATGTGGGTGGGTCTTAATATAGTTTTGGTGGGGGCAACACTCTCATATATTTGGCTTAATACAAGCTAAAAATAACATTTAGGCTTAAAGTAACAAACTAAAACTATAACACTTAAAACTGAGACATGAAAAGCCTTAAAACTAAGACTTAAAGATAAGGAGAATGGTGCAGGAGATCAAGTTTGAGGTGGGCAGTGCTGCGGTTGGTATCGAAAACTGAAAGGTTAGAATTAACCTTGCGCAGCGCTCGGGAGATTGGTTCATTGGAGCCATGTGAGGTACGATGGTTTGATGGGTAAAAGAGTCGAGGGCAACGTAAATTACGGGGGTTTGTGTTAAAGACAATAGAGTTGTCGACGCGCAGTCGACGGAGCCTGAGAGCAGACGGTAAATGAAAAGTATGTCTGCAGCGTCTCTGCGTTCATCAATGGTATTCAGGTTAATGAGAGTGAGCCGGTCTATGTAGGGTGGCAAGATAAAAGGATCGTTCAAAGGCAAACCTCGAAAGGCAAATCGAAGGAAGCGACGTTGGACGTTCTCAATTCTGTTTGCATGAACTCGATCAAAGGGAGAGCACACTTGACTAGCGTATTCAAAGAGGGGGCGAACTAAGGTGTTATAGAGGGATCTAGTCACATAAGGAGAATTCTTTAGACCATCGCTTGACAAAGTCGAGTGATGAGTTGGCCTTACAAATTATTTCGTCAATATGCGAACGAAAAATTAGCTCCCTGACAGTATGCCAAGGTCGCGGAGAGAATGAACGGGAGAGATTGGTTGACCAAGGAGAAGGTAACGTCGGCGAGGGTACTTGTTGCGCTTGCGTGATAGGGTAATGGATTGGCATTTGGTGATGTTGAGCTCCAAGCAATTTTTGAGGCACCAGGTCGAGAAACGATAAAGGTCTTCTTGAAGGAGATAGGAGTCTTAAGGTGAAGAGATGATTTTGAAGAATTCAGTATCATCTGCGTAGAGAGAGAGAGACGAGTGTTTGATGACCTTCTCCAGATCATTTACTTGTGGGACACTAGGTGTTGCTAAGAAGGGGGACAAAAGCACTGACCTAAGCCGAACGTTATAGTACCGGTTTTCAAGGTAGGAAGATATCCACTTTGTCAATTTAGGTTTATAGCCAAGGGCAGACAGTTTGAAGAGGATTAATTGATGTGATATCTTATCAAAGGCCTTACTGAAGACAGTTGCGACGACGTCGACTTCGTTGCCATTCTCTAAGGCTGAGAGGGCAAAGGACACAAATTCGACGAGATTTGTAGTGGTCGATCTACCTTTCAGGAAACCATGTTGGTGGGGTGAAATAAGGGACTTGCTCCGAAAGCTTAAGACTTCGTATAAAATACTTTCAAAGAGATTGTGGATATGCGAGAGTTTTGCATTGGGCGGTAATTAGTAACTTCACTTTTTAATCCTTTTTTGTGTATCGTGGTAATGAAGGAGGTCTTCCAAATCTGGGGAAATTCTCTATTTGAGAGAGAAAGAGATCAGAGAGGGGGAGCGAAAGATTGGAAGAACACTTCTTAAAAAAATGGCTGGGAGACCATCTGGGCCAAGTGTGCTTTAATTGAGGTTAACAAAAAAAATCGACCAGCAGGTAGCCACACAACCGCCAATACGATCGAGGAACGAGAGTCAGCCAACAGCGACAACATCAGACTGTTTATTTCGTTATCTACACTTGTTTTGTTTCTTTTTAAGCCACCACAATCAGAAAGTTAACTTTGTGTGAAAAGCTAAGTATTTTATTGAAAGTATGTGAAGTTCGTTCTAGGCGATTAAAAGTCGTTCTTTCTATCCTAGTGAATGAGTCATCACTAATTAAATAAAGTCAACAATTGATCGACGTACAAAAAGATACACATATACCGGTGAGCGCCTCAATATTGCTTTTGAACGAACTATAGTGTGAATACCTATTGATAGTGTTTTGATCGTTTTTTTTTCTCCTGATTGATCTTGCTAACAATGTTTTTTGATTCGTGGATCCTTTACGAAGAATTGTTATTAGTTAATGGTTTTATAACAGTAGTAGATTTGAAGTTTTATCTATTGATCGGTAGCCTTAAACATAAATTGTTGATGTATTTCGATAACACTTCTGTTGTTTGAGTGGAAAATAGTTATCGATTTAACTTCATTAGTCTGATTAAATTTGTTTTTCTGAACTAGCTAATTAAGTGTTTCGATGCAAAGGGATATTATGTAAGTTTTAAGCTTTTATTTTATAAATAAATTATTTTTTTGAACTTGAACTGAAATCTGCAATTGCTTTCAGATTTTTTTTTTTTGATATGAGGATATTTACTATGCGTTTTCAGTAAAGTTTTTGTGCTATTGGGCAGTGCAATGCCATGGGTGAGTTCTATCGGTGGTAACATGACCAGCTAGATGGTTGTTTACATTTATTAAGGGGCTATCGCAATTAATTAAAACGGTGTGGTAGCCAAGGATAATTAATACTCTTTTAGACTGTGGGGGGGAAACGCTAAGAGAACCAATTATACATCTACTGGTTTCCCAAGGATTTTAAGATTTCCAGTTTTGCTTTCTTTCACGAATTTAACATGCATTTATAACACCAAAATTCAGTTCGTCCTATTCATCCGTGATTCCAACTCTTGATTACACAACTTTTTGTGGGCATGAAACCAATGTACGGCCGTCCGGCAGTAGGTGAAAGAACCCACGCCTCCGTCGAGCTAGTGTCGCGCGAGTTAAGTATTGGTCATAAGTTCAGATGACGACATAGTCGACTTGCAGAGTTTATATCACATAAAAGTGCCAACGACCGAATTGCGGAATGGAACAAGAAAGTAGCCCAATACATTGGTTAACCTATTGGGAAATAAAATAAGAAAATGAATACAATGCAATGGCTGACCTATTGAAATTTATAAACTCAGGAAGTATGGTTCGTGGAACGAAGCATCCCTCTGACGTTCTTTTGAAAAATTAGGTAGTTGAATTGTAACCACCAAGAAAAGCAGGTTCAATACTGTGAACAATAAATAAATAACACAGAAAACACTTGTTTAATTTAAATTAATAAATATTTAATTGGCGCAGTCGGTAGGATCAGGTACAACTATCCTGATCCAAAACGTGAAAGTTCGTTACGAAAATCCTTAAAATCGCGACGACACGACAGACTCGTGAAGTGATTTTTGTGCGATTATCTACAATTCAATCCAATTAATTATTTGGCAAAGTACGAATAAGAACAATTAATTATGGCGCAGAATCAACGGGAAATGCCAGAAGTATCTAATCGAGACATTTTGAATAGTCTTTTGGCTATAGTGGCCAGAATTCCAAGGGCTAGCATTGGCGGCCATGTATTAAGAGAAATCCAACATCTACCTGAATTCGAAGGAGATAGTAAAGCGCTGACATATTTCATAGCCATGGTGGAAAACCACCTCGCAAATACCGGAGGAGATCAGCAAGCAACCTGGACGATTATTCAACAGACGAAGATCAAAGGACGAGCAATGGACCTACTCCTAGTTAATGGCGTGACGACATAGTCCCAGGCAAAGGAACTCTTCAGATACCACTACCGACCGATCATCAGCAGCACTGATTTGACGAGAGAAATAATGAACATGAAAGTGGGTTCTATTTATGATTTGGTTACCTAATAAATTAGAAAATTTACTAAGTAAAATGAATACGTATGTCATATTTTCCGATAATCAGGAGCCAGAGAAATTGTTGCTCCACAACATTATTATAAATAAAGTGAGGGATATTACTGTAGGTAATTTAGCTAGAGAGTTAAGAGACAAATATGATCTGCTCAGTATAAAACGAATTTTATTCTCCTTTATTGGTATGATCATGGAAATTTAAAGACCATGGAAAATAAACATTCAATCCCCCAACACCCAGGAAACCAACAGAGGAATAGGTATAGCTCACCTAATGATAGGGAAAGTAGGAACAGTGACAATAATAATTATAGAGGACAAACACATTCAGGAAATCTCAGGCAAAACCACCAAAATGTTAATACAGGATAGATACCTTCGGGGAACTCCCAGAATCATACCACACAAAACAGAAATAACATACCAGAATCGACGGGTACTAATAATTTCCAAACGAATCAGGATGTTATTCAACAGGAGATCAATTCAGTAGAACCGCCGGTTTTTCTGAACTGAGCCTCAGACAGTTATTGACATTAGCCATCGACATCCAAAACCAAAGGCACTATATTTTAGTAGACAGAGGCAGTGCTATTACTATCATCAACACTAAAAAACTTGATATGACACCATATCAAATCATAGATACACGGCAGGTAGAGATTAGGACTATTAATAGTAGTGCAACTAGGAATACTAAAATAATTCAATTTCCTATACCAAAAGAATTCGGTACATCTAGCCAAGGGCTACCATCAGATACTGATGCACCCGGATGATATAGAAAAAACAGCATTTGTTACTCCACAAGGTCTTTACGAATTCATTCGCATGCCTTTTGGACTAAAAAATGCACCAGCCACATTCCAACGGCTAATGAACTACATCTTACGGGATTACATTAACAAAACCTGTGTTGTCTATTTAGACGATATTCTGATATTCTCGACATCCTTATCGGAACACTTTAAAAACTTAACAGATGTACTTCGGATATAAAAAAATAATAACCTTAAGCTCCAAATCAGTAAGTGTTCATTCCTCAGAAAAAACACTGAGTTCCTAGGGCATATCCTCACATAAGAAGTTCCAAAGCCTAACATGAACAAAATTGTTGCAATAAGGAATCTGCCTCTTCCACAAACCGAGAAACAACTTAGAAGTTTCTTAGGCGCCTCCGGATATTATAGGAAGTTCATTCAAGGATACGCAAAATAGCGTACCCCATGACGAGATACCTTAAAAAAGGAACGAAACTTAATATAAACGACCCTGAATATATAGATGCATTCGAAGCACTCAAATTGCATCTGACAACACCCCCAATTTTAAAATTTCCCGAATTTGATAAACCTTTTCACCTGTATACAGACGCAAGTAACGTCGCAATTGGCGCTGTACTAACACAGGACAAACAAGCTGTTTGCTACATTTCGCGAACTTTGAACGAACATGAAAGAAATTACTCTGTGACTGACAAGGAATTTCTTGCGATTGTATGGAGTGTATCACAACTTCGTCCATATTAATGGGGGAATAAGTTCAAGATCACCACCGATCACCTCCCTAATAAATATTTAAACAAAAAATACAATGACAAAGAATTTTCTCAACGGAACCAGAGATGGCTATTAAAGCTGCAAGGTCTTGATTACAAGATTGAGTACCTTAAAGGGCAAGAAAATAAAGTTGCATACTTCCTTACTCGAAACGAACAAGAAGTCAACCAAATCTCAGACAATGAGACTATCCACTCAGAAGAAGAAGAAGCAGAACCATTACGTAACCATATACCCACCAATAAAGGTATCGTCAATCTGTACAAACAGCAGGTCATTTTAAGCTAAGATAAAGAGCCGAAAACAGAAATTCTCCACGGTAAAAGAATCATGTATGTCAGAGCATCGGACCCTATGGAGATAATTGTAGGCCAACTAAAAGAAATTAATAAAGGAATAGTAGGTATCTACTCTGAAGTTACAGAAATTATTAAACTAACACGTAGAGTTAGAGACATGAAAACGGAAGACGAAGTCAGAAAAAAAGTTTCCTGCTACCACATTAAAGAGAGCCAACATTCAGGTATAATTGAAACCTACAACACGTTAAAACAGCAAATTTACTTCCCTAAACTTACACGGGTTATCACACAAATCATCAATAACTGTGAAACATGCCAAACAGTCAAGTACGACCGGAAACCCATAATAGAAAAATTTAAAATAACAGAAACACCTAGCAAGCCTAACGAAATAATCCACATAGACATTTATCACTTCCATAAGCACATATTCTTAACCATGATTGACAAACTTACAAAGAAAGGATATGTATATAGACTGGAGAGTAAGAATCAAATACACAAAACAGACGCCATATCTGAACACTTAACTAAAGAAGGGACACCTATAAAAATAATTACAGATAATGAATTCAACACAATGTACATTAGGGAATTTCTTAGGCAACGAAATGTGCAAGTACACTTTACTAAATCGAATGCTCATACGGGTAATGCCGACATAGAACGCTTACACAGTACAATAGCAGAGATCTTACTAACAATGAAACAAGAATAGTCAGTGAACACAAAAATATTTAAAGCTTTCCAAATATACAACAAACGATATCATTCAACAATTGACATGTCCCCACAACAAGCTCAAAATACGAACATAGAAACACTAGTATAACAAAACTCAAGAACAAAAAAAAAAAATTATTGAGGAAAAGAACAGAACCAGAGAAGATTATACGGAGTCAAGACAAATAGGCTACATAAAAAACTATAAGCATTTAAGACATACGAATGAACCCAACTTTAGAATTAAGAACTTAGATAATGTACATACATCAAACATTAAACGTCCAAAAAAATTTGCAGACCCGATCATCTCCACTACTACTGTTAATGCTGATGACAACGAGCCTGGGACAAGCAATATTGGTAATAACACCAATTGAAAGTAAACAACAAGATAAATCTTGATGAAGGAGACATCGTCAACCAAACACGAACGATCCTACACATCATAAATTTAGACCACATCATGGAGACTCTAAATGAAATCAAGAAATTTGAAATAATAGAGAGTGTATTACTAAAGGGTCCGCCATCTAACTTTTTTTTTTCAACTAGTGCTTATTTCGCGAATGGTAACACTTAGCTCATGTCTGATTTGACAGATAATTAGTTTTATCCTTCCGCTGAACGAATATGGTTGTATATACGCTTGAACAACGCTGGGAAATATTGCGTTTTCGCTTCGCTAAGTGGGCCTGCGATCGACTTAGAGAAGATGCCGATTTTGCCAAAAAAATCATCTTTTCATATGAAGCTCATTTTCATCTTGGCGGGTATGTAAACAAGCAAAATTGTCGCATTTGGGGCACAGAAAACCCGCACGCATACATTGAAAAGCCGATATACCCAAAACGAGTCACTGTTTGGTGCGGAATTTGGTCCAGAGGCATAATTGGGCCATTTTTCTTCGAAAATGAGCAAGGAGTGGCCGTTACAGTCAATGGCGCCATGTTGAACGAATTTTTGTTCACAAAAATTGAAGAGGAGGATATTGGCAACATTTGGTTTCAACAGGACGGCGCTACGTGCCACACAGCCGAAGCTACACTCGATGTTTTGCGCCTGTTTTTGAAGATCGAATTATCAGCCACAGAGCTGATGTCGTTTGGCCACCTCGGAGCTGCGATTTGACACCGTTGGACTATTATTTGTGGGGTGCCGTAAAAGATAAGTGTTACGCCGACAAGCCAGAGACAATTGACGCTTTAAAGGACAATATTCGTGAAGCCATTGGTGAAATACAGCTGCACACAATCGATAATGTGCTTAAAAATTGGACCGATCGTGTAGGCTACTGCATGGCCAGCCGAGGCAGCCATTTGAATGAAATTATTTTCCATTATTAACCGGAAGGATTGTACTTTCAAATAAAAAAAAGAAATTTGAGAAAATATTCAGTAGTTTTTTTTTATAGCATTTTCAAAAAAAAAGTTATTTGGCGGAGCCTGTATACATGCAAAAATACGTAGTATTATGCCTTTTAAAAAACGATCTAAACGAGGACTCATAAATGCAATAGGAACTACTCATAAATTGTTATTCGGCACCATGGATAATAACGACCGAGGGGAATTTGAGGAACACCTCAGAGTTACAGACATTAACAACCAAAACGTAGTACAAGAAGTAAACAAACAAATCCGAATCAATACGCAGTTAGATGAAAATATCAAAAATATTCGAGAATTAGTAATAAACAGGCTGGAAATAGAACGCTACCAAAATGAAAGCCAACAATTGCAGAAAACGATACTGAATCGTTTACAAAGGACAGAAATTTTAACTAGGCTTCAGATGTTAGAGAAATTAATTGACAATATCCTTGACACAGTAGGTTCAATTAAGGCAGGTATCACCCATCCCAGTCTACTCACCATAGAAGAACTCGTAATGACGGAAATGAACTTAAATAAATTGAGAAATGTTAAAGCAGGCATAATGCATTATCAAGATAGAATGTAAGTATGACAGCCAGAAAAACAATGTTAACGAATTAGTAGAAAGAAATGATTGTATTTATTATAAAACAAACGTGTTGGATGAAGACTTGTAAGAATTTTGAAATCATTAAACTAAACGAAAGAATCTTTGTTATTAAAAATGTCGAAAATGTCGAAGATGTAACAATTCAAAACCATTGCGATCCTAGAAATATTATACTCCTCAAGGAAATTATATTATAAACATGCAAAATTGAAATCTAAAAATTAACGACGCTATAATACAAAATAAAGAAACGAACTATAAATTCCAATTGTATGACGAAGAAATATTTAAAGAAAATACAACAGTAAACACAATGTTCGAACAAATTAAAAATTTACAAGAAATTGATCAAAGACATGCTGTAGAGTTAATACAGTACCACAATATCAAAACTTTTGTACTTCCAGGTACAGTTATAGTATTAACGATTATAATAGTAATAATAATAGTGTTCATAATTTGTAAAAATTCCAAAGGAATGGAGAAGGTCAAGATTAACATAAAAAATATCGAAACAGAGCCACAAAAACATGAGAACCTTCGGGAGAATGTTAAATCTAAGGAAGGAGGAGTTAAGTATTGGTCATAAGTTCAGATGACACATAGTCAACTTGCTGAGTTTATATCTTTCAATAATTATCGTCATCACTTTTATGTTGTCACATAAAAGTGCCAACGACCGAAATGCGGAATTGAACAAGAAAGTAGCCCAATGCATTGGTTAACCTATTGAGAAATAAAATAAGAAAATGAATACAATGCATTCGGTTGACCTATTGAAATCTATAAACTCAGCAAGTATGGTTCGTGGAACTAAGCATTCCTCTGACGTTCTTCTGAAAAATTAGGTAGTTGAATTGTAACCACCAAGAAAAGTAGATTCAATACTTTGAACAATAAATAAATAACACAGAAAACACTTGTTTAATTTAAATTAATAAACATTTAATTCGCCTAATTAAGAATGCCTGCTCACACTTCACTGTCAAGACAACCTGCCTTGCAACCCCTGCAACCGGATTTCTGTAGGAAATCCTATACTCCTAGGGATCGATGGGAGTGCATTTCTAACGGACTTTGCAAGGTAGGGTCAACTTCCGTTACAAAATTAAGACCTGTCATCGGCCAAGAAGATATTTTATTGGTCCCATCTGTATGAAGTTAAGATTTAGCGTGCGATCTGGATGCTGACTTTGCTAAACTAGTTCGCTAAATTTTGCCTTAACAAAAAAAATATTTGAGACTGTGCTTTTGTGATCAAAATCTTAATTCAGTCTCAACGTAAAAACCAACCATAATACTTTGCTTCGTACGTACTGCGATCGGGGTAGCTTGACGTGTGTGGACCGGCCACATTTACATGCCAACCAACTCACTAAATGCTCTCGTGACTTATGCTCAATCATCTAAAAATAATTCGCCAAAAAATATTTAATTAATATAAAGTATTTTTTTCTAGTCCATTTATTCATAGCATACGTTACATACTCGTATAGAGTCGTATGTATTTAAACCAATCTGTTAACCATAACCCAATGACACAACTGAATAATTGCCAACACGCACGCAATCAAATCTTTTATTTTTATTTTTCGAAATTGCCCTATTCCCAGGTTGAAATTAAAAATAATAAATATTTTAATTTTCCTAATTTTTTATGATCAGATCCTTGCACGAATATTCAAACATACTAAACACACAAACAATGTGATGAGCACAGAAATTTGTTAAAGAAGAAAAAAGGTAAATTGAAAGAAAAACATGCATTTAACACCAACAGTTTCTATCTCTGGCTCCCTTCGGTGTATAAGGAAGAGAAAAACAGATACCACTTATTCATACCTGGGCAACGGAGAAATCCATGTTCTTTATGCGAACGGTCGTCCATGAGGATTTCAGATTTCAGGTTCTTTTTCACGTTTTTATTATTTTTTCATTTCATCTGTGTAGGATAATATTGTTGGTTATTGATGAGATACGGCCGTAGGCGCCATTGGGGGCAGATCTCAAATCGCACCACAAAATTATTAAAATGTGACAGCTGAACGATTATGAATTATCATTTGGAGTCTCGATCCATTGATTTATGTAACGTACCTAAGACAAACATATTTCAAGAATGATTTTCCTATTCAGACTCTTGCTCGTTGGCAAATGGTTTTGTGGTAGGTATTTAAGTTTGGTTTCGAGTTCCCATGGTTAGGTCGTTGAAGATGCGAAGCTTATGGAATCCATATAAATGTACGATTAATTGTAATTAGTTTACGTATAAATTGTTTTAAATATCTAACAAAAAAAATTAAATGCCGGACTGGTTCTATAATGTTTAAATTGATTTTCAATGTTATATTAAAACAAGTGTATGTAATTGCGAGTACTTACTAGAGAAAAGGCAATGGCATGCGAAATAAGTTTGTTGGGACATTTTCTTTATTTTATAAAATTGGCACCAAAGACATAAATTGAGCTTCTTGCGAAGTTATATTGCATTCATAATCATAGACACTCGTATATATGTGTGAGATGTGGAGTTAAATAATACGATCTGAGAAAAAACTAAGGCAGGTGTGTTGTGCCTTTGCGTAAATGCGCAGCGTCTCGGGACAGATATTGAGCTTTTTCTATACAAAAGATTTGCCTGAACAAAATTTTACCAAAAGAAAATCTTCTAAATGTATGAAAGAGAGTGACGTTAGTTACTAGGTACGCTTATAACTCAAGAACGCCTGGACCGATTTCGATGATTCGCACCAATTCGGACCCAAGAAACTTCATTTCCCATACATTTTGTATGGAGCGATTTCACGACGCCATCTTGATAGATGATAGATGACGTTTATGTTAACGTTATGTTTTGACAATTTTTTTTGTTGTTTTTGTTTTGTTTCAGACGATGAAACGCTTTTATATAGTTGATTTAAGAATTAAATATAAAAAGTTTAAATATAGTTATTGAGAAGTAAATTTGAGTAATTTTTGAAAAAGCCAAGACGCGAAAATATTGGCCGACTAAAGAAGAGCCCAAAGCACGTAAGTCGACTGAACGGGAATGGGATGTCGCATAAGAGCAGATCAGTGATGCCAACCCGAATCGATGTTTTTGTGCCTAAGTCTGAAAAAATTATGCCTTTTTCAAAAAAAATTATGCCGTGTTTTACTCTGCATGTTTTACTCTGGTAGTACAGCGAACCTTTCGTGATTAAATTTGTTAAAGAAATGTTGGTTGATCGATAAGCAAGGTATATAAAACTACATGGTATGATATTGCGCATGTCTTCTTGCATCTCTCGCGTACACTGCTACGTCACTCGACGACAACATATTTGACATTTCGGTAAAACTTTTTGTAAAATCGTAGTGTTTTTTATTTTAGCTCGAAAAATAATTATTAAAATACAAAAAAAAAGTAAATATTAGTGTTTTTAAAATGGTGCAATGTGCAGTGTTTGGTTGCAACTGTAACAATAACAAAAATTTAGGTCGAAATAAGACAGAAACAATTGAAAAACTTAAATTCATCCGTTTTCCAAAAGATACAATTCTCGAAAAAAGTGGATACACAAGTGCGGTCGAAAAGACAAATTTAATGTAAAACATTCATACATTTGCCCAAAGCATTTTTTTAGTTGAAGATTACGCTCGAAATTTACAACATGAATTGCTCAACTATTCCCAAAAGAATAGCAAAAAGTTAAAACCAGATTCAGTACGATCACAGAATATCCCATTTTATGAAGTCTGCAATACCAATCATATATTGTAAGTTTTCTTTTTACAGATTTTGTCAGTTTACCATAATAATTAAAAAAAATTTCTATAACAAGGCAATTTCAAAACTGCGCTGAAGAAAAGGAAAATTAACCTGACAAAATAAAAATTGTTGCAGATAATTTATTTCCAACTTTGGAAACCGCTCTACCACTCAGAGTTGACAAAGCAAAAAGTACTGACGACGAAAGGGGAGTACCTTCCCATTATTTGATGCAAATCATTGCTAAAAAAAATACCGCATCCACCCTAATCCCAATTAATCTGAAACGAAAATAACACATCCACTCGTCGCTATACCTCAATCTTGCGAACGTTTTTAAATAAAGGACAAAACATGACCTCTTAACTTTCACGTGTACATAAGAATAATAATGGGAAAGTAAATGCATTTGTGGTCCATGATTACAATAAGTCCAAGAAGTTTAACTTGTCGCCAAGTCCTTGCGAGAAGAATTCATAAAAAAGATTTATACATTCGTTATAAATTCTTATCATTTAAATGCTGCCTGAAAAGCATTTAGCGTCAAGAAAAACTTCGCTGTCATTTTTGATTAAAAGTGGCCTCCAAGCCTTTTACACTTTGTCTCAGATTAGTCTGTGTTATACAAATTGTTTTCTGTTTTCTTAGAATCCAAAAGAAAATTAAACCTTAACGGCTTTAAATATTATCTTTGCAGTATGAATTCCAAAGAACAAGAACAAATACAAAACTTATTAAAAGAAAACTTTTTATTACAAAATGAACATGATGCCTTTTTAAAAATGTTAGGATTGGGCAAAGAAAAAAATTCAGAGGGCAAAAAGAGTTAAATAGAATGTCGACGACGTATCCCAAGCCATTGCCATTTACGCAAGTGGACCCAAAGCTTACAGGTTTTTATTATAGCAGTATCCAGATCTTGGTTTACGAAAATTGACATTCGGCCAGGCCTTCTCAATGCAGTTTTCAATCTCATGAGTAATGCTGATATGTATACCAAAAAGTGTGCGTTCTAATGGCAGATGAAATGAAAATACAGAGGTCATATGAATACGATCAGAAAACCGATACTTTGCTGGCTCCATGTAATTACGAGTACGTACAAGTATTAATGGCTAGAGGCATGCATGCAGGCGGTTATAATGTAGTTGCAAAATGTACGTGTTTAGCGATACTCCCCACCTAATTAAATTGCTAAGAAATCACTTCCTAGATTCTGGAGTATTGATAGACGACACCCTCTTAACCAGGGAGCTGCTTAAAGAGCATAATAACTTCATAACTTCCACATTGCTCTCAGATTTTACTGAAGAAAACCACAACGCAAGTATCCCAGATGCTGCCCAAGATATGGAGGATCTTCAGTATGATGCACTTGAGCATGTAGCTGGATACATTATTTATAGACTTAAACTGAAAATGCCAGAAATAATGCAAAGTTTTCGGATGCTAACAGTACTAGTTCATTTTGTTGGACGAACTTAGTTTCAAAAGGAGTGCTTCAGCAACCAAACCAGGAATTCGTACAAAAATTAGAAACCCTTGATAATATATTCAATACACCGAAAAAAACGACATATCATTTTAATATTTTACTAATATCAAACATGAAAGATTGTATTTATGAAAATAAAAATATCAGATCAATAATTACTTAAAATAATTTCTCACATTGTAATATCAATTAATAATATCAAAATTTGGTTTTTATTTAACCATATTTCTATAATTTCAATATCGTATTAAAGTTATTAGAATATTAACTTAATGCACAGAAGGCATCAGATTATTATAAATAAGATTATTTTGATACATATGACTGCGTTGTTTAAACTTGGTTTGCGGCTGGAAAGTAAGGTTAAAACTTTAGGTAGATCTTGCCAGTGTAAGAAAATCCCAAATATAAATTCAAGTAATAATGTGCTATCGTCTTCACTGTATATCAATGCAAAATCAATTCACCTAAACCAAAATCCATAAACCTGGGCTAATAACAAACAAAACATCAATAGTACAAACTCAAGTAAGAATTTCATTCACTCAGTTCGACTTCTCTTTAAACCAAAAGTAATTCCGCATGTAGTCTGGTCTTGCGTTAACTTGGGCTGTTTTCATATTCACCATAAGTAAAGACTTATAATATGTATAGATAAGGCCCTTACTTCTCGACGAGCCTAAACCTCAAGACTGAGCTTTTTTCGACAGAGCCCAAGTTCTCACTCAAATAGTAGTAGAGTAAAACCTTTCTAATAAGGCCAACAAAAACCAAGTCCTGCACATTATGTTTTATTTACGTTTATAGTTCTGTACTTGGAAAATAACATCATAACTGCTTAAGGGCAAATAATGCCTGAACCACAATACGCCGAACCACTGAACGTCAATCAATCAATGAAATCAATCTTATTGGAGTGGTACAGTTTCATTTTGGTCACACTGTGTTGAACCGCACATCTGTCGCAAAACTTTTTGCAATAGCGTTTCCAATCACTCCTCCGTCCTTGTGAGTAACTTTCTCTCTCTCATTTACATTTCACACCACTTTTGAAATGTGTTCTAACTTGTTGGTAGCCAACGTAATTATTCTTGTTAACTACTAATTGTCCTGTAATTACCGAAGTGTACGGACGTTTTTTTTTCATGTGCTGAAGTGCTGTGGTTTAATTAATGATAATGGAAAACATTGCTGATGCTATAAACAATAAGGACAATTAAAAAAGAAAATGTTGTCTTTAACTATTTATAATGATTGTGTTGTGTTAACAGAGGAAGAAGTTCAAAATTATTTTTATATAAATCAGTCAATGGACCATGTTGAAGACGAAAGTTCTGGAAATGAGCTGCAAAATATATTAAAAGAATGGAAACTGAGTCAAATTTTTATGTAAGTATATAAATACCAATTTCATACAATTATTATATTATGATTCAACAAAAATGTTATAATCGTATAAATTTATAAAATCAAACAAAATTTCATATTTCATAATATAAAATTAACATTTTTTACTTAATTCGGGACGAATTCTTTACATCTACGCGTATTGTGGTTTATTTTTAACTACATATAAAAAGGTATCATTTTAATTCATCAGGGTAAAAAAAAGTGAAATCATTCTTACCAGTAGGAAATTTATGTGGACTTGAGACAAAAATTGTTTCTTACAAAGTGATTTTTTATCGGCATTTTTTATATCAATTCTATACCTATTTTTAATTTTCAATTCAAAATATGCTTCTTCGTCAATAAAAAATATGTTTGCAAATGATTTTGCTTTTCAAAGACGTTTCAGCACCGATCGATCAAAGATTTTCAGTAATCAATAATAATTTTCGCTGAAAAACTGCATGATTTGCATTTTCTATGCGTGAAAACTTAAGTAGGTATAGGTAGTTATAATTTAAACAATGATAATTCTTTGCTGGTCACTCTTTACATCATTTGAAATGACGATCGAAGTGCTTTGAACAAGGGATATAATATACCACATTCTAAAACAGGTACCAACATTATTATCGTTTTAAGATTTTTTACTTATGTATGTGCTAATTTGCTATATGGTGGTGTCTGACTTATTTCATTATTGCTAAGAGCCAGTGGCGTGGCGTGAATATTTTAAAATGGGAAGTCGAAGCAAAATTAATCACATACAAATGTAAAAAACCTTACACCTGTGTACCTTGAAACAAAATCATTCATTGCACATATGCAAATTGGGTTCACAATACTAAATTGACTTAAGTCATGCACTGCAATCTGCCAACTGAATTTGTAAACCAAAACACTTACACAACACTACCTTCCTCAAAAAAAGATTAAATAACTCGAAGAAAAACGTGTTATTTTGTTCATATCATAACCAAGCCGGTGTCAAACACATGCCCAAACCCAACTCAGAAACAAATGTTCACTCAGCACTCAAAATGAACTTCGTGAAAACTGAGAATAACTCGAAGGAAAGCGCATTATGTTCTACATAACCAAGTGGGTGTTGAACAGAGAGCTGTCAAACAAAGTGCTCAGGGAAGAAAAAAAGAGATAACAAGCCAATATTCTCTCAAGATCAACAATCAAGTGAGAGCTTTAATAACCCGACATATTTTGGGTAACCTTCGCCTTGTTGTGACGAGACGATGACGATGTTGTATGACAATGGGTAAACACATACCATATTTATTTAATGGCTTATGTGTGTGTACCATTTTGTGAGTACTCAAATTCATTTGGTTTTTTGGTTTATGGTAGAAAGATAGTCTTGACTGGTGGAGATTTAAAAAGGGAAGTCGGTAGGAATCGGGTTACATGGACGCCACGCCACTGCTAAGAGCACATTTGAATTAAATTTTTTATGTAGTAGAAGAAGATAATAACATTATAGATTTTAATGGTTTTATAACTGCAACGCTTACTTTACAGCATGCAGAATTTCGTGGGAAAGGCTTAGATTTTTAGGAAAAGAAGATATAGAAAAAATATTTCCAGGGAGAGAAAACATTGGGCTTCAGGCGGAATCTAAGCATAAACTCTTCGCGTGGAAGATCAAAAATGTAATTATTTGTAGTGTTATATTAAGCATTTGTGTATACTCCTAAATAAAAAAATATTTTCTTACGAAATATTAGTTCCCAGAAGATGTACCGACGGCAAGTACTATAACTTGCAATTCAAATGTTTACAATTGGCTTGAAAATTCTAGCCCCAGCAACAAAAGTACTCCACAATCCAGCCTTTCAGCTGCAACATCAACCAGTTCATATTTTTCAGGGCATGATAGAGTAAGTTAATATATGTCTTAAGGCGGTAATAGAATGCCATCACTGATAACAATTTATATTTTTCTGTACTTTAAACAGCATGTACTCGATATACTTAAAACTTCAAATGTTGGACAGGGTCTTATAACTTATTATAAGGAGAACAATAAGCTTGAAAAAGATAACAGAAAAACTTTATTCAATGCAATAGTTAATTTTAATACGACCCGACCAAAAATGTTTATATTGTACCTAAATCACAACAGTTACAAAAAATAGCAAATCAAATAGCAGAAATTTTCCCAACCGAAAACCCGGATGTTTATTTTATATCTCGAAAGGCTAATGATAAACCAAATCCTTGCGGCCTACTTTTCAACAGGTTCAATAACATTAACCGGAAAAAAACGAAAGCATTCAGCCAGTCGACCGTTGCGATTTGATCTAATTCCGATTGCGGATGAATTTGAACCAGCCATAGAAAATGTTTCATACAAAAATACATGAAAATTATACAAAGCCATGAAAGCGAAGCAATTGAACATTGGAAAGCTATGCTTACCGACGTACGGAAATACTTAAACTTAAAAATTTAAGTGAAATATTTGAAGAATGGCCTTTTTTTAAGCAAACTGGAGCAGAAAAGTTTGTAAGTTTAATATAATTTCGTATTAATTATAATGTAAATTTCTTTAATATTTAATTTATAGATTGATCTTGATTTCGAACTATTACATATAAAAAGTTTATGCTTTTTAATAAATGGTGTGATTTTGAAAAATCTGCCAGAAAATACTACGGAAAGTATATTAAGGACAAGTAAAGTTAGCAGATGAATTTACTGATAAAAGTAAGTATAAGCAAATAAAGTATCAGTATTAAAGAACGATACATCTTTAAAAAACGAAGAATTTCATTTTGGTAATCTTATTAAACACGTTCATTAAACCAACGTCTAGAGTGACAGTAAAAAGCCAGGCAAGTACGTCATTCAAGAAAACAACCATACGTGATGCTATTAATAGCTGCATTGTTCACATTTGCACTATAAATGAATTGCAAAGGACGCGGGAGGAAAAACAAAAATTCAATTTGAGTACGAAGGGGACAATTCAACCGTATATCATAGTGGTTGGAAATGATATCACTAAACTTCATGAATTTTACGTTGTTATTGGGGCAACCCTCTTAAAATTCTCATCTTTCGTAGCTGCCCTTGATATATGTTTTAAAACATTCCAAGTGGTAGAGTTATGTTACCCAAAAGAGTCCTTATTAGTTTGGCTATTTATTCAAAAATTTATATACAATATTACTACGTTGCATGACATCAAAAGTTCAGTGCTTACCGAATTTTTGGAAACCCTTAATAATATTTAAAATGTCGCTTTTATGTTTTAAATGCCTCTGTGCTTTCGATGCCTTGACCGACCTTGTAACTCATTTTAGACTAATCCATGGACTTACATGCAAGGACAATTTTACATGCGTTTTTGAATAATGTAATCAATTGTTTTCAACATTGTCATCTTTCAAAAAACATGTAAAAAAAATTCAAAGTTACAAATAAAAATATCAAAAACAACAATTATATCATATTGTTTTGATATTTTTAATTTGCAATCAGCATCAGCAATATCAGTTTTTGCATATCAGTTTGGCATTTATAATGTTAAATTTTAATTAAGAAATGTTGAAACAATTTTATCATTTTAACATTTTAATTTTCAGTATACACATTTACATAGTAAATCCATATAGTGAATGGAAAAGTGATATGATCAGTACATCAAAAGTGATATTTTTAGTGTTGGATCACTTTTATCACCGTAAAATGTTAATTTTACAGTTGTTTTATCAAAACTATGGAATTGTATATTAGATACAAAAAAAATGTCATTACCTTCAATTGACTTTAGTGAACATTTTGCAGCTTTTCTTGCCGATTCTGGATAAGTCAAGATTTCATTTAATCTTCCTGACTGCCTTCAGCATGCTTGTCCAGTGGATGACCAGTTCGACGCATCTTGTCTTCTTAAACACTGGCGCAAACGATGTATCGAGTTGCTTTCAATCTTTTCATTGAAATTCACAAAATAGTTTCACCGGCAAAAATATCTTTTGAGCGACCTTCATAGGTTTCGATATATTGATATGGACTACCAACATGACAAATGTTTTTATGCACATTGAATTAATGATCTATAAGGAATTTATTAATTTGTACACTATTACACTTGAAAAAGCACACAAAATACTTTTATTATTAAAAATAAAACTTTCAAACAGAAAACTACCCGTATATAAATAACTTCTCAGAGAAACGTCAAAATAGTTGTCGTCGTGTGACGTAGATGCGCAGAACAAGCGAAAAATTAAGTGCGGAATATCATACTTTGTAGTTCTATATACCTTGATCGATAGGTAATTCAAAATATTTTGTTCTCTGTTATTCAAGAAGCCCAGAGGCACAGGTTCACTCCGAACAGTAGCGCCACCTAAGATAAAAATAATTCAAGAAGCTAATAGAAGATTTCGCTCCCACTTTTTTGTATATAATTTTGTTTGACGTCGAGAAAGTCAAGCTAAGAATTAGAAAATAAGCATGACACACAGTTACGATTGAAGATGAGTGATGCAACTTTGATCAAAGTACCAGATTTACAAAATACAAAATTATTTCACAAAAATATTGTGTGCAGCGTTACCAAGTCAGTGCTCTCAGCGTTAATTTTAGTGCATTTTAGTGCCGTCTCAGTAGATTTAGCGCTTGGGCGTTTTATTTAGTGCTTTAAAAAAATATTTCAGTGCTTTTTTAACGGTGCCTCTACACACCACCATTTTTCCCTAATTTGGCATTTAAATGTTAGATACCTATTATTTTATTTTTTTAAAGTTTTTTTTTATTAATTTTTTATATTTTACTGTGCAACCGCCATATATGACTGAATTTGAATAAACTTTTGTTGTTGTTGTTTTTTCACTATTAATTTTTTTTATCTACTTAACGCTGACAATTCTAAAAACAGTGCTCAAGGCCGAGAATGACTTGGCAACGCTGATTGTGTGCCAGCTTTGCTGAGCGAGTGGACAAGTGAAATTGGTTCCATTAGATGCGATGGAGAAAATGAACTCAGACGATCGCAGATTTTTCTTCAAATCTGATACCGCATTTTGGAAAAAAAAAATAGACTGCATAGACCGTAGTGTCACTTCCAATACAAAAAAAAAAAACATTTAAAACTTCTAATTTTTGAATTTTTTATACCGCCAACCGCTACACAATTTTAAATTGAAATTGAAGTCGGATCAGTTATAATTTTGTTGCGCAACATCAATGTACCGAAACTTTGTAATGG
Source organism: Cheilosia grossa (assembly GCA_963082955.1). Taxonomy (NCBI): domain Eukaryota; kingdom Metazoa; phylum Arthropoda; class Insecta; order Diptera; family Syrphidae; genus Cheilosia; species Cheilosia grossa. The sequence continues at coordinate 44,549,704 of OY720144.1, read as the reverse complement.
ATCGCGTTTGATTTGATTGCTAAAAATCTCAAATCGAATGTCATGCAAGCGAGTAATTTGAGTGGAAAATTCAAAGGCAAACATTCTTTCTCGGATTCCGCTTATTCCGAAGGATATGCCATTGGTATTTAAGCGTCTCACTCGCTTTCACTATGACAAATAATAAGTGGCAAGGACAATCGCTCAATATTTGTGGCACCAATCTTAAGTTCCCATGTTCCTCACATGGTCAATTGTATGTGGCGTGCTCACGAGTGAGCAAACCTTCCGCTTTGACGTCGTGTACCGTAAAGCACTTTAGTGAAAAATCGGAAGGTTGGCGGATACATGAATCATTGCATTTTTCAAATCAGACAAATCGTTTTTACTTTTTCGAGTTTCCTCTTGCTTTCTAAGTCAAATCATAACAATTTTTGTTTAATTAGTTCTCATTAACGACAACTTGGAGCTGGCCTCTGGTGAAAAAACAAAATTGAGTCACAATAGGAAGCAGAAGTTGACCTTTGTTAAATTTGTTTCATTTGTATGAAATACTTGGTGGAATTTAGGGGTCACTAGCAAGAGCGGACTCTAGAATTGAAATTTTTTTTTTTTTTCCTATTTCTAAGGGCCTTATTTAATATAACTTTTGAATTAAGAATATAAATTGACCGAATTACATTAAGTAGCATGTGCATTACATTAAGGAATTTGGGCGGAACGAAGTTCGCTGGGTCAGCTAGTAATAAATAAATAAAAATTTAGGATAGGTAAGGTTCATTTCGGTGACTGCCTAGAAGACATAATTGACCATATTTGTTGGCCCATTGTGATAAATCTTGAGGGGGAGGGCGTCGGGCAGAGTTTCGGCCGGACTCTACCACTGCGTGCAAAACTTTCGTCATGGAGCTGTGCTGTGAGTAGTTAATACAAGTGCCCCGTTGCGAGGCCTAAAGGAAGACTGAAGTAGTAAGAAAGAAGTACCGCACCCAAATAGAGCGAAGTAAAGGTGGCGTTGTTATTGAGATACAAACATTTTCTTAATACTTTCAACACAATTTTGAAGTTAATACTTTTATGGGCACGCTGACCTGGGGAGTGAACTGGTGAATTTGATACGAAAATTATGATCTGGCGAGGCAAAGATAGTGTATTCTGTAATTCATAGAATTAAAAAATCTATAGTTTCAATCAATAATAGTTTTGGCGCAACAGGTCCGTAGGGACCCAAGGCCTAGCTTCTCACAACCATTCGTTTTGTGTGAGTTTCATTTTTGGAACGAATGGAAGGGATCTACAATTTTATGCCGATTCCAAACGGCTAAGCTCTAAAGACAGTTATACTCTCGGATGTTTGTCAGACGTTCGCGAGAGGTGGCGCAGTGGAAAAAACCCCAAGTTGGAATTTGGGTTTTTGCGGGATTCGAACCTGGGACCCCTCGCTTAGTAGTCCAACACACTAACCACTAAGCCACTGCGCCTATAGTTTCAATCATGAATTGAACCTGCGACTCTGAAATTTATATGGTAGGTCCTACATACACACTAGACTACTGAATCAATTGATTTAGTTAAATCTAAGTTGTAACCACATCGAAAATAAATGCAAACAAAAACTATAAAAATAGAAAACGTTGGATTGAATTGAAATTATGAAAACATTGTAATCGACTGCGCTGTATAATGAAATTGTTATATATTTACATATTACCTACCCATAAACAACATTTGGTTTTTAAATAAAATTTCTTAGCCCAATTGTAACATAATTCAATTTTGTCATAAAAGCATAATATAATGTGCTTTTTGTTATAATACGACAAAGATTTCTACATATACAATTTTTTTTTCCCCGAAAGCGATAATTAGAGTATTCACCTAATTTATCAAGAACCATTGCCATTCGACAAGTTTCTGGGATATAGTTACAGATACAACAAACATACGCGATATTTTTTAATCAAGTTATCAGAAAGATGAAATGCTTATGTTGCTAAATAAGAAATCAGTATCATATGCTGTTGAAAATAGAGTGATGGCAACCCACTAACAACGTGCACGACACATGTCTTATTAGTATGTAAGCATTTTCTTTCTTTTTTTTTATTCATTCATTTATTCATTCCTCGTTCAATCTTTGAAATGTAATCATATAATTTTTCTATGCATTAAATAAAAACTCAATAGGTTTTAGGCCCAGGAAATTTTGTGAAAAGTTAGATGATGTTAACTGTGATGTGCGGTGCATCCAAATGAAAAGCATTCTCATTCATGCCGGTTTATGGTGAATTGTGAATGGCGATCTGAAAAAGGAATCATCCCTGCCGAAAAAGAAAAATACGACATCGATGATGAGAAGGCGCTCGCATTTGTGGTATTGAGTGTGAAACTTTCGCAATTGGGTTATATAAAAAATGCAAAATCTTCAACAGAAGCATGGACGAAGTTACAAAAAACATATGCCCCAAAAGGTCCGATACAAAAAGTATTCCTCTTCAAACAGTTGTTAGGTCTTCGTTTGATCGAAGGATACAATATGGGACAACATTTGAATACGTATGTTGAAGTGACAGAAAAATTGGCTGAAGCTGAAATAGAACTGCAAGATGAACTTCTGGTAATTATGTTGTTGTCCACCTTGTCAAAAGAAACGAAAACTTGTTCATAGCAATGGAAACACGAGATTCTTTACCAAAATACAGTTTTCTGAAACACAAACGTCTGGAAGAAAGCGGGAAACGAAAGGAACAAAACGAGCAAGAGGACGTACATCAACAAGCATTTACCCCTCGCACAAATAAATATGCGAAGAAAATCAGTGCAATGAAAGAAATCTTTCATGGGCAAATGTTTTAACTGTGGGATAGCGGGACATCTGGCAAGTGAGCGTGACAAAGAAAAGAAGAAGAACCCACGTGCTCGCGCACAACAAGCATTGACTATGACAGGCAACAGAAAAAAGACGAAAGAGAAATGCATGGTATAAAGACAATGTACTTTTGTATGTTTTTTTTTTTTTTTTCAGTTCCAAACTAAATATTTGACTAAATCACTAATTGTTCACTTTTTTTTTAATATACGTATATGTTTTTGTTTCCCGACTGCGCCAGTAATGTGTTCGTGGCCGAACACTTTTCTTTTATTTCTTATTTCATACGTCTTTATTTGATAAAGATCGAACTATGACTGAACTCTTAAGTTCTAATTTTTAATTATCTTTTGCTTCTTTCTGAGGCATCGATCGTTTTGCCAACGTTAACCGTTAACATAAATTTAACTATAAATACCAGGACAAATTATTTCTCTGGTTAGTTCTTTTTTGACATTGATTGTTGATTGTTGACTTCTCCCCACCAGTGGTAAGGGGTTAACTAAAGAGCGATTTTTTTAAAACTGCAATGCAATGAAGTTTATTAGCGCCCAACGTGGGGCCCAGAGAATATTTTTTTTTACAACTAAATTGTGAAAACTTAAGAAATAAGTGTCCAAACAAATAAGAGAAAAAAATCTTAGCAAAAACGTAACCATAACTCAAGTAAAATATAAAAGTGTCCTTAAAACTCTCGAGTACAAAATAAGAACATTAAAATAAAAGAACAATTTAACAAAAAAAAAAAAGTGAAAAGTGTTTAAATGTTCCCATAGGAAAAAAGTTCCGAGACAAGAGTATCAGAAGCCGAAGGAGAAGAAGCCGACAATTTTACACCAAACAAAGAAGAAGATTGCCCTTATGCTCTCGCTGATGAGGAGGCGACAGCAGATTTTCAAAAGCATTTTCTTCTACAAACGTCCAAGGCGAGACGCCGCGAAGGAACGAAAAATAAGCCGTAAGCAACTAATTTAAGAATATTTTAAGAAATACTAAATGTTATATTTAAACTAAGACATTTAATACAATTGAATAAATATTACACTTATCTTCACATTGGAAGAATGAATAAATACCTTTAGTAAAATGACTACTAACGACAGAACTGACGACCTGATAACTAGGTTAATAATTACTAATACTCATCCTTTGACAAGGGAACTCACCAATAATAGACTTTTATAATCTTCTTAAGTAATAAAACAATAATGACACACGGCTCAGAATGTAGACTAACGCAGGAATTAAACAACAATAATCGACGAAACGCTCTTCATGTTCATCACGGGGCTCAACGCTCCTTTATCCAATATATCATGTTTTCTCTATCACCAGAAGAACCTTTTCAACAATAGATTTAGAATCTGGTTTTCATCAGATACAAATGAATGAGATGGATTTTAAAAAAAACATCATTCGCAAATAACGGCAAGTATGAATTTTTAAGAATGTCATTAAGCTTAAGAAATGCCCTCAGTATCTTGCAAAGAGCGATGGATGGTATATTGCGCGAATTTGTTGGAAAATTTTGCCACGTTTATATGGACGATAAAATTGTCTATTCTGAAATCTGAAATGTACCTAATTATCCTATACAAACAACATTAAGCCAACTCAAAATTTTTGTCGGTATGACAGGCTATGACCGAAAATGTATCCAAGGTTATGCTTCTATAACAAAACCACTAACAAAACATTTATCTTGAGAAGACGGTAAGATTTCTCAATACCCCGGTATTGGCGGTGTCTTAACTCAAGAAAGTTAACAAATTATCTTTATATCAAAAAGATTAAATTATTGTGAACAGAATTACGCCACAAATGAAAAAGAGCTTAATGTCATTGTATAGGCTTTAAAAAATATGATAAACTACCTGTACGGAGTTTCAGACTTAGAAATCCACACGGATCACCAGCCATTAACTCTCGCTGTCTCGAGCCGAAATCCAAACGCAAAAATGAAAAGATGGCATGCTTTCACTGAGGAGTTTGCTCCCAAAATAATTTACAAACCAGGCACTACAAACATTGTCGCTGACGCACTTTCTGGACAATATTTAAATAACCTATCGGATAACTCATCCATCACAGGAACACAACATTCTGCAGAAACTTAAAAGCCACTTAATCAATATAAACAACAAATTCTTTTAAGTGAGAGACGATTTACTATTCACAAAAAAATTAAATATTTTAATAAAATTAGGCATATTATGTTTAGAATATGGCACTCCAGAAAATTTAGTTGCAATTCTTAAAGAATTTATGGGCCAGGAGGTGTGGTCTTGGTGTCAACCCGAGTAAAACCGAACTGATGCTTTTCACCACTAAAACCAAAATACCCGACTTCACACTTCCTCACCTAAATGGCCACCAGCTATCCTTATCCAGCAGTGCTAGGTATCTAGGAGTGATCCTGGATCCCAAGCTCAACTGGAAACTGAACATCGAGCAACGGGTAAGGAAAGCATGCACAGCTTTTTATGCCTGTAATAAAACATTTGGTAAAAGATGGGGCATGCAACCAAAATTGACCCTCTGGATGTACACAGCTGTCGTACGACCAATCCCTACCTATGGGTCAATAGTTTGGTGGCCGGCTCTTAGAAAAGCTAACAATAAAATCAGACTAAACAAAGTACAAAGAACGGCATGCATAGGTAGGTACCACAGGTGCCCTACGGTCAACACCGTCAGACGCCCTTACGGTCCTTCTGCATCTGTTACCTGTAGACCTTCACATTACAAGCATCACAGCACATAGCGCGATGAGACTCAGAGAGTCGGGGTGCTGGTCTGCGAGACCCTACGGCCATAGTAACATTTTGCTTTCTCTATCAAGAGAACTCATACCACCCTCAACGGACTATATAACTCCCAGAATGTTTTTCACTAAACATTTTAAAGTAGAATTCCCTTCAAGACCAGATTGGCAAGAGGGCCGGGCGAACAGGGATACGAACCTAGCAATCTACACAGACGGTTCAAAGATGGACTGTGGAGTAGGTGCAGGTGTATTTTCTGAGCCTCTAAACATCTCAAAATCCTTTAGGCTTCCGGATACGTCCAGTGTGTTTCAGGCGGAATTACTGGCTATCCGCGAGGCCTGTCGTCAAATCACACTACATCCAAACATAGCTCCGAGGCAAAAGATAGACATTTTTATTGATAGCCAAGCTACGATCAAGGCTATCGCCTCAGTCAATATAACCTCAAAATTAGTTCTAGGGTGTCGTAAGGAGCTGGCCTCGCTTGACAAGTTCAAGGTTACCCTGATTTGGGTTCCAGGTCATAGCAACGTTTACGGAAACGAACATGCTGACGAGCTGGCCAAGCAAGGCTCAGCACTTCACTGCTCACTCGCGGAATCGGTTCAGGTACCGCTCGGAGCAGTCAAAGCAAAGATCTCCTCAGTATTCTTATCGAAGCCAAACCTCAGATGGAGGAGGCTGACGAACTGTATCATATCCAGAAGGATGTGGCCAAACTACAGCACAGAAAAAACAGCCTACCTTCTAAGTAAATCACGAAAAGATATTGCCAGAATAACAGCGATAACCACAGGCCATTGGCCAATAGGGGAACACGCAATCAGATTAGGCATCCCACATAATACACACTGCCGCAGCTGTAATGACGCAGCCGAAAAAGAAACACTCACTCACTACCTTTGCGCCTGCCCAGCACTAGCTAGGGTCAGCCAGCGATCTCTGGGTAAACCCTTCTTCGACTCCCTTGAGGAGGTCTCGAAAAGAAGTATAAGGGAATTGATAACCTTTTTGAAATCCACAGGCTGGATCTAAACTCTCCTATTCGACAATCGTAAACAACCAGGTCAAATGAGTTGTGGTAACAAAACAGCACATAGTGCTACTTGGGTTTTTAAAATATAAAAACCGCCACTCCTACCCACCTACCTACCTACCTAAAGAATTCTTGCAACCAGGAATTGTTGCAATTCATTGCACCCCAGAAGATTTATAAGCAGTAAAACAAAAACTAAAAGAAACTTTTAGTAACCGCTTTCTATATACAAAGAACTTCCCAATAGATATAACTAATAGAGAAGACCCAAGCACAATTACAGAAGAAACACAGAAGAAATTTGTAATAAAAATAAATACGATCGACATCCTAACAAAATACCAATTGGGGAGGCCCCAATTCCTAAGAAGGAGGGCGGACAGTTACACTTAGACTTATTTTTCGCTCAAAAATTAAAATTTTATCTTGCATAGATTCCTATTCTAAATTCTAAGTGATCAAATTAATTGATGACAAAACAAAACTAGAAGAAAAAGTTCAAGAGTTACTATTTACAAAGTTTTCCAGACGTGAAAACCATAACAACCGATAATGAACCTGGTTTTACTACAAGACTAGTGGCTAGTGGCCTGACAGCGCACATGTGTAACGATAAGAATATGGTCGTGTATTTACTACAAGACAGTTTAAGAATTTAATGCAAAGATTAAATATAAAAATTATTTCTGTGATCCCAGACACAGTACCACCAACGGTCAACTGGAAAGAGTAGGTACATTCCTCAATAATCGAAATATCAAGATGCTTTCAGCAAGAGTTTTATTTGATAAGTGACCTAGAATCAATTTTTAGGGCAGCCCAACAATATAACAAAACGATTCACTCCGTTACAAATTAAAGACCCCATGAAGTACTTTTTAAATAAAAAATCACACGAGGATATACAAACAAAACTTCAAACTGTTCAAGATCAAAATTTAGTAAGAAATAATACAAAGAGGAATATGAAAATATATACTCCAAATGAAATAATTTATGCAAAAACTTTTGGAAATAGGAATAAGCTTAAGCCTAAATATAAAAACTACAAAGTTAAAGAAGACTTAGGATACAAACATAAAGATAATTTTAAGACTTAGTTTTCCCTTTCAGAAAATGTTGATGATCTTTCTTCAATTAATTGGCAAAGCGTCCACTGAAGTTATTTATTACACAAGAGACAATTGTGTTCTAATAGAAAACGGAGATACAATAATCTTCGAAGACTACGGAAATGTATTCCATATAACTAATTTGACATATTATAGACTTTTGATACAAGAATAGGAACAATTTCTCAGCAGCCAAAATGAATATATATACAGATGTTAACAAAAATAAAAACAATATTCACATGAACATGAATAATGATATAGAAATAGAACTTATACAATCACTCTTAAAACAATTACAAATAAATAATTATAGAAACAGGGGAGGAATTAATGAATTAGGAACCATATGGAAATGGTTAGCAGGATCAACGGATCATGACGACTTAGTTTTAATAACAAATAAATAGAATAAACTATCTGAAAATAATAAAAAAACAATTTGCAACTAATTCAAAAATTTTCAAAGCAATAGAATCCCTACAAAATTCAGTTAAAATCCTAGAAGAAAATACATATTCTTAACATTAAAACATAAATAAAATAATTATTACGGAACTACAGAATATTCTGCATACAATGACATTGGTTTAAAGTAGGAATTTTAAACACATCAATTCCAAATTTGCAAAATTTAAAATAATCCAGGATAAAGATGTATACATTAAATATCCAATTGCGAAAAACAATTGTAAACTATACTGAATACTGAAATTTGTAAATTAAAATTAACAAATACGTTTTGTAAACTATCTTTAAAGGAAACAATATAAATATAGAAATCATCAAAGATCATTTCAGATTTTAGGCCATAACGTTGAAGGCGTATATTTAGTAACATTTGAAAACAGCACAATAATCGATAACAGTATTTATGAAAATCCAACGGCTATTATTTGTAACTATTTAAAAACAAATCATTTAAATACATATTAAGTCATAAAGCACATAGAATCTGATAACAATGAATAAGAAGTTGGAAATATAAACATAATTAATTCAATGAAAATATAAATTAAAAAAACGTCCAATGTTTTGGACAATAGTATTTTCATTTATAATAATATTTGTATTATTTAAAATTATAACACGTTGGCAAACGTATAAACAAAAATAAAGAAATAAATCTGATGAAATAACTTTTATGGAAATGAATGAAAATATTAAACGCCCAACAAAAGAAAACGAAGAAAGGGGACGTTTCTCTTAAGAAAGAGGGGAGTACCCCAATGACAAAGGCAACTATTATTGCATGTGTTATGCAACAGCATCCGTACTGTAGTGCACAATAGAGCTTCTCACTGTGGCATTACCATTATCGCATATCAGCATAATTGGTCAGTGTCAAATATCTATGATATTTTTAAGGCGATTGTTTTGCCAACGTTAACATAGATTTATCTACATATAAATACCAGGCCAAATTATTTCTCTGGTTGGTTCTGTTTTGACATAAGAAGACTCTGATCGGTGGGGGGGAACCAGTGGTAAGGGGTCAAATAAAGAGCGAAATAACATTTTTTTAAAAACTTCAATGTTTAATTAAAGAAATTAATTTGCATATACATGGCTAGTGGCCTGACAGCGCACATGTGTAACGATAAGAAGATGGTCGTGTATTTACTACACCATAACGAAACAATTGGATTGGATTGTGATGTACAATTTAAAAATAAAAATATTGACTTGTTTCAAATTGTTTTGTACTCTGCAGAATTGCAAGCGAATTTTTTGTATGTGAGCAGAATGGTTTATAAAAGGCAAATAATCAAAATCAAAAACAACATGCCACTGTACATCGAGCTGATTGCAACCCACTAACAACGTGCACGACACATGTCTAACTACTATGTAAGATTTTTTCTTTCTTTACTTTACTCTTGAATTAATTCCTCATTCAATCTTTAACTGTAATCATATAATTTGTCTATGCATTAAGTAATAGCTCAATATGTACCATAAACATTATAAAAATAGACCGATCAAGTGCACTGATAGATAACAGGAAGGAATAAAAATCCCATCTTTGTTTTCTACTTGAAAGTTGGAACTTTGCAAATTTGTTGTGTATAATTTTCATTGGCCATGTGTGGTTTGGTCGATCTATTCTGCATCTGTTTAATTAAACGATTGACGGAGGAGTGTTTTTTACTAGGAAGAAAATAAAATAAGTTCAGAGACCCAGGATGACCCTCGACGCATAATGGCATCCGATTATGTTGAAAGGCAATGAGAGAAACTTTGAACTTATACTTATATACACATTAACAAGACTCCCCTCAAATTCTTGAAAAATTTATTTACTGCGGTATCTTCATAGAAACAAGGTCCTATTTATCAAGACAGTTATCACCGCGTTAAACTTGCTGGGTCTTATGAGGCTTTCTCGTTCATCAACATGTTGTTTGGTTTATTTTTATGTATTTTTTTAGGTTAATATCTCAAAACTCAGGAGCGAAGGTGTTTTTGATTTATCATGGGAAGTTTCGTTATTGAATGGAATAGATTGCTGATGCTCGGATTAGGTGTCTGTGATGAATGTAGGATTCGTTATATGCAGAACTAATAAATACATTTGTGTTTCAAACTTTTAGTTTTAGTTGAATTTTTCAAACAAATTTTGGAATAAATTGTTTCTCATTTAAAAAACATCTCTGAACCAAACTATAAACCTAAATGTGTAACTTAAAAACGTAAAACCACCTGCACGCGTAGCGGAAAGGTCAATAAAATGAATTTCCAGGGAAATTCACCTAACAAGCCGAAATGCAAGTTACGGGAAAACAATATTGTAAAGAATTTGGAAATTAATGCAAGTTTTGATAATAACATTGTACAAATTTGCTGTTAACATAAAATCTCGAGTGAACTCAGGCAATAACCAAACCTTAAACTAGTCAAAGTGTTTTTGAATAAAGGTTTGACAACCAAGCCACCATCATAACAGTGAAATAAATAAAGAGTGGATAACCCAGCCACCAACATAACAAGGAAATAAATAAAGAGTGGACAACCAAGCCAGCAACATAACGGTGAAACAAATAAAGGGTGGACAACCAAAACACCCAGTGAAGTAACCAAAAGAGTGGATAACCATTTAACCAAACCACGATAACAGTGTAGTGATAGGGAAAACGAAGGCCCCCGAGTAGTTCTACTAACTAAAAGGAACAAAATGGAGTCAGTAAACACTGACAGCCGCCATAACCAGCAGCCCAGGTCCCACAAAACTAATTAACTATAACATAACTGTAAGTCAATAGTAAATAACTTAAGTAACAAAAATTTACATACTTTGCACCAATAAGAACAAAATAATTGCATTATCTTAAAAACTGTGAAATACTATTAAGAGAATTTATTATAAATTAAACTATTCTTTTTTTTTCAATTATTGCTCCAAAAGAAAGAACGTTTGCGGCGCAGGGACATAAGTCCCCAAGACATAAGTCCCGAATTCATTTTTCGGGAATTATGTCCCACCTAAGTGGGTTATAAGTTCCGAAATCAATTCGGGATTTATGACCCACCTAAGTGGGACATAAGTTCCAAACAAAAATGTGGGGCCTTATGTCCCATCCAACAATGTGAAAATTAAACAAATAAATACAAGTAAAAAACCTCGCACCAACCCCGTAATCCAACAATAAACCCAAGCAGGGGGGTTGCAGGGGGGCCCATACACATTTCATAATACAATGGTAGCAATTCGCGTGCCCCCAATTTGATGTATTCGATACCTAATGCAGATCCACAACATTTTGCTAAATATTATCTCTGGTAAAATTTGGGACTTATATCCCATCTTCGACAAAACAATTTTGGAACTTATGTCCCAATAGGGTGGGTCATAAGTCCCAAATTCGATTCGGAACTTATAACCCACTTAGGTGGGACATAATTCCCGAAAAATGAATTCGGGACTTATGTCCCTGCGCCGATCGAAACATCCCTTATCATTGCTTGAACTAGTGGTATAGTCGATTCTCTCATTTGATAAAGAAACATATTTCGAAAGATGTCAAACCCTAACAATCTTATACGACCAGCTCGTCTGGAAGTTACTGCAGAAAGTGTTTCAGCTCCTCAACCTCCTGCTCCCATTCCTCCCCTGCTCATAATGCCATTAACTATGGCATGATTCAGATAATCTCACTTCTAGTAACTCAAACCCTTCAAATACACGACCACTTTTCAATTCTATCATGAACCCTTGGCTCCGTGAAATAAGACCCCTGGAAATAAGGCCCCAAAAGTAAAAACGAAATAAAGGTCCAAAATTGGGATACATTTTGGAAATGAAATAATGCCCTATTTTAAAAGTACCCCAAAATCTGGGTGAGTTTCCATTTATGCTTTTCAACGCTTGGTTTTTTTCAGTCATTCCAGTACACGCTGATATTAGTGTAAAATGTAAGCCTTGTGTTGAAAACCGCACGATTTTTTCATCTATTCTGTTGCTCGCTGATGATTTTCATCGCGGGGCTTGCAATTTAAATAAATCGCTGGATTTTTCCACCTATTCTATTACTCCATTAATTTTGGGGACTTACATGAAAAAAAAACAAATGAACCGAACTGTAAGCCCACAAGCTCCAAATATGAAAGTTGAAACAAATCCTATAAGCCGTTTAGGTAGGTAGCCTCAGGAGTCGGCCGACAGAAATTTGAGACCCACTAATAACAGAATGTTTATTAACAGAGCCACAGATTGGTGCGACCAAACAGCATCATAGTTCTTACCAAACCTGGCATGTCTTTACAATAAAAAAAAAATATAATAATCTCAGGAACAAAAGTGGCAGTGAAGTCAAGCAAGAAACATGTACATTTAACGCACACCACATAAATCCCAATAATTTCTTTAACAATTCACAATTTTCAAGATCCCATCGACATATTCGCAGCAATACTTCTCTGCAAGTGATGATCAATATTACCAACACGTCGTCAACGTTTTAAATTGAAAAATCCTTTGTAACAAAACGCACTTTGTACATCTAATAGAAACCTTACTAATTACAATCGTTACGTACCCTATAATCAAGCACTCTCATATTTATAGGGGTGAGTGCACAGCCTACAAGTCACTTCGATAGTTTCTAACGGTTTGGGATATAGTTTCGTGACTCAACTAAAAGACCTTACGTAACAAATATTCACCGTGGCATCGAGAAAAAAGTAACTCCTGTAATAATAGTTTATTTATTGAAAACACAGGGTACAGAGTGGGGTGCTCTTTGCGCCCCAGGTGAAGTATTTCCTCCCTAACATATGAACATTGAATTCCTTTCAACAGCACCATTGGGGGCTTCTACAGCGAATAATGAACATACTTCTAACCTCTATCAACATACAGAAATCGGTAGAAAAATAACGTGTGGAATGGCATTGGGAGATTTAACTCACTTTTAATTTTTGATCCTGATTGAATTCTGATGCTATGCATGCATACACATACGAGTGTGTACCTTCATTGTGCTTGATGAACAATGAAAACTGAATCGGAATCGTATCCATGAGGTGAATGGGTTGCCATGGAGTTATGAGAAGATAAAAGCACGAAATAGATTATGAATTTCCGTTATAAATACATTTCGTATATTTTTAAGGTTGGAAATTCACAACTGAAACAATACGGAATAAATTTTCGACATATTGCAATTTACCAATAAATAGCTTCGCACTTGGTTGGAGACAGCCGCACGGTTAATTAATTGTATGTCCTTTAGTGCTTACATATAGGGTGGGTGTCCGATTTTGAATACAAACAGACATCTCTTTGTCCTACTTTAACACAAAAATACTCCCGGGACTTTTCTGGTACAGACAAACAGTTTATTACAACATAAAAGCCAAAACGCCTCTTTAAACCAGAGACAATACTGAGACCCCCAACTCCGGACGATTTTCCGTTACTTGCCTACAAGCTATATTACTATGGGGGGGCAAATTTTAGGTGCGTTAGTATTGTTACATGCAGGCGCAGTGGCTTAGTGGTTAGTGTGTTGGACTACTAAGCGTGGGGTCCCAGGTTCGAATCCCGCAAAAACCCAAATTCCAACTTAGGGTTTTTTCCACTGCGCCGCCTCTCGCGAACGTCTGACAAACATCCGAGAGTATAACTGTCTTTAGAACTTCTCAATTAGCCGTTTGGAATCGGCATAAAATTGTAGATCCATTCCATTTGTTCCAAAAATGAAACTCACTCAAAACGAATGGTTGTGAGAAGCTAGGCCTTGGGTCCCTACAGACCTGTTGCGCCAACTATACTATACTAGTATTGTTACATGGAAAATCGAATTGACAAATGTCACGAAACTTAAAAAATTCCGGCTCACCAACACATTTGCACCTAAAATATGCAACTTCCGCTGTGGGCAAAGTTGCTTCAGAGCCACTTCTGCTGTGGGCAAAGTTGCTATCAGCGTTCATAGAAATTTATCTGTTAAATTTGAAAATAATTGTTACAACTAAATTTTGTGTGGACAGTGATTAATTTCAAAAAATAATTGTATATTTATGTGAAATAAAAGAAAGATGAGCAATTCTGTAGAATAATAAACAAATTAAAACATTTTTAGCGAACATTCGTAAGGCAGTTAATATAAATCGAGTACAATATGCTTATCACATACGTCGCTTAGTCTACTTCTAGAGTTTAGTTAGAATTTACAAATCCCAAGATTAATATCGTTGCTGTTATTAAGTATAAATTAAGAGTTTCTCCGTTAGTCTAAATAAAGTTTAATATAAAGTATACGTATGTGACATACCGGGTATATCTATTTGTTTTATTTTTACGTGTCTCGTATTTCCAAGCGTACATTTATATTATTTATTTATTTTGGTATTATAATGGAACAATAATGGTGAATGAGTACTTTCGATGAATAGAAATACAGAATGTTATTAAAAAAAAACTAATATGAAAATGTACTGAGATAATATACTTATTCATCAAATTTGAGTTGAACTTCTTTTAAAAAAAGCTGTCACAGCTCACCACGGTTGAAAGCTGACACTGACACTGACAACTTTTCTAGCTTATCCCAACTGGATTTGTCGCGAAATTCGCTACTAGGTACCGATTGCCTGTACAACTTGCCCAACTTGAAACGTCTCAACTTGAGCGATGACGAAACAAGTGAACTATCATCCGGGGTCGAGTTTTGGCAAAAGCCGGAGAACTTGAATCTGTCGCACTACCAGCTGACAGCTCTACCTTCATCAATCTTCAAGCTGATGAACCTACGCTGTCTGTATTTGATTGACAACAAACTGGATTTCGAGGGAATCCCATCCCTGATACATGAGTTTCACCCGACTTTCCCTATGCTCCAAAGAAAAGGGCTACTTCACCGTCGCCGAAAATTGCTCCGACTTCTGCCAAGACGATTTAGTAGACGACGACATCATGATACTGGACAACGGCGAACAAGTAGTCTTCTGGCTCGGCTCCATATGCAGTGAAGTCGAAATCAAATTGACCGAGAGAACCGCGCAAGTAAGCCACACAGCCGACGACAGAAACTCTTTCAGTTTACACAAATATGCATTTATTAACATTTATTCCAGGTATTCAACACAACAGAAAGTGCGCGCAAAGTTTTCCTCACTCTGAATAACAAAGAGTCGAAGCGCTTCAAAAAATGTTTCCATGGCTGGAGTGCACACAAGGCTCCACTTGAATAGAGTGCAGATTCGTTTCTTATATATTTATAACACGTACTGATAGTTTTACATGTAACTTATTTTATATTCAATACATATAATAAAATGATACAAGAAACTACGATTACTGGTGTTGGCCCAAAGACTTTGTGAATAGTTGTGACTCCCTCCTTTGCCATTGGTGCTACATCACCTCCAGTCATGATGGCGTAATCCATTCCAGAGTGTTGCGCCAGTTTCTTGGCGAACATTGTCTTACCAGTACCAGGTGGGCCATGCATCAGGATGTTGCGATTAGACCGAGATTTGGACGGGTGTTTTTCGTTGCAATGGCAATATCTCACAGACGTTCTTCTAATTTGGGATTCAAAAGAACGCCCTGTGGATAAGTAAGTATTCAGTTAGAAAAAAAAATATACCTTTGAAAAGAAATAGTAATCACTTACTTGGCGAACATCGGCAGATTTGGATTTCATTCGTTTGAGGTATTGCGGAGGATACTTTAACGCGTCTGTCAGAGCGAAACGAAAGGTTTTACCAAAAAGAGTTGACTTTCTAATACGAGCCTCAATGTACCGAAAACGTTGTCCCAATCAATGCTTCGAGTCCAGGGGGTCAATTCCCGTTCAGTAATACTCTGAAATGATAAATAATTTATCATTTCAGTTTTCACAGCTGCTTTTCATTTTATCACTTCACGAACCCACCTATTGTGATTCTCGAACTCATCATGATAAACAGTTGTCTAAATGTGTACCAAAATGTACTAAATGATAAATGCTGTCACCTATCTGTCATTTGTGCGCTTGTTGTTTTCATTCAGTTTATTTGTTGAGTTTCAATTTTATATATTTTATAATTATAATTTCGAGAATAATCGTACGAGTAATTATTAACAATAGGCGTCGTATTGAACAAAGGTGATCTATCAATTTTTGGTTTTGTTTTCAACAAAAATAATGTGTTACTTTTTCCTAGAAATAAACTGGCAATTTTGCGACGTTCCCTTCGGGATAGTCAAAACCCGTTCGAGGTTACTACTGAGGAGCACTTTATTCAACTTTATAGGAATGGGTCCATTAACGCCGCTTTTCTGGCGCTGTCCTTTAATGGCGCTGTAACGGCTTCGCACACTTATTCTGTGTAAACATGAAAATATTATGAGTTTATTATTGTTTCATTGATATTATTATCTATTAAACTTACGTTAAATCTTTCCAATATTTGCTCCACTTCGGCCCATCTTTGAAGGTACCACCTAAACTGTTAAGAATGAAGCTTAGTTCCTTCCACTCATTATCAGGGGTATGAGCACCGTCAGCTGTTGTAAATCTGTTAATTTGAATTTTTTAAGTTTAAATATTTTCAACGCAGAATATAATATTTATGTTAATTAAAGGTTACTTACTTGTCATTTGACAAATCGGGCCTGTTCTCGAGAAAATCTATAAAATAATTTTTTTGGGTTTCTGAAGCGCTTTGTCCCCGTTTATTTTTTGTATCCATCACGTTTTCACACTTCTTCACAAATGAGATTGCTGTGATAAAAAACTTCTCATATGAAAACATTTTGACATTTGTTTTCATTTTTTCATAGATCGAGAATCGAATTCAGCGTGAACTTGTGAAAACTCTTTTCATTTCACAGTATCACGGAACGGGAATCGACCCCCAGTACCAATGACTGTGCCAGCAGTCTTGATGCTGATGATGACAGTGATGCGATTTTCTTGTGCCTTTAGACGAATTTGTTCTATGTTGATGTCACGATTCTTCCTGTCAACCTTGGCTTTGGTTCTCATCTCGTGCTCGAGTAGTTTAAGACGGTTTTTCTCCTTCATTTCGATCTCTTGTTCGACTTTCCTCTTGCCTAGTAAGTGTTACCGTTTAAAGAATCAATTCACAAAACTTTTAATATATTCTTACTTTTGAAGTTGTCCTCCTGGATACGTTGCTGCTGCGACAATTGATCTTCATAGCGGCACCTTGCCAATTGGTCTTGATATCGGGAACGATGCTGTTGTTGCTTGGTCTCTTCCTAGAAGTGGATACAAATGGTTAGCAATTCGTCGTCAGGTTCATTCTAATTCAAATCCAACTTACAATCAGGATCTTCGTATTTATAGTCCTTGACTTTGGCCATACAATCTTGACGGCGTGCGTTCTCCTGCATCGTGGACAAATCAAGGGCTTCTCTAGCATGACCTGGAGTGGGAGCTTACGATTTAACAAACCTTGAAGAAATATCTAATAATTAAATATATATAGTGAGACAAATTCATTGAATAGTATGGCTTACTTCTGTCGATTCCGATTGATATTCTTCGTTGTCTCCAGTGCGATCCATTATAATATGGTAAGGTTAGCGAACACCTCAACGTCGGCTTCTTCGTTAGCTGTAAGACAAATGTATTTAATTATTAATTTAAACACTTAAAATAAGCGAAAACTTACATTTTTTTCAATTTGTTGGAGGAAAAATACAATTTGTTTTCCATATTTTGACAGGATATCACTTGACTTCTGTCACAAGATATTCACCACATTTTTTTTGTTTTGCTTTTTTTGTTGAAGCTCACACGGATTCTAAATTGACATAACACCGATAGGAAATTATAATGGCAAATTAAAAAAAAAAAAAAAAACTGTTGGTGCCAGCGGCAAGAGGATAGCGAGTTGAGGGTCTCAGTAATGTCTCTGCTTTAAACAGTGGAAACATATAAATAGAATAAGCACTACGCGTGTTTTATTTAACACCTATCGCAGAAATGTATGTAAAGGAGGAGACGAATGACCAATAAAATGGTTCTATATTAAATTTTACCTAAAATTTTATGTTGGTCTCGGATTTAAGTTGGATTTAACCTTCTCCCAATTCCCTTTCGCTGAAGTGTGCCGTTGAAGTTCAAAAATAATTTTGAATTTATTAGTACCTAATCGCTTCAAAATGACAATTGGGCTTCCATGTCATGAAGTTCTCTTTTCTCTAAAAAGGGATTAACCCAAAATCTATGCCTTCTTTTTTTTGCAATTCTACCAGCTGTTTTAAAGCGTTCAGCGCATATACTTTTTATCTGTGAGCTCGTTGCCATTCTCTTCTGTACTAAAAAAAGTATACCATGAAATACCCATCAAACGAAATTTGACAGCTGCTCTGCTACGTGCTTTCTTTTTTGTTTGCTGTTACTTTAAATTCATCGCAAGTGGAGAGAGCGTGTTACTTGGGATAAACATCTTAGATCTTATGTGAATCGCAAAAGTGTCAAGTCGGATTTAGTTATAATAACGTGCTGAATATTCGACTCAATTTGCTGTGCTGAGAAAAATGTTCAATAAAACAAACCCACTGTGAGGGTCATGATACTGTTTGCTGTTTTCTGCAAAAAGACTAAGTATGTAGGCCAACATTTAAAAAATGTATTATAGCCTCATGAGACGAAACAATATTAGTTCTGTTATTCAGCTCCCTGTGTTTGTTGGCAGATGGACAAGAATGTACCTGCTCCTATGTTATTGATATGCTTTGTAATGACTTGCGTGATAGCTTAGTTAATTAAAGGATATATGTACATTAATTTTAATTTGTGGTTGTGCCATGCCATAATGATGTTATTCCTGAGACACGGAATGAAAGCCTACTTACAATCTTCGATAACTTTTGCAAGTCATAGCTCTAAATCCCTGAAAAATTTCATTCGTGCGACAAGGCGCAACACCAACAACACTGCCAATCGCCGCCAATACTAAATTTTAGCAACCAAACTGACAAGGAAACATTAAAGAGAATTTAGACTGCGTGACGTTGGAATTGTAATAAATTCTCAAACAAGTTTAAAATTGGTAAACAAATTATTATGTATTATCTGCTACAGATTCATATAAGGCCGTAGGTATACATTTGCAGAAACATTTAAGCGTGACCCATAATTTTATATATGCCTTATTTGATCGAGTGGATAAAGAAACTTTCCCGAGATGTTGTGCATACTAATTTTAATTATCCAATGGTTGAACCTGAAACACTTTGATCATTAGGAATAGCAAAATCAATGTTGCACAAAGGTGATAGCAACTGGCATCATGAAACTAAAAAGTTTACAACCATTTCAATAGTTTTCCATACCGCATTTTCTGTTCCATGAACATATCCTCAATGTACATTTCTACACTTTTATAATTTATACTTAGGACAGGGTGTATAATAATTAATTACGCACAACCACAAATCAGTATTAGCGTTAAGGTAATACATTTTAATAAAAAATAACATCATTCCGAAAATAAATGCTCTTGTTTTAATTTAATCAACGTGCAATGCGAATATAATTAAAAGAAGATAATGCGCATCGCAAAGAGGGCGTAAACATGAGAAAACAACATAAAGCATAAAAAGTCACCACATAATTCAATTAACCGCCCAGTGTGATAGAAGTTTTAATTACTTCGCGTACTCTTCTAGTTTAACATTTTCGACGGTTAAAATGCTTTGGTTTTTAATTTATGGTCGGATCCCCTCGAACTTTTTTGTTTACACTTGTACTGGTCTCGGTCTTCCACATTTTAGTATGTACAATGTTTTATTTTTAAAAATAACAAACAATGTAAAAACAAATTAATTGGAAAGGTAACTTTTTTTTAGCAAATGTTATGCGCAAGTCGGCGAATAATTCTAAATTGTTTTGCGTACATTTAGGATTGTACGAGTGTTGTATACCAGATAAGTTCTTCCACTTTTTGATAACGAATATTGTGTGTTTTATTTTATTATTGTCATATACAGGGTCTGCCAAACTATTTTTTTTTTTTGAAAATGCTATAAAAAAAAAACTACTGAATATTTCCTTTTTTATTTGAAAGTACAATCCTTCCGCTTAATAATGGAATATAATTTCATTCAAATGGCTGCCTCGGCTGGCCATGCAGTAGCCTACACGATCGGTCCAATTTTTAAGCACATTATCGATTGTGTGCAGCTGTATTTTGTAACAGAACTATTCGACTAACGCTTTAAACGAACATACTGGGAGGAGATCGATACTCGATCTATTACCCTATCCAAAAGAGAGTAAGCTTCAATCGCAAAACAAAACAAGCAGGAACCTCGAAGTGTGCGTTACTTTCTAAATAATTAGTATCAAGCCAAACCGTCATTGTAACATCAAGAAAGAAAGCCGCCATTGGAACTACCAGCTAAAGGCAAAGTAGTACTTGGAGGCCATTTAGTACTTCAAGTCATAATACTAACTTTGGCCGCCAATTCAGTGTAGCTTCTGGCAGCACATCGGGTTCAAATCTCAGCGGGAACCAGACAGAGGAGTCGCAGAATAACATTTTTTTTATTAATTAATTGTTTTGTAAATTTTACTAGGCCAAACATTATAATTCAAAGGTAATAGTTATGTTATATGTATTGAAAAATCGCAAAATTTAATCATAAAGGTAAGGGAAAGTACTATAAATATATATATATATTAATCTAATTGGAACTCTTTGCGAGAAAATTGTTTATGTACAAGGTACAGCAACGGATGCAGTGGCCATTGGATCATCGGTTGAAGAATACCAACAAAGGTACAAAGTCCAAGGAAAAGTACGGTGAGTCAAAAAGTGACTGTTATAATACATATATATAAGTAAAGCACCAAAATTTTGAAATACAGTTCCCATATTAGTGAATATATATATACAGATGCTAATGCATATGTATACGCGGTGATTTTATATTGAAATAGTGCATATAATTATCAATTGCCTTTTTTCGTTTGTTGTTTGAATACGCACTGTGTTTTTTTTTTGTTGTTCTTTTTTCTTACGTTTAAATTTTTGTAAAGTGACAAGTGCGGTTAACGTAAATTTCGAATCAAGGGAATCAGGGTCAAGTCCCACGCCCACCGACGAGCTAATTGAGGGAACTAGCATGCCAGCACTGACCCATTGCAACCAAAGTTTATGCAACAATTTCACCAATGGCTTCACGAATATTGTCCTTTAAAGCGTCAATTGTCTCGGGCTTGTCGGCGTAACACTTATCTTTTACGGCACCCCACAAACAATAGTCCAACAGTGTCAAATCGCAGCTCCGAGGTGGCCAAACGACATCATAGCTCTGCGGCTGATAATGCGATCTTCAAAATCAGGGCGCAAAACATCGAGTGTAGCTTCGGCTGTGTGGCACGTAGCGCCGTCCTGTTGAAACCAAATGTTGCCAATATCCTCCTCTTCAATTTTTGTGAACAAAAATTCGTTCAACATGGCCCGATAACGATCGCCATTGACTGTAACGGCCACTCCTTGCTCATTTTCGAAGAAAAATGGCCCAATTATGCCTCTGGACCAAATTCCGCACAAAACAGTGACTCGTTTTGGGTATATCGGCTTTACAATGTATGCGGTGCGGGTTTTCTGTGCCCCAAATGCGACAATTTTGCTTGTTTACATACCCGCCAAGATGAAAATGAGCTTCATCTGAAAAGATGATTTTTTTGGCAAAATCGGCATCTTCTCTAAGTCGATCGCAGGCCCACTTAGCGAAGCGAAAACGCATTGAATGGTCATTTAATCAAGCGTATACTCAACCATATTCGTTAAGCGGAAGGATAAAACTAATTATCTGTCAAATCAGACACGAGCTAAGTGTTACCATTCGCGAAATAAGCACTAGTTAAAAAAAAAAAAAGTTAGATGGCGGACCCTTTAGTAGGATAACTCAAAATATTTGAGTTTTATTTAAAATTCCACCGACAGGTAGACGGCACCAATAACTTTTAAAATAAAAAATAGATTGAAATTGTCAATAAAGGAAAAAGCATCCACACAATCAGACAAAACGCTACACTTCCTCGATACCTATCTCCTTTTGTCTATGCAAAGTTAATTTTACTTCAAATTGAGCAGGATAACTGTTTCTTCACTCCCTATCAATATAAACTGGATCTTTGATCAAACAAGAATCTTTCTTTCAAATCCTCCCAAGAGGCTTTTATCCACTTTTGATAACTAAGTTCTCGAAGAAACAGCAGTTGGCTTGATCACTCACGTAAAGAATTTTAAGATCAAATTAAAAAAATACAAGCGTGAAAAGTTTCTCTAAGCCTATTTAGAGCTTTGCTCAGGATTAACTAATTCCTGACTTTTTATTCGCAATTCTGGAAATTGAACGAAGTGAAGATATTTACCTTCAAAAGACGCGAATCAATACATTTCATTATAAAAATGGGATCAGACGAGAAAAACATATTTCTATAACCGAACGCGATTTGATACAAATAATCGTAGTTGTGTATCAATTTGATATTACTATGGATTGTGAAACACAGAAACAATTCGTAACTTAGCACACCTTTCTGTTGTAAACTACGATTTCATCCCTTAGCAAATTACAACCATTAAGTCTTGAAGTGCAACTCAGTGATTTGCGAACTAACAGGGGTAGATTTACTACTTCAGTAGTCGCAATTTAGTAATTCTTGATTGTAAATTGGAACTTATTTTTATCAATTTGCAATTCATATTTTGCAATTTTTTTTTTTTTTTTTTTTACACACAAAACACTACGTTCTCTTAGTGTGACCTCTCAGTATCGCTTTACACAACTGTTGTTTGTTGCGCGACTTAGCGTCATCTACCGATATTTCAATCTTATAGACTACTTCAAATATTAAATTAAATTATTCAAAAACCAATGAAAACACGTAATTTTTAAAATCTACTCTGGATAAGCAAAAATCAATTTCATTGCAGAGATCATTGAATGTGCTTATGCACCTTGTAATAGGCTCGTTGTTACCATAATTGGTTCTATGCCTTTCTGTAAAAAATAAGCTTCTAACCCGCAGAGAATTTATTGTCAAATATGACACCAAGATCTTTTACCTCCTCAAGACGCTGAAGTCTAAGATCATTTATAAAATAAATCGCAGGTCACACTGACGTCATATTAGCGTTGTCACTCCGGGATGTCTACGAATCCTATGACACCTCACTGTTCAAAATCAAGCCTTAAAGTCTATTTAAAGTATTTTCTTGTATAAAGACACTTGTATAGATATGTGACCATACAAAGAGCCTTACCAATAACAATTTTAAGTTTCGACTCTAAATTTAAAGTCGATTCTTAAATTTCTTATTAGTAAGTACAACGCAAACTACAATTTAATCAAATGATTAAAAATATGTACAAAGTTAAGTTTCCATAAAAAAATTCAAAATTGTATGGAATGTACATATGTAGATTTACAAAAAAGTATTTAACCATTTTTTTTGTGAATGGTTTCCATTATATTTATTTGTCAGTGTTTTAGGAGTTTACCTAGAGCACTTTACTAAAATCTTTAAAGCACTTCTATTTAATGTCGGTCGCAAATAGAGTATTCGATATGCTTATGTAATAAAAATAGTAATTTTTCAATAAAAATAAACGAATTCATGACGAATGCAGACACTCCACAAGACCGCTATTGTGAATTCATTAGAAAGTACTGTTTTCACCGTTGAGTGTATTCCGTGGCTTGACATATCTCACAGACATTTGTGTGAACATATTTTTTTTTAAATTAATCTTTTTACATATATTTGTTTAGCCTATGACACTCCGGGGAAGAATACCAATTTAATGACACCCCGCTCTTTGCTATGAATTTAAAGGAAAACGCAGTGAATATTAAAATGTGCATGAGAAATAAAAGAAAACGCAAAGCCAAAACAGAGAAATTGTTTTGTGAGTTATAGAGATATTTATTTATTTGTACATGCTCTATTGCAATAGCGAATTTTTCAGGAGGCCTTCTGCTTTCATTTGGCTTCAAATTTCTTTTGGGTTATAGTTATTCTTCCACCATAGTAAAGAAATTTTGAAAAGTTTCAGGACACATGTGGAATTTCTCCTTATAATTTATAGGGTTGGCTACCGAATCCAAGAATTGTAAATACACAATTGTTTTTGTATCGTTTTTCAGCTCCAAATAATCTCATCTCTTTAGAAAATTGGGATTTTGTTTTTCTTTTTTTTTTTCAAATATGTATTTACGCGACACGAAGGAAAGTTTCCTTCTCTTTTTGCTACTATAGAAATTATTTCAACTGCTGCAGAAATGATAACATCTTCTTCAATTTTTTTTGTATGCATTGTCTTGAAGATATTTAAGTACATATAGTGATGTCCTTGATGTTTGAATTTCGAACTACGTGTGCAATTAAAATCCCGTTTACCGGCATCTGTCATAAACATATGGTTTTTTCCCATCTACCTATATATCATATCTAAAAATTAAGCGACCATTTATCTTTGCTGTGGAAGAACGAAGTGGAGACTATGGGCGCTAAATTTAGAGACAGCACGATACTTAGCTTAATTTAGGACATAGGCTCCGTCAAACTGGGAGCGTCTTACCACCGCGTTTGACGGTTTAATATTCTGTAATATTCTGCAATACATATCCCCTGTTTGAGGCAGCCTTGTGTCAAATCTAAAGTGACATTAATCAAATAAGTCAAGTCACAAGCAGCGTTGCCACTTTGCCGCAATTGCAGTAGATCTACTGAACTTTTCGCAAAAAATAAATCTGCTACCACCAAATCCACCACCAATCTACTGCACTTTTTTGTTCGATAAACCTTCTCTTGGACAGCGGTAAAAAAAACCATGCAAAAAAATAACAGCTGTAAAGAACGATATCATGAATCATGAAACAAATGTCTGTCTATGTCAATGTTTCTGTTGTTTTCCCGTTTTTTGCTAAACTGACGCGATTCTGACTCTGTGGGCTTCTTTGAATTTGAATTCGTTTTTCGTGTATCGTGTCCGTGTTGAAGGCCCTTATTTTACAAGACTTGGAAAGGCATAGTGCATCAAGGTTTGATTTGGAGAAGTCCAAAAATACAAGCCTTATTCCAGATTTGTTTCTTCAGGTTTCCTCAAGAAACAATAATAATTCAAAACTTAAAGCTGAGATGAATTGTGCTATGTACTGTGTCATAACTTACCGTTTTCAAGGAAATGAATAATGTCAGCAACGGTTGCTGGACACCCTCAGACTCTCCTGGGCTTTTAGCGTATTTTCAAAATTTTAATAATTGATTGATTATTGATATATGTAGTTCTAAGCAAATGATCTTTGGTTTTTGTATAGTAAAAATCTACTGCGGAAAGATACAATCTACTGCATTTTTTGTTATGATCTAGTGCGCTCCTCTGCTTTTGAAGTGGCAACGCTGGTCACAAGTGTTTTTCCTTTTTCGAATTTCCCCTTTTTTATCTTTCAAATCATAAATTGATGTTTATTTAGTTCACATCAACGAAAACTTGAAACTAGCTAGAAGAAGTTGACTTTTGTTAAATTTTTTTTATTTCTATGCATTTCATTTCAGGTGGAACTTGCAAAGGTGGACTTTAGAATCAAACTTTTTTTTTTATTTCTAAGTGCCATTGTATTCAAGCTATATTGAATAAAGAATTTAAATTGCCAGAATTACATAAAGTAGCATGTGCAATGTGCATTATGCATGCTCGGAATTATTATTTACATTGCATTAACGAATCTGGGCGAATTCGCCAGGTAGTTATTTGATAAATGGAAACTGTTTTCGAGAGAAGATTTCGAATTTTATGCAACGAATATTGTTCCAAAAAACAAACACAATTATCAAGCAGTTCAGTTTTTATTCGTTAAAAAATTTAAATTACAATAAGTGA
Organism: Cheilosia grossa; assembly: GCA_963082955.1. Taxonomy (NCBI): domain Eukaryota; kingdom Metazoa; phylum Arthropoda; class Insecta; order Diptera; family Syrphidae; genus Cheilosia; species Cheilosia grossa. The sequence continues at coordinate 44,523,576 of OY720144.1, read as the reverse complement.
TTATTTAATACTTATTATATAATGCAATTTACTTAAGTGTTCTCGAATACAAATCTTCAGCCAAAGGTCTCAAAAGTTTCCCACATACCTAACAGAGGGTTGGCTTTCCTGATTGCATTTCCTTTAGATAGGAGTGTTACCTCTTCAAGGTAAGTATTCGCCTGAGCTTCCTTGTATAGTACGGTTTCAGCCAGCTGCATTTCGTCCTGGGATGGTGAGTTAACTTTTGCTGGATACCCGTGAGCTTTGTCTCTCCAGAAGTAGGCGATATGGTTGCATTGATAGATGAGACCTATCAGCTTTCTCATTCATGTGGAAACCAACATACTGGGCACGTAGTTCTTCGTCCCCCCCGAGCACAGCAGCCTGAAGTTGCAAACGTGGCACTGACATCATTTTCACAGGCGCCAGTCTTGTTTTAGATCCTAGTAAAACGCAGCTTATAAAATCTACATCCCAACACCTTAAGTAGCTATGCATGGTCATCATGGATTTGTTGGTCCCGTGTGCAATCTGACCTCCATGTCTCTTGCAAAACTATTTTGGTATACATGACATAGAATCCTAGAAGACCAAGTGGATCGAATATGGTCATGTTCAGGCTAAGCACTTCTCTCTTCGTAGGTCGTCGGTTTCCCAGCAAGACGTCGTCATTTCTATATCGGTTTGATATCTTGAAAAAGAAGCAATCGTCCGCAGTGGACGAAGCCAATTCAAGGCTCTCATCAAAATTCAATGCATCAGTGGTTCGGGCATTCAGAGCATTTAAAACGTTTTTGGAGTTCGATACCCAGTAACGTATCCAAAATCCACCCTTGGAGTGTACGAAGTGGACTTCACGTGCTAGCCTGATCGCCTCCTCTTCAGTATCCACGCTATCTAGCATATCATCGACGTAGTAATTCTCCAAAATACAACGGACCGCTCTGGGATATTGCTCGCGTAACTCCTCCGCATTTTTGTTTTCGATGTATTCCGCACAACTCGGAGAACACGAAGCGTCATGACCATCATGACGTATACATTTGCTATTGGGAACCTGGTTCGATCCATAAAAAACGCTGATAGTCTTGGTCTTCTTCACGAGCCCTGGAAGGAAGGAAGTCTTCCCTCCGCTGGGATATGTAAAGAGAGAAATCCTCCTGCACTTCACCTCAAGGGCTGAGATCAGATGGACCTGACGAACTGTGTCATTTCAAGGAAGATCTGGCCAACCTACAATGAAGCCAGAACAAACAACCTCTTACTCAGAACGCATGTAGCTACGCTGACACAAATAAGAGTGAAACTGTCTTCCATCTTTGTGAGTGTCTGGCCCTAGCCAAAACCAGACGCAGTGCACTAGGTCATCCTTTTTATGATGACCTTTCGGCCATTCATAACATCCATTTCAACAAGATCTTCAAATTTCTCAACTCCACATGCTGGCTTTGAGCTCCTTGAATATCCTTCATCCCCCTCTATTTTCAGGTTCCGTTAGTTGTAGTTTCAAAACGGCGCTCATTGTACTATTTGTGTTTTTCCCTCGTTAGGTAACGGTAAATACAGCCACTTAAACTAACCAAACCAGCTGAAATATCTTTCCTGTGTTACGGAATATGACGCATACACTGCAAATCTCCCAGCATCTCCAGACTATAGACTGTGGACAGTTCTTTTTAATGTCGCCATGACCGACGCAACCAAAGCATTGAACACCTTTGCCCTTATAAATACTTCGCCTTGCTCTTGGGTTTGCCACCAAATATTCGAATTTGACGTTTTGCCATAGGAATAAAAATCCTGCAACAACTCGGCTTTTATTGCATCAGCCGTAATTTTGATACCACTGCTCTCGATTGCCATTATCATTGGCTCAAATTTTTACTTTTATTTTCTCAAATTCTCTGAAGCTAAAAGTCAATTTATTTTCTCAAAAAACGTATTGTCTTAACTTTAGATAATCTGAGAAAATAAAAGACTAATATTCGCAAAAATATTCATCCATCCATGTGTGTCCCTATTCATAAGTGAATATAACCTTCCTTTGTAGCACCTACGCCATATTTTTTATTTTTTATTTTTTTGTTTTGTTTGGGGGTTCGCTGGAAGGAAAAATCATCGAAGGACATTGCAGAGCAAGTACGCGAGGGATGCTTCTGCAATAGTGAGGGACTCGAACAACCTCTAAAAATCCTCCCGGGAGGGACTGACTGTCGTCATCCCGAATGGGATTGCACGTTTTCGTTCGACTAATCGGCAATTTATTTTTAAATTATTTGAAAAATTCAAAAGAAGAATCCGCCGGTTGTCGAATTTCGAAACTTTTTTGTTTGAAGATATTACCTAATCTCTTGACCTTGGCTAACTCTTATAGATCAAGGGGTCTTACCCGCCTCAATCTTCCGATTACATTGTCAGTATTTAATAATTCTGTAAGTTCTACGTTAACATGGTTGAGAAGCCTACTTCTGTGTCTTTGGGCAACTTTTTTAACTTCATCTTCAACCATTTCAATATTTAGTTCTCTATGTAGATCAGCGTTGCGTATGTACCAAGGAATGTGTGGTACGTTTTTATATGTAAAATGAATATGGACTGACTTAAGGTCATTCAATCTAATCTAAACCGTTTATTGCCATTTGAAGTTCTTTTGTTGCTATTTCGACGGTTGCTCCAACAGCAAGCACAGCAGTGGCATCTGCAAGAGTTGCTATAGTAGTTTCTTCACTTTCAGGTAAATCGCTGGGTAAACAGAAGGTATAGCACTGGACCTAGGAGACTACCTTGTGGTACACCAGCTTTAATTGCTCTTAGTGTTGAGTACTCTGTTTGTTGTTTAGTTCTGAAGAATCGACCTGTTATATATGACTCCAGAATTGTTGAATACTGCTTCGGCAGTTGCCTTTGTAATTTATGGATCAGTCCCTTATGCCAGGCTTTATCGAAAGCTTGTGCTGTATCAAGAAATATTGTAGAACACACATTTTTCTCTTCGAATGCTTTTTCGATTTTGTCTTTGATTCTATGCACCTGATCAATTGTAGAGTGCTTGTTTCTAAACCCAAATTGATAAATGGAACTAGGGATTTTTCATCAATTATTTTTTGCAGACGTTTTGCCAGCATTTTTTCGAATAGTTTGGACAACATTGGTAATATCGATATTGGGCGATATGAGGTTACTTCGATAGGTCGTTTACCGGGTTTTGGTATCATTATTACCTCCGCGACCTTCCACATGCTTGGCACATATCTCAACTTAAATGCAGCATTTATAATCTGCGTAGTTTATTTAAAACTTTTCGAGGAAATTGTTTTAAAATTTCCCCTGTGATTAAATCCAACCCTGGGTCTTTTTTTTATGTTTATGCCTTCTTTGATTTCTTTGGCAAGTTCTTAAGCTGTCACCGGCTGAATAGGTCTGTCTTCTTCGCACCTTTCTTCGTTTCCTTGATAATCTTTATCTTCATAAGGTTTGAAGACGTTCTCAAGGTACTCTGCAAAAGTATTTGCTTCACATATTTCACGGGTATAAGAGTTTTTGCTTGTTTTCTTCACAGGCTTCTAAATATTTAGCCTTCAGTATTTTACTACTTTCTTCTTTTTTAGATGGGGGTGTTTGTTCTCTCTACCCTTTTAGTTCTCCCAAACGGGTCGTTGCTTAGCAATAAATGGTCTCCTCCAGAATCCATGGAACCGACCTCCGAAGAGAGTGGATTTACCAGTGTAACTGGCATACCACCTGGGGTATTAATATATCTTTTGTTTTATTCATTGCATATCCATATTTCATTTAACTTTTGTTGGATCCACAGCCGCTCCTAACATGGAGAACAGACGCTGACCTACGCCATATCACAAAATGGTTTACAAAAACAATTAGCCACCACCAAACTTCGAACACAAATTTGCTTGTAATATGGTAACCATAGACTACAACTCGAACGTTAATGTGGTATTCGATTGGGCGCTTTCAGAGCACTTTTTTTGGTCTCAGAGCAATTTTCAATTTTTTCGTTTGGTACAAAAAAAAAACAATCTTTCTTCAGATTTACCAATACAAGTGCATTTGAGTTTGACAAGGGCTTATTTGGTGTACCTAATCAAACATAATAACATCACTTGCTCTTTTTTCTATTGATATCCATGCGATTTGAATAATATGTGTAGTCTTTGACACTTTTCTAAGTTATTTCCATTTACTGGTTAAATTTTATGTTAAAACATTCGAAATTTCCGTCCCCATTGATTTCTATATATTTGTACATAAATAATTTACAAAAACAGATTCACCCGATGCAATGCCTTTCTTTACTGTAGAAAAAATTCACGAAAACCTAAACATACTCCAACAGTTGTCAAACAAACAACAGTTGAGGCAAATCTGAGAAAATATCTATTTTCGCAAAAGTGCTCTGAAATCTGAAAAAGTTTGCTTTTTTTTTGTACCAAACGAACATAAAAATTGCTCTGAGAGCAAAAAAAAAGTGTTCTGAGTGCGCTTAATCGAATACCACAATCATAAGACAGATGGAAATATCGAAAAATATTACAAAGCAGCAATTAAATGTGTGGGTTAATACTTCTCTTAGTGACTTGCAGAAGGGGTCGTCAATTATTTGAAATTCAATTACATTTCCCTCCTTTGTGACTTTGTCACGAATGAATAGTTTCGGCTGCAGTCTCCGAAATGGACATTTTTCTTCTTGCTATATGTTCTTGATATGACTGCTTAATATCTGGATCTTTTAGCAAGAAAGCTGGTTTAAGCCTTTTGATTGAAATGTTCTGAGCTGATCCATTTATGTTGATAGAAAAAAAGTCGGTCACTTATCTTTCAATATCTGTACCTGTATACGGCAGCTCCAATGTTTTTTTTCATATGATCTGATCTCAAAAATACGTGGCTGCAAGACCGAAGATTCTTGTGGACGAATGAACTCTGGTTGATGTGATGAGACGCAGGAGTTGGACGTAATCGAAAGTGTTCACGAAATTTTAACAAGAAATTAGTTGGATCACTCGGTTTATCAACATCAGTGAAGAACTCTCCCGGCAGACGAAGATTTACGTATAACATTTCAGCCGCAGACGCTCTTAAGTCTTCTTTAATGCACGTTCTTAATCCAAGCATAGCTGTGGGCCGAAGTTCAGTCCACAGTGTTTGCAGACTACACATTAGGGCTGCTTTTAGAGAGCAATGCCAACGCTCAATCATTCCGTTCGAGGCTGGTTGGTATGGCGAAGTTCGAATCATTTGTGCTCCAACGAGGCGAGCTCCTTGGTCCATTGTTATCGTCTTCGGTGCACCAAATCTGGCTATCCATGAAGAATAGAAGCTTGTGGCCACAGTATCAGCTGTCATGTCCTTAACAGGCACAATTTCTGGGCAACGTGTGAAACGATCAACCGTGGTGAGACAGTATTCGTAGCCCTTGTGCTCTGGCAGAACAATTAAGTCAATGTGTACGTGGTCAAATCGTTGATCCACTGCTTCAGATGATTTTGGTGAATGATGACAGTGTCGCTGAACCTTCGCACGTTGACAACTTTTATCAGGAACGAACCCATTCCGCGATGTTTTTCTTCATTGAGGGCCATGTCCAGTCACCCTGAACAAGCTGATCTAAATGTGATCCAACTCTCAACTGCCACATCAGGGGCATCCGTTGTTAAACAAAGTATAGCATTGGGTGTTCAGACAGTAGCCAAATTTGTGTTCCTGTGCAGGCTGGGATTGTGAAGAAGACGACATCCATCAATACCGCATGTGGCAGAAGAATGCAGGACAGCGGAATGTTTTTTTTTTTTATTGCAGCTTGAAATGCAGGTGTTTGAAACGAAAACGATGAGCACATGCTTAAGGTAGCATTGCCAGCAATATTAAAATATGTTGCCACAGTACCCCCTTTCCAGCGTGTAACTAGGTACGATATCTTTTTGGAAGGTTTATACGCGCCTTCCACTTTAAGTGCGTTAAGAATCTGCTTGTGGTACTAAATTTGTCAAGTTCAACCCTGAGCCTTCTGATGGTGATGGTTGAAACATTTCAGGAATTCGGGTTCTTAGGTACATGTGGTGTTGATTGCAAACTATGATCATCATCTTCATCAATAAATCCAAAAGCTGGTTTAAGGCGATCGATACTGACGGTGACTGGTTTGTTTTTGATGTCAAAAAATTCGGAAATTTGTCTCAATGGGTCATCATATATCATTTTGGAAGTCGATGAGCCGATGCCTTCTTTAACTCTTAACCTAAGTCCCATTAACACAGTAGGTAGAGTTTCCATCCAATATGAGGTGGCATAACTCATTAACGCGACCTTTATAGTTAGATGCAATCTTTCAATCAACACATTTGTTTGAGGGTGGTAGGAGGTAGTTCAATTGCGCTTGATGCCCAGCAAGTTTCCTAGTTCCTTGAATAATTGACTCTGAAACTGACGTCCTTGGTCAGTGGTTAATTTTTCAGGAACACCGAAACGAGAAATCCAACCAGCATACAAAAACTTTCGCCACGGTATCGGCGGTAGCATTTTCCATGGGTAACACTTCCAACTACCTTGAAAAGTTGTCGGCACAGGTAAGCATATAAGTTAAAAAAGATTTAGTGCAAAATTTTAAAAAAAATATATTGAGAGCAGGTTGCTCTCACCTTTATTACTTCAAGAATCGATTAAGACTAACTTATGACAATGTTTTCTTCATTATTGAAAGCTTGCATTCACATTCCCAATTGCTTACAATATTCTTTTCCCATTGCTTGCATTTCCGTTCGTCGGTTGAATTTCCATGGAAATTCATTTTATTGACCCAGACGCTTGGTCAGCATGTGCACTCGGTTTGACGGTGTTAAGTCTTCCCCTCTTAAGTGCGATTGTCCTCAATCGTTAGAAATATGGTATGTTGTTAAATCTTTGCTGTGGCATCTCAAGATGTTGGGGTATGTTGGGTGATGCGATTGTCCCTGGTTCCGGATGTTCTTCATGGGCCTCTTCTTTCGGAATCTGGATGGTGACCTTGGTATTGTTTCGTTTAGGTAAAAGCTTGAGGATCGTGGCTATTATAGCGAGTATTCCGAGACAGGAGATGAGTGAGTAGGTGGTTACCTGATGTGTGGTTTTCTCCGTTTGTAATAGTCGGATTTCATTTGTGTTGTTGATGAAAAGATCTTTCATCATTTCTAGAGATAAGATTTCTCTGTACTTTTTCTCCTTTGGACTGTCTTGGAGTATTGCCGGTAATGCTTTGACCATTGATACTTCTTGGGAAATAAATGATTGACCATTGATATTAATAGTGGTGTTGTGGAATTTTATTAGGAATGTTCCATTGAGGCTGTGGGTAATGTTTTCTACTTGTACGGTTCCGGTAAATTGATTTAGCAATATGTTGCCTGTTGATATCTCGTCTATGGTTGGAATATGCTGACTATTGACGGTGTTGCAGATGGCTGGGAGACTGTTGAGCAAGCTGGGAATACATGTATCGTTTCTAATGTTGACAATATCTTTTGAATTACAAATTGATAAAGAGTTATAACTTTTACATTTTTTTACAGTTCCGTACATCTCTTCATTATTCCTAAGAATTACTTCAAATAAAATTTCTGTTACAATATTACTTTTCTTTACTGGTTTAATTACAAGACTTTCATAGGTTTCATTTGTTGTTAGCGGGATGTTTATAATATAGAGTATTGTTGAGCTATTGCTTATGACTTTTACTTCTGAGAAATCTAAAGCTTCTTCTATTGTATTATATGGTAATTGTTGTTTATTTAAAATATTTGTGGCAAGTTCTATTTCTTTTTTTGATAAAATAAATGAATTGATCATGCCTAATTTAGCCCAATGAATGGCATAATTAACATTTTCTATTTCTTCTTTTACAAGTTTAATTTTGTATTGTACATTTGCTATTACCTCGAAGCTGACTTTATTGTTTTCTTTTAATAATTTCTGTATTTCGTTTTGTACCTGAGTGATATTATTCATTCTCTCATTGTATAATTGATTTATGACAACCTGCTTGTTATTATTTTTAAGTACTTCTGTGACTTTTTCTTTGATGGTGACGAAATCATCATGGTCTGGATTGCCAGCAATCCATTTCCATGTGCTACCGATAAAATTTAGAGAACGTTTTGTTATTCGCGGTTTCAAGTTATGCAAAAGATTTTTAATTTGTTGCAGCTCGTGTGATAGCAAAGGGAATATTGTATGGTTTTGGGTTGATTCAAGTTTAAGGATAGGAGTTATTGCAGATATGAATTGGTCGTATTGATCTAAGTTGATAACATGTATTAATTTAAAATTTCCTTCTTGTATCTTTGCCTGTCCAACGTGAAAGGTTACTATTTGTGCGTTTGAGAAGTCCAATATTTGCATGGTTGCCTGGCAAGTGCAAAACACACATCTGTAAAAATAAAATTTAATTTCGGATGTTACTTTTATGTACTACTTTGCCGGATTCGGTTATGACGGTAGAGTTTTTGTTTTCCTTAACTATTTCTGGTCGGTATCTGCCTGTTAGTTTCGAACCTAGACGTTTATTGTTTTTAACATAAATAGTTTGTCCTACTTGATAGTCCTTAATCGGTTTCCTTTTTTTGCTATGGTATTTAGTATCTTTCTCTTGCTTGATTCTAAGTTTTTCAATATTAGTCAACCGTGTCTTTTCAAATTGTTCGGGATTTAGTCTGGGAATTCGTCCGTAAAATAGTTCTATTGGTTTCTTACCTGTCGTTGAATGGATGGTGAAGTTGTATTCGTTCACGGCTCGTTCTAAGAGTTCTTCAAAAGACCGTGCAGGTCCGTCTGATTTCAGACACCTCATGATTTCTGACAATGTGGAATGGAAGCGTTCAACTTGACCGTTCACTTCACTTTTATATGGAGGTGTTTTGAAAATCTTTACTTGAAGGTCGTCTTCCAGCATTGAAGTTATTGAGGCTGAATTTAGCGCCTTCTCGTTATCTATTACGACAACTTCAGGGACGCAAAAGAAGAATATAATATCTCGTAGTGGTCGTTTAATATCTTCGATTGAGCGTGATGGGATAATTCTAGTTTGAGCGAATTTTGTAAATTTGTCGACGGCTGTTAGGACAAGTTGTTTTTCGGTGGAAAATATATCGATATGAATGGTGTGTCCCGGATAATTAGGGATGGGTGTAGGTTTCAGATGAGGCTTATTAGGGTGCCTGTCGTATTTACTTTGTTTACAGGTTATGCAACGGTTTACCAGGTTTTTAATTTTTGATGACATTTTGGGGAAATAGAAGTTTTCTAACAATTGGACTCGGTTTTCTTCGGCGTTGCGATGGGCTCTGCGATGTATCTTTAGAATTTTTTCTTCCTGCTCTATTTCGTTGGGTACGTCTTCAACAATTTTCTGGGTGAATCGGATACGATAGTCTCTGAAGTGTAAAGGGTAAATTTCTTGTATTCGACCCATCGTCATTTCATCTGTCAGAAGACCGTTAATATTATTTGGATTGAGATATCTTTTGAAAATGTCAATGATGTCATTGTCGGAATAGTCTTGTCGTATCAAAGTATGTCTTGTGTAGTTGTCGAAGGGGTTTTGAATCTGATAACTATTTTCGTCTCCTATTTTGAGTAAAAGTTGGTTTCGGAAAACGTTTATGGGGGTCTCTACGGATGGTATGAGGTTTTGCGATGAGCTATCGGCACTATGTTCTGTTGGTGTCATTGAATGAATTCCGGTTATTTGGGGAGGCCTTGAAAGGGAGTCGGCAACCACATTTTCCTTGCCTGGTTTGTATTTAAGTTCATAGTTATACTCCTCCAATATGGCTTTCCACCGTTTCATTTTGGAGTTTGTATTTTTGTTGCTTAAGGCATAGGTAAGGGGTTGGTGGTCTGTATAAATGTTAACTTTCCGGGATCCGTAAAGGAAATTCCTTAAAGAATTGAGGGACCAAATAATCGCCAGCATTTCTTTTTCGTTTGTGGCGTAACCTTCTTCTGTTTTGCTTAAGGTTCTGGAAAGAAATGTAATTGGCTTATCATTTTGAGAAAGAACTGCGCCAATGGCGTAGTCAGAAGCGTCGGTTGTAAGTTGAAAGCTTTTGTCAAAGTCTGGATATTGAAGAATTACTTCTTCAGAAATAAGGGAGTTTTTTAATTTATTGAATGCTTCGATGGCTTCTTGATCTAACTGAATTAGTTTTTTCTTTGACATATTTTTGGACACGTGTCCGTCTTCCCCTCTTAGAAGGGATGTCAGAGGTTTCGCCAATTTGGAATAATCCCTTATAAAGCGGCGATAATATCCTGACATTCCGAGAAAGGATCGAAGTTCTTTTAGGTTTTCGGGGATAGGTCGATCAACTATAGCCTGTACTTTTTTCGGGTTAGTTTTTATTCCAGATCTGCCAATAATAAATCCTAAAAATTCAACTTCTTTTTGAAAGAATTCACATTTGTCTAGTTGAATTTTCATATTTGCGTTTTCTAATGTGTGAAACACTTTTTCCAGATTCAAAAAATGTTCGGTTTCGTCCTTCCCGAAGATGACAATGTCATCGATATAGACGTAGCAACATTTTCCAATAAGATCTCTTAGGATGTCATCCAGGGCTCTCTGGAAAATGGAAGGAGCGTTCTTAAGCCCGAATGGCAGGCGAGTAAACTCGAACTTGCCGTTGTTTACCGAGAAGGCAGTTTTTTCTATATCAGATTCTTTTAGTGGGATCTGATGAAAGCCACTTCTTAGGTCCACTATGGAAAACCATTGATTCATACTAAGATTTGCCAGGATTTCGGATATTTCAGGAATTGGATACTTGTCGGCAATAGTAACAGCGTTCAGCTTGCGGTAGTCAATTACCATTCGGAATTTTTTTTCTCCTGAAGCATCTATTTTTTTGGGGACAACCCAAACAGGAGAATTATAAGGAGATCTTGATGGTCTTATGATACCATCTTCTAATAATTTTCGTATTTCTTTTTCGACTTCATTTTTAAGTGCCATGGGATAAGGATATGATTTCGAATACACGGGGTCTCGGGTTGTAGTTCGAATTTCTCCTTTAACCATAGTGGTGTATGTGAGTTTTTCATTTGGTTCCGAAAAGAGATTGGGGCATTTATGAATAATTTTAATAAGTTTAGAATGTTGATCTTTAGTCATGTGGTCAGTTCTAATGTTTATGTTGTTGACAGATTGTGATTGATGTTGTTTGAGTGGGATTGAAATTCTTGGGTGGTTGAAACCGGGGTGGATAGACATGTGATTTTTGCTCGTATGGATGATTGCGTTTAATTGTTTTAGGGTGTCATGTCCTATGATCCCATCAAATGAAATAAGACTGGGGAGAATAAAGAATTTTATTTTGTCTGTTTGAGGACCGAAAAGTTGGATAAGTGCATGGTGTGTTATTTTGATGCTTCCTCCGACAGAATGAGCGTAGAAGGGTTTATCATTCAATGAGGGTTTCTTAATATGACGTGGTTGAACGTAATTCTTGTTTGATCCGGTGTCGATAAGGAATTTTAAGGTCTCTCCACTTCTAGAAATATGTTCGAAATAGGGAAGTGAAGAGGATGCTAATCTAAAAAATAAATGTCGTCCAGTTCTTCAGGTTGATCAAAGTCAAGGTGATCTTGTGAGTCAATGTAATTCGTTAATGTCTGATCATAGTTTTGGTCTTCTTGTTCTATCTCGTTTTCGTATTCCTCCGATGTCTTCTCGTCCGGATCGGGTCCTTCAGTGTGGAAAACTCTCTGCATTTTGTGTGGATGATGGGCCTGTTGTGAATATTGGCGTTTCTGTGGAACTAACTGTTGGTTACGGGGTCTGTTCTGGTAATTCACATTTTGGGATCTGACGGAGTGGTCGACGTCCATTGGCTTCGGAGGAAGCGGACGTTGATTTGCTGGTGGTCTTTGCTGTAGATACAGAGGTTGCCTATAAAACTGTGGTGGTTGAGCATTACGTGGGTTATGGAGTAGCTGGGGATGAAATTCGCGTCTGGGTGCGGCAATTGGTGCTGGTCCTGAATGTACAAAATTGTTTCTTCTAGGGGGAGTTGGAGGCGGTGTTTGCTGAAATGTTTTTCGGGTGCTAGCTTGCGAATTGTTTGCATGCTGGGCTCGAAAATCAACGTTTTGTAATTTTAGGCATAGGTGCAAGGCCTGGGGGAGGTCAGCAGGCTCACGGATGCTGAGTAACCTAGGCAAATCGCCTCTCAACCCTCTGACGAAGGTATCGAGAGCTTTGTCCCGGTAACACTGAGTCATGTTGTTCATGGACTCCTGACTCATATCCATTGATCCTAACTTATTTAAGATAAGCGACAAGTGGTGGTAGACGGCCTGATAGAACTCGGGTATCGTACTACTACCTTGTACCAAGGTTGTCATTTGGTACTCGAGGGTTCCCAAGTCCCTCTTATCTGCGTAGTGGAGGGTAAGACATTTTGATATCTTATCCCAGTTTAATGGGGTATTGTAGGATTCTAGGGCTACGTCTGCGTATCCCGTAATTTTGTTTCTGATGACCGATAGGATCCCGTAATACTTGGGGGTACCTTTCAGATGTTCATAGATTTTGAGTATCCTATCGACACTCTTTTTCCATGAGTTAAATTCATGTGCTTCGCCAGAGAATTCTCTTAAGCTTTTCACTACGTCGGGTATTTTGTCCATTTCGGACAAATTCCTATCGTTGGCTAGATTTATTGGCTGATCTATATCATTATTTATGTCGGACGCAGGGTTCATGATAGAGTTGAAAAGTTGGCGTCCCTGTATTTGAAGGGTTTGAGCTACTAGTTGTGAGATTATCTGAATCATGTCATCGTTAATTGCATTAGGAGCAGGGGGAGGAACGGGAGCATGAAGTTGAGGAGCTGCAACATTATCTGCAGGAACTTCCAGACGAGCTGGTCGTATTAGGTTGTTAGGATTTGACATTTTTCGAAATATTTTTATTTATTAAATGAGAGAATCAATTATATCGGTCGTTCAAGTAATGATAAGGGATGTTTAAATCATACGTATCTTTCAGAGCAATAATTTAGAAAGGAATAGTTAAATTTGTAATGAACTTTCTGAATATTATTTCACAATTGTAAGACTTATGCAATTATATTGTTCTTATTGGATTAAATATGATTTGGTTTCATACAGGTGTAAAGTATGTAAATGTTTGTTACTTAAGTTATTTATTATTGACTTACAGTAATGTTATAATTAATTCTTGTAGCATCTCTTCTTAACGTTTTTTGTTTTGAGGGTTCTGGGCTGCTTCCTGCTGGTTAGGGCGGCTGTCAGTGTTTACTGACTCCTTTTTGTTCCTTTTGGTTAGTTGAACTACTCGGGGCCTTCGCTTTCCCTATCACTACACTGTTATCGTGGTGGTTTGATTGTCCACTCTTTTGGTTACTTCACTGGGCGGCTTGGTTGTCCACACTTTATTTGTTTCACCGTTATGATGGTGGCTTGGTTGTCCACTCTTTATTTATTTCACTGTTAGATGGTGGTTTACTTCACTTTCACTGCTTCTAGGCTTGGTTATCGCCTAAGTTCACTCGAGATTTTTATACTAACAGGAAAATTTATACCGTGTTACAGGACGCAGCCCCACGTACGGGCGCCAGTTAAAAAAGATTTAGTGCAAAATTTTAAAAAAAATATATTGAGAGCAGGTTGCTCTCACCTTTATTACTTCAAGAATCGATTAAGACTAACTTATGACAATGTTTTCTTCATTATTGAAAGCTTGCATTCACATTCCCAATTGCTTACAATATTCTTTTCCCATTGCTTGCATTTCCGTTCGTCGGTTGAATTTCCATGGAAATTCATTTTATTGACCCAGACGCTTGGTCAGCATGTGCACTCGGTTTGACGGTGTTAAGTTATATGTGAAGCCTTGTGATGGAGGAAGGGGACCAACTATGTCCACATTAATGTGCGAAAAACGTCTATCCGTTACAGCAATTTTACTAAGAGGGGTTTGAGTATGCCGCTGCGTTTCTGATTTTTGACATTGGAGGCATTCTGTAGGGCCAAACGAAACGAGACGTCAAGAGTCGTTTTGTTCCTCGTACACCTGGGGTTAAATCCTGTGAGGTAATAGGTGATAGTCACTTTTGTGATAGGACAACGATTCAATTTTTCAACTTAAATTAAGAGAGTAAGTTTAAAAAATATTTGTTTGTTCACAAAAAAAAAAACAAAAAATAATTGCAAACTCAATTCGTATTTAAGTACATCTCAAAACATTTTTGTTGAATTAATTTTCTGTTTTAAAATTAAGTTTAGGACTGATAAATCTTCGGAAAAGACAAAGCGCAAAGAAACATTGGGGAAGACAAAAACTTTGTCCCAAATGTAAAGTATTGGAAACCAGAAAATGAAAGTTAGTCTTCATATAATCCTAATTGTTACCTTTTCACGACCGCTAAACCCATTTTTATGAATTTATTTGTAGGGATAGAAGGGACCTCTGAAAAGGAAATAGGCTTTTTGTCGCGAAAACAAAACGTGAAGGGGATGCAAGTTTGTATGACGAATCAATTAAATCTCACGTAAGGTATATTAAAACTCATCACAGGTAAGAAAGAAAGACATTTACTGCATTTTTTACCAATGAATATTTTTTTTACTCTGGCAAAGAATAATAAGATGACATCGATGTATGTGTAAATGAAAGAGCTTGGCAATAATTTTGCAACATTAAATAATTTGTACTTTAAAAATAAAAATTCGTTGGTGTACTTCATTGACAAAAGTATCACATTTTGGCATAGTTTTGACTATGAATCGGGCAGCAATTTAGGCTTGGTTTGTTGGTTGGTTTAAGTGGCTGTATTTCCCGTGACGGGAAAAACACAATTAGCGCGTTGAGCGCCGTTTTGAGACCACAACTAACGGAACCTGAAAATAAAGGGGGATGAAGGATATTAAAAGAGCTCAAAACCAGCCTGTGGAGTTGAGAAATTTCATGCTCTTGTTGAAATGGATGCTATGAATGGCCTAAAGGTCATCATAAAAAGGATGACCTAGTGCACTGCGTCTGGTTTTAGCTAGGGCTGGACACTCACAAAGAAGATGGAACACTTTTTCACTCTTATTTGTGTCATCGCAGCTACGGCAGTGGGTGTTATGGGGGATGCCAAGCTTGGCTGCGTAGGTTCCTAAAGGCTTAGGTACGCTGACCCATCGATACATCCCAATCAACCTCCGAAGAGGTTGAAGGTTTCAGCCAGTCAAAGAAATGTGGACATGCGTGGTATATATAAAATATATATATTTTTCCTACAAATCAAGCAACGTTTAGTAGTTTAGAAATGTTTCTTTTAATAAACAAACGCGTTTTTTTTTTTTCTTTTTTTGAATTTGGAGTCAAATATAGGTACGCTTACGTTGCATTTGTAAGCTCAATTATTAAAGTAATATAAATAAATTTATATAAAAATAATACCCTATTTAGGTCACACAAAAGCGATCGGAAGATTTTGATAATTTTTGGGAACAAGTGGACGCATTTGTCCAGTCAACTTATCACACAATAATTCAGTATCGCTCGCTGAAAGATGCATCTTCTCCATTTCCAGTTGATTTGAGTTATTGTTGTACAAAGCTTGAAACTCTAAGTCTTCTCGTTGGAGCTTAGCTTAGATCGTAATCTACCACGGATGGAACGTTGAATGTCTCAACACGAGAAAGCGCATCGGCAACTATGCCACTTTTCTTCTTATATGCATCATGTTAGAAATTGGCTGACGACAAGAGTGCTTGTTTGTCAGATGTCTGGTAGACTTGAGTCTGGGCCTGCTGAGCGAATACTAACTTTAAAAAACGCTTGCTGCAGCACAACAAGCACCCAAAAATGCAAAAAAGCTATCCAATGGGGATTTATGATGATGCGATGTGGGTTAGAACTTATACATGAAGTCAATTATTTGCCTAATAAAATAATTACCCTACTCAGAGACGGGGTAACTGACTCATACATTAAGCGATACATAAAAACACAAACTAATCCGATTTTTAATTAATTTAATATTACCTGGATTAACAGAACATTTTCTATAGTTAAGACACTAGCGAACAGTAAAAAAGGAAACACCTTGGCAACACCCTCGTCAATTTCTGACCCCGTAGCTATGCTTTTTGTTTGAAATATCCATATACAGCATGATCTCAATAAGTTGGAGAGCACATGCAATTTGACGAATTACAACAGTACACACCCCCATCGTGTTCAATTATCGTAACAATATTGTACAAAGGATCTGTTCTCTGTATAGCACAAAAATGATGAATCAATAGAGAAAGAAAGTAAATTGAGTGTGGCTGTGAATACTGCAGAGTGTATCAAGCTGTGTAATAAATATGTCATTTCATCTAATAAAGAGATTTATCTGCATGGAAATGGGTGCCGCATTTCCTTTTGTTTCCCTTGTATTTGATGAGTATATGGCCAGCAGAGAAAAAACACAGCACGCTTTCAAATACGAGAAATAAATTCTTTTGTACAACTGGCTGCAAGCACGAGACTTTGGAATCCTTTTAGCGGCATCACATGAACACAAGAGTAATGTACTGCCTAGTTAAAACCCATAAAACCAAAAATAAAGACCAATAGTTCACACCGATTTGAATGCCACTTCCAGAGAACCCACAACACACTTCCGGTTGGGAAATACTTCTCAAATAAAATTTTACACCTTGTGTAACATCTACATACATCTGTTTTATTTCTCAGTAGGACGAAAGGCATGGACAGAATATAACAGCGGCAGGATTGTGAATTCAATACTCAGATGTTAGCTAACACTTAGCACAAAGAACTGGTGAATTGCACGCCTGAGGTTATTCCGACTGTTCCATTTCCGATATTCTGTGGCTGTAGCATGCCGCATACCACCGACTGAGGTGTAATTGTATAGCTTATGTTGTCCTCATGATACAATGCGGTAATTTAGCTACGTTGAACGATTTGTTTGTCGACCAATAAGGTACCTACATTAGTAACATTCATATTTCATTCACGGAAAGTTTTCAATGCAGCAGTTGTAGCTAGTACTAGGAAAGCGGTATGGACATATAAAAATATGTTGGTTGGTTGGTTTAGGAGTCGCCTTCGATGAGGTACGCTTAAACCAAAATAGGTCCGTTCTTCTGCCACTGGGAAGGACAGGTGGATCCTGGATCGAACTGTCCACTTGAATGACATTTTATATGTTCGCCATATTGGCATCGTTTAGAATTTTGGATCGTTAAGATCGTGGCCTTTCGGATACAGACGAGAGCAGGACAAAAATCCTGGAACCAAGCATAGGGTTACGTTGAACTAAAGGATTTTCCAATAAGAGGTGTTATTTTGGTATTCAAAGTAAAATAATTAATTTTTTGAGATAAATGATCGGATGTTTATTTCATAATAAAGAATAATTTAATAATTAAAAACAACATCAGCCAAATGGCCACCACGAGCACACATACAGGGCCATATCCTTTTCATGAAATTTTCCATAACCAAATTGCAAAGTAGCTGCCCTATGTCATCGATATCCTCACGAATTTTATCTTTGAGGTCTTGAATCGATGCTGGGCTGTTGGCGTAAACCTTATCTTTCACGTCGCCCCAAAGGAAGAAGTCCCAAGGTGTTAAATCACAAGATCTCGGTGGCAAATTGTGATCACCTCTTCGAGAGATAACATGGTCCGGAAACTTTTCCCGTAAAGGATCAATCATTTCGTTGCTTGTGTGGCACGTAGCGCCGTCTTGTTGAAAGTAAACGTTGTCCAGATCAATACCATCCAACTCCGACCATAAAAAAACATTAATCATCTCTCGATAGCGTAATCCATTCACCGTAACTGTTGATCCAACCTCATTTTCGAAAAAGTAAGGTCCAATGACCCCGCCGGACCATAAACCGCACCAAACAGTCACACGTTGAGGATGGAAAGCTTCTCAACAATAACTCTTGGGTTTTCCGAGCCCCAGATGCGACAATTTTGCTTGTTGACGTAGCCACCGAGCCCATCAGTCAAGATGATTTTTCGATGGAATTCCGGATCATTTGCATGCATTTCAAGGACCCAATCTGCAAAGACACGACATTGTTGATGATCGGCCGGCTTGAGTTCTTGTGTTAACTGAACTTTACACGCCTTAAGACCCAAGTCTTTATGGAAAATATGATGTAATTCCAAAGAACGACGAGGAATGGACAAACCTGGGTTTTCTTCAACACTTTGGGCTTCAGCAGCAATATTCTCAGTTGTTCTTGAGCGACGTGCACGGGCCTTATTCTTCACTCGAATTTTTCCACCAATTTCGGTATTGCGGTCCGACAAGGTGCTTCACGCCGACCAAAAAATGCTTTAGTTTTGCGAACTGTGATTGCAAAATTTTCACCATTTTTGTAAAGAATTTTAATAATTTCAATGCGTTGTTGAAGCGTGTATCGTTCCATTTTTAGTAATGGCGTAGTTTCTACTTGTCAAATGTCAAAGAGTAAAAGCTTCAAAAGTGACAGCTACCGAAATAGCGGTTCATTCACAATAACACCTCTCATTGGAAAACCCTTTACATATTTAGCAATCCCTTTAAGAGAAAAGAGATGTGTGGCAATCTTTTACTGCCTTCGATTTTAATGTTGGCAAATGCCTTGAACCAACAAAGTAATCAACTTGAATTTTTCCTAGCATTTGATTTGTTCGACACAGCACAAAAGTAACTCAATTCTACTTTATTTCTACGAAACAGCAAATGCGTTGATAATGACATTTCTTCGGGGTAAAAGTAAAACATTTTGAACGGTGAACTTGAAGATCAAATTGGTAACAAAGAGAAGGAAGATATAGAGGCGAAGGTAATGCTTTCCAGTTACTGGACGCCGAAGAAGAGGAACAACGACAACGAGCTCAAGAATTATGAGTGCGACGACTTTAAGTTCGTGGGGGTTACGGGTCAAGCCGTTTTCTCCGCCTGCGGACAGGGGTGATAGCCGCAAATTACCATTCTTTTTGGTTCAATTAACCCCCGACAGCAAAATTGATAGTCTGAAAAGTATCAGATACCTGTACTATAACGCAGTACGTTGGGAAAAATTAAAGAGGTCAGATCGTGTACTTCAATGTATGCGCTGCCAGAGGTTCGGGCACGCCGCAGCTAACTGCCACATGCAGTTCAGGTGCGTTAAGTGCAACAAGGACCACAAACATGGGGCTCAGGACATCCTGCTAATTTCAGGGGATGTCCCAAGTATCAGCAGGTAAAACAGAGAAGAGAAGGGTCGAAAGAGTCACTCGTTCTCTAATTTTGTTGCACCCAATGTGTCCCCCAATTGCCCAAATGGTATCTGGACCGGGTAGCTCAATCACAAAAAGCGCGCCGAAGGTTCCTACACCGGAAGCGGATCTGGATTTGAAATCGATCCTTCTGTCACTGCACGGAAAGATCGACAATTTCCAGAAACAATTAAATGAGCATGCGGCTCGAATAGACATGATCTATTCGACGCTGTTTGCCGAGTCTGCCGCGCCATAAATATGATGGGTACGCTGGACGAGGTAAACTTAAAGATCCTTGCGGTGAATGTAAATTCACTAATCCGGATCGAGAGAAGGATCAATCTTTCCAATTTGTTGAAAGCCGAAAAGCCAGATGTGCTTCTGGTTAGCGAAACTAAGCTATCCCCGAAGCACAAATTAGGCTATAGAAATTATTTTGTAGTTAGAAGAGACCGGCCCAACTCCACACAGGGAGGTGGTGTCGCTATCTTAATACGTAAAGGCCTGCGCCATAAGGTCATATATAGCGGAGACGTGCGCAGGTTCCAAGTGTTGGAAGCATGCATCGTATGCATTCCCCTCAATAGCCAGAGGTGGATGTATGTCGCTTTACGCACCGGAATCTCCTCGACGCATTGAATTTTTAAATGAGATCGAGACGCTTTTTCGTTGCTTGGAGCTTCAATCGGAAGATAATTATTACTTTTTGGGCGGGGACCTCAATGCTAAACATGCGGCATGGGGAAATGATATTCCGAGCTCTAGAGGCAACCAGTTTCACGACTGGTGGCGTCATAATATGATTGAGTACAAACTCGAGTTGTACGCGACGGATAGCCCGTCTTTCCCTAGAGACGGCTCTTTCTTGGACATAGCGCTAGTTGACGAAAGACTGGAACTGACGAACACTGATCTAACCACGCGGAACTGTTTACGAACAGTTGAGTACGATAGTGATCACTACGGACTTGCCGCCGTATTACGGATCCCGAACGAGCAGACGCAGCTGGAGCAGTACGACCAAGTTCTTTCGATTACCGAAAAGCGCAGTGGTCGCGCTTCTCCAGAGTCTTAAAGCGCGACATACGCTCATGCGAGATCGACCCACCGGCAAACAGGAACTTTACGGAAAATGAATGTCGTCATAAAACAGACAATGGAGCGGATTATCCCCCGGGTAGGACGTTCCACAGACGAAGAACAAACTGAAAGTGTATCGAAACGCAACAATCGATGCTCTGTACAGACATAAAAGTAGACTGCTCTCGAGGCTTAAACGGCTATACAGACAGTTCACTGTCAGGAACGATCCCGAGTTAAGAACACTGAATTCGATGATCAAAAACTTGAAACAGTTGATCTCCGAAAGTTACAGAAAATCTGTAAGTTTGTATTGGGGCAATAAAACTCGGGCTATAAAATCCAGTAGTCCGAAAATGTTCCCGCAAATAAATAAACTGTTCAGGCGGAAGGATCATAACGACATTTCATGTGTTCGAATACCTCGGACGAACGAGAACAGACAAACACTACTTACTGCTGGCATAAGTCCGGAAAGTGCCGACTCGAACGACGGTTTTTTCGTGGTCGAGGACCCGCAGGAGAGGGTGAATTTGATGGGAGCTTTCTTTGAGACTGTGGATACGGTGAACAACCCTGTTTGCCGTAACCGCGACCTCGAGGAGAGGGCCTTTCTTAACCACTTTTATCTGCGGACCGAAATTCAAGATTGGCGATCCGAGAACAACGGTTTCACCGGGTTCAATGACGACAACCGTGCAAACGGCACAGTCGCCGATGAATACTCATCTCTTCGTGAGTAGAGATGAACTTTGCTGCATCTTTGAATCACTTAAAAACAAAAAGTCGGCGGGAGTTGACGGTGTCCCAAACGTCGTATTAAGACACCTGCCGCTAGAGGCGATAGATATCTTCGCCACACTATTTAACAACGCGCTGAATAATGCATGTTATCCGGAGCAGTGGAAAATAGCGGTGGTACACCCTATCCCGAAAAAGGATAAAGATAGGACGAACCCTGCTAATCTCCGGTCAATTAGTTTGCTTCCGAATGTTAGCAAGGTATTCGAGAAAGTCGTCAATAGATCTCTTTTGAAATGGGTTGAGGAAAATAAGATTAATCCCGACAACCAGTTTGGCTTTAGAGCGGGGCATGACACTATTCATGCCGCGTCGAAACTGGCTTCTGACATTCAGTGGAATAAGAGTAAGAAACAATGCACGGGTGCCTGCCTGGTCGACTTTGAGAAGACCTTCGATACCGTATGGTTGGAGGGGCTCTTCTATAAGCTGACCAGATTAGGCATTCAAAAACCTTTGCTATATATGATTTGTGACATGCTTATGGGAAAGAAGTTCGTGGTCAAAGCTGGCAACATGACTTCGAGCAGGGTTTTTGATATTAAAAATGGCTTACAACAGGGAGCAGTGAATTCTCCGGTCCTGTTTAATATTTACACAAGTGATCTGGTGGGTTCCCTCAGACATGCTATAGCGTACGCGGACGATTTAGTGGCGTACAGGTCAGGACCAATAATCGAGGCCATTAACATCCTTCTGCAGTGTGACTTCGAGATTAAGAGGTATTGCGATGATTGGAAGTTGAAAATCAATTTCCAAAAATCGGAAACAATCCTGTTCAGAACTACATTGGCTGGGGCCTCTGGGGATACCAGAAAAAACTGGAGAAAATATAAAATTATTGGACAGCAGGGGCGGCCGTTGGCGGTGAAAAACGTGGTCCGGTATCTTGGCATCTGGCTCGACCAGTATCTGTATTTTGACAAACATATAGATGCTTGTCTAGCTGGGGCTAAGGGGGCCTACGCTCTGACAAGGAGACTGTTTCGCAGCAGTCAACTTGACTCTAGGGTGAAGGTCATTTGCTACGTGGCCATTATAAATAAGATTGACAATTTCCTTATTAAGGTGATTCGGAGGCACGTTGCAAGGTCGACGGCCAGTGATAATAACCTGATCTCAGGGGCTTACTACTCCAATTTAATGTACCACAAGAGTACGCTTCGGTATGGCTTTATCCCGCCTGAGGCATTTCTCCATATAGATATGAAAGGGTTAGTCCAGCAAAAAGATGGTGTGCCGGTATTGTACCACAGCCACCGCGGCGCGAGGGATAAGCGGCTCATCCGCTCATCCACGACGGGTACGCCGCCAATGCTCAGGAGCTCCTCCGTTTTAGTACCGCAATTGCGGTTCGGGACAGGGTCGATACGTTAAAGCGGTTCACCGAATTTTGGTGGCTTAAAGAAGAGGTGAGGGTTGATACGCTCTCCCGGGCCGGTACGCTTCTAACGTAGCATCCTCCCTACTTTTAAGGTAGATATTAGTTTGTAGGTTTAGGCTTAGAGTAGGGGGTCTTTGGGAGGGGTCGGGCTAGCCAGCATGATAGTGCTGCCGAGACTCGAACGAGGCTTATAGCCTCGCTCGAGTCTCGGTGGCACTGATGAACCCTTGTGGGCGGCTGTCAGGCGCCCATGGACGCGATCAGGATGGTGACCAATCGATGGTATTGCTCACCACCCTGATTACAGGTAATTAAGGTTAAGTAGCTTAGGTAGTTCTTTTTCTTGAAGAATAAAAAACAAACAAAATTAAATATAGGTAGATCTAAGGCCGAACGGCAATAATTTTAAGTATATTGTTTAGTTCAGAGCGCTCGCTAAGAGCCAGTAAGCTAGATTAAGATAAATGTTATTTTTAAATTAGATTTAATCGTTTTTGTCTAGTATATAAGTTTAGCAGGCGCAGTTGCTTAGTGGTTAGTGTGTTGGACTACTAAGCGAGGGGCTCAGGTTCGAGTCCCGCAAAAACCCAAATTCCAACTTAGGGTTTTTTCCACTGCGCCGCCTCTCGCGAACGTCTGACAAACATCCGAGAGTATAACTGTCTTAAGAGCTTCTCAATTAGCCGTTTGGAATCGGCATAAAATTGTAGATCCCTTCCATTCGTTCCAAAAATGAAACTCACACAAAACGAATGGTTGTGAGAAGCTAGGCCTTGGGTCTCTACAGACCTGTTGCGCCAACTATATATATATAAGTTTAAATAAAGATACAATAAAAATGAATTTAAATGTCAAAAAAAAAAAAAATGGTTACAAAGAGAGTTCAGCCTTGGCACACAATTTGGCGCTGGTTATTTTTTTTTTGTTATTGAATTTTAAGTGAAAGTAAATGAAATAAATATCGAAGGACACAATAAAATATCGCATCGATGTCTATAATGCTAGCGAATTCAAATCTCAAATCAGGGGCGTGGTTTAGTCTCGCGATTTTGATTTAATAAGGAACGGTTGGCATAAAGAGTGTACTTGCGGCGAGTAATGACTCATCATCTAGTATCAGAAGCTGCCCCCAGCAGTGATGCCATTCTGGCTGAAATCTCTTTACTCTGACCGGAGAAAATTTTTAAATCCGGTCTAAGCCGAAACGAAAAAGATGTTTAATCGGAAAAACCTTTTTCGAATGCGAAATTAATATTGTTCCATAGGCTAGACATTAACATTGATTTCTACAATTAGAATGAAACTTTGCCGTACTTAACGAAAATAGTTTGTTGTGATCTGAATGCTTATGCTCACACTCACAATTGTAGTTAAGTGAGTATGCCATGCAAAATTAATAGGTGTGGATAAGGAACCCCTTTGCTTGATCGCGGATCTTATATTTGGATGTACTTATAAATCAGGAAGATAGAGTTGAAATAAAAATGAACAGCAGTAGTCCCAGATTGAGGGGAAAATACGTCAATTTTGGCACAATGCACATGTTACTTTATGGTATTCGGTGAATTCAAATTCTTTATTCAAAACTTATACTCATACAATAGAAATAACTGAAGTATAGCGAAGTCGATGTGTTTTAGTCAAACCGCAAAGATTGACGTGCCAGCCTTGGGTCTGCTTTTATGGTACACGACGTACTAAGCGGAAGGTTTGCTCACACGTGAGCACGCCACATACAATTGACCATGGTAGAAACATGCGAAATCAAAATTGATGCCACAAATATCAAGCGATTGTACTTGCGACTTATTATTTGTAATAGTGAAGGCAAGACACACAGGAAATTGAAGACGCTAAAATACGAATGGCAAATCGTTCTGAATAAGCGGAATCCGCGGAATGAGAATGTTTGCCTTTGAACTTTCCCCTCAAAATCATTGTTTGCATGACAATTGATTTGAGATTCTTCACAATCAAATCAAACTTGTTCCGTTGCAAACTTTCGGTGCATTGAGGTTGCGCAGCAAAATTATAACCCGGAACATCCAAAGAATTCAAAAATTTAAAATTTAAAATAATTTTTGTTGTATTGGTGACACTACCCGTTTTTCTATCCAGTCTTTTTTTTTCAAAGTGCAGTTCTCCATACAGCTTTCTATCCCCAATCTCAATTGAAGTTTTGTTTTCACGACAAAAAGCGTAAACTATTCGAAATTTGTCCACTTATTCTCAATGATAAATCTATAGATTTAATATCCAACCTCTCTGCAGAGTGTAACAAGAACCAATATCCATTAAGAAATTGTAGAAAAGGCCTTTTATACTCGTAATGTGAAAAGAACAACCAAGATACTTGCCTCTCAGAGCTCCTGAATAATCACACTGCAAAATGCCCCACCACACAAGTTGCTAGGAAATGGACTAATCATTGACAGGAATAAATATATTACGTTGAGGAAAAGGACCATCGTATCGAGTTGAACGGATCATTCCTACCACGCTATCTTGAGAACATCAACACTATCTTTTCCATACACCAGCACATTCCATCAGCATACCTCCATAATACCCGAGCACATTCACCTTCATTTCGCTTGCACACTATCTTTAATTACGCTGCACTTTTGGCAGCACATACCCATGCTCTCACCTTAACCAAATCCCATAATCAGCACTTCCCGCTTCCTTTGGTGGAAAAACATAACTAGGATTTTGGATGAATATAACAGAATCAAATTACACACCAACCAAAGCGGTCGTTCATTTATTTCAATTGTATTATTTTTGCGTTGTGGTATTTGATACTTTGCTTTGGTTTGTGTCTTGTCCGTCGACCTTAACGGTATTTGTGCGCCTATAGTATAATTCATTAATATTAAAAGATAAACAATAATATTTGTAGTGTTTCGTGCGTTTTGGAAAGAATAAGAAATGTTTTTGTTACTTCTCTACAATTTAAAAAAAAAAAAAAAAAAAAAAATAAGAACCGATGGTTGAAATCCTTGACAGAAAAGAAGAATTGCAATCGATCTAATGTGTTGATTGTAAAATAGTTTGATTTGAATTTTCATTAATTCTGTTGAGTTATTGCGTTGTACTAATAACAAATTCTTGTCTCGAGTTTAAATATTCTTAAGCTAACAATTGCAAAATTTCTATGCTATATTAGCTACTTTGTTTGATTATTGGTAAGTCCCAATGCATGGGATATTGATGACGATAGTTTTTATGTATCTATATTTGTTATTTAGTATTCATAACTATCTTAAATTACATTTGTTTTAAGTTTAGTAACAAAATTTAAGTTTACAAAATAATTTAAACAAAATATAGAGAATACAGAATCATGCTAAAGCTTCTCTAATGTGTTTCTTAAATCGTGTCAGAACTGTTTCACATCCTTCTCGATCTGCAGCCAGATACTTCAGCTGTGTTTTACGCTGCGTTGCTGCTTCGGCCAATACGGTTGATTTCCACGTTGTTCTTGGTCTACCAACTCGCCGTGTACCTTGAGGGTTCCATTCGAAGGATTGCTTCACGATGTTGTCGTTTGGTCTCCTCAACGTATGGCCAATCCAGCGCCACTTCCACTGCCTAATTTCTGCATTCAGCAGGTTTTGATGCGTTATATGCCACAATTCTTTGTTAGATATAACTTGCGGCCATCGGATCTTAAGGATGTATCGCAGGCAGCGGTTAACGTATGCCTGCAGTCTTCTTGAGATGGAGGTAGAGACTTTCCAGGTTTCGCAGGCATACAGCAGAGCGGACTTGACGTTGGATTCGAAGAGCCTTAACTTGGTGCGTAGGGAAATTTGACTGGAGTTCCATATTGAGGATAGCATTCCAAATGCGCTGCGGGCTTTATTTATTCTGTTATTAACATCCAGATCCGTTCCTCCTTCGGATGAAACAAATCTGCCTAGATAGTTAAATTGCTTGACCTCCTCAATAGGTGTCTGTCTCAGAATAATGGGCTGATGTGCCGGGCGGCCAGTGTGCATTATTTTGGTCTTGTTGCAATTGACCCTAAGACCAGCCATCTCTTCATTCACTTGCAGTGATTGACACATCTCATTCATCCCGCTGTTGGTTTTTGCCAGGAAACAGATATCGTCGGCATAATCCAGGTGGCTTAGCCTCTCAAACGGTCTCCATTGGATACCATGTCTTTCGTATTTATCTACGGTGGCAGTCAGTACATCATCTATCGCCAGTAGAAAGAGAATTGGGGACAGAATATCCCCTTGTCTTACTCCCTGTCGCACTTCAAAAGCATCGGAAAGCTGTCCATTATGTAGAACGAAGCATCTTGCGGCATGATAGGACTCCTTTATAACAGCAACAATCTTCGGGGGAATCCCTCTCCGCGGTTGACTCGATCAAAGGCCTTCTCAAAGTCTACGAACATAAGGTAGAGCGGTGATGTAAGCTCGGTTGACTGTTCGAGTATTATACGCAGGGTGTTGATGTGATCGATACACGACCGACCACTACGAAAGCCCGCTTGATGCCTCTTGAGCGTATTTTCGATCCTGTCCTTTGTCCGTTCGAGAATGATAGTTGCCATTACATTCGGGAAGACAGACAAAACAGTAATACCACGCCAGTTATTGCAGTTCTTAAGATTTCCTTTCTTGGGTATCTTAACAATAACTCCATTTTTCATTTTCCCATATAGCCTGCTTTAGTGGTAGCAGGATACAGGCCGTTGTGTCGGGATCTGCTTTCAGGAACTCGGCTGGTAGGCCATCAAGTCCAGCTGCTTTGTTGACTTTAAGGAGTTTGATCGCAGATTTGATTTCTGCAGCTGTAGGGGACCCGGTGTCAATACCCCTGTAAGAACGCCGCATTTCTAGATGTTGGGAGCTCATCGTTGCACTCGGCTCATCTGAGTCTTCATTTAGCAGGGCGCAAAAGTGGTCCCTCCATCTTCTCAATTGTTCTTCTATTGTTACCAATAGCGTGCCATGCATATCCAAGACAGAATGGTTGGTGTTGCTTTTTCGGCCAACAATATCCTTGGCGGTTTTGTACAGCTCCCTAATATCTCCTCTTCTTGCAGCGCTTTCCGCATTATCCGCAAGATCGTCCATTCTTTTCCTCCTGTCGCGCCTCACACAGCGCTGTACTGTCTTGTGAGCTACTCGGTACTCGGTACGTAGAGCAACTTTACGTTGAATGTCGGTTTCGGCGTTCGTTTTAACCTTCAACGATCTGCGATACTCGATTTTTTCCCAGGTGTCTTGGGATATCCACGGGTCCCTAGCTCTCGACATTTTGGGCACAGTTTCGGAGCCAGCCTCTATAAACGACCTTTTTACTTTGCCCCACATCGCGTCTATGGATTGTTCGCCTAATTCAACTGTACTCAATGCTCTGTCGTCAAGTGCGGTGATAAAATTCCGACATGTGTTGGGGTCCTTGAGAGCATTAGTATTGAATTTGGCTCTCCTCGCTGCATTTTCATTTCGCCGCTTGACAGCTGCTGTGCGTATCTGGATTCTTGCGAATACCAGGTGGTGGTCACTCCCTGCGCCCGCACTCCTCTCGTTTCTGACATCACATAGCGATTTTCTCCATCTCTGTTGTACGATGACGTGATCGATTTGGCTCTCGAACCCGTTCGGGGAGACCCAGGTGATCTTATGACACGTCTTGTAGGAAATATAGTGCCACCCAAAACAAGCTTACGGGCATTGCAGAAGTCGACAAGCAAATCACCATTGTTGTTTCTTAATCCAAAGCCATGTTTCCCGATTACGCTTTTGAGACCTGTGTTGTCCGGTCCGACTCTGGCATTAAAGTCACCCAAGATGATTTTTATATCGCTTTTTGGAGCACTGTTGTATACCGAGCTTGGTTGGAGATAGAAAGCGGTTTTTATTTCGTCATCCGCCTCATTTGTAGGTGCGTAGCATTGAATAATCGTGATTTTTCTGACCTTGCAGTGAAACCTCGCAGTTATTATTCTTTCCGAAAACGGGTTCCAGGAGATGAGACTGCGTCTCGCTTCTCTAGTTAGCATGATCCCTACACCATTCAAACGTTGACCTCCATCTCTCTCTTCCTCGCCGGAATACACCATTGTCGTCAGTCCTGAGTGTGAAATGTATTCATTTCGTCCTCTCCACTTGGTTTCGCTTACACCCAGAATATTGATCTTAAGACGGATCATTTCACGTTCAACCTGATCGTACCTGCGCTATACATGGATCGGACGTTCCACGCTCCTATTAGCGAACGTTTTCGGTAGCCAAAATTACCATCCGCAGAACCAGAAAGGTTTCTTAAATTTGTCGTCGATTCATTTATTGTAGCGTCACAAATGCCGCTAGTACACGAAAGTAATGGTAATTCATTAAACAATCTTAATCCACGATATTTGATCATGTTTTTGGTTCTACAATCTCGATACAATTGAAGTCTTAAATAAGTACTCGAACGTAAGTTGTACGGCTGTGATTCTTCATGGAAATCAGGGTTGACGATAAATACTCGGGAACCATCTTGTACTTCATTTTGAACACAAACAGTTAAAAGTTGAACATTATTCGTTGTTTGAAGTTGAGCCACTGCAGACTGTTTAGCATCCAATACACAGGCGTATAAAAACTAAATTTAAGAATAGTTCCCATAGCACGGTTTTGTAATACATACTTGATATTGATACCCATTTATGTGTTCATTAGCCGTATTTTATTATCAGCGTGATCTGATCCGAATCAGATCACGAAAATAAAACAATACGGATCATAGACAAATTTTATTTTGGAGTTGTGGCAACAGTTGCTTTCAAAACACGAAAATGTATGAAAATGTATGTATGAAAATGACATACTTCGTATTGCCACCGGCCATATTGCAAACTTTCTGTACAACGTGACGTCACAATATGATTTCAATTGACATGAGATTTCATTTGCTTGTCGGGGGTGTTGCCATATGAATCAAATTAATAATTTTTATTTTTGGACGTTGTTTTTAAAAAAACAAATAAACAATATTTTGCTGCTAGTATTTCGGTTTTTCTTCACATTTTAAGGTGTATTCTAGCGAGCGAATGATTCTTTTAAACATTTATGAAATGTTCTCGATTTGCTTCAGAAACATTTCATAAACATTTGTCAAACATATCGGTTTTTCCCCGTGTAGACCCCGATTTAGTATTTATTAAATGTTAATGAAATGCTTTTTACTGCCGGAAATTCACGACAGAGACTCGAAAACAACGACACCGCTTCCATAATTTGGTGTCTTTTGCTTCTGAAAGGAAATGAGTTTACCTACAATCAGTTCAAAATGTAATGGAAATTTTACTGCAGTTTGCACCTCCGGTCCGTTCAGATTGGGATTCTTAGACAAAGTAAATGACAGCGGTTTAAGCACGAAATTCCAGAAGATCAAACTAAAGTTAGAATTCGACTTTTCTGTGATATTTTGTGATAAAAAAGAAACGTGTTTCCCAATAATTAGTTTTGAAAACAATTTGAGTTTATGCAGGCTGCTAGTTTCGATTTTTCGTTATTCCAAGATTTTCAGGACATTTGTATTTTATGTTAAAAGAACAAAAAAAAGACTTGTGAACCAAATTATTAACGAACTGCGAAACATTTCATAAACATTTTGTTGTTAAATAAATGTTTATGAAACATTTACGAAATATTTCGCTGGTTTGGGCATACTTTTATGGAATGAAAAAGCAAAATCATCTCGAAGGACGGGACATTTATTCGATGTGAAAAAAATGCTGTTGAAAATTCTAGTCTGGCAACGTGACTGTGTGGCCTGGCTATCGTTAACAGGTACCTACACCAACATTGAAAAATGAAACAAGCCACCTAGTGAGAAACAGTACAATAAATTTTCAGATCATGATTCGTGATCTCGATGAATAGCAGGATCATATACTGTTGTTGTAAGTGGCTGATAATAAAAAGGGCTATTGTTACCCATAAATAAAATAGTTGAACAGAACTCGAAGTGAGGTTTCACAATAGTATTGTATACATTGATGGCGCACATTGTTTTTATATTTTTGGGTATTCTTTTTAGGAAGCCTAGTTTCTGTGATATTTTTTTGCTACGTTTATCATAAATGTATACTAAAATCAAGGTTATTGTCTAGTATCCCCCCCTAAATATATGATTGCAGTTACTTGCTCAAATTTCATTCCCTCGATAGTTAAATTTATTGGCTCACAACTATTGACAACCATTTTATTGTTCTGCAGCCACGTGCATATATTTTTCAGGTCCTTTTTCATGAAACCAATAAGTTCACTCAGAATTTTGTCCACTAATAAAGATGACGTTACAAATATCGTTGATATAAATAAAGAACAATAAGGGTCCAAGTATTGGTCCTTGTGGAACACTAAAACTTGTTGCACTTGCACCAGTTAATCTCACTCCCTTTTACACCATATTTCTCAAGTATGTTTTTTAAAAGAATATAACGATCAATTGTTTCAAATTCTCGTTGGAAATCTAAAAACACAGCTACAAATTTTTTATCCGTTATGTTGTGCAATGTGCAAAAGCAAAAGCCGAGTGCGAGCGATCCAAATTTTAAGGAATAGATTATTTTAAAATGTAAATCCGCGGCAAGCAAGCATTCAAATGTTATTTTGAAACAGCTTTCAGCTTTGAAAGATCATGTAAAAATGAAGAAACATATCAATCAAGGCTGAGCTCTTTATTAACGTTATTTTTAAATTTTTAACGTTCTTGTTCATAACAAAATACTCTTCTATATTAACAGTTTATCACTTCACGAAATTATTGAAGTCAATTTAGTGAAATTTCTTCCAAAATCATTGATTAAAAACGCCTATATTTAAAATATCAGTTATACAATGATAGAGAGAAAGTCCTTTTAGCCTGATTTTAAATGAGTCAACAGATGTATCATTAAATATTTATCAATTGTTATAATATACTACATTGCAAAATTCTATTAAAACGAAGCTTTTGAAGATTCTTCCTCGTATTGCATCAGATGCAAGTACAATCGTTGAGGTCTTACTAACTGTTCTCAAAGAATACGACTTGAAGATAGAGAAAATGAGTGTTGTAGTTGCTACAAAGAAAATGATTTTATAACTAAATTATGCGAAATAAACCCCTGCCATTCACTGGAATTAGCTACCTCAGCGAAGCAGCTTTTTCTTTTGTACCTACCGAAATTGAATTCATTACTAGTGAAACATACGCAAACATATGGTTTTCCCGATCCTCCAGTTGGCAACATGATTATCACAGACTTGTTTACTTTAGTTAATGATGTATTCGAAATGTGTGAACAAAATTACCTCTATTTCTGATTTCTCAAACCAATTTTACAACAAAAGTACATAAAATATTTGAATGTGGAAAAGTTGATTTTACCAAAGTAAACAGTTTTTATGTTCCGTGCCGTGGGCAGGCCAAATCAGTACCCAAATTCAAGATGAATGCTCGGAAGACAAGCTCAACAATTAGCTTGACCACAAAGGTTCTTCCATTCCCCGCCACCCGTTAGGATTTTTAGCCCGAAGCGAAAGAACATGTTTCCTCTACTCATATAAAAATAACTGTACCATACATGTCAATTAATACGTAATAATTTTGTGTGCTACTGCATGTCAAGCATATTCGAATATTGACACGACAGTAAAGCACTCCATACTTCGGCCTCCTTTGATCTTAACACGGCGCTTACCATTCTTACAAAACTATAAACAATCGACTTGCAGAAAGAATAGAAGAAACAAATATCTGAAGACTGTACATATAGCGTTACAAGGAACCTGACAGTGATCACCATATGAGTATAGTACAACAAATACGCAAACATTCAACAACTTGAACAAAATGACAAGTAATGCTCGGAGCTACCCCAAAGTATAAAGTGAACAATAAAATACCACAAAATATGTTCACTCATTGTTTTATGCGAATTTCACAGCGATTAGGTCCATTGTTTGACAAAGAAACATAAACCTTGTTCATTTAGTGTTTTATAAAAGAAAACTCGCTCTTTTTGTTCAACCGACTTGTTCCTTTTTTGAGTTGGAATGAATAAGCATTATGCGCTTTTGTTTATAGGCAGACTGCATCATCTTACCAAGCTCAGCGCTGGTAGCGTTTCATTGGGTATAATCGATTAAATTTCCACAAAAGACCCCCAGTGATCAATTTGAATAATAATACGCCGAACTAAACCACGAATCAAGCGCGCGAACTGACAAATGTCAAAGTGTCCCGTCAAAAGTAAGTTCACCCCAAAGTTAGCATTCAATGAACAGGAACTAAGTCCTATAGGTACCAAATGCAATTTGACTAGGGTAAGAGCAGCCCGTAGAAAAACAAACATCCGCATTATGATATTCAAGGAAAGAGTACTGTGATGAGGATAGGAGTACACGCACAGCTTATAAATTTCAGTAGCAGACCGCATGGGTGGCTCAAAAGCGCTGTCCGTAGGAGGCCTGGTAAGCAGCCATCACCTGAACTCCCCGTGAAACATAATTATATAATAATACACCAACGACCGGTTCAACATTTCGTCAACCCCATAGCATTTAAAAATTATGCGAAAAACCTTCGCAGTACAAAAATATTCACAGACGAGCGGTGAAAAACACACTTCACGTCAACATGTGCCCAAGCGATAACGACGATGAATACCAAGGAGGGATTGTCACTAGGTCGTGCATTGATAGCTTTGAACGCAAGCTGAAATAAAACTATAAGACTCCGCTGGATACCTTGTTAGCCCTCCTATTGTGACACCTCAGCACGCGCTCATATTTACCAGTCGCGATCTTCAAAATTGCACAGGATACCGGTTCATTATTTGCACTCGTATTGTGCATAGAATGAAAAACGTTGTTTTATTTCAATTATTATTAACTCTCGTTTGTATTATCAGGAAGCTGTTTCGTGGCCGTTTTTTTTTTTTTTTTCGATATCACCTACCAGGCTGCAGCATCAAGCAATAATTTAATAATATTTGACTCGTGCTGTGTTCGCGGCTTAATAATTCCTAAGGAAATCCAATTGTTCCTTTCGCCAGTTGGATGTTGTTTAGTTGAATATTTGATGGCGCGGTGCCATTTGTCCCGTATTATAATATCTCAAATCGGGAACGTCAAGATGAGCATTCAATTGGATAAGCAATAATTCTTAATACAAGACATTTAAAGACTCAATGGATATGTATGCCTACAGTTGGCATCCGTTCACATTTCCATTTTTTTATCGCGTGGATGTTGCGCCCTAGTTCAAACAGATTGCAATTAGATGTCATGTTGAAATTGTGACCTTCCACCTTTACTACTTTACTATTTTGATCAAATGAAACAAAATAATACAGAAACAGCCGCTTTAATATTAATTGCGAGAGCAGCCACGGCCGATTGAACAAAAAACGATATAAAAACAACTAAACGATTTACTCTAAAACATAATTCAATAGCTTAAATATGACTGCTGATCAATCAACAATCAACATCAACCTAAGCCATGATGATCCGCTGCTAAGCTGCTGTTACAGACTGTTGTTGTGCCGCATAGCTGTTATATACTATACTTTTAAAGAAATAATGTAACAAGTCAAAATAGATCTTTGTTACAACCACTTCAATAAAAAGAAGAATTAAAATAGAACATATTGTACAGGATTCTATAAAGTATGGGAAGAGAACTAGCAACGAAAATGTTCTTCAAAGTAGTTTATGCGGCTGCCCCCCCTTGAGGGTTCGACGTTTTTCGACTTCTCAATATATTTTTCTAAAATATACATGTTTTTTCTTTAGTTGTTGTAATGTAACCTAAACAAATAAAAGGATGGCTTACTAACGTATAACAATAACTCATTCCGCCCCGATTAACTGGATCCCGAATCAAAAGGTGCGGGATTGTTGGCATGTCATTTTGACGTTGAGAACTGTTTTCTAAATTTTCAGCGTTAATGGGGGCCAGTGACGCATCGTGGGTTGGGGCCGCCCGGGCAGACCCAATTTATGCCGCCCCTAATAATGTTTTCATACACTAAAAAAAACCTTTGTCTGCGGTTTTAACCAGTTTTACCTACACATAATAATATGTGTGTCAATAAACCTGGTATCTACATTTTACATTTTACATTTCGTCGCTTGAAAAGCAAAGAGTCCTAAATTTTCAGAAAAGCTATTTGAAGTTTTTAATTTCTTAAAAAAAATATTTTAGCTATGAATTTCAATTAATACCAAAAAGTTGTTGATTAAAAAATTTTATATTTTTTTACTTCTTTCAAGTGGTGTATCAAAATTAGTCAACAACCGTTTTTAAAAAAAATGTTTTAGACTTATGTCATTTTGCATGAAAATAACTACTAATTGAAAAAACAAAAATGAGAAATTGTTTGAAAAAGTGTCGTCTTACTTCGAAATAATGTAAAAATGTTTATTTTCCAAAAATTATGTTTGTTTTATTTATATTTGGAAAAAAGTTATATTTTATTCAAGAAATGACAAGGGCAAACATAGCGGTTATGTTAACTTTAAACATTTGTTCAGCGGTCTACTTTTTTAAAAATAAATTTTGTGTTTTACAAACAATATTATATTTTTTATTACAACAAAGAAACTTAGTTTATTATTTAACTAATTAAAAAAACAAAAAAGGATTATTAAACAAAGCTAATACCCACTGTTCGTGGCGCAGTGGCTTAGTGGTTAGTGTGTTAGACTACTAAGCGAGGGGTCCCAGGTTCGAATCCCGCAAAAACCCAAATTCCAACTAAGGGTTTTTTTCCACTGCGCCACCTCTCGCGAACGCCTGACAAACATCCGAGAGTATAACTGTCTTTAGAGCTTCTCAATTAGCCGTTTGGAATCGGCATAAAATTTTAGATCCCTTCCATTCGTTCCAAAAATGAAAAACTCACCCAAAACGAAAGGTTGTGAGAGGCTAGGCCTAGAATCCCCTGCGGACCTGTTCCGCCTACCATTTATTACCCGACTGGGCATAGGGAGGGTTATGTGTTTCGCACGTATCCTATGTACGTTCCTACGTGGCGCCCTGTAGCTAGACAGATTTACAGTGAGACATGTTAAGATTAGGAATACACTGAACTGTGAAATAAATTACTTTCTGAGCGTGTCTTTATTTAGTCATGAATTCATTTATTGTAATTGCAATTGAATTTTTATTACATAATCATATCGAAAACTCTATTTTGACCGACATGAAATAGAAGTGCTTTAAAGATTTTAATAAAGTCCTCTAGCTACTATCCTAAAACGCTGACAAATAAATATAATACACACCATTCACAAAAGAAACGTTTTTTTTTTCTTTCTTATAATTAAATAATTTATTATTTATTTGTAAATCTACACATATTTTACACATTCGATACAATTTTGAATTGTTTTATGGAAATTTAACTTTGTAAATATGTATTATCATTCGATAAAATTGTGGTTTGCGCCGTACTTAATAAAAAGAAATTTTAGACTCGACTTTAAATTTACGAAAGCTAACAATTGCGGAATGTGTATGGAAAATATAGCCACTGTGAACTACAAAAATTTAGAGTCGAAACTAAAAAGTGTTTATTGGTGAGGCCAATTCCATGGTCACATATCCATACAAGTGTCTTTATATTTACAAGAAAATATTTTTAAATAGATTTTCAGGCTTGATTTTGCAGAGTGAGGTGTCACAAGATTCGTATTTATCCCCAGACTTCCATCGCTAATATGATGTTTATCGTAAATATTTAGAGTAGATTTTAAACTAAAAAATATTCATTTACATTTCTCACCATAAGTAATAGTTTGGACTCATTTAAACAGATGGCGCTGGTCGGCACATCATGTTATTGAGCATTTCAATTAAAATTTCATAATTGACGTTAACGATAAACCTAACTGTGTAACTTAACACCGTCAAACCACCTGCACGCGCAGCGGAAATGCTGATCAAGCGTTGATGTCAATAAAATGAATTTCCAGGGAAGTTCACCTAACAAACCGAAATGCAAGCTGCGAGAAAACAATATTGAAAAGAATTTAGAAATTCAATTAATCCAAGCTTTGATAATGAAGTAAAAGAGCAAGCTGCTCTGGATGTATTTTTTTACAATTCTTGAGTACATCTTTTTTAACTGTCTCCCAACGTGGGGCTGAACGTAACACTTTACAAATTTGCTGTTAATAAAAAATCTTGAGTGAACTCAGGCAATAACCAAGCCTTAAACTAGTGAAAGTGTTTTTGAATAAAGAGTTGACAACCAAGCCACCATCATAACAGTGAAATAAATAAAGAGTGGATAATCAAGCCACCAGCATAACAATGAAATAAATTAAGAGTGGACAACCAAACCACCCAGTGAAGTAACCAAAAGAGTGGATAACCAAACCACCACGATTACAGTGTATTGAAAGGGAAAACGAAGGCCCCCGATTAGTTCTACTAACCAAAAGGAACAAAATGGAGTCAGGAAACACTGTCAGCCGCCATAACCAG
This sequence comes from Cheilosia grossa, assembly GCA_963082955.1. Lineage (NCBI taxonomy): Eukaryota > Metazoa > Arthropoda > Insecta > Diptera > Syrphidae > Cheilosia > Cheilosia grossa. The sequence goes on along the minus strand of OY720144.1, from coordinate 44,486,543 downwards.
CAGCGCAGGTCCCACAAAACAAATATGTTAAGAAGAGATGCTACAAGAATTAACTATAACATAACTGTTAGTCAATAGTAAATAACTTAAGTAACAAAAATTTACATATTTTGCACCTGTACGAAACCAAATCATATTCTATCCAATAAGAACAAAATAATTGCATTATCCTTACAATTGTGAAATACTTCTATTACTATTAAGAGAATTTATTATAAATTAAACTATTCTTTTATTAAATTATTGCTCTAAAAGAAAGTACGTTGATCGAAACATCCCTTATCATTGCTCGAACGATTGGTATAGTTAATTCTCTCATTTAATAAAGAAACATATTTCGAAAGATATCAAACCCTAACAATCTAATACGACCAGATCGTCTAGAAGTTCCTGCAGAAAGTGTTTCAGCTCCTCAACCTCCTGCTCCCATTCCCCTGCTCATAATGTCATTAACAATGACATGATTCAGATAATCTCACAACTATTAACTCAAACCCTTCAAATACACGACCACTTTTCAATTCTATCATGAACCCTGCGTCCGAAATAAATAACGATATAGACCAGCCATTAAATCTGGCTAACGATAGGAATTTGTCCGAAATGGACAAAGTCCCCGACGTAGTGAAAAGCTTAAGAGAATTCTTAGGCGAAGTAGACGAATACAACTCATGGAAAAAGAGTGAAAGGCACCCCCTGGGATAGGATATCAAAATGTAACAACCGACGCTTCTGACTACGCCATTGGTGCAGTTTTTTTCCGAAAATGATAAGCCAGTCAGATTTCTTTTCAGAACCTTAAGTAAAACAGAAGAAGGTTACGCCATGAACGAAAAAGAAATGCTGGCGAATGTTTGGTCCCTCAATTCTGAGGAATATTCTTTAACGATCCCGGAAAGTTAACATTTTTACGAACCACCAACCAGGTAATCGGTGACTTGAGCAGTAAAAATACAAACTCCAAAATGAATCAGTGGAAAGCGATATTGGAGGCTTGGTTGCCGACTCCCTTTCAAGGCCTCCCCAAATAACCGGAATTCATTCAATGACCCAAACCGAACAAAGTGCCGATAGCCCAGCGGAAAATCTCATATCATCCGTAGAGACCCCCATAATCGTTTCTTCGAAACCAACTTTTGCTCAAAAGAGGAAATGAAAATAGTTATCAAATTTAAAACCCCTTCGACAACTACACAATACACACTTGATACGACAAGATTACTCAGAAAACGACATCATTGACATTTTCAAAAGATATCTCAATCCAAATAATGTCTTCTGACAGATGACATGACAATGGGACGAGTACAAGAAATTTATCCTTTACACTTCAGAGACTTCGTATTCGATTCACCCAGAAAATTGTTGAAGATGTACCCAACGAAGTAGCAAGCATGAGGAAAAAATTGTAGAAATACTTCGTAGAGCCAATCGCAACACCGAAGAAAGCCGATTTCAGTCGCTAGAAAGCTTATATTTAAATGTCATCAAAAATTAAAGGCCAAATTATTCGGGACACACCATACATATCGATATCTTTTCCACCGAAAAACAACTTGTCCTAACAGCCGTCGATAAATTCACAAAATTCGCTCAAACTAGAATTATCCCATCACACTGAATTGAAGATATCAAACGACCATTACTCTTCTTTTGCGTCCCTGAAGCTGTCGTAATAGATCATGAGATGGATAGCATTAAATTCAGCCTCAATAACCTCAATGCTGGAAGACGACCTTCAAGTAAAGATCTTTAAAACACCGCCATATAAAAGTGAAGTGAACGGCCAAGTTGAACGTTTTCACATTGTCCGAAACCATGAGGTGGCTAAAATTAGACGGATCTGAACGGTCTTTTGAAGAACTCTTGGAACCTGCCGTGAACGAATACAACTTCACCGTCAACTCAACGACAGGTAGGAAACCAATAGAACTATTTTACGGACGAATACCTAGACTAAATCCCGAACAATTTGAAAAGACACGGTTGACTAATATTGAAAATCTTAGAACTAAGCAAGAGGGGAATACTAAATACCATAACAAAAAAAAAAGAAACTGATTAAAGATTATCAAATAGGAAAAACTGTTTGTGTTAAAAATAATAAACGTCTAGGCTCGAAACTAACAGGCAGATACCGACAAGAAATAGTTAGAAAATAAGAACTCTACTGTTATAACCGAATTCGGCAAAGTAGTACACAAAAGTAACATCAGAAATTAAACTTATCGAATTAGACCAATACGACCAATTCATATACGCAATTACCCCTATCCTTAAACTGGAATCAACACAAAACCATACCACATTCCCTTTGCTATCATACACGAGTTGCAACAAATTAAAAATCGTATGCAAAACTTAAAACAGCGAACAACAAAACGTTCTTTAAATTTGATCGGTAGCACATGGAAATGGATTGCTGGCAATGCAGTACGTAACGACTTTGTCACCATCAAAGAAAAAGTCACAGAAGTACTAAAAAATAATAACAAGCAGGTAATAATATCACTAAGGTGAAGACAATAAATTAAGCTTCGAGGTAATAGCAAATGTACATGCATTATTTAACTTGAAAAGATGAAAAAGAATATGCCATTCATTATTGGGCTAGATTAGGCATGATCAATTTATTTATTTTATCACAAAAGGAATAGAACTTGCTACAAATATTCTAAATAAACAACAGTTACCGTATGTATAATACAATAGGTAGAAGAAGTTTTAGATTTCACAGAAATAAAAATCACAAGCAATAGCTCAACAATGCTCTATAAATTACAAACATTCCGCTAACAACAAATGAAACCTATGAAAGCCTTGTAATTGAACCAGTAAAGAAAAATAATATTATTAGGAACAATGAAGAGATGTATGCATACATCAGTAAAAAAATATAAAAGTAAGACATTGTCAATATTAGAAACGGTGCATTTATTCCCAGCTTGCTCAACAGTCTCCCCGCTATCTGCAAAACCATTAGCATGTTCCGACCATAGACGAGATATCAACAGGCAACATATTGCTTAATCAATTTACCGGAACCATACAAGTAGAAAACAGTGCGCACAGCCGCAATGGAACATTCCTAAAAAAATTCCGCAATACCACTATTAATATCAATGGACAATCATTTATTTCCCAAGAAGTATCAATGGTTAAGGTCATAAACTAAGTTTTAAATAGACAGTCAGCTCCCGTGCACCTACCCGATTCCCCCCGCAAATTTTGAAAAGATAATTCTCTCTTAAATTTCGTATGCGTGAATACGTGTGAAGCAGCAAAAAAAAAAAAAAGAATTCTAAATAGAGGGGGTATAATCAAATAATGACACTGAGCAGTCATCCAACATCGTGGTATTTCTACCTTTTTGTAGAAATGTTGATGTCTGAAAAACCTTCCGTGCAAAACAAAAATGAGGCATCAAAATTGTGGAAATATTTATTATGAATCTGACGAGAAAACCTTCGAACTACATTGCAACACACTAAATGTCCATAAAAAAAGGGATTTAACTTTTAGTAAAAATGTCTAGTACCAAGAAATAATCATTATATTACATTAAACTGCGATTTTTATACTGAAGGTAAATTTCATGTGAATTTCTATTCGAATAATAGAAATTTTACTTTAAGAAGAAACATTTTTTCATAAACAAATCGAAGGAATTTGAGTTCGGTGAAAAGGGAAAAATGCCCACGCTTCGTGGGAAAAATAAAGACATAGTACATAATACTGAGACCCCAACTCGCAATTCTCTTGCCGCTGGCCCCCTCAGTTTTTTTTTTTTTTTTTCAAATTCGCCATTTTGTTTTGCTATCGGTGTTATGTCAATTTAGAATCCGTGTGAGCTTCAACAAAAAAATGTGGTGAATTTCTTTTGACAGAAGTCGAGTGACAGACTGTCAAAATATGGAAAACAAATTGTATTTTTCCTCCAACAAATTGAAAGAATGTAAGTTTTCGCGTATTTTAAGTCTTCAAATTAATAATTAAATACATTTGTCTTACAGCTAAGGAAGAAGGCGACGTTGAGGTGTTCGCTAACCTTACTATATATAATGGATCGCACTGGAGACAACGATGCATATCAATCGGAATCGATATAAGTAAGCCATACTATTCAATGAATTTGTCTCACTATATATATTTGATTATTAGATATTTCTTCAAGATTTGTTAAATCACAAGCTCCCACTCAAGATCATGCTAGAGAAGCCCTTGATTTGTCCACGATGCAGGAGAACATACACCATCAAGAGTGTATGGCCAAAGTCAAGGAATACGAAACATATATTGAACAGGCGAAAGTTGAATACAAGCGTATCGATCACTTAGAGCGTAGGAAGACCCTAATTGTAAGTTGGATTTGAATTAACATGAACCTGACGACGAATTGCTAACCATTTGTATCCACTTCTAGGAAGAGACCAAGCAACAACAGCATCCTGCCCACTATCAATACCAATTGGCAAGGCGCCGCTATGAAGATCAATTGTCGCAGCAGCAACGTATCCAGGAGGACAATTTAAAAAAGTAAGAATATATATAATAAAAGTTGGCTGAATTGGTTCTTTAAACGGTAACACTTACTAGGCAAGAGGAAAGTGTCGCACTCCAAGAGGCAATGCGCCGGCAAACCATCGAACACGAGATCGAAATGAAGGAGAAAAACCGTCTTAAAATACTTGAGTACGAGATGAGAACTAAAGCCAAGGTTGACAGGGAGAATCGTGACATCAACATAGAACAGATTCGTCTAAAGGCACTGCTGCTGGTCTGCCAACTATTTACAAAGTCTTCGATTAGGCCAACACCAGTAATCGTAGTTTGTTGTTGTTCCAAAACATTTTATTATAAATGTATTGAATATAAAATAACTTGCATGTAAAACTATCAGTACATTTTATAAATATGAAAGATGAAACGAATCTGCACTCTATTTTGGTGAAGCCATGTGTGCACTCCAGCCATGGAAACATTTTGTGAAGCGCTTCGACTCCTTGTTCTTCAGAGTGAGGAAAAGTTTGCGCGCACTTTCTGGTTGTTTGATTGATGTTGTGTTGAATACCTGGAATAAATGTTAATAAATGTATATTTGTGTAAACTAAAAGAGTTTCTGTGGTCGGCTGTGTGACTTACTTGTGCGGTTTTCTAGGCCAATTTAATTTCGACTTCACTGCATATGGAGCCGAGCCAGAAGAATACTTGTTCACCGTTGTCCAGTATCATGATGTCGTCGTCGGCTAAATCGTCTTGGCAGAAGTCAGCAATTTTCGGCGACGGTGAAGTAGCCCTATTCTTTGGAGCATTGGAAAAGTCGGGTGAAACAATTATATACAATTATTCTTAAATATCACTGTCCTACAAAATTTAGTTGTAACAATTATTTTCAAATTTAACGGATAATATTCTTCGAACGCTGCCAGCAACTTTGCCCTCACCGGAAGCCAGTTTGGAAGCAGCGGAAGTTGTCCTCTTTTTTTGAACGTGTGTTGGTGACCCGGAATTTTTGAAGTTTCGTGACATTTGTCAATACGAATTTCCATGTATCAATACTAGTGCAAAAAAACGTCTCAAGCCCATGGTAATATAGCTTGTAGGCAAGTAACGGAAAATCGGCCGGAGTTGGGGGTCTCAGTATTGTCTCTGCTAGGCACAGTGACTGACAGTAAGGTATTTGGTAAGTTTCTATCAGCTGATGGATGCCTTCCAACAGTTTAAATTTGTTGTTTTATTTCACCACGAAAACGTTTATTTTACAAAATGGTTAATAACTAATGTAATCAACGTATCAATAAAGGAATAAACAGAGAAATATTCATTCGAAGGAATAAAATAATACATTTTTGTACCTTCAATAATTCTTTTGTTTTCGCTCGTTGTTTTTGGGGAAAAATTATTTCGCCGGCGAATGTCAACAGAAAAAAGGCAACGAATTCAAATGGAAGAATTGATAAGGAATATTAAAATTTAAAGTTCGTTGGGGTTCAGGACGGAGATATGAATATTTCTGAGTAAGTAACAGTTTTGAGTTTAAATCTTTTCATGAATTTTCCAGAAAACAAAAAGACAAAAAAAAAAAAAAATTATTAGAAAATTTCAACAATTTAATAAACAAACGAATTTCCAACTAGAGTAATTAATGAAAACAATTGAGTCAGCCGAGAACACCCATGAATAATGTTTATTTAGAAAATAAAATTGTCATATCCATTGAATTCAGCTTGTTGGTTTTAATACTATTCTGGTGCAGATTTCATTTCCAAATGTTACCTTTCAAAACTATATACAACCTTCTAACACTTAACAATTAATGGGTCATGACAAACAAATTTTTAGAAATTCCGATGACCAATCTATAACGAAAAAAGTACTCCGGCTGACAAAAAAAAATTCTTTCAACCTTTTAAAATTACTTTTTTTCTAAATTTTCATTGCACTTTAATAAAAAAAATGTCTTATAGATACAATCAATGAAAATTAATTTATTCTCTGTAGCTATCCGTAAAATTCCCCATAAATATTTGTAGATACTGATTTTATTTTATGTAAATATCCTGTATTGTATGGATTATCTAGGTAAAATAAAATAAGTCCTTGTAATATTCGTTTTAATGAAATAGAAATTGATACTAAATTCACCACACCATACCTACCCACCGTTTTCTAGACACGTCCCGATAACGGCCAATTATTTCAATTATTTGAATTTTTTCCAATGTCACCACAGAATGATTTGTCAGTCATCTGTCAGGTTGCTATGTGCAAATGTATGCGTGCGTCTTATGTACTTTATCATGGCACACATACTTCCGCACATAGAAACACGGAAAACAGCTTGTAGGCAAACTCTCTTAAGTTGGAAGAGCTGACGGTCTATTTAATACTTAGTTTATGGATTAAAGCATATGGTTAATAGGGTCATATTAAAAAGCACTATATCATTTTTAAAAGGCTTCAAAATAGTTATAACAACAATTACACGAAAAAAAATAAAATCGTAATTTAGAAAACCCGACTGACTGTAAAAAAGACCGACTGACAAGTAAAGGGTGGTTAAGATTTAAGGGCCGATGTTGATTTTGAATAAAACACAAATTATTTAGGAAATCACTGTCATTTCTTTTTATTATGATAATATTGGTATAGTTCAATTATGAATGAAACAAAATATCGGCCAAAATGGCCGCCGCAACAACGGCGGCACACCTCCATCCGATGGTCCAAATTTTCGATGACGGTGAGGCATAATTGAGGTTCTATGCCGTTAATGTGACGAATTATCTCATCCTTTAGCTCTTGAATTGTTGCTGGCTTTTCTTTCAAATAACCCCAAAGAAAAAAGTCCAACGGTGTCAAATCGCATGATCGTGGCAGCCAATTAACATCGCCACGACGTGAGATAACACGGCCTCGTCTCGTTAGCTGTGTGGCAAGTAGCACCGTCCTGTTGAAACCACATATCGTTCTTAGCCATATCTTCCAATTCGGGCCATAAAAAGTTCGTTATCATCATTCACAGTAACTGCCTGACCGGCTTCATTTTGGAAAAAAAACGGCCCAATGATGATGGGTGCATTGGTTTTTCGACAATCAATTCTGCTTATTGGCGAATCCACCTAGGTGAAAAGCTGCCGATTAAATTGACCGAAAAAATCACGAGGTGCACGATATGCATTTAGATTAGAACGCCCATTTTCATAATAAGCCTGAATAACTTTAACGCGTTGCTGGATTGTGTATCTTTCCATGGTGCAAATTGAGTTAGTCTGAAATTGAAAAATGTCCAATGAAATGCAGACAAAAACTCGGCGTTTAAGTGTGGTTCACATTCAACATCGGCCCTTAAAATTTAACCACCCTTTATAACTAATTTTCAATCGGACACTATATGTATGTACCTATAGTCGGAGAGTAAGTAGGTACGTTAGTATTGTTGTGAGTTCGTTAGTGGCGCGTAGACATTGCCCACCATTACTCAAAACTGGTACCTACCTCTTTCCTTCCCTTATAGATTATTCCAAACTCGCGCGAATTTTCTACATTTTTTTTCTCAAAAAAATTATTGGGCCTTACCAAAAACATTTTTAGTTTCGACTCCACATTTTAGTAGTGTCACAGTGGCTATATTTTGCATACAAATTTCGCAATTGTGAGCTTAAGTTAATTCGAGGCTTAAATTTGTTATTTGTACGGCGTTTTGTTTTAACTTTAGAGCATAAAAAGAAAAATTTCGAAAATATTCTTCTCTATTTCGCAATATGGTTTCCAAAAACAATACACAGCACCACCAACTTCGAACACAAAATGTCTTGTAATATGGTAACACTTATTTCCTACATTAAATACCATAGACTACAACTCGAACGATAAGGGTAGTGAGGTGGCATAAGTGTCCAGTTGCGGAGTTGTGATGGAGATGCCGCTAGGTGCTGGGAATGAATTGTCCGGGGATGAGTGGCGATGACTCCCCGAAAGAGCAATTCACAGTGAAAAAATGTCATAAATTAAAGCCATGTTTTCACTCAGCCTCATTGCACGATTTAGGCTATTTCGAATTTCAATACAAATTAATATACTTGTGACTACCACTCAGTTACATATCATTTGTGACTATTAATAATAATACCTTAATCTATTATATATAATAACATGATGTACAGACTAGCGCCATCTGTGAGAATGAATGCAAGCTACTATTTGTGTTAAGAAATGTAAATGATTATCTTTTTTACCACCCTAGTGCTGAATATTTTTTATTTTAAAATCTGCTAACTAAGCTGTAAATATTTTTCTAGTAAAAATTATGCAATGGGCCTTATCAATAAAGATTTTTAGTTTCGACAATAAATCTTAGTAGTTCACAGTGACTATGACTCCCATACCAATTCCGAAATTGTGAGCTTCTATAAATAAGTGCAAAGTTAAATTTCCAAAAAACAATTCAAAATTGTATGGAATGCGTAAAATGTGTGCAGATTTACAAAAATGTATTTATATATAAGTATAAAAAAAAACGTTTCTTTTGTGAATGGTGTGTATTATATTTATTTGTTACCGTTTTAGGTTAGTAGCTAGCTAGAGCACTTAATTAAAATCGTTAAAGCACTTCTATTTCATGTCAGTCAAAATAAAGTGTTCGATATGCGTATGTAGTAAAAATAATAATATTTCAATTACAATAAATGAATTCATGACTAACACTTCACAGGAGCGCTATTGTGAATACATCGAAAAGTAATTTATTTCACAGTTCGTGTATTCCAAATCTTGACATTTCTAACTGACAATTGTGTTTTTTTTTATATTTTATGTTTATTTGCTTAGCCCATGACACTCCGGGAAAGAATACCAATGTAATGACACCTCGCTCTCCAAAATCGGTCAAGCCGTTTGGGCTACAGGGCGTCAGGTAGGAACGTACAAAGGATACGCGCGAAACACATAACCCTCCCTGTGTCCAGTCGGGTTAAAAGAGACAATATGTGTGAAGATATAAATTTGTTAAATAATATTAAAATTGATAGTGAGGTATGTGAAGCTTTTTGAAAATGCTATAAAAAAAAAAACTTCTGAATATTTTCTCAATTTTCTTTTATTATTTGAAATTACAATCCTTCCGGTTAATAATGGAAAATAATTTCATTCAATTGGCTGCCTCGTCTGGCCATGCAGTAGCCTACACGATCGGTCCAATTTTTAAGCACATTATCGATTGTGTGCAGCTGTATTTCACCGCTGGCTTCACGAATATTGTCCTTTAAAGCGTCATTTGTCTCTGGCTTGTCGGCGTAACACTTATCTTTTACGGCACCCCACAAATAATAGTCCAACGGTGTCAAATCAAAGCTCCGAGGTGGCCAAACGACATCAGCTCTGCGGCTGATAATGCGATCTTCAAAAACAGGGCGCAAAACATCGAGTGTAGCTTCGGCTGTGTGGCACGTAGCGCCGTCCTGTTGAAGCCAAATGTTGCCAATATCCTCCTCTTCAATTTTTGTGAACAAAAATTCGTTCAACATGGCCGGATAACGATCGCCATTGACTGTAACGGCCACTCCTTGCTCATTTTCGAAAAAAAATGGCCCAATTATGCCTCTGGACCAAATTCCGCACCAAACAGTGACTCGTTTTTGGTATATCGGCTTTTCAATGTATGCGTGCGGGTTTTCTGTACCCCAAATGCGACAATTGTGCTTGTTTACATACCCGACAAGATGAAAATGAGCTTCATCTGAAAAGATGATTTTTTTGGCAAAATCGGCATCTTCTCTAAGTCGATCGCAGGCCCACTTAGCGAAGCGAAAACGCATTGGATGGTCATTTCATCAAGCGTATACACAACCATATTCGTTCAGCGGAAGGATAAAACTAATTATCTGTCAAATCAGACATGAGCTAAGTGTTACCATTCGCGAAATAAGCACTAGTTGAGAAAAAAAAGTTAGATGGCGGACCCTTTATATAATGGCTGAGAGTATCTGTCAAATGAAATGCGAGATTATTGTGTTCAAAAGGGAATAAGTTATCATTTAACAGTTCCGCAAACGCCACATTTAAATGGCGTATCCGAACGAATGATTAGGACAGTTACGGAAAGAGCTCGGGCCATGATAAATTGAGCGAAATTGGAAAGAAGCTGTATTAACGCCTACCATTTAATTAAAAGAAGTCCAACTTAAGCTTTATAAAAAGGATTAAAAATAGGCATTTTTAGGAAGTAAAATCGATATTTCTCCCGTTAAATGATGGATTAGAAACAAACGACTTTGATAAATGAGAGACTATTTTTTTAACAACATAATATCAAAAGTGTGTATTGGAGAGACTTAGCTAACGGAACTTTGAAGACAAACTGAGTAAAGAATATGCGGGTCATTAGATTAGAAGCACATCAAATAAATGATAATAAAATGCAGTTATTTATATTTTGGTATTGATATTAGCTTTTATTAGATGTTTAATAATGTAAGCCACCAGCCTTTAAAATAACTTCAAAAATATATCTTTTAAGGATTTATACAGTGATTCCAAGTAGTCCAGTGAAATCTCACTCCAGGCCAATTTGATAGCATGAATTAGCGCTTTCTTGTCATCGTATGGCTTCTCTCCCTCATAAACCTTACATGTAAGCCAGCCCCACACATTTTATATTATATCCGGGGAATACGGTGGTCAATGCAGCAAGTGGACGTTTTGACTCGAAATGAAGGATTTCACCACTTGGTCTGTGTGTATGGGGGCGTTGTACTGCTGAAATATCCATGAAATTGGTCCAAAAAGCATACAGCATTACGTATGGTTCTCAGGATACAGGGCTTCAAAAATCACAAAATTCGTAAATGACTGACTTACCCACTCACTCAGTCATTATCATCAAAATTATAAACTATATTTACTACCATCCTTGAATCCTGAAATTTATCTGCGGGGCATACACTGCGACAAGTCGAACATTCCAGTTTTTATATCAAGAGGTTCACTTTTAACAAATAGTTAGCATTTCCGACTGTCGTAAAGTCTTGAAATTTGGTAGAACGATAAGACTTGCATTGTACAAAAAGACAAAAAATCGAATCGCAAAAAAAAACTTCGCAAAAAATAGTGAAATGACACCAAAATAATTCGCCAGATTTTGGCGAATGTTCTGAAAGTGAAGAAGGAGAGTTTTTGGAAGAGGATGATGTGGAAAGCGATACACAAGACGAGCCGTCCGATATAGAGCCGGAGAGTGAACAACATAGTTCCTATCAGCTTTCGTCAAGTATTATAAGCTTGACGCAAAGAAATATTCGTGGGAAAAATCGTCATGTGTGGGCTACAACTAAAGGTCAAACTTCAAGCAGAACACCAGCTTTAAATATCGTACGCATTGCCAGAGGTCCTACTTGACCTTTCAGGGGCATTATCGACCCATTGTTGCTCTTTGAAAAATTTGTGACGGATGAAATATTTGAGGAAATTGTTAAGTGGACAAACGCTGAAATACGTGTGAAACAAAACTACGAAACGATATAAGCAACACAAAATGAAACTAATAATGCAGAAGTAAAAGCATTTATGGGTGTGCTAGTATTATCTGCGGCCCTAAAAGATAACCATCTAAATTGCGATGAACTGTTTGACACAAAGTGGTAGGGAATAAGTTATATAGCTTGTATGAGCAAGGAAAGATTTAAATTTTTATTGCGATGTCTCCGTTTCGATGACAAAATGTTAAGATTGCATCGGCAGCAATCAGACCCACTTTTACCAATAAGAAAAATATGGGAGTTGCTAATAGATCAGTGTCGAAGTAATTACGAGCCTGGAACGAATGTCACCGTTGATGAGCAGCTATTAGCGTTCAGGGGAAGGTGTAAATTTAACACCTAACAAACCAGCGAAATATGGAATAAAACTAGAAATGATGTGTGACAATGGAACCAAGTATATGATAAATGCTATACACTACCTCGTCAAAGGAACTAATACTGGCGGCTTACCTTTGGGTGAGTACTTTGTAAAAGAGCTTACCCGGAGTATACATGGATCGAACAGAAACGTTACCACCGATAATTGGTTTACTTCTATACCATTGGCTAAACAGTTACTACAACAGCAGTATAAATTGACAACAGTGGGAACACTGCGCGCAAATAAAAGAGAGATACCAGAAGAAATGAGAAACTACAGAGGTAGAGTTATCGGTACATCCACATTTTCTTATGATGGTCCTTTAACCCTTTCTGTCATATAAGCCGAAACCATCGAAAATAGTTTATTTATTATCTTCTTGTGATGAAGATGGAACGGTGTCAACAGAATCTAACAAGCCACACATGGTAGAATTTTATAACGCTACCAAGGGTGGGGTCGATACCTTTGATCAAATGTGTTCGACTATGACATGCAGCAGACAAACTAATCGGTGGTCAATATGTCTATTGTACGGCATGATAAATATAGCTTGTATTAATAGTTACATAATATACTACCACAATAGTTCTACGTTGGGGATAAAAATATTATCACGGCGAAATTACATGAAAAAATTACACTAGCAAAACGTGCACAAAAATTATGAGGTCTACTAATAGAAAAATTAGTTCCTTTATTTTTTTTTTCAATCGTTTGTTATTTTTAATTTTATATTACCAAAGAAGAAATGAATTTTTTGATTTTTCTTTTTAATTTTTTTTAACTGAAGACATGTTCAATTTGGACTGAAAAATGTTCCCATTAAAGTTAAATTTAGTTTTTTAATACAATAGAAGTAGGTATATAATATCAAATACTCAATCCATATATTATAGTATACAAGCATGAATAGTATTGTATAAACCAACGTTAATCAGAATTCAGCACCCGTATACCTTCCAAATTATAACAAAGTTTTCGTGACATTTTTACAAATTTTCAAAATGATAGTTTGGATAGATTCATAGTTCTGGAAGATGTACTGGAGGTACCAAATCATCTTAATGTTGGAAAGGCTGCAGGATCGAATGAAACTCCGTCCGAATTTTACAAATATAGAACAGGGGAATAATCTTACGTCCTTGTTCAACTTATAATACGAAATGTATTCCAAGCTTGTGTTGTCTAAAATTAACATATTTTAAAAAAGTTATTTTTATCTCCCTCATACTAGTACTGAATCCCATGAAACCTACTTTATTTCTGCTTCTTAGAATTTGGTCCAATTTATTTCGCTCTGAACCAAAAGCGCCAGTGCAAATGCTGGAACCAACGCGAAGTTTCCTTCTTGCAGTCCATACATGAGTCTATGGGTTTATAATTTTCGGTACGAATTCTTGCAATTTTATACAGATAGTGCCTTCCCATAGTACCTACAATGAAATGAATTGATTAAAGTTCTAAATCTTGTATCGTATAACCCCTTGCAATTAAAAATTCTAATGAGAAAGAAAATCAAAATTATGCACAAAAATTTAAATTATACATAGAAGATCAATACTATCGATTTTTTCGATCAAATTTTATTTTTATATCGATATTTTCATTTCGGTACTAAAGTATTATTTATGTTATTTTTTGTATTTACCTTTTAGTTTGAAAAACAAAATTTACTGGAAAAAATTCACCCTATTGTATTTTTAAAGAATCCACTGCTATAAAATATTTCTAAAGTGGCAACGCCGTTCGCGGTTTCATCCTCTCCACCATTCAACCTCCACGGACACAGGATCAAAAATTCGTTGAAGAATTTTGCTTTGTAAGGGGCCCAGCGCGTGCTTTCCTTTGTCACACAACGCAGCTGGGTCAGTTTTGCAGGGATTCCGAATACGGTTATCGCCAAATAGAGCTGACAATGAATGCTAGCACATCAAAATGTTAGTAAATATAAAATGTAAATACAATGTCAAATAATGAACGTGCGTCACTTTATTTTTCTTAATAGTTCATCTAATAGGTACGTGCTGTACTTAATGTTTGGAGAAATTTATCTGAACCACCATTTCCACAGTTTAATACATTAATATTATCAAAACTAGAGCGAGTACAAAAAAAATTCGTTTATGAATGATGTTGAACAAAAGAACAAACAAAAAAATAGACTCTTGTGAGGATACTCGTATATACTTGAAATTCAAGTGTGGCCCTCTTTAAAGATAATTACTTTTCTCGCATAAAAACGCGCTGTGCTGCTTGGCATTTTCAATAGGTCCGCGCTATATGAGGTCCACTAATAGTTTCTAAATCAATACAAAGGCGTCTTTTAGTGTTGTGCTTATATAGTTCTATATGATTCAAGTTCCATTTGCGTCAGCAGGTGTGAACCATGCCATGATACATTATATAGGTTATTATTAATGATTATACCTGGTTACAAAAGGATTGTTTTTTCTCTTCAAATCAGCAATAAATGAGTAACCACAAATGCGATACAATAGATAGTCATTCTTCAATTTCAATCTATTGTTGGTGTGGAGCACAATTTATCTGATGTTGTGGGTAATTGCATTTTTTTTTTCCTGAACATTTTTTTCAAATTTGTAATACATTATGTTCTGCAAATGAAAAATGGTTTATTGGGAAAAATAGAAACAGTTGAGGTTCGTTATGGATCAAAAGATTTTGTAAGAATCATTGACAACAAGTTCCCATGAGGCGCGATTTCAAGACTTTTGAGCTGTTGGACTTGTTCCACTACTCGAGTGAGCGATCGAGTCGATACCTTAATTTATTTGATGTTTGCAGATGTCGGTTCAGTTGGAATGACGTATGCAGTAATCCCGCTTTTATATTGAAAAAGGTCAAAATGAGGGACAAGCGTAAAAAAGGGGACAAATTAGAAAATTTCTGAAAACCTAAATTGCTTTAGAATTAAATTAAAACAAAGTTTACTCAGAATGAAATGTTCATACGTAATAAGAATTTTTGTGTATCCGAATGCATTCAATCGGTTTGATACTATGTCTAATCAAAAGGGAAATCATTGTATATATAATAAGTATATTCTTATGTTATATATGTTTATTTTACTATTGTTAATAAAACAGTTGGATTAATGCATCCAACAGTTTAAACTTTTCACAAAAGTTAAATCAAATATGGCTATGCAATGAATAAAACAAAAGATATTAATACCCCAGGTGGTATGCCAGTTACACTGGTAAATCCACTCTCTTCGGAGGTCGGTTCCATGGATTCTGGGGGGGACCATTTATTGCTAAGCAACGACCCGTTTGGGAGAAATAAAAGGGTAGGGAGAACACCCCCATCTAAAGAAAGAAATTAGTAAAATACTGAAGGCTAAATATTTAGAAGCCTGTGAAGAAAGAGATGGGTATAAGCAACTCAATGAGACACTGCTTAAGGAAATAAATAATCTTAAGCAAGAGTTGCAATTATTGAAAGAAGAATTCAACAACCAAAGAAAAGTGAATGTCCATCCTGCCGAGTTCTCAACAGATGAAGAGGAATTTAAAAAAGAGACAGAAGGACAGCGTCACACGGGGAATAAAAATAAAAAACGCAATATGAGTACATCCCCAAAAATCTCATCCGCAAAAGAGAGCAGCACAATCACAGTGTATGCTTCAAATAAAGAAAACAAAATACTTAACCCAACCAATCATCCGCCTATTATTGCACTGCAGGTTAATAAGTATGAAAGCCTGGCCAAAATACTGGAGGAAAATGAAATTAAAGCTAGTACAGCTCAAATTAATAAAAAAGACATTAAAATTAATGTGGTTGAAGAAGAGGGATACAGAAACCTCACTAAAATACTGAACCTGAGAAAAATGCAATGGTATTCTTATGAGAATATGCAAACCAGACCGATAAAGGTTGTAGTGAAAAAACTACATTACTCTTGCTCACCAGAAAGCATTAAAAAAAGAGTTAAAAGACAGAAATTTTAAAATATTGGATGTCATAAATATGCTTGAGTATAAAAGCAAAGTTCCGCTTCCAAGTTTTATACTCAGTTTTGAACATGACCAAGTTAAAGAAAAAATATACGGCATCAAGAACATACTTGGGATGAAAGTTCAAATTCATACCTTAAACAAGTCGAAATTAGTGCCCCAATGCAAAAATTGTCAACGGTATGGGCATACGCATAAATATTGTAGCTCAAACCCAAGATGTGTAAAGTGTGCAGGAAGTCACCACACTAAAGAATGTATGAAGGAAAAAGTTGATCACCCTAAATGTGCAAACTGCAATAAAAATCATCCTGCTAACTATAGAGGATGTTCAGTTGCAAAAGAAATACAGCTTTCAAAAGAGAAAAAACAAAAGAAATCTCTAAAAACGTCAGACAATAAAGCCCGCAAAAAGAAAAAAACAAAGACGAAGTGATCATTAAAAAGGGCACAAGACAAAAGCCACCAGATCCTAAAATGGCGTATGCTCAGGCAGCATCAAAACCAATTGAAATACCAGCAGAGAAAGCTGTAAAACAGAAAGCAGAGCCAAACAATGGAAATCCTCATGAAAAATGCAATAAAACGATATTAGATAGAATATCATTGCTAGAGAGACTGAACAGCAAAAAAAAGCTGCGCCAAAAAGACAAACATAATGAATAGAATACAAATTCTTGAATGGAATGCTAATGGTATCGAGAATCGAAATGACGAGATACAAGTGACTCTCGATATAAACCAGATAGATATATGTCTCATTTCTGAAACACACTTTAAATTTACTACTGACCTTAAACTGCAGGGATATGAATTATATCACTCCCCACATCCTCATAATTGTACAAAAGGTGGGGCTGCAGTGTTAATAAAGAATACGATTGAACACCATATAGAAGCCAAATTTCAATCATGGGCCATCCAAGGAATTTCCATAAGTATAAAAACGAGCATTGGACAAAAATCTGTTGCAGCAGTATACTGCTCTCCTAGCTGTAGACTAAAGAAAAATGATTTTAAAAGTCTTTTCCGGATATTTCACAATAGATTGATCGTGGGAGGGGATTTTAATGCCAAGAATAAATATTGGGGATCTAGATTAACAAATACTAGAGGCAGAGAATTATATGAAACTATTAAAGAAGTAGGCGCCAAATATCACTCAACGGGGAAACCTACCTACTGGCCTACAGATAGGAATAAAACGCCAGATCTTGTCCACTTCTTTATATCCAAAAATATATCTTCAAATAAAATAAATATAGAAGAAGGCCCTGATTTTCAATCAGATCATTCCTCAACACTTCTTATACTTGGCGATAGAATAATAATAAAAGAATAAAGCCCTAAACTAGTTAATAGACTGACTGATTGGAACCACTTCAGGCAGAAATTGGAAGAATGTATTCAACTATCATCAGCTATTTAAATAGAAGATCAACTAGAAGAAGCAGTGCAAATATTTACACTGGATATGAAAAAAGCTGCATGGGCTGCAACTCCCAAAAGAACAAACAAGATTATACAAAACTCTTATCCTCGTGAAATATGTGAAATTATTACAGAAAAGAGAAAAGCTAGAAAACGTTGGTAACAGACAAAGCGCCAAGCGACAAAACCATACTAACTATTAAATAGACCGCCAGCTCCCGCGCACCTACCCGGTTCCCCACGCAAATTTTGAAAAGAAAATTCTCTCTTAAATTTCGTTTGCGTGAATACGTGTGAAACAGCAAAAAAAAAAAAGAATTCTAAATGGAGGGGGTATAGTCAACTGTGGCAGTATGACAGAGTAGCTTATGTAAAAAAAAGTGTTTTTGAAATAACCGCATTTTTGTCTAAAATGGTTACTTATGCTTATTTTTACAAAATTGTTAGCCCCAATTTTAAAATAAGGGATTTACTTAATATTTTATAATAGTTTATGGAAAAGTTATTGGAGGAAAGTACAAAAAATGGCTTTTTAAACTTAAGTTCTTTTGTAAAAATCAATTTGGGTATAATGAATGTCTTAAGTATAATAAGCTTTTCGGACAAACCCACAATTCTAAATAATAGTGCCCTAAGTTGACTTAAGATTATATGACGAATTGAAAATGTAAAATGAATAGACATATGGATTTTTTTTTTGATTTTTTTATAAGAAAGAAAACAACAATAAGAACAAAAAAATACAAAATTCATTTAGAATTAAAAAAAATGAAAGCCATACAAGTGTACCATTACAAAGTAAGTATCATGTTTTATAATGGATCATCTGGATCGCCTTCCTTCAAATCTGGATGAAAGTCTTCAATTTGTTTAAAATTCAGACTTTGGTAAAAGTTGTGGTAAATGTTGTCAATTAGGTGCAGCATTTCTAATAGATCTTCTTCTTTCTTTTCATTAATTTTAAGAGGTGCAAAGTAACATTCCTTCAAATCGCTTATTTTAATGGAATTAAATCCCCGTATGTTTAGAGTCTTGAATTCTTCATCTTCGCTCAGAGAAGTTTTGAAGTATATAGTACCAAACTCCTTCGTAAACCTCATCCGTTTCACATTTTGCCAAACAAACTTCTCCCCATTTTCATTGACTTTACGCCACATATATTTCTCCTCGGATAATGCAGAGAAATTAAAAATATCATGCTGATTAATTTCCTTCACCACAAATTTCCTTTTTACACCCACTGTTCGGACGAATTGATACCAATCACGGGGATGCTCTATTTGTACTGTTGTCCGTTTCTTCTTTTTTTTCTATTAAAGCATGATCAACTCCGTATGGGTGTGACCTGGGACTAGAAATTTGTGATCAATAATCTCTATAGTGTTTTGGTTTTCCTATTGTAAAAATGTCCCGAGCATGGTAGCAACAAATGTGTTTTTATTTTGACGTGTTTAGCGTCAGTTGCGAAGTTTTGAAGGTGTTTAAAAAGGCATGAGGCTATCTCATTGCCACCGCGATTACCAATAGCTTCATGCCACATAGAACATGTGGGTTGACCGGTCTTGCAGTCATGAACTGTAAGATTGAAAGTCCAAAGTGGTCGTTTGTAAAAAGAAACTGACGAACGTAAAAATGGAGTTGGCAGACACTGTTGTAAATCGAATGTTAGAACTTTTAATAACGGGTCAACCTCGGCCTTTGCTTTATCTGAGGCTTTTGACTGATAAGCACACTCAGCTTCTAAGTGGTGTTCAGCCTGTTCCTTTTTTAGGTCACTGCGTTCCTCCTCTCTAGCCATGTCAATCTTAATTTTTAACTTTAACTTCGGTTTTTTAAATTTTAAATTGAGAGTATTGAAAATTTTAGAAAATTTGGAGAGAGAAATTGTTGACAATTCGCAAAATAGTCGATATAACTGTTGCAACAAGGAAAAACCGCTAAAGTCGAATTTGATAATTTTTCAGGAGAGCATATTAACGTTTTGCTAAAAAGCTTAAAATGACAAATGGTTCTAGACTATCTATTAAAAGTCGTCGGCATTAAAATTCCAATTTTGAAGATAAAAAGCTGGAAAAAACGAATCTTGAAGATTTGGGCATGCTGAATCTAATTGTATCAAAAACTCATTTCGTCTTAACTCGACTTTAGCTGTTTTTGCTCGTGGCAACAGATAATTCGGCAATTGACAAGTCGCCTGACAAGTATCTTTTCGACATATCCCGCCGTGTACAGTGAGATTCATACGATGGGAAGCTGTTTATAAAATTTTTAATATCTCTCTCCTTTTCAGCAGACATTTTTTTTGGGCCAGGGTGCTTTCCTCGCATATCACCATTCGTAAAAGGGCCTGTGCTTTCCAACTTTTTCTTTACAATTGTTTTTATAAATTGCTCGGATTCACAAAGAGTAAACCTAAAGCATTTTTGGCATACTGGTACCCTTTCGCCATTTATGTCCAACGAGTATGAATTTGTGTGCTTCCTATTTCTTGGATTAGTAAGACTCTTTGTTTTTCTTTCAGTTTTTGTATCTTCTATCGTAATCAGTCCACAAGTAAATGCCTGCCAAAGTTCATTAGAACCAAGCTTCCAATATTGTTCAAAAATTAACTTCTGTTTGTCAAATGGTAGTTTTTCCTTGCATTTATTTCTGCAGTTCTCTAATGGGCATATAGTTCGTTCTGCCACAACTTTTCCAGCTGTTGATACATAGCTTTTTCCAGAATTTCTTTTTTCCTTTCGCATCTTTTTTGTCTGGTGTACGTGAGGCTCGACAGCTTCATGTTCTGCGGATACAGGTTCACAATCTCCAACCAAATTTTGCTCGATCTGTCTGCCAGCGATTTTCATTTCTAAAGAAATAAGTGATATATCATTTACGTTTTCTGAATCCGATGGCACGAAATCTGGATCACAAACTGAGTTATCGTCGTCAAAGTCCCCGAACGTTCCCGTTTCCATTTCTCGAAAGTGATCGCCATTGTCTACGTATTCATGAGGTGTATTTTCTGTTCCCGAATCTTTCTGTAAATTTTGTTTCTCCAAAATATTAGGCCCTATATATTCTCATAAAAAAAAATCGTTCAGGTACTATTTTCTTGTTTCACTTTTAAAATACTAGTCTTACCCTTTACAGAATAATTTTCGGTTTTTTCCTGATTTCTAGACAGCTCTTGATTTGAATTAATGTCAAGACATGGAACTTGTTTTTTAAGTGCCATAGAGAGCATTTTTCTTGCACGATCCATATTGTAAACGTTTCCCGAACTATGCAAAAAAAGACTATTTTTTAAATAATAAAAACAACATACCTTCAATATTAAAAAATAAAAACAATAACGGTTGCGATCACTGTTGTTATTTAAATAAAACTATCCGTGAAATAATGTAGAACAATACTAACTCTATACAACTTGCAATTAAAAAAAAAAAAACATTTAATCACCTAACAGCACTTCCTAACCACTCAAGTCAATGTTTCGGACTGATGTGCACTCAATAAAACTATCTTATGTTGACATAAGTTACGGTTATTTAAACATTGCTTTTTAAAAGAAAATCTTATGTAGACATAAGTGGTTATGATAAACTTTAAATTTTCAGTTTACCTATATATTTTCTTAGTTTTGACAGAAGCACATATGTTAACATAAGTGTCCGTAAATTTCAAACAACATTTTAACAGAACATCTTAAGTCAATGTAAGTTTTTTTGAAAAATTGAAATAGAACTAACAAATTTGAAACTTTGCATGACTTACTTCGACATAAGAGTTTCTGTTAAAATTTAAAAGTTTAGCTATTAAGACTTACGAAATTTGCCTGACATAAGCTACTCTGTCGAAAGCATATCATGCTGTTTAGACATAAGCGGTTAGGAATATTTTTTATATTTCTGTAACGAAAAATGCTTTTTAAATATGGGTAAGATAGAAAAGTATTATCTTAAACTGTTAAATACTACCAATTGAAAAACTGAAAAAAGCGTATGTCGACATAAGCTACTCTATCTTATTGCCACAGAATAATAATGACATTGAGCAGTCATCCAACATCGTGGTATTTCTACCTTTTTGTAGAAATGTTGACGTCCGAAAAACCTTACGTGCAAAATGAAAATAAAGCATCAAAATTGTGGAAATATTAGGAATCTGACGAAAAAACCCTCGAACTACATTGCAACACACTAAATGTCCATAAAAATGGGATTTAACTTTAAGTAAAAATTTCTAGTACCAATAAATAATTATTATAATGTTAACAAACTGCGATTTTTATACTGAAGGTTAATTTAATATGAATTTCTATCCGAATAATACTAATTTTACTTTTAGAAGAAACATTTTTTCATAAACAAATCGAGGGAATTTGAGTTCGCTGAAAAGGGAAAAATGCCCACACTTCGTGGGAAAAATTAAGAGACAGTGCTATGCACATTGACTGACAGTAGAGTATTTGGTAAGTTTCTATCAGCTGATGGATGCGTTCCAATGGTTTAAATTTGGTGTTTTATTTCACCACGAAAACATTTGTTTTACAAAATGAGTAATAACTATTGTAATCAACGTATCAATAAAGGAATAAACTGAGAAATATTCATTAGCAGGAATAAAATAATACATTTGTGTACCTACAGTAATTCTTTTGTTTTCGGCGAAAAATAATTTCGCCGGCGAATGTCGACAGAAAAAAGGCAACGAATTCAAATGGAAGAATTGATAAAGGCAACAAAAAAAATAAATTATTACAAAATTTCAACAATTTAATAAACAAACGAATTTCAAACTAGCGTAATTAATGAAAACAATTGAGTCAGCCGAGAACAGCCATGAATAATGTTTATTTAGAAAATAAATTTTTTGTCCTATCCATGGAATTCGGTCTGTTCGTTTTTATACTATTTTGGTGCAGATTTCTTTTCGAAGTGTTACCTTCAAAAAACGATATACAACTTTCATAGGACATGATAAACAAATTTTCATGACGAAAAAAGAGCATTGCCTGACAAAAAAAAATTCTTTCAGCTTTTTAAAATTATTTTATTCATTGCACTTTAATAACAAAAAATGTCGTATAAATCTTTATACTGTACGGGAAAGAACTGAAACTTAAATATATAGATATCAGTAAAATTAGATAGGTACTGATTTTATTTTATTTTTGCAGATGATCCATCATCGATTTCCATTGTTTACAACCACAATGTGAACATCCTGTACTGTATGGATTATCTAGGTAAAATAAAATAAGTCCTTGTAATATTCGTTTTAATGAAATATAAATTTTTACTAAGTTCACCACACCATACCCACCGTTTTCTAGACACGTCCCGATAACGGCCAATTATTTGAATTATTTGAATTTTTTCCAATGTCACCACAGAATGAGTTGTCAGTCATCTGTCAGGTTGCTATGTGCAAATGTATGCGTGCGTCTAATGTACTTTAGCATGGCACACATACTTTCGCACATAGAAACACGGAAAACAGCTTGTAGGCAAACTCTCTGAAGTTGTAAGAGCTGACGGTTTATTTAATACTTAGTTTATGGACAAAACCACACTGAACAACTTAAATAATAAGCTCAGAAAATCTATAAGAGATTTTAATAACGAGTCCGTAAAAACGTATCTTACCAGTCTTACAAATGATGCTAGTACCAACTACTCGTTCTGGAAGGCAACAAAGAAAATGGACAGGCCAATAGCTCACATTCCGCCAGTAAAAACCAGAGAAGGTAACTTGGCAAAAGGCAGTCAAGAAAAAGCAAATACTTTTGCAGAGTACCTTGAGAACGTCTTCAAACCTTATGAAGATAGAGATTATCAAGGAAACGAAGAAAGGTGCGAAGAAGACAGACCGATTCGGCCGGTGACAGCTAAATAACTTGCCAAAGAAATCAAAGAAGGCATAAACATAAAAAAAGCCCCAGGGTTTGATTTAATCACAGGAGAAATGTTAAAACAATTTCCTCGAAAAGGTTTAAATAAACTAGTGCAGATTATAAATGCTGCATTTAAGTTGCCAAGCATGTTGGAAGGTCGCGGAGGTAATAATGATACCAAAACCAGGTAAACCCCCTATCGACGTAACCTCATATCGCCCAATATCGATACTACCAATGTTGTCCAAGCTATTCGAAAAAATGCTGGCAAAACTTCTGCAAAAAATAATCGCTATCAATTTGGGTTTAGAAACAATCACTCTACAATTGATCAGGTGCATAGAATCAGAGATAAAATCGAAAAAGCATTCGAAGAGAAAAATGTGTGCTCTACAATATTTCTTGATATAGCACAAGCTTTCGATAAAGTCTGTCATAAGGGACTGATCCATAAATTACAAAGGCAACTGCCGAAGCAGTATTCAACAATTCTGGAGTCATATAGAACAGATCGATTCTTCAGAACTAAAGAAGAGACAGAGTACTCAACACTAAGAGCAATTAAAGCTGGTGTACCACAAGGTAGTCTCCTAGGTCCAGTGCTATACCTTCTGTTTACCCAGCGATTTACCTGAAAGTGAAGAAACTACTATAGCAACTCTTGCAGATGACACTGCTGTGCTTGATGTTGGAGCAACCGTCGAAATAGCAACAAAAAAACTCCAAAAAACAGTATTTCAGAATGGACTAAAAAGTGGCAGATTAGATTGAATGACCTAAAGTCAGTCCATATTAATTTTACATATAACATTCCAGTATACATTAATAACAATGTAGTGGAATACTCAAACATAGCTAAATATCTGAGCATGACCCTAGACGATAAACTGCGTTGGAAAGCGCATGTATCGCCTGCATAGATGAGCTGAAAATGCGATACAGTAAAATGTATTGGCTTATTGGGAGATACTCATTCCTGTCCAACTACAATAAATTACTGCTATAAAAGCAAGTCTTGAAACCAATATGGACCTACGGGCTGCAATTGCACATGCCAAACAAATTTACAAAAAATTCAAGTCTTCCTAAATAAAGTACTAAGGAACGTAGTTTATGCACCTTGGTACATACGCAACGCTGATCTACATAGAGAACTAAATATTGAAATGGTTGAAGATGAAGTTAAAAAAGTTGCCCAAAGACACAGAAGTAGGCTTCTCAACCATGTTAACGTAGAACTTACAGAACTATTAAATACTGACAATGTAATCAGAAGATTGAGGCGGTTAAGACCCCTTGATCTGTAAGAGTTAGCCAAGGCCAAGAGATTAGGTAATATCTTCAAACGAAAAAGTTTCGAAATCCGACAACCGGCGGATTCTTCTTCTGAATTTTCCAAATAAGTTAAAAATAAGTTGCCGATTAGTCGAACGACTAGGTGCAATCCCATTCGGGATGACGAAAGTCAGTCCCTTCCGGGAGGTTTTTTAGAGGTTGTTCGAGTCCCTCACTATTGCAGAAGCGTCCCTCGCGTACTTGCTGTGCAATGTCTTTCGATGATTTTTCCTTCCAGCGAACCGCCAAACAAAACAAAAAAAAAAATTGTTAATAAACACGTCTTACAATTTTTTTAATTTCTTCATATGAAAATTAGCGCAAAGTTCAGTTAGGATAGAAAGGGGTAACTTTCATCAAATTTAGGGGGATACAAATGTTTGCTCATACAAAAAAGGGGAAAACAGTCTTCAAAGTCTGGGAACACTGGACGTATGTGTATCAAATAGCGAAATCGAGAAATAGATATGTATTCGAATAAGATGACCGAAATTTCCAAATTAAATAAAGATATATGTACCCACTCCATGAAAAACGTCTTAAAATTCAAGACAACTAACGAGAAATATATAATATCTACTTACTTTATTCTATTGACGTCTGACAGCTCGATTTTTTCCCTTCCGAAAAGTCTATGCTCCTCTCATCAAAGCAATGTCCTTGGATAAATAAGCAATTGCAGTATTGATTTGCACTTTTGTTGCTATGGATATATTTACTGCATGGGCTATCCATACATACATTTTCATAATGTGAATGTGAACATTGATTAGTTCGACTGGAACGATGGTTTAAAAGCAATTCAAACCGTCTGCGTCTATAAAAGCGTTGTTCTATCACTAAAAGTCTGAAGAGACACAGCTAGTTAAATATCACTTCCTTAACAAAAGAATATACCTCAGATTGTTTTATTTTCAAGAGAATTGCTCCTATTCTACATCAAAGCTCACGCTCAAGCTCTTACACGAACCAATTCTTTTTGATTTGCACAGTCGATTTTTGTGATAACAGCGTTCTATCCGCAATTCCATGTATATATCTTTATCCGCACTGTTATGTTAGTTTCCTGCATAAACAAAGATTACATAATATATATCATTAAGCTGTGCTATTCATAATATGATTTGGTACAATTGCCTTGATTCAATCCCCAGTCATAATACGAATAACTCCCTCGCCACTCAACTGTCTTAAACGTGTCAACTCCATCTATACAATGGTGACTGTAGATTACACAAATCTGCGTAAACAATTATTTTAATCGCATCCCCATTGTTGAGTTTTGAATACATCAACCCTCCTGCGTTCGTAATCAAAGTAACTATTCACATCTATGAGTTGATGGTATCAATTTGGAAAGCAAATAATAAGAAAACAATTTAAAATATTATCGTCAACAAGCAATCAAAATAATTACCATTTACTGTTCACCAAAAATATAAAAGTCGACATGACAAATATCTACGCTGAATAGATGGAATTACGAGTTCAATTGACGGTCTCATTTGGAGATGATGTCAGAGTTGAACTCGTACCTATGGTGAGTTTACATTGCTATGTTCTTTTATAGTACCTACGCCGTTACACAATAAGACCATAGCCATAATCATTTGCGATGCAAATTCAATTCCAATGTGTTGAATTATAAATTGTTTCTCTCCTTGCTATAGTAACTACAAGTAGGGCTTGCCGGTAATATTCTTAGGTATAACTACGCCGAGACAGAGACATGCATACATTCATCACGTCAAGTGAACATGAACGACATTAGCCCTGCCCTTACATCCTCCTTAGTTCTAAGCTAGATACTAAGTTTGTAGGTTTAGGCTTAGAGTAGGGGGTCTTTGGGAGGTGCCGGGCTAGCCAACATGAATAGGGCTGACGAGGCTCGAACGAGGCTTATAGCCTCGCTCGAGTCTCGGTGGCACTGATGAACCCCTGTGGGCGGCTATCAGGCGCCCATGGACGCGATCAGGATGGTGACCAATCGATGAGATTGCTCACCACCCTGATTATAGGTAATTTAGGTTAAGTAGCTTAGGTAGTTTTAAGTAGTTTTAAATAAAATAGCAAAAATAAAGAATTCAAGTTTTTCAAACTTTCTTGGAAAAATAAAAAACAAGCAAAATTAAATATAGATAGATTTAAGGCCGAAAGGCAATAGTTTTAAGAATATAGTTAAGTTTAGAGAGCTTGGTTTGAGCCAGTAAGCTAGATTAAGATAAATGTTAGCTTTAAATTAGATTTAATCGTTTTTGTCTAGCATATAAGTTTAATGAATGATAGTAATAAAAATGAATTTAAAATGAAAATGAAAAAGCCTTACTTATGGAATTTCAAAAGGGAGCCACTTAGACCGTTAATATTAGGTACAAATACATTTATATATGGCATAGGTGCTTCTGTGTCCAGAGAGGTGAAGCAAGTGCACAAAATGAAATGCTCATTGCATCAAATTCACGACACGATAACATGATAGTACGCATAAACTTACATCCTTGAACAGTTCTACACACACAGGAGGATATTGGTCAGCCCATTATAATTCGGATAGCTCCTTATACGCACGGGTAATTGCTTCCAGGGGATATTATGAAATGCATCCCATCTCAACCGCAAGGGGCGACTCACTAACATACGTATGTGTATATCACCGTGTAAAGGGTACCAACTGCATGAATGGAGTCGTACGTAACTAAGAGCATATCAACATGCTAACGCTGTGCGGTAAGAAAGCGCACGGAGAAATATGATGACATATCGCGTCATAGTCCAAACGGCAGGGAATCCTCTGATCAATTTTGTGCCCAGCGTGTGCACACATTCAGCATTTTGTGAAAGCTTTTTATTGACACGAAAATGTTGACATTGCTCTTGTCGACGTTGTTCGCATTTTCGTTTTTATCGGACAATGTGAAGCATATTGCATTTGTATACCCCCAACAAGTAAAAATTATAGCCCGGAAAAAATTTATTGTGTGCCAAGGAGCCAGTTCTTAAATTATTTTTGTTTCGTAGACTCGTATAGATGACTAACTGGAATGTGCTTAAATGTACGATATAAAGTAATTCACGCAGTTCAGAAGATTTGGCATTTAAAGTGTACTTATGCGTATGCCATTCTATCAAAGGTTGTGTAGAAGTCCTACAGTATAATATTATGTCATTTGGTCCAGTAAAATCAATTACGTAGCAGTACAGCTCATACTTTTTCTGATTGGTAATGTTTAAGTAAAAATCTAATTTGCCAGCTCGCTAACTTGATGTGTCTCAGTTTTGATTGGTTTAGATCACTCACATTAACAGCTGTTTGATTTGACGTTTATGGAGGGACAGCCGACAAATCTATTCAAGAAAATCCTGCCTGCATACTTAGATGGCATTTAGAAACAGATTCAATACTGAGACCCCCAACTCGCAATCCTCTTGCCGGTGGCACCCTCATTTTTTTTTTTTTTTTTTTTTTTTCAATTTCGCGATTTTGTTTTCCTATCGGTGTCATGTGAATTAAGAATCCGTGTGACATTCACAAAATATAAAATAAATGCTGCCAAACGTGTGGGAATGTGAATACCTTGAATACGGGAACTCCACATTTTAACATTACTGAATGCTATTGGTTAGTAATTATATTGATTGATGGCTTAAAATAATTATGGAATTGTTG
The DNA here is from genome assembly GCA_963082955.1 of Cheilosia grossa. Classification (NCBI taxonomy): domain Eukaryota; kingdom Metazoa; phylum Arthropoda; class Insecta; order Diptera; family Syrphidae; genus Cheilosia; species Cheilosia grossa. Next base: position 44,457,847 of record OY720144.1, on the reverse strand, counting down.
ACTCTCTTAAGTGTTTTGTTTGCAATGATTAAGAATTGTTTGAGTAATAGCGAGTAAAAGGCAGTAAAGTCAGATAAATAAAAAAGTTAATTTAAAAAACCAAAAAAAACCGACTGACGGTAAAAAAGATTTAAAAAGATTAAAACAAGACACTTTCAAGTATAATTAATTGGTAGTCGGAGGGTGCGCATACTTTTGTCAGATTGTGTAGGTAGTCTTACAAAGCCTGTTATATACACAGAAGCTCATAAGCTTGCGGATTTTTGCTGTAGTCTTTCGACCTTTTATATATGAACTGCAATGCTGATTGTACGGCACAATAAAATCTAACGAATTTGATGTGTTCGTATTCCATAAGTGACTCCTTTGACAAACAATAAATTGAACTAGGCGGTCAGACCTTGGGTGTATATGTTCATCGCGAGTTCAGGCCCAATCTTTGCGATTATATCTTGCTTTTCCTTGCAAAACTCTTCAGCAAATATATTTTCATCATACATTGACGAAGGCGATTAAATGCAAAGTTATAATGAAGTTTCAAAGCGAAAGCGAACCGAATGACCACTTTGAATCTTACCTTTCATGAAGTTACTGTTCGCCAGACCAATCTCAATTGTTAAAGCCACGTGCGGTGGCTAGATTGGCTAGTCGTAAAATCTGACAAAAATATGCGCAACCTCCGGCTGCCAATTAGTTATAAGTTAAGTTACTTGAAAGTGTCTTGTTTTAATCTTTTTAAATCTTTCGGGTTGTTTGGTTTTTTAATTTAACTTTTTTATTTCTAGCTTTTTAGTTTAATATGTAGTCGGACTTCGGAGAGTAAGTAGGTTCGTTAGTATTATTGTGAGTTCGTTAGTAGCGCTTAGACTCTTTAAGCGTTACATTTTTATTTAGTTTTTTTAATAGAAAAGTGCGAGTATACTTGATTTATATATTTCGATGCCGCTGGGTGCTGGGGATGAAATGCGATGTCTCTCGAAAGAGTATTACATTCACAGTGAAAAAATGTCATAAATTAAAGCCACATTTTCACTCAGCCTCATTGCACGATTTAGGCTATTTCGAATTTCAATACAAATTAATATACTTGTGACTAACACTTACTCCCACTACCGAGTGCCGAACTGGACCAGTTGTGGGGGCTGAGTAATGGTGAAGATTCTCGAGAATCTCTCCAGATGAACCATGAAACCAAAGGGTGCTCTCCTCTCCCCTTCCCTCCTTTCTTGTCCCACTCCTACCTTTATTTTCCTCCTAATTCTATCTCTTATCCCATCCTGTTTCCGCCTGGGCCGGATAAAGGTGTCATACGACCCGTGCCGAATATCAACCTGGCTGGGAGCCCAGTTTCAAAAATAGCTCAAGTCGAATACGGAGTATCCGGATACCTGGCGACCTCCGGATTTCCTAGTCCTATCTGTGTAATGCGGATCTCTGCACAGACTGATCTCAATTCTCTGCTACTCGTGGGTACAAATATGGACAAAAACAAAAATAAAAAATTAAACAAAAAACAAAATGAGACCGGTTCTCCTTTAAAACCGGGCGGTAGTACGGCAAATTCGCTGACTACTGGGACAGCTCCTGCGGCAGCGAGCGGTGGAAAAATTGTGACCATTCATGATTCTTCTACTGTGAGCAGCTGTAGTGGGCACAAAAAAGAAGATACACACCTCAGCAGTGGCGGGATTGTGAGTATACATGGCCCTACCACTGCTACTAGCGCAACAGGATGTAAGATCGCTCCAGCGTCTCCTAGTGAGACAGGGCGGCATCACACTCCATCGAAAAGGGTGTATGGTAAAAGTCGCTATGCTGTTCATATCCTAAAGGTCTTCGGAGAAACTTTGAAGGCTGATAGGACCGCCGAGCAAAACAGCAAAATCGAATGGGCGGAAAAATTCTTGAAGAACGATCCACTAACGACCAGCAAGGACTCCAAGGATATTCCAAGCCGACCTAGAACTCGTACCTGGATCCCAGCCGAACCCTCCTCCAGCGAAGAGATCCTCGAAATAATCAGACTGAGCAATCCGTCACTCCCGACTTACAACTGGAAGGTTGTAAAGCTGGAAGAGCAAAGAGGTCTCTACAGGTGTGCTCTTTTGTCATCAAAAAAAGTGTCGCTTGCTCCCTTGACGCTGACTTAAGGTGTGATCAGATTTGGTTTCGAATCAATCACCCTAAAAGTCTACAAAAAAGATGAGCTAGATTCAGGCAAAATGCCTCCGTACCCCACAGGTTCAGAACCTGAGACCTTAGACCCTGGAGCATCGGTTTCATTCCCATTGTTAGGTGATGATGCCTCCAGCACAAACACTATTACCATGGAACACACTTTGTCGGATATGGATATGGACGAATTCAATAAGATTCTTCTCAGCGAGGACGAGCTTCTTGGTTCATCTTCGGAAGCGGAAGATCTCAATGACACTGTGGTGGAGATTCATCCGCCTAGTTGTAGCAAAAATGCTGCAATTAGTTCAGATTAATCTCCATCACTCCATAGAGGCTTCGGCCGCCCTTATCCTCCGCCTCTCAAAGGGTAGAGAAGACATTGTCTTGATACAGGAACCATGGTTTGACAACAGCGTGGTTCGTGGACTCGAGACTCCGGGATACGAAAAGCTGTACGTTACTGATAAAGGTAGACCCAGATCATGCTTACTAGCGAAACGTAGCCTCAAATTACTTTCATCCCTATTTTCAGCGATTCAGATGTAACTGTTTCTAGACTAGTAACTGCGAAACGCACCTACTGGGTAGCATCAGCATATCTGGCCCATGACTACACGAGCCCCCTCCATAAACTAGAGAGAGCGATCGCGGAAGGAAAGAGGAAAAAAAACAAATCTCATAATCGGTTCTGATGCTAATGCTCACCACTCGGTATGGGGAAGTACGGACATTTATGACAGAGGTGAGTTACTTTTTGATTACATTTTAAGAACAAACCTTATCGTAAGCAATGTAGGTAATGAACCTACTTTTATAACAAAAAACCGACAGGAAGTTTTAGATGTAACTCTTGTCTCCGGTACTGGTAGTCAGTTGATAACCAATTGGAAAGTATCAGCTGAGCACTCCTTTTCAGATCATCGTTATATTCAATTTAACCTAGCCGATGACCCTCCTTGCCAACTTCCGTTCAGAAATCCTAGGAAAACAAATTGGCTCAAATATAGGGATATTCTGAAAAAATCAATTAGCTCAGAGCTCAGAGTCAAAAATCTTACGTTGGCGTTAAATAATGCGATGTCCTCCTCGTGTCCTCTTATTCTACCAAGGGGAAAGAAGAAACCACATTAGTGGACTTCAGACTTGGGACTGAGTAAGACAAAATGCAGAAAACTTTTCAATCGTGCCGAAAACACAAGAAAGGTGACCGAGTGGGATTCCTAGAAGGTAGCCCTTAAAATATATAAGAAAGATTTAAGAAAAGCCAAGCGAGTATCACGGAGACTCTTCTGTGGTAAGATAGAGGAATCCTCCGAGGCATCAAGGCTGAGAAAGATACTCTCGACAAACCCAACAATGCTAAGTTGTCTGAAAAAGACAGATGGCGCTTGGACGACTTCTGGCGAAGAATCGCTTGATCTGCTGCTCGACACCCACTTCCCAGGCAGCTCAAAGAGTATTGCCCACAAGGATCCAGACAGATCAAATTCGCAATCTATCAACCTACAAGATCTGATTACTAGAGACAGAGTGCTTTGGGCGCTACGTAGCTTCAAACCATTCAAATCCTCGGGACCAGACGGCATAATACCAGCCGAGCTACAAAACGCTTCGGATATCATCTTGCCCGTTCTAATGATAATCCTAAGAAGCTGTTTGGATCTGATGTATATCCCATTGCTATGGAGAGAAGTTAAAGTGATTTTCATACCCAAAGCAGGTAAATGCTCTCATGTAAGTCCGAAAGATCTTAGACCGATAAGTCTTTCATCATTTCTCCTAAAAACTTTAGAACGACTGATTGAAATCCATTTACGCCAAAGCATTGACAAAAAACTCCTGTCAACGGCGCAACATGCCTACTCTAAGGGAAAATCTGTAGAAACGGCTCTACACACGCTAACGCGCTCTATTAAGGATTCCCTCCGTCATAAGGAGTATACAATGGTTGCATTCCTAGACATAGAAGGCGCTTTCAACAACGTCGACTCATCTGCGATTGCTGGTGCACTGGCAGCTCTGAACGTGGATGCATCACTTGGCGAGCTGATTAATTCGATGCTCAATAGCCGAATTATCAACTCAAGCCTGGGTGAGATATCTACCAGAAGATCTGTCAGTAGAGGAACCCCACAATGTGGCGTCCTATCTCCCCTTCTCTGGAATTTGGTGGTGAATGAACTGCTGATATGCCTGGAAGTGGGAGGTCACTATGTGATTGCCTATGCGGACGACGTTGCTATTGCTGTGTCAGGAAAGTACCTTAATACTTTAAAAGAACTCCTACAACACGCTCTCAGTGGGCTAATAACTTGGGCGAACAAATGTGCGTTGGGGGTAAACCCTCACAAAACTGAACTTGTCCTCTTTTTTAGGAAATACAAGATTCCACACATTGACCCTCCACATATAAATGGCACTAGACTGACATTCTCAAATGAAGCTAAATACTTGGGACTCATTCGCACTTCCCCCTCTGCTGCACTTGACATCCTGTTTCATCTGGCACCCATTGACATCTTCAGTAGGCAAATGGCAGCTTCCGCAGCCGTACGCCTTAAAGCTACTTCAGAACCTTCCAGGAAACATCTACTATACACCACACCAAAACTTAAGTTCGATACAAACTTCCAGATCTCCATTCCCACTAGATTATTCTGGGAGGAGGATGCATTCCTGGGTGATGAATCGATCCACTTCTTCACGGATGGTTCGAAAACTGAGGATGGCGTTGGTGGTGGTGTCTTCTCCGACAGACTAAATCTTAGTCTCTCCTTCCGTCTTCCTGATCACTGTAGCGTTTTTCAGGCGGAAATTATGGCGATAAAAGAAGTCTTATCTTGGCTGAAAGAAAACTTGATATCTGCTAAGGATATCCGTATATTCTCGGATAGTCAAGCTGCTATCAAGTGCATAGAATCAGTCTCTACAAATTCTATAACAGCCCAAGACTGTCGTTCGTCTTTCATAGAGATGGTGGAGCAGTTCAATATTCAATATTTTTTTCCGTTTTCTTTGCTGACTTCGAAGCTAAGAAAAACAGGCCTATACTTGGAACAATATCACTTTTTGTGTTTCAAAAACACATAAAGTACACTTGTTTATTTAGAGAGGCTTGTAAAAATATCAGTGGACATTTCAAAATACAATGTTATATAATTTGTAAAAGAATATATCTATAGAAAACGAAATAGAACACTAAAAATTAACAAAATAATTTGGACTCTTACGAGCGATTGAATACCCAAAATCTGAAATCGGATCAAATCGCAGTATCCAATTAAATACCACATTATACTGTCTTATTGGAAGGAGTTTAATCACATGTACTCTTTTTACGGATTTATTTTCCGAGAATAATATTTTTTTTTAAATTTCCATTTTTGCTGTTCCTAAGTAACAACAACACTGTTCAATCTTATTACACCACAGAATTCCCAAGCATATTTTGATTTTGTACAAAAAAAACCAAGTTGATTACACCCACCAAGCGTAAAAGAAACTTATGCAATGTTTGTGAATATTTTAAGGAATCATTTATTGCCTAGTGTAAACTTGGGCTTAACTTGCACGGTATTTACCTATTTTTTGAACAACTCCCAATAATAAATGTATTTAATTTTGCTGTCAAAAATATTTTTCATGTAAAGATAACTAAAAAAAACTTTAAATGTGAATTGATTCAATTTCTTTTTGGCGCCTTAGATGGGTAGAGAACATGTAAAGCTATCTAGAAAACCATACTCAACATTTATTCCTTTTATATTTAGTGTTATAAATTCATATAAAAATTGTTTTTTATTCAAAAAGTTGCCCCCCGGCGACCATCATCTCAGTCACGAATTTCTTGACTAGATTCGTCGTCTACCCCTCCATAAACGTCAACTGAAAAAACTAATCACGTGACCACTCTGGGCAAATCTAAACAGAGATAGATCTAGTCAGACAGCTGTCAGACTTACTAAACTAGATACTTGAACGTCCCCACTTTCATATGAGTATGCCAAAGGTAAAAACTGCATATGGCGAATAGTTTTGATGTGGCAACAGTGTTTTAGTAAGCAAAGAAAAATGTTCTCCCACAGTTTCAAATTTGAACATACATATCCAATAGAAAAAAAACGTGGCAACAAGTTTATAATGAACTACTACCTTTATAGTTTTGTACAGGTTTCTTTTGGTAACGTGAATTTGTTTTTTTTAATCAGACAGGGTTGCTCTATGTTAGATCTTTTTTTTTTCTTTGCCTGAGGTTGTTACTATCCGATGGATCACTCAGACACAACTACTCTTCCATTGTACTACCAAACAGACACCTTACTTTATTGTACTTAGTTTTCCTGTCTTTCGAAGAAAGATGAGAAGGGGCTTCAGTGTTGAGATCCGCCACCTGATGCGAGCAAAGGCAGGACAGCTATACAAAGGAAGTGTTTTGCTGTATCGTCGTCCTCTCCACAAGCACAAAAGATGGTGGTGTCCCTCAATCCCAATAAATTTAAGTGTTTGGCGAAAGCTTGGTGGCCATAAATGGCACCCACAAGTAGTCTGCAGTCAATTCTCCTAAGAGACAGAAGGAAAGACGCGGACATTTTACAGATGTCCGGACGCAGTCGTTTGGTCTGTCTATACCCAGCACAGTCACGCCACCGACACTCCTGTTCACGAGAAAGCCAATTATGACCAATGGATGACCTAACCGCAGATGCTGGCAGACCCAACGCAGGTTCAGGTCCCGAGAAAGCTCCTTCTGAACCCAGCCTGGCAAGCTCATCAGCGATCTCTTTTCCCTGGATACCAGTGTAACCTGGGACCCAACCAAGATTCACTGACCCTTAGTAATAGAAATCCGTAAAATCTCTTCTAAAGCCGAATTTTGTTAGTTGTAGCTAGGGTACTTTTAAAGTTTCGTATCTAGTTATAAATCAACTTTAAAAAAAGTCGAGTTCAACGTAATCATTGTGACTCATAATCATTCATTTGCTTTATGTGGTATTCGATTGGGCGCTCTCAGAGCACTTTTTTGCATTTGAGTTTGACAACTGGTGGATTTTGTTCACATTTTCGTGAGTGTGTAAACATATATCGTGTACAAATATTTAGAAATCAATCGGGACCGAAATTTGACCGAAATTTCGATTGTTTTAATATAAAATACAACCAGTGAATGGAAAGGGCTTGAAAAGTGTCGAAGACTACACATATTCAAGTCGCACGAATATCAACACAAAAAAGAGCAAGAGCGTTTTTATGTTATGTTCACAAAATCTGAAATCTGAGAGCAAATCTGATGAAGCCCAATCGAATACCACATTAGTGAGCTAACACAGCTGATTTTGACAGAACCACAAATTAATTACAAATTGGATTTCTGATTTGAAATGACAAATTCGAATGTGGTAAGTTAATTTATAAATTTCACTTTTAGTATAGGTACTTATTTTATCAATTATATCTAGAAAAGTTAAAGGGTTAAAGAGAGCGAAACTGGACAATGGAGGAAAAAGAATATCTTAAAGATATCATCGCTCCTTATGTCGACATTGTGGATTCCAAAGCCAACAACACTGCAAGATATCAAAAAAGATGATTCCTGGACAATAATTGCCACTGAAATGATTGGTCTTAATTTGCCAGTTTCTTAATTAAAGGCACAATGCATGAGAATGAAGACTTCGGAACGCTCCAGAAACGCATGCAACTGGTGGCGGACCGGAACCTAAGGAACCAGATGGTTTAGATTATTCAGTCAAGGAATTGTTGCGAGAAGACTTCGAGGAAGACGTTGCTGATTTCGACAGCGGTGCTCTTTTCAATGGTTAGCAAAATTCAAAAGCTGATTTGACGCCGAAACAAACTGTAACAGCATCGAAGAAAAAGGTTACAGTTACTGGAAAGGATGTTTTGCAGAAAAGGGTCGAGCAAATCGAAATAGAAATGGCAAAGCAAAATGATTTGTTCGAAATGCAAAAACAAATAAATGTAATACAAATGGAACTAATAAGTTTGCAAATTGAGAACAAAATAAAAAGAAAAGATTTATTTTAAGCAATCTTGAAAAATGTGAAGTGAATTATGAAAATGTTACTTAATATACAATACGAATTGCATTTTTAATTCAGTCTTTGTTGGAAAAATGTGTAGTAATGAAACTTGTTCTTAATTGTCTTCCTCCTCTGTGATTTTCTTCCGGCAAGTTAATGTGCTCTGCATTGCCGTCGTCAAGCTAGGAAAACAAAAATATGACAGAATGTAGATAAATGAATTTTAAACTTTATGGTTTCAATTTACTTACGATTTTGAGGTGCATCTGCAATGAGAAGACACTAGGGAATCAGCCTTAGGAAAATCCTATCAAAAGAACCTGCGATTCCGAGATATCTAAAAGACAATATTGGTAACTGGTCGAAGTCCTCTGAAGAGACTCTAAGTCTGCTTCTATCTACGGACTTCCAGGGTTGTATTCCCAATACAAGGGTCCAGTCTACACCAAGCATCGCAAATGCCATTGCAACAATAGCCCTTTTTTATTATCAGCCATGATCTATATAGATCATCGAAATACATGCACTTACAACAACAGCACATGATCCTGATATTCATCGAGATCACGAATCATGATCTGAAAATGTATTGTACTAGGTGGCTTGTTTCATTTTTCAATGTTGGTGTGCCTGTAAACGGTAGCCATTAGCCAAGCCACACAGTCACGTTGCCAGACTAAAATATTCAACACCCTTCACAACACAAAAAATCAAAAAGCATTTTTTTCACATCGAATACATTTCCCGCCTTCGAGATGATTTTGCTTTTTCATTCCATAAAGGTATGTCCAAACCAGCGAAATATTTAAGTAAATGTTTCATAAACATTTATTTAACAAAAAAAAAAAATGATTATGAAATGTTTCGCAGTTCGTTAATAATTTGTTTCAGAGGTGTGTTTTTGTTCTTTTAACATAAAATACAAATGTCCAGAAAATCTTGGAATAATAAAAAATCGAAACTAGCTACCTGCATAAATTTAAATTGTTTTCGAACCTAGTTATAGGGAAACATGCTTCTTTTTTATCACAGAAAAATCGAATTCTAACTTCTTTTTGTTCTTCTGGAATTTCGTGCCTAAACTGCTGTCATTTACTTTGCCTAAGAATTCCAATCTGAGCGGACCAGAGGTGCAAACTGCATTAAGATTTCTATTACATTTTGAACTGATTGTAGGTAAACTCATTTCCTTTTAGAAACAAAACACACCATATAACGGAAGCCGTGTTGTTGTTTTCGAGCCTCTGGTCGTGAATTTCCGACATTAAAAAGGATTTCATAAACGCTTAATAAATACTTAATTGGCGTATACACCGGCAAAAACAGAAATGTTTCACAAATGTTTATGAAATGTTTCTGAAGCAAATCGAGAACATTTCATAAATGTTTAAAAAAATCATTCGCTCGCATGAATACACCGAAATACCTAAATACAGCAGCAAAATATTGTTTATTTGTTGCATTTTTTAACACAGAATTTTAAATTACTTTTCTTAAAAACAATATCCAAAAATAAAAATTATTAATTTGATTCATATGGTAACACCCCCCACAAGCAAATGAAATGTCATGTCAATTGTCATCATATTGTGACGTCACGTTGTACAGAAAGTTTGTAATATGGCTGGTGGCAATATGAAGTTTGTAATGCTCATACATTACCCCTTGTGTTTTGAAAGCAACTGTTGCCACAACTCGAAAATAAAATTTTTCTATGATCCGTATTGTTTTATTTTCATGATCTGATTCGGATCAGATCACGCTGATAATAAAATGCGGCTAATACCAGAGGGTATAATAACTGAGGAAAGAATTAACTGGTCGATTGAGAGTGTGATCTCAATGGCCCAGCATGCCTATATTAAAGGTAAAGGGGTTGAGTCCGCGCTGCATGAAGTCACCGGCACCATTGAGAAGTCCCTAAAGGACAAAGAATACACACTAGCCGCGTTCCTAGACATTGAAGGTGCATTCAACAATTTTAAGACGCGCGCAGTGAAGAGGGCAATACTCAACTCCAACGTTGTCCAATCGCTAACCAACGTGATTGAAAGCTTACTCATTGAAATTAACGCAAAACTAGGTGACATTGATCTCAGAGTGACAGCCTCACACTGGGTTTTTGTTATAAACGAAGTACTAGTAAAACTCGAAAATAGAGGGGTCAAAGTAACTGCTTATGCAGACGATGTAGTAGTACTTGCTACAAGCAAATTCCTACTTACCATAAGCGAACTACTAGAAAACGCATTACGAACACTTAAAATGTGGGCAAACAAATGCGGTCTTGGAGTCAATCCACAGAAGACTGAACTGGTCTTGTTCAGTAACCGAAGAGTGATTCCAAACTTCGATCCTCCTACTATTGAGGGTACACCCCTTCGGGTTAGCCGGGTGTGCCAAATATCTGGGAATAATCTTAGATAGGAAGCTCAATTGGAAATTAAACGTCAATGAACGAGTAAAAAAAGCTGCAAATGCTTTTTACGCATGCAACCGAATCTTCGGAAAAAGGTGGGGACCAAAACCCCAAAATAATTCTGTGGATGTATAAGGCTATTGTGCGTCCAATACTCACGTACGGAAGCTTAGTCTGGTGGCAAGCCAAAAACAAAGCATCCAATCTTAAACTTATGCCCAAAACTTACTGCTGGAGGCTATCCTCAAATTGAAAACTTTAGACCTATACATGCAAGAATCTGCAGCCAAAAGTGCACTCAGGATCATGCACAGATTCTGAACAAATATGTGGGAGATGCTGCCACCTCTGACTACTCTCCCCATCTTGACTTCGACAAACCATTCTCTTGATATTTTCCCAACATGGAGCAGGGAAATCGATATGCATCTACACATATGGATCCAAGATGGACATTAAAACAGGGGCTGGAATTTTCTCTAAAGAGATCACAGTAGTGTCTTTCAGGCGGAGGTTCTTGCAATCGCCGAAGCTGCCACTAGTTCGCCGCTGCCGCGAAGAGCTTAAGGTTATCTGCTCGCAGCACATCACACGTCTCTGTTGGGTCCCTGGACATAGGGACAAAACTCGCAATGATATGAGGAACTGGCAAGAAATGGTTCTGCTATTGATCAAGATCGGGCGATTAAATCAATCAAACCACCACTCTGTAATCTTAGAGAGAAAGTGGAAAATAAGATACGGATGAAAGTCAACAACAGGTGGAAGGAATTAACTACCTGCGAAATACCACGGAAGCTATGGCCGGAATATAATCGAAGTTGTACTAGCAAGCTTATGCGGTTTGATAGAACGTCGATGTATAAACTGGGAGGTACCTAACGGGTCACAACTTCCTAAGATATCACACAATGAAATTGAAACTCAAGAATGACGGTTGATGCAGGGGCTGCGGAGATGAGGAGGTAGGTACACGAGGACACACCTCACTTCCTCCGTCAATGCCCAGGTCTCTGTCATTTGAGGAATAGGAAGATATTACTTTCATGACATACATGAACTTTAAGATGTCTCTTTATCTAATATTTACAGCTAGACATGGTCGAGTAACCGAGAGGGAATAAATATCGTCAACAACATCGGCTAACCTCCAACAAGTGCGTTACAATGGGTCCACATGGACCTAAGTAGGGTGCAGCAGGGCGCGCTCTGCCGAATCCACCCACAAACCTAACCCAAATGTACATTTTTGCGATATTTGCATAGGTAGGTACTTCACATCTTCAGTAATGATTTCAAAGAAATTTTAATAGTCGGTAGCTACCTTTATCTAGGTATAGGTACTAAGATAAATAGTTAACATATTCTCATATTCAATACGTGCGAGCAATACGTTAATGAATTATATATATGTTTTTCATGCAAAAACAGATTTCCTCAAGTAGGTTACCCGACCACGGACGCTTTAATTCGACTTCGGTCACTGAAGTTTAGTCCGTTTAGATATAAATTACATTATGAACTTATATGGGAACATTAATACAACTTTTCTTTTATACCTACCTACACTCCCACTGTTCCACTCACACGCAACATGTTTATCAAATCTCAAGTAGGTACATTAAGGGGCATCAAATAAATTTGTAGGTATACTGTTTTTTGGTTATACATATTTTTTTTTTGTTTAATGTAAACTTTAACAAAATTTGAAACAACATTTTTCGTTATCAACCGCTCAGCTGAATTGTATTCACACATATAACAGATTTTATAAAATTTGTATTCCCATCATTTCGATTTCAGCGCAAAAACTGATTTGGGCGTGTTTACCTAAATTACCACAAAACCGTCAAGTGGCAACAAACGGAAGAGAAAAGAGAACTTCTGCCAATCCAAACACTTCATGCCACATGACTGCGCACTTAAAGGCATCACCTTCGACCGTCGTTTTACTGTGTACATACAATGGACTACCATAGTTTAGTGGCCACCTACCCTTGCAGCAACCATCAGCAACTGTTGTCTGCCTCGTGCTTGAAATTACATCCCGAGTCGAAGCAACACAAAATAATGATACTTGTATATGCCACAAGCCACAACCCGTATTTCTGGCTTATTCGTGCAAGTGTAGGACTCCTTAACGGTTGTTGTTGTCGTCGCCGCCGTCGACGTTCGGTAGTGTACTTTTATTGTTTGTAGATATACAGGGAGAATGACAACGCCTGTGGTTGCAGCATTTATATAGGCTGAAATGGGGCGTGGAACGATGATACAGAGCACAGTGGGTGTCCTCTATACTGTCTATAATGTTTTAACTTAGCCTGACCTGTCAGTACGAACTGTTCCCCAAAGTGCTGTGCTTTCGTTTGAAACAACTTATTGCTCTTACATTTCGTGTGTGTAAATTTTATTGTACTTATTATTTTGTTGGGCTGGTCGCTTAGCACTTTGGCCAAAGGATTTCTATCTGCCTTCCAATCATAGAAACTCAAGCAAGACAATTGAATGCAATCGGAATGCGTAACATCCATTCGTGGTTTTATTTGTAAAGCAAATGTCTTTTATTTTTATTTATTGGCATATACCTAAATGAACAAACAAGGTTTGTTTGACGTGGGCCCTAGTGCGCACTAGTGCGCACTGGTTTAACCCTAACGCGTTCGATATAGCACTGAACTCGCCCTGGCACTGAAAACCTGTGTTTAACATGACTTCTAGGGCGCCCTAGTTGTGCCCTGAACTAACCCCAGTTTATTTGTCGGGGCACGAACTTAGTGCTGAGTTGCGCTGTCATTTCGCTGCTGTCATTCACTTGTTTATCGTGATAAAAGTAAATACAAATAAATTTCGTATTCAAACGAATTGAGTTCATTCATTTTTAACAATAAACAAAAAAATAAAGTGAAGATAACACTTCGTTCACCAAAAGATAGATATTTTTCAATTTCAAAAACTGGCAGACATATTTTGCGTTCGATATAGTGGTCGGGTTTTAAGGGTTGTGCAGGGTTTTTAGCAGATGTGGAAATCAGCTGATACTTCTCAGTGCGCACTAGTGGGCACTAGTGCTAGTCACGTCAAACAAATCTACAGATGTTCTTCCCTATGACATGTTGGCAGGGCCGTGTAAGGCCATGCAGAGGCCCCTGGGCACGCAAGAATTCGGGGTCCTATTAGAAAGGAAAAATTGGGAATGGGAAAAATATTTTTTTTAATTGTTTAGTTGTCATTTTTGAATTCAATTCAAACACTGATTGTATTTCGTATAGTGGTTAGAGTTAAACATAAATGAATTTTTACTTTTATGATTTCTTACTGGATCACTTGAGGGATTTACAAATTAAAATAAGTTCAAACAAACAAGCATTTTCTAATAAACTTGATTTTTTGTCTGTTAATACTGGTGTTAGAATATTTAGAGTTAAAACGAAATGTCAAAGAAATCACAGTTTCTAGGTTTAAAAGTACAATTTTTAAATTTGAACTCGGTGAATGAATTTTAATTTCTAGATACTTTTGAGGAATTTTTGTTGTCAAGCTATATCTACCACAATACAAAAAAAGAAAATATTAGAAAATAATAAAAACAAATTATAAGTGAATAAATATATCAACCATTCGGAGCTTCCGGAAGGATGGGGCTCTGGGCACGGGCCCCGTGTCCTTCTTGCATGCGTTTATGAGTTCATCCGCTGTGACTATGTAAGGTTACATAGTGTGTGCATGTGTGTTTGTGTGTATGTATGCGTTAATCAGGGTCACGATAAGACTGTGAATGAATTAATGCTTGAGTGTGTGCATGCGAGAAATCAAGGTCAAGATAAGACTTGTATTGTGAGAAATCAAGGCCAAATAAAACATCCACTCCCACGGATAAAGATGCTTCATTTTTTTTCATTAAGAACACATACACATTTTGATATCGATACTGTTCAAAGTCAAGAAATGACTTGTATGAATGCGAGAAATCAAGGCCATATTAGATCGTAAATGAATTAAGAGTAGAGTGTGTGTATGCATACGAAATATAAGTCGATAAGAAATCTTGGTCATTGGGAAAAAAACCTCTTCAAAGTCCATTCCACAAGGTCATACAGAAAAAAAACTTCCCTTATGTATATAAGGAAGTCAAGATATTTCTGTTTACCTACTGAGCAAGACTGTAAAGGAATTGATTTCAATCGGAACATCCAAAGAAGTGCGGTTCTCCATACAGACTTCTACCCCCAATCTAATCATATTGAAGTTTTGATTTTCACGAAAAAAAGCATGATGTATGTCCTTATTTGGGCCAATATGAATCCACCAAGCCCAAAATCGTTAAAACCGAACAAGACGTTCTCGAGTTATGCGCACACACGGACGTCATTCTCTTTTGTATTTATATAAATAACACACCCATTTACCTCGCATACTTCTCCTTCATTTCACTTTATCGGAGAAAACTTCACGCAGTTTTTGTTCATTTGTAATTTTGTATCTACACCACCATACGTCCAGCCCATCATCGCACGTCATCAGCCATCTGCGCATTTCCTCAGAAAAACATTCGGGCTTACCAATAATCAAATTTAGTCTGGCAGTTTAAGCAAAGACACTTTCCAAATCCCTTTACCAATAAACAAATATAGTTGCCAGAATATCGCTGTAGGGTTAAATGTTAATGTTGAGAAAGCCATGTATATCTCGTTCATTAGCTAAATAAATCCTCGCTTAATGCCATTTTAAAGACATTTCAATTTCGTAATAGGAGCGATCTAATAGGCTGTCGTTCAGCCTGAGCGTTTACAATTATAAATTAATTTTAGCAAATTATAAATCTTTCCTTATTTTATTCGTTGCAATACAACAATGCAAATGGTTTTTTATCCTAAAAACCACAAATTTGTACAAATGTATGCAAAAAATTGGAAAATATTGCATTTTTGTTTTATTTCTAATCACTTGAAGCATATATTTCTATGTTCTTCTCTGTTTTATCTTGTTTAACCGCTAGTTCTTGCTTTTTGATTGGTTTTCCTTTTTAAATAGTTTGCAAGCAACGAAAATTTGGGATTTTTCCAAAACTTTTTTGACAGTGGTCGCAAACAGAATAAAATATTTTCTTACTTTTTCCTTTTACCTTTTTCCAGTATCTTATGCGACTTAGGTAGATAATGACCACTGGGAAAATGAATACGCCTTCAAACTGCGAAGTAATGCCAAATTTTTGTGAATTTTGATGCCAAAGAAGAACATTTTTGAATGTAAACGTTGAATAACTTTGACTATATCAACCGATTGACTTGACAAGACATGCTATTTAAACGTCATCAGAACAATTATAACCACGCACCGATCGAATTTTGTTGAGCCCAGGTCAGTAGAAGATCATCGAAAAAGGTCTGGACGGTTACTGGTTTCAACAAGAAAATCATATTGCATCTTTTTCCAAAGTCTTGGGATACAGACTGGACCAAAAAGCACACGAACAACTTTTCGGTTAAATTCTATGATTCTGTAGGACAGAGTGAAAAGTATCTTGGGCGGCATATACAGTACTTTGGTCAAAAACTAATCAAGCATGTGGGAGTGTGTTAGTCGAAATGAAACTTGTATGCGTTTTATGCCTGGCTGAAGCAAATTCAAAATGTTTGGATTTTTGACAGGGTTTGCTGATTGCCTGCTTGATAATACATATATTAATTTCCGCGTTTACAGCAACGAAGCAAGATAGCAAGCAGACAGCGGAAATTAGTTTTAAATGGATTTTCAGCTCATTTAAAGGATTACCGTTTGAGAACTCCTTTAATTTTTTCATTCACACCCGATTCTTTCGAACTTTTTCACGTAAAAATAAATTATTGAAGACTCATTCTTAATGGGTGTAATGGTGTATACTGTATAGTACAATACAATCTCGAATGTATATGCTGCATTAATAACATCACACATTCCTAACAAGGACGATTAAAGAGATGCCCAATACCATAGACACATTATTACTAGATGGTGCATTTCATGTAAAGGAAATGGTTATTCCGAAACACCCCAATATCTAGATGGCGCCACCGTGAAAATATACCTGAAACTCGGATACATGCTGCAAAACATTTTATTTGAGGTGTTTTGTTGAGAAACATTTCCGATCAACGTGAACCGTGGACCTCGTTAGCTTCGCAGTGAAGTCCATACCTGATTCTTCTTTATTTTCCTTTTTCGCAAAACAAACAAAATGTTCCTTGGTTCTTACGGCATCATGTATCTTAATGAGGCCTTTGATATTGTGTTGAGGAAATGTGCTTAAAGAAAACCAAAGAAACAAAACAAAAACTAACTACTAGTGTGCCTCCTTTCTTTCTTCATTCTTACTCGCTTTCCCCAACCGTCGGTATTTCTGACATGACAAACCAGGGTAGGGAACGTGTTTTGGTTTGGTTTTTCTTATAGAAGAGGAGGACAAAGGAAAGGAGATGCAATATTAGCCCTTTTTTTAATATCAGTCATGATCCATATAGATCATTGAAATACATGCACTTACAACAACAGCACATGATCCTGCTATTCATCGAGATTATGAAGGGTGTTGAATATTTTAGTCTGGCAACGTGACTGTGTGGCTTGGCTAATGGCTATCGTTTATAGGCACACCAACATTGAAAAATGAAACAAGCCACCTAGTACAATAAATTTTTAGATCATGATTCGTGATCTCGATGAATAGCAGGATCATGTGCTGTTGTTGTAAGTGCATGTATTTCGATGATCTATATGGATCATGGCTGATAATAAAAAAGGGCTAAAATACGGCTAATATGAAACCTGAAAATTTATCTCAATAAAAGTTCGAACATAAACGCAATATTTTTCTAGTGGCAATGCTATAAGTGGAATTAAAAAAAAGTGCTGTGTCAGTCAATCATTCAGTTGGTATCTTTAATTTTTTTCCATTCACTTCCCAGCATCAGCAATCAAGGAAGTATATACCTGTCTCCTTTAAATAATTTATAATTCTTAATCATGACCTTTGCCAATAAAATATCGGAATATGCACACATAACTACCTAATTATTTCACATTTCCATAGACACATTCTTTCATCAGTATTGTCACGCTAAAAGTACGTTAGCCCTACCACACGCACCATACAACAAGCTATATGCTACATACAGGCAAAAAGAACTCGATCTCGATTTCCTCATCGATTTCATTTGCTATTTTTCTTCCTCCTCTGCAACATGTTTGTGTATCTTGCAAACACCAATCGACACAAAAAAGGTTTATAAGTTGACCAACTGCATTGGGACGCCATCTATTAGGAGTAAAAGTGTGAGGCATACGCTGTTCCAGGTCGGGCTATGAAATGCACCATCTACAGGGTCCGCCAAATAACCTGCAACATAACCATGATTTTCAAAGTAATGTCGCAATATTTCCCAGCGTTGTTCAAGCGTATACACAATCATATTCGTCCAGCGGAAGGATAAAACTAATTATCTGTAAAATCAGACACGAGCTAAGTGTTACCATTCGCGAAATAAGCACTAGTAAAAAAAAAAGTTAGATGGCGTCACGAAAAAATATGTGTATTTTGGTAGTCCATCTTGTTTAGGTGGTAGGAATTATGGGAAAATTCTGCATATTGTTATTATTATATATAAAACAAAATGGCTTCAGGAAGTGATGAACGGACAATTATTTCTTAATTTCTTAAAACTAATTAATGAATTGTTGGTTTAGTTTACTGACAGTAACACTAACTCTCATTTTAAATGTTTTAACCTAAAGGGTCCGCCAAATAACTTTTTTTTTTTTTGAAAATGCTATAAAAAAAACTACTGAATATTTTCTCAAATTTCTTTTTTATTTGAAAGTACAATCCTTCCGGTTAATAATGGAAAATAATTTCATTCAAATGGCTGCCTCGGCTGGCCATGCAGTAGCCTACACGATCGATCCAATTTTTAAGCACATTATCGATTGTGTGCTGTATTTCACCAATATAAATAAATATAAATTTTTATGTGATTTGATAGATATATTGCTCGCCGGAACTTTTGTCTATTTCCATTTCACATTTCTATAATTATTGGTAGAACGTTCATGAGATCCACAAAATTCGCGTGCGTGATGTTTTAAATGCAGTATTATGCAGCGCCTTCTTAATTGATAGTAACAGTACTTTTAAATTCATGAAAAAGCTTTCCAATGCCTTAAAAATATAAAAATCAATGGAAATCAATAATTACAAAAAATCAAGTCAAGCGATAATCGTCATAAGTAATAAATGCATACATGGTCATCTGAATGCTCGACTTTTTAAACTTGAGACTCCATTATCAAGTTGTTCTGTTATCAAAAGTCCACTGTTCCATGCAGCTTTGAAAAATGTATGAAATATTCGCCATGAAATTATTTATGGTTTTCAAAGAGAGTACGAGCACATCGCTCCGATTGTATAGAGGGGACTCAATCCTGCAAGATAGGTAATGTATTCGCATTTTGTAATTTTAATTGCTTTTATCGTATCCTTTATTATTGCTAAATGTTAATCACAAATGTTGCTTGACCACATGCAATTTAAATTACAGTTCAACTGAAATTATTTTTGCGATTACCTACACAGAGTGCGGTTACAGGAGAGGAATTGTAATCGCAATTGTGGTCAGAATGAAATATTAATTTTGTTTTCCATCGTCAATAGGCTGCGCTGCGTCAGTAAAAAGCCTATATACAAGTAAGCCGCCCTGATACTGCTATTAATTAAATTCTAGCTCTCATTTATGAAATGCCCATGCCCATTACATTCTCTTGTCTAATTACAACCCCATTGGCAGCCCTTGTTTTGTCATTTGTAGTTTGTGGATCCATCAAGTGGGTATTCCTATAAATATATTAATTCGGTCACACATTATGTGCAACCTTCTTCAATTTGTTTTATAATTAATTAGGTTTGGACTGTACTAACCCCTTTGGACTATCAATTACATGAAAAGAGAAAAAAAACGATGGATATCCTTTGCTCGTGAGGGGTTAGGTCAATGCTGACAAAGTGGCGCCCTGCAGCTTTTCCTCATTTGAAATTTGAAGTACAGAAACAAAAGTTGTCGTGGCCAATGAAAATCGCGCCAACTGCGGAACAGTCACAATATTTATTTGGATGTTTATTACCATGAAAATAATTTGTCACTTTTGTTTAGTTTCAGTCCAAAAGCGTACCCACTGCGTGTTCCATAAATTAATAAATAAAAAAGTGCAGACATGCCAACAGTATTATTATTATTTATTACATCGTTATGTTGTTTCTGTTTTAAGAGTATCTCGTTACATTATACAGTATACTTTATTATAGTATTCGGGTATTGTTTACCCAATTCGACCAAATCAGTTAGCTAGCAAACTTCATATGACATATAGGTGCATATAAATAAGAGGTGTTATTGTGAATGACCCGCTATTTCGGTAGCTGTCACTTTTGAAGCTTTTATTCTTTGACATTTGACAAGTAGAAACTACGCCATTACTAAAAATGGAACAATACACGCTTCAACAACGCATTGAAATTATTAAAATTCATACAAAAATGGTGAAAATCTTGCAGTCACAGTTCGCAAAGCACTTTTTGGTCGTCGTGAAGCACCTTGTCGGACCGCAATACAGAAATTGGTGGAAAAATTCGAGCTGTTGGGACAAGTTAGTGATGTGAAAAATAAAACCCAAGTTTGTCCATTCCTCGTCGTTCTTTGGAATTGGGCATTCCATAAACGTCATTTCAGCGTATTTTGCATACAGACTTGGGTCTTAAGGCTTATAAAGTTCAGTTTACACAAGAACTCAAGCCGGCCGATCATCAACAACGCCAACAGCCCAGCGTCGATTCAAGACCTCAAAGATAAAATTCGTGAGGCTATCGAGCGATTTGGTTATGGAAAATTTCATGAAAAGGATATGGTCCTGTATGCGTGTTCCTGGTGGCCATTTGGCTGATGTTGTTTTTCATTATTAACCGCATACCTTCCTCTTTTTTATGAAATAGACATCCGATCATTTCTCTCATTTTTCTTTGAATACCAAAATAACACCTCTTTATAAGCAGTTTATTAACACATAAAAGTATAGTCCGTCCCATAGTAAAAGAAAATTTCTTGCGCAGGTCTCTTCACATCAGGGATTTTATTCTCTTAGCGACAACAAAACTACTCTTCCAACCAGAACTACAGCTAAAAAAAATATGTGTGCATTTCATGCAACAAACATACCCCTGCTTGCGAAAACATCTCTCTCGATCGACGATCGAGCATCGAGACCATAAACTAAGTACTATATAGACCGCCAGCTCCCGTGCACCTACCCGATTCCCCTCGAAAATTTTGAAAAGAAAATTCTCTCTTAAATTTCGTATGCGTGAATACGTGTGAAGCAGCAAAAAAAAAAGAATTCTGAATGGAGGGGGTATAAACAAATAATGACACTGAGCAGTCATCCTACATCGTGGTATTTCTACCTTTTTGTAGAAATGTTGATGTCCGAAAAACCTTCCGTGCAAAACGAAAATAAAGCATCAAAATTGTAGAAATATTAGGAACCTGACGAAAAACCGTCGAACTACATTGCAACACACTAAATGTCCATAAAAAAGGGATTTAACTTTTAGTAAAAATTTCTATGACCAAGAAATAATCATTATAATGTTAACAAACTGCGATTTTTATACTGAAGGTTAATTTAATGTGAATTTCTTTTCGAAAAATACTAATACAAATCGAGGGAATTTGAGTTCGGTGAAAAGGGAAAAATGCCCACGCTTCGTGGGAAAAATAAAGAGACAGTGCTAAGCACAGTGACTGACAGTAGGGTAGTTGGTAAGTTTCTATCAGCTGATGGATGCGTTCCAACAGTTTACATTTGTTGTTTTATTTCACCACGAAAACATTTATTTTACAAAATGGTTAATAACTAATGTAATCAACGTATCAATAAAGAAATAAACTGAGAAATATTCATTCGAAGGAATAAAATAATACATTTTTGTACCTACAGTAATTCTTTTGTCTTCGTTTGTTGTTTTTGGCGAAAAATTATTTCGTCGGCGAATGTCGAAAGAAAAAAGGCAACGAATTAAAATGGAAGAATTGATTAGGAATATTCAAATTTAAAGTTCTTTGGGGTTCAGGGCAGAGATATGAACATTTCTGAGTGGGTAACAGTTTTGAGTTAAAATTTGTTCATGAATTTTTCAGAAAACAAAAAGGCAAAAAAATTATTACAAAATTTCAACAATTTAATAAACAAAAGAATTTCAAACTAACGTAATAATTAATGAAAACACTTGAGTCAGCCGAGAACAGCCGTGAATAATGTTTATTTAGAAAATAATTTTTTTGTCCTATCCATTTTGGTGCAGATTTCTTTTCGAAATGTTACCTTCAAAACGATATAAAACTTTCATAGAACATGACAAACAAATTTTTAGAATTTCTCATGACGAAAAAATTACTTTTGCTGACGAAAGAAAAATTCGTTCAACTTTTTAAAATTATTTTATCTAAATTTTCATTGCACTTTAATTGCAAAAAATGTCTTATAAATGCAATCAACGAAAATGAATTTACTTTCTTTATACTGTACGGGAAAGAACTGAAACTTAAATATATAGCTATCAGTAAAATTCCAAATAATAATTTGTAGATAGGTACTGCTTTTATTTCATTTTTGCAGATAATCCTTATAGTTCATCGATTTCCATTGTTTACAACCACAATGTGAACATCCTGTACTGTATGGATTATCTAGGTAAAATAAAATAAGTCCTGGTAATATTCGTTTTAATGAAATAGAAATTGTTACTAAATTCACCACACCATACACTCCGTTTTCTAGACACATCCCGATAACGGCCAATTATTTGAATTATTTGAATTTTTTCCAATGTCACCACCGAATGAGTTGTCAGTCATCTGTCAGGTTGCTATGTGCAAATGTATGCGTGCGTCTTATGGACTTTAACATGGCACACATACTTTCGCACATAGGAACACGGAAAACAGCTTGTAGGCAAACTCTCTTAAGTTGGAAGAGCTGACGGTCTATTTAATACTTAGTTTATGATCGAGACATGACTGATTTGATTGTCCTCATCCACACAAAACCGTCGTTGCCGCATGGAAAAGATACACATTTACCCACCCCAAAGAAAAGGGAAATTTTCTGGGTGTTGCACTTCTCAAATATGTGTTTAGTAATGAAAGCCAGAGTTTTGAGTAACTATTAAAAAGGGTTGAAATGGAATTTCCGTTATACTTTCTGCATGGGCACGCATTACTTCACACGAACGCAGGTAGACAGGTAGATTTTTAGGTAAGTCATCATTAAAGGCTGATATGATTAAATGGCTATCCGAAAACAAAATACCTCACCAACCAGCCAGCTGCAAAGTACAGCTATATGGATTAATAAAACAAAACAAGTCCTTCCGAAAGCTTCAAATTGATGACATCATTAGGAGTGCAGGCCATGAAGTCTTACGATTACCCCCTTATCATCCGGACCTAAATCCTATAGAAAATATATGGGGAATAGTCAAAAGCAGAGCAGCAGCAAGAAATACAACTTTTAAACTGGACGATGTCAAAAATATTGCGGAATTCAACAAAATAACTCCGGAAAACTGGAAATCTGTTTGTGAAAAAGTAATACGCACAGAAGATGAATATCAGCACGCAGAAATTGTATGGGATAGAATCACTGAAAGAATTATTATACACCCATCAGATGATTCATCTGATGGAGATGACTTTGAAAACGACAAATCGGATTCCGATTAATATTATCTACTATTTATATAACAAATAACTATTTATAAAAAACACTATTTATAACAGTAGCTAACTGCAAATAAAATCTCAAATATTTATTTTTTCAAACAATATCTTTTATTGATACGTATTCATTTTCTTTGCTTTAAATTATTTTATGTCAACTGTCTATTTTTCATGATTTCTTCATTTTCTTGATTGTAATGTTTTACTTCGTGCATACAACTTTTTTCATGAGTTACTACAATAATTAATTGGTGAAACTCGATGACAGTTAAAGCACGTTCAATAACAAGATAATTACGTTTTCCAATATCGCTGCAAAAAAAGATAAAGTAGAGAAAAGCATTAACAATTTCATGCGATCAAAAATACCTTAAAAGAGAAAATATCCCTTAAATAAATTGCTACTGCGCATGTTGGGATCTTTCTTTTACTATGGGACGGACTTATAACTTGCTTATCTCTCTCTTACATCATGTAGAATCTTCTACCAGAGCCGCCATAAAAGTGCTAGTAAGTTTTTCTTTTCTATCAAAAAACACACAATGCGTTAAGTGAATTGAAATTCTGTCAGTTGTGGCTTATACATCTGTTAACAGAGTAATTCCTGCCTAATAGACAGAAAACCACTTTGAACAGCAAATCTTAGCCAATGCAAAAACAGACAAACTGTGTCAACCCTGTCAGATTAGGGATTGGTGACTTTTCAGATACCAAATCGATTTTAAAATTGGTTTTACTATTTTCTTATTTCATTTGTCTATGTTCCAAAATGTTCTCGGATTTCGCTAGATTCATCGCAGAATCTGCCGACTTTCTTCTAATATAACTAGTTTCCTGAACTCTTACTTGAGTAAACAATGCAATGTTATGCATTTTTTTTTTTGGTTGTCTTTTCAATGAAAAGAAATAAAAACTAATTGTTGTACGTACCTTAAACACTCGGCAGCTGTTGTGCGCACAAAAACTGGATCGGAGGCTGGATGAAATCCAAAACTGTTTATTGCCCTAGATGCTCCTTGCCCTGCCTTAT
The DNA here is from genome assembly GCA_963082955.1 of Cheilosia grossa. NCBI lineage: Eukaryota > Metazoa > Arthropoda > Insecta > Diptera > Syrphidae > Cheilosia > Cheilosia grossa. Next base: position 44,433,379 of record OY720144.1, on the reverse strand, counting down.
GACCTGAGTTTTATTTCAAGTTCTTGCCCTGTTTTTTTCGCCATTTTCCTAAATTCTTATTTGATGGTGTGATCCACTACTCCACAGAACGGTTCAGGATATATGAAAGTTGCTGATGCTCCCATGGCGATGGCCATCAGGTACCCAACAGAGAGTAACAAAAAAAAGAAAAACAAATTTTAACCTTACAGTTACAATAAAAAAAAAGTACCGAAAAGTTTTAAAACAGGATTCCCCGACTCATTTGTAAAACCTTAGGCACAACTTCAGATTTAGTCGAAAGTGTTACTTCTAGCCCCGCTCTCCCCTACATACATATACAAAAATATGCCATATAAGTTTGTTAAAAATTGATATAGGAATTCTTCTGATGGAATGAAAATAATAAATTCAAATTTTATATATAGTTTGTTTTTTGAAATATGCTCTTTTTCCGTGGATTTTTTTTTAAACGGAAATCAAAGTTTTACGCTTGTGACAATTCGTTATTACAACAATTTGATGTGCTGTATAAAATGTGTAATAAATTTGATATTAAAATGCTGTTTGAAGTGTATGATAATTTTCAGAGAACCGGGAGCTTGACAGCGGATTAATTACTCCGCAAATCTGAGCAAGAAATATGGTGCTGTTTGATCTGAGGAATAGTTATAATGATTCCCTTTGTGTATTTTTAATCGGTCAACATAAACAATTGGCTTAGTAATGGTGAGGTCAAAGTCAGTTTAAATTTTTTTTAAATAATATGAATTTATGAATTAAATTTCTCAATAATATACTGTACAACATGCATTTCAAATAAGCAAGTAATTTAAAAAAAAAATCGGTTATATTTTAGTTCGCTGTCCATTATATAGTAAGGACTTTATGAACATGTAATGCTCTCTTTGTATGTCTTCGAAAATGTAAATAATAGCAAAGGTTAAGTTAATAAGGAAAGTATGTATATTTTACAATGAGCACGCCACATACAATTGACCATAGAGGAACATGGGAATTCAAGATTGATGCCACAAATAACCAGCGATCGTCCTCGCGAAAGCGAGATGCACAGGAAATTGAAGACATTTAAATACGAATGAAAAACCGCTCTGAATAAACTGAGTCTGCGGAATGAAAATGTTTGCCTGTGCATTTTCCCCTAATAATAGTTGCTTGCATGACATTTGATTTGAGATTTTTCACAATCAAATCAAACACGTTCCGTTGCAAACAACGCCACGTATCGGCTCCAAAAGTATCATATCTTTATATCTGCAACCAACCATACTCATCCCCAAAATTTCATTGTAATTCATAAATGTACAAGTTGGCCTGCGATATCTGGTGGCAAAGAAAAGAGCCCTATCAGACATTCAGGAATCTGTCATCGGTAAGCGGTACGTGTATTTTTGCTAGGTAATTTATTTATTTTATGAATGACAAACTCTTTTAATTGATATAAATGCCTTGTCGGTCTAAATTCAAGTATTGTTTATGAAAAATAAAATAACCCCGGTCGATAAAATATGTTTGAACCGCTTAAAAGTGGAATGAAAAATTTGTGTTGGTTTCTTGTAAACAATTTTGATTAGATTCTTTTTTAACTGTTTAAAGTTCTTTAAATTGTTGTTAATATTCTATTTACTATGCAGCATTATCCCAAATACCAATGGCGGAAAAACCTATCCGAGATTTATCTCAGACTTGCTCGATAAGCATGTGTGATATTGCAGAATATTTTAGCGGCATGTAACGATTCCATTCGCGAAGGGGAAGAGCTTGTCAAGGTTGGTTGGGTCTATGCTATAGGTGTAATACCACATTCCGCAAACATTGATGTAACTGGTCTGGTTATTAATGCATCATTCATGAATTCAAAACCCCACGAAATAAAACTAAGATATCTTACAAAGTCTTGGAAATTTTGAATTTGTACTTGCTCGTGCAAAGCCGGTGAAGGAGGAAAACGCATGTCTCATACATATTAACAGGTTCGATTTAAAAGGAATCGACAGTTTAAACCTTATTTTGGAATTTTTTACATGGTTATACCATTTTGTCTATATGAGTTGCACTGGGGTACAACACAATGAGACGCTAGATCCAACACTATTTCTTTATTTTCCGTTACTGTAAACTATTTAGAAATTAATTTGTATGTTTTTAACTAACAAATGTATCTATTTTCCACAATATTTGAATATTTGATCTCCCTTAGCTTCTTTTACGTATATTTTTTCGCTTATTTGTCAAACTTGAATGTCTAGTAGGGTTCAGATTATAGCCGCTAGGGTACACCCTCCATTTTTCAATAGGTAGAGTGGTTTCGGAGATCGACAATAGCGCCACCTATCGGCTTCAAAAGTATGCTATCTTTCAAGCTTTATATAATTATATATAAATAGATACATGTGTATGATAGATGAATAGAAGATAATATAATAAGATTTAAAAAATTTTTTTTTGTATTTAGTGACACTCACTCCTCGATTTCTACCCAGTTTATTTGTTTCAAAGTGCATTTCCCCATAACCTCTTTCATCCCATCAAAGTTTTGTTTTTATGACAAAAAGTAGCCTATATCCTTCCTTGGTCCAAAACGAAACCGTCAAGCTCAAAATTGTTAAAATCGAACATTCCTTTCTCGAGTTATGCATACACACGGATGTCATTCTCTTTTATATAGAAGATAATATATATATTTTACTTTAACTATCAGATTTTTATAATCCGGATTTCTTTTGCACTTTTTTCAATCCCTATTGATTTTCGAAATGAAATTGTAGTCCTGAATATTAATGATACTTACTATGGCCTCAAAAGCCTTAGAAGTATAAGGAAGGATTTATTGAAACTGGTGCATTGTTTATTTTAAATTGAAGACAATTTAAGGCTATTAAAGACAAAAAGTTGTTAGGTAAGGTTGGGAACGCATTGAAATATGAATGTAAAAAATACATGATGTGTTGCAACAAATATCAAAAAATGCTTTCGTTCCACTTCATAAAATTTAATTTTGGTAGTTGCTACAATTTCAATCCATGCCAAGCTTATTTTATGCAGAGGAAAAGAGATTATTGATTAAATATTGAATAAAGTACCGGCATCAACATATTATTGAAAACTTTTTGATGGGACAACCGTTACACACACATCTCCCAGCTGAACCTTATCTTACGATACTTTCATGATAGTAGCTTATGCTTAAACTGGCAACGAATACGAGTCCGACAAAGAAGATTGGAGAGAAACCTGAAAACTACTTACTGCCGAGGAGAAGTTGGATGGAAATTCCACACCAACTAAAGAATAGGCTTAAACTTCCACGGTGTGTGGGAATAAGAACGGATGTATCATCATTATATTAATACGTGAACATCCAAAGTTTCCGTACACTTTTTTAGTGTTTATTATGAAATGAGGAGAATGAAACTTATGTTATTTGAAAGGTACTGTGCCATACATGTGCACAAACACAAAATCGGGGGTTTATGTCGCCATTAAGGGTGGTAAAATTAAGTTATGAATTCCCCATGTAAAACCGATAATTGAAAGGATTTGGTGACATTCAATTTGTCGCCGCCATATTAGGATAGTAATATAAATCATCTTAGATGAGAACCTGTTACCGATGGTACAGCTCATTTACATATACTTTCGATATCTAGATGTCGCTCTTTTCGGTTATAAGAAAAAAAACATAAGTAAAGAATATAATTGTGTGTTATTGACCCGTTATTCGTGTAGGTATTTTATTATGGTATGGCCGATTTTCGACCACAATACTAGCGATACTAGTTGCTATTACTATGTGAAAGGGGTTATTTTACTTCGACCTTTTGTTCTATTGTACCCGCTGCTTTCCTCAGAAAGGTCTATTCCATCAAAAGAGTTCACCTCATAGTATAATTCCTTTCGGAATCATTTAAGAAGTTCTTGTACACTTCTTTCTCCTTGATGGAAGAAATCCGTCCTATAGCACTCTCTCCAGTCCAGTTTCCTTTAAAAATCTAAGGACAACAGCTGATTCCAGTGACAGTATTTCCTCAAGTGTTTCGATTCCAGCAAGTGTTCTGTTATTTCACTGGACTCATCGCAGAATCTGCAGAGACCTTCTTCAGATATACCCAGTTTCTTAAGGTGTTCCTTGAGCACGTTAGGATACGGAGGTTATTTTTTCTCATGCCATGCCGATGCAAGCTTGGAATCTTTTCCGGTTATATGGCCCCAGAAAATTCTTGGCCTGACTCATGCCCTGTGTGTTATGCCAGGCTCTTGCCCTGTTTTCTTTCTCTAGTTTCCTAAATTCTTCTTTGAGGGTATGATCCCCTATTCCGCAGGATGGTTCATATGAAAGTTTCTGGTGCTCCCTTTTTTGCTAGGGAGTCGGTCATTTCATTCATCAGGTACCCAAAAGAGGGTTATTTCGTTTCTCCTACCAAGACCTATAGGCTATAGTTTGGATTTAATGATGTAGGAATTAAGTGGCTGTCTGACATTACAGCTATATCACAGTTTATTCTGTTTTTGTCGCGGTTGACTTAGACATATCTGTCTATGGCATAGATTTTAGCCTGGAAGATGCTGGTACTTTTGCCCATTGGTTCAGAATATTTGGTTCCAGTGAAACTAGTTTGATTAGGGATCTTCACCAGCTTAGGTAGGGTCAGAATACTATGGAGCATTTTTATTCTAAAATCATTGATATTTCTTCAGCGATGATGATCCATTTAAAAGTTCATAAAACTGACAATAATGTTATAATCGCGGAACAGAAATTGTATAAGGAAATGTGTTTTAACACTTTTCTCTCAGGCTTAAGAGATCCGTTACGGCCATCGATAAGGGCTATGAGGCCACTCAAGTTATCGGATGCATTCAGTCTTCATCGGCAGGAGCAAAACTGCTATCATCCTTATTTATTTACAACAACATAATACATATTCAAACATTCAAAATTATTCTCAAGCTAGGTCACAATTTCCAAATTCTCAATATTCTAACGGACAAAATGCGAATCCTCACCACAACAATAATTTACCACATTACAATAGTCAACCAAATGGCTTACCATATTCTGTTATGCAAAACAACAATAATTTTGGCTCCCATGTGAGAAGATTTCCACCTCGAGAACCAATGGAAACGAACAGTGGAAATACTAGTAGAATTGGTCAAAATTCTTACCGAACAAATAATAGTTCGGCAAACATCGCAGGCAAACACAAGTAAACAAAATCGCAATAGGTAGCAGTTGAGTTTTCAAGAACCCCAACCTCACTGCCAATGTCTAGATATCCCAGATCCTTTAAATCGCATAATTAAGAGAGATAGAATACACAAATTTTCTTTCACTCGCCTCGAAGAATCAATAGCTTATCTTGAAATCAATAATTATAATTCCAGCATCTTATTGTTTTCAATAGTTAACAGTTTCAATAATAAAAACTTGAAATTCTTGATAGATACTGGTAGCAATAAGTTAATTATTTAAAAGGGTTTACGGGAGTTTAAAACTGACAAACCGTTATCATTTCTAATATTTAAATTTCATTGACTATATTCCACAGCACTTATTGAATTCTTTGCTGTGTTTAAATTGCACTGGACTCCGTTAAAGCAACATCTGAAACAGTTTTTCAACTGTCCAAATATTTTCAACTACTCCTCTTGCAATTATATGATGTCGTTGATAAGATTGTTCGGATGCAGTTAAGCTAGTCCCTTGTCTAAATGGTGTCATCATTATTCTGCTTTGTTTGTATCCATCATCACCAAGTATAATTCCTCCCATGCGATTCATCTTCTCTAGCCTTCTTTTAATGCTTGACGAGTTAAGAATTCGTGAATCACGCGCACTTCCTCTCCAACGTGCAACACTATCCATTATTTTGCTATTTGAATCAACTTAAACTTGAACATTTAGAGAGTAAAATCCTTTCTGACACCGGTGGCGTGCTAATTCCAATTCCCCACCCGAATTTTTTATCTTAATTTAAGTGCAGTCTATAGCACCCAGACATTGAGGGAAGCCGAATTTATGTCAAAATCCTCTTTTGTCTTCCCTGATACCGGGTTTCCGGGAAATAAACAAAACAGGGAGTTTTCCAGCCAGTGCATTGACTACTTTCCGGATCACCGTCCTGGCTATTTTTTTACTTACTCCGTGTATATCAGCTGTGAAGAGGTTATTCTACAAAAGCATCCACATTTCCAATTCGGAATTAAACTGAAAGTTACCTGAATCGAGCTGATAGCTCCCTTTTGCAAGGTGCCCCAAAGTTAGCGAAACCATAATAAGTGGTGGAACAGATGATCCTCTGTTACCGGTAGCTCTTATGTCATCTTCAATTAAATGCGTTATCCAACGCACAGCTTCCTTGCCAAATCTTTTAGTAAGAGTTATTTATATGAAGTGTATGCTCTTAAACTTCTATTATTCCCTTGAGTTTTTCTTAAATTCTATATCGCTATAGTATTCTAGTGCATCGAAACGTTTTTTTATATTTTTTTCGTGCTCTATTATTTTCTGCATCATTAATAACATCTAAATCGTTTAAAATTCTTTCAAAATTCATTTTAAAATGTTTGACTGTCAAATTTAAATGGAACTTAGATACAGCCCGATCACAACTAAGTATTTGTCGATTTTAGAAGTAGCTCGATCGTTTATTACTATCGATCTTGAGCTAAATTCGAGTTTACGTACAACTCGAGCTTAAACTCTTTAATGCTAAGGGTCACTGTGTTTAGCCTTCCGACCAAGTTCAGAGATAGCTGGAAAGGGGTCAAAGAATTTTTCTTCAAAATTTCAATGCGCGTGGTACCAAAAGCCACCTCTATAACCGAGAGATGGTTTTCAGCGTACACCCCATGATAAAAATATCAATAGGGGGAAGTTCATCATAGCATCTAGAGCAGAGCCCGGAGTACAGATGAAGGCCACTGTGCTTCCAAGACAAGCCGTTCTTTGAAGTTTGGCAAAAGATACAGCTACACGTTTCCGCGAAAGCCTGCTCCACCATACAACCGATACATGCAAAGGACCCTTTAAGGAGATATCGGGATAGTGACGCTTTTAGCACAAGTTGAGTCAGACCAGACCTTTCTCCTTCTGCTGAAGAGAACAACCGTAGTTTTAAGAGGATTCACTGAAAGCCCATTTCTTGTGCACCAATCATCGATAAAGCCAAAGGATCTCTGCGCCAGAGTGCAGACAGTCCTTAGGTCTGAGCCGACAGACAGAACGGCGACATCGTCCGCGTAGGCTTATGTGTAGGTTCAAGGAAGATTGAGAACCGTTAGCAGAGAGTCTACTACCATACACCATAAAATGGGAGACAGAAAACCACCTTGTGAGCCTCTGTTTACCCCTGTCATGATCCATTTGCCACAATCCGCCTCGGCAATCATCGTCCTGTACATAAGGATTGCCTTAATCCAAAATGTACTTGGTAGGAGAAACAAAATAACGCCCTGCTGGGTATAGAGGGGAATGAAGTGGCCGACTCCTTAGCAAGAAAGGCAGCATCAGAAACTTTCATAGGTCCTGAACCATTCGGCCGAATAGGGGATCACAACCTCAAAGAAGAATTTAGGAAACTAGAGAAAGAAAACAGGGCAAGAACCTGGCATAACACTCAAGGCATGAGGCAGGCCAAGAAACTACTGGGGCAATACAACCGGAAAAGATTCTAAGCTTACATCAGCATGAGCAAAAATAACCTCCCCGTATCCTAACGGGCTTCCTAACGGGGCACTGAAGACTCAAGGAACACCTTAGGAAACTGAGTATATCTGAAGAAGGTCTCTGAGTACAGTGAAATTCCAAAACACTTGCTGGAATCTTGTGGGGCACTGACCCACAAAAGATTGAAATACTTGGGCAAGTACCAACTATCTGATGAGCAAATACTGTCACTGGAGCCAGCTCTCATCCTTAGATTCTTAAAGAAAACTGGGCTGCAGAGAGTGCTATAGGACAGATTTCTTCCGCCAAGGAGAAAGAACCTCTAAAATGGTTCTGAAAGGAATCATGAGGGAACATACCTCTTTGAGGCGTAAGCAGGGGTACAATAGACCAAAAGGTCGCAGTTCAATAACCCCTTTCACATAATAATAATATCCAAAATGTTTCATCTACACCATGATGCCTGGCTGCATTGCACATGCTATCAAAGGTCGCATTGTCAAAAGCACCCTCAATATCGACGAAAATACCTGTATTATATCGTTTCACGGTATGAGTTTTTTTTGTTTAAACATGTAGTATTATAAGGCGTTTTTGTAAATATTATCGTAATGCTATGGTATTTACCCTATGTTATATTATATTGCTATCGCAGTCATAGTTATAAAGAGATAACTATAGTACTTGAAGCAGGAGAGCATAACTGGTTTATGACTTGCAAGTCCGTGGAAGAATACAGTCCGCTAGGGAAAGACCTAGAGTCGAAAGTGGAAAGTGGAAAGTAAAGTAATAAATGTTGGGTTTTTTTAGGCCAACAGAAACAAGGTTTCTGGTTTTTATTTTATTTTGGTAAAGTCAAAAGTGGTCGGCGCACACCGGGTCGAGCCGGATGGAAAGCCAGCCATCTGTGGTGATATGGTGAGAAAGTTGGTAATATATATTGATTGAAAGATAAGTGGAAAGCGATAATGTAATTTAGATTGCATTAGACTTTTTTGGAAAGTTTTGGAAGGATTTGGAAAGATTTACCTTACATGCAATTTACTACTTCCTTTCATGATCAAAGACACATGCAACCTACAACTGCATTTCATGATCAAAAACACATGCAATTTACAACTGCATTTCATGATCAAAGACACACGCAATTGACAACTGCGATTGTCTATTAAAGTCCTTCGAGTTTGCAATTTACGACTGCAAATTCACTTGCGTTTCCTTTCCTTGCTTCTCCTGTTCCTTTGGAACATTGTACGGCATAACAGACTACTGTTAAACATTTATAAATATTTTTTTAATAGAAAGACACTCACAGCAGGCAGCTGCGAGAAGGAGAGTTGACCTTCAATTATTGTATTCATGCCCAATGGTATACTAAAGAAAGGGAAAGATGATTCTTGGTAACACGCAGCTGCAGGTAAATAAGGCACAAGAGGTACACCGTATACCTGCCCCAAGTGAGAGTGAGGCGAAAGATGGTCTTGTCTGGCCGCTGGCGAAGTGGATGACGGCATGCGAACACGATGCGACATGTTTTTTGCCATTATGGAAAGAAATGCGCACAAGGGTTAATTTTTCGTAGCCATTCAACGAGTGTTGACGTGCGTAGGAGAAAATTTTTTGTTGTGAGTTAATTTGGATAATATATTAAGAGAATTAATTGAAAAAGATAGTGTGGTGATACCAATGCCTTTAAAAACGAATAAAGGTAAAATAATAAAAGGGAACAGGAAGGGAAATAGGAACGAGAGAATTCCATCGAGCGATGAGGAAAGTGTTCACGAAGTTGCCAGGTATGTGCGGTGCAAAATAAAAAGTTAAAAATTGTTCTTGTGTGTTTACTAGTGTGTGGCTTCATTTGGTGAATTCGGGTAGCGGGCAATGGGTTTTGCGTGTCCTTTTTTTTTGTTTTGTTCGTCGTTTGTTTTCTTTGGTGGTATATTTTTTTTTTATTGTTTTGTGCGTTGCGTAGGTAGGAAGTGTTTTTTGGGTTTCGTTGCTTCAAGGCTCTGATCAGGCGGAAAGAGATAGCAATTGATGAAATCCAAAGTGGATAATTATTGCTGGGAAAGTGCATGCAGGAAAGTATGGTGTGTTGGGCGGTTAAAACACAACATGTTGATGCTCTCACAACCGCGGAAAGTAAAGGAAAGAAGAAATTAAATTCAAAGATAGAAAGAAAAGAAAAGCATCCATATGAAACTCAAAAGAAGTCAATTTGGATGTATTAAGGGATAGGAAGTAAGAAAGTGATCAGACGGTGAAAATTGTGGGGGGAAAACAGAATTAGATAACCGGAAAAGAAAGGGAAAGCATTCATGTGAAACTCAAAAGGGGGAAACTTGAATATAGCAAAGATTTGGGAAGAGGAAAAGAAGAAGAGATAGTGCTGTGCGAAATCTCAGAGAGGTAAGCACGAGTAAACAGGAATGCGTTCAACCAATTTAAAGAAAACAAACATGGATAGGTAGCGGGTACCTTTCAAACGAATTATGATAGCGGTATTTTTATCTTCTATGGAAAATAAATAAAAATGAAGTCCGAAGGTCCAAAGCCACGCTAGTAAACTGAACAGGAGTAATGAGATAGAAAATTAAATAGATTTAATGAAGTATAATTTACTTCCAGCCAGAGGAAAGCTATGCCAAGGAATCTGCGAACATCCGACTGGTAAAGGACCCAGTCGCCTTCGGGCAGTTAGACCAGCAAGCCGTCGGGGTTCGCTTGGAAAGAATCAAGGAAGAATGGGCAAAACATTGCAACCGTTACAACACCCTAATGCAGACAGTAGAAAACGGGGATGAGGCGTCCTACACCGAGGATTTCAACGCCTTGGAAAAGAAATACTTTTCCACGAGCGCTGAGTTGGAAAGAAGAATTGAAGAGATCAGACTAGCAAGGGAAAGTTCGAGTGTGGAGAAAGGTGGAAAGATTGCGGTTCAGGTTAATATACCATTCCAACAGCACGACTTGACCAATGCCTGGGGCGAATTCGATGGTTCCATAACCAAGTGGCAAGGATTCAGAGACAGGTTTGTAGCTGCTGTCCACGAGAGAGATGACATCAACGCAGCCTACAAATTCTCATACTTACGAAAGTCGTTAACGGGAAAGGCCGCCCGTAGAGGTGGATGAGTTTCCGCATCTCTCTGATATGTTGCAGTTTATCGACAAGCTGGCTGCGGCGATCCAGACAGCTTCATCAGCAGGACAGATAGCTCGGATTGACTACCGGAAAGAACAGCAAGATACTGGCAAGAGCCACGACCGGAAAGCAAGTACAGGACGCGCGAGGGGAAAGGTAGACATAGCACCGCCGAAGAGGAAATTCCCATGTGACCTCTGTTCAGGGGATCATATGGTTTATGCGTGCCCGGACTTTCTAGCGTTGAGCCTCCGTGCACGGGAGGATTTTGTGGTAAGGAGAAGCCTTTGCACAAATTGCCCAAAGCGAGAGCACGATAAGGATAATTGCTATCAAGCGGGATGCGTGCGTTGCCCAGGGGCGCCAGCGCATAACAGCGTGCTGTGCCCGATGAAGGAGTTTCGTAAGCCGTCGCTGGTACTCAACAGTAGTGCTAGCCAGCCAAGGAAAGATTGACAGGGAAGGAAGCGGAAAGCGGAAAGAGTTATTGATATATGTAAGAAAAGAAAAAAGGAAAGTTGTGTCCAAAAGACAGAAATAAAGAATGAATCGTACTTTTTGTCTAATTTTTATTTGGGAAGCGGAAAGAGTTCTTTATATCCTACCATCAGGGTAAGACTATCGTGGCAAGGTATATATTTTGGTCCTATTAGGGCAATTCTGGATACGGGTGCTCAGATGAATATTATTTCGCATTACATGTTGCAGCGGACGAGATGGTGTTGCATCCGTAAATTTGCAACCAAACAATTTTCACGCGCTCGCACATTTCCTTCCCACGATCACAAAAAATTAAATATCTTCTTTCAATCTTTTTTATCTTTCCCATGAGCACAATATTCTCATATAGTGTTCTATGACAAATGCGTTTCACGTGGGAACTGGTCGCAGCCAGCATTCGCAAAGGTGTCACTTATCCTCTTCAAGGTAATGCGCCAAATGCATGTTCGAAGGCAGAACAGAACTTTTGAGTGACATAGTTCGATAAGTGTCACATCAGAGTACGGACGTGTACGAACTACGAAAAGTGTGTTTGAAACAATTTCACTAAAAACGAAAGTAAACTAAAAATCAAATCTTTAATCACATAAGATATATATATATATATAGAATGTAAGCTATTCAGTGGAATTGAGAAAAACAAGTGTAACCCAAAACATATACAAATTAAACCAAATTAAAACCATAACAAATCCAACAATTGGCGCAGCCGGTAGGATCTAGGAAGCATTGGCGATTTCCTTTAAATTAAGAGAACTCACTAGTAATAGCTTGAAAAGCCTAGATCCTTTGTATACTGGGTAGGACACAATAACCCGTAAACTTGGGACTGAGTCTGGTCTCGAGAGTATACATGTACCTACACATAAAAACATACACATAACTACATATAAAAAAAATCATGAACCAGTCAACACCAAACGGCGAGGAATCCAATCCACAAGAAAATCCAGAAGGCCAACCAGGAACATCCAGAATTCAACCACGGCAACTACCCCCACCATCACGAGGACAAACACCGCATCCACCAGCACTTTCACCCACAAGACTTCGATCCGGGACGATACTACCAACCAGTAATAGTGTAAGTTTAAGTGATTATTTACAATTGTTATTAGAGAAAGCGCGAAACAATGAAAATCTAACAGTTTTGCAGTGCGAAAAATTAAACAGAGAACTAGAAAAAAGTCGTGAGCAAAGACTCAGTAAAATTAGCCATTTGAAAGAATCAACTGCACATTTTAAAAGAGAACTGTTAGATTTTCAAGGTCAATCGCACCCTCCTGCTATAGATAACAAGCTAATACGGAAAGAAAGTAGTGAAAGTGATTTGAGGGATAGTGATATTATTTTAAACTGGTTAAACATTTCCGTTCCTGAATCTGAAGAGGAATTATCTATCAAATCGTTTGATATACAAAATAAACAAGAAACAAATTTTAAAATGTCGGTAGATTATTGCAAAATAGCCAAGCTAACTGCTCAGTTAGTCCCAATATTTTCTGGTGAACAAAACCCTTCATTGAGTACCGAACTACAGACGTTTTTAGGGTGTTGTAAGAAGGTAATTGAATGTCTACCTGAGGAAGAACATCAAGCGTTTGTTCAAATTTTTCCCACTAGACTGCGAGGTGCTGCTTATTTGTTAGTCGCATCTAACCAAATAACGTCCTTCGAAGATGCCGAAAAGCTTCTCAACCGCACATATTTACCAAGAGAAACCTACCAAGAAGTGGTTAGTAAATTAATTATCATGAGACAGTACCCCTTGGAAGCTCTCATCGCTTTTACCGCTAAGATAAAGCAGACGCTTCAGCTTTGCAAGGAGGCAGCAGACCAAAAATATGGCTCATTGGCAGCTCCAGCTGTGAAAACACAGCTGGAAGATTTTGCCAAAAACGCTTTGAAAACCGGAGTCTCTAATCCCCATCTCTGCCAGTATTTATTAACGATAGGAGATGGGACCCTAGACCAAATAGTGCAGAAAGCATTAGACATGGAAAGGTTACAACAAACTGTCCTCCCAAAACAACAAATTCCGCAGTCCACTACCCAATTCCAACAAGTTCCTACTAATTCATCTTGTAACAGTAGCTTCTCAAATCCACAGTTATGGTTCGGGAACAATAGTAGTTATTTTTCAACACAGGTAAACCCACAAGCCACAGCGTTCAATACAACTATGCAGCAACCCCATCCTGATTCCCAAAACAATAGTAATTTTTCCCAACCCCAGCTAAATCCACAGTTCACACCGTTCACTGATTCACAAAATAGTAGATTTAACCACGGCATAATTTGCAGTTTCTGCGGAAAGACGGGACATACTTACAGTGATTGCCTAAGTAGGAAAAATACACCTTTCTGCACAAATTGCAGGCTGTATAATCATGCCATTAGGGACTGCCGACGAGCTAACAGGCAAAATAACAACAAGGTGGCCAATAACAAAAAAAATGACTTCAACCATCGAAACCCTGCAGGAATTTACGAAAATTCTAACTCAAACAACGCAATAAATGGCTCGCCGCAAAACATCTCTAGGGTCTATAACTTACAAACAAAATGTGATTTTTGTGGTCGACCTGGTCACGATGTCACCGAATGCCGACAAAAAACAAAATGGGAATCGGGGAACCAGGGAAACTCCCAACTGTCGAGCCCAAAACCCCCGGCTCGACATTAACTTCTGACAATAAAAACAAAAGGTACTTCCAGGAGCCCACACACGGTGTCCCCACAATAGTTCTTCCTCTCGACATAGGCCTAAACGGTCATGCGAAATTAATCGTGGACACCGGCTCCGAAGTTAGTTTAATAAAAAAAAATTCATTGAAGGCAGAAGAAAATTGGAAACCGATAAGGCATGCCTCCTGCAAACACCATTTGGAAACGGAAAAAGTGTTGGAACATGTCAGGGACATTTTACATTAAATACTAAAATTCCATGTACTTTCCAAGTTCTGGGTAATATACCTAGGATGGCGAACGACGGGATACTTGGGAACGATTTTCTGTCGAAAAATTGTAACGTTGATGGTCCAAACCAACTGCTAAAATTCACTTGCACGAAGAATAATCCCAAGCAATTCAGCATACCTTTCGGCTCAACTAATCACGGTACCTCTCACTGTAAAATGGCCGAAAGTAGGCAAACTACAATTAAGCATAGTGCAAATAAACTTACTTCTCATTGTAGCGAAGAAGGCCATGGTAATAAAGGGCCGAACAAACTAACCTCTCCTTGTAGCGATAAAGGCACTAGTATTTCAAATACGAATATACAAACCCCAGCCTATAACGAAGAAGGCAATGGTATTAAACGGTCAAACATATTAACTTCTCCCTGCAGTGAAGCAGATTCAAGCAACACAATAGTGGAAATCTTATGAGATAAGCCCGTCTGCCTGCCTAAACGGTCACAAAAACTTGTAGCAGTTCCTTTAGAATTGTCGGAAGAAATGCTCTGCTTACCCGATAAGGTAGGCGACGGAGTCTTCATTTCTAACTGCATCTTCCCTTCAGGCCAAAATAGATATTTAATAAATGCGATTAATACACAGAACAAAACAGTAATCATGAACAAATTAAAGCTACAACTAAGTCCAGCACAGAACTATAAAGTAATCCCTCTGGAAATTGAGAAGGAATATACCCCAGAGACGAAACACTTAATACAGCACGTAAAATACTTCCACCCAAAACATTTCCATCGCATAAAAAAGCTTAAAAATGAGCTCAACGTAGGAGAAAATCTGTCTTCTGAAGAAGAGGCCGCCATAGTAAGCCTCTGCAATGAGTATTGCGATATTTTTCATTTAAAGGGCGATCACCTCTCATATACGACCGCTATAACACATGAAATACCATTGGTTCAGAACCAGGCACCGATAAATCAAGGAATGTATAGACTACCCCAAACAAAGAGGCATGTAATTAATGATCAGTTAAAAGAAATGTTAGAAGATGATGTTGTCCAACCTAGCAAAAGTCCTTGGAATACACCTCTTCTAGTTGTACTTAAAAGGGCGGGCCCGGATGGTGAGAAGAGATGGAGAGTTGTGGTCGATTATCGCAAACTGAATAATTGCACTATAGGTGATGCTTATCCCTTACCACGGTTTGAGGACATACTTGATCAACTCGGTCATTCCCGATATTTTTCCACGCTCGATTTAGCCAGTGGCTATCACCAGGTTCTGGTAGATCAAAAGGATCAACCAAAAACCGCATTCAGCACTAACTACGGGCACTATGAGTTTAAGCGGATACCTTTCGGGTTAAAAGGAGCGCCGGCTACGTTTCAACGCTTGATGAATTATGTCCTCACCGGGTAACAAGGAATCGAATGCTTTGTATACCTAGATGACATCGTCATCCACGGAAAAAATCTCTTGGACCACAACGACAAACTACGAAAAGTTTTTGATAGGCTAAGAGAAAATAATTTAAAACCCCAACCAGAGAAATGCAGGTTCCTGCAAAAGGAAATAGTTTATCTGGGACACATATGCTCAGAAAAGGGAGCACTTCCAAATCCCAACACAACTGCCACTGTTCATAATTTTCCAACTCCGCGATCCTTTTTGGGTCTGGCAAACTACTATCGTAAATTTATCGCACAGTTTTCTAAAATAGTTAGACCCCTTACAAAACTACTCTGTAAGGATGTAAAGTTCAACTGGACAGATAAGTGCCAGAAAGCATTTCAAGAAATCAAAGAGCATTTGGTGTCACCCCCACTTTTGATTTGCCCAGATTTTTCGAAACATTTCAACCTTACCACAGATGCAAGTGGTGAAGCAATTGGAGCTGTACTCTCACAGGGAGAAGTGGGAAAAGACCAGCCCATTGCATATGCAAGTCGCACATTAAACAAAGCGGAGCGTAACTACTCCACTATAGAGAAAGAGTTGTTAGCGATTGTTTGGGCCACAACAAATTTTAGATGCTACCTTCAGGGGCGTAAATTTACTGTTTACACGGATCATAAGCCGTTGAAAGGAGCATTTAACGTAAAGGACCCAACTACTCGCCTTGATCGATTTCATCACAAATTGTCGGAATTTGACTATAATATAGAATACAAGCCAGGCAAATATAACACTAATGCTGATGCGCTTAGCCGAATTCCACAACTTAATGTGATGAAATCTGTAAAGAAACAAAAACGTAAACGGTGTACATCAGCAACAGATGAAATTTTAACATATGATGAATACGAAGCCAAACAATCGAAGTCAATAATTGAAGAACCTCTAGGGTGTAAAGTTTGTGCGAATTGTAATAAAAATCAGTCAACAAAAAAAGAAACTACAGAGCCTTTTATAACTAAAGTAAAAGCTGAGGTGCCCAGCGAAATCATCAACGTTTTACATATAAATACCGTAGTATGTAATGCCGTAACGCGGCTACAATCTCAAAAGGAGAGTCAATTACCTAAGCCAGCACCAACATTAAGTCAAACTGACCTAACTAAACCAAACGATATCGAAAAACCAAATGATATTACTACACAAAGCCAAAATGAATTGCAGGCAGTAAATACAAAACCCATTGAACTAATTACTAGCCCTGAAGAGATACGAACCATTCTCAATGATTATCATGACTCGATTTTTGGTGGTCATCAAGGCGTAATCAAAACGTATAAGCGAATTCGTAAAAAATACTGTTGGAACCACATGCTCAGAGACATAAAAAATTAAATTAAAAAATGTAAAACATGTCAAACCATGAAAGCAACACCTTTGATACGAATGCCAATGATGATCACTGATATCGCCGAAAAACCTTTCAATAAGGTGTACTTCGATATCGTAGGCCCATTAGAACAGTCAGAGTCTGGAAATTTGTATATCCTTACTTTCCAGGATAATTTAACAAAATTTGTTGATTGTCATGCCATGCAAAATGCAGAGGCCCAGACAGTGGCTCAAGTGGTTTTTGATTACATAATTACACGTTTCGGTATTCCTAAATGGATTGTAGCGGATCAAGTGACAAATTTTCTTAGTGGCTTATTTAAAGGGCTCTGCAAACTACTTAAGATAAAAAAATTACAGACAACAGCTTACCATCCCCAGTCAAATGGCGCACTCGAACGAGCACATAGACCAATAGTGGAATATTTGCGAAGCATAACTGATGAAAACCCCAAGTCATGGGATCAGTTCGTGCGAACGGCGACTTTTGTTTATAACAACAGTATTCATGATAGCACGAAACTCACACCTATGGAATGTCTATATGGGTTCACGCCTGACATACCGTCTAATCTGAAAAGAGAGCCTGAACCAATATATAATCATGAAAATTACTGCAACATTTTAAAATACAGACTTCAAAAATCGTATTCCATAGCCAGGCGCAACATGTTAGCAAGCAAACACCGCTCGAAAAACTATTTCGATAAAACAATAAAACCTCATTCATTTCATGTAGGGGATAAAGTATTTACTTATCAAAAGCGAAAATCGAAAAGGAAAATTAGCACCCATAAGGAGAGGGCCTTCTTCAGTAACAAGTGTAAAAGGACCCGTAAATACTGCAATCAAATTTGGTAGAAAAGAAATCGTGATCCATAATAACCGTTTAAAACCTTACTACGAATAATTAAATTGAAACCCTTGCCATAATTAATAGTACCTCAGTTTTCAAAAGGATAGGCAAATTTCTGACCCCCTTTTTTTTATTTATTAAATCTCCCTACAGTACACGATGGAGCTGATGACTTTGGTTTTGATCATGATGCTTCCCTTTTCGGTATCTTCTTACCAAGCATATTCAGTGACACCCCTTAACAACACAGGTGTGGTGTTCGAGGGCTTAGGCGAATTATGGGTCTACCACAACACATGGACTATACTCACAGAGATTGATCTATCCGAATTGGGTAACCAAACAATGCTGGCGGAACATGCGGAACATCTTGTAATCCAGTTGTGTAATAATAACAATAACACTTACAAAGATAATTGCAAACTGCAACAACGGCACATTCATGCGGCTATGGAAACCATTAAAACTCGAACCAAAATTATCCACGAACTACTCCCGAAATCCAGGCAACCAAGGTCTCTCTTCAATGGCATCGGAAACGCTTTCCATTATCTTTTCGGAACGATGGATAATGAGAATGAAGAGGAGATCTACAGTAAGTTAGATGAACTGCAAAGTGACGATTGAAAGCTAGTCGAACTCAATAAACAACAAATCTCTATAGTTAGTACTACCCTAAAACAAATTCAAACCCCATTGAAAACCCTTATGGATAGACAGCAACAAATTGGCTTGAAAATAAACGAGATCATAGACCTAACCGACGATTTCACCAAAGTGCAGTTGAGGCAGGATATCGTAACAAGTATCCTCCTTCAAGTCCTTGAAATAGAAACACGTCAAACTACGTTAATTGACATCATATTAGCTTCCAGAAAAAACCAAATACATCCTTTATTGATATCCCCGAATACATTTTCAACTATTTACAAAAGGTCGAATCCAATCTGCGAAAACAAATGCTTACCAATGTTATACTAAACTGCAGAAGTAAAGTCTCACCTCTTACAGGAAAAACTAGTAATTAAAATCACCCTTCCTATTTTCGCATTTCCCAAGATGCAATTTTTTAAAATTCTTTGTTTTCCAATACACCTTTCAGCGGGACACTCTTTAGTACCTGATATAAAGTATTCCCATATAGCTACCCAAACAGAATCCCAAGAGTTTCTTTTATTCAAGAGTGAGGACATAAAATCTTTTGTCACAATTACCCGTGGGTCCAACGTTACCACTTATGTGGGAAAACTAGAAATTCCGATAACTCGAGCAACAGCTACAAATGAATGCATCGTTAAAATATTTTTTAATCCCCTTAATGACAGTACCCAATGTCATTATCGAGTACAATTTCCCTCACAAGAAACGCTGATAAAAATGGTCAGACCAAATAGCTGGTTGTATTCAGTTATCCAACCAACCATTCTCCACGTTACCTGTTCGAAGACGTTGTTAACGCCAAAGTTAACAGGACAAGGCATTCTAACCATGAACGAACCTTGTGAAGTGCAAATTCTTCATAAAACTATCTATTATCAAGATGACGCATTATTTTCCCCCTGTTAGTAAAGAATTCTCCAGCCTAAACCTTACTTCCCTCTCTCCAATTGCTGCAAATCTGAATCGAACACGATTAATAATAGGTTCAGATACAAATGAATTAATTCACAAAAGCACTCAATACCTGGAAGAAATACAAAATAAATTGAAGCACCTAAAAGAAACTACCAAAGCTACTAATCACCGCACCCTATCCATAACTTCCCTCTCAATTTCCAGTCTACTAATAATAGGACTAATTGTATTTATAGTGTTTAAAACTATACCCATCATATTAAGTAACTGGCAGAGTAAAAAAGCACTCCTTTAAAGGACGTAGAAATGCATATTATAGAGCCTGCTACAGAACCCCCAAAGGTTAATGAACCTTCTTGTAGTGAACCCCCCAGGAAACCGTTAACCCGATCACTTACACTACCAAAATCCATTCAACTAGTATAAAAATGTAACTAATATCAACAAAAAAATTTTATTTAATTAATTAATTACACTATTTCAAAAAAATTAATGCTTAAGTAAAAAAAAAAAATAATATGTAAACATAAATATAGAAATAAAACTTAAATAAATATTAATTATATTATACTATTTCAATAAGTAAACATAAAAAAGGGGAATTTAACAACCCCAAACGAAAATTAACACAAAAAAAAAATTTATTTTATAAATGTTAAAGAAAATGTAATAAAAAAAAATGTACATATATCTATTATTAAAAAAAAATAATAATAATAATCTTTATAGAAGCAGCAATAACTAACATTATAAAATTGTTTTCCCAAAATGTAAAAAAAAAAAATAATATTAAAAATAATTATTAAAAGAGAATATATATTAGTACTCATTTTATATCAAATTGCTATAAGTGAAAACAAAAAATACGTAATAAAAAAAAAAATAAATAAAATTTGTTTTGTAAAAATTGTTTCTGTTCTGCCTTTAAAGTTATACCGAATATTCAAATATTTTCGAATATTATTCCTCTTCAAAGAATAATTCTCTTTTATTAAGGGGGAAGGATTTGTTGCATCCGTAAATTTGCAATCAAACAATTTTCGCGCGCTCGCACATTTCCTTCCCACGATCAAATGCGTTTCACGTGGGAACTGGTCGCAGCCAGCATTCGCAAAGGTGTCACTTATCCTCTTTAAGGTAATGCGCCAAATGCATGTTCGAAGGCAGAACAGAACTTTTGAGTGACACAGTTCGATAAGTGTCACATCAGAGTACGGACGTGCAGTGGCGGACTAAGGGGGGGGCGGTGGGGGCGGTCCGCCCCGGGTGGCAGACTAATAGGGGGTGCCATCAGTAACATAAAAATAACTTTGCCCACTACAAAAAATAAAAACACAAATAAAACAATAAATTTGTTTCCCAAATACCTACCTATATATATGTGCGCATGAATTTCGTTACTGGCCTATTCTCTTAATATAAGTAAAGGGTGATTTTTTAGCTGGTTTGGTTTTGGCAACACTGGTTTTGACAGCTGACATGTGTTTAGTACCTTGTGTCACTGTCAAACAGCTTCAGTTTGGTTTGCAATTTAATTTAATTTTTTTTAATTTGATTAATTTGGTGGGGCAAAAAAAAAAAAAATGTCCCATTTATTTGGCTTAGTACAAGCTAGAAAAAAAAACAATACAATACTTACAATACTAGAACTAAAAACTAAGACTTATAACTAGGAGTTAAAGCTATGGTTTATGGAGAAGGAGGCTAAGTTTAATGGAGGAAGAGCTACGGTTGAGCATTGCAACAGCTACCAATGCATCCCGAAAAAGCCACTGTTTGGTGCGGTTTATGGGCCGGCGGCATTATTGGGCCATATTTCTTCAAAGATGATGCGAATCGCAGCGTTACTGTCAATAATGAACGCTACCGAGCGATGATAACAAACTTTTTTTTGCCCGAAATGGAAGTTCTTGACTTGCATGATATGTGGTTTCAACAAGACGGTGCCACATGCCACACAGCACGCGAAACAATGGCGCAATTGCGAGGCGAGTTTGGTGAACAGTTAATTTCACGTTTCGGGCCGGTCAATTGGCCGCCTAGATCGTGCGATTTGACACCATTAGATTATTTTTTGTGGGGGTATGCCAAGGCTAATGTGTATAGGGAAAAGCCCGCTTCGATTGACGCACTGGAAGCCAACATCCATGCATTCATTCGTGAGATACCGGCCGATATGTGTGAAAGAGTATGCCAAAATTGGACTCAGCGGATGGGCTACCTGAGACGCAGCCGCGGTCAACATTTGCATGAAATTATCTTTAAACATTAAATTGCAAGGTTCAAACTATCGATTCAAATAAACATTTCATTCATTTTTTCGAATTTTTTGTGTTTTTTTTTTAAAAAAAGTTCTAAACCTCTTAAAAAATCACCCGTTATTATCATTAGGCCAGAGGACGGAGTATAAAACCAAGCAAGCCGCGCAATTTTATGCTCTGTTTTTCTTTTTTTTTAAGCCGGAACCAGACTTGTAACGTGTGGTGTGTTGTGGAGTGGTGTGGCGCAATCGAAACAGGAGCGATTTTGACAAAACGCGCCACACTGCAACACAACACACGAGAAAAATATGTTTCTACGCATATGAGCACACAAAAAATATAGATTCTAATGATATAATCGAAACATTCAGTACAATAAAAGCTCGTAAGCACCTTTAAATAAAATATTTGTTCGTGTTTTTTTCTTAAATTTTTCAAGGGGTGTAAGCTTGCTTTACCGCCCCGGGTGTCACTGCCTCTTAGTCCGCCACTGCGGACGTGTACTAATAGTAAACTACGAAAAGTGTGTTTGAAACAATTTCACTAAAAACGAAAGTAAAAAAATCAAATCTTTTATCACATAAGATATATATATATATAGAATGTAAGCTATTCAGTGGAATTGAGAAAAACAAGTGTAACCCAAAACATATACAAATAAAACCAAATTAAAACCATAACAAATCCAACAATGGCAAGGTACATCTATAGCTAGGAAGCTCATCGGTATAGATGGGAACCCTTTTGAAATTCGGCAAGAGATCACGATGAGGGTGCATCCCTGGTTTGAATCGGAGCATTACATTGAGGACAGATTTTGGGTATTACCTAAGGAAAGCCGGTGGCAACCAGTTACTCCGACTGTGAGACTGGAGACGCCGCGGGAAAGTGATGGTCATATAAAATTGTCTGATCCCGAATATTTTAGTCCAGGCCAAGTACACGTTCTATTAGGTGTGCAGGCATTTGCGAGAATAGTGGAGTCAATTGTTCCACAAACAAGGAGTGGGATGCTCATGATGGAGACGAGGTTCGGGGTGATAAAATTAGGCGCGGCGAATGAGGGTATTAATGGTGCCTTTTCGGCTATCGAGTACTCAGAAAGCGAACAGCTGGATAGACTTTTAACCAGGTTATGAGAAATGGATGAGATTAAAAAGAAACCGGAAAGGACAACAGAGGAAGAGATGGTGGAGCAACATTTCACCACGACGTATAGAAGGAACGAGCAAGGTCGATTTGTTGTTTTTATACCGCTCAAGGAAAGTATTAGAAACATTGGGGAATCGAGAGGGATAGCCCTACGTAGATTCATGTTCTTGGAAAGGAAATTGGAAAGAAACAAGGAATTAAAAGGAAAGTATGTGGAGAAGATGCGGAATGAAATTCGTATGGGACATATAAGATTAGCAGATGGAAAGGTGGAAGAGGGAACACCGGTTTACTATATTCCACATCATTGTGTATTGGAGAAGTTTAGGATAGTGTTCGATTCAAGTTGTCGAACGGAAAGAGGAACGTCACTACATGACGTACAACTACTCGGAGAGTAACTTCAAAGAGATTTGCACGAAATTGTTATGAGATTTCGGAGACATAGGTTTGCGTTTTGCGCTGATATTAAAGGAATGTTCAATCAAGTAAGGATAGCTGAGGAGCAGTGGAATCTGCAGCGAATATTTTGGAGGGAAAGCAGTAAAGCGCCGCTGAAAGAGTATTGGTTGACTGTGGTCACGTTCGGTTCAACTTCTTCACCACACCAATCCGTGCGTTGTATGAATCAAGCAGCCATGGATGCAAGGGAAGTTTTTCCCGAAGCTACTAGGGTTATACTTAACGATTTTTATATCGATGATTGTGTGTCAGGTGCCAGTACCGAGCAAGAAGCGATAAATTTAGCGAAAGATATTTACAGAGTCCTGGACAGTGCGGGCTTTGAACTGTGTAAGTGGAAGTCCAACAGCGGAAGGCTGATATCAGGGATGCATTCATGGAAAGAGAGTTCAATGGTGTTTTCGGGTGGAGATGGGTCAATAGATAGGACGTCAGTTTGGGCCTCAAATGGCTGATTGAGCAGGATCAATTCACTTTCATTGTGAAAACACCAGAACTCAGTGGAAAGATAACAAAAAGAAGGATTGTCAGCTGTATGGCGCAGCTATATGATCCAAACGGTTATATTTCTCCAGTGGTCATTGTGGGTAAGATGCCGATTCAAAATCTGTGGCAATTAAACAGTGGATGGGATGAGGCTGTGCCAATTGAGATCGAAAGAAAATGGAAAGTTTTTTGGAAAGATATAGTACAGTTGGAAAGGCTTCGGATAGATAGGTGGTTAGGTACGGAGCGGAAAGCTTCCGTGTGCTTACATGGGTTTTCGGACGCATCTACAACGGCATACGGTGCAGTCATTTACGTCAGGACAGAGCATGTTGATGGAAAGATTACAACCAGACTACTTGTCTCGAAATCACGGGTAGCCCCAGTGAGGGTGGTCACGGTCCCAAGGTTAGAGTTAGCTGCAGCTGAGTTGTTGTCACGTTTGCTGGCGGAGGTTAGGCAATCAATGGAATGGGAGAATATGGACACACGCTTTGGACAGACTCAGCGGTAGTGCTTCATTGGATTATGAAACTACCATGCAATTTGAAGACATATGTGGCGAATCGTGTCTCATCGATTCAATCCAACACGGATGTCAAACGCTGGCACCATGTTAATTGGAAACAAATTATGGCTTCACGGGCCGGAATGGCTGGTGTTGCAGGGAAAGTGTTGGCCAAAAGAAGAGATTATCGTTAACCGTGACAAAGCAAGTGAAGAACTGACAATTTTTGCTTTTACAAGTTATAGACCGGAATTGCGAATATTTGTGGAAAGCTTTGGAAAGGCGATAACATTGGTGGATCGCACAAATAGTTTGGAAAGAACAGTCGGTATTATGGGTTTTGTTTTCCGATTTGTGCAAGCAGCACGACGGAAGGTTTGTGAGAAGAGCAGAATTGGTCGTGGGCATATGGATAGAATATTACCAACAACGAAAGGGGAAAGAGCCAGGGCAATGGAATATTTAATTCTTGAGGCGCAAATGGAAAGTTATGGTCATGAGGAACTGATGGTCTAAGTGAAGCTGTGGCAATTGTCACAAGAGCACCCATTTACCTACCTACCATGACGAGACATGGAGGAGTATGATGTGATATGAGTGATGATGCAATTTCTACTGGATACCTAGATTGCGCAGCATACTTCGAAAGTGCATTCATCAATGCGTTAAATGTGATCGATATACAGTACGGGTAGAGGACCAGTTAATGTCCGAGCTTCCAGTGGATAGAACGAAAGTGGGAAAGTCTTTTTCATGCTCCGGTGTTGATTATGCGGGACCCTTTGAGCTTAAAGTAATCGATAGAGTCGGAAAGCAATTAACAAGAAGGAAGTGTTGGGTTGTTGTATTCGTTTGCGAGCGATTCACCTGGATATAGTCACGGACTTGACATCTACCGCATTCATTGCGTGCTACGAGCGGTTTATAGCGAGGAGGGGTAGGTGTGATAGGATGTACAGCGATAATGGTACAGCATTTGTGGGGGCCGAAAAGGAACTCAGTAGGGCTTTAGGTAGGTGGACAGATAACGATGCATTGAATCATTTCAGTAGGAAAGGGACAGATTGGATATTTATAACAACGGCCGCTCCCCACCAAGGTGGTATATGGGAGGCGGTGGTGAAATCAATGAAGTTTCACTTAAAGAGGATAGTGGGGCAGAAGGTGTTACCTTATGAACAGTTGTTAACTCTGTTGACACAAATTGAGGCGGTCCTCAATTCACGACCAATTCATCCTTTTAGTGATGACCCATATGACATGCAAGCGCTTACACCTGGTCATTTTTTGATTGGTGACCCAATGGTGCGTACGCCTTCTTTTGGTTCAGACAACCAACCATCCACTGTCGGGACTAGGCTATGGAAAGAACGAAAGGTTATGATGAGACATTTTTGGGAAAGATGGAAAGAAGAGTATTTGACTACTCTACAGGAAAGAAAAAAAAGGCGGAAAGAGAAGGAAAGTTTAAAAATTGGACAGTTAATTGTTATCAAGAGCGAGAAGTT
This sequence comes from Cheilosia grossa, assembly GCA_963082955.1. Taxonomy (NCBI): domain Eukaryota; kingdom Metazoa; phylum Arthropoda; class Insecta; order Diptera; family Syrphidae; genus Cheilosia; species Cheilosia grossa. The sequence continues at coordinate 44,407,548 of OY720144.1, read as the reverse complement.
CCCTCCAACCCAATGGGCAGGGGGGCGTATTACCCACTTGATACCGAGCAAGGACGGGATCATCCGATCAGTCGTCATCCAGACAGCAACGAACGAGCTGGTTCGACCGGTACAGAAGATATGCATCATTCCTGTGGAACCAGAGAGGATAGACGAACGCCGAGAAAGAGACATCGAATAGAGTCAAGTCAATCATTGTATGAAACTATTAGTTAGCTGGCACTGTATCATATCGTTTCACGGTATGAGTTTTTTATGTTTAAACATGTAGTATTATAAGGCGTTTTTGTATTATCGTAATGCTATGGTATTTGCCCTATGTTATATTACATTGCTATCGCAATCATAGTTAGAAAGAGACAACTATAGTACTCGAAGCAGGAAAGCATTACTGGTTTATGACTTGCGAGTCAGTGAAAGAATACAGTCCGCTAGGGAAAGACCTAGAGTCGAAAGTGGAAAGTGGAAAGTAAAGTAATAAATGTTGGGTTTTTTTAGGCAATGCCTTTTTCCCAACAGAAACAAGGTTTCTGGTTTTTGTTTTATTTTGGTAAAGTGAAAAGTGGTCGGCGCACACCGCGGGATGCGGAACAATACCCAACGCGTACTCCTTCTGATCAAGAGCACTTTCAATCCTACCAACGAAGTTCTGAATCGCAGTTTCACAGGATTTTCCGCGCTGATAGGCATGTTGCGTCACAAAAAGAGGATGCTATCGAAGAGCAACATTGAGCACATGCAGCTCAACCAGTCTCTCCAAGCTGTTCAGAAGGAAGAAAGATAGACTTATGGGTCTGAAACTTTTAGCGAGAGTATAGTCGGTCTTACCTATCTTTAGTATGAATACGAATGTAACCATATGCCAAGGAGAAGGTACGTAGACCAAGGCCAAGCTAGCGGTGAAAATTATTTTCAGTGTCGGCATCAGTTGACTAAAACTTTGTTTCAGCATAGCCGGATGAATTCCATCCGGACCTTTGGCAAGACCTTAGATCGGCAGCGACGTTTAAGACGTCTGCGTCAGTGAGAAATGTCTTATCCCATGGACCAAGACAATGATACGATTAAGTAAATTATACAAAATTATGGTAAGCTCTTGGTATTGAGCTGGCAAATAACAAATAATAAAAGAATTCCAGTTTTAAAAAGTTTCTTTGAAATTAAAAACCAAAGCAATTATAGATAGCCCGAAAGGCAATAGTTTTAAGCATATTGTTAAGTTTAGAGCGCTCACTGAGAGCCAGATAGAATAAGATAAATGTTAGTTTTAAACTAGATTTAATCGTTTTTGTCTGTATGTAAGTTAAGAAAAGAATTTAACAAAAATGAATTAAAAATGAAAAAAATTAAAATTATCCGTTCTGTTAAGACGTAATTTTTAACTTGAAATCACCCTGTATTCTCTCTACATTATTCAATTGCAATGCAACTTCCTTCATTTTTTTCTCAATCAGCTTCCGGATATCAAAGTTATCATTACTAAATATACCTCTTGAATAAAAGCATCACCCTGACTTTTTATTGAAGAAAGCCGCTTTTACTCTCCCCATCGTCGATAAACATCACCAAATAATTTCGCCTAAACATTTGGAGGCCCCGGCGAGACAAAGGCTTTGAAGTATTTCATTAAATTCATTAAAGGTCAGAAATTCATCAATTTCATGTGCATTGTGTAAGCACGTGAAATGATCGGAGACGAAGACTATGCAGACGACAGACCTCAAGCATCTTCAACGGCTTCACAGACAGGACCCAAGAAGACCAATACGGAGGAAGGAGACATCGTAGCTGGAAAAAAATCGGATGAAGCGTTAACTAACCTCAAAACTCGTCGTTTCGTATGCGAGCAGCAAATACAACGCATTGAGGATTACCTTACACGTATTCGAAAGAATCCGGCAACTACATCTATAGCCGAAATGAACATTCGCGCTGAAGCATTTGATTCAGCATTTGAAACGTTTAAAAGCATTCAAGGAAAGATCGAGGAAAAGGATTTTGATGAAATTTCCCAACCAAACAGGTCAACATACGAGGAAATGTACTACCTAGCAGCTTCCGCTTTAAGGGTTTTCATTGCAAAGCACGATGAACAGGAAAACACATTAAATCGAAGTAACATTACGGTAGCAGATCGGGATGAAAGGTATGGTTCTATTAAATTACCAAAAATAGAACTTAAAGAGTTTTCAGGTGACGTTACCACGTGGATAAGTTGGTATGATCAATTCGTTTCATTAGTTCATAAGAACGAGAACCTTACAAAATTCGCCAAGCTGCGTCATCTGATCTCTAAACTTAGCCCGGCTGCAAGAGCTCCAATAGCAGGTTTGAAAATTGTTGCTGAGAATTATGAGGTAATATTAGAAAAGTTAAGAGAACGTTTTTAAAACAAGAAAATCATTGGAAAAGAACACATTAAACACACACATTCAAAATCCTAATATTCCAAAGGCAAATGCAGCAGATCTACGAAATCTAATGGACAAAATGAACAACCACCTTACGGGATTAAAGAATATCAATCGACCTGTCGATGGCTGGGATGATCTCGTAGTTCACATCATAACCTCTAAACTCGATCCAGAAACAGCGCTTAAATGGAATGAAGACTCTCCTGTTGACCGATTACCAACACTTCCAGAACTGATGGCATTTTTAAAGAAGAGGTGTCAAATTATTGAAGGTAATTCTACACATTCATTATCACAATCACCAACACCTCATTCGAATAAGAACGATAATGGTAGTTTAAATAATAAGAATCATAAACCGTTGAGGTCACTTATGACTGTTAAAAATGCATGCAATTTTTGTATTGCGCTGTATTGCCTTTTTAAATCTGCCTGTCTCCGAGAGATACAGTAAGGTGAATTCACTTAAACTTTGTTCGAACTGCTTAAAAATCAACAATCACTCGCTGGCTGACTGTCCCTCTAGGAGCTATTGCAACACTTGTGGCAATAAACACCACTCATTGCTCCACCAGAACCCAACATCGTCAGATAAGCCCACCACTTCATCACAAGCGCTAGGTAGTACTCATTCTCAAAACCTGTTCATACCAAACCGTAACTTCTCATCCAATGATATTACATCACATACTTCACCGTCTACATCTAATCATGTCTACTCGCTGCATAATAGTTCCGCCGGCAACAATATTTTAGGAACGGCTATTGTTTACCTTATCGCCAAAAATAAGCAATATATACAGTGTCGTGTCCTACTAGACAGTGGCTCTCAACTCAATATTGTTTCCGAGCGCATCATTCGCATTGCCGGCATAAACCGACGATATGCACCAACTGAATTCATGTGTGTCAATGATAATATTGGGCATTCAAAATTCAAATGTTCTGTGACAATAAAATCACGGCTTACTTCATTTTCCACTACCATTGAGGCATTAGTCATTAATAACGCTCGTATCTTTTTGCGAACAGAAAAGGGGATAAATGCCCGAAATTTTAAGATTTCAAGGGATATCGCAATTCAAAAAAGAGGATATATAGGGGATATGTTTTTAAGTTGTTTTCTTACTGAAATTGATGAGACTCAAGCATAATATCAACACAAAAAATTAATGTAAAGTGTGTTTAATAAATTATTATTATTTTTATACGACAACAAAACAGATAGTTTAATAAACAACCAACGTGCCGTCATCGCCATCGTCGTCATTCCCATCTGAATCAGTTTCGATAGAAACAATTTCTCCACTTTTGGTTTTGTTTTTATATTTGTCTTCTGCAGCGATTGAACGAAGCAATCCAGGCTTTGTTTTCAAAAATTTGTAAAACTCAATGCATGAGTACTGCAAATTACATTTTACCGTGAGAATTGCTTTTAACGTTTTGATTTGCAATCGAGTTTTTTCATTGGTCCAAGACTTGGTCATCGCAGAAAAGACTCGTTCCACCGATGCCGTTGTTCCCGGCAAGCACTACATGTATTCCACCAACATAGCGATTTCGTTGTGCTCACAATTTTCGGCTTGCAGATGTTTGAATATTTCCACCCAGCGATTCTGGATCGAAATATTGTCGTTCCTCCACTTATTGATTTTATCATAGGTACAGTAGTTCTTGACGTACCGATATTGAGCGTGTAATTTCGCTGCATTTTTATTTGTATCGTATAAATTAAGGTCTTTCAATGTGTTTATCACCACTTCGACCTGTTGGTGTCTTTGTTAACATCGCCCACGTAAAGATTTTAAGCTGGTTGGTTCCGTCCAAGAATTCATGTACGAACATGCATCGACTGAAAAATCAATTTCAACTACATATTAAATCATATAAAGTAGGGTAGACTGGGTACGGTTGAAACACAGGACGGTTGAAACAACACAAATATCTCGCGAGCCATACGCGCAGCATGAATGAGTATTGGGGGTGAATGAATCAAAAGCAAGTCCTTACACGAATTCCAGTCCTGCGTCGTTCGTTCGGCGGTTCAGTTGTAAGTGAGAGCTTGTGTTGTATTTGGAGTATCAAAAGTAAGTATTTTTGTTTGGTTATTTTTTTTTTTACTGGGGTTTCTATCCATGTGAGATTGTTGTGTGTATTTGTTTGTATGCAGTAAAGAGTGTAGAGTACAGCATGGTGACAAGTTTAAACGTGTCAGTGTTGTTTTCGTTACTTTATAGATTTTTTGCTTATAGGGGGGGTTGGGGACGGTTGAAACAATTTTTCGGGGGACGGTTGAAACAATGAGTTTACTTATTTTTCGTGTTTTATAGATGCCCCGAGATGCGGGAATTTATCCATATAATCGGCATTTGTTTACAGAGCTTGATTTCGCTCCTTCATTTGTAACGGATAGGCCAACTCCCGAAAATGCAACAGAGGCAGATGTTATTTCAATACCAAATATCCTAACTAATGAGGAAACGCTGCCGCTATCAGCTTCACTAGAGATTCCGGTTAGAACTGAAGAAGAAAAAATTATTGATGATCCAGAAACCTTGCATTCTCCTGATAAAAATTACAGCAGCATAATTGAACAGGCGACCTCGCCAAAACCATCTACAAGTGCTCAAGCAATATCTTCTAGTGGTCCTATTGTGTTTACACCGGAAGCAGTACGACCTTTACCAAAAGCTCTTCCAAGAAAATCAAATAGAGGACGAAGAACCAGAAAGTCTACAATATACACCGATACACCAGAGAAAGAACAAATAAAAAAGGAGCATGAAGCCAGACTGAAACGAACCAAAGCTAAACAAGCTAAGAAAAAGTTGGACGGAGTAGAAAAGAAAAGAAAAGTTACGAAAGTCAAAAAAAAATAATACAGCACTGGAATCATCAGAAGAAGAGGAGTTTTATTGTCTTGTCTGCTTGTCAACGTATTCAGGGAGCAGATCTGGTGAAAATTGGATACAATGCATCACCTGTAAAATGTGGGCTCACGAAGAGTGCACAGAAGGTGGCAATAGTTACCTTTGCCAAAATTGTGATTCGGAATATTCCGACAACTGAATTTTATCGACTGAAATATCGAAATAGAAGTAATGTTCCTTTTGTTTATTTTTAATTAATTTAATGAAGTAAGATTTTTATTTTTTATTTTTGTTAATTTTGTTTTGTTTAGAAATACTGTTTATTTTTTTTTTAATTCTATATAAAATAATGAAGTGATGAATATTGTCAAACAAAGCTATTATTAAAAATAAAAATGGATTAAATATGTAATTAAATGAAAGATTGTGTTCGTGTTTCAACTGACCCCAACAACTGTTTCAACCGCCCCTGGTATGGGGACGGTTGAAACAAATTATTATTTTTTTTTAATATGATGTACTACGCAAAATAACACACTGATTACTCAAAAAACACTTTCCATCTATACATAGAAACATGCTCCTACATTTCACATAACTTCATCACCCCTCAGCTTATATATGGCAATAGTATGGATGGTATAAGCGAAATTGTTTCAACCGTACCCAGTCTACCCTATTCATATGCAAAAACAAGAAATTATCGAAAAATTGTGTGCAAGTGGCAGCGATCATATCGGAATCATACTCAGTTTTAATAAGTTTTTGTTTCTCTTCTGCTGCTTTTGGTGATAAAAACTGGTCTTCATCACGCGCTTTTAGTGTGTCTTCGAGCTCACGCAAATGTTGTACCACTTCAATCGCCGTGACATCATCGCCTTCGATTTTCAATACCGTCTCTGCAAATAATTCGGCCTAAAGAAACAGATGAAAATATGTATAAGACTCGGATTCAAATAACGTAATTATTCTGATTGTCTACCTGCTCTTGAACGAAAGTCAACCAAAATTTCGACTCCGGACTCTGGAAGAATTCTTTTAGCATATTTTCCCCTTTTGGTAGTGTAACGAAATATAATTTCAGAGCAACGAAAAGTTTTAAAATGCGCTTAGCGGCTGCACAGAGAGCTAGAAATCTTGTTTTCGCATAGCCCAGCAGTTTCACATATTCGACGTCCGCTTCATCGCAAAATACTTTCAATGCTTCCGTGCGTACAGTGTATATGTACAAATGCGAATATATTGTTACATTTGGGCTGGGATTCGAAAAGATAAAACACTATTCTGTTAAACTTTTCTAGTCAGAATCACTTTTATTACACTTTTATGGATTATACACTAATTAGGTACTAGAACAATATTACTTAAACAATTCTTCGACGATTCAAACCAATCACTTATTTCACTCTATTATTTATCTTCACAACCGATTACTATCTCGAACTTTAACCAATCACTGATAAAAATCAACTGTCGCCCTGTTCTACAACCTCTCCTTTTATATCTGCTCTGCCATCTCTTCGAGAACTTTCTAGCTAACTCCAATTGGTTCTACAATTGGCTGACATACTTTTTCCCCTTTTCAGCAATTGATAAATTCCCATTTAGTTTAGTGGGGAATTGACAGATTCCAATCTCCAATTGGAAGTGGAACTTGTTTGGTGACTAATGGGGGTTATTTTCATTTCACCATTTTAGTTTGTTTTCATTTCACCACAATTCATTCCACGCCACAATATCCCCCTCTTAAACTTGTTCGTCCCGAACAAACTCGTTAACATTTGCACCATTGTAGCGATGAAGACGATCCACATGAACGACTTTCAGCTTGCCTCTTCCTCGTTGGATGCGATAGACAACGTCGTTGATGCGCTTTACGATTTTGTAGGGCCCTTCCCAGTCTGGTTGCAACTTAGGTGATAAACCTTTTCTTCGATGAGGGCTATATAGCCATACCAGATCTCCTTCTTGAAAGCCTGTAGTTGTTGTTTTAGTATCGTACCTCGTTTTCATGCGGTCACTGGCTATCTTAATATTAGCCCTAGTCCCTCGATGCACGTCCCTGATGATATCCCTGAGGTCTGTAACATAGTCCTCCTCATTTTTGGATTCTTCGCATGGAGATCCAAACATTAACTCGCTAGGTAGGCGGACTTTTCGACCAAATAGGACTTCAGATGGAGTATGTCCTGTGGTGTTGTGCACTGCACTTCGATAGGCCAATAAAAACATGGGAATGTGTTTGTCCCAATCTCTGTGGTCATCGCCAACGACCTTAGAGAGGTGTTCATTCAGCGTTCTATTGAAGCGCTCCACCATCCCATCTGATTGTGGATGAAGCGGTGTTGTTCTTGTCTTCTTAATCCCGAGTAACTGGCACACTCCTTGGAAAATCCTGGACTCGAAGTTTCGTCCTTGGTCCGAATGCAGTTCCATAGGCACACCGAATCTGCTTACCCAGTTGAAGACGATTTGCTCCACCACAGTCTTAGCTTCTTGATTTGGGATAGCGAATGCTTCAGGCCACTTACTGAAGTAGTCCATAACAACAAGGATGTAACGATTTCCATTGTTCGTTTCAGGAAACGGTCCCGCAATATCAACGGCTACCCTTTCGAAACGGGCTCCAACATTATATTGATGCATCTTGCCTCGGACTTTCACTTTTGGCCTTTGCTGGCCGCACATATTACGCATTTCCTGCACCAATTCTCAACATCCTCCCTTGAATGGACCCAGTAAAAGCGTTTTCCGTTTTCGCACTTTTCCGAGTGTTTTGTTTAATCCCAAGTGGCCTCCAGACACTCCATCATGCAATTCCCTTAGCACTTCGATAACTTTTGTCCTGGGAACAACAAGCTGCATTACGTACGACTTTCCATCCGGGCTTTCCCATTTTCTTTTTAGAATGCCGTCTTGGACATGAAGGGAATCCCACTGCGCCCAGTATGCCTTCAGCTCGGGACTCCTATTGGATATCTCCTGCCAGTCTGGTTTTCCCTCATGCTCCTTCCAGGCTAGGATTGGTTCGATATCCGGATCTTCCTTTTGAGCCTCCCGGATTTCCCGTGCACTCCAGCCACCAATGGGCATAGCTCTCACCCTTTGAACGGACACAACATCTTTTTCCTCGTGTCGTAAGCAATGTTTACAATCTGTTTTGCACGGTCGACGGGAGAGAGCGTCCGCATTTGAATGAAGACTTCCCTTTCGATGTTGTATTTCCGCCCCGTGAAGTTCGTTCTTAACTGATGGCTTTGTGAGGTTCCGTCCGCCGTTTGTTCAGATGCCTCCTCGATACGTCTCCTAGTTCTGCAATGTGGACAACTACTCTGTCTACGATCAGCTCTGCACTGTCGTTGAAGATGTCCAATTTTGTTGCAGTTCCAGCAACGGATCGGTCCCCTGCGAGCACTGTTCCGGTCTTCTACCTCTGTTCTCTGGCATGTACATTCGACGGATGTTATTTCTCTCACGCGGTGGAATGCTTGAGATGCCTGGTCAGCAGCTTTCATAGTTAATGCCAATGCCAGTGCCTCAGGAAGAGTTCTCTTTCCAGCCATTCGTAGAGCCATCTGCAGCTGTCTGTCCTCTATGGCTTGTGTAAATGCCTCAATAGCCATTTCGTTGATGACATCTTCGCCGGCATTGGGATATGACAAGTGCGCTAGCCGTTCTATATCCGCTTGCAGCTGCTGGAGTGTTTCTCCCTTCTTCTGGATTCTAGTGCGCAGTTGCACTCTATACACTTGCTGCATATGGTCGTCACCAAACCGCATCTCAATAGCCTTAACCAAAGCATCATAGTCGCGCTGTTTTTCTTCTGAGATAGTTTGAAGCAATTCTGCAGCTGTACCTCGTAATGCGAGCGTTAATGCAATTGACTTTTCCTCGTCGTCCAATCCATTGGTCATTGCAGCTGCTTCGAACTGTCTCTTATAGATCGGCCATGATGTTTGACCATCAAAAACGGGTGGTTGCATCTCCTTCCTTCTTGGGCAGTCAGTAGAATATTCCCGAGCTTTCAGTTTCTTGACTTTTTCGAGCTCTTTAGCTATGTTTTCGATGTTTGATTCGAGCTCTTTAGCTATGTTCTCGTGTTTATGAAACGTCTCATTAATTTCCTCAATCTTCGTTTCATGTTTGTTTAATTTGTCGTCAATTGCGTCGATTTTTATTTCTAGAACATTCTTAAATTCTTCCACAGCATCTTTTTGTGCGGTAGCAAGAGAATTCTTCTGTTCTTCTAGAGAATTCTTCTGTTGTGTGAACTTCGATTCCATAGAATTCTTCTGTTCTTCTAGAGAATTCTTCTGTTCTGCGAACTTCAATTCCATAGAATTCTTCTGTTCTTCTAGAGATTTCTTCTGTTCTGCGAACTTCGATTCCATAGAATTCTTCTGTTCTTTCAGAGAATTCTTCTGTTCTTCTAGAAAATTCTTCTGTTCTGCGAACTTCGATTCCATAGAATTCTTCTGTTCTGCGAACTTCGATTCCATAGAATTCTTCTGTTCTTCCATCTTGGCAAGAAGTAATTCCATCATAGCGCTAATATCAACGCCTGTACTTACTTGTTCTTCTGCCACGTCGAAAAGCATGGTCCTTGGATTTTCTCCCTCTTTTTCGACAGCCTCCTGCAGACGAAGTATGAGGTCACTTTTCCCTCCAGCTGTGGAGAGATTCCTCTTTTCTAATTCACTTTTTAATTGGGATACGCTTAGTTGTAGCAATACACGACCCATTTTGTTTGTCACTTGTAATTTCGAAAATCACAAATTCACTTTAATTAAATTTTTTTTTTTTTTTTAATGTTTCTTTATAACACACGCTTCAGCACAGAATAAGTTTTATCCCACTTCTGACACCAATGTTACATTTGGGCTGGGATTCGAAAAGATAAAACACTATTCTGTTAAACTTTTCTAGTCAGAATCACTTTTATTACACTTTTATGGATTATACACTAATTAGGTACTAGAACAATATTACTTAAACAATTCTTCGACGATTCAAACCAATCACTTATTTCACTCTATTATTTATCTTCACAACCGATTACTATCTCGAACTTTAACCAATCACTGATAAAAATCAACTGTCGCCCTGTTCTACAACCTCTCCTTTTATATCTGCTCTGCCATCTCTTCGAGAACTTTCTAGCTAACTCCAATTGGTTCTACAATTGGCTGACATACTTTTTCCCCTTTTCAGCAATTGATAAATTCCCATTTAGTTTAGTGGGGAATTGACAGATTCCAATCTCCAATTGGAGGTGGAACTTGTTTGGTGACTAATGGGGGTTGTTTTCATTTCACCATTTTAGTTTGTTTTCATTTCACCACAATTCATTCCACGCCACAATATTTTGACGATGACATGCTCGACGTCGAATGGAACTGCTTCGCATGCATTTTTCAATGCATTGTGTGCAATGTGAGCGGTACAGCCGATGCCAAGCAAATGGGGAAGCCATAGTTTAATTTTGTAGAAAACGTTGTTATAGCCGCCACGAGTTAATCCGCCAAAGTTTACTTTTGCATTGTCGCCACAGAAGGCGACAATTTTTTTCTCCAAACGGTATTCACGAGCGACCGACGATATGAGGTTGGATATTATTTCCGATGTTTCACCTTTTTCAGAGCTTATCTCCAACACTTTGACACGTACTCCCACTGTGGGAATGAAATAACGGATGAGAACGGGAAACAGTTTAACGTTTCCGTGGTTTGATGCGTCTGTATAAATTGATACATAGTTGCACTGCATCAAATCTTCTTAAACCGTTTGTTTGGCGTGCGAAAACACTGGTGACGATCGCTTGGCACTTCTTTTGCGAATACGAAAAATTTGTAATTTTAAAACACGTTTTGGAGATTTTAGTCGCACAATCCGATGACTTGAAACTATGGTTTCCATTTATAAAAGGTGATTTTTTAGCTGGTTTGGTTTTGGCAACACTGGTTTTGACAGCTGACGTGTGTTTAGTACCTTGTGTCACTGTCAAACAGCTTCAGTTTGATGGATCGTCTTACAAATGAACAACGCTTGCAAATTATTGAATTTTACTATCAAAATTCGTGCTCGGTTCGAAATGTTCATCGCGCGAGTTAAGTGGACATTTCCCGATGTAAGAGAAAAAAAACAAATCTCTATTTGAGCAGAGCTTCCGCCTCTGAACTTTTATTTCGAACAAATGACAATGATAATAATTTGTACATGGATTTTATACAATTTAAATGTTGACGCTGCAATTGTTTGCAGCGTGAGAACGAATTTACTTGTGACTGAAGAATATGAAATATGAGTATATTTTATTACAGAAGGTAGCGGATGCGAACAGAAAATATGATATTATTCTAAGGTTGCTGATTAAAGGAATGTGAACAAAATATGATACTATTCTAAATGTGCTGGTATGGTGTTGCTGGGTTCTGATGAGTGTGTAACTTGTTGTTGGATTCTGGTGAATACATAACTCCTCCCCTCTTAGTGGAGCGACTGCCAGAGGATGTTTTTCCTCGAAGGAGCGTCTGGCATTTCCCTTGTGCTAATGTTGATTTCCGGTTTTTGGTCTTCAAGGGTTTGCTGGCTTCTGATTCTGGTTCTGATGATGGCTGCTATTATGATGATTATTACTGGGGTCAGTATGATCCAAATAGATATTATATGCGTTTTCGAATGTATGGTGAGTAGCTGGATGTTCTCGTTATTTTTTAGCTGGTCCATATGAAGTTTTGTTAGTGAGAGATGTTGGTTGATGATAGATGAATTTATTAAGCTGCGAGTTGGTGGGTGTATTACTACACTATCCCAGAAGATATCTGTTCTAGAATCATAAGTTATATTATTAATGAAGATGGTGCAGTTTTGGAAATGTATTAGTGCGGTGCCATATATGTTATATCTGCTAATACCACAGTTTGTTTTGACGGTCATGTTGCGAACATCGGTAAGGAGGACATAATTCGGTTCTGGTTGCGATATCGGGTTTGGTTCGAAACCGGCTGTAAGGTTGCATATCGCAGGCTGGTTGTTGATAATGTTTCGTACACATTCAGGAAATTTGGTTCGTCTTTTCCTCTTGTTTTTACAGAGATATATGCCTTCTATGAGATCGCATACTTCCTCAAAATAAAGTTCGTCGGATTCATGTATAGCAAGGTAGGGGTATGTAGATATGGAAATAGTTTTATTGATGGGAAGAGGTATAAGATGGAAGAGGGAATATTTCTCTTGGGATGTAATAGGGATTTCAATGCTAAACACAATATTCGAATTATTATAATAAGCTTGTAATCGTAAAATTTCATATATTTGTTCGTCTGAAGAGAAATTAATGGATTGTTTTTGTAAGAGTTTCCTTATTTCGTCTAGTTCGGTTTTGCTTAATATCTGTTTTGAAATTATGTGTAACTGAGCAAGAGTAACTGCTTCGGCAATATTTACCAAATGGTTATAGAGTAAGTCTATATTGAAATTAATTCTGTGAATATATTGAAGGTGTTTTAGAGCTTCTTGATCTGTTTTAAGTGCATTATTAATGTTATCATTGTAAAGCTTCAAAAATGTTTCTATTGTACTTTGTTGTTCATTTATGTGACGAGTAATATTATCAAATCTCTCTATCATATTTTTATTGATGCTGATTTGCTGGTTTGCTTTGTTTTCTAAAATGTTTTGATTCAAGTTCAAATTGTTCAGTTCCTCATTAATGGCCATTGCGTCGTTTGTGTCCATATTTCCTGTTATAGCTTTTATAACGGTGCCTAGTCCGTTTATTATACCTCTCTTTTGTCTTTGTTTGGGTAAGAGCGTCTCAAGTTTGAGTTCAAGTTCTTTGAATTTGATTTTTGCTATACTTATTGTGTCAATATTTGTTTGCTCATCTCCCAAAGCTTCTACTGATTTACGAATTTTTTCAATACTTTCTACGTAGTTGTTTAAATTTACGATGTGGATGAATTTTTTATAAGTTTGTATTACCTTAGTGGGTCCTAGTCGAAGGGGTAATAATCCATAATTGTCAGTCAGGTTATGTATTTCCAGTTCTTGTCCTTGTATTGTTGTCATTATTGTCGTCAGTAACCTGAAATTTCCTTTTCTTTTTTATTCTAGCTTTATGAAGTTTTCTTGTATCGTTAGTTATAACTGTGAGCCTATTGTTAGTTTTGACTTTCTGTTTTTTGAATCGTGGGGTCATTTTGTTACGTCTACATTCCTTTCGGTAGATTACCTCTCCTTCTTTAAGATCATCAGGGTCCTGCCTATTTTTATTTCTCTTTTCTAAAATTTTGTCTCTTTTCTTATCTAGAAGATTTTTAATTGATTGGAAAAGTTCGGTCTGGAAAGCGTTTAATTTTTGTAGGTAGTCGTGTTGATTATTGTATGTCAAAGTTTTGTTGAATTCATATGTGCGTCCGTAGAAAAGTTCATATGGTGTATAATTTGTAGCGGAATGGATCGCGTTATTGTATGTAATAATAGTTTCATTGAGTATATCGTCATGGTCTTTCTCTTTGTATTTATCATGAATGATTCTATATACTTCTGTTAATGTCGAATGCATCCGTTCTACAGGAGCATTACTGGTTGTTTGTTGAAAGCATGTGACATGGAGATCGACATTGAACTGTTTGCAGAAGTCTTGGAAGATGTTTGACGTGAATTCTGACCCTTGGTCACAAACGATCTTCCGAGGTATGCCGTGTAGGCTTATAAAATGCTTGATTTGCTTAACTATGTTTAAGCTGTTCCGTGTTGCCAAAGTGTATGCGGCACCAAATTTTGAAAATTTATCGATAATAGTGAGAATACTTTTGCTATTAATGCTATATATGTCTATATGTATAATATCTAATGGTTTTATAGGTGTTTCTGTTGTTGCGAAAGCTATTTTGGGGGGTTGCCTATCGTATTTTTGAGTCTGGCAAGTAGTGCAGTTATTAATGGTTTGGGTTATTTTGCTCTTCATATAAGGGAAAAAATAGTCTCGCTGTAAGTGGTTGTGTGTTTCAGTAATGCCTCTATGGTTGGATTTTGAATGGTAGTCTTTGATGATTTGGTCTTGTTCGTCGCTTTCCGTTATGTCTGTCAAAAGTTTTGTACACCTTAGTAAGCGGAAGGTTTTGTTTCTAGCAAAATATTTTGAGTAAACCTGTTGTATTATTTTAAATGTTTCGTCGTCTGTCATTATTGCGATTAGTCTGTTTGGGGGAAGGTATTCTTTAAATATATTAATGATATGGTTTTCGGAAAATGATTGTCTGGTAATAGTACGTCTTTGTTTGTTCCTAAATACTAATTTTAGTACGTTTCGAGGGGGATCATTTGATTTTTGCAATATTATTTGCAGATTGAATTCGTTAAGTGATTTTTCCGAAATGGGGATTCCATCACCTAGGTCTTCTTCTGCAGAATGTATGGTAGCAGCTGTTGTATCATTAAGGTTTAATTCTGTTTGATCGGGTAATTTAATGCGACTAAGCGCATCGGCGTTAGAATTTTGAATTCCCTTTTTGTAGACGATTTCATAATCGTATTCCTCCAGTTTTAATCTCCAACGGACAAGTTTGGAGTGCGGCTCCTTCAAACTCATGAGCCACTGCAGGGGTTTGTGATCAGTGACGATCTTAAATTTATTACCGAATAGGTAGGGGCGAAAATAGTTCGTAGCCCAAACAATAGCGAGTAATTCTTTTTCTATTGTTGAATAATTTAGTTCCGATGTGTTTAACGTCCGGCTTGCGTAACAGATTGGTTTATCACTGCCAATGGGTCCCTGGGATAGGACGGCACCCAATGCGAAGTTGCTGGCATCTGTAGTTAGTACAAATGGCTTAGAAAAGTCGGGATACTGAAGAAGTGGGTCGTTGGATAAAATATCTTTACATAGCTCAAACGCTTGAATATAATCCTTATCAAGATTGATCTCTGCACCTTTTTTAAGACAACGAGTAAGGGGTTTTGTCAATTTTGCAAAATCGCGAATGAATTTGCGATAGTACCCTACCAGACCAAGGAAAGATTTAATCTCCTTTGTTGATTTTGGTATTGGGAATTCTTTAATAGCTCGAATCTTGTCGGGATTCGGTTTCACGCCGTTTCTGGTAATTATGTGTCCGAGGAATGCGGTTTCTTTGCGCAGAAATTCGGACTTACTTAGTTGGATTTTCAGATTTGCTTTCCTTAGTTTATCAAATATTTTGTGTAGACTCTCTATGTGTTCTTGCAGTGATGTTGAATAGACAACTATATCGTCTAAGTATACGAGACATGTTTTGCCGATATAATCTCTCAGGACATTGTCCATTACTCTTTGAAATGTGGAGGGGGCGTTTTTCAGCCCAAACGGCATTCTTACAAACTCGTAATGACCACTTTCGACCGTGAAGGCCGTTTTGGGAGTATCTTGCGTATCCATTTCGATTTGGTGAAAACCGCTGGCCAAATCTAAAGTCGTAAAGTAGTGACATTTGCCCAATTTGTCCAAAATTTCACTTATGTTAGGCAGTGGATACTTGTCACTTATTGTTTTGTCGTTAAGACGGCGGTAATCGATTACGATTCTCCATTTTTGTTTGCCTGTGGAGTCCGATTTTTTGGGTACTACCCAAACAGGGGAACTCCATGGAGAGAAACTGGGTCTGATTATGCCTTGGTTAAGCATATCTGAAATTTGGCTCTGTACCTCCTGTTTATGGACGTACGGATATCGGTAAGTTTTTGTATATATTGGTATCTCATCAGTAGTTTTAATTTTGTGTTTTATCGCATTTGAAAAAGTTAGACTTTGTCCTTCTTTGTAGAAGATATCACTATAGTTTCTGCAAAGTTTTAAGATGTTTTTCCTTTCTTCGACGTTTAAATGTTCTGATCGGATTTCTTTGGATATATCATTAATGCTTTGACTATAATAGTCTTCAGTTGGAATTTCTAAATTGTTAAGTTCTTTAGTTTCAAAATCTGTGAGTGACTGTACCTTAAGTGGGTGTTGTAGAAATAGAATTTGATTAGTTGGCGTATTGTTCTGCACTTCGATTTCAGCATGCCAATTGTTTGCACTATAAATGCCTTCGATTATGTCTATGGTTGAGTCAATTTTTGTTGCGGGAACAAGGATGTCGCCATTTTGGTTATCTACTGGTAATCTAACAATTTTTCTAGAGTGGGAAGGTATAGCGAATTTCCTTGACATGAAATTGGGTTTATATAAAAGTGGGATTTTTGCATTTGCCGTAACTAATGTTTGGTTGGGTAGATCTATACTAGCTTTAAGCGCACTTAGGGCATCTAGGCCTAACAGTCCATCAAAATATCCGTGGAACTTGTATATTAAAAATACTAACTCACCAGGTTGTTGAAATTCATGGAAATTGGGAAGTTTTACTTGTTTGTCTACACTATGTTTTCTTAGGATAGTTGTAATTATTGTTGGCGTAATTATATTAATATCGTCGGGGTGGACGTAATCTGGGTTTATGAATGACGATGAAGCTCCAGTGTCTATGAGAAATTTCAAAGGTTTGCCAAAGGGTGACGAAATATGTATATACGGAAGTGAATGACCATGTTTGTTTACGTCTAAATATATTGCTGTTCCGAGGCTAGAAGCTGAAAATTTGGTACATCTTCGGGTTCAGGGTTATTGGAAAAAATTTCGTTTGGGTTGTCGTAAAACTGGTCTAATTGGGGATAGTAGTTTTGTTGGTGGGTTTGAGCATAAGTGGGTTCCTGTAGAAAGGAGTTGTCTCCGTTTTCTATAGGTTCCGTTCCGTCTATTTCAGGTATATCTGGTTCGTCGATATTATGCATTTCTCTACGGTATTGTCCGTTTTGTCGGAATGTGTTTTCCTGTTGTCCGGAAGGAGGTCTTCTTGTCAGAGTTTGAGCAGAGGTTGTATCCATCGGTTCAGGCTTAATGTAAGGTGGTCTCGACTGGAAATTGTTTGGGTGTTGTGTGGCTGTCCTTTGATAATCGACCTGTTGTTGGGGCCTACATTGTTGTGGTCTCTGGTTTTGTTGTTGCGGTCTATATGGTTGCTGAATAAATGGTGGTCTCTGGTAATAAGTTTGGTTTATGGGTCTATATTGCTGTTGGATGGGAAGTGAGCTCATATTTGATTGGTTTATACGTTGGTAGTGGAAAACTGGTTGTATGGGGCTGTAAGGAGGTTGTCTAAATGGTATGCTTTTAATCTGAGGTTTAGGGGTCATAGATGAATTTAACGGGGGTTTATGATCGTATCGAATGTACGACATATTTTGTTCTTTTATGCAGTTAGCGAATGCCTCTGCTAGAGATAGAGGTTTCATAGATCTTACCATGGAACCTAAAGGTTCTTTTAATCCCGTCAAGAAAATGTTTAAACACATTTCATTGTACAGTTCTGCCTTTGCCTTAACTACATTAGGATCCCTATTATGGATTTGAATATGGTTTCTCATTGTTGAGAAAATTTCAATCACTTCACTATAGAATTGTTCGGTGGTTTTATTGCCTTGTCGAAGGTTATGCAAATCTTTGATCAGAGAAGTTTCATTACGTTTATCGCGTAATGTAGTATGAGATTGGCTTTGATTTGGGACCATTCTAATGGTGTCCCATACATGTTAAGAACCTCGTTAGCAGGTCCTTCAATTTTATTACGAATAGCTCGTAATAAAAGTTTTCCATATGGATTGTTATTTATCGATGTTACCAAAAGCAAAATTTCTTCCACGTTTGTAATAAAATCGTAAAGGAGACGTGGATTGCCATCGTATCTTGGCAAATCTTTAATAGCATCTGGAATTCTCAGAGCGTTAAAAAGGTCATTTGGACCGAGATTGGTAGGAGGGTTTGAGATACCACTCGTCGCCATATTGTTTATTACAGATAAATGTGTTTCACCGTTAACTTCAATATCACTTCCTCTCTTAGGTAAATATGTTTCTCTATTAATATCAATATTATTTCCTTCGTTGCTCAATTCACTATTTATTTCACTTTCTCTTTGATATGGTTTGGATCTTAACCTATTCTTTATTGTGTTATGCATTGACTTTTAAAGGATTGTGTTAATTAAGTGGTTAGAAAATTTAATTTTTAAAAACTATCTTAACTATATCATGAATCAAACTTACAGTATTAAGAGTGTTGCCATATTCTCTGGCTTGGTTGGTTCAGTTTTCCTATTTCCGTTTTCCATCGGTTGAAGGTTCTAGGTTCTGGATCTCAAGAGTTAAAACTCAGCCAAACAGATTTACACCACCACTATCAGTATGCGGCTGATATTGAATTGTTTATTCGACCGTAAAAATGTCACATTACCAGTATACCGCTGGTTTTTTATTTTAACGACACGCTAAACACTCACGATGCAAATACGTTTCGATCTGCGTTATCCTACCGACTGCGCCAGTTAAGTGGACATTTCCCGATGTAAGAGAAAAAAAACAAATCTCTATTTGAGCAGAGCTTCCGCCTCTGAACTTTTATTTCGAACAAATGACAATGATAATAATTTGTACATGGATTTTATACAATTTAAATGTTGACGCTGCAATTGTTTGCAGCGTGAGAACGAATTTACTTGTGACTGAAGAATATGAAATATGAGTATATTTTATTACAGAAGGTAGCGGATGCGAACAGAAAATATGATATTATTCTAAGGTTGCTGATTAAAGGAATGTGAACAAAATATGATACTATTCTAAATGTGCTGGTATGGTGTTGCTGGGTTCTGATGAGTGTGTAACTTGTTGTTGGATTCTGGTGAATACATAACTCGCGCTGCTTCCATTTTATGATCGGCATTCTCGACCTTCTGAGCAGTCTATTCGGAAGATTGTGACCAAATTTCGCACCAAATTTACTTTGTTGGACATTAAACCACCAACACGTTTACGTACTGTGCGTAGTGAAGAAAATATTGCGGCCGTATCAGCTAGTGTGACAGAAGACCGCGAAATGTCGATTCGGCGCCGTTCCCAGCAGTTAGGCCTTTGTTACAGCACTACGTGGAAAATTTTGCGGAAGGATTTGGGCGTAAAGCCTTTTAAGATACAGCTGGTGCAAAAACTAAAGCCAGCCGACCTACCACAACGCCGAATTTTTGGTGAATGGGCTCTTGGAAAGCTGGCCGAGGATCCGCTTTTTTATCGAAAAATTGTGTTCAGCGATGAGGCTCATTTTTGGTTGAATGGGTACGTAAATAAGCAAAATTGCCGCATTTGGAGTGAAGATCAGCCAGAAGCGTTGCAACAGCTACCAATGCATCCCGAAAAAGCCACTGTTTGGTGCGGTTTATGGGCCGGCGGCATTATTGGGCCATATTTCTTCAAAGATGATGCGAATCGCAGCGTTACTGTCAATGGTGAACGCTACCGAGCGATGATAACAAACTTTTTTTTGCCCGAAATGGAAGTTCTTGACTTGCATGATATGTGGTTTCAACAAGACGATGCCACATGCCACACAGCACGCGAAACAATGGCGCAATTGCGAGGCGAGTTTGGTGAACAGTTAATTTCACGTTTCGGGCCGGTCAATTGGCCGCCTAGATCGTGCGATTTGACACCATTAGATTATTTTTTGTGGGGGTATGCCAAGGCTAATGTGTATAGGGACAAGCCCGCTTCGATTGACGCACTGGAAGCCATTATCCATGCATTCATTCGTGAGATACCGGCCGATATGTGTGAAAGAGACTGCCAAAATTGGACTCAGCGGATGGGCTACCTGAGACGCAGCCGCGGTCAACATTTGCATGAAATTATCTTTAAACATTAAATTGCAAGGTTCAAACTATCGATTCAAATAAATATTTCATTCATTTTTTCGAATTTTTTGTGTTTTTTTTTTTAAAAAAGTTCTAAACCCCTTAAAAAATCACCCGTTAGTGTGATACGCCTAGACTCCTTCTAATGCCGCTGTTTGTACATCCAGTGTCGATGAAAAATGCGATGTTATAGTTCGACTTGTAGAAGCGGTATTCAGAGCGTCAATATGTTTTTTGGATTTCAAGTGTTGAACGATGTGTGAATTGCCGCCTCCTACAATGGAAAAACGGCTGTGGCATTTCTTGCAAAAAACATCGCTTTTGGTCTTCGTTGTTTCTAGAAACGGATATCTTTCAGAAAGTTTGGCGTTTAATATGCATTTGCCTTTTGTTGTTTTCGGCATTTTTTTTTTTTTTTTAATTCACAAATATAATCGTAGCCGCCAGCACCGAACGAGACAGACAAAAACAGAAGAGACAGCTTGCAAAAGTTGAATTCACAACACCGCGTTAAGTTGAATTCACAATAGCGCGTTAGGTCGGTTAATCCCCTAAAAAAGAGGATAGATACGAGCGTTAGTCATGAATCAAGTTACGGGTATGCAGCCTGACGTCAAGATCAATGTTGATACGTGGAAAATTCCAACTCGCATTCAGCTATCAGACCCTCAGTTTAATGTACCGCAACGAGTGGACTTACTCTTGGGAGTTGATATTTTTTACGATATTTTGGAAATTAGAAAGATCAAACTTGGTCCATGCCTACCCATACTTGTCAATACTCTCTTCGGATGGGTTGCAGCTGGAAAGTTGCCAACACATACACCTTCTAATTATGTTAGTAAATGCAATCTCTTACAAGCTACTGACCAGTCCAAACATAATGATACTCTTAATGATACATTGAAGGCATTTTGGGAAATAGAGAATTTTGAGCAATCGCATGCTAAGTTAACTAAAGAAGAAAGAGATTGTGAGTCACATTTCTGCGAAACCTTCACGCGCCTACAGTGTGGACGATATCAAGTACGGCTACCGTTTAAAGAAACCCCACTCAACTTAGGCAGCTCATATGACATTACTTTAAAGAGATTTCTGAGTCTTGAGAGAAAATTCCGAAGAGATAAGGAACTGCAAATACAATACACACAATTCATGAATGAATTTATTCAGCTATCACACATGGAGATACTTGGGACTTCCAGCAGCCTCATTAAATAATACCCCATCATTGTGTATTCAAGATGTCAAGCTCCACCACAAAGCTCCGTGTCGTCTTTGATGCTTCATCTTCACAATAACACTGAGATTCAGGTTTTATGCCTTTGTTTTTACATCGGACATTACAAAAATGTATCGTCAGGTGACTTTACATCCAGATGACCGATGATATCATTGCATTCTTTGGAGATCCAAGGTGAATGATCCAATTCAGTTGTACCAACTTACTACCATCACCTACGGCACAGCACCAGCGGCATTTCTCTCTACTCGAGCTCTACAGCAGTTATCTCTTGATGAGGGAGTGAATTTTCCATTAGCTTCTAAGTCAATCAACTTAGATTTTTATGTCGATGACATAATTATCAGGTGCGAGTACACTATCAGAAGCAATTGAACTACAAAAACAATTGAAGTCCATGCTATTACAAGGTGGATTTAGTTTAAAGAAGTGGTGTGCGAATCACGCCGACTTACTTAGAGATATACCACCAGAGGATCGAGAAACTTTATTTAAAATCAGAAAATCAGATGCAATCAAAGCGTTAGGAGTATTATGGAATCCTCTGTCAGATAAATTATTATTGGAAGTAAATAAAAACCTACATAAACTAACTACAAAGAGAACGGTTTTATCAGAGATTGCACAATTTTCCAACCCCCTTGGACTAATTAATCCGGTTATAGTTTTAGCCAAAATATTTATGCAACACCTATGGCGTTTGAAATTAGATTGGGACGACCCTCTTCCCCAGGAATATCAAGGGCCATGGATCAACTTTAAAAATCAATTGCATGTTTTGAATGATTTGGAAATAGATCGTCTTGCATTTTGCAATAATTCTCGCTATGAAATGCATGCGTTCTCAGACAGCTCTGAAAGTGCATATGGAGCATGCATTTACATTCGATCTATTAGCTCTCTTGAAGAAGTAAAGGTTAGTCTGCTATGCGCAAAATCAAAGGTCGCTCCAGTTAAAAGGTGCTGTCTCCCAAAACTTGAACTCTGTGCTGCTGTTGTCATGGCACAACTCGTCAAACGTATCAAAGCTATTGTCAATTTCATTCACTTTGAAAAGGTCATCTTTTGGACCGACTCAACAATCGTCTTAAGCTGGATTAAAGAAGAATCTTGCAATTGGCAAAATTTTATTGCAAATAGAGTGGCAATCATCCAGGATATTTTCACATTTTCTCAGTGGCGGCATATACCAACGAAAATCAATCCGGCAGATATTTTGTTTCGTGGATCGTATCCACTAGATCTGATTAACTCAACGCTGTGGTTTAATGGACCACAGTTTTTGTCGATGCCTTCAACAAATTGGCCAACACTTGTATTTGATTTGGAAAGGGATGATAAAAAGTTGGAAGGGAAGAAAACTAAAATAGTTCTAAAGGCTACTATATCTACCAATTCTGATTTTATTACTGATATAAAGTACTATAACAATTATACTTCCTTGTTAAATGTTATTGCATACATTCAACGTTTTAAAAGGAACTGTCTGGAGACGAATAAGTCGTTACGCATATTTGGACCTCTTACAACTGATGAGATTCAAGAAGCTCTGGCATTCGCTATGAAGATTCTTACACTAAAAAAGGGTGGAATTGGAAAACTATTCCTGCACGCTCACCGCACTATGGCGGCTTATGGGAAGCCGCCGTCAAATCAACTAAGTTTCACCTTAAAAGAATTTTGCAAAATGCTAAACTAAACTTTTTTGAATTTAATACTCTAATTATTCAAATTGAGTCTGTTCTTAATTCCAGGCCCATTACACCTGTTCCTGAAAATTCAAACGATATGCCTGCTATAACGCCAGGACATTTTATTATAGGCACCGCTATGAACGCTTCCTCTGAGCCAGATCTTCAACTCACAAATGTTAACCGTTTACATCGCTATCAAAAACTACAGTGGTATTTGCAGCAATTTTGGAGTGTATGGTCAAGGGAGTACCTGCAAAGTTTGCAGCCGCGATCCAAGTGGACGAAACATGGCGAGTCCCTATGCATTTGTGATGTTGTGGTCTTGGAAGAAGAAAACTTGCCTCCTCTGAAGTGGCGATTGGGTCGTGTTGTGAATCTGCAACCAGGAAAGGACGGAGTCGTTAGAGCAGTAACGGTGAAGACATCGAGTGGAGAAACACAAAGGGCAGCAACAAGTGTTAGACGTATTCCTGTTATGTTAAGTTATCATTATTAAATATACCTCTTGAATAAAACCATCGCTCTGACTTTTTATTGAAGAAAGCCGCTTTTACTCTACCCATCGTCGATAGTTATCACCAAATAATTTCGCCTAAACACGTTCAGTTTTCCATTCTAGAAAAAGTACGGGCTAACTGCACAGAAAATATTTAGCTCCAATTTCGCTTGGATTTCATATAAATCATAAACAGTTATTCTTTGTATTTTGTTAGAGGTGAGGTGGAAAACTATTGAAAATAGAAAATTTCATCACTTAGATTTGTACCGTTTCGGAGATACAGCGGTTTTATGTAGCCTGCTTAAATTGCATATAAATTCTTTTTGGTTTGGTCAATTTTGGTATTTTTAGTTTTATTAGATAGAACATACATGCTTTCTAACAACCAACTAGTTTTTGACTTGTACTTGTCCAGAATTTGAAATATCTGTCAGTCTGCGAGGACGGTTTCAACCATTTTCTTGAATCTTCAAATCCCTTTTTTTGTTCCATTGGATACATCTAATAGAAAGCATTAGAAAAAATTGATTTCAATATTTTGAGTTCCTTAATAACCGAAATATTGATATGAGTTTATATGACGAAGAAGTGTTTGCATAAGTTGCATCTAAATCATCTTCCTTGTGATTAAATCATTGATTAATTTGATTAGACAGCAAAGAATACTGAGCTTGCAGAAATTGCGTTTTTTTGTTATAAATTGTTTAAAAATGGTCAGTTTCTAATGTTATTCGAAGGAATAGAAAAATTTGTTGGATAAACGGGTTTATTGATTGGTTGTTGTTGCTAATTGACAAATAGTGACTCATATCGATGGGCATGGATAGATTCCTTGCGAAAATGTGTTTACCGTTGTTTTGTTTTTGTAGGGATGCCCAATGCCCAGCCCATATGGATGGAACTCTAAAGGGATGCATTTTTTGACTTTAATTGTGTTTTATTAAGTAACGCTTGAGTAAATTCGGAAATTAAATGCAATTATTAAAGTTAGGATTTGTCTTACGCACTGGTGATTTCAAATAATTTCTCTCTATTGGAAGTTCGGAGTTATATCTCCGAAATAAGACATTTCTGAGAAAAAAGAAGTTCACCAAAAACAACTACAAACGATTTAGTTGTTGGTGGCCAATTGTGATCACATCTTCGAGAGATAACAGGGTCCGGAAACTTTTTCCGTAAAAGATCAATGCTTTCGTTGCTTGTGTGGCACGTAGTGCCGTCTTGTTGAAAGTAAACGTTGTCCAGATCAATACCATCCAACTCCGACTATAAAAATCATTAAGCATCTCTCAATAGCGCAATTCATTCACCGTAACTGTTGATCCAACCTCATTTTCGAAAAAGGAAGGTCCAATGACCCCTCCGGACCATAAACCGCACCAAACAGTCACACGTTGAGGATGGAGAGGCTTCTCAACAATAACTCTTGGGTTTCCCCAACAGCTCGAATTTTTCCACCAATTTCTGTATTGCGGTCCGACAAGGTGCTTCACGACGACTAAAAAATGCTTTAGTTTTGCGAACTGTGGCTGCAAGATTTTCACCATTTTTGTAGTGAATTTTTATAATTTCAATGCATTGTTGAAGCGTGTATCGTTCCATTTTTAGTAATGGCGTAGTTTCTACTTGTCAAAAGTCAAAGAATAAAAGCTTCAAAAGTGGCAGCTACCGAAATAGCGGGTCATTCACAATAACACCTCTCATTGGAAACTACATTTCCACTAGCTGAAATATTTACCAAATATAGTTGGGGTACCTGAATTAATGGAAAAAGAAACAAAGACAACAATCAGAAACAAAAAACAAATCGTAAACAAACTCTTACATTGCAGTTTGGCCACTCAAAATCTTATAAAAAGCGCGTTGAGTAGACAAACCCCAATGAAAGTAACATAAACTTACCGTTGCAATAAATTAGACATGATCTGAAAATAGAATAAGATAAATTAATTAAAATCAATAACACAAAATAATTTCCTACCATGTTTGCGTCCATCTGTTGCACTTCCCGATTTGATTTCGACGTTTTGTCTAGTCAATCGTTTATTCGTCGTTAAGTTTTTCTTCGTTCCATTTCATGGTGTTCCCAGTTAGTGGCTGATTGTAAAGATTTAGTTGAAGGTTTTTTTTTATGTTAATATAAGCAAAATTTTAAGACTAAGATTGACTTCAACCATTATTTTGAAGTGGTCAAATAAAGCAAAAGACAATTTTTAGGGTTTAGTTTTACGTATGGCTATAACTGTGGCCTTATGTATACGTATGTTATTAAGAGACGCCTCGCTCTCATTCCAAGAAAGGAAACAAATATAAAGAAAAAACGAAGTGGAAATAAAAAAACAAAGGAAAGAAATAGAAAATAGAATTGAAGAAGAAAGACAAGAAGTGCAAGTTCAAAATTGGTTTGCCGACAGGCCTTCACTGGACAATTTCTTGGTCTTATACAGTGGGGAGAAAAATAATTAGTAGAAGTAGTGGTAATTGTGATTTTATTTAACAATATTGAATTCAGTTTACATGATTCACAATAACAAGCATTGGCAGATGCCGTCAGCCGGATAAAGAGAGAACTTACATTACAATTAATAAATGTTAAAAATTACTCAATTAACAATATAACAGTATTTACGTTTGTTTTAAAATGCTTCATTTATAATTTTTTGACGATATTTTATAGCAGATTAAACATAGCTGGAAAGTACATTCCAATTCATTCCATTTAAGTATTGTATAACTTCATTTTCTGATAGTGTAGCTCTACACCAATGTGCAATTCTTATTGATTTTTGAATTGGACACATTACAATGAAGTGCTGAATGTCTTCTTTAAAATGCAAGTTACACAAAGTTCATTCCACATTGCTATCGGATCGATGTGGCATTTAATTTAAACGAAGAAGCTCTCCTCTGGCCTTGAAAATAAATTACTGAGATCGTTTCTAAACTTTCTTAATTTACGATTTGGTCAGGAAAGTAGTTTTTTTCCATAAGATCATGGTTGAGTACCCGATACGTACACCTACTTTCACTTTGCTGGGCTTGTGTTATAAATTCTGCACGGGAGGTTACTTCGATATTGAGCAACAGCTTATGTATGGATGCTTTCCACGACTCTGCATTAACTTCACTTAACAGTACATTGTGTTCGCTACTTATTCTACTCCATTCCTTGAAAAATAGTACTTTGCGGTGAATTGTGTGTTCTGCTATTATATGAGGAAAGCGATGACTGGAAAGCTCTATTACTTTTAACATATTGTGGCGTGGAATGAATCGTGGTGAAATGAAAACAAACTAAAATGGTGAAATGAAAACAACCCCCATTAGTCACCAAACAAGTTCCACTTCCAATTGGAGATTGGAATCTGTCAATTCCCCACTAAACTAGATTAACTGGGAATTTATCAATTGCTGAAAAGGGGAAAAGTATGTGAGCCAATTGTAGAACCAACTGGAGTTAGCTAGAAAGTTCTCGAAGAGATGGCAGAGCAGATATAAAAGGAAAGGTTTTAGAACAGGGGGACAGTTGATTTTTATCAGTGATTGGTTAAAGTTCGAGATAGTAATCGGTTGTGAAGATAAATAAGTGCGAAAGTAATAGAGTGAAATAAGTGATTGGTTTGAATCGTTGAAGAGTTGTTTATTTAATATTGTTCTGGTACTTAATAACAATATAATTCATATAAAAGTAATAAAAGTGATTTTACTAGAAAAGTTTAACAGAATAGTGTTTTATATTTTCGAATCCCAGCCCAAATGTAACATTGGTGTCAGAAGTGGGATAAAACTTATTCTGAGTGTGTGTTTGAAAAAAAAAAAAAAAAAAAAATTAAAGTGAATTTGTGAATTTCTAAATTACAAGAGACAAACAAAATGGGTCGTGTATTGCTACAACTAAGCATACCCCAATTAAAAAGTGAATTAGAAAAGAGGTATCTCTCCACAGCTGGAGGAAAAGTGACCTCATACTTCGTCTGCAGGAGGCTGTCCAAAATGAGGGAGAAAATCCAAAGACCATGCTTTTCGACGTGGCAGAAGAACAAGTAAATACAGGCGTTGATATTAGCGCTATGATGGAATTACTTCTTGCCAAGATGGAAGAACAGAAGAATTCTATGGAATCGAAGTTTGCTAAACAGAAGAATTCTCTAGAAGAACAGACGAATTCTCTTGAAGAACAGAAAAATTCCATTACCGCCGCACAAAAAGATGCCGTGGAAGAGTTCAAGAATGTTCTAGATGAAAAAATCGTCGCGATTGATGAGAAATTAAACAAACATGAAAACATGTTTGAGGAAATTAATGAATCTCTTCAAAGACACGAAACAAACATCGAGAACGTAGCTAAAGAACTCGGAACAAATATCGAGAACATAGTTAAAGAGCTTGAAAAAGTCAAGAAACAGAAGGCTCGGGAATATTCTGCTGACTGCCCAAGAAGGAAAGAGATGCAACCACCCCTTTTTGATGGTCAAACATCATGGCCGATTTATAAGAGACAGTTCGAAGCAGCTGCAATGACCAATGGATGGGACGACGAGGAAAAGTCAATTGCATTAACGCTCGCATTACGAGGTACAGCTGCAGAATTGCTTCAAACTATCTCAGAAGAAAAACAGCGCGACCATGATGCTTTGGTTAAGGCTATTGAGATGCGGTTTGGTGACGACCATATGCAGCAAGTGTATAGAGTGCAACTGCGCACTAGAATCCAGAAGAAGGGAGAAACACTCCAGCAGCTGCAAGCGGATATAGAGCAGCTAGCGCACTTGTCATATCCCAATGCCGGCGAAGATGTCACCAACGAAATGGCTGTTGAGGCATTTACGCAAGCCACAGATGACAGACAACTGCAGATGCCTCTACGAATGGCTGGAAAGAGAACTCTTCCTGAGGCACTGGCATTTGCCTTAACTATGAAAGCTGCGGACCAAGCATCTCAAGGATTCCACCGCGTGAGAGCAATAACATCCGTCGAATGCTCATGCCAGAGAACAGATGTAGAAGACCGGAACATTGCTCGCAGGGGACCGATCCGTTGCTGGAACTGCAACAAAAATGGACATCTTCAACGACAGTGCAGAGCTGAACGTAGACAGGGCAGTTGTCCACAATGCAGAACTAGAAGTCGTAACGACGAGGCATCTGAACAATCGGCGACGACAAAGGTGTATGGTGAGGCACTCTTGACAATAAATCTAGCAGGAATAGTCTTCTCCCATGCATTCTTAGTGGCCGATATATGTGACGAATGCATCATTGGAATCGACTTTATGAAGACGCATTATCTAGTACTCGACATCGGTTTGCAAGTTCTTAAGTACAGAAACGTCGAGATTCCAATGGTTTACGGGAACGAGAACGTCGCAGCTCTAAGAACAGTTGTAAGTGAGGACGAAATTTTACCACCTTCGTCAGAGACACTTATTTGGACAAAGCTGGAAGGCGATCCTGGGAGCCACCGATTCTTCCTAATAGAGCCAGTCGGAAAGATGCTTGTTGAACCTAAAAACAACTTGGTTCCCGTTCGTGTCCTCAATGTAGAACACAGAAACGTAAAGCTGAAACAAGGGGAAGTGATCGGAAAGTGCGTACCGATTACTGCGGTCACAAAGTTGTCAAATGAAAGTCTTGCGAAACCGGTTAGACCTACGGAGATATCGGAAATGAAAAAGAATATAATCGGAGAGTGCGAGCTGGATCAGGAGCAGCGGGCAATGGCAGGGAGTCTAATCAAAGAGTTCGCTGATATATTTGCTTCGCAGAGTAGCGAGTATGGCCGAACACATCTCGTACAGCACTGAATTGACACCGGGGATGCAAGACCAATTCGTCAGCCTCCCAGACGACTACCATTGGCCAAGCAGATGGAGGTTGCAGAATTGGTGTCGACGATGGAAAAGGAGGGACTGATTGAGAGCTCAAAAAGTCCGTGGGCATCACCGGTCGTCCTGGTCAAAAAGAAAGACGGAAGCACGAGATTCTGCGTGGACTATTGCCAACTAAACAACGTCACTAAGAAGGATAGCTACCCCCTGCCAAGAATTGACGATACCCTGGACACACTATCCGGAGCCAAATGGTTTTCGACTCTTGATCTGAAGAGTGGCTACTGGCAAGTACAGATCTATCCAGAAGACCGCGAGAAAACAGGATTCACAGCAGGAAACGGGCTTTGGCAATTTACAGTAATGCCATTTAGACTGTGCAATGCTCCAGCAACTTTTGAGCGTTTAATGGAGCGTGTTTTGCTGGGACTGACGTGGAAAACCTGTTTGGTATACCTGGACGATGTCATCGTGGTAAAACGTTCAACGAACATCGAAATAACCTTAGGGAGGTGTTCCAAAGGCTACGAAGTGCACAGTTAAAACTGAACCCGAAGAACTGTTCTCTATTTCGACCAGAAGTGAAGTATCTCGAGCACATCATCTCTTCCAAGGCAGTCAAGACTGATCCGGAGAAGATCGATGCTGTGAAAAACTGGCCGGTTCCCAAGGTTAGGTTAGGTTAATGGGTGGGTACGGCAATAGCGAGTCCTGTCGCACCCCACTTAGGTCCATGTGGACCCATTGTGATGCCCTTAATTGGGGTTAGCCGATGTTGTTGGCGTTAGCGTTGTTCCCTCTCGGTTACTCGACCTTGTCCAGCCATCCTGATGTATTTATGAACCTGTAAAGATTGGATAAAGATACATCTGAGAGTTCCTGTATGTCATGGAAGTAATATCTTCCAAGTGTTCTATTCCTCAAGTGACAGAGACTAGGGCATTGACAGAGGAAGTGAGGTGTGTCCTCATGTACCTCCTCGTCTCCGCAACCCCTACATATATCGTCATTCTTGAGTTTCATTTTCATTGTGTGGTATCTTAGGAAGTTGTGACCCGTTAAGGCCCCTACCAGTTTATACATAGACGTTCTATCAAACCGCATAAGCTTGATAGTCCGACTTGGATTATATTCCGGCCATAGCTTCCGTGATATTTCGCAGGTAGTTAATTCTTTCCACCTGTTGTTGGCTTTCATCCGGGTTTTGTTTTCCACTCTCGCTCTAAGATTGCAGAGTGGTGGTTTGATTGAATCAATCGCCCGGTTTTGATCCATAGCAGAACCATTTCTTGCCAGTTCGTCAGCCATCTCATTGCCGGTTTTGTCCCTGTGTCCAGGGACCCAGCAGAGACGCGTGATGTGCTGCGAGCAGGGAACCTTGAGCTCTTCGCGGCAGCGGCGAACCAGCTTCGATTTTATTTCAATAGCAGCTACTGCTTTTATAGCTGCCTGGCTGTCAATAAATATGGTAATATCATTGTTTGGTATTGCTAAAATTGACACCATATGGGCAGCTTCGGCGATTGCCAGAACCTCCGCCTGAAAGACACTACTGTGATCGGGTAGTCTTATTGAGTGGTGTATGTTTAACTCTTCAGAGAAAATTCCAGCACCTGTTCCACAGTCCATCTTAGATCCGTCTGTGTAGATGGATATCGATGTCACTTTTGTGGGTTCATCTGTGCTCCATTCCTCCCTGCTGGGAAAATAGCAAGAGAATGGTATGTCGAAGTCAAGGTGGGGAGACAGGTAGTCAGATGTGACAGCATCTCCCACGTATTTATTCAGAATCTGTGCATGTCCCGGTTTGTAGGGTCTCCAGCTCTTTGTTTGACTGATCCTGAGGGCGCTTTTGGCTGCAGATTCTTGCATGTATAGGTCTAGAGGTAGCAGGTCGAGGATTGCCTCCATGCCAGCAGTAGGTGTTGTCCTTATTGCGCTGGTTGTACCTATACAAGCTAGTCTTTGTATTTTGGTCAGAAGTCTTAGATTCGACGCTTTGTTCGTGGCTTGCCACCAGACTAAGCATCCGTATGTGAGTATTGGACGCACAATAGCCTTATACATCCATAGAATTATTTTGGGGTTTGGTCCCCACCTTTTTCCGAAGATGCGGTTGCATGCATAAAAAGCATTTGCAGCTTTTTTAACTCGTTCATTGACGTTTAATTTCCAATTGAGCTTCCTATCTAAGATTATTCCCAGATATTTGGCGCTCTCAGCTACCCTAAGGGGTATACCCTCAATAGTAGGAGGATCGAAGTTTGGAATCACTCTTCTGTTACTGAATAATACCAGTTCAGTTTTCTGTGGATTGACTCCAAGACCGCATTGGTCTGCCCACACCTTAAGTGTTCGTAATGCGTTTTGTAGTAGTTCGCTAATGGTAGGTAGGAATTTACCTGTAGCAAGTATTACTACGTCGTCTGCATAAGCAGTTACTTTGACCCCTTTATTTTCGAGTTTTGTTATTACTTCGTTTATAACAAGAACCCAGAGTAAGGGGGATATTACTCCTCCTTGTGGTGTACCTCTCGAGGCTGTCACTCTGAGATCAGTGTCCCCTAGTCCTGCGTTAATGATCCTTTCAATGAGCAGGCTTTCAATCACGTTGGTTAGCGATTGGTCAACGTTGGAGTTGAGTAGTGCTCTCTTCACTGCGCACGTCTTAACATTGTTGAATGCGCCTTCAATGTCTAGGAACGCGGCTAGAGTATATTCCTTGTCCTTTAGGGACTTCTCAATGGTTCCGGTGACTTCATGCAGCGCGGTCTCAACCCCTTTGCCTTTAATATAGGCATGCTGCGCCATCGAGATCACACTATCATCAAGTCGACTGCGGATGAAAACGTTCAGTAGTTTTTCGAAAGATTTCAGGACAAAAGATGTTAGGCTTATAGGCCTGAAGTCCTTAGCAGTCGTATGGCTGGATTTGCCTGCCTTCGGAATGAAGACGACCTTTACTTCTCGCCATGACCTAGGAATGTGGCCGCATTCTAGGCAGCGTGTGAAGAGTCTCATCAGGACTGGTATAATAATTGGCCTGGCCTTCTGGAGCATGATTGGAAAAATCCCGTCAAGCCCAGGTGACTTGAATGGAGAGAAAGTCTCAATCGACCAGTTGATTCTTTCCTCAGTTATTATACCCTCTGGTATTGATGCAATAGTAGTTGCGATGTTCGGTGTAGACTGGACCCTTATATTGGGAATACAACCCGGGAAGTGTGTAGATAGAAGCAGACTAAGAGTCTCTTCAGAGGACTTCGTCCAGTTACCAGTATTGTCTTTCAGATAGCCCGGAACCGTAGGTTCTTTCGATAGGATTTTCCTAAGTCTGGCTGATTCCCTAGTGTCTTCTATTTCGTTGCAAAAAGTATGCCAGGCTGTACGTTTAACACTAGTGACAGCGGTTTTGAATTTCCGTTGTCCGGCTTTGTATAGATCCCAGTCTGACTGGGAGTTGGTACGCTTGGCCAGATTGAACAGAGATCTGGTTCTCCTTCTGATTTCTAGGAGGTCCTTAGACCACCAAGATGGAGAATTCCTTTTCTTATTTGTCCGTAGAGGACAGGCTTTATCATATGCCTTACCTAGAATTTTGTTTAAATTCTCTGTAAATGCATCGATTTCTTCTGGTGTCCCTATTTCCTGATTTATCAGACTTTGGCCATTCCTCACGATCTCTGAGGCAAAGGTGTCCCAGTTGGTGAGTCTTGGGTTTCTGAATTTATTTCTAACTGCTGCCTGTTCATCTATTAAGAATTCTATAATCCTGTGATCTGAGAAGGATGGCTCAGAGGAGACCTTCCATTCCCTCACATTTAGAGTTTGTGAGTTACTGTACAGAGTTATATCTAATACCTCACGTCTATTCCTAGTAACGAAGGTTGGCTCATTGCCAATATTTGCTACCAGGAGATTATTCTTGATTATAAATTCTAAGAGGGACTCACCTCGTACATTGATGTCCGTACTGCCCCAGAGCGTATGATGGGAGTTGGCATCACAGCCAGCAATCAGGTCCCATCTTTCCTTTTCTACTGTTCTGGCTAGTGAACAGGATAGCTCTGAGGGTGGGTTGTCCGACTCGTATGGCATGTAAATTGTCGCCAGTACCAGCGCGCCTTTTCCTGCCCTGTCCCATTTGACAGCCGTTTGGTCCGAATCACTGAGACTAGGTAAAAGAAAAAGTTTAAGCTGTTTCCTAGCGACAATACATGTTCGAGACTTACCATTTACTGGTGTATTGTGGTAAGTAGTCAGATCTTTGGAATTCAGGCCACTTATCTTACCCCGGTGAATCCAGGGTTCTTGAATCAGGGCGACGTCTACATGTTTCGTTTCCATAAGGAGAACGAGATTGGCGCTGGCCGCCTTACTGTGATGAAGATTTATTTGTATTATCTTCATCACGAGTGGTCGGTTGCTCTCCCTTGCCTTTCGCCGCTAACAGCCGGAGTTTGCATCGCGTTATGCCTACGCGGACCTTAAACTCTTGTTTCCGGAGTAGCGGCAGCGATTTGTGACTTAGCAGCACTGTCACGTCCATACCGTTCTGGGTATATTCACCCGTTTCCAGGACTTTCCATTCCCTGCTTTGTAATTCCGGGTTAAGGAATTGCAGGTTCCGTTCTATCCTTTCAACGGGTAGATAAGGACCTCTTAAGCGGATAAGACCCTTTGGTCTGGTCATATTCAGGATTTCCTTCCTATCAACAACGCGCAGGTCAGCATTAGACCAAGTTGCGTTCATGTTGGTGATGAAACCCTTTAACCAATCCAAAGTCTCTTGGTTGTCGCATTCCATGGTCTTGAATCCTTTGAAGGTGGATAGCTGGCCAAATAGCGGAGGCTTGCCTTCTGCCCTCACGATAGCGTCGTTGACACCATCAAGGATTCGTTGTTCAATCAACTCCCATTGGTTGGATGAGAGTTTCCGTTCTGGGTTGCCGTAGTCGACAATTGCGACGCGCAGACTTTCCTTCACCTTTTCGGCGAATTTCAGCCTTTTTGCCTGCCTGCCTACTACCGGGGAGATCGTGTCATCGTTGCGACTTCTTTTGGAGATTGCGGGAGCGTTCCCAGGTTTGGACGTATCCTTGCCCGAGACAGCCCCTTGACACCTTGGATTAGTCGCAGTCGAGGTGAAAGGCAATCGGCATTTCGCCCCCGCTACGGCCAATCTCATGTCGGCTCCTCCGGAAGTCCTACCTACTTTCCTAACCGGCAGAACCTTTTTTGAGCAACCAGGTGTCTGCTCGGCCTTGGACGAGTCTTTAGCCGGGCTGGCACCTGATTTTCCGGGTTTTGACCTTTCCAAGGCGGAAGGCAATAGGCATTCCTCCCTTGGTCCAGACAGCATCCCTTTTTCAATCAGGTTCTGCCTCCTCTCTTTAAGGCTGCTGCGCCATGCATCCTCGGTCGACTTGATAGTCTCCCGGGCCCTAGCTACCTGCGCTGCTTCCCTTTCCGTGAAGGAACCAGGGTCGCGGCTTTTAAGCCTATTTAGCGTCCGCCGCGCGTTGTTCCTCCTTTTGAGCGGATCCGCCTGCTGTACTGTACTGAACAGCTTGTTGTCTTGCGTCATGTTCGCCGCAGGGACTGATGAGGCTTCGGTTATTACCAAACTTTCATTGTCCTTTGGCTTTGACTTGTCAACAACAGTCACTGCGCTGTTCAGAGTCGAGTCCGCCTCTCCCGGTGAAACTACGTCCTCTTTGTCGACTTCTTTAGAGAGATCGGATGCAACCGCCGCATGCCCCGATAGGCTTAGGCATATCACAGGCATAGGCGGCTGCATAAGAGCTCCCTCGCTCGAGATTTTCGTAGGGTCAGCCTCAGGTGGATTGCAAGCACCACGCTCGCCAATATCCCTGGACTGCCTTTCTAGAAAATCAAGGGCGTTTTGAAGTCGTTGTTTGTCCTTGTCCTCTAGTTGGTGCTTCTTCTTCAGTTTCTTAATTGTCATCTTACAGTTCAGCACCTTTTTCCTGATTGAAGCTGTAGATGATATAGAGAATTTGGATGAGCTGGCGATTGAGCGGTTGTCATCATCTTCGAGAAAAAGATTCTCAAGTCCGAAGTCAACCGTTCTAACGCTTCCCTCAACCGAAGCTGCCCTACTAGTTGACGGTTCTTGGAGTAAGATATTCTCTTCCTCCTCCGTCATGTTCGTCTGAGAATCGGTGTTGCCGAAGTTCTTGGTGCCCGATTCATTTACACCAGTCCCTTTGTTTTGTTTGTTTGTTTGTTTTGATTTGTCAATTTTGGACCCACGAGTAAGGGGGAAGGAGATGTCGTTCTGTACTCATCCCCTGTATACAGAAAAGGGGAATTGGATTGAAACTAGAGGTCCCCAGGTATCTAGAGTTCGCCGCTAAAAGACACATAACGTTGTGCCATACATCCCATGGGCGCGGTAGTTAACCCGGGATTACGGGTTTTATAGAGTTATTCCCCTCTAGATCCGTTATATTTAGTCGAAAGCAGTGGCACCTCGTGCAGGATGTGGTTCTTCACCACGTATAACGGTCTTGAGCAGCCCTTTTCGGGACAGCCCCTGGTTTCCTTGCGGAGAAAACCTCACCACCGGCCGGTTCCCAAAGACAATCATCAACTGGGAAGCTTCCTGGGACTTGCGACCTATTACAGACGGTTTGTAAAGCACTTTGCCAGGATCGCAAAGAGCTTGCATCAACTTACAGAAAAAGGCAAACAATTCAAATGGTCAGGTGAGTGCGAAAACAGCTTCGAAGAACCCAAGCAACAGTTGTGCGACGCCCCCATATAAGCGTACCCCACCCTTGGAAAAACATTTATTGTGAATGCAGACGCTAGTAATGTGGGTATTGGAGCCGTCCTTTCCCAGGTGCACGAGGGTCAAGAGAAGGTAGTTTCGTTCTTCAGCAAAGTTCTCTCAAAGTCAGAAAGGAACTACTGTGTTACCAGGCGTGAACTCCTCGCTTTGGTACTGGCAACAAAACATTTCCATAAATACCTCTATGGGCGGAAATTCATCCTTCGCACAAGACCATGCATCTTTAAAGTGGCTACTACACTTTAAGAATCCTGAAGGACAAGTCGCAAGGTGGATCGAACAGCTGCAAATGTACGACTACGAGATACAACATCGAAAGGGAAGTCTTCACTCAAATGCAGACGCTCTCTCCTTTCGACCGTTCAAAGCAGATTGTAAACATTGCTTACGACACGAGGAAAAAGATGTCTTGTGCGTTCAAAGGGTGAGAGCTATGCCCATTGGTGGCTGGAGTACGCGGGAAATCCGGGAGTGTCAAAAGGAACATCCGGATATCGAACCCATTCTCGCCTGGAAGGAGCATGAGGGAAAACCAGACTGGCAGGAGATATCAAACAGGAGTCCCGAATCGATATAAGTAAGCCATACTATTCAATGAATTTGTCTCACTATATATATTTGATTATTAGATATTTCTTCAAGATTTGTTAAATCACAAGCTCCCACTCAAGATCATGCTAGAGAAGCCCTTGATTTGTCCACGATGCAGGAGAACATACACCATCAAGAGTGTATGGCCAAAGTCAAGGAATACGAAACACATATTGAACAGGTGAAAGTTGAACACAAGCGTATCGATCACGAAGAGCGTAGGAAGACCCTGATTGTAAGTTGGATTTGAATTAACATGAACCTGACGACGAATTGCTAACCATTTGTATCCACTTCTAGGAAGAGACCAAGTAACAACAGCATCGTTCCCAATATCAAGCCCAATAGGCAAGGCACCGCTATGAAGATCAATTGTTGCAGCAGCAACGTATCCAGGAGGACAATTTCGAAAGGTAAGAATATAGTAAAAGTTGTGTGCATTGATTCTTTAAACGGTAACACTTACTAGGCAAGAGGAAAGTGTCGCACTCCAAGAGGCAATGCGCCGGCAAACCATCGAACACGAGATCGAAATGAAGGAGAAAAACCGTCTTAAACTACTCGAGCACGAGATGAGAACCAAAGCCAAGGTTGACAGGGAGAATCGTGACATCAACAAGAACAGATTCGTCTAAAGGCACAAGAAAATCGCATCACTGTCATCATCAGCATCAAGACTGCTGCTGGTCTGCCATGGAAGCAACTGGTGTTGTTTTTGGGTACATTGAGGCTCGTATTGGAAAGTCAACTCGACAGATGCGTTAAAGAATCCCCTGCAATACTTCAAACGAATGAAATCTAGACCCAACGATGCTCTCCAAGTAAGTGATTACTATTTCTTTTCATAGGTATATTTATTTTCTAACTGAATACTTATTCACAGGGAGTTGTTTTGAATCCCAAATTAGAAGAAAGTCTGCGAGATATTGCCATGCAACGAAAAACACCCGTCTTACCGCAACATCCTGAGGCATGGCCCACCTGGTACTGGTAAGACAATGTTCGCCATGAAACTGACGCAACACTCTGGA
Source organism: Cheilosia grossa (assembly GCA_963082955.1). NCBI lineage: Eukaryota > Metazoa > Arthropoda > Insecta > Diptera > Syrphidae > Cheilosia > Cheilosia grossa. The sequence continues at coordinate 44,369,799 of OY720144.1, read as the reverse complement.
ATGGATTACGCCATCATGACTGGAGGTGATGTAGCACCAATGGACAGGAGTCACAACTATTCACAAAGTCTTCGATTGGGCCAACACCAGTAATCGTAGTTTGTTGTAACATTTTATTATATGTATTGAATATAAAATAAGTTACATGTAAAACCTTATCAGTACGTGTTATAAATATATAAGAAACTAAACTGCACTCTATTCAGGTGGAGCTTTGTTTGCACTCCATCCATGGAAAGATTTTGTGAAGCGCTTGGACTCCTTGTTCTTCAGAATGAGAAAAAGTTTGCAGTTTCTGGTTGTTTGATAGATGTTGTGTTGAATACCTGGAATAAATGTTAATAAATGCATATTTGTGTAAACTGAAAGAATTTTTTGTCGTCGGCTGTGTAACTTACCTGTGCGGCCAATTTGATTTCGACTTCATTGCATATGGAGCCCAGCCAGTTGTCCTAAATCGTCTTGGCAGAAGTCGGAGCAATTTTCGGCGACGGTGAAGTAGCCCTTTTCTTTGGAGCATAGGAAAAGTCGGGTGAAACTCATGTATCAGGGATGGGATTCCCTCGAAATCCAGTTTGTTGTCAATCAAATACAGACGGCGTAGGTTCATCAGCTTGAAGATTGATGAAAGTAGGGCTGTCAGCTGGTTGCGCGACAAATTCAAGATCTCCAGCTTGTGCCGAAACTCGACAGCGGATGATAGTTCGCTTATTTCGTTATCGCTCAAGTTGAGCAAGTTTTACAGGCAATCGGTACCTGGCAGCGAATTTCGCGACAAATCCAGTTCGGATAAGTTACACTAGTTGTCAGTGTCAGTGTCAGATTTCAACCGTGGTGAGCAGGACAGTGTTCAGAAGTACAGCTTTTTTTAAGAGAAGTTCAACTCAAATTTGGTGAATAAGTATATTATCTCAGTACATTTTCATATTAGTTTTTTCATAACATTCTGTATTTCTATTCAACCAGAGTACTCATTCACCATTATTGTTCCATTATAATACCAAAACATACGCCTTATAAGTAATATAAATGTAGGCCTGGAAATACGAGACACGAATAAATAGAACAAATACACATACATATACTTTATTTTAAATTATGTTTAGACTAACGGAGGAACTCTTAATTTATACTTAATAACAGCAACGATATTAACCTTGGTATTTATAAATTATAACTAAACTCCAGAAGTATACTAAGCGACGTATGTGATAAGTATATATTTTACTCGATTTATGTTAAATGCAACACGAATGTTCGCTAAAAATGTTTTAATTTGTTTCTTATTCTTCAGAATTGTTTATCTTTTTTATATTGTCAACAAAATATACAATTATTCTTAAAATAAAGCACTGTCCACACAAAATTTAGTTGTAACAATTATTTTCAAATTTAACGGAAAATATTCTACGAACGCTGCCAGCAACTTTGCCCACACCGGAAGCCAATTTGGAAGCAGCGGAAGTTGTGCTCTTTTTTTGGGCGTGTGTTGGTGACCCGGAATTTTTGAAGTTTCGTGACATTTGTCAATACGAATTTCTATGTATCAATACTAGCGCAAAAAAACGTCACAAGCACATGGTAATATAGCTTGTAGGCAAGTAACGGAAAATCGGCCGGAGTTGGGGGTCTCAGTATTGTGTCTGGTTTAGAGTTCGAAATAGTTATCGGTTGTGAAGATAAATAAGTGCAAGATAATAGAGTGAATTAAGTGATTGGTTTGAATCGTTGATATTGTTTTGGTGCTTAATAAGTGAATAATCCATAAAAGTGTAATAAAAGTGATTTTACCAGAAAAGTTTAACAGAATAGTGTTTTATCTTTTCGAATCCCAGCCCAAATGTAAGAGGATATTAAAAATTATGTACTAGGCAAGCTACACAACCGTTTGCGCTAGTTTACTGAACGCACTCAGTAAGTTAATTACTTGATGAATTTTTCGAATGGTCAACGAAATGAATTATGAACGAAGAAATTTAACGATAGTCTGACATTTCAAATGCCGTCCATTTTCTTTTTTTATAATCTGCGCCAATTCAAATTATTCGCATGTGTGGTCTGTGACTATAGTGTAAAAATATTATAATATTGTTGGTGATAAAAGTAACTCAGCTTAATTTCCTGTTAGTTTTTAGTATTAAATATTAAACCGTTATTAATTGATTCTGGCAACAAAAAGAGGAGTCGGTTTTTATGCAAACTTTTACTCTGAGCTGTTGGGTAAGTAGCAAAAGAAACTATGTCAGACCAAGGAGACTCGGTGGCAAGTACCGTAACACAGTCGAACACTTCGCCATTAATTCCACAAATGCAGTCATTTCAACAAAATGAGCAAACTATTTCGATGGCTGTAGGACAAAATTGGGATTATTATAATACAGCTGATGCATATAAAAACGCGTATCAACAGTATTCTGATTACTACAGCAATTGTTATATGCATTTTGGAAATATGCAGAACCAGTCGGATTTACAAGGTCAAACCGTAACAACGCCCTGTAATACAAATGCACCTCCTGGATTTTCGAATGCAGTGACTCTTCCCAACGAAAATCTTGGAAATAAAACTGCTTCACCTCAGCTTTTGTCAAATAACATGTCTGTCCCACGGGGAAATAATTTTGCCAACGATCAAAATAAGTTCTCATCCTTAAATCATCAGCAGCAGAATAATCCGTTTGGTGGAATACGCTTTAACTTAAATCAACAGAATCGCCTAAGCAGCGTCCATAATCCTTTAAATCTTCTAACAAATGTTGGCGGTAAGAAAAAACGGAAGCGCAATAAGAACAAACAAAATCAAATGCATCATAATATGCAGAATAAGAGTCTGAATTGCAATGTGGAAGGAAACAAGGCCTTCTTTGATCCAACTATACCGCCTCCTATTATAGCAGTATCTCCGGATCTTACGAAGCCTCCACCACCGGTCCTGCTGACCACAGTTCAGGTCAATCAGATGCCAGCTCTCAACCATAACGTGGAGCAAAAGGCTACTGAATGCACGAACAATCATCATCCGTTTAATCCTACAGATGCTTGGCCCGAAAGTTTGAACAGTTACGTAGCCCGATGCTATGCTAAATGTGTAACAGATCTAGACAAAGACCAAATAGATATTTGTCTTAAAGGAAAGATTACTGCCGCTGCCAATAAAAATGAATTATGGACTCGAGATTGGGATAACGAACCTATACCAAGTGTTCATAGCGAGAGCAATCTAATCATTCAGGCAAATCTAGCAAAACGAAATATGGAGATGCAACAAACCAGACCGGGTATTTCAAAGTGTTTAAACGCTCGATTAGGTCAACGATCCTCTTTCCATCAGTCAACGAGTCGCTCGAAATCACGTTCGCCGAAGCGAAAGGCGCTATCTCGATCGCCAAGTCCGCGTAGAAAGAATTGCAGAAGTTCCAGCTCGGAAACGTCGGAGAAAAAGAATGCAAATTTCATCCCTTTCAAAGCTAGGAACACAAAGAATGCAAAGAAGAAACATCAAGCGCAAAAGAATATCAACAAAGCAGCGTTCTCTTTGTCTGTGGGTGGTTGTGTAGAAGATGACTCCCGTCGCCTTCAGCAAAGAGCAGCCCGTTTTGGACAAGCCAGTCTTTCAACGAAAAAAACTATAAGCCCTCTAACTACAGACAAGTACAAGAACATGCGAGACCAAAACAAACAGTTTTTCGATGACTATGAAGTCGATAATTCCATCGATCTGTGTGAGATCCACATTGTGGGCACCTGTAGAGACTTGGAAAAATCATTTCTTAGGTTAACCAAGGCACCAATGCCCAATGAGGTACGGCCAATCGATGTACTGGAAATTGCTTTACAGAATGTCAAAACGAAATGGCGCACAAACCACGATTACTACTACGCATGTGACCAGCTCAAATCAATACGTCAGGATTTGACAGTACAAGGAATAAGGGATAACTTTACGGTTGAAGTATATGAAACACACGCGCGCATCGCTATGGAGAAGGGTGATCACGAGGAGTTTAACCAATGTCAAACGCAATTGAAAATGTTGTACACCGAAGTAGGAGGAAGTAACATCTTGGAGTTCATCTCATATCGGATTTTATATTATATTTTTACAAAGAACACGCTTGATATTACTACCGTGCTTCGTTCATTGAATGCCGAACAAAGATCCAACCCAGCGATTGCGCATGCACTCGAATTGAGATCCGCCTGGGCACTTGGAAATTATTGTAAATTCTTTCATCTGTATACAACAGCTCCACTCATGTCTGGATACCTTATTGATTGGTTTGTCGAAAGGGAACGCAAATGTGCTCTTAAAATGATGATAAAATCATATCGGCCCTACATCGGTATTGATATGATTACTCGTATTTTGGCCTTCAATTCAAAGGAAAAATGTCGCGAGTGGCTTACAGCGTTCGGTCTCCTGTTCAATGAAACGGACGCTGAACAACTTGATTGTAAAAATAGCATAAGTGTTTTACAAAATATTTAAAGTAATGGACTTGATTAAAAAGAAAAAAAAAAGACTTTAAAAGAAAATAAATTTATTAAATAGTGTGAAATCTTGAAATTTACTTGTTATGCGACATGTAAATACCTCTTGCATATCCAAAGTGCAGGCGTTTATGTATATATACAGGATGTAAAATCCGATAAGTTAAAATAAGAACTTTGCAAGGCGGTAAAAGCGAAAAAACAAATACGGTTCGGCTAATTTATTTTGTTTAAAAGTTTCCATTTTGTACCATTTTTTTTTATTAAAACAGCTAAAGCTTTTCAAAGTATGTGTGTACTTCTGCAGGTTTCGTACGGGATACACTCTTTGTTACACACCCACCTGCTAGTTATATGTTTCACAAAATTTTTATAATAGTGTTATAGAAATTTGTATTTTCTTATTTATTCTAAGTCATTTATTTTAATTATATTAGAATTCTTTTTAAAGATAACATATTAGTTTATCAAAATGATTTAAAAATGCACGTTTTTATAAGTTTTTTTTTTATTGTGGATATAATTTTTAAATTTTCTGGTCTCCTCTTGCCAATTGCAAAGTTTTTCTTTCAAATGTTTATCGGTATGCCCTGTTATATGTACATATAAATAAATAAATAACACCATGAATAGAAGTGACCATATATGAACTTCATCCGCAGTTTTTCAATGGTAAGGAATATTTTATTAATTCAGTAATGATTATATAGGATCAAATAAATATAATGCTCCTGATGAGCATTCACCTCGTTTTATACTGACCATGATTTCAAGTTTTTTAGCATCTTCTGCACTGCATTTATAGTTAAACGTTCATCATTGTAATTATTTTTGTTTGCATTATTTAAGCTACAACTTGTAGTTACACCCATTTTCCGGAACATCTGTGCAACTTCTATCACAATGACATTCGGGTATGAAAATCTTCTGAGAAATGATGCCCCTGTTTTGGCTTGTGCGTTTCGCAAAATGAGAGTAACATGAGAGCGCATTTCTTTACGTCAAAGGACTAAGATTTTTTCAGACTTTAATGGAGCAGTGAGTATTCTTCATCGTCGTCCTGACTATCTCTGCAGGTATGCCATAAACTTCACTTGGCTCCAGTTAATGAAAAACTCATACAAAACTAATGGTTGTGAGAAGCAAGGCCTAAGGTTCCTAGGGACCTGTTGCGCCAACTATTTATTTTATTTCAATATAGTATATATGTACAAAAAAAATAATGATTTCCGTTCTATCAAATTCTTTTTAAATAGTCACAAGTATCTCTTCACAGCTATATTTTTATATATATCATCGCCCATATCGTACAGACATGGGTTATTTCTTACGCGTTCAATTATATTTTTAAAAAAACATTTTAAACGCGCCGCGTTGATGAAAGTAATCTGTTATTTTTCACAACACCACGTTTCAACACCGCGGTGAATTGTAAACTTAATTTTGTCCTCTTACTCACTCGCACCCAGTAATACTGTAAAATACTGTAAATAAAATGTTTGTTTCTTTCTTTTGGTTTCAGCTTCGGACTGTAAATAGCGTAGCTATAGCCAAAGCCCACGAACGCATAATGGATAACATTTAGGTTCCGCATATAGAAACTCATCGTGGGTCACAGTAACACACCAGTCAAATTTGAAAAATCCTTGAAGAAAATTCGGATGGAAATTATTGTTCAAACTCTCGGGAGAAATCATCATCTTAAGGGGAGAACGGTTTTCAAGCAGCAAGTTGTTCAGAGACAAAGTGATCATGTGAGATGTATTAAAATCATGTTCAATGATACCTTTAAAAACTTACTTGCGGAATATATCGTTACCCGAAGATCAAAAGTTAAGTGTACCTACACGTATCGAAAAGGTTGCATTTCCATATAATGTGCTATATATGCCTGTACCTGTGATAAAAAAAAAAGGAAATTTGTACAGTACTTAATTTTTATAGCCTAATGGAATACAGAATGAGGTAACATCAAAACAAAATAATGTAAAATATTAATAGCAGACAGAGAGGTGATCAAATCCATAGGTAAACTCCATCATCGGCACTAGATGACTGAATAATCAATTTATCAAATTTATATATATATATATTTTTTAATTTGGGAATCACTCTTCGTGTAGATCTAACAGGGCCTTACGCATTCCCTGAAAAATGGATCGATTTTCGGGATTTAACGAAATAAGGCTTTTTACATAATAAAGTGGAGTAGTTGTAAAAAATAAAATATATCTTCAATAAATATTTCAAATACAATTACTCATAATATTTTTAGCTAAGATCACTTGGCTGGCAAGTGATTATATGCGAAAATGTTTTTAAATTAGAATAAATAAATGTTATATTATGGTTTTTAAAGTTGTTCGTTTGCCTTATTTTCAAAGCTGATTATCACTTGTTTTAAATTGGCATACTAGGACTTCTTTCACACACTTCGGAAGAATGTGATCGAACGAGAATTTACCTATATATTAAAATGACTTTACTGAAACTTCGTCAGTGATTTTAAAAATTACCGATTTTATTTTAAGTGCAAATATTTCTTTAATATAGCGCATATGATTATATTTACACATTGTGGCAAGATCCTTGTTTCTCTATTTTTTACAAAATGCAGTTAACGGGCAATCAGCAGAATTTGCAGATTCGGCAGAGTAAATTTTGAGTTATCTTAAGCTTTATTTGGTGAAGCATTAAGAACTGACATCTGATGAGTTAGATCGTAAGATCACCTGTAGCTCTTTTTTGGCTTTAATTCTATGGTGTGCTCCAACAAAAACAAAACACGAAACCTTTTGCAAGGGGCAATTATTTTCATCCCCTTTTATGGTATTATTTCGACATTTTACTGGTTTATTTATATTATAGATACTGTGGATATAGCCGTAAAAAAATAGTTGATGCGGCCAAAATTAAAGCATTCTCGGGGGACGTCCTAATGTTCTTGAGAAAAGTATAAATTTGAAAATCGAATCTATTTTTAATATGTAGAACGCTACGAATCTTGACGAATCCATACACTCATTCTTATTACCAGTTCATTGTCCAAGAAGAAGAATCTTTTTACGCTCAGGAAACATATTCTCTTGCTGATTTTCGTTCATAGATTCTGAAAACAGGATTTTTCATAGATGAATTGAATTAAATTTTCTACTCACATTGTAATAAAATGTAATTTCTCGTATATTGCTGGTTCAGATTAAGACTTATGTAAAAAATCGCAAATAAAAATGTAAAGTGTTAAAAAGTGTTGGGGGAAGGTTAGGTTAGGTGGGTATCAATTAGAACAGAGTTGTAGGTCAATTAGAAAAGTCTTACTTAGTAGTTGTACTCGTATTCCCATTAATTGGGTGTTTATAACTTTAAGTAGCAAATTGTGGTCGAATACTTAAACCGTGAAGCTGTGCATTCGACAATAATCTCGAAAACAAACTGACACTTTTTTTTGTTGCGATCAGTTGCATTTACTCCAAATTAATTTATTTGCATGACTTGAGTTACATATACTTCCTTGGTTTCTTACACTTTACATATGCATAGTGCAAAATTCGTTCAAAGCCATTATTCGGGTCCTTAAAGGGCTCTGGAATGGATTGGTTGATTCATTTCATTTGTCACTGATGAGGTGTAAATACAAGTCGTATTATGTGCCATTGCATTGCACGTGTCAATTACTTGTACACTTCACATACAATTAGTTATGCGGTATTGGATTGGGCGCTCTCAGAGCAATTTTTATGTTCGTTTGTTACAAAAAAAGCAATCTTTTTCAGTTTTTTGCGCACTTTTGCGAATCTAGATATTTTTTCATATCTGCTTCAGATTTACCAATACAAAGTGCATTTGAGTTTGAAAACTGGTGGAGTTTGTTTACATTTTCGTGAATTTTTGCTACAGCAAAGAAAGGCATTGCATCGGGTGAATTAAATAATTATTAATGTACAAATATTTAGAAATCAATCGGGACGGAAATTTCGATTCGTTTTAATATAAAATTTAACCAATGAATGGAAAACGTTTTGAAAAGTGTCGAAGACTACACATGTTCAAGTCGCACAAATATCAACACAAAAAAGAGCAAGAGCGCTTTTATGTTCGATTAGGCACGCAAAATCTGAAATCTGAGAGCAAATCTGAAGAAGCCCAATCGAATACCACATTAGATAGACAGCCGAAACCACATGATCTTCCAAAAATCTTAGGTAAGTTTTATAAAAGACAAATATTTCAGCAGTGTCTTACCTTTCCGTTTTTATATAGTATTTTCCAAGGAAAGGACACGTGTCTGAACATACCTTTACGAGTACGTGATGACTACTCGTGACACTCTACCGCTTCGGTTTCAGGAATAACATATTTAAAATTCTAATTGGCTGCAAAAGCGTAAGTTTTGTTATATTTTTCAAAAAATTTCAATTAAATTTTCGCAATTTCAGATTACTTTGATTTAATTCTAATAAATACAAAGTCGTCGGGCTGTTCTGCGCCATAGCGATGTTCATTGAATGAAAAGCGTACATAAATCACAAAGCTACGAATGTAAACTGTAGTATAGATTTTCAGATATAGTGATGTTAGGTGAGAAACACAGTTTTTTGCCTATCCTTGTTTTTTAATATGCCTATCCTTGTTTTTTAATATTCGACTGATTTGTATTCGAACAGTAAAACTTTTTCTTTATTTAATATGCAAACAAATAATTTATGTATTTATATATTTGTATCAGTTGTCAATAGAGATAATAATGATAAAAGCGTTCACCATACAATTTTATTCGAGCCTGTGATGCATTTTCTCGAATGTTCCATTCCCAATAAAACTGGGAAACTTTTATTCTAGTTCATATTTTGTTTTATTTATTTGAATATTGCTATTATACGCTCGTCGTTAAATATACATTAGGACATGTATTCATAATAGTTTTTTGAAATTACCCCTACCCATAGTTTATAAACCATCACAATTTAAATTTAAGTGTGTATAAATTTAAAATATTAATAAATATAAATATTTTAAAAAAGTTTTTAAAACCAATTCGTGAGCCATTTTTCGATACACAATAATATCTTTTGTGAGAGGTATTAACTCGAAAAAGTAAACAATCATTTTTATAAATCCATTGCCATACTGTGAGACAATTTTTTTTAAAACCAATAAAGAAACATCTTGTTAAATTTGCATAGAATGTAAGTATATATTATGTACATATCAACAATTTGTGTAATGTATATAAAATATACATTAATGTGTTTTTCATAGCAGTTTTGTATTCCTACTTTTATAACTGATATGATTTTCCGTGCAAATTTTTCAAGCTGAATGGGACGGATGTTATTTCGATTTTATAAGGAGTTTAGGTGTAAAATTTAACCAGTGAATGGAAAGCGCATAGAAAAGTGTCGAGGACTACACATATTCAATTCGCACGAATATCAACACAAAAAAGAGCAAGAGCGTTTTTATGTTCGATTAGGCACACGAAATCTGAAATCTGAGAGCAAATCTGAAGAAGCCCAAACGAATACCACATTAATTTTTCACTGAACGTTATTCTACTATTCATTCGAATTGAATTTGGATTCACCTCGTTAATGTCGGTAATACTGCGCGCGCGGTATTCAGGGCTATCGGCAATTCCGAGGGGAAAAAATTCCGCCCGAACATTTTTTGTTCCCTGGAAATTATTCCTCCCATCGCGAATCTCCATCGGAATTTATTTCCGCCGGAATTTTTCGAAGATATGCTCGAATGCATTGACAGAAGTCAATTGTGATTTATTGAATTATTTTTTGATAATTTCAGCAATTGTAAAGACAAAATGCACAGCGCAGCATTTAGATTGCTGACCGAGGAGCAAATTCAAGAAGTGAATCTAAGTAGAAGAACTTTAAGAGATAAATCCAATCCCCTAGAGTTACCACAGGCGTTGTAAGAAGAAATTCAATAGCATTGCAATATAGTTATTACATATTCGTTCTTTATTAGATTTCACCAGTATTTCAGGGTCAATAAACCAATGTTGAAGTATCTGCTGGATTTTCTCACAGACAACCTCTCAACAATCAAAAAACCATTCGCCCTTCCTGCCATCGTCAAGCTGAGTGCATGCCTGCGGCTCTTTGCGGAAGGTGGTTACCAGACAGGAGTTGGAAAAGTATACAAATAAAGAAAAAACGCCAAAAAACTGCAAACTTCCGACTTTAAACCGTAGAAACTGCTTACGTTTTGAATTTCCACCTACAAATTTGCAAAGGAAATATTCCGAGGGGAATAACATCAAATTCCGTGGGGAATTTTTGTTCGCGATACCAATTTATTCCGGGGGGAATTTTTTCCCTTTTTCGAAGTTCATTGCCGATACCTATTTTTGAAAAATGGGGAATATTCCGGGGGGAATTTTGTTCACGATAGCCCTGATTCTCTTATTCACGTGAATGCATCATTCTATACAATTCAGATCATGTCAAATGTTGCGGATTTGAAATTAAATGGATCGTCTGTCTGGTTGGTGGATGATAAAGTAAGTAAAACCTAATTTATTACTTGATTATTTGTTTGTTTATAAAGATAATTAATTTTTAGGGGTAGACTATCAAATAAAGACCAGTTTACTTCTTTAATTTCCGCAATTAAATGAAAAAAAGGCAAATACTATCCATACCTCATTGTTTATATTTTTTTGTTTTATTTAAAATAATTAACTGTAATAGTTAATTTTTTTATTGGTTTTATTATTATAAAGTTAAACAGTTTGGTTGTTCCGGTTCTTCCTACGATCTCTCCGGCGTCGTCGTTAATTTTTAGGTGGTATTCGATTGGGTGCTCTCGGAGCGCTTTTTTTGCTCCCAGAGCAATTTTTATGTACGTTTGGTACAAAAAAAGGCAATCTTTTTCAGATTTCAGACCACTTTTGCGAATCTGGATATTTCCTCAGACCTGCTTCAGATTTACCAATACAAGTGCATTTGAGTTTGACAACTGGTGGAGTTTGTTTACATTTTCGTGCATTTTTTCTTCAGCAAAGAAAGACATTGTATCGGCTGAATCCATTTTTATAAACTATTTATGTACAAATAATTAAAATTCAATCGGGACGGAAATTTCGAATGTTTTAATATAAAATCTAACCAGTGAATGGAAATCGCTTAGAAAAGTGTCGAAGACTACACATATTCAAATCGCACGAATATCAACACAAAAAAAGAGCAAAAGCGTTTTTATGTTCGATTAGGCACACAGAATCTGAAATCTGAGAGCAATTCTGAAGAAGCCCAATCGAAAACCACATTAAAAACTTTTAAGTGAAGTTGGTTGAGAGTCTGTCTCTGACATCTTTTTTTTTTTTTTGTTTTTGTTTTGTTTGGGGGTTCGCTGAAAGGAAAAATCATCGAAAGACGTTGCAGAGCAAGTAAGCGAGGGATGCTTCTGCAATAGTGAGGGACTCGAACAACCTCTAAAAAACCTTCCGGGAGGGACTGACTGTCGTCATCCCGAATGGGATTGCACCTAAATTTTTAAATTCGTCGGTTGTCGGATTTCGAAACTTTTTTGTTGGAAGATATTACTTAATCTCTTGGCCTTGGCTAACTCTTACAGATCAAGGGGTCTTACCCGCCTCAATCTTCTGATTACATTGTCAGTATTTAATAGTTCTGTAAGTTCTACGTTAACATGGTTGAGAAGCCTACTTCTGTGCCTTTGGGCAACTTTTTTAACTTCATCTTCAACCATTTCAATATTTAGTTCTCTATGTAGATCAGCGTGCGTATGTACCAAGGTTCATTAACTACGTTCCTTAGGACTTTATTTTGGAAGACTTGAATTTTTTGTAAATTTGTTTGGCATGTGCATGCCCACAATTGGAGCCCGTAGCTCCATATTGGTTTCAAGACTTGCTTGTATAGCAGTAATTTATTCTAGTTGGACAGGGATGAGTATCTCCCAGTAAGCCAATACATTTTACTGTATCGCATGTTCAGCTCATCTCTTTTTTTCATTACATGCGCTTTCCAACGCAGTTTAGCGTCTAGGGTCATGCTCAGATATTTAGCTGTGTTTGAGTATTCCACTACATTGTTATTAATGTATACTGGAATGTGTGGTACGTTTTTATATGTAAAATTAATATGGACTGACTTTATGAAATAGCGTTTATTGCCATTTGGAGTTTTTTTGTTGCTATTTCGACGGTTGCTCCAACAGCAAGCACAGCAGTGTCATCTGCAAAAGTTGCTATAGTAGTTTCTTCACTTTCAGGAAAATCGCTAGTAAACAGAAGGTATAGCACTGGACCTAGCATACTACCTTGTAGTACACCAGCTTTAATTGCTCTTAGTGTTGAGACTCTGTCTCTTGTTAAATTCTGAAGAATCGATCTGTTTATATTACTCCAGAATAGTCGAATACTGCTTCGGCAGTTGCCTTCGTAATTTATGGATCAGTCCCTTATGCCAGACTTGTGCTTTATCAACAAATATTGTAGAGCACACATTTTTCTCTTCGAATGCTTTTTCGATTTTATCTGTGATTCTATGCACCTGATCAATTGTAGAGTGCTTGTTTCTAAACCCAAATTGATGAATTGGAACTAGCGATTTTTCATCAATTATTTTTTGCAGACGTTTTGCCAGCATTTTTTCGAATATCTTGGACAACATTGGTAGTTTCGATATTGGGCGATATGAGGTTACTTCGATAGGGGGTTTACCTGGTTTTGGTATCATTATTACCTCCGCGACCTTCCACATGCTTGGCATATATCTGAACTTAAATGCAGCATTTATAATCTGCGCTAGTTTATTTAAACCTTTTCGAGGAAATTGTTTTAAAATTTCTCCTGTGATTAAATCAAACCCTGGGGCTTTTTTTATGTTTATGCCTTCTTTGATTTCTTTGGCAAGTTCTTTAGCTGTCATCGGCTGAATAGATCTGTCTTCTTCGCACCTTTCTTCGTTTCCTTGATAATCATTATCTTCGTAAGGTTTGAAGACGTTCTCAAGGTACTCTGCAAAAGTATTTTCTTTTTCTTGACTGCTTTTTGCCCAGTTACCTTCTCTTCATTTTCTTTGTTGCCTTCCAGAACGAGTAGTCGGTACTAGCATCATTTGTAAGACTGGTAAGATACGTTTTTGCAGACTCGTTATCAAATTCTCTTATAGATTTTCTGAGCTTATTATTTAAGTTGTTCAGTGTGGTTTTGTCGCTTGGCGCCCTTGTCTGTTACCAACGTTTTCTAGCTTTCCTCTTTTCTGTAATAATTTCACATATTTCACGAGGATAAGAGTTTTGTTTAATCTTGTTTGTTCTTTTGGGAGTTGCAGCCCATGCAGCTTTTTGTATATCCAGTGTAAATATTTGCACTGCTTCTTCTATTTGATCTTTTGTTTGAATAGCTGATGATAGTTGAATACATTCTTCCAACTTCTGCCTGAAGTTGTTCCAATCAGTCAGTCTATTAACTAGTTTAGGGCTATGTTCTTTTATTATTATTCTATCGTCAAGTGTAAGAAGAATTGAGGAATGATCTGATTGAAGATCAGGGCCTTCTTCTATATTTATTTTATTTGAAGATATATTTTTGGAAATAAAGAAGTCGATAAGATCTGGGGTTTTATTCCTATCTGTAGGCCAGTAGGTAGGTTTCCCCGTTGAGTGATATTTGGCGCCGACTTCTTTATTAGTTTCGTATAATTCTCTGCCTCTAGTATTTGTTAATCTAGATCCCCAATATTTATTCTTGGCATTAAAATCCCCTGCCGCGATTAATCTATTGTGAAATATCCGGAAAAGACTTAAAATCATTTTTCTTTAGTCTATAGCTAGGAGAGCAGTATACTGCTGCAACAGATATTTGTCCACTGCTCGTTTTTATACTTATGGAAATTCCTTGGATGGCGCATGATTGGAATTTCGCTTCTATATGGTGTTCAATCGTTTTTTTTATTAACACTGCAGCACCACCTTTTGTGGGGAGTGATATAATTCATATCCCTGCAGTTTAAAGTCAGTAATAAATTTAAAGTGTGTTTCAGAAATGAGACGTGTATCTATCTGGTTTATATCGAGAGTCACTTGTATCTCATCCTTTCGATTCTCGATACCATTAGCATTCCATTCAAGAATTTGAATGTGACATCTGGCACATAATCCTTAAGGTGATATTACAGCTAGAGAGCACTCTCTCTATCTGCATCTGTTTTGTTCAACTGTTTATCAATATCAATCAATTCCTCAAAATCTACAATCTCAGTCCCACTTATCAGCATATCACCTCCTCATATTCTTTAATCAAATCCGTTTCATTTAAGTTTACAGTGCATATACTTGACTTCAATTGAGTTTCAAATAAAACCAACTGAACTTTTTTCAAACGAATTGCATTTCATATCTGAAATTGTATCTTCAACTGACCTAACTGACAACTTTTAGAGGCAATGGGACTTCATTTATTGTTCCTAATCTCAATAATTCGTTAAAGTTATATTTTATTTTAGCAATCTGGCAAAGATGAATTTGCATTTTATACAATAAATCACGTTCGATCAGTAATGGTACCACCGCTTCCTCATCTGGTAAAACAACGAAATCATGGGTGAATCCATGTTTTTTTAAATTTATTTTACATTTAACAAACCCGTATGTGCTCAGCCGTTTATTTCCCATGCCACGATATATTGTTAGCTGCCGGTCATTATTCAAGTTCAGCGGTACACACGATCGACACACAAAGCTAATCGGACTGCCGGTATCAAACAAAGCAATAAATGGAATTACTTCAGTGCACTCAATTTGAACAACAATCAAGGCAACACTTACCAAATTTACACTGGCCAACTGATGAGCTTCGGACATTGGTGACGAGTGTGTCCAATTTCAGACCACACAAAACAAGAATTTGGTGAGCGTCGAGGTGATAATGTCCATATTGGAAACAATTAAAGCAACGTAATATCGTTAATAATGCTTGTTTTAACACTTCATAAGTGCACGCCATGACGATGTCGGTAAATCGCTTTGCATGACCAGTCATCAAATATCGAGCAGCGACCAGCTTGTTGCGTTCACTGTTATGATATACATCGAACACGTTTTCCAAATTGCCAATCCATTTGGTGATATTATGCAGATCAGAGTCGTCGAACTTACCCATCATTGCATCCAATACGGCCAGATCAATGCGTCGGCTCTCGAGCTGGTTCAGGTTTGCTTGCAATTCCCACAGCTCACGCTTCTTCCTAGCAATGGCCAACAATTTGTATTATACTATTGTTTTATTTTGTAATTTAAAAAGCTTCATTCATTATTTGATGCCGGTATTTTATTGCAGTTTTAAAGTAGCTAGCCAGTACGCTCCAGTGCTCGCCATTAAGACTTCTGGTGAATTCCGCCATTGACAACGACTCTTTATTCCAATGAGCACATCTGATCTCCTTTAGTATAGGACAAGTTCCAATAAAATGAAAAACGTCTTCTTTTTGTCGAAGGTTGCATAAGCTGCATTCCTCATTCCCGTCGCTCGAGAGGAGATATACCAGTTTCCAAGTGCAACATGTATGTCGGCGTATTTTCGGGTAGCCTAAACATTTTGTTTAAGAAATACCTTAAAAGTTTTTCAACCTCTTCGTACTCGAATACTCCCCAAACTTGTGCAGAATAGCACATGATTGATCTCATAGCGGCCTCGAAAATCTTAAATTTCCAACTCGACGGGATATTTTTCCTAAAAAGGATTCCACGCCAACTGGTATTTATTGCCTTTTTCGCTTCCTTTAATTTTTCTCTCAAGTGGGCCTTGAAGGATTTTTTTTTTTTTTTTTTTTAAATTTATCCCATGCCCAAATGGCTGACACTGCGACCTGAAAGATCTATTGTGTCAATGGGGAGAGGTTAAACTAAGAGACGTTCGACCTCCCTAATGAAGGTCAGTAAATCTTTAGTAGCAGAGTACGCTATCTCTGTTGGTGTACGATTCTCCCTATTGAAGACCCGTTTTCTTAACCAATGAAGAGCCGGACAGTCACAGAAAATGTGTTCAGAGGATTCGATATCCTTCAGACAGAATCTGCATTCTGTTTCCGGACAAAGATTCATTTTGTTGAGGTGATATTTAAGGCCGCAATGACCTGTGAGGAAGCCCGCTAGCTTACTTATGTTATCCTTACTGAGTTTAAGTATTTCCTTATAGGAGTAAGGTTTAATTAATCGTTTGGATTGTCTTAGACCCGGGACATGTTCCCAGTGTTCAAGACGGAGTTGTTTTTCCCAATCGTTAATTTGCCTTAGTGCAGTAGTCCAATTGACCGCGCAATAGGGTTCTGGTCCACAGAGAATGGATTCGGAGCCAGTCCTAGCTAGTTTGTCTGCATATTCGTTGCCTGCAATACCCTGATGACCCGGCACCCAGCCGAGCCTTACCTTGTTATATTTGGCTAGGGCTTGCAAGGCATCGTGACAGCATTTAACTGTTTTGGAGTCCATTGTATTGGACGCCAAAGCTTGTAAAGCTGCCTGACTGTCTGAAAATATTTGAATGGTTGCACCTTTCATTCCTTTTTGGGATATAAGGTCGGCACAAATTTCGATAGCATGGATTTCCGCTTGAAAGACCGTGGGACACAATCCCATGGATACCGATACTTTGGTGTTGGGCCCAAAGACGCCAGCTCCAACTCCGGAATCCATTTTGGATCCGTCGGTGTACCATACTAAGCTTTTTGGGTTGAGTGACGGAATACCATTGGTCCAGCTTGCACGTTCAAGTATTTCGACCTCATAAAGTTTTCCGAAACTGTACTCCCTAACCATAGTGTCTGGGACTGAGCAGAACATGTCCAAGTTAGGGATTAGGTTGAGTATTTTCAGATGTCCCACAAGGTCAGCTGGTTTAAACCTATAATCTAGCTGCAGTTTAATGGCGCATCTAGCTGCCGTCTTCATGATAAAGTACTGCAGGGGTGAGAGCCCAATAATGGCCTCAAGTGCTGTAGTTGGGCAGGTGCGCATTGCTGTCTTACCATCATGGTATACAACCAGTGTACCATTCTTGGATTAAGACCCCAAGTTCTGCCGTACAGACACCTACAGGCCCACATGGCTCTAGAGGCACGCTCTGTGGCGGACTTGATGTGTGAGTTCCAGTTTAGTTTCTTATCAAGGATGACTCCGAGATATTTAACTTCATTGGAGTAGTTTAATGTAGTTCCATTCAGGATAAGGGGCCCTAAGTTGACCAATCTCCTCCTGGTGAAAGGAACTAGAATAGTTTTACTGGGATTTATAGATAAGCCTTCCGTAGTACACCATTCTAAAACATGTAGAAGAGCGCTCCTCATTCTACTATTAATGGTAGCGCAGTGCTTTCCACTAATGACAATTGCTAAATCGTCGGCATAACCGATGGCGTCATAACCTAGATTATGTAGACTGACTAGTAGGCTGTCTATGACTAGTGACCACAGCAGGGGGGAGAGCACACCTCCTTGGGGGCAGCCTTTGACTGCTGTCACCGACACAGCCACTTCTCCCGACGAGGACGTTATTACTCGACTTTCCAGCATGGCACGGATCCAACGGTTTGTCGAGTCTTCGATACCTTTACAACTGATTGCTCTAGTAATCGAGTCGTATCCAGTATTATCGAAAGCACCCTCAACATCTAAGAATGCGCCTAGGGCAATTTCCTTGTGGTTAAGGGCGTCTTCTACCTTTTTGACGAGGTGGTGAAGAGCACCCTCAGTGGACTTGCCCTTTCTGTACGCAAACTGACTTGAGTGGAGAGGGTTAGATATTAATATCTGACCTCTGATATGAACATCAATTAGTCTTTCCATAGTTTTAAGAACAAAGGATGTTAGACTGATAGGTCTATATGATTTAGGTAGTTCGCTTGGCCTGTTGCCACTTTTGGGAATGAAAATTACGTTCACCTGTCTCCAGGTGGAAGGAATGTACCCCCAATTGTAACTAGCTCTAAATAGGGTTGTAATTGCTGGTAGTATGACGTCAATAACCCTCTGAAAGAGGGCTGGGAATATACCATCACCACCAGGTGCTTTAAAAGGTTTGAAAGAGCCAACTGCCCATCTAACCTTATCTGGACTGAAAATTTTTCCAGATAGACTATTTACTCGCCCAGAAACAGAGATCCTGGGATCAATGTCGTGTGAGCTTTCGTGTGATTCACGGATGGTCGAACCCGGAAAATGAACCTGGAGTAAAGTTTTAATTGTTTCCGAACGGTCCGTCGTGTAGGTTCCATCTGCTTTTTTGAGTAGACCTACACAGTTGGGATGATCTTTTCTCAGAGCCTTGTGGATACGGGCTGCTACTGGCATATCTAATATGTCTTCACAGCATTTCCTCCAGGAGGCCCTTTTAGATCGTCTTAATTCTGAGTTGTATTCTGTGAGAGCGGATCTGTATTCGTCCCACATTTTGGTTACTTTGGCTCGATTAAAGAGTTTTCTAACCTTCCGTCTGAGTTTGGCTAGTTGGTCATTCCACCAGGGAACCTTACGTTTACTCAAACTGGTTTTGCTGACACAACTCTCATGGTAGGAGGTTATCAACACGTTACTGAGCTGGTGAGCAGCCTCATCAATGTCCCATATGGATTCAATTTGAGAGACAAACATATTTGTTTTTGAGAGAACAAGTTCTCGATACATATTCCAGTCCGTCGATTTGCGATTGTATCTATTTTGTGCAGGTGTAGATTGACCAGGTATATCAAACCTTATATGCTGGTGGTCTGATAACGAGGCTTCGTCAGACACATGCCAATTTATTACGAAATTAGACATAAATGGACTGGCAAGAGCCAGCGCGCTCTGATCATGCTCTGAAAGAAAAATGAAACACAAATTCGAGCTCTGATGTGTCTGAGCTAAAAAAGAAATACGAACTGTTTGCATAACAGTTCAGGTTCTGCTCTGAACTAAAAAAGAAAAAAACGCCTAATATTTATAACACTGAAACGGTCCTATGAGCATAATGCCTTGTGCAGTCTGACTATCAATAGGCGACCTTTTTTGTCATTTGCAATGTCGCTTCCGACAGGTAGTCGGTTGGATCAATTAGGCTGTGTTTGCATTCGTTTTTTTTTTTTTAACAGAATTCATTTCTTTATAATGAAAGAACGCACATACACATGCAGGCTTTCGTTTTTGCTGGAAAATCTGGTGTTTTCGTTTTTAAAACCTTCACTTTGATTGCGTATGACCATTGGATAAGTTATGAAAACAAAAAAAAAAAAAAATGGGGAAAGAAAAAATAAAAAACAATCGGAAGTTCTTACTCATTAATGGAAAAGAATATTCATCTGGAAAAATTTCTTGGAATGGTATTGCTATAATTATAAATAGCTTAGGCCCTCTTGAGCTTGGATCTCAGGAAAGCAAAGTAAAGTAGGATTTTCATCACGCAATTACAACAACTATGCTTTCCTTGACACTTCCAGACTTGCAATAGATGTTGTAATTACATTATGCTGCTGTAGGTCACATGGTCCTTACACGGAATATTAAAGGGATACTAAATACTATATAACCGTGTGACTGAAAGGGACAGCATTACCTAACACGCAAAAAAACGTGACACGTATTTAGGTCGGCCATCTTGTTTACGTGGTAGGAATTATAGGATATATTGATATTTTTATAGCGATTGCTAACGAAATTCCGCTTTCCTATAAGACAATATGGCCTATGGAAGTAAAGGATTTGATGGTTTAATTTACTGAAACCAATTGCCACTCACATTTCACTTGTTTTAAATCAGAAACATAAACGTTTTCAAGCAATTGCAGAAATGTTGGTGGCCGGAACTTGTCTTTATTTCCGTTTTACGTGTCTATAATTATGGATAGAACATCCATGACACTTTTTTCATCTGACTTGCGATCTCATTCATTAGCATTGACTGCGGACAAATGCATCTCTCTGTTCAGTCTCGTGCGAAATTGCGCGTGCGTGATGGTGTAAATGCAGTTTAATGATGGTTGAAAACCGACACAACTCAAGAAACGATAAAAGTCATTATAGCCAAACGACAGCGGTGATCCAGGATGATTGTCCGTTCATCATTTCTGGAAGCAATTTGGTTTTATAGGAATACAAAGTTCTGTAGGCCATCGTATCAACATGCAAAGCTATCTGTTGGTGACCGACGTTGATTAAAAAACACCTGTTTAAGTAACTTATCTTAAAGAAAAACTAAAAGATTAGTGTGTTTGCTCGTCGCTGTCAAAAATCCAAAAACGCCAGTACTTTCAAATATAAAAATTAACGACCCTATCATCTCATGGTACGGATAATGATCCCCTTAGGCCGAGTACATCTCGGTAGATTTTCATCGATGATGAGTTCTATATCATCCTTTATTTGTTGATAAAGGATGATGTACATGTATCAACAAATAAAAAATGGTGTAGAGTGGGAAGGAACTCACGTACCCATCGTTTCCAAAAAACATTTGCGACCTGCTGTACTTTTCTCCAGTCCTTGCGTGACATGAGCTCCCGATCCTGCAACTCGATTAGACCCTTATTTCCATTTCCCGCCCGAGAAGGAAATGGTTCGGGGTCAATGCCTCATTATCTTCAGGATCAAAGGTAAAATAAGTAAGCCGACGCGAGTTGACCACATATTCGATTTCGACTGAAACTGATTGAAACGTCTCATCATTCAGCCGCATGATTCCCATAACGTCTTTCAAGATTTTCTTCACCGTGCCGATGAGTCGCTCCCAACTGCCACCCATGTGTGGAGCTGCTGGAGGATTAAAAAGACACTTCGTACGCGAAGTCGTGAATTTGTGAACAAGTGCCTCCTTGTTGACCAGCTGGAACTGTTCTCGTAATTCTTTTTCAGCCACAAAATTTTTCCATTGTCCGAATTAATCTCTGATGGTATTTTTCTCCTGGCAACAAAACTCTGGATACTTAAAATGCAGGAATCTGTTGATAATGAAAACGCCACCTCAAGATGAATCGCTCAGCTAGTTAGACAGGCTAATAAAACTCCCCATCGCTTGACCTGATTGCACGACCAATATCGGTCCGAAGTAGTCGACACCGGTAAACGTGAATGGCCTTCGAAATGGTCCAAATCGGGCCCGAGGTAATTGCGCCATTTGAGGAGTCTGCGGAGTTGCATCCTTTATGCAGCAACGTCCACATTGTGATCCAACCGATCTTAATAAAGTACGTAATGCAGGGATGAAATATTCTTGCCTAACCTCGTTGTGTACATTGGCATCGCATAGGTGTCTAAACTGTCTGTGTAGGGGTTGAGAAGGGTTGAGTTTGCTTTTCCACTTTTCAGCATTGCCAACTCGTTACCGTATTCTGCCCACTGCGACCTTCTCCATAAGATCACCTCTGCCATCAAACTCCTCGGATCGGTCTCCAGACCATTTGCCTTCGCCCTTGCTTGAAGATTTCTGCAATAACGTACGATCCACGCAATGACTCTTCGAAGTCGCTCCCATGTGGACAAATTAATCACCAGATAGCGCATGCCCTTCTCCAATTCAATCACATCCTCGTTCAACACCATCACATATCTGGTTCGCAGTTCATCTTCGCAGACCTGATTTCTCCTCAAATTGTGTAGCTTCGTCTGCGACGTTTAGTTTGGATGGTATCCATCGCCAATCGTTAACATTAGTCTGCTCCGGTATCTCCTTGCGAAACATCACGGCCTTGCATCGCACCGCATCCATTGTAATACAGTCTTCGAGTCTGTCCGGAAAAACATCCTGTCGATCCTGATCCCATGAGCTTTTATGATATCGTTAGCAAACCGTGAACCAATGATAGCTGTCTGGAGCTCTAACCTGGGAATGGATACTGGGAGCAGTGGTGATACTTTAACTTTTGCTCCCGCCAGTTAACATTCTGTTACGTTACCATTAGAGACCCTCAGACCCTCAGGAACGCCACAGCTGATTCTCACAAGATAAAAAGCCAAGATCCCTAGAGGATCAAATATACACATCAAGATTTTGAGTAAGTCACGCTTTGTCGGTAATCTGTCTCCAGACAAGAAAAAGTGAAATCATCATCGTTCGGCCTCCACCACAGACCCAAGGCCTTAGCAATATTGTTTTCCTTGCCACATTGTCCGACCCTCACTTTCAACCCTCTGTGGAGTTTGACATCCAGCCTCTCATCCGAAATCCAGCCTTGGAATGTATATCCCGTACCTCAGTAGCTAGTTCAACAGCCTCTTAAAGTGTGTTTACGCTGTCTTACAGATATTTCATGTAATGGTGCTTTAATATGCTCTCAACTGCCAGTGGATATTTCTTAAAACTCTGCAGCGTTGATGTCCTTGATATATAAAGCAATGCTTAGCGAACAGGAAGCCCCAAACGTGAATACTTACATTTCATAGATGTCTGGATTGCGGTCGTTTTCACCACTACGCGCACTGATCCTCTTCGCGCACACGGATTTGGTGGAAAATTTCTCTATGTCTCCAGTAATGGCCACCTTATTCGATCGAAAGCCAAAAAGGATATCAGGGAGATCCCTTAGTTGGTCGGGACTTTTTAACAGCATTAAAGGTTCACCCGATGCAATGCCTTTCTTTGCTGTAGAAACAATTCACGCAAATTTAAACAAACTCCACCAGTTGTCAAACTCAAATGCACTTGTATTGGTAAATCTGAAGCAAATCTGAGGAAATATCTAGATTCGCAAAAGTGCTCTGAAATCTGAAAAAGAATGTTTTTTTTGTACCAAACGAACATAAAAATTGCTCTGAGGGCCAAAAAAGTGCTCTGAGAGCGCCCAATCGAATACCACATTAGTGTGTTTGCTCGTCGCTGTCAAAAATTCAACAACGCGAGTACTTTCAAATAAAAAACTGAACGATCTTTTAAGAGACAGATAATTTCATTGGAGAGAGACGACCCTATCATCTCATGGTTCTTCCAATGGTCCCACACATCAGCAACACTATCCCATAATTCCGTCGCACCATAGACACATTATTACTAAATAGATGGTGCATTTCATATAAAGGAATATGACATATTTATATGACATCTATGTGAAAAGTCTGAATTATGAAAGCTCAGAGCTTTTTTAGTTTACATTTCAAATTTTCAGGAGCAATAATAACAAAATTTAGCCGAGTGAAGTGAAAACAAAACTTTTCCTTGCGAAACTGACAAGAATTATGTGATGGAAGCGCGATCTAGCAGAAAGTCTGGAAGGTGTTCTTTGAGTCAGCCAAATGGCCACCACGAGAACGCAAACAGGACCATATCATTTTCCATTTTCATGAAATTTTCCATAACCAAATTGCAAAGTGGCTGCCCTATGTCCTCGATAGCCTCACGAATTTTATCTTTGAGGTCTTCAATTGACGCTAGGCTGTTGGCGTAGACCTTATCTTTCACGTGGCCCCAAAGGAAGAAGTCACAAGGTGTTAAATCACAAGATCTCGGTACCAATTGTGATCACCTCTTCGAGAGATAACACGGTCCGGAAACTTTTCCCGTAAAAGATCAATGCTTTTGTTGCTTGTGTGGCACGTAGCGCCGTCTTGTTGAAAGTAAACGTTGTCCTGATCAATACCATCCAACTCCGACCATAAAATACGGTGTAATGACGTTTGTGGAATGCCCAATTCCAAAGAACGACGAGGAATGGACAAACCTGGGTTTTCTTCAACACTGGGCTACAGCAGCAATATCCTCAGTTGTTCTTGAGCGACGAGCACGGGTTTTATTCTTCACATCACTAACTTGTCCCAACAGCTCGAATTTTTCCACCAATTTCTGTATTGCGGTCCGACAAGGTGCTTCACGACGACCAAAAAATGCTTTAGTTTTGCGAACTGTGACTGCAAGATTTTCACCATTTTTGTAGTGAATTTTTATAATTTCAATGCGTTGTTGAAGCGTGTATCGCTCCATTTTTAGTAATGGCGTAGTTTCTACTTGTGAAATGTCAAAGAATCAAAGCTTCAAAAGTGGCAGCTACCGAAATAGTGGGATAACACCTCTCATTGGAAAACCCTTTATAGCAATATGAGAAAAAAAGATAAATGTGTTTTGTGCAGTGAAAATTCGAATGATTTTCCCGAGAGGCAATATTTTCGATCCCGAAAAACACAAAAGAAAGGGAAGTATTTTCGTATTTTTATAGAACTAGTAAACATATATGTTGGCTTACTCCCTTCACAGACCAAAACTGATTGTACAGGAGAACAGATTCTTCTTTTTATACTTTTCCTTCATGACATTTTATAAAATATAATTCAATGATATACCAATCCTAAATTCAGTGAGTTGTTTACTACAAGGTACTTTTCAACTATAACATATATGTAATATAATATGTAACTACCTGTATATACGTTTTCTTTTGTGTATGATAATTTAAATGAATTTGTGTGTTTAAAACTATACATAGTTAACTGAATTATAAATATAATAGATTCCGAGAAATGTACATTACACTCGTAAATACATATGATAATTGACATTTTAATTTCGACTTTCAAGCGAACTACATAGGTAGGTACCTACCTATAAACAATTATTCCCTATGTGCCATTCATGCAATCAAAGATTCAAAGACGCCAATATGAAACCTCAAAATTTATCTCAATAAAAGTTTGAACATAAACGCAATATTTTTTTAGTGGCAATGCTACCTATAAGTTGAATTAAAAAAAAAGTGCTGTGTCAGTCAATCAATCAGTTGGTATCTTTAATTTTCTTCCATTCACTTCCCAGCATCAGCAATCAAGCAAGTATATACCTGTCTACTTTAAATAATTTATCATAATCCTTAATCATGACCTTTGCAAATAAAATATCTGAATATGCACACATAACTACCTTATTATTTCACATTTCCATAGACACATTCTTACCACATTGTTGTCTTCATAAGATACTCCATCCCCATCGTCATCAGTATTGTCACGCTAAAAGTACGTTAGCCCAACCACACGCACCCTACAACTAGCTATATGCTACATATATCAGGCAAAAAGAACTCCATCTCGATTTCATTTGCTATTTTTCTTCCTTCTCTGCAACATGTTTGTGTATTTTGCAAACACCAATCGACACAAAAAAGGTTTATAAGTCGACCAACTGCATTGGGACGCCATCTA
The DNA here is from genome assembly GCA_963082955.1 of Cheilosia grossa. Classification (NCBI taxonomy): domain Eukaryota; kingdom Metazoa; phylum Arthropoda; class Insecta; order Diptera; family Syrphidae; genus Cheilosia; species Cheilosia grossa. Next base: position 44,344,171 of record OY720144.1, on the reverse strand, counting down.
TTAGGAGTAAAAGTGTGAGGTATACGCTGTTCCAGGTCGGGGAATAAAATGCACCTCGGTGGCTACGTCAACAAGCAAAATCGTCGCATCTGGGGCTCGGAAAACCCAAGAGTTATTTTTGAGAAGCCTCTTTATCCTCAACGTGTGACTGTTTGGTGCGGTTTATGGTCCGGCGGGTCATTGGACCTTACTTTTTCGAAAATGAGGTTGGATCAACAGTTACGGTGAATGGATTGCGCTATCGAGAGATGATTAATGATTTTTTATGGTCGGAATTGGATGGTATTGATCTGGACAACGTTTACTTTCAACAAGACGGCGCTACGTGCCACACAAGCAACGAAAGCATTGATCTTTTACGGGAAAAGTTTCAGGACCGTGTTATCTCTCAAAGAGGTGATCACAATTGGCCACCGAGATCTTGTGATTTAACACCTTGCGACTTCTTCCTTTGGGCCACGTGAAAGATAAGGTCTACGCCAACAGCCCAGCGTCGATTCAAGACCTCAAAGATAAAATTCGTGAGGCTATCGAGGACATAGGGCAGCCACTTTGCGATTTCTTGAAAAGGATATGGTCCTGTATGCGTGTTCGTGGTGGCCATTTGGCTGATGTTGTTTTTAATTATTAACGGCATACCTACTTTTCTCTTTATTATGAAATAAACATTCGATCATTTATCTCAAAAATGACATTTTTCTTTGAATACCAAAATAACACCTCTTATTGGTGCATTTACAATATTGTTTTAATAAAAAGCAAAAGCCAACTATAATCTTTTCACTAAGTTGTCAATATCGAAAGAATCAAGAAATGAAATCTGAGGAAATGTATACAGCTGCATACCCATTCATATACAATTTGGCGCGAATACCCCAAAGCTCTGTGTGAAGGCTTCATCCCTTGCACCATCCTCCCACTTGCTTATTTCTATCCTAGTATATGTGAGTTCATGAATTGGACTTTAATGCAAGAATTCGATATTCTCTACTGTGAAGTTCACAATTTTTTTACATTTTAATCAAAACCTCCACAAAAACCAAACAAATTCAATACAAAACACAGAATAATTAAACACTGCTATACCCATAAAAGCAAGTAAAGGAATTTTTATTCGTTAAAAGGAAAAAAATATCCCGTGCGAATATAAGTATTTCTTAAGTTCTAGCTTTCATTTTCCCATCGCAGATCCTTTACACCTCCATTTGCCCGGATCAGGTGTAACGGTGGGAAGGTATTTGCCAAGGGGAAAATTGGAAAAGCGTGTCAGATCAGGTATCCAGTGCAGTGGGCATGATCGTGCGCTTCGGTTGAAATTTTTGTATTTGCAGGTGGATATCCGATTGTGATAACTAGCAATATGAATAGCGGTCGGCCATTAACAACCTGTTTTTTTTGTTTCTCACACGTATTAACAGACGGGAGTTGAAATTACGAAAACAACAATATAAACAAATGAGTTTTGGGGGGATAGGCGAACGAAAGATATCCATCTCACTCAATCATTCTTCTCTGGTTGTAGGTCTGTCCCTTTCAGTCAGACGGCTATTTACGTGGTTTTCGATTGGGTACTCTCAGCACAAAGTGAACTTCTAGGCAGTACGAAGTTCGAGTGGAAAATAGCGCTTCCGAAGGTGAGTTGTAGGTGCCGATACTATAATCACTCCACATCTTTTTCACTTGGTTTTTATTGTCCGTCGCATTAATTTTTTGACATTTCAGTGTGAAAAATGGTTTGTAGCAAATCTGTTTAGAAATTTTTTGGAATTTCAAATGTTTCCTTAAGGGAATATAGTGCGATCATGCTAGGTTTACAAAAATTTGGTGGCATAGATGACCTTTGCCATAAGCAGGGTGCCCCAAAAATGTTTTTCTACCCTGATTTCCTCAAAAAAGCCCAGCAGACGAATTAACCAATCGTTGAAAATTGTTAAGATAATAAACTCAAATTGTGTTTGCACCATAAACATTTAATACTAACGGTTGTGTAGTCATCTCTATTTTGTGTTGAAGACACATCTGTTCCTTTTGACTTTTGCTTTGGCACTTGAATAAATGTATCTTAATTGAGTCGGTCGAGTATTTATTTTCTTTGGTGATTAAATCAATTCTAGCTTCCGTATATTTTGTCCTCCATTCAAAAATATTGTGGCGTGGAATGAATCGTGGTGAAATGAAAACAAACTAAAATGGTGAAATGCAAACAACCCCCATTATTCACCAAACAAGTTCCACTTCCAATTGCAGATTGGAATCTGTCAATTCCCCACTAAACTAAATTAAAGGGGAAAAAGTATGTGAGCCAATTGTAGAACCAATTGGAGTTAGAAGAGATGGCAGAGCAGATATAAAAGGAAAGGTTGTATAACAGGGGGACAGTTGATTTTTATTAGTGATTGGTTAAAGTTCGAGATAGTAATCGGTTGTGAAGATAAAATAAGTGCAGAGTTATAAAGTGAAATAAGTGATTGGTTTGAATCGTTGAAGAATTGTTTAAGTAATATTGTTCTAGTACTTAATTAGTGAATAATCCATAAAAGTGTAATAAAAGTGATTTTACTAGAAGAATTTAACAGAATAGTGTTTTATATTTTCGAATCCCAGCCCAAATGTAACATTGCTGTCAGAAGTGGGATAAAACTTATTCTGTGCTAAGTATCCAAGTGTTGTAAAGACATAAACAAAAAAAAAAACATTAAAGTGAATTTGTGAATTTCTAAATTACAAGAGACAAACAAAATGGGTCGTGTATTGCTACAACTAAGCATACCTACCCCAATTAAAAAGTGAATTAGAAAAGAGGAATATCTCTACAGCAGTTGCGTGGCATCCATATAACTCGATTCCTACCGAGTTACCTTTTGAAATCTCCACCAGGCAACACTATCTATCTACAAAAAACCGAATATACATGAAACGCTACCAAATGAATTTGAATACTCACCAAATGGTACACACACAAAAGCACTCATATAAAAATTGTGTGTTTATCCATTTTCATGCAACATCGTCTCGTCGCGACAAAGCGAAGGTAACCCAAAATATGTCGGGTTATTAAAGTTCTCGCTTTATAGTTCATTTTGAGAGAAAATTTGCTTGTTATCTCTTTTTTTCTTCCCTGAGTACTTTGTGTGAGTCTGACACCTCTTTGTTCAACACCCATTGTAGAAAATAACCCGCTTTTCTTCGAGTTATTCGCGGTTCTCACAAAGTTCATTTTGACTGCCGAATACGGAGTGATAGTGTAAGTGTTTTGGTGTTTTGGTTTACAAATTCAGTTGGCAGATTGCAGTGCATGACTTAAGTGAATTTGGTAATGTGAACACAATTTGCAAATGTACAATGAATGATTTTCTTTCAAGGTACACAGGTGTAAGGTTTCTTATATTTATATGTGATTAATTTTGCTTCGACTTCCCATTTTAAAACATTCACGCCACGCCACTGCTCTACAGCTGGAGGGAAAAGTGACCTCATACTTCGTCTGCAGGAGGCTGTCCAAAATGAGGGAGAAAATCCAAAGACCATGCTTTTCGACGTGGCAGAAGAACAAGTAAGTACAGGCGTTGATATTAGCGCTATGATGGAATTACTTCTTGCCAAGATGGAAGAACAGAAGAATTCTCTAGAAGAACAGAAGAATTCTATGGAATTGAAGTTCGCAGAACAGAAGAATTCTCTAGAAGAACAGAAGAATAGCTAAAGAGCTCGAAAAAGTCAAGAAACAGAAAGCTCGGGAATATTCTACTGACTGCCCAAGAAGGAAGGAGATGCAACCACCCGTTTTTGATGGTCAAACATCATGGCCGATCTATAAGAGACAGTTCGAAGCAGCTGCAATGACCAATGGATGGGACGACGAGGAAAAGTCGATTGCATTAACGCTCGCATTACGAGGTACAGCTGCAGAATTGCTTCAAACTATCTCAGAAGAAAAACAGCGCGACTATGATGCTTTGGTTAAGGCTATTGAGATGCGGTTTGGTGACGACCATATGCAGCAAGTGTATAGAGTCCAACTGCGTGGTACAATCCAGAAGAAGGGAGAAACACTCCAGCAGCTGCAACGGCTAGCGCACTTGTCATATCCCAATGCCGGCGAAGATGTCATCAACGAAATGGCTGTTGAAGCATTTACGCAAGCCATAGATGACAGACAAGTGCAGATGGCTCTACGAATGGCTGGAAAGAGAACTCTTCCTGAGGCACTGGCATTTGCCTTAACTATGAAAGCTGCGAACCAAGCATCTCAAGGATTCCACCGCGTGAGAGAAATAACATCCGTCGAATGTTCATGCCAGAGAACAGATGTAGAAGACCGGAACATTGCTCGCAGGGGACCGATCCGTTGCTGGAACTGCAACAAAATTGGACATCTTCAACGGCAGTGCAGAGCTGAACGGAGACAGGGTAGTTGTCCACATTGCAGAACTAGGAGTCGTATCGAGGAGGCATCTGAACAATCGGCGGACGGAACCTCACAAAGCCATCAGTTAGGAACCAACTTCGCGGGGCGGAAGCTGGTTTCTGGAATCGACGCCCCATGACCACAATTCAGGTCTCCCAGAGCAAACGATGTAATAGAAGCTTGACAGTGGAAGCCCATATCGGTCAGAAAAAGTGTGTGGCCACAATCGATACAGATGCCACCGCTTCCATAATCAGAAGGGACATCGTTCGCCAATCATGGCAGCACAACACCAGCAGCTACTGTCTGAAAACAGCAACTGGAGCAACGGCAAAGGTGTATGGTCAGGTACTCTTGAGATTTATCGTCAATAGTCTTCTCCCATGCATTCTTGGTAGCCGATATATGTGACGAATGTATCATTGGAATCGACTTTATGAAGACGCATGATGTAGTACTCGACATCGGTTTGCAAGTTCTTAAGTACAGAAACGTCGGAATGGTTTACGGGAACGAGAACGTCGCAGCTCTAAGAACAGTTGTAAGTGAGGACGAAATATTACCACCTTCGTCAGAGACACTTATTTGGACAAAGTTGGAAGGTTATCCTGGGAGCCACCGATTGTACCTAATAGAGCCAGATCCAGAAAACTATTACCAGAGCTATATCGTCGGAGAGATGCTTGTTGAACCTAAAAACAACTTGGTTCCCGTTCGTGTCCTCAATGTGGAACACAGAAGTGTAAAGCTGAAGCAAGGGGAAGTGATCGGAAAGTGCGTAGCGATAACTGCGGTTACAAAGTTGTCAAATGAAAGTCCTGCGAAACCGGTTAGACCTACGGAGATATCGGAAATGAAAAAGAATATACTCGGAGAGTGCGAGCTGGATCAGGAGCAGCGGGCCATGGCAGGGAGTCTAATCGACGAGTTCGCTGATATATTTGCTTCGCAGAGTAGCGAGTATGGCCAAACACATCTCGTACAGCACCAAATTGACACCGGGGATGCAACACCAATTCTTCAGCCTCCCAGACAACTACCATTGGCCAAGCAGACGGAGATTGCAGAAATGGTGTCGACGATGGAAAAGGAGGGACTGATTGAAAGCTCAAAAAGTCCGTGGGCATCACCGGTCGTCCTGGTCAAAAAGAAAGACGGAAGTACGAGATTCTGCGTGGACTATCGCCAACTAAATAACGTCACCAAGAAGGGTAGCTACCCCCTGCCCAGAATTGACGATACTCTGGACACACTTTCCGGAGCGAAATGGTTTTCGACTCTTGATCTGAAGAGTGGCTACTGGCAAGTACAGATCCATCCAGAAGACCGCGAGAAAACAGCATTCACAGCAGGAAACGGGCTTTGGCAATTTACAGTAATGCCATTTGGACTGTGCAATGCTACAGCAACTTTTAAGCGTCTAATGGAGCGTGTTTTGCTGGGACTGACGTGGAAAACCTGTTTAGTCTACCTGGACGATGTCATCGTGGTTGGTAAAACGTTCAACGAACATCGAAATAACCTTAAGGAAGTGTTCCAAAGGCTACGAAGTGCACAGTTAAAGCTGAACCCGAAGAAGTGTTCTCTATTCCGATCAGAAGTGAAGTATCTCGGGCACATCATCTCTTCCATGGGAGTCAAGACTGATCCGGAGAAGATCGATGCAGTGACAAACTGGCCGGTTCCCAAAGACAATCATCAACTGGGAAGCTTCCTGGGACTTGCGACCTATTACAGACGGTTTGTAAAGGACTTTGCCAGGATCGCAAAGAGCTTGCATCAACTGACAGAAAAAGGCAAACAATTCAAATGGTCAGGTGAGTGCGAAAACAGCTTCAAAGAACTCAAGCAACAGTTGTGCCCCCGTATTAGCGTACCCTACCCCTGGAAAAACATTTATTGTGGATGCAGACGCTAGTAATGTGGGAATTGGAGCCGTTCTTTCCCAGGTGCACGAGGGCCAAGAGAATGTAGTTTCGTACTTCAGCAAAGTTCTCTCAAAGCCAGAAAGAAACTACTGTGTCACCAGGCGCGAACTCCTTGCTTTGGTACTGGCAACGAAACATTTCCATAAGTACATCTATGGGCAGAAATTCATCCTTCGCACAGACCATGCATCTTTAAAGTGGCTACTACACTTTAAGAATCCTGAAGGAAAAGTCGCAAGGTGGATCGAACAGCTGCAAATGTACGACTACGAGATACAACATCGAAAGGGAAGTCTTCACTCAAATGCAGACGCTCTCTGCCATCGACCGTGCAAAGCAGACTGTAAACATTGCTTACGACACGAGGTAAAAGATGTCGTGTCCGTTCAAAGGGTGGTGGCTGGAATGCACGGGAAATCCGGGAGGCTCAAAAGGAAGATCCGGATATCGAACCCATCCTCGCCTGGAAGGAGCATGAGGGAAAACCAGACTGGCAGGAGATATCCAATACGAGTCCCGAGCTGAAGGCATACTGGGCGCAGTGGGACTCCCTTCATGTACAAGACGGCATTCTGAAAAGAAAATGGGAAAGCCCGGATGGAAAGTCGTACGTAATGCAGCTTGTTGTTCCCTGGACAAAAATTATCGAAGTGCTGAGGGAATTGCATGATGGAGTGTCTGGAGGTCACTTGGGAATAAACAAAACACTCGGAAAAGTGCGAGAACGCTTTTACTGGGTCCATTCAAGGGAGGATGTTGAGAATTGGTGCAGGAAATGCGTAATATGTGCAGCCAGCAAAGGCCCGAGAGTGAAAGTCCGAGGCAAGATGCATCAATATAAAGTGGGAGCCCCTTTCGAAAGGATAGCCGTTGATATTGCGGAACCGTTTCCTGAAATGAACAATGGAAATCGTTACATCCTTGTTGCTATGGACTACTTCAGTAAGTGGCCTGAAGCATTCGCTATCCCAAATCAAGAAGCTAAGACTGTGGTGGAGCAAATCGTCTTCAACTGGGTAAGCAGATTCGGTGTATCTATGGAACTGCATTCGGACCAAGGACGAAACTTTGAGTCCAGGATTTTCCAAGGATTGTGCCAGTTACTCGGGATTAAGAAGACAAGAACAACACCGCTTCATCCACAATCAGATGGGATGGTGGAGCGCTTCAATAGAACGCTGAATGAACACCTGTCTAAGGTCGTTGGCGATGACCAGAGAGATTGGGACAAACACATTCCCATGTTTTTATTGGCTTATCGAAGTACAGTGCACAAACACCACAGGACATACTCCATCTGAAGTCCTATTTGGTCGAAAAGTCCGCCTACCAAGCGAGTTAATGTTTGGATCTCCATGCGAAGAATGCAAAAATGAGGAGGACTATGTTACAGACCTCAGGGATATCATCAGGGACGTGCATCTAGGCCCTAGGGCTAGTATTAAGATAGCCAGTGACCGCATGAAAACGAGGTACGATACTAAAACAACAACTACAGGCTTCCAAGAAGGAGATCTGGTATGGCTTTATAACCCTCATCGAAGAAAAGGTTTATCATCTAAGTTGCAACAAGACTGGGAAGGGCCCTACAAAATCGTAAAGCGCATCAACGACGTTGTCTATCGCATCCAACGAGGAAGAGACAAGCTGAAAGTCGTTCATGTGGATCGTCTTCATCGCTATAATGGTGCAAATGTTAACGAGTTTGTTCGGGACGAACAAGTTTAAGAGGGGGATATTGTGGCGTGGAATGAATCGTGGTGAAATGAAAACAAACTAAAATGGTGAAATGCAAACAACCCCCATTATTCACCGAACAAGTTCCACTTCCAATTAGAGATTGGAATCTGTCAATTCCCCACTAAACTAAATTAACTCGGAATTTATCAATTGCTGAAAAGGGGAAAAAGTATGTGAGCCAAATGTAGAACGAATTGGAGTTAGCTAGAAAGCTCTCGAAGAGATGGCGGAGCAAATATAAAAGGAAAGGTTGTAGAACAGGGGGACAGTTGATTTTTATCAGTGATTGGTTAAAGTTCGAAATAGTAATCGGTTGTGAAGATAAAATAAGTGCAGAGTAATAGAGTGAAATAAGTGATTGGTTTGAATCGTTGAAGAATTGTTTAGGTAATATTGTTCTAGTACTTAATTGGTGAATAATCCATAAAAGTGTAATAAAAGTGATTTTACTAGAAGAATTTAACAGAATAATGTTTTATCTTTTCGAATCCCAGCCCAAATGTAACAATATGTATAATTTTCATGCACTGTTAAGGCGCCAAGTGACACAGAACAGAAAGTGAAACAGAACAGAAAGTTTTTTCGTTCTGTAGTAAATTCTGGTTCTGTTTACGTTTCTCGCTCAGCTACCCAAAACTGAAACAGAAACAGATCCATATAAACATGGCTGACGCCGATTTTTTTTTTTTTTGGCTTTTCGTCATTTCCAACGAAATCTATTATTCTCTCCTTTTCCTCTACTAAAAACTTTTTTTTTTTTTAATTTTTCGTTTTTATTCAAACACATCACAAACAAAACAAACAGACAGATGCAGAAAAATGCGAACAAAAAAAACTCCCTTTCTGTTGCTGACAGCCATTTTTCTGTCGCTAAATTCTGTTGCTGAAAAAAAAATCTTCTGTTCCTAATTCTGTTTCTGTTGCAAATGTATGGGATTCTGTTTCTGATTCAGTTTCTGTTCTTTGTCACTTGTTGTTTTTTGTTGTTTAAATTTAACTGCCCACATTATATTAAAAGTGTCGTGAACAGAATACAAATAAAAAATATTGTGTTTGGTGGTTCCCTGAAAGGGAAAATCATCGAAAGGCATTCCAGAGGTAGTAGGTCCGCAAGAGATGCTTCGAAAATAGGAAAGCACTTTAAACTAATATAAAACACCTCCCGAGGGTACTGATTTGTGTCATACCGAAAGGGATGGCACCTAGCCGTTCGACTTATCGCCAATTTATTTATTAATTATTAGCAAAATCTTAAACGAAAAATCCCTCGCCTGTTGAATTTTTGAACTTTTTGTTAGACAATTATACGGAATATCTTAAGCTTAGCTTATTTTTATAGATCAAGAAGTCTTATATTTTAAAAGATCTTAATTTTGTAAAAACTCGTTTGGCGTTGTCATTCATACAACTAGTACCCGTTGGTCCAAACTGGTTTCAAAATTTGGTTGTATAGCAATAACTTATTGTTGTTTGACCGGGAAAAATATCTTCCAATAAGTTAATACATTTATCTGTATCACATGATTCACAAAAAGTGTAGTTTACAATTTGTTTCTTCTAGCTGTGTGTTTAATAAAATAAAAGTGCGAAAGTTGAATATTGAAGTATTTTTCTATTTTATAGGTAACCTAAGATCTTCTTCTTCATAAAATTCTTCACGAAAAATCTTCAAAAATATATTTCACAGCACTTTTTGGAGAGGAGTGAACATTTAATTTCAGTGAAAATATTGTTACATATGGGCGGGGATTCGAAAAGATAAAACCCTATTCTGTTAAATTTTTCTAGTAAAATTACTTTAATTATACTTTTATAGATTATTTACTTATTAAGTACCAGAACAACATTACTTAAACAATTCTTCAACGATTCAAACCAATCACTTATTTCACTCTATTACTTTGAACTTATTTATCTTCACAACCGATTACTATCTCGAACTTTAAACAATCACTGATAAAAATCAACTGTCCCCCTGTTCTAAAACCTTTCCTTACATATCTGCTCTGCCATCTCTTCGAGAACTTTCTAGCTAATTACAATTGGTTCTACAATTGGCTCACATACTTTTCCCCTTTTCAGCAATTGATAAATTTCCATTTAATTTAGTTTAGTGGGGAATTGATAGATTCCAATCTCTAATTGGAAGTGGAACTTGTTTGGTGACTAATGGGATTATTTTTCATTTCCCCATTTTCAGTTCCACGATTCATTCCACGCCACGATATCCCCCTCTTAAACTTGTTCGTCCCGAACAATCTCGTTAACATTTGCACCATTATAGCGATGAAGACGATCCACATGAACGACTTTCAGCTTGCCTCTTCCTCGTTGGATGCGATAGACAACGTCGTTGATGCGCTTTACGATTTTGTAGGGCCCTTCCCAGTCTTGTTGCAACTTAGGTGATAAACCTTTTCTTCGATGAGGTTTATATAGCCATACCAGATCTCCTTCCTGGAATCCTGTAGTTGTTGTTTTAGTATCGTACCTCGTTTTCATGCGGTCACTGGCTATCTGAATATTAGCCCTAGTCCCTCGATGCACGTCCCTGATGATATCCCTGAGGTCTGTAACATAGTCCTCCTCATTCTTGGATTCTTCGCATAGAGATCCAAACATTAACTCGATCGGTAGGTGGACTTTTCGACCAAATAGGACTTCAGATGGATTATGTCCTGTGGTGTTGTGCACTGCACTTCGATAGGCCAATAAAAACATAGGAATGTGTTTTTCCCAATCTCTCTGGTCATCGCCAACGACCTTAGAGAGGCGTTCATTCAGCGTTCTATTGAAGCGCTCCACCATCCCATCTGATTGTGGATGAAGCGGTGTTGTTCTTGTCTTCTTAATCCCGAGTAACTGGGACAATCCTTGGAAAATCCTGGACTCACAGTTTCGTCCTTGGTCCGAATGCAGTTCCATAGGTACACCGAATCTGCTTACCCAGTTGAAGACGATTTGCTCCACCACAGTCTTAGCTTCTTGATTTGGGATAGCGAATGCTTCAGGCCACTTACTGAAGTAGTCCATAGCAACAAGAATGTAACGATTTCCATTGTTCATTTCAGGAAACGGTTCCGCAATATCAACGGCTATCCTTTCGAAAGGGGCTCCCACATTATATTGATGCATCTTGCCTCGGACTTTCACTCTCGGGCCTTTGCTGGCCGCACATATTACGCATTTCCTGCACCAATTCTCAACATCCTCCCTTGAATGGACCCAGTAAAAGCGTTCTCGCACTTTTCCGAGTGTTTTGTTTATTCCCAAGTGACCTCCAGACACTCCATCATGCAATTCCCTCAGCACTTCGATAACTTTTGTCCAGGGAACAACAAGCTGCATTACGTACGACTTTCCATCCGGGCTTTCCCATTTTCTTTTTAGAATGCCGTCTTGTACATGAAGGGAGTCCCACTGCACCCAGTATGCCTTCAGCTCAGGGGCTCCTGTTGGATATCTCCTGCCCGTCTGGTTTTCCCTCATGCTCCTTCCAGGCGAGGATGGGTTCGATATCCGGATCTTCCTTTTGAGCCTCTCGGATTTCCCGTGCACTCCAGCCACCAATGGGCATAGCTCTCACCCTTTGAACGGACACGACATCTTTTTCCTCGTGTCGTAAGCAATGTTTACAATCTGCTTTGCACGGTCGACGGGAGAGAGCGTCTGCATTTGAGTGAAGACTTCCCTTTCGATGTTGTATCTCGTAGTCGTACATTTGCAGCTGTTCGATCCACCTTGCGACTTGTCCTTCAGGATTCTTAAAGTGTAGTAGCCACTTTAAAGATGCATGGTCTGTGCGAAGGATGAATTTCCGCCCATAGAGGTATTTATGGAAATGTTTTGTTGCCAGTACCAAAGCGAGGAGTTCACGGCTGGTAACACAGTAGTTCCTTTCTGACTTTGAGAGAACTTTGCTGAAGAACGAAACTACCTTCTCTTGACCCTCGTGCACCTGGGAAAGGACGGCTCCAATACCCACATTACTAGCGTCTGCATTCACAATACATGTTTTTCCAGGGGTGGGGTACGCTTATATGGGGGCGTCGCACAACTGTTGCTTGGGTTCTTTGAAGCTGTTTTCGCACTCACCTGACCATTTGAATTGTTTGCCTTTTTCTGTAAGTTGATGCAAGCTCTTTGCGATCCTGGCAAAGTGCTTTACAAACCGTCTGTAATAGGTCGCAAGTCCCAGGAAGCTTCCCAGTTGATGATTGTCCTTGGGAACCGGCCAGTTTTTCACAGCATCGATCTTCTCCGGATCAGTCTTGACTGCCTTGGAAGAGATGATGTGCTCGAGATACTTCACTTCTGGTGGAAATAGAGAACACTTCTTCGGGTTCAGTTTAACTGTGCACTTCGTAGCCTTTGGAACACTTCCCTTAGGTTATTTCGATGTTCGTTGAACGTTTTACCAACCACGATGACATCGTCCAGGTATACCAAACAGGTTTTCCACGTTAGTCCCAGCAAAACGCGCTCCATTAGACGTTCAAAAGTTGCTGGAGCATTGCACAGTCCAAATGGCATTACTGTAAACTGCCAAAGCCCGTTTCCTGCTGTGAATGCTGTTTTCTCGCGGTCTTCTGGATGGATCTGCACTTGCCAGTAGCCAATCTTCAGATCAAGAATCGAAAACCATTTGGCTCCGCATAGTGTGTCCAGAGTATCGTCAATTCTGGGCAGGGGGTAGCTATCCTTCTTGGTGACGCTGTATAGTTGGCGATAGTCCACGCAGAATCTCGTACTTCCGTCTTTCTTTTTGACCAGGACGACCGGTGATGCCCACGGACTTTTTGAGCTCTCAATCAGTCCATCCTTTTCCATCGTCGACACCATTTCTGCAACCTCCGTCTGCTTGGCCAATGGTAGTCGTCTGGGAGGCTGACGAATTGGTGTTGCATCCCCGGTGTCAATTCGGTGCTGTACGAGATGTGTTCGGCCATACTCGCTACTCTGCGAAGCAAATATATCAGCGAACTAGTTGTTTAGACTCCCTGCCATGGCTCGCTGCTCCTGATCCAGCTCGCACTCTCCGAGTATATTCTTTTTCATTTCCGAGATCTCCGTAGGTCTAACCGGTTTCGCGGGACTTTCATTGGACAACTTCGTGACCGCAGTAATTGATACGCACTTTCCGATCACTTCCCCTTGCTTCAGCTTTACGCTTCTGTGTTCCACATTGAGGACACGAACGGGAGCCAAGTTGTTTTTAGGTTCAACAAGCATCTTTCCGACGATATATCTCTGATAATAGTTTTCTGGATCTGTCTCTATTAGGTAGAATCGGAGGCTCCCAGGATCACCTTCCAGCTTCGTCCAAATAAGTGTCTCTGACGAGGGTGGTAATATTTCGTCCTCACTTACAACTGTTCTTAGAGCTGCGACGTTCTCGTTCCCGTAAACCATTGGAATCTTAACGTTTCTGTACTTTAGAACTTGCAAACCGATGTCGAGTACTAGATAATGCGTCTTCATAAAGTCGATTCCAATGATGCATTCGTCACATATATCGGCCACTAAGAATGCATGGGAGAAGACTATTCCTGCTAGATTTATCGTCAAGAGTACCTCACCATACACCTTTGCCGTTGCTGCAGTTGCTGTTTTCAGACAGTAGCTGCTGGTGTTGTGCAGCCATGATTGGCGAACGATGTCCCTTCTGATTATGGAAGCGGTGGTACCTGTATCGATTGTGGCCACATAATTTTTCTGGCCGATATGGGCTTCCACTGTCAAGCTCCTATTACATCGTTTGGTCTGTGAAACCTGAATTGTGGTCCTGGGGGCGTCGATTCCAGAAACCAGCTTCTGCCCCGCGAAGTTGTATCTTATTCGTTTCCCTACTGATGGCTTTGTTAATTGTTCAGATGCCTCCTCGTTACGACTCCTAGTTCTCCAATGTGGACAACTGCCCTGTCTACGTTCGGCTCTGCACTCTGAAGATGTCCAATTTTGTTGCAGCTCCAGCAACGGATCGGTCCCCTGCGAGCACTGTCCCGGTCTTCTACAACTGTTCTCTAGTATGAACATTCGACGGATGGTATTTCTCTCACGCGGTGGAATCCTTGAGATGCTTGGTCAGCAGCTTTCATAAGGATTTGCCTTTGCCAGTACCTCAGGAAATGATGAAATGAAAACAAACTAAAATGGTGAAATGAAAACAACCCCCATTTGTCACCAAACAAGTTCCACTTCCAATTGGAGATTGGAATCTGTCAATTGTCGTTCCTCCACAAGCCCAGCAAGTTTTTTTTTTTTGTCATTGCATGAAAAGGGTATTTTGGTTTTGCGTCTTCTTTTACTTATACCTAACGCTAATGTTTTGTGGTGTTTGAGATAATAAATTCACCCGGCAGAAACAACACAACACAAACTTTTTCTTCTGTCAGAATTTATCTTCGATTTAATGTACCGGACATTTATTTCGCGAGCTAAATGAGTGGAGACTTGTCATCGGCCCATCTATGTGAAGTTAAGAATTTAGCGAGCGAACAGGATACTGCTTTGCTAAATTGTCTCGCTAAAATTTATCGTTGTAGACATTTTTGTATGGGAGATAAAATTTAGCGCGAGCAGGATACTTAGCTTTAGCGAGCGAACAGGATACTGCTTTGCTAAATTGTCTCGCTAAAATTTATCTTTGTAGACATTTTTGTATGGGAGATAAAATTTAGCGCGAGCAGGATACTTAGCTTGACCGAACAAATAACACAACTCACAACTTTTTCATCTTCCACAATTATGTGGTATTCGTCTGGGCTTCTTCAGATTTGCCCTCAGATTTCAGATTTCGTGTGTCAATCGAACATAAAAACGCTCTTGCTCTTATTTGTGTTGATATTCGTGCGACTTGAATATGTGTAGTCTTCAACACTTTTCTATGCGCTTTCCATTCAATTGTCAAACTTATATGCACTTGGATTGGTAAATCTGAGAAAATATCTATACTCGCAAAAGTGCTCTGAAATCTGAAAAACAGAGACAATACTGAGACCCCCAACTCGCAATCCTCTTGCCGCTGGCACCCTCAGTTTTTTTTTTTTCAAATTCGCCATTTTGTTTTCCTATCGGTGCTATGTCAATTTAGAATCCGTGTGAGCTTCAACAAAAAAAGCAAAACAAAAAAAAAGTGGTGAATTGCTTTTGACAGAAGTCGAGTGACATACTGTCAAAATATGGAAAACAAATTGTATTTTTCGTCCAACAAATTGAAAGAATGTAAGTTTTCGCGTATTTTAATTGTTTAAATTAATAATTAAATACATTTGTCTTACAGCTAAGGAAGAAGCCGACGTTGAGGTGTTCCTTACCAAATATAATGGATCGCACTGGAGCACACGAAGAATATCAATCGGAATCGATATAAGTAAGCCCTACTCTTCAATGAATTTGTCTCACTATATATATTTAATTATAAGATATTTCTTTAAGGTTTGTTATATCGCAAGCTCCCACTCAAGATCATGCTAGAGAAACCCTTGATTTGTCCACGATGCAGGAGAACACACGACATCAAGAGTGTATGGCCAAAGTTAAGGAATACGAAACACATATTCAACAGGCGAAAGTTGAACACAAGCGTATCGATTACGAAAAGCGTAGGAAGACCCTGATTGAAAGTTGGATTTGAAATAACATGAACCTGACGACGAATTGCTAACCATTTGTATCCACTTCTAGGAAGAGACCAAGCTACAACAGCATCGTGCCCAAAATCAATACCAATTGGCAAGGCGCCGATATGAAGATCAATTGTCGCAGCAGCAACGTATCCAGGAGGAAAATTTCAAAAAGTAAGAATATAGTAAAAGTTGTCTGAATTGATTCTTTAAACGGTTACATTTACTAGGCAAGAGGAAAATGTCGCACTCTAAGAGGCAATGCGCCGACAAACCATCGAACACGAGATCGAAATGAAGGAGGAAAACCGTCTTAAACTACTCGAGCACGAGATGAGAACTGAAGCCAAGGTTGACAGGGAGAATCGTAACAACATTGAACAGATTCGTCTAAAGGCACTGCTGCTGGTCTGCCAAGGGAGCAACTGGGCGTCACAACTATTTACAAAGTCTTCGATTAGGCCAACACCAGTAATCTTAGTTTGTTGTTGTTCCAAAACATTTTAATATATGTATTGAATATAAAATAAGTTACATGTAAAACTATCAGTACATGTTATAAATATGAAAGATGAAACGAATCTGCACTCTATTCTGGTGGAGCCATGTGTGCACTTCAGCCATGAAAACATTTTGTGAAGCGCTTCAACTCCTTGTTCTTCAGAGTGAGGAAAAGTTTGCGCGAACTTTCTGGTTGTTTGATAGATGTTGTGTTGAATACCTGGAATTAATGTTAATAAATGCATATTTGTGTAAGCTGAAAGAGTTTTTGTAGGCCCATTTGATTTCGACTTCACTGCATCTGCAGCCGAGCCAGAGGAATACTTGTTCGCCGTTGTCCAGTATCATGATGTCGTCGTCGTGTCAGTGTCAGCTTTCAACCGTGGTGAGCTGTGACAGTGTTCAGAAGTAAACCTTTTTCAAAAGAAGTTCAACTCAAATTTGGTGAATAAGTATATTATCTCAGTACATTTTCATGTTAGTTTTTTCATAACATTCTGTATTTCAATTCAACCAAAGTACTCATTCACCATTATTGTTCCATTATAATACCAAAACATACGACTTATAAGTCATATTATTTATAAATGTAGGCTTTGAACAAAGATAATGGAATACAGAGATATATAACTTTCCAGTGGAAGGGCGGTTGCCTACAAGCTGTTTTCCACAAAAATTCATGAAGCTTTCCAGAAAAATTCATGAAGTCACACACACTTGCTTATTTCTACCCTAGTATATGTGAGTTCATGAATTGGACTTTAATACCATGTTCCCACCAAACTGAAATCGCGAGATTTCGATGAATTTTTACTGAAACCTCGTAAGTCGTTCCCACCGAGTTGAAGTGATTTCAAAAGCCATAAGCTGTCAATTTTGAATTGGCTGGCAAACAGCTGTTTGATTTTTTATTTTTTTGATTGTTTTGGCGCTTATTATTTTGACGTACACAATGAACAAATGAACACAAAATAAACCAAAGTTCATGCTGTAGGCTTGTTCGGTTTGATAACCTCTCACGGGCGGATGAACTCAGAGGGATTTCGACTAGATTTCGCTGAAATCCCGAGATTTCGGCACGTCAATAATGTATGGCGAAACCTTGAAGATTTGGAAACATTTTACGAAATCTCGCGATTTCGGTTGGTGGGAACATGGTATAATGCAAGAATTCAATATTTTCTACTCTGAATTTCACAATTTTTTACATTTTAATCAAAACCTCCACAAAAACCAAACAAATTCAATACAAAACACAGAATTATTAAACACTGCGATGCTCATAAAAGCAAGATGACTCGCGTTCGGCCATTAGCAACATGCTTTTTTTATTGATCACACGTATTCACAGACGGGGGTTGAAATTACAAAAACAACAATGTAAACAAATGCGTTTTGGGGGGCTAGACGCACGAAAGATATCCATCTCTTTTAATCATTCATCTCTGGCTTTGAAATATGAGACACGTAAAAATAAAACAAATACACATACGTATAAGTTAATAAACGAAACCCTAAACTATGCACATACAACACGCGCATCATCAGTTCCCACCGTAATCTGTAAACCATTCGCCAACAATACATCAGTTCCCACAGTGTCAGCAAATACGACACCTTACTGCATGCCATCGAACCATGTTGCACCTGATGTTTCTACAGAATGCTGACGATGCGTCTGGAGCGATTCCGGCGTTGTTTTCATCGTATTATAAATATAGGTCTTTAGGTATGATCAGTTGTTAGTTGCTTAGTTACGATCATAGAGTTAAGTTCGTTTTCTAATAAAATATTTTTTTTAAGTTAAAGTAAACGTTTGAGTTTAACTGGCGCCCGAGCAGGGACCCGCGTTGAAATCCGACAGTAATTCGTGTACGTGGGTTTAATAAAAATAGCGTGTTGAAAACTGTGTATTTAAGACATCGCTGTGAAACAAATCGACTTGGAGAAACGAGGCCCCCCAGTAGCTGGAAAAACCACAACCAGAGGAAAAGGAGTCAAACAATCTTGACAGCCGCTCCAGGATGCAACAAGCCGCACTAGTGTAAGAAACAGTGCATATAGTAAGAATAGTTTAAGCAAGAAATAATTATTTAGATAAGTGAATTAGTGTTAATTTTGCAATATTTTCTTAAATATCGCTTTGTTAAAATTTTCGAATTTTGTGAATTATTATTTTGTAAGCTTTTCAAATATCCCTTTATAAGATCTCTCTTAATTAGTTGAAGTCGGAAATAGTGTTACTTTCTAATTGTTAACTTGTGCTAGTTCAATCATGGCAAACCCAGTCCACATTCGACCACTGGTCCTTAATCCTGAGGTTCACCCGAACCCTCCAAATCCCCCTAATGCGGGCGGGGTAGTAACTAACGAAGCTCTTAACTCACTAGTAACGGGTATAGTAGGCCGCGTACTTCAAAACGAAGGTCGCCGATGGGTTCAATCAATTATAAACCCTAACGCTGATGGCTTCAGTGGCACAGACCAAGTCATTAACCCAGAACACCGCGAAAATCTAGCAGACCTTGAAAAAATCCCCGATGTTGTTCGAAGTTTGAAAGACTTCACCGGACAACCAGGAGAATACAATTCCTGGAAAAAAAACGTAGATAGAATCTTACAACTGTATGAATCTACCAGAGGAACACCAAAGTACTTCGGAATTTTGAGTGTTATCAGAAATAAGATAGTAGGCCAAGCTGATGTGGTATTGGAATCGTATAATACCCCATTAGATTGGAAGTGCATCTCCCGTTGTCTAACCATGCACTATGCAGACAAACGAGATTTGACCACACTCGAATACCAAATGACTTCTCTAGTTCAGGGTAACTACACTGTTCAAGAATTTTATCACCAAGTTTATTCGCATCTATCTCTTATACTAAACAAAATAGGTTGTATGAATATCAGTAATGAGTCCATTACTCTACTTACCCAGACTTACCGAGACAAGGCCCTCGATACCTTTATAAGAGGCTTGAAAGGCGATTTACCGAGACTGCTTGGTATTAGAGAACCTACCGATCTCCCACAAGCTTTGCATCTCTGTTTTAAGCTCGAGAATCAAAATTACCGTACTCAATATGCAATCACTCATAACGCACCTTCTCGTGCAACCCACAATCAGGTTGTACCCCCAATTCCACCTCGTAGAAATGTAGTAAATACTACTTTTGCTAATCCTCAGGGAAATAGACAACCAACCACCACTCCAGTTTAACCAACATATGAACCAAAACACCCATAGACAACCAAATCTCCCCCCAAACCAAAACGCTTACAGACAACAACAGTTTATTCAAAATTACCCACAAAATCAAGCTCGGCATTATGCACCAATGCCTCCTCGTCCTAATGCGCCTAAGCCGCAACCAAGACCAGAACCAATGGATGTAGACCAGAGCATGCGGTCAAGAGGAGTAAATTACATGAATAGACCAAGGCCAAATCAGATGTATGGAAAAAGACCTCCAGTAGAAGCACCAACAGGACCTACGAAGTATCATAGAAATTTTCACATCCAACCTCAGCCAGAAGATGTTGATGTACATAGTTACGAACAACTATGTGCTAGCGAATACAATCCACAAGAACAACCAGTCGCAGGACCAGAGGATTACGAAAAATCCCGAAACATGTCAGAGAACGAAATTTTGGATTTTACGGATATCCATTTTTTAGGTTAAATTGTTCTTCGCTGCCCTACTTTGAGTGCAGAACGAAGAACGGGCAAATATTAAAAATCTTAATAGACACTGTGTTGGAGCAGAATTCAAATCTGGCGCCTAAAAATTGTATGCGCCCATATTGTTTAATTCTTTTGTCAAAAAGCTGTTTAAATAACGAATTATTTGTTTAACAGTTTGAGAATTTTGTATAAATACTTTGCCAAACAATAAACATGCACTCATTTGTACATCAAAACTATCCGTGGTAACCTAGTTATTTTCTCGTCGCCCGTCTGCTGCTTGATCTACTCGGTTGCAGTGTTAACCAACACAGCTTTCGTTCGTCGCTGAGATTGCAAGTGCAACGCGGTCAATAACCCCTTGCGGTTAAAGCTCAGTCGGTTAATTTGCTACAGTTTGGCATTCGGCCTACTATTCAACCAGGGTTTCTCTGTCCAATATATCGTTTGGAATCACAAGGACTCCTGGTCGACGTTCGGAATACAATCCGTCTGTACATTTTGGCGCCCAACTCAAATAAAAAAAAAAAAAAAAAGTTGTCGTGACAAACATTTATTTGAATATAATAAACTCAGTGCATCTATTACAGTGAAACGAACTAGCTAACAATTGAATTTCACTTATAGTGCAAGACAATATCGCCGCGCTTTCGGTTTCGGTTTCGGTTTCGGTTTCGGTTTAGAGAGTGCAAGTGTAGGTTGTGAAGCCCCAGAAGCCGCAACATAAAAGACATCCAGGAATCCAGGCATCCAGCGAAGAAAAGAACGCAGAGGATAAAAGAAACCAGGAAAACTTTTGGGCTACCAAAAGCCAAGAAATCAACGAATTGGGTAGATAAGTATATCACCCGCCAAGGTACGGTAATTGTCAAATTATATGAATGTGCGTCAAATAGAATTTACAAGTGGTCGCTCAACAAAGCCATACAAAATCTAAATTAACCACCGCTATATATACGCACCTTCAACATAATTGTGACTGAATTTTGCATGCTAAATATCAAATTACAACATAATTCATACTAATATTATATTCCTACGAACAACATATTACGTTTAACAAATGAGAATACAATACCTATTCATTCAATTAATATACATTGCAAGCCGCAATCGCATGCGCGCATAAGTGGTCGCTTAAAGAATTGCATTAGAATCCACAAACACGTTCTACTTGCATTCCAAGCACACACTCTCGCTACTCGCCACAAAAGCTAGGATTTAATACCAACAATTGACTTCGACCTTTCTATATTGTAGCCACGTACCAACCCACCACCATCGTACCATTTGCCATTGCACTCTCGTACTTTCTTCTCTCTTCGCTGTTTCGTCTCTTTTTTCGTGATCGTTCGTTCGCCATCACAATAACAACACATCTATTGAAGCAAAAACTCGCTGTGGTAAAGCTCCGACAACAACAAGTCGCAGTCGAAGCATTTCTTTCATTGCTCCGATCCACATTTCGCCAAGCCTATATACGATTTGATGCTTTCTTCGTGGTCGTCGTCGCCGGAGAGGATGCTGCATAGATCAAATCACTGAAAGAAAGCTTTCGAATTTCTTCGTTTCCATCGACTCTGTGTTTAACACTAGTTAATGCAATTATTATAGAAAATCAAATTATTTCTAAAAATCAAAACTTCGCTTACGAAAATGCTTTGATGGCTGGTCGCACAATCATCGTCACTTTCATTTCGCTTCACTATATCCAATTGCCTTTCTATTAGAATACGAAAAGAGGAAGATTATCTGTGGTCCAGAGGAGAATTTTCTTCGTTCTCTTCGCAATTTTCGTCGGAAAAATCTAAAGGATTTTTATCATAGCTGTCTGTAGTTGGAATTTTCCTTATTTCACTTTTCGATTAAATCAGGATGGCGGAAGAATACACAATAGACGATTTAAGGCAAATGCGCGCATCCACAAAGGGAAGCATAACGCGCATAAAAACCTATGTAGAAGCCAATGCAAATACGCTTTCCTCTACAGAGCTTGAATGCCGGCTAGGAATATTAGAATCCTATTTTAAACAAGTCCTAGCATACCAAACAAAAATTGAACGTTCGACACCATTGGATCAGGGTCGTGCGGAATTAGAGGAACAGTATATTTCACTAAAAACTAAGATTCTCTCGCTATTAGGAAATACTAGGCGCTCTAGTGTAGTAGACACTACGATGGCAATGTCTCATTCCGTGAGCCATTTGCCAAAGCAACGTCTTCCAAAATTTACTGGAAGATATTCAGAGTACAAAGGTTTCATTGACGTATTTACAAATCTGGTAGACAACGAGTCCAGTCTTTCAAAAATTGAAAAATTCAGATATTTATTACAATGTCTCGATAATCAAGCTCTGGATACAGTCAAGGCATTCCATATAACTGAGGAAAATTATCCAAAGGCACTCGCTAAGCTCAAGGAGCGATACGACAACGATTGCCTTATATTTATGGAGTATGTCGCAGAATTGTCTGATCTACCGAAAGTTCCAACAGCGTGTGCAGTTCAACTCAGAAGTTTAGTGGATAACATTTCGGCGTTATTCAGTTCACTGCTTTCAATTGGATCGCATGAAAATATTTGCAATGCCATAATTATTTCAATAGCCCTATCAAAAGTTGATCAGGAGACCCAATCAAAATGGGACGAGCAATTGGATTATAACAAACTGCCAACATGGGATGAATGCGCTAAAGTACTTGGAAAACGATGCCAATATTTGGAAGCACGAGACAGTAAGCAGTTGCGATCGGAGACCAGCAAAAAATGGTCACACAAACCAAAACCACCATCATTGTCGTCTCAATATCGTCCTCAATCTTCACTTACAATAACTAAACAGTCTTGCATTTTTTGTCAGGACTCCAGTCATACAATCTCAAATTGTCCAAGCTTTATTAGGTTGTCTGTTCCAGATCGTTTCTCAAGGGTTAAGAAATTAGGTCTCTGTTTAAATTGTTTGCGGAAAGGTCTTGGTGTTGCAAAATGTCCTTCCACTTTTAGATGCAAACAGTGCAAGCAAACACATCACAGCCTATTGCATCGGACACAAGCAAGAGATGATGGGACCAACTGCCATGAGGAGCCCTCAACTTCGTCAGCGTCAAGCAACACTGCTTTAGAGAAAGAGCAGAAATCAACGACTCAAGTTATTTTGGCAACGGCAGTCGTTTTAGTTAAGGATTCGGCAGGCAGTTTTCAAATGGGAAGAGTTTTGCTGGATTCAGGATCTCAAGTCAATTTTATTAATGAGAAATTTGCTAAATCCCTTCGTCTTCACAAGCATAGGAAGGACGTAGATATTATAGGAATAGGGGTTTCCGAAACGAAAGTTTATTTCAAAACCCAAACAACCATTCGCTCTAGGTACACCGATTTCGAGGTCTCATTAGAGTTCTTGGTCGCACCAGCCATTGCAGGGTACCAACCGGAATCGTCGCTGAATGTTAGCAGTTGGAATCTTCCCACGAATTTGGAATTAGCTGATGAATTTTTTAACCAATCATCCAGAATTGATTTATTGCTAGGGGCGGAAGCATTCTTCGACCTTCTCAAAGAGGGCCAGGTCAAACTTGGGCAAGGGCTTCCTGCATTACAGAACACAGAATTTGGATGGATAGTATCTGGGAGTTACAAATCGCAAATCAAAGCTAATAAAAGGTCCTGTTTTAATGGATCAAAAGATACATCGTTGGAGGAATATGTGGAGAAGTTTTGGGAGCTAGAGGAATTGCAATGTCATCACCCCAATTGGACGGAAGAACAAAAGGAATGTGAGGAACATTTCAAGGACAATGTTGAGGTTCTATCTAGTGGTCGGTTAATGGTTAAACTCCCAATGAAAAAGGATCCCAGTTGTCTCGGATCGTCATACGACATAGCGTTTAGACGTTTCCTTTCACTTGAGCGTAGGTTGGCCACCAACTCGGTTCAAAAGGCACAGTATGTTAGTTTCTTGAAGGAGTATGAAACATTGGGTCATATGTCCTTAGTAAAAAACCCAAATTTAGCGGAACCACATTATTATTTACCGCATCAATGCGTACTTCGGCCCAATAGTACATCTACAAAGCTCAGGGTAGTTTTCGACGCATCGTGTTGCACGTCGTCGCAGGTATCGCTAAACGGAATCCTCATGGTCGGACCAACCATTCAGGATGACCTGTTAATAATTTTACTTCGCTTTCGCCTCTATCAGTATGCTCTTACCGCAGATATCGTCAAGATGTATCGCCAGGTGCTAATACATCCATCGCATCGAAAGTTTCAGTACATTCTGTGGAGGGAAAGCGAGCAAACTCCGGTACAAACGTATCAACTAAACACTGTTACCTATGGCACTTCGTCTGCTCCTTTTTTGGCAATTCGCTGCCTCAAATACCTTGCAGAACAATATCAAAAATATCTTAAGCTAGGAGCTAGTGTCCTTCAATCGGATTTTTATGTCGATGATATGTTGACTGGGGCAGATGACATAGATACACTGGTTAAGAAATAGATAGAGGTCATGAAGATTCTGAGGTCAGCAGGAATGGAACTATCCAAGTGGAACAGCAATCATCACGAATTCGTCCAACAACAGGAAAGCAAAGAGATTAAATTAACTGAATCTAAACTCTCTAGCACTTTAGGAATAGCTTGGAATGCTCAAACGGATGAGTTCAGCTTTTCATACAAGCCCAGTCGTTGCTATTCTAAATATACCAAAAGGTCGATTTTATCACTTTCCTCATCGCTTTTCGATCCAATGGGCTTGCTTAGTCCCATCATAATAACAGCAAAAATAATTCTGCAAAGGTTATGGATTGAGAAGTTGGATTGGGATTCTCCGATCCCTCAAACCATCGATACTGAATGGCGTCAGTTCATGGTTAACATGCATTCGTTGCAAAATGTCTCTATTCCTAGATTTGCTTTGATGGCAGAAAGAAAAAGTTATCAAATCCACGGGTTCGCTGACGCATCCATGAAAGCATATGGTTGCTGCATATATTTAAGGAGCATAGACGTTCAAAAAAAAATCGAAACAAAGCTATTAGTCGCGAAGTCAAGGGTTGCGCCTGCCAAGAGAAAACAACTTCCTCGATTAGAACTATGCGCGGCGCACCTTCTTTCTAAACTATGGGAAAAAATAAAACCGATTTTCAAAGACTACAATGCTGAAATCCACTTCTGGACAGATGCCGCCATTGTCCTACATTGGATAAATACGCATTCCTCAAAATTAAGCACGTTTGTAGGAAACAGGGTTTCTGAAATCCAAGAACTGACAAAAAATATTTCTTGGAAACACGTTCCAACACACGATAATCCCGCAGACATAGTATCGCGTGGTTGTACGGTAGAAGAACTAACGACATCCATTTGGCTTGAGGGGCCAGCATTCTTATCAAAGGGAGAAGAAATGTGGCCATCAGTTGTTGAGATTCAGCTGTCTTCAGAAGAATCCATGCTAGAAATGAAGAAAACAGTACTGATCTGTCAAAAATCAGAACCAAACTACATTTTGGAAAGGATAGTGGAACGATATAGTTCGTATTCAAAAATTCTCCGTTTTGTTGCGTACCTACAAAGGTTCGTTAATTGGTTTGTTAGGCTGTCAAAAAAGCAAACCTATCAGGACAACCAAAGTCTTGCAGCGGTGGATTTAGAAAAAGCATTACTCAAGATCGTGAATCTTATTCAACACAGCGCTTTTTCGGAAGAAATCAACGCAATAAAAAACAACAAGATTCTGAAAGGACCAACAAAGTGGTTGAATCCTTTTTTAGAGGAAATAGATGGAATCCCCTTATTGAAAGTAGGAGGACGGTTAAAACACGCCAACATTCCAGAGGAATGCAAGCATCCACTTCTGCTTCCGAAGAACTGCGGTTTCACGAAAATTATTGTCAGACATCTACATCTGACAAACTACCATGCTGGTCCAAAAACTTTAGTTGCTTTAGTCAGACAAAAATTCTGGATAATGAACGTAAGGGAGATAGCGCGGCAGACTGTTCGCCAGTGCCCCAGTTGCGTCCGGTATCGACCAAAATTGTTGCAGCAGGTGATGGGCAATTTGCCTGCGGAGAGGCTTACTCCAGCGCGTCCATTCCAGTGCTGTGGAGTCGACTTCTGCGGTCCAATCTACACATACCTCAAAATTCGGGGCAAAACTCCATATAAATCGTATGTGGCAGTATTTGTTTGTTTTTCGTCAAAGGCCGTCCATTTAGAATCTGTGTCTGATTTGTCTGCTGACGCTTTCATCGCGGCCCTGAAAAGGATGATAGGTCGTCGAGGTCTCCCAAGAGATATTCACTGCGATAATGCAACCAATTTCATTGGAGCACAGTCCAAACTTTTAGAGCTGCGAAATATGTTGTTCAAAAAATCTAACAAAGAAAAAATAACAAATTTTTGTACTAATGCCAGTTTTAATTTTCATTTTATACCCCCCAGGGCACCCCACTTTGGTGGGATTTGGGAGGCAGCAGTAAAGACAGCTAAAGGACATCTGTACCGAAGTTTGGCGGGAGCCAAGCTCACATTCGAAGAGCTAACAACAGCGTTAGTGGAGATTGAAGCCGTGATGAACTCAAGGCCACTTACTCCAATGTCCTCTGATCCCAATGACGTCGAAGCACTAACTCCAGCACATCTTCTCATCGGGTCGTCGTTAAAGGCAGTTGCAGAGCCAGCAGTGGAAGTTGCAGACATCAGCTACATCGAACGTTGGCGTCGAATAAACGCAGTCAAGACCCACTTCTGGCAGAGGTGGTCCAAGGAATACATCCACGAAGTGGACATCGACTAGTCCAAACTTGTCCATTGGCACACTCGTCATCATCCATGAAGACAACATCCCACCCCAAAAATGGCTTCTAGGAAGAATAACGAACACCATCATAGGCGCAGATGGCAACATCAGAGTCGCTGACGTGAAGACAACGCGAGGGGTATTCAGACGTCCCATACACAAGCTAGCAGTGATTCCGTCTTGAAAGAGAGTCCTTTCAAAGGGGGCGGAATGTTGGAGCAGAATTCAAATCTGGCGCCTAAAAATTGTATGCGCCCATATTGTTTAATTCTTTTGTCAAAAAGCTGTTTAAATAACGAATTATTTGTTTAACAGTTTGAGAATTTTGTATAAATACTTTGCCAAACAATAAACATGCACTCATTTGTACATCAAAACTATCCGTGGTAACCTAGTTATTTTCTCGTCGCCCGTCTGCTGCTTGATCTACTCGGTTGCAGTGTTAACCAACACAGCTTTCGTTCGTCGTTGAGATTGCAAGTGCAACGCGGTCAATAACCCCTTGCGGTTAAAGCTCAGTCGGTTAATTTGCTACAGTTTGGCATTCGGCCTACTATTCAACCAGGGTTTCTCTGTCCAATATATCGTTTGGAATCACAAGGACTCCTGGTCGACGTTCGGAATACAATCCGTCTGTACACACTGGATCAAATAAGAATTATATTCAGGAAAACCTTGTTTCAAAACCTTTACCAAACGTACAACCCTTCTATGCAAATTCTATTGGCGGAAATGTTAAAGTCAGCCAATCTTTTCGGTCTTAAGGACACAAATATTAAATTTTTTATTCTTCCGACCCTTAAATCGTTTAATGCTATTTTAGGAAACGATAGCTTAAAAGAGCTTTCTGCAATAATTTACACAAGAGATAGTTACATGGTTATAAAAGATAAAGTAAAGATCAGGATAAAACAACATGCCTACACGGCCGTAAACAATATTGACCTTAAATTAGATCACCTAAATACTCCTCAGAGGAACAGAATTAACGAGATAGTAAAAAACGTTCCGAACTTATTTACAGAGCCCGACGAGAAACTCACCTTAACAACTGTTGTAAAAGGAGATATTCGTACAACTTCAGAAACTCCGTTTTATTCCAAATTTTACCCCTATCCCATGGCTCTCAAAGATGAAGTCGAAAAACAAGTCAGACAGCTACTTAGCGACGGTATAATTAGACCTTCACGGTCACCATACAACTCGCCTGTATGGATAGTGCCGAAGAAAGCTAACTCATCTAATGAGAAAAAGTGCAGAATGGTAATCGATTACCGCAAACTAAATTCCATAACAATCTCGGATAAATACCCAATTCCCGAGATAACCGAAGTGTTATCTCAATTAGGCAAAAGCAAATGCTTTTCAGTCATTGATCTTAAGAGTGGATTTCACCAGATACCGCTCAGAGAGGCAGATATCGAAAAGACAGCCTTTTCCGTGAATAACGGAAAATACGAGTTCACGAGGCTGCCATTCGGACTAAAAAATGCCCCATCAATATTTCAGCGGGCACTTGACGATATCTTGCGCGAACATATAGGGAAAATATGTTACGTGTACATAGACGATATCGTAATTTTCAGTAAGAATGAGGAAGAGCACTTCCTTAATCTCCAAAAAGTTTTCCAAACATTAGAAAGGGCAAATATGAAGGTTCAGTTAGTTACGGATCACGCAAAGTGACCTCCGCGCGATACAGCAATAAATTCGCTATCTGGAACACAACATAGTGACGAGAGTTCGTCCCACAACTTAATCCCTTCAGTCGAAACACCAATAAACGTATTTAGAAACCAACTCATTTTGGAAACAGGTAACACATCAAGTCATGAATTTAAACACCTTTCCCTAAGTTTAGTAGGCATACCATAATCGAACCATCTTACACAAAAGAAAATTTAATAGGAATTTTCAAGAGATTCCTTAATCCAACCGTCCTTAACGGAACAATGACCACGGAAGAGGTCATGGGCTTGATTCAAGAAATATATCCCCTTTATTTCAATAGTTACAGAGTAAGATTTACCTGAGTAAAAGTTGAAGACATAACAGATCAATCAGAACAGGAAAATATTATTCTAGAAGTCCACAAAAGAGCTCATCGCAATTCAAATGAGAATAGAATGCAAATTCTGGAAAGATATTATTTTCCAAGGATGAGCGCTAAGATCAATACCCTTGTTAGCCAATGCACAATATGCAAAGAAAACAAATATGAGAGGCATCCCAACAATCCCATTATAAAATCAACACCAATTCCGCAATATCCCGGACACATATTACACATAGATATATATTCCACCGAACGAAACCTTATTCTTACTGCACTAGATAAATTTTCCAAATTCGCACAAGCAAAACCAATAAAATCAAGAGCAATCGAAGATATACGAAAACCTCTTCGAGAAGTTTTATTTTTTTACGGTGTACCGAAATTAGTCGTATTAGACAACGAAAAATCCCTCAATTCTGCCTCAATCACCTTTATGATGCAAGACCAATTAAACATTGAAATCTTCCGAACTCCCTCCTACAAGAGTGAGGTTAATGGCCAGGTTGAAAGATTTCATTCAACCCTCTCAGAAATAATGAGATGTCTGAAAACAGATGGCATTCACCGTTCCTTTGAAGAATTACTAGAGCGATCCGTCTATGAGTAGAATTCAAGTATTCACTCCACTATCAAAAGGAAACCTATCGAAATTTTCTACGGCAGAAATGTATCAACCGATCCCGATAAATTCGAAATGAGTAGATACGAGACAATCGAACGTCTACGTGCAAAACAGGAAAAAGACATAGCATATCTCAACAAGAAGAAACAACCAGAAAAAGATTATGAGGTAGGCCAAACAATTTATGTGAAACACAACAAACGTCATGGTTCCAAATTAACAGTTAGGTATAAAAAGGAAATTGTACAAGAAAACAAACCCTCCGTGGTTATAACAAAATCCGGAAGAACGATCCATAAAAGTAATATTCGAAATTGAAAACTTATCTTTTTTTCCCTTTCCCTACAGGTTATTCTGCGTCATCGTCGTCGCCTTTGCAGAAGTCCAGATTTTTGATTATACAAACTCGCAAATAATAGATTTAAGCTATGGCAAAGCCAGAATTCAAAACGGAGATTTAAAACTAATCCACATCCTTGAAATAGAACAATACGAAATATTCGCATCCGAAATACTGTCCGCATTAGACAAACACGATTTCACGCACTTCTCCTTATTCCCTATCCTAAAACATGAACTAACCCAAATAAACAATTTAATTGACAATATAAAAATTCATAAAGCGAAAAGATCGCTTGATTTCATCGGGTCCACTTGGAAGTGGATAGCCGGTAACCCCGATCATTCTGATTTTACTATGATGGAGAATAGTATTAACGGTATAATTGAAAATAATAACGAGAAAGTAATCATAAATAAAGCATATAACGATAGAATTAATCAGATCACAAATATAACCAATGAAATAATTAAAGTTGTAAGAACCAATAAATCATTTGACTTAGAATTAGCTTTAAGCCTCCAATATAAAACAAAACTATTTAAAGAGGATTTGACAAATGTCATTTACGCCATAGAACTGGCAAAATCAAATATTGTAAGCTCACATATCCTCTCAAAGAAAGAATTAAACTTAGTCATAAGTAAAATTAATGAAACACACATTCCTTATGAGAATATCGAAGAAGCGATAAAGTTCGCCGATGTTAAAATAGCATTAAGTTCAAATAAACATATATATATTGTAAGCATTCCTAAAACAGAAGATATTACTTTTGAAAAATTCATTATTAAACCGATAAGAAAAAATAATGTCATTAATAAAATAGATTTCGAAAATATTATAAGAAAAAATGATTTGATATACGGAATAGGAAAAAAATGTAAAACTATAAATGAATTGTCCCTCTGTAAAAAGAATCATGTACTAGATATAAGTAACGATAATTGTATTTCAAAATTACTTAAGAGCCTCAACGCAACATGTAACAAGACGAACAATCACCATATTACGCAAGTGGAAGAAATAGCACAAGGTCATACTTCTTAACGATTTTAAAGGTCAACTAGAAACGAACGGAGCAACAAAAGATCTTCAAGGAACATTCATAGTCAAATTCAAAAACACCACTACTACAATAAACCATCAGAAGTACATATCAGAAGAAATAGCTAACATAAAAGCTGCACCTCCTCTTCTAAACATCTTATCCGAAACATCCGAACTCGAAGAAGTCCTGTCTCTAGAACTGATGAAGGAACTGCATATAAATAACACA
The DNA here is from genome assembly GCA_963082955.1 of Cheilosia grossa. Classification (NCBI taxonomy): domain Eukaryota; kingdom Metazoa; phylum Arthropoda; class Insecta; order Diptera; family Syrphidae; genus Cheilosia; species Cheilosia grossa. Next base: position 44,313,177 of record OY720144.1, on the reverse strand, counting down.
AGGCAGATTCAGTTGATCCAAGGAGAAAAACGATCATTGGAAATCATAAATTACTCTCTCTTTGCAGTAGTATTTTCGGCCGTAGCAGTGGTACTACTCTTAAAGCTAAAATCCAAAGGGAGAACTAATGTCAATATCATCGCACAACCCATACCATTTCAAGTGAAGATGCAGTCGAATCTCAGGATCGAAGACCAGCCTCCATAAGTAATTACACATCAAAACAGCATCCTCAATATCCCATTCTACTAGTTTGCGTGGACGCAAAAAGTTAAGAGGGGAAGAGTTAATAAACGAAACCCTAAACCAGAGACAATACTGAGACCCCCAACTCCGGCCGATTTTCCGTTACTTGCCTACAAGCTATATTACCATGGGGTTGCAAACTTTAGGTGCGTTAGTATTGTTACATAGAAAATCGTATTGACAAATGTCACGAAATTCAAAAATTCCGGCTCACAAACACACTCGCACCTAAAATAAACAACTTCCGCTGTGGGCAAAGTTGCTTCAGAGCCACTTCCGCTGTGGGTAAAGTTGCTATCAGCGTTCATAGAATTTTATCCGTTAAATTTGAAAATAATTGTTCCAACTAAATTTTGTGTGGACAGTGATTAATTTCAAAAAATAATTGTATATTTATGTGAAATAAAAGAAAGATGAGCAATTCTGTAGAATAATAAACAAATTAAAACATTTTTAGCCAACATTTGTGGGGCATTTAACATAAATCGAGTAGAATATGTTTATCACATACATCGCTTAATATACTTCTGGAGTTTAGTTATAACTTATAAATACCAAGATTAATATCGTTGCTGTTATTAATAGTTTCCCCGTTAGTCTAAATATAATTTAAAATAAAGTATACGTATATGTATTTGTTTTATTTTTACGTGTCTCGTATTTCAAAGCCTACATTTATATGACTTATAAGTCGTATGTTTTGATATAATAATGGAACAATAATGGTGAATGAGTACTTTGGTTGAATAGAAATACAAAATGTTATGAAAAAACTAATATGAAAATGTACTGAGATAATATACTTATTCACCAAATTTGAGTTGAACTTCTCTTAAAAAAGGATGTACTTCTGAACACTGTCACAGCTCACCACGGTTGAAATCTGACACTGACACTGACAACTAGTCTAACTTATCCGAACTGTTTTTTTTTTCGCGGAATACGCTGCCAGGTAGAGATTGCCTGTACAACTTGCCCAACCTGAAATGTCTCAACCTGGTCTCAACTTGAGCGAAAAGAAAATAAGCGAACTATCATCAGTGGTCGAGTTTTGGCAAAAGCTAGAGTTCTTGAATTTGTCGCGCAACCAGCTGAAAGCTCTACCTTCATTAATTTTCAAGCTGATGAACCTACGCCTTCCGTATTTGATTGACAACGAACTGGATTTCGAAGGAATCCCATCCCTGATACATGAGTTTCACCCGACTTTACCAATGCTCCAAAGAAAAGGGCTACTTCACCGTCGCCGAAAATTGCTGACTTCTGCCAAGACGATTTAGCCGACGACGACATCATGATACTGGACGACGGCGAACAAGTATTCCTCTGGCTCGGCTCCGTATGCAGTGAAGTCGAAATCAAATAAGCCTAGAAAACTGCACAAGTAAGTCACACAACCGACGACAGAAACTCTTTCAGTTTACACAAATATGCATTTAATAACATTTATTCCAGGTATTCAACACAACATCTATCAAACAACCAGAAAGTGCGCGCAAACTTTTCCTCACTCTGAAAAACAAGGAGTCGAAGCGCTTCACAAAATTTTTCCATGGCTGGAGTGCACATATGACTCCACCAGAATAAAGTGCAGATTCATTTCATCTTTCATATTTATAACACGTACTGATAGTTTTACACATAACTTATTTTATATTCAATACATATATTAAAATGTTTTGGAACAACAACAAACTAAGATTACTGGTGTTGGCCTAATCGAAGATTTTGTAAATAGTCGTGACGCCCAGTTGCTCCCTTGGCAGACCAGCAGCAGTGCATTTAGACGAATCTGTTCAATGTTGTTGTCACGATTCTCCCTGTCAACCTTGGCTTTAGTTCTCATCAGTGCTCGAGTAGTTTAAGACGGGTTTTCTCCTGCATTTCGATCTCGTGTTCGATGGTTTGCCGGCGCATTGCCTCTTGGAGTGTGACACTTTCCTCTTGCCTAGTAAGTGTTACCGTTTAAAGAATCAATTCACACAACTTTTACTATATGCTTACTTTTTGAAATTGTCCTCCTGGATACGATGCTGCTGCGACAATTGATCTTCATAGCGGCGCCTTGCCAATTGGTATTGATAGTGGGCACGATGCTGTTGTTGCTTGGTCTCTTCCTAGAAGTGGATAATAATGGTTAGCAATTCTTCGTAAGGCTAATGTTAATTCAAATTCAACTTACAATCAGGGTCTTCCTATGCTCTTCGTGATCGATAGCCTTGTGTTCAACTTTCGCCTGTTCAATATGGGTTTCGTATTCCTTGACTTTGGCCATACACTCTTGACGGTGTGTGTTCTCCTGCATCGTGGACAAATCAAGGGCTTCTCTAGCATGATCTTGAGTGGGAGCTTGTGATTTAACAAACCATGAAGAAATATCTAATTATTAAATATATATAGTGAGACAAATTCATTGAATAGTATGGCTTACTTATATCGATTCCGATTGATATTCTTCGTTGTCTCCTGTGCGATCCATTGCATATGTGTAAGGTTAGCGAACACCTCAACGTCGGCTTCTTCCTTAGCTGTAAGACAAATATATTTAACTATTAATTTAAACACTTAAAATATGCGAAAACTTACATTTTCTCAATTTGTTGGAGGAAAAATACAATTTGTTTTCCATATTTTGACAGTTGTCACTCGACTTCTGTCAGAAGAAATTCACCACATTTTTTTGTTTTGCTTTTTTTGTTGAAGCTCACACGGATTCTAAATTGACATAACACCGATAGGAAAACAAAATGGCGAATTCAAAAAAAAACTGAGGGGGACAGTGGCAAGAGGATTGCGAGTTGGGGGTCTCAGTATTGTTTCTGCCCTAAACTATGCACATACAACACGCGTATCATCAGTTCCCACCGTAATCTGTAAACCATTCGCCAACAATACATCAGTTCCCACAGTGTCAGCAAATACGACACCTTACTGCATGCCATCGAACCATGTTGCACCTGATGTTTCTACAGAATGCTGACGATGCCTCTGGAGCGATTCCGGCGTTGTTTTCATCGTATTATAAATATAGGTCTTTAGGTATGATCTGTTGTTAGTTGCTTAGTTACGATCATAGAGTTAAGTTCGTTTTCTAATAAAATATTTTTTTTTTTAATTAAAGTAAGCGTGTGAGTTTAACTTATACTTTATTTTAAATAATATTTAGACTAACGGAGGAACTCTTAATTTATGCTTAATAGCAGCAACGATATTAATCTTGGTATTTATAAAGTATAGCTCTAAACTCCAGAAGTATATTAAGCGATGTATTTATATGATAGACATATTCTACTCGATTTATGTTAAATGCCCTACAAAAATGTTGGCTAAAAATGTTTTAATTTGTTTCTTATTCTACAGAATTGCTCATCTTTCTTTTATTTCACATAAATATACAATTATTTTTTGAAATTAATCACTGTCCACTGTACCAAACGAACCTAAAAATTGCTCCGAGGGCAAAAAAAGTGCTCTGAGAGCGCCCAATCGAAGCTCATTAATTGAAACAAATTCAGAGCGTAATACCATGTTCCCACCAACCGGTTTCGTAAAATGTTTCCAAATCTTCGAGGTTTCGCAAGAGATGAATGATTAATACCATGTTCCCACCAAGCGAAATCGCGAGATTTCGTAAAATCTTTCCAAATCTCCGAGATTTCGCCATATACCATGTTCCCACCAAGCGAAATCGCGAGATTTCGTAAAATCTTTCCAAATCTCCGAGATTTCGCCATACATTATTGACGTGCCGAAATCTCGGGATTTCAGCGAAATCTAGTCGAAATCCCTTTGAGTTCATCCGCCCGTGAGAGGTGATCAAACCGAACAAGCCTACAGCATGAACTTTGGTTTATTTTGTGTTCATTTGTTCATTGTGTACGTCAAAATAATAAGCGCCAAAACAATCAAAAAAATAAAAAATCAAACAGCTGTTTGCCAGCCACTTCAAAATTGACAGCTTATGACTTTTGAAATCACTTCAACTCGGTGGGAACGACTTACGAGATTTCAGTAAAAATTCATCGAAATCTCGCGATTTCAGTTTGGTGGGAACATGGTAATACATTATTGACGTGCCGAAATCTCGGGATTTCAGCGAAATCTAGTCGAAATCCCTTTGAGTTCATCCGCCCGTGAGAGGTGATCAAACCGAACAAGCCTACAGCATGAACTTTGGTTTATTTTGTGTTCATTTGTTCATTGTGTACGTCAAAATAATAAGCGCCAAAACAATCAAAAAAATAAAAAATCAAACAGCTGTTTGCCAGCCACTTCAAAATTGACAGCTTATGACTTTTGAAATCACTTCAACTCGGTGGGAACGACTTACGAGATTTCAGTAAAAATTCATCGAAATCTCGCGATTTCAGTTTGGTGGGAACATGGTATAAAAGATGGATATCTTTCGTACGTCTATCCCCCCAAAACCCATTTGTGTATATTGTTTTTGTAATTTCAAACCCCCGTCTGTGAATACGTGTGATCAACAAAAAAGCATGTTGCTAATGGCCGACCTCGAGTCATCTTGCTTTTACGAGCATCGCGGTGTTTAATTGTTCTGTATTTCGTATTGAAATTGTTTGGTTTTTATGGAGGTTTTGATTAAAATGAACAATATTGTGAAATTTACAGTAGAGAATACCAAATTCTTGCATTGAAGTCCAATTCATGAACTCACATATACTAGAATTGAAATAAGCAAGTGTGCGTGACTTCATGAATTTTTCTGGAAAACAGTTTGTAGGCAGCCGTCTTTCCACTGGAAAGTTACATATCTTTGTATTCCATTATCTTTGGTCTCTGGTAAGGTGTCTGAATCAAACAAACCTATCTGTTTTTGACACAAAATCGGTACCTATTGAATGACATTTGTTGTGGATTGTGGAATATCGGCAAACAAACCATTTCCCCTCATTTTAAGTTTCCGAAGTTTGTCCTTGCTTCGAATCAGAATAAGGAACTTGAAAAGATTTCGCAAAATTAAATGGAGTGGAATATAAGGAGCTGCTAAACAATAATATTGGATATTGCGCCGTGTTATTGTTTTTGATAAAGTGTGTTACAAATAAATTGAACTACAACTGAGGTTGTTACAGACAAAAAGCATCTACCTATTTGAAAACTCCAGCTAACAAATATATCGAAATAATTGACAGGTGATTCTGGCAGCTTTTTTGTTGTTTTTTTCGCATTTGTTGTGTTTGATATAGTAAAAGTTTGTGAATCGTAAATCCACATTTGCAGAATTGATCGGTGGAAATAATAATGTAGTATCATTACCTAGCTCTTATTTTTTTCAGAATCTCTTTTGACTTTGAGGGAATGCTGGCTAGCTTGAATATATTATGTTAGTAGCAAATCCTGGACAGACGCCATACTCACTAATATCAAAAAAGCCTTGTCACAATAAACCGGCAAGGAACAATGCTGTTGTCGGTTCATCTATTAACTATACGCCATCAAGTTCCACCACTATCACACCCTCGTCAAGTGCCGTAGTTTCCAAAACAATGACAGCTGTGACTGAAGTCCCTTGTAGCCATGAACAAAATACATTAAAAACTCTTTCGGTTCGAATCAGTCGTGAAACGGATTTGCTTAAACACACTGTCCAAAAGGCCCTAATATCGAAGATTCCATCGCAGTTTTCTTCTGTTTTGACTTTGTACACCGTCCCGCCTACAAGCACCCATCGATTTCCTGAACGTACCGAATCACTAAGTGTGGATAGCCTAAGAACAGAAATGTGCCATTTCAAACCAATAAGGACGGTGCCAACTACTCCAACTAAACGGTATAATTTTCACTATTAACAATCTTCATTATGTCTAAAATATACCAAATCTAGGTCGAAAGCTGTTGTTATTAAAATACCCAAAGCAAAGATGGCTTTAAATTGCGAAAAGGACCGCGATGAACGCGAAACAACTAAGCCAAGGTATTCTTATTTCTCATTATATAGTTTACGCTCCTCGAGGCGGCAAACTATTCATAGATATAAATATGTTTAAAATGATAATGACTTCAAATTGTGCTAGTATGTACATTATTTGTCATACCTGCTCATTCTATTGCAGACATGTTCGCCAATTATAATTTTTCTTAGGTCTTATTAGTGAATGTTTTCAGTTTATTGATCTCCAAATCAACATACATTTAGTAAAAGATAATCGACAAAGACCGGCCGTGGAAATAACATTTCACATTACAAAACATCGAGGCCCCTTTGCTGATTTTACTCATAGCAATTAAAATTTCACTTAAAATTTTATGTGACAATTTAGGACATAGAAAAAGTATCCCATAAGGTATTTAAGTAGAGCTTAAATCGCTATGAGATTTAGATTCAGTTTTTCTTTATGTTTCTTGAAGTTAATCGATAAAAAGATGTCTCTTCCATCTGCGTTACAAAACGGGGATTCAAGAAAATTTACAACTGTCAATCATGCCAATTTTATTAAGTTTTGCGATCAAACGAAAAAAAAAAAATAATATAAATCTGTGATGAGAACAATGCTAAAAACCTAAAACGTTCTTTTTATGCAGATTGATTAACAAATTAATGTTGCGGAAAGTATGTAAGAAATTATCAGACAAAAACTTCGTGTACACCTTAATGTTGTTGTGTGTTTTAACGTGCAGTAACTATTTTTTAAAAGAATAGAAAGATGGGCTATTATTCCAACCCAAAATGTTATTTATTGCAAAATACCAAAATAATAGATCGTTTGAAAATCAAGACAGCCGGGAAAAGTTTAATTGGTTCACCGAGAAAGCTTTGCAGTTTCCGCTATGATTGTGTCTGGGCTTCTAAATTGTTTAATATATATAATATTGACGCACCAGCAAAGTCGAAACATCTGACAACTTTTTGAAAGTTAAAAACAAGATTACTTAATTCTTTTTAAATTGAACAAAAGAATTGCAAATCAAGGAGTGCCCTTTCTACGTTTCAATGAACAATAAAGTGCACTTCCAAGTAAAGTTCGTGCAAATGTAAACTTTACTTGAAATACATTAATGTGGCCTATAAAAACATTCATATTTGCTGTAGAAAAGAAAATCTCACATATGAAGTGCCTATGGTGTCTACCACTATTGCAAAAGATCGAATTTCATTGAAAATAACAATTCCGAATTTGAAAAATGAAAAATGTCATCAATTACGCGTGAGATACCAATTCTCTTTATGTCAGTCTCAGTACTTGTAATGGCGACACGGCGGTAGCTGCTAGAGTTGAAAAAAGGAACGAGACTCCTTTATTTTGTTTTCCGACTGCCAATCTTTTATCGACTGGTTCATTCCAAAGCTATTTACTACCCTATCGCGATGTGGTGTTGTAGTGGTTATTGGTTTGGTAGATTTGGTGGGGTGGAATTCATTGAGTGACTTAAACATTCCTCCACCCGTGAATAACTCCGGGATTCACTCTCGATAGCTTAAACGGCAAGTTTTGAAGATGGACGTCGCATCACTCCACTGACTGTTTTTATCTCGGCGATACGAATGTGACCATCTTAAGCTGGAAAGATTTTGCTAATACGCCCTATTTTTCACTGACTTCTTGGTTGAGCAGAATCACAAATTGTTACCAAGTCGTTAACTCGAAGTGGTAGTGGCTTCTCGTGCCACTTAGGACGTCGCAAAATGTAAACAACCTCCACTAGTTGTCAAACTCAAATGCACTTGTATTGGTAAATCTGAAGAAAATCTGGTGCGAAATCTAGATATTTTCTCAGATTTTCTTCAGATTTACCAATTTGAGTTTGACAACTGGTGGAGGTTGTTTACATTTGCGTGATTTTTTTCTACAGCAAAGAAAGGCATTGCATCGGGTGCATCTACTATTTTCGTAAATTATATGTGTGCAAATATTTAGAAATCAATCGGGACGGAAATTTCGAAGGTTATAATATAAAATTTAACCAGTGAATGGAAAGTGCATAGAAAAGTGTCGAAGACTACACATATTCAAGTCGCACGAATACCAACACAAAAAAAGAGCAAGAGCGTTTTTATGTTCGATTAGGCACACGAAATCTGAAATCTGAGGGCAAATCTGAAGAAGCCCAAACGAATACCACATGAGAAAATGTCTAGATTCGCAAAAGTGCTCTGAAATCTGAAAAAGATTGTTTTTTTTTTTTGTACCAAACGAACATAAAAATTGCTCTGAGGGCAAAAAAAGTGCTCTGAGAGCGCCCAATCGAATACCACATTAATATTTAATGGGCAAGTTCAGTGATGCTATTTGTTCTATCGCCAGTGTTGCCGTGATACACCAATTACCCCCACTCTTAGTTGTTGACAAACCTAATCCTTTTCTCCCGTAGTCGTTCAGATCGTCTGGGGATTGCTCGTTTGCTCCTTGCTGATGTTGAGCCAGGTCTGTAGGTAGTGGTTTAGCAACTGGTGAATCCAAGTTGATGTTTGTAGGGCTTGAGGTAGGAAAGGAGACAACGTCATCCTCGTCAGGCTGAATGTGCGGGGTGTTATTTGGTTGGTTGCAGATAACATCACTAGGAAAAGGGGACTGATTAGTAAAATTGTTGAATGTACTTGCTGAAGGTAAGTTATCCGAGTCCTCGACGGAGTCAGTATTTGTGACATCATCAGTTCGGTGTCGAGATCGTATTTGATTTTGAAAACGTCGACAAGTTCCAGAAATCGTCTCGACCAAATACATTCGTCTTCCCAGGTTCTTTTTGATTACTGCGGCAATCCATCTGGTCTGTCGTCCATACAGCCGAACGAAAACGCTTTCGTTTACGCAAAACTTAGGCTACGTAGGTGTTATTCGTCCTTCAGACTGCGGAGGGTCCGGGAATATTGCCGATAGTAACGTTCGGTGCTCTCGTCCATGCAATTTTTCTGCAGAAGATTTTCCGGTTTCATTTGGTGTGGAGCGATACGTGGAAAGAAAAATTGTTAATGCTTCATCACATTGTGGGACCCTCCGCAATCTGAAGGACGAATAGCACCTACTAAGTCTAAGTTTTGTTGAACTCGTGTTTCCCTTCAAAATTTCTGATGCCGTTTTGTTGATTCGTAGGCAGTCACTAATTCTTCAATTTCTTCCAGCGTCGGGTTTTCCTTTGTGTGGCAGCGTTACGGATGGAGTCGTGCGGGGTATAAAACACAAGCATGTCTGGTATCATGTTCTCGGAGTAAGATGTGTTACAGCCTTCCTTCGTGCATACAAAAGCGCAGTCCTTACTAAGCCCTCTCAAATCGGCAATCCATTCCGCATATGATTGACCTGGTACCATTTTTTGCCTCAAGATCTTGCACCTCGATGCCAGTACGTGTAGTTTTGATTGAAAATGCCCAGTTAGTTTTGTAGTGAGATCTTTGAAAGAGTGTGTACTTACATTTTCCATAGCGAATAGTTTCTGAAGAAGTTCATTAACATGATTCCCGCATGTCGAGAGAAAATGCGCCTTGCGAAGACTATCGTCAGTAAGAGAGTTTGCCGAAAAGTGTTGATTTAACTGGAATAAGTAGCTGTTCCAAGATTCCTTTTCAACGTCGAATGTCCGGAATGGTGGAATCGTGGTGGGTGCCGCTTGGTAACCTTTGATCATCTGCTCCATGAGTTCGGTGTTAGACTTTAGGATTTTCTCCATCCACTGCTGCTGCTCGTCGAGCATCTTCTTCACATCAACTGGGTCCATATCCAAATTTTCCTCGTCGCCACTTGTTGTGTTTTATGCGCAAACTGAGCAATTTTGCCGCACTCACTCTATTCGTCATGTCACATCAGCACCGTTTAATCCGGAGTGAAATGGTGTTGCAGAGAGAATGGTTCGAACTTTCAAATCCGCGTTATTGAAAACTCTTCAAGATGTCCCACAATGTGATGAAGCATTAACAATTTTTCTTTCCACATATCGCTCCACACCAGATGAAACCGGAAAATCTCCTGCAGAAAAATTGCATTCATCTGACGATGGCAGCTGGTTTGGCCACCCGTTCTGTACATACTGAATGACCTTACTAATAACCGGATCATGTCTAGAGGCATCAGCGATAATTCTTGCGTTTACGGGGAACTCATCCAATATCGATGAATTCGCTGTGTCCATTTGATGGCACGATACATCTGAGAGATCGAATTCCTGATCGGGACCGATTGGCAACCGCGATAGACAGTCTGCGTTTTCATGTTGTGTTGTCGGCCGGTAACGAATTGTATATGTATACCCTATCAATGTTATGGCCCAACGTTGAAGGCGTTGGATTTTCATTTGTGGTAATTTCTTGCTCGGGCTGAAAATCGAAACCAGAGGCTGGTGGTCAGTGATAAGCTCAAACTGTCGGCCGAGTATTGCTGAAATTTGTTCACCCCATAAATAATAGACAGAGCCTCTTTCTCGATTTGACTATATTTCTTTTGCGCGTCATCCAATGTTTTCGACGCAAATGCTATCGGTCTCTCTGTCCCATCTGGATAGATATGCGAGATGACCGCTCCAATACCATGTGACGATGCATCCGTTGCCAATGTGATTGGTAACTCATCACTAAAATGTACCAGCTCGGATACCCCAAATATAACTTCTTTGAAATTCTCAAAAGCCCGTTGTTGTTGCTTTCCCCATACAAAAGGCTCGCTGGAGCAACGCGGTTTGTTGAGCGGTGAAGCAAGTTGAGCGAAATTCTCAAAAAACTGGTTGTAATAGTTTAATTTCCCGATAAACGCTTCCTTAACATTTTTTGGTGTATGTAGCTTCTGAATAGCCTCAACTCGTGATTTGGATGGTCGAATACCAGATTCGTCAATTATGTGTCCCAGGTATTCGATCTCGCTTTCAGCGAATTTGCATTTATCAAGTCGGCATCGTAAGCCGTGCTTTTCTATGCGCTCCAGTAACGTTTGCAGGCTTCGCAAATGTTGAGCATTGCTTCGGTCCGATTATGTCGTCGAGATAGGATACCTAAAAATCCATATCAGCAGTCAACTGCTCCATGTATCGCTGAAAAATTCCTGTGGAGCTGGAAGTTCCAAACGGGAGTCATTCGCATTCGAAGAGTCCAAATTCGGTATTGATCACACACAATTTCCTCGACTCCTCGTCTAGTGGAATTTGGAGGTACGCATCTGACAAATCCACCTTCGTGAAATACCGTCCACCGTGCAATTTATGAAATAATTCCTGTATGCGAGGAACAGGATGGCGGTCAATATTCAATTGCGGATTGATTGTAATTCTGAAATCGCCACAAATTCGCAGGCTTCCGATGGATTTTCTTACCACGACAATAGGTGCTGCCCATTGACTCGTCTCGACAGGACGCAGAATATCCAGCTCTCGTAATCGGTCGATCTCTTTTCGAACGCCTTTTTTTTGAGCAAACGTCACCGGGCGATATTTAAAGTACTTCGGTTGAGTGTTGGGCTTTAGTGTGGGATGTCCCACGATCACTTTGCTGCAACCAAGTTCCTGCTTGAAAATTATTGGATACCTTTTACAGAGCTGCATTCTCTTGATTTAACAGCAATTTGCAGTGCAGACTCCGCTCTGGAAAAACTAATTTGGTCGCCACTTGTTGTATTTTATGCGCAAAGAAAAGACTGAGCAGTTCGATATATGGGTCTATAATTTAATTCATTAATACAACTAAAAACAAAAAACTAAAAACTAATTTGGTGGTTCAGCAGGAGAGGGTTATCTTTTTGCGTGCGAACACGTGGACGTAGAGATTTCAACAGACAAGTTTACAGATCTCTTAATATTTAATGGGCAAGTTCAGTGATGCTATTTGTTCTATTTTTATGAGGGATCCGAAATGTTTGACGGATTTCATTTATTGTTACAGCTGCGTTTTGGTGATGAAACTTCTCATGGTAGTAGAATGCGACGAACTCCGTAACAATGTGGTTTTGTGGTAGTAAAATCGGGCGTTTAGCACTAAAAGCCAAACAGGACTCCTCATCCATTCGAACATGTACCCTTAGGAGACCATATTCATCCAAGTAGGGTGTAAGGGCATGCAAAACGGCCTACGTTTAGAAATGGGCTGGGCATTTTCCTTTGGATTATACGGCACAACAATTTTTCGGCGTCATCTATTTCGGCGGGTTTTGATCGTGGCGCAGACTTGTTGACGAAACTTAACACCCAGGCCATCATGCGTTTAAGCTTTAAAGGTTCCAAAGGTTCGAACTGGAATGTTGCCCAATTTTCTTCCGCAAGTTTTAGAAATACTGGCTCCTTTGCACACCTGTTGGCATGAAATTTTGGTGGAAATCTGGGGCGGGTTGCTTTATCTGCAACATTCTCTTCGGTGGGCACCCAGCGCCACTGCATTGGACAAGTAGTGTTAACAATCTCGGCGATGGTTTATATTTTCTTTTGGCTGTGTGAATCCAATACAGGAAAGTATGGGAAACACTCCATAATATGACTCGTTCAATTTTTATATCGTGGCTTTTACGAATTATTTTGTATAGACGAACAGCGGCCTGTAGATCCAAACTATTAACTGACATAAATTTTTGTGGTGCCGTGCGTGTCTTACCAATTTTTATTTTAAACTCTTTCAATTTCTGGAACTCACTCTTGGCAGCTGCTGCCTCAGGATATTGTTGTCTAAATTCTTCGGCATTCCGATTTTTTATCGGAAATCATCGAAGTCATGGCAAACTGTTGAATAGACTTGCTGGTGTCTCCGTTTCTCCAAAGGAAGCGCTGTGCTGATTGATCGGCCGGACGTATCTATACTTCTGAGAACATGAGAACATTTCACATATATGTCTTCAACAACTCCAATAGTACCTAGTCGGAATTTAAATAAAATCTCGAGTAATGACTAAGCTTGCTCTTGGCTTGATATTATTTACGACGGCGGCGGCGTCAAACACTATTCTTAACTTTTCTGGCTTGCGTGGGCTTTGAACGGCAAAATGGCTCCTTAATGCTTCGCAGCTCATCTGCATATCCAATCTCAAAATATTTATCTCTGATATCTTTCGACAAAGTCCGCTTCACGGCTCAGTGGCAAATGCTTCCACAATAAACCAGTTTGAAAACGCTTATCAATACGCTGAGCTGTCGCTTCCATTATCCGTCTAGCTCTGATGTAATCTTCTGACTACAACGGAGTAGCTATAGCATTTGTTCCGAAGTTATCTGATGAGAAGTACTCATTAAATATTCGGTGCAATTCGTTCAATGAATGATTCTCCCGTATATGATATGGTATGACGATATTAGTTCTGAAGTTGGGCCAAAGGCAACCCAGCTGTTGTGCCCACACATATTGTGTAACGGAACAATTCGGTGACATAATGATATAAATATACTTTGTCATCCAAACCGAATAACCCGAATAACACATGGGAACCACACAACACTGACCCACTCAAGTGCCCACTAACCCAGTAACAGCACATGTGCAACCACACATGCTGATACTGTGGTCCCAAAAACAAGAAGGTCACAAGTAAATTCAACACCACATGTTACGTATTCTTGCGACCACTTGTATAAACAAACGAGTGCAAGAATACGTGACGCGGATAGAATTACTTTACTGACCCCGGAGCGCACAATGGAAAAACGAAGAAGTAGGTTTTGGAGGAGGCATTGGAAACGACGGGTAGTCAGTCGAACAACGGTCGTCAGTCGAACATCAGACAATCACGAGTTTTATTTTGACACTACAAATGGTGGCAGCGGTGGGATAGTTAAGGGTAAAGCATCTACCTTAACTCCCAATACGAAATTAAACAAAAAAAAGAACACGTTCAGTTCAAAAAAAAAAAAAAAAAAAAAAACAAAACTTTCAGTGCAAAAGTCGAAGTAAATATAAAACTAAAAAGGAACAATAAGTGAAAAAAAAAAACAAACGTGCAGTGACTGGAGGAGCAACACCGAAATCCAGAAGAAACCAAGTTATCAACAACACAATCAGCAATCCATAAGCCTACTGGAGGAGCAACACCAAAATCCCCCTCATTATGAGAAGCATTATGTAAGCAACTTAAAAGAAACTACTTGTTCATATAAATAACCAAAAATAAATAAATTTTGTTTTCACTTTTGTTTGGTATTTTTTTTTACGTGTCTCGTCCAAAATCCTCCTTTTTATTAATTTTTTTTTTGTCGAATGTCGAATTTAAACATTTCACTCAGAAACAGAAAAGTCCGTAGGTCATCTGATAGTGAAGTGTCCGAGTCCTTTGCTAAGCCTTCCCACAAACCAATGCCTATCGGACATTCTCCACCACGTTCGGTACCACCAAAAGAAACAATTAAAGTTTTAACTAACCAAGTCCGTACCTTTGATACATCCTCTTCAATAAACCCTCCAGAATCACAACCCCCAGTAATAGGAGCAACAATGTCGTTCAATTCTTCGCAAACCATAAAACTCGTACCCGAGTTTGACGGTTCTGCCAACACTTTGGATAGATTTATCCAATTGATTGACCTTCAATCAAAAAAAGCAACCACTGAGTCCGATAAAGCGGAACTAGTAGACATTGTAAAGTCTAAGTTAACAGGCCGGGCATATAACGTTATTGTGAAATATAACGATTAAAATGTATGGCCAGAGTTAAAGGATGCACTTATTAAGAACTTCAGAAAGACTCGATCGCTTCAGGTAATACAAACAGACATTTTTCAGTTTCGACAAGGCTATACTGAAACAATAGCTTCCTACACGGAGAGAGCCAATGCATTGTTTGACGAACTGAACAATGCAAACGCAAACAGCACAGACGAAACCGCAAATAAAGTCATCCGAGCTTTAAACAGCGGAATGATCTTAAACAGCTTCTGTAATGGGTTAATACCACAAATAAAACTGTTGGTAAAAAGCGCCAGGTGCACTGAGCTGGATGAAGCCGTCGACATAGCAATGGAAGAAGAGAAACTCCTTACTTCTACTCCTAGACAGCATCCGAACTACCAAAATAGATACTGTAGAAACTGCAAAACGAAGACACACAACACTAATGAGTGTAGGCTTCTACAAAACCCAAACGGTGGCGTGCACAGAACCCAAAAACCATGTCCCGTTACTGGCCAGCCCACTAGAATAAATACAGTCCAAAATCCAGTATCATGTAGATACTGCAAAAACCTTGGGCACACGATAGAACAGTACAGGAAAAGGCAATTTAATAACAACCGAAATAATCCTCAACAATCCGCCCAAAACTCGGGAAACGCTTCAAAACCTGGCACGTCCGGCACGCGGAGTCAGGTAAAGGACATGAATCAACGTGCCTAAATTTCAAAACTGGCCAAAACAAAAATAAAGAAATCAACTCTCTGTATCAAAATAATAACACTTCCAATTCTAAGAGAAGCCAAACAAATTTACTCTATCAAGTCGAGTTTTCTCAAAATCAGAAATCGCATTCACCGATTCAAATTTCCAAATCTCCTAGCTCAAAATGCGATTCCTGTGAAGAGAAAAACTCGAATTTTTCAAATAGTCCACTGTATCCACTGTCTCAAAATAAAAAACAAAGCGTTAAAAGAGATAAAATACCCCAAAAATCTAACCACTCATGCAAAATCCAAAAGGAAATTGAAAAAAATAATTCATTTCTAAATCAAAATCACCGCCAAATCGAAGCCCTGTGCAAATCGATAACCTGAACCAATTCCTCAACGGATCATCAAATTCAAATACAACAAAGTCAAGCACTTACACAAACGCCCCGCAATGTTCCAGAAATCGAGCGGACAAACTTTCCAAGCCTCCTAACCGAATAGTAAACATCGGTTGCCTAAGCAAAGCATCAAGCTTTAAAAGCGAAATAAAAATGAACTCAAGAGATATCAACAGCAAGCTCAATATAATGCTCCTTGACACTGGCGCTAGTCTTAGCTTGATAAAGTTGGGAAAACTAGGAAAAGATCTATGGATACACACAGATGCAATCATAGAATTAAAGGGTATCACCGACACACCAACGTCAACGCTAGGTACAGTACTAATGAATATAGAAATTACCCAAGGAACAATTTTAAAGCACCTGTTCAACGTAGTATCAGACAATTTCCCTATTACACAAGATAGAATATTAGGCGAAGATTTCTTTCAAAATTTTAACGTGATATTGAACTATAAGGATAAAACATTTATTTACCATTTTAAAGGAAAAAGGTACGTAACATATTTCATATACAAACGAAATGCAATAACAATACCCGGTAGATCCGAAAAGGTGATTAAATATGGACCAATACAGGAATACTCAAAAAAAATATATTTCTCCCAAGAAATCTTACCTCAAGTTTATACTTCGTCAGTTACATATCAATATTAAATGCTAACAGTAAAGACATTACCCAACAAAACCTCGACCTAGAAGCTGAAGAAATACAATATAATTAACCTCACCTCTATCAAAAACGAACCAACTATAGACGACAGGTTGGAAAAAATCCAAAACCAGTTTCAACTCGAGCATCTTAACATCGAGGAAAGGAAATCAGTAACCGAAATTGACAATAATGATCTTCCTATAGCATACGCTAGTAGAATATTAAACAAAGCAGAAAAGAACTATTCCACCATTGAAAAAGAAGCTCTGGCAGTAGTTTGGGCAGTGACGCACCTTCGACCATATGTATACGGTCGACACTTTGAAGTTATTAACGATCATAAGCCGCTTGTATGGATGTTTAACCTAAAAGAGCCCTCTTCAAGGATAATGCTAGAAGAGTACGACTTTACAGTAACCCATAAAGCTGGACACCTGAATACGAACGCAGATGCCCTGTCACGTTTAAACACTGTTGAAGTTAAAGTAGTGAGTAAAAGTAATTTCCCTCCAGAAAACGTTATGCACGAAAGTCATGAGCCCATGGAAATTACAGATCCAGAGAAAATCAAGCAAATAATACACGAATTTCATGACACCCCTTTAGGAGGTCATCAAGGAGTCAAACGAACTCTAAACCGCATCAAGAGACAATATAAGTGGAAAAATATGCACGCGGATATGAAAAGATATATCAAATCTTGTGACTTATGTCAAAGAAATAAATTATACTCGCGTAGTAAGATACCAATGGTCATAACTACAACAGCAAAAGCCCCATTCGAAAGAATAGCCCTTGATAAAGTGGGACCACTCCCGATTACAGAAAATTATAACAAATACATACTCACATTTCAGGACGATTTAACAAAATTCGTTCAAGCAGTAGCAATTCCCAACCAAGAAGCCCAAACGGTAGCTGAGGCTTTAGTAAAACAAGTCATTTGCACATTCGGAATCCCACAAACCATTCTAACAGATCAAGGAACGAACTTCACAAGCGACCTATTCAAAAATGTCTGCAAGCTCTTAAAAATACAAAAGATACAAACAAGCCCATACCATCCACAATCGAACGGTGCACTTGAAAGGTCACATCGAACCTTAGGCGATTATTTGAGAAACTATGCAAGTAATGACCAAACTAACTGGGATAAATATATCAAATATGCCGTTTTCTGCTATAATACCGCAGAGCACACAAGCACTTAATATAGTCCTTATGAAGCTCTCTTTGGATTCAAACCTCCACTCCCCTCAGTCCTAAATAGACAAATACAACCTGTATATAATTACGATGACTACGTTACGGACATCACAACCAAACTGCAAACAGGATATAAAATCATACGCGAAAACCAATTGAAAGCTAAAGAAAGATCGAAGGAATATTACGATCGTAACTTAAACGAAGTCAACTATAAAGTAGGGGACATGGTACTATTAGAATCAAAAAATCGGTCGAATAAAAAACTAACTCCAGTTTATGAAGGACCTCATGAAATTGTAGAAATCCTATCACCTACGAACTCTAAAATAAAAATAAGTAGGAAAGAAAAGGTAATAACCTAATAAAGGCTTATACACGAAGAACACACACTGCACACAATACAATAATCACATAAAGCACAACTACTAAAACGATACTGTCGTACTCTCAATTCCAGTTTCATCATCACAGTATACTGCATATACGTAACGTCAGCGCAAGTAGAACTGCGTCAACTGAACGAAACCGGTGTATACCTGGAACCTATGGGCATTCTGGAGAAATCTTTTACGAAATGGACATTCCTCTTCCATGTCAACGACTCACTGACAAAAGCCAACACTAGAACCATGATAGAGAATGTAAACACCTTATCCAATCTCTGCATTGCAACCATCAAGGAATATCCATTAGACCACTGTGACAAATAATAAAAAATTCGCTCAATGAAATATACAACAACAACCGAATGTTGGACAGCATACTACTAAAACAAAGAATCACCAAAAGAGACACGACGATAATAAACGAAGGTCTATTCAACGGTATAGGAATCGCTCAAAAATATTTGTTTGGAACAATCACTCAAGGGATGCAGCTAAAATAGATAGCGCACTGCAATCTCTATCTGAAAACCAAAATAGTTTTATCTCAAACGTTTTCGATGCCCTCAACAAAACTACTAACCACATAAATAAAAATTTGCCTCTATTACCGAAGAGATTAGGAAAAATGCAATCAAACTCACAAACCTCACAAACTTCGAAAAGTCGTTACACAGTTTAGATGAAATAACAAATCTATTATCAATATGCTCTGCGCAAATTCTAGCAAAACAAACCCAATTACTTGACATTTTGCAAGCAGCCAAATTAGGCAAGCTAGACAGCCGATTCCTAAATTCAGACATTTTTATGTCAACGCTTCAGCAAATTCAATTGGAACTACCACAAAACGACTGAGCCTTCCTATAATAAATGCAATTACTACAACAACTCCCATATACGTTAATCATAACCTTATGATCCAAGTTAGTATACCATTGGTAAATGAAGAATTCCATTTAGTAAAAATCACACCACTTCCTACAAAATATGAACAAAACACTTACCGATACGTCTCAATTGGCAGCGAATACATTGCCATCAATGAGAACTATAGGAGATATATATTCCTAAACAACGAAGACCTAGGAAAATGCACAAAAATAGAGACAGACCATTTCCTATGCCAACAAAATTTCGTCATATATAACCACCACAATAATAACTGTATAATACAGCTCGTCTCCGGTAATCCCGAATCATGTGATACTAGAATATTCGTATTAAAACACGAAATCTGGTTCAACTTAATGAATAAAAATTCTTGGCTTTATGTTATGCCTGAGCCAACGAGCGTACGAATATTATGCGGTAGCGCACCTCAGACAATCAAAGTCCACGACAGTGGAATTCTCAAAATAAGTCCATATTGCAAGGCAACGACGAACGAAGTATACCTTCAAGCCTCAAACGCCGTTTACAACAAAATCCCTATCACATACAACTACTTGCAAGAAACCCACCTAACCGAAACCGTGGAAATCCCTACCAACCTATCCCAAATTCCACCCCACACAATACACGTAGAAAAATTAGACCTAGATAAATATAGTATAGTATCAAAAACTTAGTTAATGCAAACAAAACATTGTTATCTTTAAGACAGGAACACATGTACATTCCTTTTTCTATTATATCTTTAATTTGTATAATTGGAATATTAGTGGTAATAATAAAGAAATACTTCAAAATAAGCCTATCAATAAATAGGACAATAGCAAACAACACTATAGGGCAAGAATACCCTAATGACCAGCCCGTTGTAATCATAGACCAATAAGAATATATGTACGTATATATATTAAACAAACAAGAATAAATTATATAGACTTAAAGAAAATATTTTGTAAAATATTACATAAATATAATGGAATGTGTAACCTTACTTATAATAAGGATTGAAAGTAACTAATAATGTCATTGTAAAACAACAAGTCCACAACAAAGCAAATCATAACCATACCTATATGTATACATAGTAATATTATTGTGAAATAAATAATGTAAATGACCTGTCGTAAGCCAATTCGTCGTCCACAATGCACCCTACAATACGCCGAAAGACTTCACTCCTAACGTCATGCGCCTTTCGTATTTTAAGGGGGGAGGACTGTTGTGCCCACACATATTGTGTAACGGAACAATTCGGTGACATAATGATATAAATATACTTTGTCATCCAAACCGAATAACCCGAATAACACATGGGAACCACACAACACTGACCCACTCAAGTGCCCACTAACCCAGTAACAGCACATGTGCAACCACACATGCTGATACTGTGGTCCCAAAAACAAGAAGGTCACAAGTAAATTCAACACCACATGTTACGTATTCTTGCGACCACTTGTATAAACAAACGAGTGCAAGAATACGTGACGCGGATAGAATTACTTTACTGACCCCGGAGCGCACAATGGAAAAACGAAGAAGTAGGTTTTGGAGGAGGCATTGGAAACGACGGGTAGTCAGTCGAACAACGGTCGCCAGTCGAACATCAGACAATCACGAGTTTTATTTTGACACTACACAGCCCAACTTTGTCTTGTCGGCAATAGGCGATGAGATATTCGACTGAACAATTGTTGTCGATACACCCAAATTAATGTTGTCCAACCCAACATAACTGGTGTGATGTTGTTGTAGCTTTCCACAGGAACAAATGTCAGATGCTCAAATTTAGAGCATTGGCAAATTTTAATCCTTTATTGATCGAATATTCTTGATCGCTAATCGGTGATCTTCTCCATGGCCTGCAATTTCTAGGCTGACTCTCGCTGATTGTTCCGTAGTAACTTTTTGGCCATACCACTGCAGAGCAGAGTCATCGGCTGAAATGGTCCTTTTAGTGCCAAGCTTCTTTGCGACATGTTCCTCCAGCAGAGAAATTGCAAAACCTTCGTCGATCATGGTAAAAACTTCAGCTTTCCCACTTGGACCAAATAAGGAAACTGGAAGGACTTTAAAAAGTTGATAACATGTAGCAACTATCTATCCCACACGAGAAACAAATATGTAAAGATTTTACCCTTTTCCAACGGCCTTCAACACTCAGCGAATGGTTAAAATCCTTGCAGTTTACCAATTTATGTT
Source organism: Cheilosia grossa (assembly GCA_963082955.1). NCBI lineage: Eukaryota > Metazoa > Arthropoda > Insecta > Diptera > Syrphidae > Cheilosia > Cheilosia grossa. The sequence goes on along the minus strand of OY720144.1, from coordinate 44,291,953 downwards.
CTTCTCCACAATGAAAGCGTTTGTTGTTGCGACTGTGAACTAGTTCTCTGCATTGTTTGACCCGATGGTGGCGGCATTGGACCCACAATCCTGGCAAGGTCACTCAACCACGCTGAAAAATGTTCAATGGTGGGAAATGGCTTGATGGCGGCAGGTTGTTTCGCCCATTCAAATTGTTTATTTTCAATTTTAACACAAGCTGTTCCAAAAGCCATGGATTAGATAAATGTTGTTGGCAATTTGCAGATGTTAAAAATGCAACTACGTTACGCACTCTTGCATGAAATGATATGATTTGTTCGATTTTAGCTTCACTGATGACTGGAAACTGCTTGACCTTTTTCAACTGGAATATTATAAGTAAGTCAGATCTGCCAAATCGAAATTCAAGCTCTTCAATCGCGTTGAGAACGTCATTGGGATATAAATATTAACACTGAATTAACTGATTCTTTGGCGGCATCTACCAAACACATTATTGCTGTGTCTAAATCTCCCTCAGACTCACCCGATGATGTGCTATTCTCTCTCTCTATTTGCTATTCTCTCTCTAGAGATCCTCAAAAATCTTCCTTCTGCATTTATCGTTTTGCGTTGGCGCAGCGAAAAACCGAAAAAAAAAACACCCAAAATCCACCAAAAACTATCTTCACCCGCACATCTGTCCACGGTTTGTCCAATTCAAGCTGCCAATCTGTTATCGACTAGTTCACTCCACGGATGAAAAATGACGTACAATTGTACTTTTTTCGGTTCAACTGATTTCTAAAAGTACGCAAGTACAATTCTCCAAAATTTAGTACACCCAGGCAAATATATTTTACTTAAGAAAATACACAATTAAAATTCATCAATGTTTAATATAATTTAGTCTTTTACAAGCTTGTGCTGTAAACTATTAACTCAAGCATTACAGTTAATTCATGTCCCTATTGGAGATTGGAGCACACATTTACCTACAACAAAGAAGTACAATTGGACCCATTTAAGTACAATTTGTATTAAGTTTTAAATACAATTGAAAAAAAAACTGATTTTTCATTCCTGGTTCACTCCAAAGCTATTTACTACCCTCTCGCGATGTGTTGCTGTAGTGGTTTTTTTTATTTTTTTAATTATCCCATGCCCAAATGGCTGACACTGCGACCTGAAAGATTTATTGTGTCAATGGGGAGAGGTTAAACTAAGAGACGTTCGACCTCCCTAATGAAGGTCAGTAAGTCCTTAGTAGCAGAGTGCGCTATCTCTGTTGATGTAAGAGTCTCCCTATTCAAGACCCGTTTTCTTAACCAATGAAGAGCCGGACAGTCACGGAAGATGTGTTCAGAGGATTCGATATCCTCCAGATAGAATCTGCATTCTGTTTCCGGACAAAGGTTCATTTTGTTGAGGTGATATCTAAGGCCACAATGACCTGTGAGGAAGCACGCTAGCTTTGTTATATTATCCTTACTGAGTTTAAGTGTTTCCTTATAGGAGTAAGGTTTAATTAATCGTTTGGATTGCCTTAGACCCGGGACATATTTCCAGTGTCCAAGACGAAGTTGTTTTTCCCAATCGTGAATTTGCCTTAGTGCAGTAGTCCAATTGACTGAGCAGTAGGGTTCTGGTCCACCGAGAATGGCTTCGCAGCTCGATAGTTTGTCCGCATATTCGTTGCCTGCAATACCCTGATGACACAGCACCCAGCCAAGCCTTACCTTGTTGTATTTGGCTAGGGCTTGCAAAGCATCGTGACAGCACTTAACTGTTTGGAGTCCATTGTATTGGACGCCAAAGCTTGTGAAGCTGCCTGACTGTCTAAAAATATTTGAATGATTGCGCCTTTCATTCCTTTTTTGGGATATTAGATCGGCACTAATTTCGATAGCATGGACTTCCGTGGGACACATCCTCATGGGTATCGATACTTTGGTGTTGGGTCCAAAGACGCCAGCTCAAACTCCGGAATCCATTTTGGATCCGTCGGTGTACCAAACTAAGCTTTTTGGGTTGATTGACGGAATACCATTGGTCCAACTTGCACGTTCAAGTATTTCAACCTCATAAAGTTTTCCGAAACTTTACTCCCTAACCATAGTGTCTGGGACGGAGCAGAACATGTCCAAGTTTGGGATTAGGTTGAGTATTTTCAGATATCCCACATAGTCAGCTGATTTAAACCTATATTCTAGCTGCAGTTTAATGGCGCATCTTCATGATAAAGTACTGCAAGGGTGAGAACTCAAGTGCTGTGGTTGGGCAGGTGCGCATTGCACCTGTGATACCGAGACAGGCAATCCTTTGAAGCTTCTGAAGCTTATTTGCCGTGGTTCGTTCGAGTACTTCTGGCCACCAGAGATAATGGGTCTTACCATCATGGTATACAACCAGTGTACCATTCTGGGATAAGGTAAGACCCCAAGTTCTGCCGTACAGACACCTACAGGCCCACATGGCTCTACAGGCACGCTCTATGGCGGACTTGATGTGTGAGTTCCAGTTAAGTTTCTTATCAAGGATGATTCCGAGATATTTAACTTCGTTGGAGTAGTTTAATGTAGTTCCGTTCAGGATAAGGGGCCCTAAGTTGACCAGCGTTCCTCATTCTACTATTAATGGTAGCGCAGTGCATTCCACAAATTGTCGGCATAACCGATGGCGTCATAACCTAGATTGTGTAGACTGACTAGTAGGCTGTATATGACACAGCCACTCCTCCTGACGAGGACGTTATTACTCAACTTTCCAGCATGGCACGGATGCAACGGTTAGTCGAGTCTTCGATACCTTTACAACTGATGGCCCTAGCAATTCAGTTGTATCCGGTATTGTCGAAAGCACCCTCAACATCTAAGAATGCGCCTAGGACAATTTCCTTGTGGCTAAGGGCGTCTTCTACCTTTTTGACGAGGTGGTGAAGAGCACCCTCAGTGGACTTGCCCTTTCTCTATGCAAACTGACTTGAGTGGCCTGTTGCCACTTTTGGGAATAAAAATTACGTTCACGTCAATAACCCTCTGAAAGAGGGCTGCGAATATACCGTCACCTCCAGGTGCTTTAAAAGGTTTGAAAGAGCCAACTGCCCATCTAACCTTATCTGGACTAAAAATACTTCCAGATAGACTATTTATTCGTCCAGAAACAGAGATCCTGGGATCAATGTCGTGTGAGTATTCGTGTGATTCACGGATGGTCGAACCCGGAAAATGAACCTGAAGTAATGTTTTAATTGTTTCCGAACGGTCTGTCGTGTAGGTTCCATCTTTTTTAGATGTAGACCTATACAGTTGGAATGATCTTTTCTCAGAGCCTTGTGGATACGAGCTGCTACTGGCATATCTAATATGTCTTCACAGCATTTCCTCCAGGAGACCCTTTTAGATCGTCTCAATTCTAGGTATTCTGTGAGAGCGGATCTGTATTCGTCCTACATTTTGGTTATTTTGGCTCGCTTGAAGAGTTTTCTAACCTTCCGTCTGAGTTTGGCTAGTTCGTCATTCCACCAGGGAACCTTACGTTTACTCAAACTGGTTTTGCTGACACAACTACCATGGTAGGAGGTTATCAACACGTTGCTGAGCTGGTGAGTAGCCTCATCAATGTCCCATATGGATTCAATTTGAGATAATAAGTTCTCGATACATGTTCCAGTCCGCCGACTTGGGATTGTATCTATTTTGTGCAAGTGTAGATTGACCAGGTATATCAAACCTTATATGCTGATGATCTGATAACGAGGCTTCGTCAGACACATGCCAGTTTATTACGAAATTAGACATAAATTGACTGTCAAGAGTGAGATCAAGTACCTCCTCGCGTATCGCATTTATAAAGGTTGGTTTAGAGCCTTTGTTTAAGATATCAACGTTACTACGAACTAGAAATTCTAAAAGACACTCACCTCTTTTATTGTTGTCACTGCTGCCCCATGCCATGTTGTGTGCATTTGCGTCACAACCGATGATGTATTGAAGGTTGTTCTTCTTGCAGTAGTTTATAAGGTTCTGGATCTCGATGGGCGGAATGCTGGTGTCGTCGCCTGGGAAGTACGCTGAGGCACAGATGATGTTATGTGTGCCCCGTTCGGTTGGTACTTCTATTAGAAGGGTCGCCATTTCTTTTGTGATGATTTCTGGAATTGGAAGAACGTTGACATTTTTGTCGATTAAGCAGGCCGCTTGTGGCACTGGCTCGTCATACCGCCAGTTTAACTGGCCATACCGCCAGTTTTACGGGCCATAATGCCCTTATGTTGGTGTTTTTGGCGGTAAGTCAGAGCGCCGATCGCTGCCCTAGAACTGCACCCAGGACCACTAGGAGTGGCAATACCACTGCCTAATTCTGGGATGCGGTCCCCGACAACATTCAGCGCCATCTCCTTTCCGCTATTGGTGTTACTGGGGTTGGACGGTAAGTTGGCACTGCACTTCACTGCAGGTACCTGTTGGGAGGGCACGATCCCAGAGAAAGTTGCCGAGCTGACTTCCACTCCTGCGTTAGGGGTACCGCTGTCAGACACTGGATTTTTATCGGTGCTCTTAAGAATCAACTTAATCTGACCAAAGCGGTAAGAGACTTTCCCTTTCAGCTGAAGGAGTTTGGCCGTGGAAGCGTCGTCAATTGCCAGCACCAGGTGAAGGAATGCACCATCCTTAACCCTCTTGACGACCCTCCAAGTGTTAGCTCTTAATGCGGCATTTTGAGCCGTCAGGGTGGCAAGTACTTTTTCATTTTAGAGTTCCAGGCTATGTGGAAAGAAACCTCGAACGATGTGGGGCTTTGGAAAAGAGTTCTCTTCCACCAACATCAGATCCAGACCAAATTTGGCTCTGATACTCTCAAAATTTGAGCGCATCCATCCTGCGGTAGCACCATCTGTGCAAATGAACTTTACCCACCCCGACTTTGGAACTGATTCAGAGAATTTGGGCCACACGCTTGGCCCTGTTGGTCAACTCAATCGAGGTGTCGATGACCGCCTCTTGTACAAGAGCCATTTGCTCGGAAGAGAGGGGTTGGTTTACCAAGTCAGTCGGAACGATACCTAACCTAACTAGATTCGCCACCTGACTAAAGGTGGGAACCTCAGGAAAAGGACCTTTCTTAACCTTCTTGACGGCCGATGCCGATCGGTCTGTCTCTGTAGATGGAGCCCTCATGACGTCGTCATCTATTTGCAGGGGTTTCGGTTGCCCAACAGCAGACCGAGAGGTTAAGTTCACACTTGGCTCTACAGCGCCTGTGATGTTCACCGTCGGGGCTACCCGATTTGTTTGGTTCTCTGGTTGCCCAGCAGCAACATCAGAGACTGATGCGGTTTCAGAGGCATCTGTCTGTAAATTTTAAAAATTTGATTGCGAAATATTGGTCCCACGAGAAACCGGGAAAGAAACATCACCCATGCCGGAGCCCGGTACACCACGGGAAGGCTAATGATGAAACCGAAGGTCAACAGGTATTCGGAGTTCGCATACTTACGACTAATCTCTCTTATAGCCATGCATCCCTCGGCGTATGCTGTTCCGCCTTGGATTAGAGATTTGATTAATGAGGTTTACTCCTCATGGGTAGTACTTAGTTAGTTGCTCCTCTAGCAGCCTTTCTGTTATGGGTGACCCTTCAGACGACTGCCGCCTCCGACAACATCGCCCGCTGAGTCTTTGCAACGTTAAGCCTCCGCACCAGCGCACTTATGAAAAAGGCGCACACGTCAAGGTGCCTACCATCACGGAGGAGCTGTAGTGGTTAGTGGTTTGATAGATTTGGTTTGGTGGGATTCATAGAGTGACTTACAGTACTGTTGAGCCACATCAGTGTACTTTTTTCGCTCTTGGTAGGGCAGAAGCACTTATTTTATATTTAGGTTCTGGTCATTCACTCAAAGAAATAAATAAATAAATATACTCTTGAAATGCTTGTTATTTCATACCTAATTACAAAGAAAAGTACTGCTAAACTGTTCTATTGAGCATTTGTCTACTTTACTTTGGTTTGCTTTATTTTCTTGAAATAAAACTATCAAACAAAATCGGGCCTAATAGCACATGTTGCAAGTGATGACACGTGTTGTAGATATTCTGCATTCAATTCAATTCAATTTATTTGGCAAAGTACAAATAAGAACAATTATTATCCTTTATAGTACATTATAGCTCAACAGATATACTTTAAAATTACATTTATACACATAATGAGCAAAGAAAAATATAATAGTTAATAATAAGTGAAAATTACATTTAATTAAATACAAAATAAAATAAAAATAAAAAATAAAAAGGGATTAGATTATAGAAAAAGGAACAGAGGGGAGAAAATAAGGAAAGAAGAAGAGTAATAGAGTAAACATAGAATACATTAATGTGCAAAATGTGTAAAGAGTGCACTTTTAAATTTATCGGCTCCTACTATTTGCTTGATGGTAACAGGAAGAGAGTTCCAAAGTCTGGCAGCGTGGACAAGGAAGAGGCGTGAAGTATTCAAAAAACTAGAAGAAGGCGTTATGAGGTTGAAGGTTCGCGGTGACTGGACAAATTGCAGTTTCTGGAATAGGTATAGTGGTGATCTACGTTGAATTATTCTGTGCATGAATACACAGAACCTAATTTCCCAAAAATTTTGAAATGGACAACCAAGGACAAGTTTGTGGTAAGCGGATACGTGGTCATATCTTCTAATTCCAAAAATATAACGAACCATATCATTGAAAGCTAAGTGAAGTTTGTGCTGAGATTGAGAATCTAATTTAGGGTATATAACTATGGCATAATCAAATATTGGCACAAACAAGGACTTAATTAACCTGAGTCTCGTATCTACCGGTGTAAGATTTGAAAATAGCCACAGCTTACGTAAACCTGCATAAATACGCGCAACTATAAAATTTGCATGATCAATAGCAGAAAGGGTTCTATTTAGCTTGTAACCAAGGTTTATAACTGTATCTGAAAATTTAAGTCTGCAGGAATTCAGATAAATAGGCGGTATTACCCCAGTATCAAAAAGCTTTTTAGAAATCAAAATTAATTGAGTTTTTACCGGATTTAAACTCAGACCGTTACTAAGGGACTATTTAACTATTGAAGACATATCTTAATTGAATCTATCGGCCAGATCTTTCACCAATCCTATTGGTCGAGAAAGGTATATCTGAGCATCATCAGCATAAAGATGTATAGATGCATTGCGGCATACTCGAGGAAGGTCATTAATAAAGGGTGATTTTTTAAGAGGCTTAGAACTTTTTAAAAAAAAAAAACACAAAAAATTCGAAAAAATGAATGAAATATTTATTTGAATCGATAGTTTGAACCTTGCAATTTAATGTTTAAAGATAATTTCATGCAAATGTTGACCGCGGCTGCGTCTCAGGTAGCCCATCCGCTGAGTCCAATTTTGGCATACTCTTTCACACATATCGGCCAGTATCTCACGAATGAATGCATGGATGTTGGCTTCCAGTGCGTCAATCGAAGCGGGCTTGTCCCTATACACATTAGCCTTAGCATACCCCCACAAAAAATAATCTAATGGTGTCAAATCGCACGATCTAGGCGGCCAATTGACCGGCCCGAAACGTGAAATTAACTGTTCACCAAACTCGCCTCGCAATTGCGCCATTGTTTCGCGTGCTGTGTGGCATGTGGCACCGTCTTGTTGAAACCACATATCATGCAAGTCAAGAACTTCCATTTCGGGCAAAAAAAAGTTTGTTATCATCGCTCGGTAGCGTTCACCATTGACAGTAACGCTGCGATTCGCATCATCTTTGAAGAAATATGGCCCAATAATGCCGCCGACCCATAAACCGCACCAAACAGTGGCTTTTTCGGGATGCATTGGTAGCTGTTGCAATGCTTCTGGCTGATCTTCACTCCAAATGCGGCAATTTTGCTTATTTACGTACCCATTCAACCAAAAATGAGCCTCATCGCTGAACACAATTTTTCGATAAAAAAGCGGATCCTCGGCCAGCTTTCCAAGAGCCCATTCACCAAAAATTCGGCGTTGTGGTAGGTCGGCTGGCTTTACTTCTTGCACCAGCTGTATCTTAAAAGGCTTTACGCCCAAATCCTTCCGCAAAATTTTCCACGTAGTGCTGTAACAAAGGCCTAACTGCTGGGAACGGCGCCGAATCGACATTTCGCGGTCTTCTGTCACACTAGCTGATACGGCCGCAATATTTTCTTCACTACGCACAGTACGTAAACGTGTTGGTGGTTTAATGTCCAACAAAGTAAATTTGGTGCGAAATTTGGTCACAATCTTCCGAATAGACTGCTCAGAAGGTCGAGAATGCCGATCATAAAATGCAGCGCGCGATGAACATTTCGAACCGAGCACGAATTTTGATAGTAAAATTCAATAATTTGCAAGCGTTGTTCATTTGTAAGACGATCCATGGTTAAATTGCAAACCAAACTGAAGCTTTTTGACAGTGACACAAGGTACTAAACACACGTCAGCTGTCAAAACCAGTGTTGCCAAAACCAAACCAGCTAACAAATCACCCTTTATAAAGACAAAACAGGATAGGGCCAAGAATCGAACCCTGAGGTACCCCAGCAAAAACATTTTTTGGACGAGAATATTTTTGCTCAGCAAAAACCTTTTGAGAACGATACGTAAGATAGCTCCTTATAAGCTGCACTGGGTATTCACTCAACCCAAAGTAAAGCTTCAATTTCATGCATAAAATGTCATGGCTTACCAAGCCAAATGCTTTTGAAAATTCAAGCAAGCACAGCAGCGTAAGAAAGCCCTTATCATACTCAATTCTGATATCGTCAAGAACCTTAATCATAGCCGTAGAGCAGCTATGCTGAGCACGGAAACCAGATTGCACTGGAGGCAATAAATTCAAATGATTAAGGTGGCTTGAAATCTGCTTGGCAATGATTTTTTCAAAAATCTTTGTTAGACATGGTAAGAAGCTTATAGGACGATAGTCACAGGTCGATGAGGGACTATTATTCTTTGGCACCGGAATGACCTTAGGTTGTTTCCAGCAATTAGGGAAAGTTGAAGACATAATGCAAAAATTAAACAAATGAATAATACAACTTGCAATATGAGGAAGTATCATTTTTAGAAAGCGTAGATGTATTCCATCTTCCCCAATAGCGTTTGAATTAAGCTCTTTAAAATTAAGGATAACATCAGCTTCTGAGACAACTTCAAAATCCAAACACCGAGATGAACTGAAAAAAAGGTTGCTGTCAGGAATGAAACAAGAGGTGGTACCAGGGCAAAAAAGCAACGAGTTATTGAGTTCATCAATATCAGGTATTTTTCTTAATACACTATTTTTACCAAGTCCAATCGAGCGTAAATTACTCCAGAGTTCCTTTGACGGTCGGTCAGCACTTAACTTGGACAGGAAGTATCTTTTCTTTGCTCTTCTGGTTATAAAAGCAGAATAGTTCCTGGCTCTACTAAATTCCACCCATCTTGGACTAGTAGGCCTTTGTTTCCATTTGGCATACAGTCTCCTTCGAGTCTTAATAGCATCATGAACCTCACCGGTGAACCATGGGCATCTCTTATTGCGCACTGCAACAGTCTTAATCGGAACATGCCTATTAAAAAGGTTGGTTATTAGTGCTTGCACAATTTCAACTTTTTCATTAACATCCGCCACGATGAAACAAGAATGCCAAGGAGTCGAACTAGCATCAAATTGGAGGATGTTATTATTAATTGATCCATAGTCGCGAAATTGTAAAGATTCCTGCAAGGGAACACAAGAGAAGTCAATATTATAGGTGCAAAAGAGGAGATCATGATCAGATACCCCCTCAAAATACAGTTGGTCATAGAGCAGCACATTGGTTATGTCAGAAACAACTACTAGGTCAAGAAGACTTGGCCGAGAGTCAGGCGCAAAGCGAGTAGCGTAAGAGTTGACAACAACTAACCCAGATGAAGCAATATTATCAATGAGCTGTTTAGATCTATTGTCAGATTTAAATAAATCGGCATTGAAATCATCACACAGTATTATACGTTCATAGGATGCTAAAAATGTTTGAATTGCACAAAAAAAAGATCAAATGAACAATTACGGTTCGGACTATAAACAAAACCAAGGATGCATTTCACATCCCCATTCGATAATTCAACGACTAAATATTCCGTATCGTTACCAGCTGATTTCTCTAATATTTTACAGCTCAAAGAAACTTTGTGATAAATTGCAATCCCTCCGCCAATAGTGTCAGTAATTCTATTATGGGGAACCAATGAATATCCAGAAATACCGTAGATCCTGTCATAATCATCTTCCTTATCGAGTGTTTTAAACCAAGTTTCACTGACACAAATTATATCTACTCCCAAATCTGCAAAAATATAACGAACATAGTCCAATTTAGACAAGTTAAGACTGCGAGCGTCAAAATGGCATCAAAACCATCATAAGCATTGGATAAAATATTACCTAACGTTCGCACCTCAACCTCATCACTCATACCAGACAAAACCCCATTACGGGCAATCATAAACTAAAATATATGTTAAAAAAAAACATCAACAAATAATAGAAATAGTAGCGCATTGCACTTTTGACTAGCACTGTGTAATCTAAGTAAAAGAAAATATAAAGAAAGGAAAAGAAGAGAACATGAATTCAAAAGTAGAGAGTAGATTAGACTAAAAAAATAACAAAAAATAAAAAATTTAAATTGCAAAATCTTAAATTACAAAAAAAGATAACAAATAAAACAAAATAAATTATGACACAATTGAAATTGCTCCAGTCAGCAAAGGGAATGGTTGCATTACACGGTAACAAACAAGCAGCTCTCAGGAAAGTTTCGAAGCTGAAGTAATTTTTAATTCGGTGTCGGTCTTACACTTATTCACATATACGAAACCATTGCGTGTTCCAGCAGAGAACAATAGACCCTCACGGCGAAGCTGTAGAGCATGGCGTAGCAAAGAGCTGTTCTCCTTAGTTAAACGATGTAGATACGGTTAGTGGCAGAAGTGGAGTTGGTGTTTTTGTCAGCAAGTGATCCACTCTCTCGGAAAGCAGCAAGCAGTGCATTTGCTCAGTCTGAGAGGAGAGCCTAATCAGCAATGGACTACGACCAACGCCGGCTTTATTTCTCAGTCGAAATGCTTCAAAGTGGGAAGAGATGTTGAACTGCAATTTTCCTGCGATGTTTTTTACCAAATCAGAGGGATTTTCTCTCAGTTTTTGGGGGACGCCGCGAACAATCACACCACGTAAGCGCTCTTCTCGCTGAAAGTCAGCCAGTTCCTCTTTGAGTTTACGGTTGTCATCTTTGAGTTCCAAAATATCACTCTCGAATTTTGACACTCTGTTGTTAAGAGAAGCAACGGCTTCAGAGAGTTGGTTATTAAAGCTGCATTCCAATTCGGAAAACAAAAATTTTAATTTATTTATGAAATTTATTTCCAAGTCATGAAGATGGTCAGATAAGGATGTTTTTTTATCTGTTGACTTCCCAGATGGTGGGTGCGATTTAGGTTGGCTGACATTTGATAGACATTTATCTGGAGTCACTGCAGCAGACATGGCGGATTTCTCTTTGAGTGTTTGTTGACGAGTAGTTGACATGATTCAATGGGCAATAGCACAGTTCACAAAATAATTAAACACTTTTGTACGTATATTTTGACGAAGATTATGCATACAGTTAAATTTTTTTTTTAGAATTTTGTCTATTACCACTTTGTTTCGCTTTTTAGCAAACAAGAAAGGAGAAAAAATGGTTAAACATTTGCTTAATGACGGAGCGATTACAAGCACGTCTATTCACTTAACATAGTTCTCAGAACGCCAAAACTAATTCCCATGTAAGTTCTCATAAAAATTGTCCATAGACTCGGCTCTACGAACCAAGTTCGGAATTACTGCCTAACGACCTGTAACTTCTTCGTCGCAAAAGTTATATGAATATGTCTATTTAAAATTGTGCGCAGGTGTAGATAAGTGGCATTTGAAAATATTTGAAATGAATTTACTACCCCCCTGCTCGTTGATGCATGTGCGGCATCTTACCAAAATGTTGTTCATTACTGATTGGAGAGTTGAGACAGGAAAAGCCGCAATTGTTTCTCGAATGGATTGCTTTAGTTCATTCAAATTTGTTGGTTTTGCTTTGTAGACTTCCTGTTAGCAAAAACCCCACAAGAAAAAGTCAGGTGCAGTAAGGTCAGGCGACCTGGGGGGCCAACGGAATGTGGAGTTTCTGGATATCAGCTTATTGGGAAATTTTCGTGGCAATTCTGTCATAACAGGCTATGTGAGGAGTTGCACCATCTTGCTGAAACCACACAGAGTTGAAAGAAATTCTCATTCGGCGTAGTTCTGGATAGAAAAACTCTCAACATGCTCAAGTAACGGTCTCCAGTAACCGTATCGGTGTGATCGTTTTCTTCGAAGAAGTTGAGCCCGACAATGCAGCGTTTTGAAATTGCACACACCACTGTGACACGAAGTGGATGCAATTCCGTCTCATGGAGTATCTGTGGGTTGGGAGCACTCCATATTCGACAATTTTGTTTGTTTATGTTGCCGTTTAAATCGAAATGGGCCTCGTCAGACACAAAAAGACAGTTCAACATGTTTCCGTCCTCTTCCACCATTTGAAGCATCTTCTGGCAAAATTCCAAGCGAATCGGCAAGTCTTCTGTCTTCAGTTTGTTTGCCATTTGAATTGTTTATGGGTATAAGTTTAAATCATTGTGCATAATTGACTGCAATGTCTGCTTATATCCATTTGAGCAGATAAGCTTGTCGAAACTCGCGGATTGTTTTGTATGGCAGCTGCTACAGCAGCGATTGTTTCCTCCGACCGAACTGAAGGGTTTCGATGTTAAGTACTTCTTTCGACTGTGCCATGCTCGGCAAAATTTTTAACAAGTCTCATTATAGTCCATCTGCTCGGAGGATTGCCGCCAAACGTGCGTTATCTAAAAATCAATCTGCAAAATAAAAAAAAAATTAACTAGATTCATTAAATAGGAAAAAAGTTATTAAATTTTTATTTTGGTAGCGCCTTTTATCAGCCACCCTGTACTTAAAGTTAGCATGTTTTCTCTACTCTAATATTTGAAATCCCCCGAAGCGCCAACAAATCTTTTGTCTGCATTTGACAACATTGAACGTCGAAGGTGTGGTTGCGAAATATTACTGGCACTCTATCTGTGCGTTTTCCTTTCCTCTATACTACAAAGTGCTTGGCTCGGAAGGGTACACAAATAGACCTAATACGTCAATACACTTCAAATAATTGTTCTACCACCACAAAATGTTGGTTTGATTGAATAGTATTCTGAGTTGATTCAATGACACATTCTTCTCTCAATGGGCACATTCAAAAACCTAATTATGTTATGTCGATTAGATTGATCTCGACTATAGATGTAATCTGAACGCTAAAACTAGATTGGTCGGGAATGTCTCTTTTCCTATGTGAACCACATATGGGATCCGGAAATATGTAATTATTCGTTCAAATATAAACTTAAATTGAAATACATATTGATTTGCCCTATTCAAAAATTCATATTTATTGTAGAAAACAAAAAGAAAGTAGCAACATAAACCCAAACCTTACATACTGATGAGTGTATGGTATCTACCACAATTGCAAAAGTGTTCCAGCGAATTTCATTGAATATAACAATTACCTCGGACCTTCAAAACGCCATTAGTATACTCAGTCACGAATTTCTTGACTAGATCTGTCGGCTACCCCCAATAAACATCAACTGAAACATCTGTTCATATGACCAATCTATGCCAAACAAAACTAATGTCGATTTCAATTGGGACCACCAGATAGCTTTTTCAGATCTCAGATTTAACGCTGGAACATGCAACGAACGAAATTGATCTGCTTTTGTAAGTATATTAGTGCGCTGTTTGACAGCAATATCAGCTGTTCAAATTGCTTTTGTTTTTGGAAAAGTCACAAATGAATATCGACTTGAAAAATTTTTCCCTTTTGTAGATACCAGTAGATTATTTTTGGTGATTAGTAGTCTTCAGATGACGAGGAAGATGGCGAAGATAATAATTCCTCCAAAATGATATCCTATGCTATCTATCTATTTTTGCTTTTCATGAAACTTTGCGTATTTCTTTTGAAATCTAACTTCTTAAAATTACGTAAAAGAGCTGTACAAAGTAAATTGCTACTGTGACAGTATGTGTAAATCTGAAAAAATATCGAGATCTGCAAAAAGTGATCCGAATCAAAAAAAAGATTGAATTTTTTTCCCCAATGGAACATGAGATACATCAAGTCAGGTAACTGTCAGACTAACTAAACTGAATACTTGAATGTGCCCAATATTTCCTCTCACACTGTGCCAACTGTATTTCGGTTTTTCTTGGCATATTAAGGTGTATCCAGGCAAGCGAATGATTTTTTTTAAATATTTATGAAATGTTCTCGATTTGCTCCAGAAACATTTCATAAACATTTCTCAAACATTTCTCAAACATTTCTGTTTTAACCGGTGAAGACGCCGATTACTGTCGGATATTCACGGCCAGAGGCTAGAAAACAACAACACCGCTTCCGTAATATGGTGTGTTTTATTTCTAAAAGGAAGTTTACAATCAGTTCGAAATGTAATGACCTCTGGTCCGCTTAGATTGGAATTCCTAGACAAAGTAAACGACAGCGGAAGAAGAACGAACTAAAGTTAGTTAAAACTAAACATTCTACTTTTTATAATAATATTCATAGATGGTGTTCTGACAGGTTGTGTTCGTTGGCATAATCCAGAGAGTGGTCGTTCTGTTACATTTAATTATTTTTGCATTATAAGAAGATGATGAACTCAAAAGTGCGTACGGTTTCTCAACCATGGTTAAGCCCGTTGTGACGTACCATAGGTCTCTGCACACACAGAAAATATACGTTTGATTGTCAAATTTAAAGCTATTAATTCACAAAACTCGGCGAAAACCGTGGTAATTAAATTTTTCTGTAATATTTTGTGATAAAAAAGAGATGTGGTTCCCAATAATTAGTTTTGAAAATAATTTAAATTTATGCAGCTTGCTATAGTTTCCATTTTTCATTGTTCAAAGATTTTGTATTTTATGTTAAAAAAAGGGGAAACTTGTGAAACATTTCATAAACATTTTTCTTTGTTAAATAAATTTTATTGAAACATTTACTTAAATATTTATGAAATATTTCGCTGGTCTGGGCATACCTTTAAACAATGAAAAAGCAAAATCTCGAAGGACGGGAAATTTATTCGATGTGAAAAAATGCTTTTTGATTTTTTGTGTTATGAAGGTTGTTGAATATTTTAGTCTGGCAAGTCACATCATTCGACGTTGTTGTAAGTTCATGTAAATCGATGATCTGTATGGATCATGGCTGATAATAAAAAAGGGATAACGTATAAACAAAAGAACATCATCTATTCGAAAGATGCAAAGCTACAAAGAGTGATTTCAAATTAATATGGTTTGTTTATTAATTTGAAAAAGAAAATAACAATTTCTTTTCTTAATGACCCATAAACTAAAAACATAAAAGCCTGCAGGTATCTTCCATGTATCGTTCAATCAAAATAATTTACTTATATCGTGGGAGTGGGAATTAAATTAGTGCCGTATAGTCAATCGTAACTTCATTGTGTTTCCTTATGGCCATTTTATTCATCATGAGATATGCGACTAGTTCCTTATGTTGCGCCCTGGACAACATCCACCTTAGTCACCACCAACACAAATATCCGACGCTATGAGTTAATTTTATTTTCTAAAAAAAGAAATATTTTCAATATAAGGAATCCAAAAATTTAAGAACTTACAAAGGTTTAAACGACAGGGGACTGCAAATTGCAGCAACGGCAAAAATAAATTACTCTCTCAAAGAACTAAAAACGAATGATCAAACGTCATTATCCCGCGAACCGAACGGAACCCTCTTATATAATTTTGCCACCGTTTACTAGCCACAGCAATAGCCGGAAACGACAACAGGATCTTATTCAAGTATGTGTGGAAATTGCGAAAGGCAAACGAGACAGAAAAAGTCTCCACAAATGATGACATTGAAATTCAAGTTGGTGCTGCCCAATAGTTAACCTTCACAATAAAAATTCTTAGCCTCGTTAGAGAGGGCAACTATAAAAAAAGATCATCTTAAATAATTAAATACGAAAATAATACTAATAATAAACGACTAAACCCGCTCGCTGACATTCCGGGGGACGTCTAAAACTCCTAGTTGTCAGACTCTAAATCTAGCACAGCGAGCCTGCCCAAAGACCTTCAGCCTTATAGAATCGTTTGATAGTCGCACATCAGCTGTGCGAATTATTCTATCTGCACCCGTGTACACCCTTACGATTCTTCCCAACTGCCAAGCTGTTCGAATCTCATTGGGTTCAAAGAGAATTACTACATCACCGACTTCTGCTGGCTTTGTCTCCTTATGCCACTTGGATCTCCTCGTTATCTCAGGTAAATACTCAGTATACGATCGCCTGGTAAATTGTGCCATCAGATGTTGAGATCGCCGACTATACAGCTTGCTACACGCATCATTTTCGTAAAAAATTCCAGGGGCCGTACCATCGCGCACTTCCTCACCAAACAGCATAGAGTTTGGAGTTAGTGGCCTAGGATCCTCAGGGTCCACAGGGACAGGGACATGGGTAAGTGAACGACCGTTCAATGAGGGCATTACGAAGCACGCGTCTTCGCGTGGGACGACTCTTCTAAGAATGAAACCAACGCTAATCTTAATTGATTGGATGAGGCGTTCCCACGCTCCACCCATCCATGGAGAATAGGCAGGAATAAATCGTCAAAGATCTCTTTCGTACTTGGCTGCATGCTCACTTAAAGCTAACTCCATATCCTTGACAGCTTTCTCCAGCAGGTTTTTTGTACCGACAAAGTTAAGACCATTGTCACTATACAAAAAACGTGTGACTGTTCTATTTAAAGGGTGATCTTTTAGCTGGTTTGGTTTTGGCAACACTGGTTTTGACAGCTGACGTGTGTTTAGTACCTTGTGTCACTGTCAAACAGCTTCAGTTTGGTTTGCAATTTAACCATGGATCGTCTTACAAATGAACAACGCTTGCAAATTATTGAATTTTACTATCAAAATTCGTGCTCGGTTCGAAATGTTCATCGCGCGCTGCTTCCATTTTATGATCGGCATTCTCGACCTTCTGAGCAGTCTATTCGGAAGATTGTGACCAAATTTCGCACCAAATTTACTTTGTTGGACATTAAACCACCAACACGTTTACGTACTGTGCGTAGTGAAGAAAATATTGCGGCCGTATCAGCTAGTGTGACAGAAGACCGCGAAATGTCGATTCGGCGCCGTTCCCAGCAGTTAGGCCTTTGTTACAGCACTACGTGGAAAATTTTGCGGAAGGATTTGGGCGTAAAGCCTTTTAAGATACAGCTGGTGCAAGAACTTAAGCCAGCCGACCTACCACAACGCCGAATTTTTGGTGAATGGGCTCTTGGAAAGCTGGCCGAGGATCCGCTTTTTTATCGAAAAATTGTGTTCAGCGATGAGGCTCATTTTTGGTTGAATGGGTACGTAAATAAGCAAAATTGCCGCATTTGGAGTGAAGATCAGCCAGAAGCATTGCAACAGCTACCAATGCATCCCGAAAAAGCCACTGTTTGGTGCGGTTTATGGGCCGGCGGCATTATTGGGCCATATTTCTTCAAAGATGATGCGAATCGCAGCGTTACTGTCAATGGTGAACGCTACCGAGCGATGATAACAAACTTTTTTTTGCCCGAAATGGAAGTTCTTGACTTGCATGATATGTGCGAGTTAATTTCACGTTTCGGGCCGGTCAATTGGCCGCCTAGATCGTGCGATTTGACACCATTAGATTATTTTTTGTGGGGGTATGCCAAGGCTAATGTGTATAGGGACAAGCCCGCTTCGATTGACGCACTGGAAGCCAACATCCATGCATTCATTCGTGAGATACCGGCCGATATGTGTGAAAGAGTATGCCAAAATTGGACTCAGCGGATGGGCTACCTGAGACGCAGCCGCGGTCAACATTTGCATGAAATTATCTTTAAACATTAAATTGCAAGGTTCAAACTATCGATTCAAATAAATATTTCATTCATTTTTTCGAATTTTTTGTGTTTTTTTTTTAAAAAAAGTTCTAAACCTCTTAAAAAATCACCCGTTATAAGCAAACGTCGCAGTGCCATAGTACATTGGTCTAAACTGAGGTCGTTCAGAAGCTCGATTTGCACTGCACGAAAGGTAAGACAGGTGAAAATCACCCATATCTCCTCACGGTTGCTCTTCCAAATTTGACTTGCAGCGGTCCGAAACAGTCAACGCCAACATGAGTGAAAGGTCTGGAATCGAAAGACAAACGTGCCACGGGAAGCTGACATTATTGGCATTATTGTCTTGGCTCTGAGACGTTTGCACATGAAGCACCTGGACTTAATCAAGCACGCTCACGTACCGCAGAGATTATGGATTCAGTTCCAATGTGAAGCTTCTGGTTGTGATGGAGCTGAACGAGAAGATCCACTAATCCATGATTCTTTGGTAGAATGGCCGGATTACGACGACGTTGCCTTCTCAGCTCTCGAGCTCATTCGAATTGTGACTTCGTCGTCGAGAAAAGGTGATAATCTGAGCATAGAACTTGAGCTGGCGACCGACTTCCCTGAACGTAATGTTTTAGTTTCAACTGGGAAAGCGTCGTGTTGAATCTTTTTGGAATAACCAGTCTTCTGCCCGACGATATTCCTGGGGAGTGAAAAATCCTTCTTTATCAACGAATTTTTTACGAAGAATGTCCATAAAGCGAAGCAAAAAACCGATGACTCTGACCGAGGCAGACCACCTCGACTGAAACCTTTGTGACAGCTTGTTAACGCAGCAAAATTAATCGTATCTTCACTTCACTGTGAACCATGATTATATTTGCGGCAATATCGACGGTTTCCGAAATTTCAGAAGACTTGCTCGGTGTAACGGGCCGTTTTGCGAAAGGACATTTCAGAAAAGCTGGGCCAGTGAACTATCTAACATCTTGGCTCCAATTAGTTGAGTCCCTCCATCTAGTGCCATCATCTGTAACGTTGGCCGAGGCTAAACATAGAACCACTGGCGGGAAGAAGTTGAGTCCAATATTTCTCCAACATATACTTCAGTGCGACAAGATCCTTCCCTACAACCTCACGAACTAGTGCGCCTTGATATCAATGTGTTTGGTTCGATTATGGAAGACTAGTTCTGCGCCAACTTCTGCGCACTTTGATTATCATTAAAAAGTTCCGTTGGATTGTTTGCAAGCTTGGCAAATCCAAGTTCATTCAAAAAACTTCTGAGATACGTAGCTTCCATTGCAGCTAATGAAAGGGCAACGTTCTGCTTCGTGCGATAGTGCTTTGCTTCTTACTGTTCCAGGTTACTGCTGCACCAGCTAAGAGGAAAGCAAACCAGGCATAGGATTTTCGGTCCACACAATTTCCGCCCCAGTCAGCATCAACATACCCCTTCAACTTTGATCTATTCTGAAAGTAATTAAGTTTTAAGTTAATCGTTGAACTTAAGTACCTTAGCAACGACTTCAACAACATCTGATTCAGCTTCATCCCTCAAATCGTCTTTGCAACCCGCATTCACCTCTTTCATTGGCTTCATTAATTCAGTTACTTGAATTATATCGGAATAATCATTAAAAGGAATTTGAATATGTTTTGTATCATTTGAACTTTCCGAACATAAAAACCTGACATCTAGGTCTGTTACCACCGTTCTTCGTTTTGGATCATAGAGCCCATATGCTTTAGACTCCGCTGCATAACCCACCATAAAACACGGCGGGAATTTTGATTTTCGATTTAGTTTCTCTAGAATGATTCCTTTTCTTCCGAATACTTTCAAATGTGATACATTCGGCTTAGTGCCTGCCCAAATTTCATAAGGTGTAACATTTCCTAAGATTTTTGTGGGTGAGCGATTTCTTAAATACGACGCCGTTTGTATTACTTCCGCCCACAACGATTCATGCAGATTTGAGTCGAGTAACATCTGCTCATTTCAACTAATGTACGGTTAACACGTTCCGCGATCCCGGGGTGTATGGTACGGATTTGTCCAAATTCTTAGGAAACGGCAGCACACTTATTTTCCCTTTAAGACAAATGTTACATTCGGAATGTGTTTTGTTTTTAACCGCAACAATGCCCCGCACCATGTTATCGTTTGAAAACAGCTTGATGCTCTTCATATTCAAATGACCATACCGTGTGTGCCATCCACTTAAACTTTCATTATTTACCGCCAGCTCACACTGTTCGATTCTTGAATAATATATAACGAGATCGCCAACCTTCTTCGCTCGCATTACCACCATTCCTTTTGCCGTTCGAATTTACCTTTTCACTGGCGCAACTTTAACCTTTGCCATTAGCAGTGACACATCAACTAAGCCACTATGTTCACCACGCAAATAGGCGACAGCAGCGAACGCCTTCTCCGAAGTATCCACAAATACGATAAGGCTTACTCTTGACTCATCTGGAGTCGATAACAGATATCGTCGCGGAATCATGAGATTCTCGATGTTATTTAGATATTTAACGAAGGCCAACCACTGAATATGAGAAGCATAGATACAGGTTCGTCCCAATTAAATTCTTCCCGCCACAAACTTCCTGCAGAACGATGCGACAACGGATGATATATAGGGAAGAAAGACCTAAAGGATCAAAAACTCTCATGATGACCCTGAGAATCTCTCGTTTCGACACCTTGAAGTCTGGCTGAAGCATTTCCTGAAGCAGCTCATTGTCTGATAGCATATAATGTGAAGTGGTCCAAAGACGGATGTCAGTACATGCCTAAGACCTTGGCGATGAAGTTCTCGCACTCGTTCGGATCCACGCTTACAAGTTTGCCATTAACATGATACTCCGGCATCTGCGACAAGAATTGACGGAGTGAACTCCCACGAGGTTAAAACTCATTGTCCTACAGGTCCGAATGGCATCCCTAGTAACAGCGAAAGCCTGCGCAACCGGTTCATGAATGTTGAAGTAGTCATCGACGTAGGTTCGATTTACCCAAACCGTCCACCGCTTCCGGGCATTCCTCTTTAAACAGGTTGGCGTGCTGATTTTTGACAAACAGCGCTCCCAGGAGAACACCTGAGTCCGAACATCATGACCTCGATAATGTATATGGTAGGTTGTCTGGAACTGTCACCGTCTCTCCACAAAATACGCTGGCACTGCTGATCGTCCTCCTTGATCCGAATTTGGTGAAACATTTCTTTTACATCCGCGTTGACAGTTACCTTACGCTCCCGGAATTTAAAGAGTCCTGCATGAAGAGGAACGAAATTGTCTGGCCCTTTTTACGGACTGTTGTTCAGAGAGACGTTTTTAACCTTAGCCACAACATCTCTGGGTTTTGGAGGGGATTAATTTGGATTTTCGACAATTAACGTTAGGGCATACCAAACCCGAGGCCTTTCGCGATCCAAATCTTCCACAGCTGCGATCCTAGCATAACCCTTTGACAACAGCTTCATCATGTGATTGTTTTTCCATTCTAACAGATGCGGCTTCTTCTTCAACGATTTCTCGAAGCTGATGAGACAATTCAAAGCCAAGGGGTAGCTGCCAGGAAGCTGGACGTTGTCAGAGTTCCACAACAGCCCAATTTCGTAACGGTTATCCGTTAGACTTAACGCCCGCTCCATTATGTTCATAGCGCGAACGACCTCTCTGTTGACTAAATCGCCTCTCGGAGCCATGACGCCGAACTCTTCTGTAGAAAAATGACTCTTGACGAGGTCATGCAATTTGTCTTCTCCCTCAATCGAGTCCTGAAATGAAAGATGCATAGCAGGCCTGGATACTTTATGACAGCAAGATGCTCTGGTTGAATTGATTGTCCAAAAACCATCCAAACAAGGCAAACAAGATTGTTCACCGTATACACAGTCTCAAAGAAAGCTCCCATCAAATTCACCCTCTCCTGCGGGTCCTCGACCACGAAAAAACCGTCGTTCGAGTCAGCACTTTCCGGACTTATGCCGGCAGTCAATAGTGTCCGTCTGTTCTCGTTCGTCCGAGGTATTCGAACACATGAAATGTCATTATGATCCTTCCGCCTGAACAGTTTATTTATTTGTGGGAACATTTTCAGACTACTGGATTTTATAGCCCGAATAGTATTGCCCCAATACAGACTTACAGGTTTTCTGTAATTTTGCCCTAATACAAACTTACAGATTTTCTGTAATTTTTGGTGATTAACTGTTTCAAGTTTTTGATCATCGAATTCAGTGTCCTTTACTCGGGATCGTCCCTGTCAGTGAACTGTCTGTGTAGCCGTTTAACCCTCGAGAGCAGTCTACTTTTATGTCTGTACAGAGCATCGATTGTTGCGTTTCGATACTTTTCAGTTTGAATTGTCTGTTTGATGACGACACTCATTTGCCGTAAATGACTGTCGATCTCATCGTTCGTTAAGTTCCTGTTTGTCGGAGGGTCGATCTCGCATGAGCGTATGTCGCGTTTTAACACTCTGGAGAAGCGCGACCATTGCGCTTTTCGGTAATCGAAAGAACGCACTTGGTCGTACTGCTCCAGCTGCTTCTGCTCGTTCGGGATCCGTGTTACGGCGGCAAGTCCGTAGTGATCACTATCGTACTCAACCGTTCGTAAACAGTTCCGCGTGCTAAGATCAATGTTTATTAGTTCTAGTCTTTCGTCAACTAGCGCCAAGTCCAAGAAAGAACCGTCTCTAGGGAAAGACGGCGCGTAAAATAAGTTACTAAGAATCTTTTAGTTAAAATAATGTACTTTTATTCACTTTAAAATGTCTTAGGAGCGAAGATACATGTAGTATTTCTCTACGATGTAAAATATAACTAACTAAAGGAACCAAAATGTTCCTATCTATATACTTCGTCGATATGAGGTATCGATACTGTTTTATAATACCTAAAAATAGACAACGAGTGTTATCTTGTTTACTTGGGTCATTCTTTGTTGTTTCCTTAATCTCTTCTCAGAAAGATACTTGGGATGTTTGTTTGGTCCGTTGATAGTGAGGGTATTCCGTCGCCATCCGGTTGACATGTGTGTTGGCTGTTATTTGTTATCTCTAACATAACTCGTACAATTCGATTTTGTACTCAATCATATTATGACGCAACCAGTCGTGAAACTGGTTGCCTCTAGGGTTCGGATTATCGTTTCCCCATGCCGCATGTTAAGCATTGAGGTCTCCTCCCAAAAAGTAATAATTATCTTCCGATTGAAGCTCTAATCAACGAAAAAGCGTCTCGATCTCATTTAAAAATTCAATGCGTCGAGGAGATTCTGGTGCGTAAAGCGACACTACATACATCCGACTCTGGCTATTGAGGCGAATGCATACGATGCATGCTTCCAACACCTGGAACCTGCGCACTTCCCGCTATATATAACCTAAGCAAGCCTTAACGTATTAAGATAGCGACACCACCTCCCTGTGTGGAGTTGGGCCGGTCTCTTCTAACTACAGAATAATTTCTATAGCCCAATTTGTGCTTCGGAGTTAGCTTAGTTTCGCTAACCAGAAGCACATCTGGCTTTTCGGCATTCAACAAATTGGAAAGATTGATCCTTCTCTCGATCCGGATTAGTGTATTAACATTCACCGCAAGGATCTTTAAGCTTACCTCGTCCAGCGTACCCATCATAATTATTGCGCGGCAGACTCGGCAAACAGCGTCGAATAGATAACGTCTACTCGAGCCGCTTGTTCATTTAACTGTTTCTGGAAATTATCGATCTTTCCGTGCAATGACAGAAGGATCGATTTCAAATCCAGATCCGCTTCCGGTGTAGGAACCTTCGGCGCGCTTTTTGTCATTGTGCTGTCCGATCCAGTTACCATTTGGGCAAAGGACACATTGGGTGCAACAAAATTAGAGAACGAGCGACTCTTTCGACCCTTTTCTTCTTCGGACCTCTGTTTTCGAGCCTGCACATTCTGTTTGACCTGCTGATACTTGGGACATCCCTTGAAATTAGTTGGTTGTACGCACAAAATTTTATATTTAAAAGCAGAATTTAAGAAGCAAATATACCGATTTTTATTTTTGGAGCCACATAAATTGGTATGCATCTCATGGGCTGTTAAAGCTCCATTGTAACATGATCCTCTAGTTCGTCCTACGAGTAGCTAACGATATGAAGTCTGTTTATCTACTAGAACCACCCAGATTTTAGTATGAAGCCTTTCCACATGTGCGCCTATCGCACAGTGTCCAGTAATGACCCCCGTGAGTATGCAAATATCTTTGCGGTTTAGTCCGATCATGCACTAAGATCTATTTTTGCTTGCCTCTGTGTGTAGGTTAGTTCGACTCCAGGATTCAATGTCAATCTTCCTTGCAAGCGTGCTAAGCGGAGTTCTTACTAATTTTAGGGCCATAGAAGCATGTATCTTCGACCCGTTTCTTGCAAGCTCATCCGCCTGTTCATTACCTGGAATACCCATTTAATCAAAAAATTCTCATCAATCATAAGTCTTTTTCGAATATACTGATTGAAAAAAGCTTGCAAAACTATCACAAATAGTGTCAGAGAATTCGCTAAATGTCCATTAAAAGATTTAAGTATTTATAAATTTCCAAAATTTGTCTGGCCTGGAAACAAGAGAATTCTGTATTTAATTTAAACACACAAGGTATGCTAGGTAGGGAGTTGTTTTCAACTCAGACTTCAGCCTACTAAACAAAAAGAATTCTTCATTTGGAAAGCTACAACGCCATTTCTTAAAGGCTCGGTTAATTTGCGTTTTAAGGTTGCGTTTTTTTTTTTTAACGTGAACTACAGGAACATATTTAATGATAACCTAATTAATATCCGCATAGAATTCGGAGCAAATGTCATTAAGTTCTAATGAAAGATGAGGGCTCCAGACATAATTATTAAGCTGTTCACATATATCACTATAACTAGCTTTTAAGAAATCAAATCTGAAGGATGCACAAATAAATGTTTCATTAAAACTTAAATTGCAAAAAAGGTTTAAAGAAGGGTGATAAGAATCTTCAGGGACGAGAGGAGTGAGGCTCCTCGATACTAAAGGATGATCCATGATATTCTTAACGTGATTCACCTGGAGTAGACCAAGTGAGAGGAGCGTATCAACAATCAATGCACCAATTGCAGATAGGGAGTTGACGGGACTGAGATATGTACAATCAGAGTCCCCCGATGCCCATAGTGTATATAAGGTTAATTAAAATCACTGCAAATCCGAGGCAGTTAGAAGGCTCACAATGAAGCGAATAGCGTCTATGTACCTCGTTACAGTATTTATTCGGGCACTAGGTGGGATGTAGACACAAACGATGTATAATTTAGCGGTGGACCTTAAATCAAAATGGGTACAGATATTTCGCTATCTTTATAGCAATTAAGGTCAAAATCTATCACTTTAAAATCTTTTCGAATGGCTATAAGCGCACCACCAAGACGCTTGTAAACGCTATTTTCCGCTGATCGATGACATCGATTAACATCAAAGTAGGTGGAGCTGGACTAGCTGAAGTTATCATCTAAGCTAAGAACAAATTATGAACAGCTTATCATGAATTTAGTGCACTTAGCCTTCTTACGTTCTGGTAGAAGAGGGCAACTTACTTAAGTTTTTAGAAGAATTATGTCCCTTGGCCAAAAGTTCGGAGTAAGGTTTAGTACCATACTCCAATCGAGACAAAAACACTGCAAACGGGAGAGGTACAGTTCCCAGATCACAATAGGATGAGGGTGTAATTTCATAATTTATATTGTTGTTAATCTCAGCAGACAGATTTTCAATGTCACCTGACAGGCTTACTCATATAATGGTAGCAGCAGGTGATATTACTTAACATGAAAGCAATTGAGAGTCTACTGAGGTAATGTATCGGGAATCAAATCCGGCGAGTATGAATTAGATCGTTGTACTCTCTTTTGTTGAGGAAGTTGAAGATTATTTAGTTGTTTTTGCTGTGTTTTGATTGTCGCTGTTTTTTTTTTTTTGCTTATGCAAGTTGAAATTAGTTCTTTCCGATTGTTTCTGTTTCTGTTCGGTATGCGGCAATTCATTCTGCTGTGCCAATATAAGCAGTTGATGTTCGCTAATAGGCTGTTGTTGTTGCAGCAACCCGTCAATGTTATTGAAACTCTTTAGAAGTTTTTCTTTATTTAAGACTAGCTGTGCCCGCAACTTCGTACGCGGCGTGAGACTGTGCAATTTCTGAGCAGCATAGTCCTTTCGACTCCCTTGTCCATTTAAGAGCTTGGCAATGATCACAGGCCTGAGTCATACCACCGATACCAGCAAATTCGGCATAATTAATTTCTTTGGTGTAATAAAATCCACTTCGGATTTTATTTACCCACGGATTATATGTGTTTCTGTGTAACGATGCGGTCTGATATTTTTCATCCCTTTTCTGTAATCTAACTCGTCTCATTTTTCTAGACCTTGTTGAGCTTTGAGAAAGATTTGACCGTTTCCTCAACGGCATATTTGTTTAAAATCAACAGTCTAGCTAAAACAAAGCGGTGAACATTGTCAATGTGAAACAATAAATCAAACAAATCTATTTACCTAAAACACCAATTTAAGAAAATTAAATTCAACAGCATAAGTACTAAAGTTTCACTTCCTTAATCCTTACTGTATCAAAACAACCACGAAAACAAAAGCGTGAACGGAAATTTGTATCTACACCAACAATACGTAAATCAAACAACATAATTCACCTACATATATCGTCTTTACTTCTTGAATTCTTCAATTCTTTACTGTAGGTATCAACGTAGATACTATACAACCACTAAAACAAAAACCATGAACTCAATTTCTATATGCACCACCTCCACCATACGTCCATCACCACCAATGTTGCCATAAAAATGTTTTCTATAGAAAAATCTTCCGTCAAAAAATTTTTTTTTATGTATGTAACAATAACAAAAAAACAAAAAAGCTGAATACGAAAATAACAGCATACAGCGAAATCAAGTGTTAAAATTTGTTAAAAAGAACAAAATATATTATTGCGGATGCAGACAAAATCTGAAGCGCAGATTTCTGGTTTTTAAAAACATGCAGCAAGGTTGAAAATCTGCACTTATGGCAAAGCTGATCACCACACGTCAATCGTCATCAGCCATCTGCGCATTTCCTCAGAAACACATTGTTGCTGTTGATTCAATATACATATGTATATTCTCGTCCCATACTTCTCTTTTGTTTCACTTAATTTGGTGAAAACACCACGCAGTTTTTTTTTCATATGAATATGCTTGTGCGGTGTGCGCCACCAAACCACCCCAAAGCAGAACAACGATCAAGAACCGCGGCTGCTGATAATATTCGATTTGAGAAAATAAATTTATTTTTTTCAGGTTAGATTTTAGGTTGTAGCTCAGCTTCTAAAGGACATAGAAAGCTGATTGATGGCTTGAAATAACAATAAAAGTGTTGGCTCTCCTAAGTATTTTGTTTTGTTTGCATTGATTAAGAATTATCTGAGAAATGGCGAGTTAAAGGCAGTAAAGTCAGAAAAAAAAACACATTTTGGTCAAAAACGCTCCAAAAAATAGGCATGGCAATGAAAGGAATAGCCTATATGTTGCACAGAATCTTAAGGAACATTTCAAAAAAAGTTTCATCGAAATCTGTGCAGTAGTTTTCACGGCATTAGGTAACAAAAAAATTGTCTACAGTTTTATTATAAGTATAGATTCAAAAACAAGAACCTCATTAATTTCGGTGAAAATCTTTAATAAATTGTTGAACATTTTTTGCAACTTTATATTCTTCCAGTGCGAGATATTTATCACAATAAAAGTAGATGAGAGGAGTTGAGACTATTTTATTCATGTCTTTCCCCTTAATATTAATACATTTAGCATGTACTCTATCAAGGCATAATAAAGTTTAACATCATTTGATGGATTTTTACATATGAAGCAATCTCAGTTCATGTTATTTTCCAAAAGATAATAGTACGGAAGAGAAACGGTTGATGTATTAAATAACTTCCCAAAGGAATAAATGTTGTGTTGCAACATGCAATGAGTAAGAAAAAAAATATTATTGAGTAGGATCACTTTGCCAGAACGGCATAACATGCACAAATATTGTACTCACAAGTAAGAGGGTGTGAGATCACCAATGTTTGTAAGAGATGTTGGACTTTACTTCTTGGGAAATAGAAAATAGAGATGTATGCACTCAACGATTAGGTTATATTTCGTATAGTTGAAAGGGTGAAATAAAGAACACAATGGCCGTGTTCCACTGCCCGCTAGACGTCTAGCACAAAATATCCCAGACGAAGGAACGCTCGCGCTAGAACGATAGCGCCAGCGGCAAAATTAAATTTGACACACTTTTTCGCATATTTATTTCCACACTACAATCAAAGAAATGATACAATATGTTGAAAACAATGTCTGAATTCCTATTTTAATTACGTTATTACCAATTTTATCACAATTACACTTGCTCGGTTTCGTTTTTTTGTTATTTTGTAAACGTTTGAAAGATTTCCTTTGAAAAATTGTTTTTTTTTTTTTGTTTTTCTCTCAATGCAGCGGGTAGTTTTGCGCTAGATTGAGAAATTTCCCTGAAAGGGATATTTCACCAAAAGTGCTAGACATCGAGCGCCAATGGTGAAATGTCAATTTTTTTTAAATGGAGTTTCTCATGCCACTGTTCATCTAGCGGGCAGTGGAACGCGGCCAGTATATTTGTATAGACTTAATTGCTTCCAGTAGGCAGAACACACACTAAAATGAATGTCGTTTTCCATTGGCACAAGAAATATTCTTTTGTGCCTTGATTTTGTGCGGTTTTTTTCCGGAATGTCGCTAGGGAACGCTCCGAATCGGATTTGAATGTGTAAGTGAGCCGCGCGCTGTCACCAACGTGACCGTTGTGCAATAATTTGGCACTTTTTTCGAGTACCCTGATACAATTTTTTGCTTCTTTTTCCCTTTTTTTCGTTTGAAAAGGCACTTCGCAAATTTTACAAAAACTGCGATTTCCAAATAAATATCTTTAAAATGTAACGCGGCTGTCTATCAGAACACGATTATAGTGTTAGGAGTGCCAATACTTGTTAAATATTGCGTGAAAATTCTTCAATTGCAGAGTAGCTTTAGAAATAACATTTTCTTCTTTCACAGCTCTTTTTTCTCCTACTTTTCATAATTTTGCTACATTCTCCGAGTGTTGGAGAAAGGTCATACATTTTAGTTTTAGTTTTAAGCCTGAACTACATCGAAACAAAAGTGGCAAAAAGTACAAAAAAGTGAACAAATTCGGATGTACTGCTTCATCGCATAGTGCGCTCTGTAACGGGTGATTTTTTAAGAGGTTTAGAACTTTTTTTTAAAAAAAAACACAAAAAATTCGAAAAAATGAATGAAATATTTATTTGAATCGATCGTTTGAACCTTGCAATTTAATGTTTAAAGATAATTTCATGCAAATGTTGGCCGCGGCTGCGTCTCAGGTAGCCCATCCGCTGAGTCCAATTTTGGCATACTCTTTCACACATATCGGCCGGATCTCACGAATGAATGCATGGATGTTGGCTTCCAGTGCGTCAATCGAAGCGGGCTTGTCCCTATACACATTAGCCTTGGCATACCCCCACAAAAAATAATCTAATGGTGTCAAATCGCACGATCTAGGCGGCCAATTGACCGGCCCGAAACGTGAAATTAACTCGCACATATCATGCAAGTCAAGAACTTCCATTTCGGGCAAAAAAAAGTTTGTTATCATCGCTCGGTAGCGTTCACCATTGACAGTAACGCTGCGATTCGCATCATCTTTGAAGAAATATGGCCCAATAATGCCGCCGGCCCATAAACCGCACCAAACAGTGGCTTTTTCGAGATGCATTGGTAGCTGTTGCAATGCTTCTGGCTGATCTTCACTCCAAATGCGGCAATTTTGCTTATTTACGTACCCATTCAACCAAAAATGAGCCTCATCGCTGAACACAATTTTTCGATAAAAAAGCGGATTCTCGGCCAGCTTTCCAAGAGCCCATTCACCAAAAATTCGGCGTTGTGGTAGGTCGGCTGGCTTTAGTTCTTGCACCAGCTGTATCTTAAAAGGCTTTACGCCCAAATCCTTCCGCAAAATTTTCCACGTAGTGCTGTAACAAAGGCCTAACTGCTGGGAACGGCGCCGAATCGACATTTCGCGGTCTTCTGTCACACTAGCTGATACGGCCGCAATATTTTCTTCACTACGCACAGTACGTAAACGTGTTGGTGGTTTAATGTCCAACAAAGTAAATTTGGTGCGAAATTTGGTCACAATCTTCCGAATAGACTGCTCAGAAGGTCGAGAATGCCGATCATAAAATGGAAGCAGCGCGCGATGAACATTTCGAACCGAGCACGAATTTTGATAGTAAAATTCAATAATTTGCAAGCGTTGTTCATTTGTAAGACGATCCATGGTTAAATTGCAAACCAAACTGAAGCTGTTTGACAGTGACACAAGGTACTAAACACACGTCAGCTGTCAAAACCAGTGTTGCCAAAACCAAACTAGCTAAAAAATCACCCTTTATATTTCTTATCAATTTTAAATTTTCAATTTGTGGAAAGCTCGAACATGTTCCAGCTTTCACTTTTCGAAAAGCTCTAGAAACAAATACACTCAAAGAATACCTTCCACACTTTCCGCTAGATCACACTTCCATCACAAAATTTTTTTATTATTGCTCCTGAAAATTTGAAATGTAAACTAAAAAAGCTCTGAGCTTTCATAGTGCAGACTTTTCTCATAGATGTCATATAAATATGCGTGTGTTTTCGATGATATTCGAACTTTTCACTTTTTTGTACTTTTTTCAACTTTTGTTTCGATGTTGTAGTTCAGGCTTTACAATAAAATATTGACCGAAAATATATCATTCTCACACAAATTATCTTTTATAAAAAACAGTATGATGTAGTGATGGGGAACCGCGTTATATCTTAAACATATTTATTTTGAAAACTTTTTAAATGACAATTTACATGAGCGCGAATTAGGCGAACAGGCGAATAGCGAACAAATCAATTTGAAAAAATTTATGAATTGAAAATTGATTTTTGTTGTCCCACCAAAGCATTATATATAATTAATCTAACATCTAATCTAAAAAAAAAAAAACCTGTCTCTCAATTGATTTAAATATCTAAATTTACAATAATTACAGCAATTTTCGCGTGAACTGTCACACTTCACAATCCAAAAACTCACGAATGAAAAATTCGTTCGAACTTAACCTTGAACAATGAAACTGATTCGAGGGTAACTGCGACTAAGAAAATTTTTCATGTGAATGAAGTGTCAAAAACTACGAATATTCGCTTGTTCGCACTTCGCCTTTTGTGCCTTTTCCAACTAATAAAAATAAACAAAGGTACAACAAATTGTATCAGGATCCTCGAAAAAAGTACCAAATTGTCGAACAACGGTCACGCTGTTGTCAGTTGTTCTCATCCGACATCCTTCTCGCTACTTTAATAGGTCGCCTGCAATTTCCAGGAACAAGGGTACACTAGAACAGGAAACATTTATAGAATCCGCCTATACGTGAACCCTTTCCGCAACCGCCATTGCAGAAAAAACCGCAAAATCATGGCACTGGTAATTCTGAGGAGAGAATTTCGCTTCTGGATTTGAAGTCAGAATCAACTCAAGAAGCACTCACACAAGTGTAGTTTATGTATTTTATACAAATCAGCTGACAGCTGCCGTAGATTATTTTTTAGCATTTCACCAATACTTTTGTGGATTCAATCAGAAACAATTTTCTTGTTCAATTGGATTACAGAATGAGTGGATCCTCGAGTGAAACCAATGAAAAAAGGCATAACTCACCGGCGAGAATGAGTCAAAAAACTGATGAAACAAACATACACGGCAATTTAATGTCGTTTTCCATTGGCAGGTCCAGTGTTTCGCTGAAGATGCCCGCGCCTGTACCGATATCTATCTAAGAGCCGTCGGTATAGAGGGCTAGCCGCTCTTCATGTGTAACTACTTTGCTCTCCCATTCCATTGTAACCGATACCATAAACTTAAGTATTAAATAGACCGTCAGCTCTTCCAACTTAAGAGAGTTTGCCTACAAGCTGTTTTCCGTGTTCCTATGTGCGAAAGTATGTGTGCCATGTTAAAGTACATTAGACGCACGCATATATTTGCACATAGCAACCTGATAGATGACTGACAACTCATTCTGTGGTGACATTGGAAAAATTCAAATAATTCAAATAATTGGCCGTTATCGGGACGTGTCTAGAAAACTGTGGGTTTGGTGTGGTGAACTTAGTAACAAGGACTTATTCTATTTTACCTAGATAGTGCATACAGTGCAGGATATTTGCATTGTGGTTGTAAACAATGGAAATCGATGAACTATAGGGATCATCTGCAAAAATAAAATAAACTCAGTATCTACATATAATTATTTGGAATTTTACTGATAGCTATATATTTTAGTTTCAGTTCTATCTCGTACAGTTTAAAGAGAATAATTAAATTTTCGTTGATTGTATCTTTAAGACATTTTGGTTATTAAAGTGCAATGAAAATTTAGAAAAAAAGGAATTTTAAAAGTTGAAATAATTTTTTTTATCAGCCGTAGTTTGTTTGTTATGACCCATTAATTGTTAAGTGCTATGAAGGTTGTATATAGTTTTGAAAAGTAACATTTCTAAATGAAATCTGCACCAGAATAGTAAATATAAAAACCAACAAGCTGAATTCAATGGATATGAAAAAAAAGTTATTTTCTAAATAAACATTGTTCATGGCTGTTCTCGGCTGACTCAATTGTTTTCATTAATTACGCTACTCTGAAATTTTGTAATAATTTTTTTTTTTTGCCTTTTCGTTTTCTGGAAAATTCATGAAAAGATTTTAACTCAAAACTGTTACCTAATCAGAAATGTTCATATCTCCGCCCTGAACCCCAACGAACCTTAAATTTTTATATTCCTTAGCAATACTTCCATTTGAATTCGTTGCCTTTTTTCTGTCGAAATTCGCCGGCGAAATAATTTTTCCCCAAAAACAACGAACGAAAACAAAAGAATTACTGTAGGTACAAAAATGTATTATTTTATTCCTGCTAATGAATATTTCTCAGTTTATTCCTTTATTGATACGTTGATTACATTAGTTAATAACCATTTTGTAAAATACATATTTTCGTGGTGAAATAAAACAACAAATTTAAACTTTTGGAACGCATCTATCAGCTGATAGAAACTTACCAACTACCCTACTGTCAGTCACTGTGCTTAGCACTGCCTCTTTATTTTTCCCACGAAACGTGGGCATTTTTCCCTTTTCACCGAATTCAAATTCCCTCGATTTGTTTATAAAAAAATGTTTCTTCTAAAAGTAAAATTAGTATTATTCGGATAGAAATTCACATTAAATTAACCTTCAGTATAAAAATCAGTTTGTTAACATTTTAATGATTATTTCTTGGTACTAGAAATTTTTACTAAAAGTTAAATCCCTTTTTTTTATGAACATTTAGTATGTTGCAATTTAGTTCGAAGGTTTTTTCGTCAGATTCCTAATATTTCCACAATTTTGATGCTTTATTTTTGTTTTGCATGGAAGGTTTTTCGGTCATCAACATTTCTACAGAAAGGTAGAAATAACGGGTGATTTTTTAAGAGGTTTAGAACTTTTTAAAAAAAAAAACACAAAAAATTCGAAAAAATGAATGAAATATTTATTTGAATCGATAGTTTGAACCTTGCAATTTAATGTTTAAAGATAATTTCATGCAAATGTTGACCGCGGCTGCGTCTCAGGTAGCCCATCCGCTGAGTCCAATTTTGGCATACTCTTTCACACATATCGGCCGGTATCTCACGAATGAATGCATGGATGTTGGCTTCCAGTGC
Organism: Cheilosia grossa; assembly: GCA_963082955.1. Classification (NCBI taxonomy): domain Eukaryota; kingdom Metazoa; phylum Arthropoda; class Insecta; order Diptera; family Syrphidae; genus Cheilosia; species Cheilosia grossa. Next base: position 44,257,995 of record OY720144.1, on the reverse strand, counting down.
GTCAATCGAAGCGGGCTTGTCCCTATACACATTAGCCTTGGCATACCCCCACAAAAAATAATCTAATGGTGTCAAATCGCACGATCTAGGCGGCCAATTGACCGGCCCGAAACGTGAAATTAACTGTTCACCAAACTCGCCTCGCAATTGCGCCATTGTTTCGCGTGCTGTGTGGCATGTAGCACCGTCTTGTTGAAACCACATATCATGCAAGTCAAGAACTTCCATTTCGGGCAAAAAAAAGTTTGTTATCATCGCTCGGTAGCGTTCACCATTGACAGTAACGCTGCGATTCGCATCATCTTTGAAGAAATATGGCCCAATAATGCCGCCGGTCCATAAACCGCACCAAACAGTGGCTTTTTCGGGATGCATTGGTAGCTGTTGCAATGCTTCTGGCTGATCTTCACTCCAAATGCGGCAATTTTGCTTATTTACGTACCCATTCAACCAAAAATGAGCCTCATCGCTGAACACAATTTTTCGATAAAAAAGCGGATCCTCGGCCAGCTTTCCAAGAGCCCATTCACCAAAAATTCGGCGTTGTGGTAGGTCGGCTGGCTTTAGTTCTTGCACCAGCTGTATCTTAAAAGGCTTTACGCCCAAATCCTTCCGCAAAATTTTCCACGTAGTGCTGTAACAAAGGCCTAACTGCTGGGAACGGCGCCGAATCGACATTTCGCGGTCTTCTGTCACACTAGCTGATACGGCCGCAATATTTTCTTCACTACGCACAGTACGTAAACGTGTTGGTGGTTTAATGTCCAACAAAGTAAATTTGGTGCGAAATTTGGTCACAATCTTCCGAATAGACTGCTCAGAAGGTCGAGAATGCCGATCATAAAATGGAAGCAGCGCGCGATGAACATTTCGAACCTAGCACGAATTTTGATAGTAAAATTCAATAATTTGCAAGCGTTGTTGATTTGTAAGACGATCCATGGTTAAATTGCAAACCAAACTGAAGCTGTTTGACAGTGACACAAGGTACTAAACACACGTCAGCTGTCAAAACCAGTGTTGCCAAAACCAAACCAGCTAAAAAATCACCCTTTACCACGATGTTGGATGACTGCTCAGTGTCATTTTTTGATTGTACCCCCTCCTTTTATGTGGTATTCGTTTGGGCTTCTTCAGATTTGCCCTCAGATTTCCGATTTCTTGTGCGTAATCGAACATAAAAACGCTCTTGCTCTTTTTTTGTGTTGATATTCGTGCGACTTGAATATCTGTAGTTTTCGACACTTTTCTATGAGCTTTCCATTCACTGGTTAAATTTTATATTTAAACATTCGAAATTTCCGTCCCGATTGATTTCTAAATGTTTGCACACAAATAATTTACTAAAATAGATTCACCCGATGCAATGCCTTTCTTTGCTGTAGAAAAAATTCACGCAAATGTAAACAAACTCGACCAGTTGTCAAACTCAAATGCACTTGTGTTGGTAAATCTGAAGCAAATCTGAGAAAATATCTAGATTCGCAAAGGTGCTCTGAAATCTGAAAAAGATTGCTTTTTTTTGTACCAAACGAACATAAAAATTGCTCTGAGGGCAAAAAACGTGCTCTGAGAGCGCCCAATCGAATACCACATTAGAATTCTTTTTCTTTTTTTTGCTGCTTCACACGTATTCACGAATACGAAATTTAAGAGGGAATTTCCTTTTCAAAATTTGTCTGGGGAATCGGGTGCGCGGGAGTTGGCGGTCTATTTAATACTTATGTGGTATTCGTTTGGGCTTCTTCAGATTTGCCCTCAGATTTCAGATTTCGTGTGCCTAATCGAACATAAAAACGCTCTTGCACTTTTTTTGTGTTGATATTCGTGCGACTTGAATATGTGTAGTCTTCGACACTTTTCTATGCGCTTTCCATTCACTGGTTAAATTTTATATTAAAACATTCGAAATTTCCGTCCCGATTGATTTCTAAATGTTTGAACACAAATAATTTACGAAAATAGATTCACCCGATGCAATGCCTTTCTTTGCTGTAGAAATATTTCACTAAAATGTAAACAAACTCCTCCACTTGTCAAACTCAAATGCACTTGTATTGGTATATCTGAGGGCAAATCTGAGAAAATATCTAGATTCGCAAAAGTGCTCTGAAATCTGAAAAAGATTGCTTTTTTTTTGTACCAAACGAACATAAAAATTGCTCTGAGGGCAAAAAAATTGCTCTGAGAGCGCCCAAACGAATACCACATTAGTTTATGCCGATACTTTCGTGAAATAATTTTTTGAGAAAGCTGGGTTATTCTGTTATCAGACAGTGTCAAAACAAAGTTGTCGGTCTTTAGTTCTTACCTATAGTCATCAGGTTTGGGTAGGTAACAAAACAAACTTCCGACTCCTCGAGATAGGGTCGTCCAAGTTTTATTTTCAATATCAAAGCTTATTTTGTTAAATTGTTTTGTTTTTTTAATTTCAGTGCTAATTCGTCAGCAGCAATCGTTTTCGCTTCTCCCCGAGTATCAGCATTCAGTTACGTTGCGCTAGTTGACAAAATACCAGCTATTACAAAACTTAACCAACAGCACAAAACAAAAAGTAAAGCAGCTTGCCCATCCGATAAAATAAATGAAAGAAATCCTGGTTTGAAGAAGTACTATTCACAGCCACGGGTGTTGGTTAAACATATTGCATCGATGTCATCAGATGCCAAAGTGAAAAAAGAATTAATACTACCGATACCAGTTACACATCGCACGCGACGATCTACGAAAGCATCAACAGCGTCGACTGTAGAACTTCGAAACAGTCAAGCTTCGGCGAATGCTAATATGAGGACAACAAGAAAGAGGCAGCAAACATTAAAAAATGAAGAAATGGTTCCAAATAAAAATGCAAAACTAACAAAAGACTGCAGTAAACCTACTAAGAGTGGCATAAAGCGGGCTGCTAGCACAGAGAGGCGAACGAACCGACGCACGCCTCCAGTGACGAGATCTCGACTGAAGCAGAACAAAATTAATACTAAACAGTATCAGAATAAGTAGATTGATTTAATTTTGTATTTTGGATTTTAGTTTTTACAGCAACTAATATATTTACTATACAAACCATTACAATTTGTTAGAAAAAGACAAAGCTACAAATTTGCGAAAGTTCTTACTCCTTTCAAACAGAAATATGAATGTCATTTTAATTGCACTTCAGTGCGCCTATGATGCACTTAACTCTTTTTTTTTTCTTTATTTTGTTTAAAATGTTGAAGTAAGAAGAGAAAAACTCCATAAAACATTCCTAAAAAACTAATGGAGATATATAATGTAACAATATATTTTATAAATATTTTATTTTCCAGGTTTTTTATTTCCTTCGTTCAATCGAATACTGTGTGTTGTGATACGAACTATGATAAGATGTTTCTTCTCTGTATTGACAATGTGTAAATTCAGTTTAATTTAATTAAAAAAATGTATATTGCATCGACAGTATTACTTCTTTTTACAAAAAAAAATTTGGTTTAATTTTGGAAATAATTTCAACAAACAAGTCCGACGTAAAAAGCACAAAGGTCAAATTCCTTTCTTCATCCGTTATTCGAGTAGGTACTAATTGTACCTTTTTTAAACTTAATTCAATGACCATTTACAAGTCAGTGCAAATTGTTATCTGAATCGGTATTCTAGGTGCTGAAGATTCTACTAAGATAGATGTTCAATACAGGTGGGTAAATTTGCATCCGCCACATTGGAATTTCGCCAAACACAGTACATGGGATTTAATTGCTATTTAGCTCCATTCTTAATCGTTTTAATTTTGTCAATAGAAGTGTCTGGATCTGCTGGTGGGTCCAATAAAGCCTTCAATCCATTCTCTACTACTCTAGTGGGGCTTTCGATTGAAGAAAAGAAAACCACATTTTCTTTGCTTTCTATGTTTCATGCAGAGATGAATGATTTTAAAGAGATGCATATCTTTCGTATTTGTAAAAATTGTTTTTTTTTTTTTTTTTGTTTTTTGGTGTGAATAGGTGTGAGCTACAAAAAATCTAATTGCCGGCCAAAAATTCTCTTGCTTTTATGGGGATGGCGTCTTCAATTGTTTTGTGTTTCGTATTTAATTTGTATTGGTATGTTTTAAGGTTTTGAAAAAAAAGTACCTAAAACACAAATTACGGAATAGCGAATTATTGCTTTAAAGTCAGATTCACGAAATCACATAATATGTATTCTAAAAAAGAAATGAGCATGTGTTAGTGGCTTCATAATTTTTTTCGGGCTTAACAGCTTGTAGGCAGCCGCCTTTTGACTGGAAAGATATATACTTCTGTAATTCCATTATCTTTGGTTTCATGGAGTAAAAAAATGTGCACTTCCAAATAATAACTAATTTAAGACAATTTAAAAATAGTTTGCTAATGTTTTATGCGGAATTTAATGTACCAATTTCCATATTATTATTGCAGTATATTTTTTTATTCTTATTAAAATAGTAATACAACTTTTGAATAAAATACATATATGCGATATTTTAAACTAAATTTTAAGCCAGCCAAGGAGTGCGGATCGTAAATTGCGTACTCTTCCAATATCTACATCGTTATATTGTTCATCTATTGCCAGGCTACTGTTAACCGATGAATTTGTTATTGAGCTATTATTATTGGTATTATTATTACCTCCAATTAGCGCTTGAACACCAGATGGATTTGAATGTCCAATTTTATTTGAAGCTGCTGATTTGTTATCACTCAGAGACTCTTTCCTTAACACAATGGTTCGCTTGGTCGCCGTTGAAATATTGTTCTCCTTTTTGCCTTTGATGCTGCGATTTGGCGATGTGATGGGTGAATTATGTACAACAGTGGAAATAAATGAACTATTCGTTTTGTTCAACTTATTTTGAGCGATTAGTTTTTGTGAGGAGCTGGTTTTTTGTTCGAATTGATTTTTTTCAGTTGTTTTACCACTATTTCGTGACTGTGCTAAATAGTCTAACTGACGAACTCTTGCCGTTACAGAATCTCGCTTTATTTTTGGCAGAGGTGATGTAATAAATACATTGTGTGGTGATATGATTTTCGAATCTGTAGAAATGGAAGATGATGATCCACGGCTCTTCATCATAAGCGAATCTTGGCGATTTAATCTGCTTACATTATTTTTAAAGAAAATATTGCCTGTGCTGTAGCTAAGAGATTTGTGTATTGCCGTGAAGGGAGGACTACTACCATTAGAAGTACATCCAAAAGCTTTAGAAGAATAATGTGTTTTTGTCCCAGGAAGTGGTATTTTGCTTGGTTTGGAACGCTTAGGAGGTTGGAATGTTTCTTCATATTCATTTGATGTTTGATTTTCACTTTCATGATTACGAACACAATCCACGCAATTTATTTGCTGAAGGTGTTCATTTTTTTCATTTTTGACACTTCGGTCTGTACTAAATTGCGCAGATGAAATGCAATTGTTATCACTTGTTCTAGAATTAGATAAATTTTCCGTTGGATGTAAGGGAACATTTTGCGACGTTTTAGTTTTAAGATTAAGAGGTATGGATTTTGATTCACCCAGCTCCGCACATGATCTCCTCACCTAAAAAGACATAAAAATATTTTTTGTTGTGTTTGGTATTTAAAGATAATTGAGATAAAATATTAAAACAAGCTGCGACCTATAAGACACCCCTATCTTTATAAACGCTGTGACTTTTTGGAAATATGTTCCGAAATTAAATGTCCTTGCAGTTGCTAAACATAACTACTGTGGAGCACACATAAATTGTATGTATTTATTTGATTATTTGGAAGATCTGTTTTGTTTAGTTTTAAGAACTTAAAATCGAAAACCTTAATATTAACTGCAAAAAACAAATCAGGGGTGGCAACAAAAAATCAAAAGCACAGTTATAATCTCGTATGTTTGTCAGACATTCGTGAAAGATGGCGCAGTAGAAAAAACTTATATCTAATTTGTGATTTTTCATGGATAGAACATTGGAGTTTCCGCTCGATAATAGGATTCCACTAAAAAACTCGGCTTTTTTTGGAACACGAAGTTCAAATTCTACAGCAAAGAGGATCTCGACAAATGAATTTAATTTTAATAACTGGGACTGGAAATTGTAAATTATAATTTGTAAACCCCCCTTTTCGTTTGTAACTGACATTTCAGCGTAATGGTCGATATTTTACGATTTTGGTGACTGGTGATATGCATTTGTATTGTGGATAGAAGGACGTTTTCGATCCTCTAGAAGCTTAACTAATCAACCACGTACAAATTATGTACACCGGTTACGGAGCAACGCATTTACTTGGAAAGTTCAAACCCTGAACAAGATGAAATTGAATCTTTAACTATCCAACCCGTGCAGCGACATGGCTAGGACATGTGGAACGAATGAACCGCAACTCTTTGGAAAGACGAGTCTTGGATTTGAGCCAGAAGAAATAATAAGTCCTCGTGGAGAGCACAGCTGGCGAAAGCAAAAGACCGCTCTTGCTAGAGAGGAGTCCCATGATTTACTCTTACTTTGCGGAATGTGCAACAAGCAGAAGGAGATAATTTCTAATAGGATATCTATATTTTTACAACGAAAAACTATTAGCTTTTTGGAAGGGTAAAAGTGGGGCTCTGCATCGAATGTTCGATTGCAATCTACTTTTGATGATTATGGTTGCTATATATTTTATGTACACAAAAATATACATATTATGTGTATATGTACGTATAATCTGATATACGATTGTATTTAAAAAGTTTTAATTGGTGTATGTGTTGTAGCTCTTTTGACGGCGCCAGCTTGGTTTTGTATCGTACGACACTCATATACACGCCTTCCTCCGTTTCAAATGGTTCTAGTCTGAAACTTAAACTGCCTTTCGCCTACAAGATGTTCTTTAGCTGGACTGCAATTACAATTATTATGTTATAAACTTCTTGACAAGCGATAAATTCCAGACAGAACATTACTTAAAATAGGTATATATATGTAAATAATGGATGTACTAGATTTATTGTTTTATTTTGCCTTACCTGTGTTTTGAAGCTTGCCATTTCCTCTTTGGATCCACTCAGTCGTTTTGCTAACGGAATTTTTGACCTAAGTACTTCATCCAGTTTCTGCATCAAAACCTAAGTAAAAACGTTCATGGCATCATTAATGCATATTGGAGATAATTATTTTAAAATTAAAAGTCTAATCATATTAGTCAAATCTGGTAGAATTCGTAGATAACTGATGGATAGTTAGTGCTTTCAACTACCGAACATTCGTAATCGTGGTATGTCCAAAGAAATAGTTGCCTCTAATACGATTTCTAAGCAGTTGATCTTAAGTAATAAGCTTTCATCATGTCATCCCTTTACTCCACGGTTGACGCAGTTCATAAAAATACGATATAAAGAACGCATTAATTTACTATTGTCGAATTGGAACTTGCAATCAATTTGAAGTGAAGACAAAGCCTTCCTCAGAAATTCACATCAAGGCCAATTTTATTCGAGATGAAACTTATTGTTCTTTCCCACGAAACGGAAAAAACCGCAGTGCACAGAGACTCTTTTAATGTAACTTTCAATAACGTATGTAAAAGCAATATTGATTGCTCACCTGGTTTTGTACTGTAAGTGTTAGGAGATGCCTCTGCATTTCCAGCGTGTTCGTTTCTAATAAAATTGCAGCAATTTTCTTAGAATCAATTTCACGAACTTTGCACAAATATTTTGGAGTGGTAAATACTGCATCCAGCTTTCCTAAACTCTTGCCGTCTTCCTTCATACTCTTCGAATTAAAATCCGAACTATATTTTCTTGTTGACCGAAACGTATGTACCGCGTCTTTCGTATCGGATAGCTCAGAACTGTAATTAAATCCAGATATTATAGGCTCACTACAAGTCGAGAGCGCAGTTTTTGATTGCCTTTGATTTTCTGCGTCTTTTATTGATGATGCTCGCGAACTAAAACTTCCAATTTGATCAGTTACTGCAAAGTTTTTACTAGTCGCTAATCTCATTGTAGCCACTGGACTTGATGATTGTAAATATTTTCGGCTGAGAGTACAACAAATTAAACGTACAAAATATATTTAGAAAAATTGAATAAACGTACCTAGGACTATCACTTCCACATCGCAAAAATTTTGAATTTAATTCTTGATTTTGACTTAACGCTATTTTTAGTTGCTCTTCGAGGTTACTTTTTCCAGAAGTTATTAGCTGCAGTTGTTTTTCCATGTGTGAGACTTTTATTCGGCCCTCAAGCATCTCGGATTCTAGTTCAGCCACTTTATCCAGTAATTTATCTCGTTCTTTGCGCAAAATTAATAAATTTTCTTTGGGTGGGTTGTCTGCATTATACCGTGGAATTTTACGGTGAAAACTACTAGAATTCAAGATATTTGAAATTGATGCCGATGAAATATACGTTTCATGTTTATCGCGCTCATAATTTTGCATTGACGAAAATTTTTGTCGAAATCTGGAAGTCTTTCTATATATAACATCAAGCAGGTTTAGCAGCTCATCATCAGAATCATGCAAAAGACGATTGGGTAAAGTTGTTCCCTAGAAAAAAAAATGTTTAAGAACAACAGAGCTAATGCTTCCAATCACTTCAACCCAAGGCACGAAACCAGTAACGATTTAAACAAAATTACCTGCAAGGCCCCAGACGTTGAAGAGGCGCTATGACCATCTTTAGATGATGTTGTTTCTGTTGAGAATCCAGAATCTTGTACCACACTCCCACTGCCCTCTCCACTCTTTGGTTCTTTTTTGCAACTATTCGAATTACTGCGACTTCGTGAAACAAATGCTGGTGACGCCTCACCGATAATAACTGTTGCATTTAGAACAGACGGTTCTTGTACGTTAAAAGATGTATGTGAGTCCTTGCGCAACTTTTTCTTCTTTGTTAAACTTCTGTTAAATGAAACATGCATATTATACAATCATTTAATTGAAGAACACAATTATGAATGATATATTTCGCCAAAAAAATGCTCTATGAAGTAGTGAATAAATAATTAAAAATAATGTGCTGACGCCCAATTAGTTTATGTTAGTAATATAAACTTGACACGCATAAATTCTTGTTCTGGCTGAATACTTTAGCGAATCATGCAACTAAGTTCTATTAGTCGTTCGAATACGACTTGAATTAAAGGTAAAGAGCAATGAAAAATAAAGGGAGAGAAAAGGTGTTGAATTTAGAAGAAGGGGCTTAATTTGACGTTCCCATTCGAAAACCTTTGCAATAGACGGAAATTGGTGACAAATCGCGATGACGCAGGATAGTTTCAACACAAGACAAGGGGAAAATTAAACCAAAAACAGGATTTAGTAACTCAATCCACAAACAGCAGTAGCAAATTTGCTAATAATTGTGAGTGTATCAAACTACAAAAAAAAAAAAAAAAAAAACACCACTTAATAAGCACGCAAGCAACTATGCTTTGTTGAATTTATAGGGTCTAACTTGACATGGAATCAGGGCTGTCATCGCGTAATTTATGAAACGATCGTCGTCGAACCGATTGAACAAAACGATATCGTTTTTAGTTTGCTTCATATAACAACATCTTCGCATCGTTCAATCGCATCGTTCATCGTTTTTGAACATGACTGTAAACAAACTCTGACACCTAAAAAATCAAAAGTTTATGGAAATAGATTTTTTTTTCTTGAATTTATTTATTTCTCTTTGTTATCATTGATTTATGTGGAATTGGGCATTTAAAAATGGATAGAAAATAAGGTAAAAGGCCTCATTAGTGTCAAGATTCAAGTGAAATGTTAAGTGAATATATACGCAGATACCCAACAGTGTTTAGGAACCGAACATAGTCCAATGGACTTTGCAGTGAAGAATTGGTATTCAATATATGTATATATGTATTTCTTAAAACAATTAAAATGCCAATAAAGATCTTGGATTTCGTGCTTAGTTGTAAAAAAAAATTATAAAACAAATAAATGAAATACAAGTGCAATAACCATTTCTATTTTACAAAGAATGCATTCTTTTACAACGGGGATTAGAGTGAGTCGCCTCCAAAGAAAACATAAGTTTGTATCTTCCTTTAAATATTTTTTGATATATTAAAAATGCACGAAAAACGATGAAACGATTACAAAATAACCATCGTTCAATCGAATCGTTTCAGCGAGGGTATTTGACGTTCGATGATGATCATCCAATCGTTTCGACGATTATCGTTACACGATACACGAAGTAGAAGCATTGTCGAAACGATATCGTTCGATCGTTTTCAGCTTACGTGATTAGAGCCCTGGTATCTTAATCTCCCGTTTTAGCGATTTGGCAAAACGGGATCGCCTGATTTAGCCATCCCATACTTCTTTCTTTAGAGCTACCTGAAGTCGCGGGTTTATGAATCTTCAGACAATCGGAGACCTTTAGGAGAATATTCGACAGGAATGCGAACAGTTGTCACTGGAAATCATGCGGAAAGTTATGGAAAATGCGATAAAACGGGCACAAATGCGAATCAACACTGGCGGTATCCACTTGACGAATATATCATCTTGTTAAGGTCCAAATAAAGATTTCAAAATCATTTTTTTATTTATTAAAAAAATAATTCAAAAACAAAATTCGATGATTCATTCTGCGCCAACCTGATAATATAATAAAAAGAAAAACACCTCTTTCCCCCCTAATATCGCGGTATCCTTGTAGAGTAATAACTGTACCCACATAATACACAACACAGTTCAACACAAATTTAAATTATTTATAAATTGATAATCTTACCTTGGTGATGAATGTAGCTTATTAGTATTTGCTGATATAGCTGCTGAAGACATTGATATAATTTTGTTTTTGAGATCAGGAAATGTTTCAATAACTAAGTCTCGAAATTCCAAAAGGGCATCTACTTCAATTTGTAATTCCTGAAGCGATTTCGTCTCTGTTTGAAGATTATATAGTTCGTAGTTGAATGTGGGTGTATCCGTTGAATTAACTGATTGACGGTATGAGTTACTGGTTATAAACCTATTTTGGACAGTGCTAGTGCTTTTCTTTCTCCAATCACAGTACACGTTCTGAAATACAAAAAATGAAAGTATTAATAAACAAACATCAATATTTATAGGTACCTATGTGAATCCGGTTTAAACATAAATTGACCTACGGAATTTTGTTATTCTTAAAATGTCCAAGATACTTTTAATCGAACAACCAAAAATGTTTATCTTGTGAATCCAAATAGTGAATGAGACATTTGGTCTATGCTCTCAAAAAGAAAGAACACACGACTTAGACGAAATGTCATAATACAAAAATAGTTAAATAGTTGGCGCAACAGGATCGTATAGGTATGTATCCAACGTATAATTTTTGTATTAAGTAATACGGAACACTTAGTAGACTCTTTATAAGACCGTCATCTTCTCTATTTGAATTGAATTTGAATTTGAATCTTTATTTATATATATGATTCCTTCAACCCCGCGTGGGGCATAGGGCGGCGACAAACTTCCTCCATAGTTCTCGATCAGGGGCCAGATACCTCGGCTGTGGCCACGGCATCTTTATTTAGTTTCAGATATTTTAATACAATATTTAACCTAACTTGAAATAGAAGATTTTATTTATTCAATTATAGTTAGTCTTAATATAACATTTAAGTTTCCTTTTAAATAATATAGTATTATTTTCTGACTTAAAGTCATTTGGCAAGGCAAAACTTAAACCTTTACGAATCAATACATTCTGAGGTGTTGATAATAGTGGTAGCCTAGTCTCTCCTCTATTTCTTAAATTGTATGGCTGTACCTATACATTCGCCATAGACGATTTACTTGTATACATATACAGGTAACATTTGTTTTTTTACTTTAAATATAAAAAGGAACACATACCACAGTTCTTTGTTTAATCATAAGTCCATTTAATGCATTTAGCATTAGCTGTATATGTGTTAACATATTACACATTAAAACACATCGCTTTCCTCTGTTTTGTAATTTTTGACACTTGGTGATTTCTTAAAAACTCAATTGTTGAACAATATTCAAGTGTGGTTTAATCATTATATTATATATTTTTTTTTGCACAAGCGATTTATTCTTTGAAAAAAAAAAAAAAAACAATTTTTACCAATTTGTTTGCTTTACCTAGGAACTCCATTTAATAATCACTCTATTCGCAACAATTTACTACGAATAATACTTTCCATATCAATGAAGCTAATTGTCAGTGGCGAGTCCCATAAAACGTCACAATGGACAGACATAAGTACAAAGTAGTTAAAGACTTTGTTGTTGTTGTTGTTGGTGTTTAAGTGCGATTTATTGGATTATCGCAGTTGGGTGGATCCATAGCAATTCTGGGGTTACATGTTCGGTGTTCCTATGATTGGGCTTTGTGATAAGATTTGAATTGACGAATATTGGCTGGAGCAGTTCGGCGACGAGTCGCTCCGGTGCGTAGAAGCAATCGTTGGGTAGCCCGGGACTAAGTTATACGCAATTTTTTTAAGTTTTTGGGAAATCGCATTTTAAGGTTTGGGGTTCAATTGAAGGAAACGAGTTGCTGTGATTTTTGTAATTTTTTTTAAATGTTACTTGAAGTATCTACTTTCTAGTGATAACATTAAAAATGATGGCGCTTTAAACTGATAGGCTGTCCGTGCATATTATGAATTTGCTGCGTAATTTAGCTGTAAAAGTCATAGTTTTACTTAAAGCAACGGCTTCAGCAGTAAAAATGGTTGCATCTATTGGTAAAATATCTATGCTTATTATGGCACCGTTTTCATGAGTAGCAACAAATGATGTTCTAAAGTTTGTTTTAGATCCTTCGGAGAAAACAAAATTCCACTTGCTGAACGTTTTATGAACCATGGCGGAAATGAATATTTGTAGGGAGTATAGCGCTTAGTATTTAGGTATTTCCAAGTGTTTTGCAGTATCGATAGCAAGAGAGATGGCTGATGGTATACGTCTTGTGGTTTTTGCGTTTATGTCAGAAAGATAGTCTTTGTCGATAACTGAGCCGTTGCTGTAAGCTGCCTTTAAAAAATAACTTTGCACTGGTTGTAATAGCACGTTCCTCGATAGATGGGAGTCCAGCTTCCAGCGAATATAATTTTTGTATTGATACTTCTCCGTGATGCGTAATGATAGGGTGCCTTTATAATATAGATTGTAAATATTGCGCAGCTGCCGTAGATTAGTAGCCCGTAATCGATTTTGCTTAATTCTAAACATCTAGCGATACTACAGAGCGTGTCAATATAAGAGTTACATTTTTTACTAGCTAAGTAGTTTACTATGTCGGTTATTGCAGTTATGCTCTTGCGCACTTCTAAACAATGTGGTTTCCAATTATATTTTCTGTTAAACAATAAGCCTATTATTCTTAAATTATCAACATTTTCAAAACTGCAAATGTGCAAAGCTAAGCGAGCAGTTTGACCATTTTTTAGTGTCTTTTACAACGTTGTATAGTAATTTTGTTGTCTAACTTAGATCATTGTTTTTCCACAAGATATAAATGTCATCCGCATAAATGCAGTGATCTAGAAGTTTATGTTGAGTGATAATTTTACTCAGTTCATCAAAAGCTGTTATAAAAATTAATACTGATAATGGCGAGCCTTGGGGAATGGGGAAAGGTCAATAGCAGTTATTTGTGTTAACACAAATTTTTATTTTTGTAAGAAATGTCTTGTCGTAGTTATATATTTTGGGGCCAATGCCCCAAGCTTTAAGTCTAGATAAAACCAGATGTATGCCTATCCTATCAAAGGCCTTTTCAAAATCGAGCGAGAGAATTGTGACGTGATTGCGAGATGACAATGCATTGGAGATGTAGTGATCTAGGTGGAGTAGAGCATCCGCACAGCATGAGGTTTTTTAAGTACTTCTCTTTGCTATTTTTTAATTCTCTACTGAATTTGGTGTTCGATTTTATATGGCATGAGGTTAACTTGATTAGGGTGTTTTTTGGAATTCCGTCATGCATTCATTTCCTCACATCGAAGTGCTTTTAGTATAGGATTCCACCAGGGAACTTTCCGTTTGGGGGTTTTTGGTGAGCTTTCAGGTATTGACTTGTTGGCAGCAACACGAAGCAGGGCTGCCTCTTTATTAATATTTGGTAAGGCATTTTTTACTGATAAGTGTTCTAAAATGGTCTTTTTGAAAAAGGCCAATTAGCGACATCAGTTTTGAATTTGCGACTCACCGGGGTATTCGAGTAAGCGGGACCAACAGCTATAGTGGAAACTATAGGGAAATGATCACTATTAAATATGTGCTCCTATATTTTCCAAGTATTACTGGGGTATAATTCGGGCGAACAGCATGTGATGTCAATATACGAATATGTGCTGTGTGTTGAAAAATGCGTCGGGAAACCGTCGTTCAACACCGTGAGGTTTGAGTTTAATAAAAAGTACTCCAGGTATTAATATCGCCAACAATTAGAAACGGAGGTTGAGTTTGGTTAAGTTTGTTTTCTAAATCTTTAGCGGAGAACGATTGATCGGGCAGAATGTATATGGAGATTAGAGTAAATTTGTCGGTGGATTTCGAATGTCTTGGGGGTACTTGGTATGAAACCAAGCGCGTAGTGAGTCTCTTGAATATCTATAATATTGGGGGATATTTCTTTTATAAGAATGCAAGACTCGTCATAATTGTTGACGAATCCTTTCATGTTCCATTGCAAGATTTTCATATTTATATTGGTGTTGTTTGGTTTAGAATTTTGGTTAGGTAGGTTTGGTGAGTTTGAGTAGCGACCTCAACCTCTGGAGTTCGAAGTTTATGAGTAATTAACTTGTTGACTCTGCAACCCAGATGTTGAGCCCCCCAGACTCTGGATTGTGTCTGGGTGGTTCAACACTTGAGGTGCAGGGTCTGTATTGGGAAAAGTATCATTGTTTTTATGATGTATCAACATTTTTTGGATTATAGAATAGATGAGATTGGTGATTGTGTGGTAGTGTTGTAAGTGAGTGTTTTTTTGTGTTTGTTGAGTAGATTGTCTTATGAGTGAAGAGTAACAGTAGTGTGTGCATTTGGGGATAAGGTAATCAATTGTTTTTGCGATTTTATGGTACCCGTAGGTGCGAGTAACATCTGCATTAATCTAGGGCACATTTTTAGTAAATCTAAGAAGCGACAGCAGACTAAATATTTCAAGACTTTGAAGATGTCTCTCTATTCCACTGTGAACACAGTAAATCTCCTGAATAAGAAAATTGTCTAGTTTGGCGCACCAACTTTTTCTAAATAACTACCCTCAATTTAAAAAAAAAAATACTATGACAGATCACGTGAAGCGTATTAAAAACGAAGTACCAGCCTGTTGGTCGAGGCAGCGATCCACTGCGAAAGCGCCATTAAAAGTTAGGTTAGGTCTTTTTTTCATCATTTTTAAGGTTCCGTACCCAAAGGGGAAAAACTGCACCTTAGTAGTTTCGCTTTTGTCCGTCTGTCCGAACCCACAAGACCAATTTTGTACCTAGGTGTATCTCAGAAACTAATTGAAGTAGGAGTAGAGTGACACTCGCACTAGGCAGGTTTTTTCTTATTTCACGCTGCAGCCTCTTTTTCATTTGTTGACTCAAGAAATTTAGTTTTTTTATCCACAGAAGACACAACTCAGTCACAAAAAAAAAATGTATCAACTGTACAACAAATAATTGAAATGGACAAAGAGCCCATACAGCATATCGCAAAGAATTGCAAAATAAAGACAGAACGTGCCAAATGCGGAGACGATCACGATAACCATGATAGTAAGATATAAAAATAAATTCATATTAAGTCTTGATATTAACCATGATAGTATAGACTTGAATTGTGTCGTATACAAGAGACTAATAGAAGCAGAAAAAAATAAATTTTTAATACAACAACCAAATAACCTAAGGGGTGCTTACTGTAATATACAAGGGCTAACAGGGAAATTGATTGAATCCGAACAAAACTTTTGGAATTCGAAATTCGATTTTATTATTATGGTTTAAATCCATAAGACATTGAAGATAATGAGATAATGTTAGAGAATTACCGTCCACCTGCACGTTGCAACAGTCATTCCAGAGATACAGGAGGGCTATGTATTTATGTACCTACAAAATAATTTTTAATTTGATATAATCAAAAGAGAAGCATACAAACTGGCTAGTAGTTGAAATCGAAAACATAACCAAAACCCTAGGACCATCAGATAGGACACACAATAGACCCAACTGATGGTCTAAGTGAAGCTGTGGCAAAATTGCCACAAGAGCACACATTTACCTACCTACCTAGCTGGAACTTACAGGTCTTTTGGTTCATTGAAAAGAGTTTTCTGTGAAAAATTTAAAGAATGGCTCGAGGAGCTCGTAGACTTAAATTAACAAATTTTAATAGCAGGAAATTTTAAGATCGATCGGTTTAATCATAAAGGGTGATTTTTTAAGAGGTTTAGAACTTTTTTTAAAAAAAAAAACACAAAAAGTTCGAAAAAATGAATGAAATATTTATTTGAATCGATAGTTTGAACCTTGCAATTTAATGTTTAAAGATAATTTCATGCAAATGTTGACCGCGCCTGCGTCTCAGGTAGCCCATCCGCTGAGTCCAATTTTGGCATACTCTTTCACACATATCGGCCAGTATCTCACGAATGAATGCATGGATGTTGGCTTCCAGTGCGTCAATCGAAGCGGGCTTGTCCCTATACACATTAGCCTTGGCATACCCCCACAAAAAATAATCTAATGGTGTCAAATCGCACGATCTAGGCGGCCAATTGACCGGCCCGAAACGTGAAATTAACTGTTCACCAAACTCGCACCGCAATTGCGCCATTGTTTCGCGTGCTGTGTGGCATGTGGCACCGTCTTGTTGAAACCACATATCATGCAAGTCAAGAACTTCCATTTCGGGCAAAAAAAAGTTTGTTATCATCGCTCGGTAGCGTTCACCATTGACAGTAACGCTGCGATTCGCATCATCTTTGAAGAAATATGGCCCAATAATGCCGCCGGCCCATAAACCGCACCAAACAGTGGCTTTTTCGGGATGCATTGGTAGCTGTTGCAATGCTTCTGGCTGATCTTCACTCCAAATGCGGCAATTTTGCTTATTTACGTACCCATTCAACCAAAAATGAGCCTCATCGCTGAACACAATTTTTCGATAAAAAAGCAGCGATGAACATTTCGAACCGAGCACGAATTTTGATAGTAAAATTCAATAATTTGCAAGCGTTGTTCATTTGTAAGACGATCCATGGTTAAATTGCAAACCAAACTGAAGCTGTTTGACAGTGACACAAGGTACTAAACACACGTCAGCTGTCAAAACCAGTGTTGCCAAAACCAAACCAGCTAAAAAATCACCCTTTACATACATCTACGTTAACGATATAAGAAACACAATCGAAGTCGAGAACCTATGTAGTCAGGTAGCACCCAAGCTGTAGCAAAAACTAATCCTCAGTTAAAGATAAGCGACCACGAAACAATCGAAATGTACCTGAATGTAGCTAAAGAAGGTATAGAGAGAAGCGGAGTAAATTTGTTTAGACACAACAAAGCATCCTTTCTGATTCAAATAACGAGCAGTGCTATATTCAATTACAGCGAAGAACCAAACGAAGCCGGAGCAATATTTAAAACTGAAATTTTGAGAATAACGAACATGTTTAAATGTACAAGACTATTCGAAACAACACAAACAGATTGTAAAGTGAACGCCTACGTAGCCTGAAACGCAAACAAATAATGAAGTACATGGAATGTAAACAGTCTAACAGCGTGTCTTCTTGGGACAGCTATCGTATAGTAAGAAACCACTTAAAGCCGAAATAACTAAACCAAACAATTATAGCACTAAGCAAATCGCGCATGTTCATGGTCAAAAGTCTATGTGGAGAGTTATCTCTATACGTAAAAGAGTAGCGTGATTGAGCTGACAGACATCATACAGGCCAAACTGCCCTTTTTAGAGAGGTTTTACTGTTACTCACGAACCGTTAGTCGTATAAAGTTGAAATTTTGTAAGTTTACAGAAAATAAAAAATCATCGTATACCTATTACGCCATTTTTTTTTTTTTTTAAATTCGCCTTATAAAGTTGAAAAGAGATTACAAACTTTTTTATTTTAACCTTACTTCACTCAAACTGCTATTACATTCATAAAGCTTGGTGAATCCAAAAAACCTTAAAATGCTCCTTAACCAATACTTCCCCGAGTATTCTAGCCATCATTTATCTTTCTGCTCCTTCCATAGGCTGAGCTAGAAGAAATTAAAGACAGATCTTATTTAATCAACCCGAAATTAAAATTGATTTCTCGATTGCCAGCTATGCTTGGGGGTGAGTGGGTTGAGTATGAGTATATCGCATTATAGATGGATACACATTACACATACCCACAGCGTTTTCGCAATTCTTTTTCGTTCTGCAAAACGTTTGCATTTCATTTGATCCAAAAAAATTCATTCGTTTAATTGTTTTTACCTTTTTTGTAGTTTGTTCGTTTTATCAGGTTTAATCTAATTTGAATTGAATTTCAATTTATTTTACTTTTAATTTGAATTTTCTTTTACTTTATTTTGTCTGGGAAGAAATTACAATGGCGCATCAGGGAGGAAACGAGGCTATAAATAGTACTTTACAGGACATTCGGGGTAACAAGAACCTGATGGGTGGTGTGACTGTGCTGGGACTCTCAGCCACATAATTTAAGAAACAGAGATGATTTTAGATTGATGGTAACATAAACTTTTTAATGAATTTTAATAGCGATCAACGCTAAATAAATAAATAATTAATCAATCAAAAACCATCGTCATACGTGAGAAAACCCTACACTAACATCAAGCCTACAATATCTACACAAGAGTTCACAGGAACTCAACGAAATTTCGAAGTGAGTGCCCTACAAGGCGAGGACAAACTTTTCCAAAACGCTATTGGCTGTAGGAAAAGTAAACTACCTTCTACTTTCAACTTACAACAATCTAAGTGTAGAACTATCAAGTATCTGAAATCATCTCGGAGGGCTTTTGAAGTTTCTCGACGCAGAAAGGATCCAAACATATTAAAAGAGCCCGTAGCAAATATAATTTGTAACTTGACATTTGCTTTGCTGTCTGCTTTTAATTTTGAATTTGTTTTTATTACGAAAATAAACAATTTAGTGCCACTCGGATATAAGTGACAAGCAAGGTAAAAGTATGATTAAGTTTACTTTGATTTCGCTCTAATAATGATTATAGGTCTGATTATATTGTATCTTTTACGTGTACGAGTGAGAATAAAGAGATCTACCTTGCAAACCCAGTTTATACTTTAGTTATAAGGTTCAAATGCTTGCTAACAAAAATGAAAAAGCCAGAATCGGAATAATCTTTAAATATAATATAGATGTTTCTGGATCGCAGAGTTCCACCCTAATGATTCAAGTATCTAGTAGGAGTGAAACCCGTTAACCAAATTTAAAAAGGGTGTGTCTGGTGATAAACGGATGAAGTTTCAATGTAACTGGACGAAATGCATCTACATCGCGTGATTATGGTACAAAATTCCTAAGAGGATAGCTAAAGGGAGTTAAAAAAGGTTTTTAGTTCTTCTATATTATAAAATAAGTAGTTGTTATTATATATATGTACACACGATTCAATTTAGGTATTTATTTTAATTTAAATCATTAAATGTATTTGGTGAGGTGTAACAGTTCATCGATTTAAAACCGTTCTAGTGAGTAAGGACTTGTTCTACTAACTCTCGTAAATATGTGGGTAGTAGGTAGCTGTAAATTTGTTTGCATAAAAGTCCCTTAAACTGAGTCCTATTTTTAAAAAATGTGCAAAATGTACTTACACTTGATATAAATAGTGGCAACGAATTGCATCTCCTCAATGCTTCCAGATTTTCTAAACTAGACGATGGGATAATTCCTGGGACAGCACAATTTTTTTCCAAAGATGTGGCATTAGTTATTCCCAAAAATTCCTTTGCGTGCATAACCACGTCTTTGTTTTTAATCATGTTTATTAAATTCTCTAGCAGTATCAAATAGAGTCAATATAAACACTTAGTTAAATACATAATCAAATTGTATATATGTACATCTGAAATATACACAAGACTCATTGAAAATCAATGTAGTATGGACTGAATTTTGAAGAAGGCGAGTCGATTACTATGTCAACTTTTTACTTTCCATTGCGAAAAATTTCCATACTGAGTATTTCGAAAGCATAAATATAATTAGAAGAAATACTTTCTGAACTTAACAAATGTAGGCAGAAACGAAATGTTGGCCCACAAAACAAGGGCAACATGAACACATATCGCTACGATTCACTTGACTGATCACGACCAAAACCACTTATTTTGATGATTATAATAATAAGTATTTTAATAGAAACGGATATGCAAATTTCTTTTCATTATTTTCGAAAGAAAAGCCCAGGACACTAATATCACAAAAAAAAGAAAATAGAAACGAAATTAAATATTTTCTTAAAAAAACTTGACGTTTTAATTGGCCGTGTTCAGACAAATGCAGTGATTCATAATTCAGCTCAGTTTTTTTTTTCGTTTCAGAGTGCATTCAGCGCATTTAGTAATGAGAGAAATTATTATGACGTCAACGCGTTCGATAATTGCATATTTATGTCAGAGACAATACTGAGACCAGAGACAATACTGAAGCTAAGATTAGACTGTATGCCAATTAAGCATATGAATGCCAAAAGGCAAATGACCAGATTAGCTGTCAAATGAACAAAATGCCAGGATTATCAAGACTGTATATTAGACTATATGACCAAAATTACCAATATGGTCATATTTGACATGATTGTCATTTGAGGCATTTGGTATTTATTACCAAAAAGAGAACGAAAATTAAAATGAATCACAATTCTACGAAATCAAACACCGATGACAACAAAATAATTCCTGTTCCATCAAAAATGCCATTAATGCCATAACGACATTCTAATTAAAAGCATATGGGCATATAAGGCTACATGCTGGCATTTGTACCTATTGTCCCATTACACCATATGCTATTTGGGCATTTTTATCTGTCAAAATCAGCCTGGTCATATGTGGCATTCAGGTCATTAGAGCATATGAGATATGCCCATTACATTGTATGACCATATTTTGACAGGAGAACTGTCAGATATTGGCATTTTATGACCACTTGGCATACCGTCTAATCTTACCTTGAGACCCCCAACTCGCAATCCTCTTGCCGCTGGCCCCCTCAGTTTTTTTTTGAATTCGCCATTTTGTTTTCCTATCGGTGTTATGTCAATTTAGAATCCGTGTGAGCTTCAACAAAAAAAGCAAAACAAAAAAAATGAGGTGAATTTCTTTTGACAGAAGTCGAGTGACAACTGTCAAAATATGGAAAAAAATTGTATTTTTCCTCCAACAAATTGAAATAATGTAAGTTTTCACGTATTTTAAGTGCTTAAATTAATAATTAAATACATTTGTCTTACAGCTAAGGAAGAAGACGACGTTGAGGTGTTCGCTAACCTTACCATATATAATGGATCGCACTGGAGACAACGAGGAATATCAATCGGAATCGATATAAGTAAGCCATACTATTCAATGAATTTGTCTCACTATATATATTTAATTACATATTAGATATTTCTTCAATCACAAGAAGCCCTTGATTTGTCCACGATGCAGAAGAACACACGCCATCAAGAGTGTATGGCCAAAGTCAAGGAATACGAAACACATATTGAACAGGCGAAAGTTGAACACAAGCGTATCGATCACGAAGAGCGTAGGAAAACCCTGATTGTAAGTTGGATTTTAATTAACATGAACCTTACGACGAATTGCTAACCATTTGTATCCACTTCTAGGAAGAGACAAGCAACAACAGCATCGTGCCCATTATCAGAACAATTGGCAAGGCGCCGCTTTGAAGATCAATTGTCGCAGCAGCAACGGATCCAGGAGGACAATTTCAAAAAGTAAGAATATAGTAAAAGTTGTGTGAATTGATTCTTTAAACGGTAACACTTACTAGGCAAGAGGAAAGTGTCGCAAACCAAGAGGCAATGCGCCGGCAAACCATCGAAATGAAGGAGAAAAACCGTCTTAAACTACTCGAGCACGAGATGAGAACCAAAGCCAAGGTTGACAGGGAGACATCAACAAGAACAGATTCGTCTAAAGGCACAAGAAAATCGCATCACTGTCATCACCAGCATCAAGACTGCTGGTAGTCATTGGTACTGGATTCGAAGCCATTATTAGGACAACGTTTTGACTGCTGCTGGTCTGCCAAGGAAGCAACTGGTGTTGTTTTTGGGTACATTGAGGCTCGTATTGGAAAGTCAACTCTTTTTGGACAGATGCGTTAAAGAATCCCCTGCAATACCTCAAACGAATGAAATCCAAACCCGCCGATGCTCTCCAAGTAAGTGATTACTATTTCTTTTCATAGGTATATTTTTTTTTTACTGAATACTTATCCACAGGGTGTTGTTTTGAATCCCAAACCCGTTTTGAAAAAAACCCGTCTAGCCGCAGCATCCTGATGCATGGCCCACCTGGTACTGGTAAGACAATGATCGCCAAGAAACTGGCGCAACACTCTGGAATGGATTACGCCATCATGACTGGAGGTGATGTAGCACCAATGGACAGGAGTCACAACTATTCACAAAGTCTTCGATTGGGCCAACACCAGTAATCGTAGTGTGTTGTATCATTTTATTATATGTATTGAATATAAAATAAGTTACATGTAAAACCTTATCAGTACGTGTTATAAATATGTAAGAAACGAATCTGCACTCTATTCAGGTGGAGCCTTGTGTGCACTCCAGCCATGGAAACATTTTGTGAAGCGCTTCGACTCCTTATTCTTTAGAGTGAGGAAAAGTTTGCACTTTCTGGTTGTTTGATAGATGTTGTGTTGAATACCTGGAATAAATGTAAACTGAATGAGTTTTTGGTCGTCGGCTGTGTGACTTACTTGTGCGGCCAATTTGATTTCGACTTCACTGCATATGGAGCCGAGCCAGTTGTCCTAAATCGTCTTGGCAGAAGTCGGAGCAATTTTCGGCGACGGTGAAGTAGCCCTTTTATTTGGAGCATAGGCAAAGTCGGGTGAAACTCATGTACCAGGGATGGGATTCCCTCGAAATCCAGTTTTTTGTCAATCAAATACAGACGGCGTAGGTTCATCAGCTTGAAGATTGATGAAAGTAGGGCTGTCAGCTGGTTGCGCGACAGATTCAAGATCTCCAGCTTGTGCCAAAACTCGACCACGGATGATAGTGCGCTTATTTCGTTATCGCTCAATATGAGACGTTTCAATTTGAGCAAGTTTTACAGGCAATCGGTACCTGGCAGCGAATTTCGCGACAAATCCAGTTTGGATAAGTTACACTAGTTGTCAGTGTCAGTGTCAGATTTCAACCGTGGTGAGCAGGACAGTGTTCAGAAGTACAGCTTTTTTAAGAGAAGTTCAACTCAAATTTGGTGAATAAGTATATGATCTCAGTACATTTTCATATTAGTTATTTCATAACATTCTGTATTTCTATTCAACCAAAGTACTAATTCACCATTACAGTTCCATTATAATACCAAAACATATAAATGAAGACTTTGTAATACGAGACACGTAAAAATAAAACAAATACACATACGAATACTTTATTATAAATTATATTTAGACTAATGGAGAAACTCTTAATTTACACTTAATAACTGCAACGATATTAATCTTGGTATTTATAAATTATAACTAAACTCCAGAAGTATACTAAGCGACGTATGTGATAAGTATATTCCACTCGATTTATGTTAAATGCCTTACGAATGTTCGCTAAAAATGTTTTAATTTGTTTATTATTCTTCAGATTTGTCTATTTTTCTTACATTGGCAACAAAATATTCAATTATTCTTAAAATAAATCACTGTCCACACAAAATTTAGTTGTAAAAATTATTTTCAAATTTAACGGATAATATTCTACAAACGCTGCCAGCAACTTTGCCCACACCGGAAGCCAATTTGGAAGCAGCGGAAGTTGTGCTCTTTTTTTGAGCGTGTGTTGGTGACCCGGAATTTTTGAAGTTTCGTGACATTTGTCAATACGAATTTCTATGTATCAATACTAGCGCAAAAAAACGTCACAAGCCCATGGTCAAAGAGGATCTAAACTAGAGGGCCAACTCCCGTGCACCTACCCGATTTTCCCCGCAAATTTTGAATGACAGCCCTCTCTCGCGCGCTCTTTTTTCTCCTGTCTGTGAATACATGTTATTAATGGCCGCCGAGTGGAACTTTTCCAATAACAAACAATTTGTAAATGAATTTATAACAATAAATATAAAAGGAATAAATGTTGAGTATGGTGTTTTAGATAGCTTTACTTGTTCTCTATCCATCTTATGCGCCAAAAAATGTTCATCAATTCACATTTCAGGTTTTTTTTTAATTTTTCTACATGAAAAATCTTTTTGACAACAAAATTCATGAAGCTACCTTGGGGAGTTGTTCCAAAAATAGGTTAATTCCATGCAATTTAAACCCAAGTTTTCACTAGGGCAAAAGTGAATTCCTTAAAATATTCGCAAACATTGCATAAATTTCAATTACGCTTGGTGGTTGTTTTCAACTTGGTTTTTTAGCACCGTATTTGTACAAAATGAAAATATTATTAGGAATTCTGTGGTTTAATAAGAGTGAACAATGTTGATGTTACTAAGGAACAGAAAAAATGGAAACTTTATTCATATATAAAAAAAAATATATTATTCTCGGAATGTAAATTCGTAAAAACGAGTACATATGATTAAACTCCTAACAAATAGATAGTATAATGTGGTGTTTAATTTGATCCGATTTCAGATTTTGCGTATTCAATCGACCGTAAGAATCTAAATTGTTTTGTTAATTTTCAGATCCCGTATTTCTATAGGTAATGTGCTTTTGCATTTTGAAATGTTCGCTGATATTTTTATAAGCCTCTCTAAATTATTAATTAACAAAAACAAGTGCAAGAAGTGGTATTTCAGAGCACTTTTTTGCCCTCAGAGCACTTTTGCGAATCTATATATTTTCTTAGATTTGTTTCAGATTTACCAATACAAGTGCATTTGAGTTTGACATCTGGTGGAGGTTGTTTACATTTGCGTGCATTTTTTCTACAGCTAAGAAAGGCATTGCATCGGGTGGATCTATTTTCGTAAATTTATATGTGAGCAAATATTAAGAAATCAACTGGGACGGAAATATCGAATGTTTTAATATAAAATTTAACCACTGAATGGTAAGCGCATAGAAAAGTGTCGAAGACTACACATATTCAAGTCGCACGAATATCAACACAAAAAAGAGCAAGAGCGTTTTTATGTTTGATTAGGCACACGAAATCTGAAATCTGAGGGCAAATCTGAAGAAGCCCAAACGAATACCACATAAGAAAGTCCCTAAAGAATTGAATTGAAGTGTGTGTTGTATTATCAATACTTTCTAAAAATCTATACCGATTTTTTTTTAACATGGGATTTACCAGAAACCGGAAAAAAAATTTCGAATTTAACAAATATACTTGAATACGTTATTGTGCAAATATGCATTTTACGTACCATTTACAGATTAAAAATTATGCTAAAACTAAAATATCTTTTATCCCACAGTAAAAAAACGCTTTCCCCAAACTTTGCTATAATATCTACTTTGTTTCAATATGGCTTCGAAATGAAAATCGACGAAAAACATTTTTTTCTTTAAAGTATACCTGCAATAAAAGCTTGAAGTTACAAAATCTCTTTTAAGAAAAGTGGAAGAACCGTATAAGTTGATTTTTCTCTGATTAATATCATGATATAGATTTCTGCTAGATACTGAAAAAAAAAACTATGATTATATTAAGGTATTTGGCATTGTGAACAAATTATATCAGGAATTCCTTTTTCCAACAATTTCATAAACTATAAGAACTTTTAAACTGAGCTGCGATGTGAACGCCGTGTAACTAAAGGGTACCAAAAATGTTGAACACAGTCGCCCCCACTTACAAAATGGCCTCGTGATTGACATTAATTGCCTGCATAGGATTTCCTAAGTATGCGTGCGGCAGCAATGGCGCTCCTTTGATTTGTACAGGCACTAATACTTAGGAATTCCTATGCAGGAAAAGCAGCTTGTAGGCAAATCTACCGTTTCTGCTCTCAGTTGGCCCTCTAGTTTGGATCCTCTTTGCCCATGGTAATATAGCTTGTAGGCAAGTAACGGAAAATCGGCCGGAGTTGGGGGTCTCAGTATTGTCTCTGCTCTTAAGTTGTAAGAGCTGACGGTCTATTTAGTACTTAGTTTATGGTATTAAATAGACCATCAGCTCTTCCAACTTAAGAGAGTTTCATTAAAACGAATATTACAAGGACTTATTTTATTTTACTTAGATAATCCATACAGTACAGGATGTTTACATCAGAGACAATACTGAGACCCCCAACTCGCAATCCTCTTGACGCTGGCACCCTCAGTTTTTTTTCAAATTCGCCATTTTGTTTTCCTATCGGTGTTATATCAATTTAGAATCCGTGTGAGCATCAACAAAAAAAGCAAAACAAAAAAAAAGTGGTGAATTTCTTTTGACAGAAGTCGAGTGACACACTGTCAAAATATGGAAAACAAATTGTATTTTGCCGCCAACAAATTGAAAGAATGTAAGTTTTCGCGTATTTAAAGTGTTTAAATTAATAATTAAATACATTTGTCTTACAGCTAAGGAAGAAGCCGACGTTGAGGTGTTCACTAACCTTAACATATATAATGGATCGCACTGGAGAACACGAAGAATATATAGCCCTATTATTCAATGAATTTGTCTCACTAAATATATTTAATTGTTAGATATTTCTTCAAGGTTTGTTATATCGCAAGCTCCCACTCAAGATCATGCTAGAGAAACCCTTGATTTGTCCACGATGCAGGAGAACACACGACATCAAGAGTGTATGGCCAAAGTCAAGTAATACGAAACACATATTGAACATGCGAAAGTTGAACACAAGCGTATCGATTACGAAATGCGTAGAAAGACCCTGATTGTAAGTTGGATTTGAATTAACATGAACCTGACGACGAATTGCTAACCATTTGTATCCACTTCTAGTAAGAGACTAAGCTACAACAGCATCGTGCCCAATATCAATACCAATTGGCAAGGCGCCGCTATGAACATCAATTGTCGCAGCAGCAACGTATCTAGGAGGAGGCATCACAACTATTTACAAAGTCTTCGATTAGGCCAACACCAGTAATCGTAGTTTGTTGTTGTTCCAAAACATTTTATTATGTGTATTGAATATAAAATAAGTTACATGTAAAACTATCAGTACGTGTTACAAATATGAAAGATGAAACGAATCTGCTCTCTTTTCTGGTGGAGCCATGTGTGCACTCCAGCCATGGAAACTTTTTGTGGGACGCTTCGACTCCTTTTTCTTCAGAGTGAGGAAAAGTTTGCGCGCACTTTCTGGTTGTTTGATAGATGTTGTGTTGAATACCTGGAATTAATGTTAATAAATGCATATTTGTGTAAGCTGAAAGAGTTTCTGTCGTCGGCTGTGTGACTTACTTGTGCGGATTTGTAGGCCGATTTGATTTCGACTTCACTGCATCTGCAGCCGAGTCAGAGGAATACTTGTTCGCCGTTGTCCAGTATCATGATGTCGTCGTCGGCTAAATCGTCTTTTCGGCGACGGTGAAGTAACCCTTTTCTTTTGAGCATAGTAAGTCGGGTGAAACTCACGTATCAGGGATGGGATTCCCTCGAAATCCAGTTTGTTGTCTATCAAATACAGCGTAGGTTCATCAACTTGAAGATAGATGAAGGTAGAGCCGTCAGCTGGTTGCGCGACAGATTCGAGATCTCCAGCTTTTGCCAAAACTCGACCCCGGATGAAAGTTCGCTTATTTCGTTATCGCTCAAGTTGTACAGGCAATCGGAACCTGGCAGCGAATTTCGCGACAAATCCAGTTCGGATAACTTAGACAAGCTGTCAGTGTCAGTGTCAGCTTTCAACCGTGGTGAGCTGTGACAGTGTTCAGAAGTACAGCTTTTTTTAAAAGAAGTTCAACTCAAATTTGGTGAATAAGTATATTATCTCAGTACATTTTCATATTAGTTTTTTCATAACATTCTGTATTTCTATTCACCCAAAGTACTCATTCACCATTATTGTTCCATTATAATACCAAAACATACGACTTATAAGTGATATAAATGTAGGCTTTGAAATACTTTTGAAATTAATCACTGTCCACACAAAATTTAGTTGTAACAATTATTTTCAAATTCAACGGATAAAATTCTATGAACGCTGATAGCAACTTTGACCACAGCGGAAGTGGCTCTGAAGCAACTTTGCCCACAGCTGAAGTTGCTTATTTTAGGTGCGAGTGTGTTGGTGAGCCGGATCGTGACATTTGTCATTACGATTTTCTATGTAAAAATACTAACGCACCTAAGGTTTGCAACCCCATGGTAATATAGCTTGTAGGCAAGTAACGGAAAATCAGCCGTAATTGGGGTCTCGGTATTGTCCATAAACTAAGTATTAAATAGACCGTCAGCTCTTCCAACTTAAGAGTTAAGTTTGCCTACAAGCTGTTTTCTGTGTTCCTATGTGCGAAAGTATGTGTGCCATGTTAAAGTCCATAAGACGCACGCATACATTTGCACATAGCAACCTGACAGATGACTGACAACTCATTCGGTGGTGACATTGGAAAAAATTCAAATAATTCAAATAATTGGCCGTTATCAGGATGTGTCTAGAAAACGGAGTGTATGGTGTGGTGAATTTAGTAACAATTTCTATTTCATTAAAACGAATATTACAAGGACTTATTTTGTTTTACCTAGATAATCCATACAGTACAGGATGTTCACATTGTGGTTGTAAACAATGGAAATCGATGAACTATAAGGATCATCTGCAAAAATAAAATAAAATCAGTACCTATCTACAAATTATTATTTGGAATTTTACTGATAGCTATATATTTAAGTTTCAGTTCTTTCCCGTACAGTATAAAGAAAATAAATTCATTTTCGTTGATTGCATTTATAAGACATTTTTTGTTATTAAAGTGCAATGAAAATTTAGATAAAATAATTTTAAAAAGTTGAACGAATTTTTCTTTCGTCAACCAAAGTCATTTTTTCGTCATGAGAAATTCTAAAAATTTGTTTGTCATGTCCTATGAAAGTTTTATATCGTTTTGAAGGTAACATTTCGAAAAGAAATCTGCACCAAAATGGATAGGACAAAAAAGTTATTTTCTAAATAAACATTATTCACGGCTGTTCTCGGCTGACTCAAGTGTTTTCATTAATTATTACGCTAGTTTGAAATTCTTTTGTTTATTAAATTGTTTGCCTTTTTGTTTTCTGAAAAATTCATGAACAAATTTTGACTCAAAACTGTTACCCACTCAGAAATGTTCATATCTCTGCCCTGAACCCCAAAGAACTTTAAATTTGAATATTCCTAATCAATTCTTCCATTTGAATTCGTTGCCTTTTTTCTTTCGACATTCGCCGACGAAATAATTTTTCGCCAAAAACAACAAACGAAGACAAAAGAATTACTGTAGGTACAAAAATATATTATTTTATTCCTGCGAATGAATATTTCTCAGTTTATTCCTTTATTAATACGTTGATTAAATAAGTTATTAACCATTTTGTAAAATAAATTTTTTCGTGGTGAAATAAAACAACCAATTTAAACTGTTGGAACGCATCCATCAGCTGATAGAAACTCACCAACTACCCTACTGTCAGTCACTGTGCCTAGCACTGTCTCTTTATTTTTCCCACGAAGCGTGGGCATTTTTCCCATTGCACCGAACTGAAATTCCCTCGATTTGCTTATGAAAAAATGTTTCTCGTAAAAGTAAAATTAGTATTATTCGGATAGAAATTCATATTAAATTAACCTTCATTATAAAAATCGCAGTTTGTTAACATTATTATGATTATTTCTTGGTACTAGAAATGTTTACTAAAAGTTAAATCCCTTTTTTATGGACATTTAGTGTGTTCAAATGTAGTTCGAAGGTTTTTTCGTCAGATTCCTAATATTTCCACAATTTTGATGCTTTATTTTAGTTTTGCACGGAAGGTTTTTCGGACGTCAACATTTCTACAAAAAGGTAGAAATACCACGATGTTGGATGACTGCTCAGTGTCATTATTTGTTTATACCCCCTCCATTCAGAATTCTTTTTTTTTTTGCTGCTTCACACGTATTCACGCATACGAAATTTAAGAGAGAATTTTCTTTTCAAAATTTTCGAGGGGAATCGGGTAGGTGCACGGGAGCTGGCGGTCTATTTAATACTTAGTTTATGGTTTATGGTATTGTCTCTGGTTAGAAAGTAGGTCTACTCAGGCGTCGCGTTGAACTTTACGATATTAACGATCTAAAGTCGATTCAACGCCTGAAGTTGTATTTTTTGTGGCAGCATATAAACGCTTTGTTTCGACATAATTTGTCAACGCACGCGTCAACGCGACATTGTGAATTGGGCATTAAGTGAATGCTGGAGATGAAACAATTAAAAGAGATGGATATCTTTCGTGCGTCTATCCGCCTTAAAGCCATTTGTTTACATTGTTGTTTTTCTAAATTCTAATCCGACCGCTAACATCTTGCTTTTATGAGCTTCGCGGTGCATAATTGTTTTGTGCATCGTATGGAATTTGTTTGGTTTTCTTAAAGGTTTTGATTTAATTAAAAAAATAGTTAAATGCACATAAGAGAGCGCTGAATTCTTGAAGTAAAAAAGTCCACATATCACATAAGCTGGAAAAGAAATAAGCAAGTGTGTGTGACTTCATGAATTTTTCTGGAAAACAGCTTGTAGGCAGCAGCCCTTCCACTGGAAAGTTATATATCTCTTTATTCCATTATCTTTGGTTTAATAATTCATGGTTTTTGCCAATTTTTTTGTGGCCGAACATATTAATTTATTGGGAAATTTATTTTAATTCGGTTAAGCAAAATGAATAAAATTGTTCGCAAAGTCGGCAGTTTCGGTATTAGTGCAACAGAAAGGTGTTTTTATACGTCACCAACGCTGGAAGGAAAAAGAAATTTCCGAAAATTTCTAGCTTTTAACAAACGGGGAACTGTTTCTTTAAAGCTAACACAAAGAAAAATCCAAAAACCTCCAGTAGCGATTTGCAAACGAGGTGTACGTGAGACAGGCCACTGCGTAAATAATTTGTTTGGAATCATTAATGAGAAGATTCCACAGCTAGTTGTGCCAGATCTGCAAAACTGCAAATTCAGGCCTTATGTATCGTACCGAGTTCCCGCTGTTGTACAATCTGAATTCACAAGTCTGGATCTCTATAATGCGGTGTATGCACATAAGGTTATGCAAGACTTCAAAGCTGGCAAACTTGCGGAAGATGGGACTCCAATGCAACCATCAGATAACGAATTGCTTACTCCCGAGACAGCTTTGACGCGAGCAAAACAATGTGGTTCAGACATATTTTAATAATGTAATTGTAATAAAAAAGAAATGATTAATATCAATGTATCGAAAAACTCAATTTGAGGGAATAACATCAATATTTTTTTAGAAAAGCCCTTAAAATCGATTGGTTTTTTTCTTCATTTTCGAAAACCCAAATGTGTAATGGCGAAAACAGCATAGAAATAAAAACATGTAACAGCGCGCGCAATTGCTGTAGACAACGCTTACCGGGATCCTTTTTATAAACTTGCAAGCATTTTCAAAATACCTATTTGCTTTGCTATGATTATAATATTGATAGTTATTAGTTATGTGAATTCACCAATTTATCTAACATTAAAACAATACCTATACAGTTTTCCTTTTACATTAGGGCCGATAGTCTCTGCAGCTAGTGCGCTTTAATTTATATAATAAATAATAATAATGAAATGATAAATAATTCACGATTCAACTAATGAAATGCTTTGTATAACTCGGATAAGAGCGAGCCGCCTCAAAGGGGAACAGTGCGTGTCTTCCTTTGAATATTTTTTCTACTTCTCAGATTTAATTAAAACTGGAAAAATGGACCAAACGCGATGAATTGATTTTAAAATAGCCATAATCGTGTTGACGCCCTTATTTGGCATTTGAATTAGTAGTAACTTGAAGTAACAAAAAACGATAATCGTCCAATCGTTTCGATGATTATCGTTTTTTTGTTATTCCACTAAGTAGAAGCATCGTCGAGATCGTTGGATCATTTTGTCCTAACGCGATTAGAGCCGAGGGCATTCCGTATGTCGATTATTGCTAGACGATAGCTTTGCTTAACCTCAACCAATTAATGTCCAAACTATCGACCAGACAATACAATTTGAGCGATACCTAATGAGGTAACGTTTTGCATTGGTGTGAATGTTTTGCAAACATATTGACTTCAGATGTCACTGGCAAAACTATTTACACATTGCAATGCTCGCACCTTAATTAACCTATAAAACTGCATAACGTTTGAAATAAGAACAAATCGTTATTGGCCTTTCTCATTTTTTATGTTTGTCTTATTCAAACAAATACAAAAAAAAAATAATCAAATTCCAACAAGTAACTTAAAATCATACAAAAGTAAGTGGCACAATTATTTATGTGGTATTCGATTGGGCGCTCTCAGAGCACTTTTTTTGCCCTCAGAGCAATTTTTACGTTCGTTTGGTACAAAAAAAAAGCAATCTTTTTCAGATTTCAGAGCACTTTTGCGAATCTAGATATTTTCTCAGATTTGCTTCAGATTTACCAACACAAGGGCATTTGAGTTTGACAATTGGTGGAGTTTGTTTACATTTGTGTGAATTTTTTCTACAGCAAAGAAAGGCATTGCATCGGGTGAATCTATTTCGAATGTTTTAATATAAAATTTAGCCAGTGAATGGAAAGCGCATAGAAAAGTGTCGAAGACTACACAATCATATTCAAGTCGCACGAATATCAACACAAAAAAGAGCAAGAGCGTTTTTATGTTCGATTAGGCACACGAAATCTGAAATCTGAGGGCAAATCTGAAAAAGCCCAAACGAATACCACATTAGCCACCCATCGAACACAGGAAAATTTATTTACATGAAAAATAGTTACGAATCGCGACCCTCCAAAATTTGTGGCTTTTCCAAATGCTTGTCCTGTCCTCCATAACATTTGTATCCACTACAACGTTGTTAGTGCAATTATCAACTTTAATTATTTTGTTCATCTGGACGTTCATTCATGAAAGCAATTAAAATCAGAGAATACTGAGACCCCCAACTCCGGCCGATTTTCCGTTACTTGCCTACAAGCTATATTAGCATGGCGTAGCAAATGTTAGGTACGTTAGTATTGTTACATAGAAAATCGTATTGACAAATGTCACGAAACTTCAAAAATTCCGGCTCACCAACACACTCCCACCAAAAATATGCCACTTCCGCTGTGGGCAAAGTTGCTATCAGCGTTCATAGAATTTTATCTGTTAAAGAAATAGCAATCACTTACTTGTAGAGCATCGGCGGGTTTGGATTTCATTCGTTTCAGGTATTGCAGGAGATTCTTTAGCACGTCTGTCAGAGCGAAACGAAATGTTTCCCCAACAAGAGTTGGCTTTCCAATACGAGCCTCAATATACCGAAAAACAGCACCATTTGCTCCCTTGGCAGACAAGCAGCAGTGCCTTTAGACGAATCTGTTCTTGTTGATGTCACGATTCTCCCTGTCAACACTGGCTTTGGTTCTCATCTCGTGCTCGAGTAGTTTAAGATCGTTTTTCTCCTTCATTTCGATCTCGTGTTCGATGGTTTGCTGGCGCATTGCCTCTTGGAGTGCGAAACTTTCCTCTTGCCTAGTAAGTGTTACCGTTTAAAGAATCAATTCACACAACTTTTACAATATTCTTACTTTTTGAAATTGTCCTCCTGGATACGTTGCTGCTGCGACAATTGATCCTCATAGCAGCGCCTTGCCAATTGGTCTTGATATTGGGCACGATACTGTTGTTGCTTGGACTCTTCGTAGAAGTGGATAGAAATGGTTAGCAATTCGTCGTCAGGTTCATATTAATTCAAATCCAACTTACAATCAGGGTCTTCCTACGCTCTTCGTGATCGATACGCTTGTATCCAACTTCCGCCTGTTCAATATGTGTTTCGTTTTCCTTGACTTTCGCCATACACTCTTGATGGCGTGTGTTCTCCTGCATCGTGGACAAATCAAGGGCTTCTCTAGCATGATCTTGAGTGGGAGCTTGTGATTTAGCAAACCTTGAAGAAATATCTAATAATTAAACATATATAGTGAGACAGATTCATTAAATAGTATGGCTTACTTATATGGATTCCGATTGATATTCATGGTTGTCTCCAGTGCGATCCATTATATATGGTAAGGTTAGCGAACACCTCAATGTCGGCTTCTTCCTTAGCTGTAAGACAAATGTATTTAATTATTAATTTAAACACTTAAAATACGCGAAAACTTGCATTCTTTCAATTTGTAGGAGGAAAAATACAATTTGTTTTCCATATTTTGACAGTATGTCACTCGACTTCTGTCAAAAGAAATTCACCACTTTTTTTTTTGTTTTGCTTTTTTTGTTGAAGCTCACACGGATTCTAAATTGACATAACACCGATAGGAAAACAAAATGGCGAATTAAAAAAAAAAACTGAGGGGCTCAGCGGCAAGAGGATTGCGAGTTGGGGGTCTCAGTATTGTCTCTGATAGAAAGCATGCTTTTATAGCATACCATCTATCGCATACTATAAACACAAGAACAGCCGTCATTTTGCTGTCAATTAATTTTGAATTCGAGGTGTGCCGTTGAAGCTCAAAAATAATTTTGAATTAATCAGTACCTAATCGCTTTAAAATGACATGAAGTCATGTCATGAAGTTTTCTTTTCTCTAAAAAGGGATTAACCCAAAATCTATGCCTTCTTTTTTTGCAATTCTGCTAGCTGTTTTAAAGCGTTCAGCGCAAAGATACTTTTTATCTTTTTATGTGTGAGCTCGTTTCCATTCTCTTCTGTACTAAAAAAACATACTATGAAATGCCCATGAAACGAAATTTGACAGCTGCTCTGCTACGCGCTTTTTTGTTTGCTATTGCTTTTTGCTTTAAATTCATCGCAAGTGAAGAGAGCGTTTGAGCTTCAAAAAAGTATGTTGCTAATGGGCTTTAATAATCTATCGCTTTGATTAAATTTAAAAAATGGTGAAATATACATTACGGAACTCCGAATCTTTGCATTAAAGTATGAGTGCGCGACTTCCTGAAATTTCCGGGAAAACTGGTTGTAGGCAGCCGTGTTTCCACTGGAATGTTATATACCTCTGTTAATTTTATTATTTTTGCTGAACTGTCTCATGTTGTCTATGAGCACTTGTTAAAGTATTTTTGTCAAAAAGTAATAAAATAGTTGTTGCTTCGTTATCATAACAATTCCTACTTGTATAACAATCCACAATGTATGAATTTAAAGATGCACTTAAACCAAATGGTACTCGTGCGCTTATTTTAGTAGGTGGATATGGAACTCGTCTGAGGCCATTAACGTTAACTACACCTAAACCGCTAGTGGAGTTTGCCAACAAACCGATTTTGCAGCATCAGTTAGAAGCTTTAGCATGCGCTGGAGTCAAGCAGGTATGTTTATTGAACTTTGTTCATTAGGAAACCAAGAACAAAAAAAGTGACCTTTTTAAATTCAATTGTTAAAATGTGTTAGAGCAAAAAGATGTGCTCAATCGAATACTACATTAATAATAAGAATTATTTATTAGCAGTCCATTTTTTTAATTTATTTTTTGATATTGCAAATTTTCAACTTTTTTTCATTTTTGTTAATAGGTTATATTAGCTGTTTCTTATCGTCCTGAACAAATGGAGAAAGAATTGCATAAGGAAGCAGAAAAGCTGGGTGTCGAGCTTATATTTTCACAAGAAACAGAACCATTAGGTACTGCTGGACCTCTTGCACTTGCGAAACTTATCTTAAATGCTAGCCCAGATCCATTTTTCGTTCTAAATTCTGATGTGATCTGTGATTTTCCGTTTAAACAACTCGAGACATATCATCGAAATCACGGAAAGGAAGGAACTATTGTAGTCACAAAAGTGGAAGAGCCATCAAAGTACGGTGTAGTATTATACAATGATTCGGGTTGCATACACAATTTTATTGAAAAGCCAAAAGAGTTTGTGAGTAACAAAATTAATGCTGGAATATACATCTTTAACCCATCAATATTGGAAAGAATACAAATTAAGCCGACTTCTATCGAAAAAGAAATTTTTCCTGTTATGGCTGAACAGCAAGAGTTGTATGCTATGGAACTAAGCGGCTTTTGGATGGATATAGGACAACCGAAAGACTTTCTCACCGGTAGGTACCTACTCGCATTAAAGAATTTGTCTTCATTTTGTTCCGACAAGCAATGACGTATTTCATGTTGCTAGATCGTTTTTGCCACCGGGTCGTTGCTGGAATGCAAGTTCTTATAACCAATTCAAACAAACATGTTAGTCTTCTACGTCGAGCTGCTGTTGACGGTGCGAGAAATTTGCCTCTACCCTCCCCAAATTGGCTAGTGCCTACTGTACTCTTTTACCTCTACCCCTTTACTCGCCATCTTTCATTTCCTCCGCACCATCTTTCCCTATCCGCACCTTCTCGTCCTATTATATTATCCCCTTAAGTTAGATGATTCGATAGATTATGAAGTGGGTGAGCCTTCACGGGGCTCTTGCGGCTTCTCAAAGGAGTCTATTGGGCCTTGCCTGGTAGTGTCCTACAGGAAGACAAGGATCTTCTTAGGGTGTGTGTCAACGAGGGTTGCCGAATTGACGATTTCGTCACCAAGTATTTTTTTTCCTTAGACGACTTAGAGCCGGACATTCCATGAGTATGTGAAGAGAGGACTCGTCACTCACAAGACTTCGTCTGCAAGTACGGTCCGGTGAGACGCCAATGCGTAGACGATGCTTACATTTTTTTTTCACGAGACCAGGACCACTGATTATTCCTGTTAGTATTAGCAGGTTGTTTTGTCCAGATTAATTAGTAAGAGTTACTTTCTGGGGGATAGCCAAACTTTCGTACATTTTGTACGAATCCTTAGGCTTTCAATGCAAGTCTGTAATTCCTTCTAACCATCCTCCTCGCGTTTATTGTCATTCCGTGTCAATGGATCGACTGACCAGCGTAGTGTGGTAGTGTTTGTTGTTATTCAGGGAGTTCCGTATTGCGTCACACTACGCATCCTTTTCTCCATTATCCTTTTTTAATTCCTTGTTTTTTTTTATTTTCACAAACTTTCTTTGGTTGATATAGTCTTTTGGACACCGTCTTTTTTGTTTGTCTGATAACCCCGCTGTATCGACAGCTGTTTGACACTCAGCTACCTACTAGCAATAGCAAAGCAAACTATAATGTCATATTTCTACTGTTTTCATATGTTTGTCGGGTTTTGTTTAATTCATCGATATTTAATTTCGTAACAGCTGTCTCACTTGCTCCTCGTCTAACTCCGAATTTGTTGCGGTTTGGATCGCCTTGATTAGTTTTTCCTTAATGGCGATGCTTAATCCACAGATAAATCTGTCATGTACAAGGCTTTCGCGGATATCATTAAACTCGCAAAAAAAAAACTCATGTTTTTCAGTACAGTGACATATTCCTCGATTGACTTGATTGCTGCTTACCAAAAAAGAATTTGTTCCTCCCTACTGCGATATTCTTGTTTGGCATAAAATGTCCTTAAATTTTTGTTCACAATGTCTTCATACTTCACTGCTATATTGCACTGTTTAAGTGCTACTTTTCGTTGATTCAACCTCAAGGTTGGATGCTCGTAAAAATATTTTGAAGTTGTTGATCCAGTTTGTCCACGCCGCTCCAAGATTTTCGTTTTTAAATTTGAGCTGAGCTATTCCATTTGATACTGTACTTGGTTGTGGTTGTGATCAGTTGACTTCTGACACAATGTTTTGTTTTTGAGTATGTCTTTATTCTGTCACGTTCCGACTGCGTGAACCAATAATACGATAAAGCATTTCGGCTGTTTAATGTAAAAGCTCCCTGTTTATTTCAACAGCCCAACGATGAAGCTTTCGAGAGTTTTCGCGAAAACCCGTTTTTCGGCTCGAAGTGCGTAGGGTATATGTCTTCGTAGTATATTGTTAATACCAAAAATACCCCTGGAACAGGGTTCAGATTCTGTAAGGCGAAAACGTTGAAACGTTTGATGCATGTGCGGCATCTTACCAAAAAGTCGTTCATTACTGCTTGGAGATTTGAGACAGGAATAGCCGCAATTGTTTCGCGAATGGATTGCTTTAGTTCATTCAAAACTGTTGCTTTGTTGACTTCCTGTTTGCAATAACCCCACAAGAAAAAGTCAGGTGCAGTAAGGTCAGGCGACCTGGGGGGCCAACGGAATGTGGAGTTTCTGGTTATCAGCTTATTGGGAAATTTTCGTGGCAATTCTGTCATAACAGGCTATGTGAGGAGTTGCACCATCTTGCTGAAACACCACAGAGTTGAAAGAAATTCTCATTCGGCGTAGTTCTGGATAGAAAAACTCTCAACATGCTCAAGTAACGGTCTCCAGTAACCGTATCGGTGTGATCGTTTTCTTCGAAGAAGTTGAGCCCGACAATGCAGCGTTTTGAAATTGCACACACCACTGTGACACGAAGTGGATGCAATTCCTGTGGGTTGGAAGCACTCCATATTCGACAATTTTGTTTGCTTATGTTGCCGTTTAAATCGAAATGGGCCTCGTCAGACATAAAAAGACAGTTCAACATGTTTCCGTTTGCCATTTGAATTTTATATGGGAATAAGTCTAAATCATTGTGCATAATTGACTGCAATGACTGTCTGCTTATATCCATTTGAGCAGATAAGCTTCTTGTCGAAACTCGCGGATTGTTTTGTATGGCAGCAGCTACAGCAGCGATTGTTTCCCCCGACCGAACTGAAGGGTTTCGATGTTAAGGTCTTCTTTCGACTGTGCCATGCTCGGCAAAATTGTTAACAAGTCTCATTATGGTCCATCTGCTCGGAGGATTGCCGCCAAACGTGCGCCTATACTCTCTTTGAACCGAAACTATGGACTCCAGTGCGTGATAGCGGCGGACAATTCAAATTCTTGTTTCGGTGTCCCAGTTACCCTTTTTGTTAAATCTAAAAATCAATCTGCAAAATAAAAAAATTAACCAGATTCATTAAATAGAGAAAAGTTATTAGAATTTCTTTTGGTAGCGGCTTTCATCAGCCACCCTGTAGTAGGATGTTTGTAGCAGGAGTTCTAAAAAGAAATCAATGAATGCAATTTTTTGATTGCATTTTTTTCTGATTGCACCAAATGTATATTCTATTATAAAACAAATAAATGAAATTCATTTGATACTCAAAAAAACTGCAATAACCATTTTTTGTTTGTTTGTTGCAAAGAATGCATTCTTTTACAACTCTGATGAGAGCGAGTCGCGTCAGAGAGAACATAAAACATTATTTATACCTCAAACCGTTCGGACGTGTTTTTCTTTTGCTCCCGCTGCGTGAGTTGAAATTATTCGAATTTACGTACTTGCAATTTTTCCGTGAACACCTATTTCTTGGTCATCGCCTTTATCTAACCTACTTAAACAAACTGACCCACCTCACGCCTAATAGTTTAATAGGTCAATGCAGTGTGGTAATTCTGATTGTGTGCTTTCATCGCAAGACCTTTGTGCTGACTGGGTGAAATGTAATGGTCTTTGCGGTAAATCGTTTCATGCTCTATGCATCGGGTTAAGCAAGCGCTCCATTACATACATTAGTGACTATAATAACAACTTCCTTTTTTTCTGCGATGAGTGCAAGGGCATTTCCCTTTCGCATGTAATGCTCGCGATTAAATGTGTTAGCGACACCCTTAATGTAAATTGCTCCGATTGCAAAATGCTTCACAAGCAAATCGTAAACCAATTTGCAAAATATGACGATATTTTTAAGTGTGTAGAAGAAATATCTACCAGCATAGATCTTTCGACCACCTTCTGCAAATAAAGTTCAAAAATATTGAAAAGCAGCTGGCAAGTCTTAGTGAATTAACTAAAAAGTCGCCAGCTGAATTTAAATCCAAACTTTTGAGCCTAAAAAGTGATACTAAATCGGATTTAAACTCTATTTTGAACCCGCATTTAATAACCATCGATGACCATTTAAACTCATTTCGCACTTACCTGGATACATATTTGCAAAGCTCATCAAAACAAACTGCTCCACTTCATCAACCCGTCGATCCACTATTGTTTGACATAATAAGCAAAATCAACGAAGTTAGTAACGATGTCGCTGCTTTCCGCGTAGTTATGGGCGATATCGATGAGAATATCAGACTGACCTCAAATAAAATTGATTTCATACCAGAGCTCATTCGCAATCAAGCTCTGTATACAATACTTCAATACTTGCTGAAATCCGTGAATCTACAGAATACCAAACTTCACCCTCCCCTCAACCAACAACTACGACGACTACAGCCACAACAACAACTACTATTACTACAATAGCAACACCCAAAAAATCATCAACAGTGCCCATACTATTACCGCCCACATCGCCTGCTATTCCCACGATTTCATTATCTTCTGCAGCCGTTACTTTGCTTGCTCCTCCAACTGCCACTCCACGTAGGCTTATTAAACATTTTGGTACTACATTGACACACTCCGATTGGCAAATCAGACTCGATAAACTGGAATCTGAAAACCTTACCACCCTCTTCATCAAAAGAGCCCCCCAATATGCAGATATCTCTTGGATTAAAACATTTTTCACTAAAAGATTTGGCATCACTATCAGCAATTGCAGAATGTTTAACCATAAAAGTAATCGCAAATTTAAACTAGACCTCCCACTAAGTATGAATGGTTATTCCTAAGGTCTGCTGGCGATATTCTCAACCTCGGCAAGATTTGTATATGTAAGTGGGCGGAAAAGCCTTCTAACGCTCATAGAAATAAGTCATCAAAATTTGTCCCCTCCAACAATAATATTAAGCCTAGTAATAAGAAACCAAGACCTGTTCCCAATGCCCGTCCTAAACCTGACCCGAATTGGAGCCTAAAAACCAGTCTTTTTCCTAATTTTGCCCCTCCCACCCATATCCCTAACAACCCTAAGGCCCCTCGTAACCGAGTCTCTTTTAGACTTACTCCAACTTATTCCTTCATCTAATACATTTAATGACTTATGCAATACCTCAGCCAAACCCTCTTCATCTACTTCGTCTTCGTCTATTCCTTCCCCAACATTTCTCGATCCCCTTTTCCCACCTCATGTTAAACTAACCCAGCAAACCTTTGATTCCACAGAATGTCGATATGCGCTCTCTAGGCTTAGAGAAAAAAAGACATACGAGAATACTCGGCTCTTTCTTGCATATCTCCATGACAAATCTGACTCTGTTTGCTACGAGGGTAAGACAGAAACTAGCGTGATGGTTTCAATCCAGCAGGAAAGTCTTCCCACCGACCTTACCAGGAACATTTACACAAAGTTCCACGAGTCTTTTAATATATCTCCACAAAAAGTACTGGAAGACCTTACCGCATTTGGAAACTTTGTTCACTCCAAAAGAATATCACACCTCCAACGGAGTCGCGCTGACCACAACCCTTTTTTTTCGTCCCTAACGTGCCTCTGCTGCCATCACTTCACCCACCATCTCCGAATAAAATTCCTCTTACTTTTTATTACCAGAATATAAGAGGCCTGCGCTCTAAAACCAGTGCAGTTCTGGGCCAATCTCATGCTCTTCCATTCGATATATATGCCTTAACTGAAACCAACCTAATTCCTGACATAAAGAACCAAGAGTTATTTCCCCCTTCTTTCAATGTCTTTCGAGACGACGATCTTACACGCCCAGCGGATGAATCCTCATGTCGAGGCGTTCTAGTAGCCGTTCACAATAGCCTTAATTTGCCTTAACTGCATTGGGTTCTATCTGATGATGAATCGTTTTTCATTGCGTCAAATCCCAACTCAATCAAAGAATGTCTCTTCATTGATCGACTAACCGACTCAAATCTAAGCCAAGTTAGCGGCATCACTAACTATATGGATAGGCAGTTAGACCTAATATTCACCTCTGACCCGATCAACTCCTCTGTCTCGCTTTCTCCACTTCTTTCGACTATTGATAGCCATCACCCCCCACTTCTTCTTCCTTTTTTTCACGACCATCCTATACAGCCAACACTGCCCGCAAGCCCCCCTTGTTATGATTTTCACAAATCCAATTTCCGCAAAATTAATGAACACCTCAGCAAAGTTTCATTTGAATTTGCCAATCTCTCTGTAAATGATGCCCTCTCATTCTTTTACAGAGAATTATTTATTTCTATCTCCCTTTTTGTGCCTATTTCTCGACCAAAACCCCTCTCTACATCCCCCCCATGGTATAATCGAAGCCTCCGGTCGTTACGCAACAAAAGAAACAAGTTATGGTCAGCTTTCCTTCGGAACAGGTCTTTTTCTAGCTATTCCAACTATTTCGGCTCCTACCTGCAATTCTCTCAGGCCTATAACTCGCTCTATCAACGATATATAAATGATGCCCAAGCGAATCTTATAAGCGACCCTTAATCTTTTTTCCGGTTTGTAAACTATAAGAAAAAATCCGACGGTTACCCTCCATCACTATCTTACGAAAATATAGCTTCAAGTGATCCACACTCCATTGCTAATTTGTTTGCAAGCTTTTTTAAACAATATTTTGCCGACAGCTCCTTTGTACCGGATCCTTTTTATTTCAATTACCTTCTCAACTACTCCATTGGCCCCTTCCTCTCTCAAACCTTTGAACCTACTGTAATTGAAAATAAATTATAAAAACTTAATGATGAATATTCACCTGCTAAAATTTATTAATTATAAATTAAATTAATTATAAATTAAATTAATTATAAATTTATTAATATTAATTTAATTATACAAATATATTTATATAACTAAATTTTAGTAATTCCTTCCTAGTATCAAAAATATTTAAACTATTGTGGCCCAGATAGTATTTTGATATTTGATATTAATTACTTCAGCTCTCGCTTTCCCAAGGTGACTTTCCTCAGATATGGAAGTCCTCCTTCATCACACCGATTCATAAAAAGGGATCAAAGAGCGAGGTTACCAAATACCGCCCAATAGCCAAACTTTCACACATACCCAAACTCCTCGAAAGTATCTTGTACGAATCCTTAAGCTTTCAATCCAAATCTTTCATTTCTCCTAACCAACACGGCTTTCTTTAAGGTAGATCGACTACAACTAACCTCGTTGAATTCGTGTCCTCTGCACTGTCGGCCTTAGAAAGTGGTAAAGAAGTTGATGTTATTGCAACTGATTTTAGTAAAGCTTTTGATAAGATATTGATTAATTTAATTATT
The DNA here is from genome assembly GCA_963082955.1 of Cheilosia grossa. Lineage (NCBI taxonomy): Eukaryota > Metazoa > Arthropoda > Insecta > Diptera > Syrphidae > Cheilosia > Cheilosia grossa. Next base: position 44,214,533 of record OY720144.1, on the reverse strand, counting down.
TTCAAACTGTCTGCACTCGGCTTTGAACCAATACTGTTGAAATGGATTTCCTCGTATTTGGGAAACCGTTTTTATAGTGTTCGCTTCAGGTCCGTCCTATCCGCCTCATTCATGGCAACCTCTGGTGTACCTCAAGGCAGTCACCTAGGTCCTCTACTCTTCATCTTAACTATAAACGGTCATTAAAAACTCCGCTATTTCTCTCTATGCCGACGATACGAAATTCTTCAAACACATATCTTGATCGCAGGACTCCTCCTTACTGCAAAAAGATCTAGATAGTTTTTCTATCTGGTGTCTCAAAAGTTGGCTGGAGCTCAATATTTCTAAATGCCAATCTATCACCTTATCCCGTAAGATCAAAAAATCTCCTCCTCGTCTTTAGCTACTTAATGACCAGCCTATACCCATCGTACAGTCTCTTCGTGACCTTGGCGTATTATACGACCATGAGCTTAATTTCCGTTCGCATATAGATGAAATAATTCGCAAGGCCAATTCATCCCTTGGATTCATTAAACGGTGGGCAAAGGAATTCTCCGACCCCTATGTGACTAGATCTCTTTACACCCCTTTTGAGCGCCCCCTCCTCGAATACGCCAGCCAAACGTGGTCACCATTTCATAAAGTTCATATAAGTAGAATCGAAAACGTTCAAAGACGTTTTCTTCGATTTGCGCTCCGAGGTCTTTCTTGGAACGATCCCTTAATTCTTCCCCCCTATTTAGACCGCCTCAAACTAATTAACTTGAATAGCCTTGAGGATCGCAGGGATGCTGCAGATATTCTTTTCATTCATCGACTCCTATCAGGCTCTATCGATTGCCCGTCTCTGTACAACTCCATCTTCTTGAATACAAACCCTCGAAACCTAAGAAACCCTCGCCTTTTCTACCTACCGACCCACCGCACGCTCTACGGATCCAAAGAACCAATTTCCCGTATGCTCTGGAAGGTAAACTCAAACATTTCCAGTTTTGATTTCAACCGCAGCACTCTCTCCACTAAACTCAGCCTCCTTCACTCCAAGCCCTAACTATATATAATAGTTTTAAGTCTAAGTGTCTAGTTCTAAGTCTTAGTTTTAAGTTATTGTAATAGCTTGTATTAAGCCAAAAAAATGGGGGTTTCGCCCCCACCAAATTAAATTAAAACTGATTAAATGTACCAAAAACGATGAAACGATTGCAAAATAGCCATCGTTCAATAGAATCGTTTTGACGATAGTATTTGGCAGTTGATTTAGTAACGTGAAACAACAAAAAACGACGATCGACGAATCGTTACGAAGATTATCGTTTTTTGTTGTACACGAAGTAGAAGCATCGTCGAGACGATGTCGTTTCATCGTTTTGTGCTTACGCGATTAGAGCCCAGGTCATTGCGAACAATAAAAATTTTCTGATATACGTTTTAGTTATTATTATTTTTTTTTCAATATTATGTAAAATTTGATATCTAAAGGTTAAGCGGCAAGTAAGTTCTAGCCCTTAAAAAAAGTGCATTCTATTAACACTTTTCCCTTCCAGTTATAACTCCTAATTTTTTTAATTGTATATCAAATTATAATAGTACCAATCTACCTTAATTGTAACAACTGGAGTCATGATTTTCTAGAACTGTACAAGAAGAAGAATAGGCATTTATCAAAACCCAACCTCGGTATCTACATGTAACCCTGAAGCATTTAGTAACGAGAGAAAGTCCTTGGATGATTATGTTAATAGTTATGGAAGGCGTCTTGTAAGCATGTTTGAAGATTTTGGCTTTGTGGCTATAAATGGGATATAGAAAGGTGATTTTAATAGGGAATACACATTTGTTACCGGCCGGGGTTGCTCCGTTATCGACTACTGCCTGGTAAGAGACGACTTGTTTGATGTTTTAATAGATTTCAAACTAACTATTCTACGCACCTGCTAATAGAAACCAATCTGAAATTTGCAGATATAGCCCCAAACTTTTAGGTCCGGTATCCAATCCAATGCAATACCAGTATGCTCTACCGAATATCACTATAAACGAACTGGATATAGCTATAGGTATGGCCGTTCTAGAAATTGCTCTGCGAAAAATGAAGAATTATAAGGCTCCCGGACTAGATGGGATTCCAGTTGAGTTTTATAAATATGGCACTGAACATTTTTTTAACTTTTATAAAGTCTTTATAAATGAAGACGTTCCAAATATTCTTCTGCAATCCCTAATCTTCTTAATTTTCAAAAAGGGTGATAGTGCCTTAGCTGAAAATTATAGGGGTATATGTTTTCTATGTAGCTTGAGAACATTTTTTGATCAGATCCTATACCACTGTCCAATAAGCTGGGTGGAAAGTAATAATCGGATCAGTGTTTTTCAAGGGGGTTTCCGAGCTGGACTTTCGACGATTGACCAAATATTTTCTCTAAGTCACAATAGCCAATAGATTCTTAGCGCAAGGAAAAGATAGTTGTACGCTTTGTTTGTTCGTTTTAAGGCGGCTTTCGACACCGTGAACAGAAATTCACTCAAGTCGAGTTCAATAGGTGTATCAACAAAGTTCCTACAAGTTTATAAGAAACTTATATGTAATACTTCAGCGTCGGTTTCTAACTTTTTTGAGAATGGTACTGGTGTTATTCAAAGCTGCGTTCTCAGCCCCATTCGATTCGCGCTTTTTATTGACGATGTACATGAATACTTGCCTGGTGGTGTTCCTATGGGAGATGCCGTCATCAAAGTCTTGCTATATGCTGATGACCTCGTTATCCTTACAGAATACCCACATATGCTGCAAGTGCAGATTAATAAACTGAAGCAGTACTGCGATAGCCGGGAATTGAAAATTAACATTGAAAAGTCAAAAATAATGATTTTAATGCCACCATTAACGCTTGCCTTTGCTATGCAAATCAAATCTTCGGTTTTAAAACAATCGAACAGTTTGAAAGCCTACAACGCTTCTTTTTTAGACGTATCTTTAAACTTACCACAACAGTCCCTAGCTATGCCATTTACGTAGAATCAGGAATTCCCTAAATTTATCATAAAAATCTGAAAGCAAAAGCGGACTACTAATAATAAAACGGTGCAACACTCTTCTTCTTCAGAACAAGCTACAAAGATAGGCTTTTCGCTACAAATTAACGTCTTTTAGTGACTGGTTCGATCTGGCAGCAGAATATGGTGTGGAACTAAACCTAACCCTGGAAAATATCAATGACTGGCAATATAAATTTTATGATTGTATAGCGCAGATAGACGAACGCTTTTATGAGAACTGCCTGAACAGGGCGCAAACCTCCGACTCTAGAAGCATATATAGAACTCTAAGCCATTAGGCCTACATTTTGTACTGCAAAGACAGGATCTTCAAATCATGCAGCCTCTGCAATTTAAATGTGCCGGAAGGCGTTTTCCATTTCCTCGCAGAATGTCCAATGCTTCTCGAAATTAGGAGACTGTATTTCTCCAAGAGTTTTCTCACACTTCAGGAAGCAAACGAATTGTTGAACGGTCTTTTTGGTTGGAAGTTGCTTTCGCAATATAGTAAACATGTAGCCGACAGCAACTACTTTGCTTTATATACTTACCTTATGTATGTACATTTTTTCATATTCTTTCCCACAGCACTCGCACCGTGCATGCAGCAGCGCATAGGCTGCGGTTTTTTCGCTTGCCTGTTAAATGCAGTTATGTTGTTGTACTTGCTCTAGTGCTGTGGGACATAAACGGTATTTTTTTCACTATTCAGTCGACACATCGTGACTCGCTCTCTTATAATATCGACCACCACCGCGTCAACATCTTGCTCGCATTTTGTAACGTAATTTAGGAAAGATCATCTTACCTTTTTGTAAAAATAAAAGACCTACCTACTGAATTGTAAATGGGGTTTTTGTTTCTTTTAAATAATAAACTCCCAAAACTACAATTTAGTTTTGGGAAGCGCGCGCTAAAAAGTGGTGACCCCGACGTGATTTCGTCGAAATAAAGTGCCTCAAATCGGCAAAAGTTCTTGCGTGCAACCAAAAACTATTCGTATTAAATAAATTCCTAAATACACTCGTTGAAACCGCCGGAAAAAAGACTGGTAAATTCTTTGAACATTTTTTTTGGTTATTCTTTACGAAGCGCTAGTGCTCCGCTATAAGTTTCGAACAAACCCAACTAGAAATTTTAACGTTAGGTGGCTCGACTCTCGAACACTAATAAATATCGACTCTCGTTCGCGTCGCCATCTTTGGCAACCTACAAAAAAAAAAGGAAGCTAGCTTGCGCAGAATATAAAACCGATCGCTTAGCAATGAACGCGAACGTGGCCGAAAAAAATAATAGTGACGGCCGCGCAAAAGCTGCCGGTAATGAACAAGATGCGGAAATAAATGCATACGCAACCATTCCCCGTATGCCAATGCCAAAACTCTTCGCCAATCTACATAACACAAACCTTTATTTCGCCAGTTTGGATTTTTGGTTTGAGGCGTGCAATGTTACCAGTGACTATAAGAAATACTGCTCTGTAATGGCACAAGCTCCTCTAAATGACCTCGATACCATCCAAACAGAAATCGGCACATTCCCATCAACAGGTAAATATCCTCTAGTCAAAACAACAATTATCGCCTTTTATTCTGACTCGCAGCAGAAGAGATTTCGTGAAGACACAAACGAAGTACAACTCGGCGACATGAAACCTAGTCAATTTTACCAGAAGTTGAAGAATTTAGCTTCCGACTGTCTGACTGACACCGCACTCATCGATCTCTAGGCTGCACGTTTACCTGAAATGGCACACGACGCCGTCATTCAAATGAAGGAATCGCCTATCAAAGACCGACTCGTTTCAGCCGACGCACTGGTGGAATCAATCCGATTGTGTGCTATCGGAGATCGCAGTATTCGACAAACAAACTCGCAGACACCATCACAAGCAGTTAAAGTAGGAGCGACACCAGCCGAGGTAAATTTACTCGAGAAGTTAAGCAATGAAATCATGGAGCTGGAACGAAAGTTCGCAACATCGAGCGTCAAAAACAACCGCAGCCGATCACGCGACACCAGCCGCTCACGTGAGCGGTCAAGACCGCGCAGTACAGGTCCAAATTGTTGGTATCATTGGAAATATGGAACCGAGGCAAAACATTGCCGCAAGCCCTGCCAATTTGGGGTCACGAGCGCCCAAACGAGAAGCGAATAGTGCCAGCTGCCTATGTTGGATTCAGGCCGCGGACAACCTGAATCCAAATCCATAAATCGACTTAAAATACACACAAATCACCGAACATCGGATTTTTAATTGATACGGGTGCCGACGTATCAGTCATCCCAGTCAGTCGATCCACAGGCAACTGAAAATCATCGGAAATGAAATTGTTCGCAGCTGAAGATAAACCTCGGATTGCGACGTGACTTCGTGTGGACGTTTTTAATCGCGGAAGTAACAACTCCAATCATTGGTTGTGTATTCAGCGTACCTGTAGGCTTCCAAAATGAAACAGAGCAAATATATTTCAGAGATTTATTCAATAACTTTAAGAGATATATATAAAGGAGAAAATGAATCCAAGGTTACTCCCTGCGTTGGCTGCCAGCGGAAGAAGAGCTTAAAAAGGGACCATGTGTCAATTGGACATCTAGACGGAAGTGGAGATATGTCGATCAGTATTCCCGTACCGGTGCGCTGATATCGCTTAATGTTATCGTTCAGGAATACACAACAATCCTCCCCTCTAAATCTGCGATTACCCTAGGCGTTCTACTGGCTTCCTAATGCGAGTGCTCCTCCGTACTGTTGGTGCGGTTATGGTATCTACGTCACTGCTGCTCCCTTGTTTGCTAACCGTCGTCTCTGCTTCTGCGCCTTCTATTGTCTCCGAGACCTGGGACTCCTGCGATGACAGTGGAGCCATGGGTTTTTTTGTTGAAACTTGGCTGACATCTGTTGGTTCTTCTGTCAGGATTTGTGGTGTGATCTCCAGCTCGTGGTCCTTGCTTACGTCCTCTAGGTCGACGCTGCACCTTAAAATCTGCTCAGCATGCCTTCGCCAGAGTTCTCCATTAACATTGATGTAGTAATGTAGTTGTCCATCCCTCCTTACTATTTTCCCGAATTCCCATTTCGTATCCTTGTTGGTATAGTTCCTCACCTGAACCGTGTCTCCCGGATGGTACGTTGTTCCACGTCGTCTACGACATTCGATCGAACTAAGTCCAGAACTATGCGAATATCCCGCTGAAGGAATAAAACACAGGGTGCTACTCCCGTAGTTGCATTTGGCGTTTTTCTGTATCGCATCAGATAATTTGAAAGTTTGTGTCTTATGCTGCCAGGGTCGTTCATCATTTTGCGAAGTCCCACCTTCATGTTCTGCACGAATCGTTCAGCTTGTCCATTCGTGGAGGGGTGATATGGAGCGGTGAACTTGTGGTGGATCCCATTTGCTTTGATGAACTTCTTAAACTCCTCAGATGTAAAAGTGGATCCATTGTCGCTCACTAATATCTGAGGTAACCCATAGCGAGCGAAAATGTCGCGCAAGACTCCAATTGTCTTAATTGTCGTCATGGAATTCATCTGCACTATCTCCGGCCATTTTGAGTGAGCGTCGACAACTATAAGAAAATATTTATTAAGAAACGGGCCTGCGAAGTCAATATGAATTCTTTGCCATGGGGCAGATGGATATTCCCATGGATGATGGATTTTGTTTGCAGATTGCTTTGCAACACTCCTACATGCATAGCATTCGCGGGCCAAGCCTTCAATGTCCGCGTCAATATTTGGCCACCAAACGTAGCTTCTCGCCAACGCCTTCATTTTAACAATGCCTATGTGTGCCGCATGCGATTCGGCTAACACAACCTTACGCAGGCTCTCGGGAATCACCACACGACTATACCTAAGAATTGTTCCATTTGACAAAGAAAATTGCACATCTTTACCTTCGTTGCCCGGTTCAGTAAGCCTTTCCCCCAGCGATAAACAGTCATAAACCTTCCTTAGAATGGGATTCTTGCTGGTGTCGATTGAAATTTGTTTTCCTGTAACTGGACCCGTGTTGATCTGCTGCATTTGGTAGTATGTAACGTCATCATCCTCTTTCATCTGTGTTGAATGTAGAGGTAGTCGGGATAGAGCGTCTGCATTTCCATGATCATCTGTTGCTCGATAAATTATTTCATAATTAAAACCTTGCAGGAACTGGGCGTAATGCAGCATACGAGTTGCAACCATGGGGGGCAATTTTTTATCGGGGCTGAAAATAGCAACCAAAGGTTTGTGGTCAGTAATTAAGGTGAACTTACGTCCATAACAGTGCCTGAAAAATCGTTTCAGCGCCCAGAAAATAGCCGTAGCCTCCTTGTCGATTTGGCTGTAGTTCCTTTCTGAAGCTGATAAGGAACGCGAAGCATAAGCGATCGGCCGCTCTTTCCCTCCCGGAAACGTATGGGACAAAACAGCTCCCAGTCCATAAGGACTCGCATCAGTGGCCAGTGACAGTGGTAGTTTTGATCATAGGGGCAAAGCACTAAATCCGATGTTATTTCCCTTTTTATAACGTTGAACGCACTTTCACATCCCTTATTCCAGTCAAAAACGGCGTTCTTCTGTAGTAATTTGTAGAGCGGGTGCAATTTGGCCGACAGATTTTTGAAAATATATTAATAATAATTGCATAATAGTTTACCAACCCTAACCAACTCCTCACCTCCGAAACATTTCGTGGCGTGGGTGCATCCACAATGTCCTTAATTTTGTCCTGCGTCTTTTCCAGCCCTCTTTCCGAAATGACGTGCCCTAAATAAGTAATTTATGTTTCGAAAAATTTGCATTTTTTAAGTTTATACGAAGTCCAACGTTGTTCAGTCGTCTGAGCACTTCCTGGAGCCGTTACAGATGCTCTTTGAATGTTGGACCTTGGATTTTTATGTCGTCGAAGAAAACGCATACTCCAGGAATATCCCTCAATGTATTTGAGGTATACCTCTGCCAAATAGTTGGCGCTACTTTTGTGCCGAACATAAGTCGATTAACTTGGTAGTCCCCCATTATTGCTGAGATGGCCTGCATTTTCGCGCTCACTTCATCCATTGGCATGTGTAAGTATGCCTCACTCACGTCCAGAGTCGAAAATAACTTCCCTCCTAGCATGGTCGTCGCAAAGATGTCTTCACAATCTGGAATTGGATAGTGATCGTCTTTTAGCACCTTATTTAGAGTCACTTTGTAGTCCGCACATAGTCGTATCGATCCATCTTTCTTTACAATCGGCACCACCGGTGTACCCCACTCACTGTATTGCATTTTTGTGATTATACCAGCCCTTTCCAACCGTTCAAGCTCGTTCGTCATCTTCTCTATCAAGGCATAAGGCACTCTTCTAGCGGCCACGTATATTGGTTTAACATTCTCCTCAACAAACAACTTTGCCTCGTAGTTTTTAATTTTCCCCACGCCCGGTTGGAATACTTCGCTGAACTGCATCTTTAGGTCACGTAATATCTCTTCCTTTTGGATGTGGGAATTGTTTCCACACAATTGATGTAAATTAGGTAATTTAACCTCAAACACTTCAAACCATTCTCTGCCGAAAATTGCATCCACTTTTTCTGGCATAATGTAAATATTGGCCCTTGCTTCCTTCCCACCGTAATTGACATGCATTGTACTGTACCCTACTGGATGAATCACCTCCCCTGTGTACGTCTGAAATGAAACATTTGATTTAAACCACTTTTTCTCTGGCCACGAATTAATAAATTCTTGCTGCAAAATGGAGGACACTGCTGCGCCTGTGTCTAGTTCCAGCTGTTTTGTAACCCCGTCTATTATCAGCTCTAGCATAAGTTTCTTAGGTTTTCTCCTTTCCTCCGGCAGCACTTACTTACTTACTTAAGGTGGCGCTACAGTCCGGACCTGGGCCTCAACCAACAAGCGTCTCCAGCCAGCGCGATCTTTAGCTAGCTGTCTCCAGTTTCGCACGCTAAGTTGGTTAAGGTCCCCTTCCACTTGCGTGCGCCACCTGAGTCGCGGTCTTCGTCTACTGCGCCTTCCCTCGGGTATGGATTCGAAGATCTTCCGGGCCGGAGCATTCGTGTCCATTCGCTCTACATGACCCAGCCACCTCAGTCGTTGGACCTTCACTCTTCTGACTAGGTCGATGTCGCTGTACAGCCCGTACAGTTCGTCGTTAAATCTCCTTCTCCATTCACCGTCAATGCAGACGGGGCCGAAAATAACACGAAGAATTTTTCTCTCGAAGCAACCAAGAGTAACCTCATCCGATTTTGATAGAGTCCATGCCTCTGCGCCATATAGCAGAACTGGGATGATAAGGGTCTTATAAAGGGTCACTTTAGTTGTTCGAGAGAGGGCTTTGCTACTCAATTGCCTTCTTAGCCTAAAGAAACAGCGATTGGCAAGAGTAATTCTACGTTTCACCTCAGCGCTGGTGTCATTGTCTGAGTTCATAGCGGAGCCTAGGTAGACAAAGTCCTTAACCACCTCAAAGTTATATCTGTCTATTGTGACGTTCAGTCCGAGCCGTCGGTGTTGGGTGTCCTTTTTAGCTGACAGCATATACTTCGTCTTGCCCTCATTAACCGCAAAACCCATCTTCGCCGCCTCAGTCTCAATACTCACAAACGCGCCATTAACATCACGCTGCGTTCTGCCAATTATGTCAATGTCATCGGCGTATGCGAGTAATTGGACGGACTTTTGAAAGATAGTGCCTCTGGTGTTGGCGTTTGAGTTTTGCACTATTCTTTCAAGAACGATGTTGAAGAAGTCACATGACAGCGCATCGCCTTGTCTAAATCCTTTTTTGACACCGAAGGTCTCGGTAAGTTCTTTACCGACCTTGATGGAGCAGCGTGCATTCTCCATCGTCATCCCGCACAAACGGACGAGTTTGGCAGGGATGCCAAAACTAGACATTGCTCTATATAGTTCGTCCCTATAAATGCCGTCATAGGCGGCCTTAAAGTCGATGAAAAGCTGGTGGGTATCGATTTGAAGTTCCTGGGTTTTCTCCAAGATCTGCCGCAGTGTGAATATTTGGTCTATGGTGGACTTTCCTGGCCTGAAGCCACACTGATATGGACCAATCAGGTTGTTTACGAAAGGCTTTAGGCGTTCACACAAAACGGCAGATAAGATCTTGTAGGCAATGTTTAGAAGACTGATACCTCTGTAATTGGCGCAGTTCAGAGGGTCTCCTTTCTTGAGGATCGGGCAAACAATGCTGAGGTTCCATTCATCGGGCATACTTTCCTCCGACTATATTTCACAGATGAGTTGGTGCATGCTCCTAGCCAAGTCATCGCCTGCCGCTTTGAACAGCTCGGCAGCTAGGCCATCTGCTCCAGCGGCTTTGTTGGACTTCAGTTTAGATATAGCTATCTTCACCTCGTCCAGGTCGGGTGGACGGTATTGCTGATCCTCATCGTCCAGGTTGACTGGTTCATTCTGCCTGACAGCGGAATTTAGGTCGTCATCGCCGTTAAACAGTCTGCAGAAGTAGTTCTTCCATATCCTCAGCATCGACTGCGATTCTACTACGATGTTCCCTTGTTCGTCCTTGCAGGCTTCGGTTCGGGTTTTGTAGCCTTGTGAAGTTCTTTTTACCCTCTGGTAGAACTTCCGAACCTCATTCCTGTTGTAACATCTCTCTATTTCCTCGATCGCGCGCTTCTCATGCTCTTTCTTTTTTCTCCTTAGAAGCCGGTGTTCGTCTCTTCTCTTCTGCACGTAGAGCTCACGAGCAGCTCTTGTCCTCCTTTGCAGCGTCGCTTTGTATGCCTCTTGCTTCGCTGCATGTGCTTGCCGGCACTCGTCGAACCAGGGGTTTCGTTGTGCTGGTCGGGTGAAACCCAGCACATCAGAGGCGGCGTCTCTCCGGCAGCACGCATTCGCTTATATTGTTGATGTAGTACATCTCCCCGTTTCCTTCCGCAGGTACTGTGATAGGCTGCAGCTGATTTTGATTATTTGTCTTCCTAATGTTTTGCTTGCTGGTCGAACCTGCCTGTGACCGCAAATTTCCCATGCATACGCGGGCCAGATGTCCACTCTTCCGACACTTCGAGCACACGGTTCTAATGTGCTTGCATGCATTTGCTAGGTGATCCTTATCACCGCAGCGAAAACAAAAACTGGTTTTGTTATCTGGCCTACGAGTCTCTTGTTGTTGTGTTGACGGATGAGAGTTTCGTTTAGATTTATGTGGGTGTGACCTCGATAGCTGAATTTGATGGTTTGCTGCAAAAGTTGTTTGCAAGTTTTGAATCTCTTTGGAATCTTTTTGCGCTGATTCCATTGCTAGAGTACTCTTCACGCAATCTGTGAACGTGTTGTTTGGCTCTTTCAGTTGAATTAATTTCTCCAACCAGTGGCCATTTCTGAGGCCGCTTATAAATTGTTGTCTCAGGTGTGCATATGCTGTCGATGCTTGGCAGGCCCCACATTTGAACTCACAGTTTTTGCACATTTTCTTGAGATCTGCGACAAAATTTGAAATGCTTTCCCCCTCATGCTGAATACGTTTAGTAAATCGGTTCTGCTCTGCAATTATGCTAGGGGATGGGTGCAAATGATCTTTCACCAATTTAAAAAGTTCATCATACGCTTTGGTTTTGGGGTCATCTGGACTTGTTAGATTGCAAAGAAGTTGCAAGGTCTTCGGCCCTATTGCATGAAATAACCAATCCCTTTTACTAGCTTTATCTTCGTTGCTGGTCCCATTAATTTTCTTTAAGCTAAAGAAGTTCTCCAGTCTTTTGATGAAAATGTCCCAAGCTTTCGTTGTCCTCGTTGAAGCTTTCTAGTTGGATTACTTCCTTGTGTGTGTCAATTTGACATCTAGACGGAAGTGGAGATATGTCGATCAGTATTCCCGTACCGGTGCGCTGATATCGCTTAATGTTATCGTTCAGGAATACACAACACATTGGTGCCGACTTTATTAGAAATTTTGGATTACTGATCGATATGAAGGAAAACAAAGACCGAACCACTCACTGGACTTAGTTCAAATTGTATGCTTATTACTGTCAGTGAGACGACCGAATACAAAACGTACTGCTTAAACTCAAGTTATGCTGATCTTCTTGAAGAATACAAAATCATTACGAAGTTGCCACCGCCTGGAAGTGAAATTCCTACCACCATTGTGCATCGAATAATTACTACCGGACAGCCAGTCTACACTCGACCTCGACGATTGGATCCCGAAAAATTAGATGCAGCCCGAAGGGAATTTGAAAATTTGATAAAAGTCGGAATTTGTCGACCTTCAAGCAGTAGTTGGGCAAGCCCCCTAGACATAGTCTAGACATAGTCAAGAAGCCAGATGGTTCATGGCGGCCGTGCGGCGATTATCGCGCGCTGAATGCCATCACACTGCCGGACCGCTATCCTATTCCATATTTGAACGACTTTGCTGGCAATTTGCAAGGTAAGACCATATTTTCCAAGATCGACTTGCAGAAAGCCTTCCACCAAGTCCCTGTCGCCGAAGAAGACATCGAAAAAACGGCAATCACAACTCCATTTGGGTTGTTTGAGTTTAAATTTATGACGTTTGGCCAATTGCAAAGGCAACGCCGAACAGACCTTTCAGCGGCTTATACACGAAGTTTGTCGCGCCCTCGATTTAATGTTCGCTTATATTGACGACTTGTGCATCGCTTCAACAACACCCGAAGAGCATCACCCCAACCTCCGAATCGTTTTTTAGTGAATTAAGCAATACAGTCTGACAATAAACGTTGCGAAGTGCGAGTTCGGCAAGCGAGAGTTGTCACTTGATGGGATTTTGCCGCTGCCAAATAAAATTGAAGCCATTAACAACTTTCCACTTCCGACAATGGTCAAACAACTTAAAAGTTTCTTTGCAATACTTAATTTCTACCGCAGGTTCCTACCAAATGCCATCGAAACGCAAGCGAAACTACTTGAGATGATTCCCGGGAACAAAAAGAACGACCGACGACTGCTGACATGGACGGACGAAGCGAGGAATGCATTCGAAAAATGCAAAATCGGATTGTCCACTGCTGTTTTACTTGCCCATCCATCAAAAACAGCAGAACTATCTCTTTACGTCGATGCTTCGGACATCACTGCAGGAGCAGTACTTCACCAAGTCGTTGACAAGGCCTTACAACCTCTCGGTTTCTTCTCAAAAAATTCGACAAGGCCCAGCTTCGCTACAGTACATACGATCGTGAACTTACAGCGATGTATCTGGCGGTTAATCATTTCAAATTCATGCTGCAAGGAAGACGATGCCACATCTACACCGATCATAAGCCGCTCACGTTTGCCTTTGCTCAAAAGCTTGAGAAGGCAAATGATCGACAAGCACGACAGCTCGATTACATTGGTCAAACCACCACCGACATCCGACATGTAAAAGGAGCCGACAACGTAACAGCCGATCTAATGTCACGGATCGAAAGCCTGTATTCAATTGCTGAAATCGACTACGAGGTTTTGCCAGAGATCAAGAAACCGACGAGGAGCTGCAGCTAATTTTTTCCGAAGGTAATGACAACAATTCGATTAAACTAAAACTTTTTAACGTTCCAGGCAGTTCCAAGCATATAGGTATTTATTGCGACTACTCCACCAGTGCGATATGGCCTTTCATAACGAAAAAATTACGAAACCAATTCATTCAGGCAATTCATGACATATCGCACCCTGGAAAACGTGCCAAGTTTAAACTGATGACCAAACGATTCGTTTGGCCCGGCATTAAATCCGACGTTGCTAAATTCGTTCGAAGCTGGAGAAATTCGACCCCCCCATCGGAAGGATTTTCCCACCTTAACATCGATTTAGTTGGTCCATTCCCACCATCTGATGAAAACCGCTACTGTTTAACCATCGTCGATCGGTTCACCCGCTGGCCGGGGGCCATACCCATACAAGACAGCGGCGCAAACAATCATCGATCTACGGAATGCCATGAGCGACATTCGTCCAACAACAACCGCCTGGCATTCCAATCCTAAGTACTTCGTACATGGCGATTTGCAGACAACGACTCATGTATTTCTTCGCGATGATTCCATCCGCCCGAGTCTTACACATCCGTATAGTGGACCGTTTGAGGTGCTCGAGCGAAAACCAAAATACTTCCGCTTGCGATTACCAAAACGCGAGTCTAACGTTTCCATCGACCGCCTGAAGCCAGCATACCTACCAGCATATGAGGGAACAGCTACAGACACAGTACCAAAACAACCAAGTGACACAAAGAATGAAAAGGCGGAACCAAGACAGACAGCTGAGCCAAAGCTAACACCAAGTGAACCAGCTTCTTCTACGACAGTGCAACCATCGACGAAAGTCACTCGATCAGGCCGAAATGTACGATTCCCGGATAAAATATCGGTGAACTCCAACTTTCGTCTAGGCGGGGGGTACTGTAGCCGGCAACAACTACTTTGCTTTATGTACTTACCTTATGTATGTATATTTTTTCATGTATATTTTGTCAGCACTCGCACCGTGCATACAGCAGCGCATAGGCTGCGGTTTTTTCGCTTGCCTGTTAAATGCACATGCAGTTTTGTTGTTGTCCTTGCTCTTGTGCTGTGGGACATAAACGGTATTTTTTTCACTATTCAATCGACCCATCGTGACTCGCTCTCTTTTAATATCGACCACCAGCGCGTCAACATCTTGCTCGCGTTTTGTAACGTAATTTACGAAAGATCATCTAACCTTTTTTGTTAAAATAAAAGACCTACCTATTGAATTTTAAATGGAGTTTTTGTTTCTTTTAAATAATAAAGATAAATTGTAGTTTTGGGAAGCGCGCGTCAAATACATGCCTACAAGTATCGCAATACCTTTTGGAATATGTGATCTGCAAAATTGTACAATATTAAAAACAGGGAAAAACTGAAACATAGGTACACTCAGAACTATTTTGTATTTATTTACTTTTTTTTTTCTTTTTCACTATAATAAGAACTAATCAATCATTTTTTATTATATTAATTTTTTAATTTATAAAATGTATAATGAAATGTCAATCAGTCTCTTTATATAGTATGTAAAACTATGTACTATCATTGAATCTATTTAAATAAAGAATAATAGTAATAATAATAAAATAATACCCTCCCAGTGGGCCTTTCGATTAGACTTTTAAGTTTAACTAAATATGGAACCCATCTCAGAGACAGACCCAGCAATAACAGCAAACTAGCACAAACCAATTTTATATAATCAGCCAGAATAAAATGCCAAACGGAAAAGAAATATGAATAAATAGATTAATTTTGATTTGTGTTTGCACTTGTAACGGGTGATTTTTTAAGAGGCTTAGAACTTTTTTTTTTTAAAAAAACAGAAAAAATTCGAAAAAATGAATGAAATATTTATTTGAATCGATAGTTTGAACCTTGCAATTTAATGTTTAAAGATAATTTCATGCAAATGTTGACCGCGGCTGCGTCTCAGGTAGCCCATCCGCTGAGTCCAATTTTGGCATACTCTTTCACACATATCGGCCGGTATCTCACGAATGAATGCATGGATGTTGGCTTCCAGTGCGTCAATCGAAGCGGGCTTGTCCCTATACACATAAGCCTTGGCATACCCCCACAAAAAATAATCTAATGGTGTCAAATCGCACGATCTAGGCGGCCAATTGACCGGCCCGAAACGTGAAATTAACTGTTCACCAAACTCGCCTCGCAATTGCGCCATTGTTTCGCGTGCTGTGTGGCATGTGGCACCGTCTTGTTGAAACCACATATCATGGAAGTCAAGAACTTCCATTTCGGGCAAAAAAAAGTTTGTTATCATCGCTCGGTAGCGTTCACCATTGACAGTAACGCTGCGATTCGCATCATCTTTGAAGAAATATGGCCCAATAATGCCGCCGGCCCATAAACCACACCAAACAGTGGCTTTTTCGGGATGCATTGGTAGCTGTTGCAATGCTTCTGGCTGATCTTCACTCCAAATGCGGCAATTTTGCTTATTTACGTACCCATTCAACCAAAAATGAGCCTCATCGCTGAACAGAATTTTTCGATAAAAAAGCGGATCCTCGGCCAGCTTTCCAAGAGCCCATTCACCAAAAATTCGGCGTTGTGGTAGGTCGGCTGGCTTTAGTTCTTGCACCAGCTGTATCTTAATAGGCTTTACGCCCAAATCCTTCCGCAAAATTTTCCACCTAGTGCTGTAACAAAGGCCTAACTGCTGGGAACGGCGCCGAATCGACATTTCGCGGTCTTCTGTCACACTAGCTGATACGGCCGCAATATTTTCTTCACTACGCACAGTACGTAAACGTGTTGGTGGTTTAATGTCCAACAAAGTAAATTTGGTGCGAAATTTGGTCACAATCTTCCGAATAGACTGCTCAGAAGGTCGATAATGCCGATCATAAAATGGAAGCAGCGCGCGAAGAACATTTCGAACCGAGCACGAATTTTGATAGTAAAATTCAATAATTTGCAAGCGTTGTTCATTTGTAAGACGATCCATGGTAAAATTGCAAACCAAACTGAAGCTGTTTGACAGTGACACAAGGTACTAAACACACGTCAGCTGTCAAAACCAGTGTTGCCAAAACCAAACCAGCTAAAAAATCACCCTTTATTTTGAGATTGTATGAAAATTGAGTCGTATTAAATAGATATCACACACCACACTCTCAGTTTCGCCTTTGTTAGCCAGCTTTAGTTCTTTCTTGCTCATTATTATCAAGTAAAAAATAAGATAACTTCTAACAGTAGCTAGGTAGGAAATCTCTGCGTATTTGCAAATAAAAATACTAAATTACATTTTATATTTAATACTTTTTTTTAACAACTACGTATTTTGTTTTTTTTTTGGCAGGAATGTGTTTGTATCTTACATCATTGCGTCTAAAACAACCAGCAATTCAATATAAAGGATCAGTGATAGTTGGCAACGTTTTAATAGACTCTACAGCGAAAATAGGGCTTGGATGTCGTATTGGCCCGAATGTGACTATTGGACCGGATGTCGTAATTGAAGATGGTGTTTGCATTAAACGATCCACCATCCTTAAAGGAGCAACTGTAAAATCCCACTCATGGCTTGATTCCTGTATTATTGGGTGGCGTTCTATTGTGGGGCAATGGGTGCGATTAGAAGGAACAACAGTTCTTGGGGAAGATGTGATTGTAAAAGATGAAATCTATATAAATGGTGGGCAAGTTTTGCCGCATAAAAATATAGCTGCAAGTGTTCCAGAGCCACAAATAATAATGTAACCCAGGCAGGTTATTTTTTCGAATTCGTTTAGAATTAAACATTTCGATATTCTTATTAAATTCGCCATTTTTTACTTAGTTTATTTGTTCAAATTCTAAAATATATGTGATATATGTCTTTGGATTCAATAAAAAAAAATAACACACCCTTATTGTGAGTGTCAATTATGAATCAATTGACGATTGACAAATTTGTCAATCAAAACAATCTTTGGTATTGTGTAACTCATTTGATAAATATTATGGTTATTGTGAATAAATTGACTGTTGTGAATGCAGCATGATACTTGACAGTTGTCAAGAGCAAAAAATTGTATTTGTTAAATACTACCGAAAATGATTTCCGTAGAATTGTTTTTTTGACGATGAAGAACAATCCTCTGCACTTTTGGAAATTTTCAGGCGAAGAAGGCAGCTAAGGGATTAGATTAGATTAGATTAAGAGTCGGGAGAGCCTTCAAAGGGCTCTGGCACTGCGGCTACAAGAGTAGCCTATTGTGCCTTCCCAGGTAGGTTCCTAGAGCCATCTTTTCACTCCAGAGGCATTCAGGAAGACAAGAATCTCCCCTGGATGAAAGTCAGCGAGAGTTGCTGGATCGACAATCACACTCCCTAGGATGTTTCTTTTAATGCGACATAGAGCCGGACAGGCTGTGAGTATGTGAAGAGAGGATTCATCACTCTCAAGACAGAGCCTGCAGGTAGGTTCCGGTGAGACGCCAATGCGGTGGAGGTGTTTTTTCACGTGACCATGGCCACTGATAATTCCTGTAAGGATCCTCAGATTATTTCTGTCCAGATTAATTAGGAAGAGCGATTTTCTGGGGGAGAAATTAGGTAGAAATTTTTTGGTGCAGGTCTGCCCAACTGTGTTTTCCCAAATCTCGTTCGACTCGATGCGAGATAGATTCTTGATATGGGACCTGAAAAGGTGTTTGCTGACTCCGCAGAAGGGTTCAGGACCGATAAGTGGAGTGGAAGCTCCGATTTTGGCCAGCGAGTCTGCTGATTCGTTACCCTCAAATCCTCTGTGGGCTGGTATCCAATGGAGGATGACTAGGTTTTTCTTAGAGAGTTCGTGGATGGCTAAGAATGTTTCTAAGATAAGTTTTGATTTTATTACAGATGAGTCGAGAGCTTTGAGAGCTGCTTGACTGTCTGAGAAGATAAATATGGTTTTACCCCGAGTGTTAGAACTAAGATTTATTCTAGCGCAGTGGTAAATTGCAAGGACTTCAGCCTGGAATATGGATAAGTTTTTACCAAGGCTGACTGACAAGTTCACCTGGGGCGACTCACCGTAGATTCCAGAGCCAGTCCCTGACTCCATCTTAGAACCGTCTGTGTACCAGATGATATCCCGATGAGATGGATTGGGTTTGTATTTCTCCCATTCATCCCTAGGAGGGATAGTTATGGAGAAGTTTTTGTGGAAACCATATTTTGGAAGCATGTCATCAAGAGGCATGCTAAATGGGCTTGAAGGCTCCATGGTGCCGAGTAGAGACAGATGACCTCCCTGATAGCTATATGGGTCAAGGCAGTTCGAATGGTACAGGCGGTGAATACTTAGTCTAGCCTCCATTTGAATGTGCGTTTGAAGAGGTGTTAGACCAAGGATGACATTGAGTGCCGTTGTTGGAGTGGAGCGAAGACAGCCCGTCATGCAGATTCCAGCTATACGCTGAATGCGTTCTAGCTTTTTGACTGCAGTGACTTCGTTAGTCTTCGGCCACCAAACCACAGCAGCATAGGTGACAGCAGGTCTTACGACGAGCGAATATAGCCAGTGTATCATCCTAGGTCTAAGACCCCAGTTTTTACCGCAGACACGGCGACAGATCCATAAGGATTTGGTGGCTCTGTTTACGGTACGTTCAATCTGCTGATTCCATGAAAGTTTACTGTCAAGTATAATTCCTAGGTATTTTGCTTCCCGAGAGAATTCAATGGTTTCGCCGAACATGGTAGGGCGAATAAGGAGATCTAGATTCCTCCGTTTTGTAAAGGGGACTACCGTTGTCTTCTTTGGATTTACAGAAAGACCTTCTTTATTACACCATCTCTGAACAACAGATAAGGCGAATTGCAGTATTTCTGAGACCGTGCTTTCGAATTTGCCACTGACAACGATTGCGACGTCGTCGGCACATCCTATGGCATAGATCCCTTGATTTGTCAAGGACTGAAGTAAGTCGTCAATAACAAGGGACCATAAGAGGGGCGAGAGGACACCCCCCTGAGGACACCCTCTAGTTGTGAGAGCTGAGATTTCCACATCGTCGATGCGGGTCTGAATTATTCTACTATTCAGCATAGACATTATCCAACGTCCTATGATAGGAGGTTGGTTCATGTTGCTGAGAGCCCTGCTAATGGACTCAAAAGGCGTGTAGTTGAAAGCTCCTTCAATGTCCAGGAACGCAACGAGACAGATTTCCTTACTATTGATGGAGAATTCGATTTTGGTTACTAAGTCATTAAGTGCTGACTCGGTGGACTTACCAGGTTGATAGGCATGTTGAGATTTGCTTAGCGGAAAAGATTTTAGGGCTATATCTCTAATGTGTCTATCAAGAAGTTTTTCCATGCTTTTCAGAATGAAAGACATGAGACTAATGGGGCGAAAGGATTTCGGACTTGAATCCAAATTCCTTCCTGCCTTAGGTAAATATTTAACTGTTACCTTACGCCAGGCTTCCGGTATATGACCGTAGGCCAGACTACAGCTAAATAGTTTGGTGAAGATGGGTGAAAGTATCTCAACTCCCCTAATCAGAAGTGCCGGAAATATGCCGTCTTCTCCTGCTGCTTTATAAGGCTTCAGGGAAGTTATGGCCCATTTAATGGCATTCTGATTGCATATTTGTTTCGCAATTTTCCAGTCCCCTCTCGTCGGCAGGCAGATCCGCGTCGGGGGGATAGGTTTGGTGAGAGACGATCAATTATAATTGATCCGGGAAAGTGAGTTCTAAGTAAGAGATGAAGTGTCTCTTTCTTATTTTGTGTTTGACAGCCGTTCTCATCGGCAAGTGTGCCAACTGAGAAACTTCTGTCAGAGGCAAGAACTTTATGAAGTCGGCAGCTGGAAGGAATATCAGAGATATCTTCACAAAACCGTCTAAATGATTCTTCTTTGGCCTTCTTAATTTCTTTGTTGTAGTTGGTGAGAGCACTAGAGTAGGTTTGCCAGTCACCGTTGCGTTTGGCTTTGTTGAAAAGTTTCCTTACTCTTGATTTGTGTTTTTCGAGATCTTTGCTCCACCAGATAGTTTCCCTCTTAAGCTTTTTAATCCTCAGGGGGCAGTTTTCCTCGAAGGCAGATATGATGGAAGATCTTACCATTGCAGCAGAGTGCTCTAGTTTTTCTTGAGTATCAATTCGAGATATTTTACCATTGAGTGACTGACTTAGGTGCTCTTTATAGGAAGCCCAGTCTGTATTCCTCTTTGGTCGGAATGACGAAATTGTGGTATTAGGTTCGTTAATTTCAAATCTGATGTGTCGGTGGTCTGAACATGACGGTTCAGAAGACACATACCAGTTGGATATTAGGTAATCAACTGAGGAAGTAGCTAGAGTAAGGTCTAGAACTTCACTTCTGACTACGTTAATGAAGGTTGGTTCCCTCCCGATATTGCATATAGTAAGGTTATTGCATGTTATGAAATCAAATAAGGACTCACCTCGATTGTTGATGTTCGAGCTCCCCCAGGTTGAGTGATGTGCATTCGCATCGCAGCCGATAACAATCTCTGTCCTGGTGCGTTGCGAATAGCGGAGTAGGGTATCTACCTCTGCTGGAGGGCATAAATTGGAGTCACCGGGAAAGTATGCGGATACTAAAATAACCTCCTTGGTGTTGTTAATCTTCACTATGGCAGCTGTGAGGTCACTGGAAATGAACTCTGTCAATGGAAAGAAGTTCGTATTATTGTCAAAAATAATGCATGTTCTAGGTCTACTGGATGAGGTGGAATAAAGAATCCTACCTGTAGGTGTTGAGAGTCCTAGAATTTTGCCGTCTGTGCTAGTCCATGGTTCCTGCACGAGAGCAACGTTAAGACCGTAGGTGTTAATGGTCTCGGTTAAGACTGCCGAGGCAGCCTTAGCGTGGTGAAGGTTGATTTGAACAACCTTCATGTCTTCCTTTGAGTAGGGGGGGCTTTTTTATAGGAGCCCCCTCTTATTCTGTCATCCCGGCCATGTGGGGGCCGACTCTTATCAGGGAGTCTTCGGGAAGAGCCAGACAATGTCTGTCTGGAACCTGATTGAGCCGGCTTGCAAGTCGGGTCGCTGTTGCGTGGTCTGGCAGAGGAATTGGTTGAGGAGGATGGCCTGTCTCCTTTATCCTTTTTCAGCGCGGGTGGAGGAACAGGCTTGACCGTTTCTACAACCGGCTGAGTAGACATCTGAGTAGTTGCCAGCTTGGTTAGTTCAGGAGTGGCAGCGGCTGAGCTGGCGGGAAGCGACTGAACAGCCTCCTTGGATGCCTGCTCGCTACTTTCTGCCTCTTTAGGGTTCGATGCTGCTCGAGAACGGCTGACAGTTCAGGTCCTCAAGGAGTCGTACCGAACACTCATCCATCGAGATAGTCAAGGCCAGACACTGAGCGTTCGCCACTTTCCTAAGAACTTTCCAGTCCTTGGTGGGAAGAACTCTATTTTGCAGCCTAAGTGACCGCAAAATGTCGTCCACGGAGCGGGAGGTTCCCGGGAAGAAGGCCGTTGCCACACATGGCTTAGGGAGATCGTCCCCTTCAACTAAGCGTAGCTTAGCGTTCTCCCACGGCAAGATTTTGTCAGTGATGCTGGCTAGCCAATCTCTGGTTCCAGTGTCTGCACAGTTGACCGTCAGCCACCCTGGCTTGTACGAGCAGCCCAGAAAACGAATCTGTGGGCCATCGTCGGGGAGCTTATTCACCTCCCTGATGATGGCATCTTCCACCGCTTTTTGATGTACTGGCTCAAGGTGACCATCCGGAAAGTTATCCAGAAGGAGCCCGACTTTTATGGTTCCTGCTACTTCCGCGAACAGTGGAGCATTGGGCCTCGCTTTCTTACTAGGACCAGCTGGTGAGTTGGTACTAGACCGAGGGCGCTTGTTGGCTGAGGAGGCTTCTTTGTTCGCCGGTTCATTGAGGACTTTCTCCAAGGCCTCATTGTAAGCCAGACCGTCTCCAAGAAGGCGTCTTAGTCGCTTCTTGTTGGAGGTGGTCAAGCGTTTCCTTTGAAGGGATAGCTTCTCTATCCCCAGGTTTTTAATAGAGTCGATTTCAGGAGCGTCAGAGCAGCTCCTGTAGGCCTCCTCCGTGAGCACAGAGCTCACCGTGTCGACGGATTCTAAGTCACTGTCGACAGTTGGTCGTTCAGGACGGTCTATCCGTCCATCCCGACTGGGTTCAGCTGTAGGCTGACAGACAGAGATAAGATCTTCGTTATCTCCATCAGTTAAGGTTTTGTTGTTTTGTTGTTCAATTTTTGATCCCACGAGTAGCTAGGGAAATGCCGTCCATCCACACAGAGCCCCGCATGCGTAGATAAGGCTAGATGAAACCGGAGGGCGCCTGGTATCCGGAGTACACCGTTAGCGACTGAGCTAGTTTATTGGGGCCCTCAGCCTGGGCGGTCCTGGTACGGTGCGGTTAACGCCTCTAACCCGGCCCCAGATTTAATGGTTTACTCCAACCTCAAACTAAATGGATCACGACAAACGATTAAGGCGTTAGCGTGGATCCTTAGCTGACACTAATCAGTAAACCTGATTAGCCATTTTCAGGCGGGCGCCCACGTGAAGGACTATAGAATGAGGATTTGTGCCCTGGCCCTAGCTAAGGGATGCTTTTAATCCTGTAGAATTAGAGGACAGTATGTGAGTACATAACTTTGTAATTAATATTCATTCTTAATCGAAACCAGCATTTTCATATTTATTGTGTGAAATAGACATCGATACCAAACATCATAAAGCTTGCTTCCTAAAAAGGAAGAAAGTATTAAAATACTGAAGGCTAAATATTTAGAAGCCTGTGAAGAAAGATATGGATACAAGCACTCAATGAGACACTGCTTAAGGAAATAAATAATCTTTAGCAAGAGTTGCAATTGTTGAAAGAAGAATTCAACAACCAAAGAAAAGTGAATGTCCATCCTGCCGAGTTCTCAACAGATGAAGTGGAATTTAAAAAAGAGACAGAAGGGCAGCGTCATACGGGGAATAAAAATAAAAAACGCAAGATGAGAACATCCCAAAAAATCTCATCCGCAAAAGAAAGCAGCAGAATAACAGTGTATGCTTCAAATAAAGAAAACAAAATACTACACTCAACCAAGCCTCCGCCAATTATTGCACTGCAGGTTAATAAGTATGAAAGCCTGGCCAAAATACTGGAGGAAAATAAAATTAAAGCTAGTACAGCTCTAATTAACAAAAACGACATTAAAATTAATGTGGTTGAAGAAGACGGATACAGAAACCTCACTAAAATACTGAACCTGTGAAAAATGCAATGGTATTCTTATGAGAATAAGCAAACCAGACCGATAAAGGTTGTAGTGAAAAAACTGCATTACTCTTGCTCAGCAGAAAGCATTGAAAAAGAGTTAAAAGACAGAGATATTGAAATATTGGATGTCATAAATATCCTTAAATATAAAAGCAAAGATCCGCTTCCAAGTTTTATACTCAGTTTTGAACATAACGAAGATAAAGAAAAAATATATGGCATCAAGAACATACTCTGGATGAAAGTTCAAATTCATACCTTAAGTCGAAATTAGTGCCCCACCGCAAAAAATGTCAAAGGTATGGGCATACGCATAAATATTGCAGCTCAAACCCAAGATGTGTAAATTGTGCAGGAAGTCACCACACTAAAGAATGCATGAAAGAAAAAGTTGAACACCCTAAATAAGCAAACTGCAACGAAAACCATCCTGCTAACTATAGAGGATGTTCAGTTGCAAAAGTAATACAACTTGCTAAAGAGAAAAAACAAAAGAAATATCTAAAAACGTCAGTAGCTCAAAAAGTCAAAAAGGACTTGCGAAGGAGCCCGGAAAGAGAAAAAAACAAAGACCAAGAGATCATCGAAAGGGGCCCAAGACAAAAGCCAGAAGATCCCAAAATGACGTATGCTCAGGCAGCATCAAAACCAATAGAAATAGCAGCAGAGAAAGCTTTAAAACACAAAGCAGAGCCAAATGCAATGGAAATCCTCATTAAACAAATCCTAAACAGGATTGGTTCCATGGAAAAATGCAATAAAATTATATTAGATAGAATATCATTACTAGAGAGACAGAACAGCAACAAAAAAGCTGTGCCAAACAGAAAAACATAATGAATAGAATACAAATTCTTGAATGGAATGCTAATGGTATCGAGAATCGAAAGGACGAGATACAAGTGACTCTCGATAAAATCAGATAGATATATGTCTCAATTCTGAAACACACCTTAATGTGGTATTCGTTTGGGCGCTCTCAGAGCACTTTTTTTGCCCTCAGATACAAGTGCATTTGAGTTTGACAAGTGGTGGAGTTTGTTTACATTTTAGTGAAATATTTCTACAGCAAAGAAAGGCATTGCATCGGGTGAATCTATTTTCGTAAATTATTTGTGTGCAAACATTTAGAAATCAATCGGGACGGAAATTTCGAATGTTTTAATACAAAATTTAACCAGTGAATCGAAAGCGCATAGAAAAGTGTCGAAGACTACACATATTACAGTCGCACGAATATCAACACAAAAAAAGAGCAAGATCGTTTTTATGTTCGATTAGGCACACGAAATCTGAAATCTGAGGGCAAATCTGAAGAAGCCCAAACGAATAACACATAAATTTACTGCTGACTTTAAACTGCAGGGATATGAATTATATCACTCTCCTCATCCTCATAATTGTGCAAAAGGTGGGGCTGCAGTGTTAATAAAGAATACGATTGAACACCATATAGAAGCAAAATTCCAATCATGCGCCATCCAAGGAATATCCATAAGTATAAAAACGAGCAGTGGACAAATATCTGTTGCAGCAGTATACTGCTCTCCTAGCTATAGACTAAAGAAAATAATTTTAAAAGTCTTTTCCGGATATTTCACAATAGATTTATCGCGGGAGGGGATTTTAATGCCAAGAATAAATATTGGGGCTCTAGATTAACAAATACTAGAGGCAGAGAATTATATGAAACTACTAAAGAAGTAGGCGCCAAATATCACTCAATGGGGAAACCTACCTACTGGCCTAGAGATAGGAATAAAACCCCAGATCTTGTCAACTTCTTTATATCCAAAAATATATCTTCAAATAAAATAAATATAGAAGAAGGCCCTGATCTTCAATCAGATCATTCCTCAATACTTCTTACACTTGGCGATAGAATAATAATAAAAGAACATAGCCCTAAACTAGTTAATAGACTTACTGATTGGAACCACTTCAGGCAGAAGTTGGAAGAATGTATTCAACTATCATCATCTATTCAAACAGAAGATCAACTAGAAGAAGCAGTGCAAATATTTACACCGGATATACAAAAAACTGCATGGGCTGCAACTCCCAAAAGAACAAACAAGATTAAACAAAACTCTTATCCTCGTGAAATATGTGAAATTATTACAGAAAAGAGGAAAGCTAGAAAACGTTGGCAACAGATAAGGGCGCCAAGCGACAAAACCACACTGAACAACTTAAATAATAAGCTCAGAAAATCTATAAGAGAATTTAATTACGAATCTTTAAAAACGTATCTTACCAGTCTTACAAATGATGCTAGTACCGACTACTCGCTCTGGAAGGCAACAAAGAAAATGAACAGGCCAAAAGCAGTCAAGAAAAAGCAAATACTTTGCAGAGTACCTTGAGAACGTCTTCAAACCTTATGAAGATAAAGATTATCAAGGAAACGAAGAAAGGTGCGAAGAAGACAGACCTATTCGGCCGGTGACAGCTAAAGAACTTGCCAAAGAAATCAAAGAAGGCATAAACCTTATGAAGATAAAGATTATCAAGGAAACGAAGAAAGGTGCGAAGAAGACAGACCTATTCGGCCGGTGACAGCTAAAGAACTTGCCAAAGAAATCAAAGAAGGCATAAACATAAAAAGGGCCCCAGGGTTCGATTTAATCACAGGGGAAATTTTAAAACAATTTTCTCGAAAAGGTTTAAATAAACTAGCGCAGATTATAAATGCTGCATTTAAGTTGAGGTGTGTGCCAATCATGTGGAAGGTCGCGGAGGTAATAATGATACCAAAAACAGATAAACCCAAGTTATTCGAAAAAATGCTGGCAAAACGTCTGCAAAAAATAATTGATGAAAAATCGCTAGTTCCAATTCATCAATTTGGGTTTAGAAACAAGCACTATTGTTACTATTTCGGTAGAGTCATAGATAAAATCGAAAAAACATTGGTAGAGAAAAATGTGTGCTCTACAATATTTCTTGATATAGCACAAGCTTTCGATAAAGTCTGGCATAAGGGACTGATCCATAAATTACGAAGGCAACTGCCGAAGCAGTATTCCACAATTCTGGAGTCTTATATAACAGGTCGATTCTTCAGAATTATACAAGAGACAGAGTACTCAACACTAAGAGCAATTAAAGCTGGTGTACCACAAGGTAGGGTGCTAGGTCCAGTGCTATACCTTCTGTTTACTAGTGATTTACCTGAAAGTGAAGAAACTACTGTAGCAACTTTTGCAGATGACACTGCTGTGCTTGCTGTTGGAGCAACCGTCGAAATAGGAACAAAAAAACTCTAAATGGCAATAAACGGTATTTCAGAATGGACTAAAAAGTGGCAGATTAGATTGAATGACCTAAAGACAGTCCATATTAATTTTACGTATAAAAACGTACCACACATTCTAGTATACATTAATAACAATGTAGTGGAATACTCAAACACAGCTAAATATCTGGGCATGACCCTAGACGCTAAACTGCGTTGGAAAGCGCATGTAAAGAAAAAAAGAGATGAGCTGAACATGCGATACAGTAAAATGTATTGGCTTATTGGGAGATTTTCATCCCTCTCCAACTAAAGGGTTTTTCAAAAGGAACGCTACAAGAGTAGAGCGACAGGGACAGCAAACAACGCCGAATTTCTTGCCGCTCTTTTGACATTTCTCTCCAGTAAGGTTTGTCATTTCATGATGGAAAGATATACGAGCCAACAACGAGTCGAAATTTACTACCGAAATTCGGAGTCAAAGGCCTCAACATTAAGAGCGCTACGTCCAATTGATGGTCGTCATCATTTCTGGCTGAATGGCTTCATCAATAAAAAAAATATGCGGTATTCGTCAGGCAGAAATCCACACGTACTCCATGAGTCATCATTGCATCCCGAAAAAAATACGGTTTGGTGTGGTTTATGGGCCGGCGGCGTCATTGGGCCGTACTTCTTGCGTGATGATCAAGACCGGCACGTTACTGTGAATGGGAATCGCTACCGTTCAATGACAACCGAATATTTTTGGCCCCAATGTGATGATATGGACTTGGAGGACATGTGGTTCCAACAGGACGGCGCCACAAGCCACACAGCGAATGTCACAATCAATTTATGGTCGGTCGTGCGATTTGACGCCGTTAGACTATTTCCTGTGGGGCTACGTCAAGTCTATGATCTATGCCAACAAGCCAGCGACGATTGATGAACTTCGTACGAATATCGAACATGACTTCTGCAAGCGTGCCCGTGGTTGCCATGCAAAAGAAATCGAGTTCCATACATAATGGCAACGAACGTACTTTTAACTTTTGTAGCGCTCTTATTGAAAAACCCTTTACAATAAATTACTGCTACAGAAGCAAGTCTTGAAACCAATATGGACCTACGGGCTCCAATTGTGGGCATGCACATTGCACATGCCAAACAAATTTACAAAAAATTCAAGTCTTCCAAAATAAAGTACTAAGGAACGTAGTTAATACACCTTGGTACATACGCAACGCTGATCTATATAGAGATCTAAATATTGAAATGGTTTAAGATGAAGTTAAAAAAGTTGCCCAAGGGCACAGAAGTAGGCTTCTCAACCATGTTAACGTAGAACTTACAGAACTATTAAATACTGACAATGTAATCAGAAGATTGAGGCGGGTAAGATCCCTTGATCTATAAGAGTTAGCCAAGGCCAAGAGATTAAGTAACATCTTCAAACAAAAAAGTTTCGAAATCCGACAACCGGCGGATTCTTCTTCTGAATTTTTCAAATAATTTAAAAATAAATTGCCCATTAGTCGAACGACTAGGTGCAATCCCATTCGGGATGACGACAGGTTTTTTAGAGGTTGTTCGAGTTCCCCCACTATTGCAGAAGCATCCCTCGCGTACTTGCTCTGCAATGTCTTTCGATGATTTTTCCTTCCAGCGAACCCCCAAACAAAACAAAAAAAAAAAAAGCTTGCAACAGCATTGCGGTTATATGCTCATGGGTCATATCAAATGAGCGTTGGGAATGAGCATTCTATAGGCCTTTCACAGTCAACTGTTTCTTTGGTCCTAAAATATGTTTTTAATGTACTCGAAGCACACATACTCCGAAATATCGGTCCATGCCTTAAATAATTGCGAATTAAGAAAAGATGTATTCCTTATGTTTTCATACCCTTTGCCATTTTTGCGATTTCCGCCGTGGAGGAATGAAGCCGTTCAACTCTAATGAACCTTTGTTGCAAGATGCTTTTTGAACAAATTCCTTTTGCAATGTTCTCGTTTTCTATCATTAGTTGATCCAATCGTTCCGATAGTTTTTTGTTGCTTACAACTTTTACCCTAAAACCAAAAATTTTATTAAATTTGACAATCGCAGTACAAAAATTTTCAAAATGGAAGTTTAGTACGAGTTGATGACAGTCAATCATTCATTGATAGTTGATAATCACAATACCAACGACTACATTTTTTTTGATAAGCATCGTTTATCGTTTATTTTTTAACACCCGCAATAGGGGTGAAAGTGCATCAAATTGTCCTACATCAGGGCTATCGTAAACAAAACTCCCCCCGAAATATTTCCCACTTTTCAAAAATAGGTATCAGTCTCTATGGGAGTTTGAAGTCTTCTGGTTTATTTGAACCGAGAAACAAGTTGTATAGGATTTGTATACTTCAAACAACAGAGAGCAACAATTTTTAATCATGCAAGCATTTTCATTGAAGTCCTTTTTTCAAAATGTACTAAAATAAAATAATAGGTGTAGCTCAAAAACAATAATTGGAGATGATGGTAAACTTATTCGATGATTCACTTGATTTTTTTTCTTGGGAATTTTGTCCCCTCAGAATTGCCGATAGCCCTGATTGTTTTGCTTAACACCGCGTCTCCAAGAGTCTGAATTATGTCAGACTTTTAAGTCAGACCTCTTGTCCGCCATATTTGCATTGCATTGGTTGGGCAAATTGTGCTATGACATTTCATTTCACAAGATGACATCAACGAAGAAACAAGTGAATGTGGCTCTCGCTTTAGAGGGCCTATAAAAATTAGAAAACCAGATGTTAGCCGAAAACATATAACATAATAAACTTCACGGTTTTGGATATTAATGAAATTCTTTATTCCTGTGAAAGTACGAAAGCATGAAACTCGATTTCTATTGCATGGCCACCACGGGCACGCTTGCAGAAGTCCAGACGCTGAACCCGTTCGTAGCGCTCTTAACGTTGAGGCCACTGACTCCGAATTTCGGGAGTAAATTTTAATAATTTTGTCTCGCTGTTGGCTCGTATATCTTTCCATCATAAAATGGCAAACCTTACTGAAGAGAAATATCAAAAGAGCGGCAAGAAATTCGGTGTCGTTTGCTGTCCCTGTCGCTCTACTTTTGTAGCGTGCCTGTTGAAAAACCCTTTACATAATATGAGAGAACCCAATTAAAAATCATCACAATCAAACATTTCGGAGTTGATGGCAACAATGAATCCTCATCAACAACAACAACTACAGCAGCACCAATAGCAGCAGCATCAACATCAACAACAACTGGTGCCGGTGCATTAACAGCACTGACAACAACAAGGGACGTACCATCCAGTACCGGAGCATGTACCGGAGCATGTGCACAGGTACAGGTACAGTCAACAGAACCAACAAAAACAGAAAAAAGACGGAGAAAACTTAAACCTACACCAAATCTCCAACATAAGAGGAAGCCGAAGGCAGAGGAGATGATGACGTCACGTGCAACCTCGTTAGCACAGGAGACAGACGACGACTCTCTCAGCTACTCCTACGAGTCCGAGGGGGGCGAGGGAAGTTACAAGGGCGAGGGTAATGCCTTCCAGTTACTGGACGCCGAAGTAGACGAGCAACAACAACAACAAAACGATCAGGACGACGAGGAAGCCGAGCTAGACCGCCTGATAAAAGAGCTCCTAGAAGAAAGGGCGAAATTGCGGCAGCAAAAATTGCTACAGCAGCAACAAAAGCTGCAACAACTGCAAGCTGTGCAACAACAAAAAGAGCAGCAGCAGCAACAACAACAACCACTGCTTAAGCAGCAGCAACAACAGAAGAAGCAGCTGGCACAAAAACAGCCACTGCAGCAACAACAACTACAACAAATAAAACAGACTCAGAGACAGCAACCGCAGCAACAGCAGCAGAGATAACAGCTGCAGTGACAACAGCCGCAGCAGAGACGACAACAACAACAGCAGCAGCAACAGCAAGAACAATAGACGAAAAAACAAAAGGTACCACCAATAAATGTGAGTCATCTAGATATAAGCGATAGCATTAAGTTATGTAGGCTAATTAGTAAGGATTTTTATATTAAAAGGCTAAACGCGACTAAGCACATTATTATGTGCAGTAACATGGAGGAGCACAAAAGTTGCGCACCGCTCTGGAGAAAGCGGAAGCTGAGTACTTCACGTACACTCCAAAAGGAGAAAAGCGACAAACTCTGCTGCTTAAGGGTATCGATCCCAATATAAAAATAGAGGAGCTCGAAAACGAGTTCAAGAATTATGAGTGCGTCGACCTTAAGTTCGTGGGGGTCAAGCCGTTTTCTTCGCCTGCGGACAGGGGTGGTAGCCGCAAATTACCATTCTTTTTGGTACAATTAACCACCGACAGCAAAATAGATAGTCTGAAAAGGATCAGATTCCTGTACTATCATGCAGTACGCTGGGAAAAATTAAAGAGGTCAGATCGTGTACGTTAATGTATGCGCTGCCAGAGGTTCGGGCACGCCACAGCTAACTGCCACATGCAGTTCAGGTGCGTTAAGTGCAACAATGACCACAAACATGGGAAATGTGCTTTAGGTAGCGATAGGGTAGAAGATCGAAGCTCTCCTGTGTACTCTGCAACAGCTCACGACATCCTGCTAATTTCAGGGGATGTCCCAAGTATCAGCAGGTAAAACAGAATGTGCAGGCTCGAAAACAGAGGTCCGAAGAAGAGAAGGGTCGAAAGAGTCGCTCGTTCTCTAATTTTGTTGCGCCCAATGTGTCCTTTGCCCAAATGGTATCTGGACCGGGTAGCTCAATCACAAAAAGCGCGCCGAAGGTTCCTACACCGGAAGCGGATCTGGATTTGAAATCGATCCTTCTGTCACTGTACGGAAAGATCGACAATTTCCAGAAACAATTAAATGAGCATGCGGCTCGAATAGATATGATCTATTCGACGCTGTTTGCCGAGTCTGCCGCGCCATAAATATGATGGGTACGCTGGACGAGGTAAACTTAAAGATCCTTGCGGTGAATGTTAATTCACTAATTAGGATCGAGAGAAGGATCAATCTTTCCAATCTGTTGAAAGTCGAAAAGCCAGATGCACTCTTGGTTAGCGAAACTAAGCTGACGCCGAAGCGCAAATTAGGCTATAAAAATTATCATGTAGTTAGATGAGACCGGCCCAACTCCACACAGGGAGGTGGTGTCGCTATCTTAGTACGTAAAGGCTTGCGCCATAAGGTTATATATAGCGGGGAAGTGCGCCGGTTCCAGGTGTTGGAAGCATGCATCTTATGCATTCCCCTTAATACCCAGAGGCGGGTGTATGTGGTGTCGCTTTACGCACCTGAATCTCCTCAACGCATTGAATTTTTGAATGAGATCGAGACGCTTTTTCGCTGCTTACAGCTTCAATCAGAAGATAACTATTACTTTTTGGGAGACCTCAATGCTAAACACGCGGCATGGGGAAATGATACTCCGAACCCTAGAGGCAACCAGTTTCACGACTGGTGGCGTCATAATATGATTGAGTAAATAATCGAATTGTACGCGACGGATATCCCGTCTTTCCCTAGAGATGGTTCTTTCTTGGACTTGGCGCTAGTTGACGAAAGACTGGAACAAACAAACATTGATCTAAGCACGCGGAACTGTTTACGAACGGTTGAGTACGATAGTGATCACTACGGACTTGCCGCCGTAATACGGATCCCGAACGAGCATACGCAGCTGGAGCAGTACGACCAAATGCGTTCTTTCGATTACTGAAAAGCGCAGTGGTCGCGCTTCTACAGAGTGTTAAAACGCGACATACGCTCATGCGAGATCGACCCACCGACAAACAGGAACCTAACAAACGATGAGATCGACAGTCATTTACGGCAAATGAATGTCGTCATCAAACAGACAATGGAGCGGACTATCCCCCGGGTAGGACGTTCCACAGACGAAGAACAAACTGAAAAGTATCGAAACCCGACAATCGATGCTCTGTACAGACATAAAAGTAGACTGCTCTCGATGCTTAAACGGCTACACAGACAGTTTACTGACAGGAACGACACCGAAATTAGGACACTGAAGTCGATGATCAAAAACTTGAAACAGTTGATCACCGAGAATTACAGAAAATCTGTAAGTTTGTATTGGGGCAGTAAAATTCGGGCTATAAAAACCAGTAGCCCGAATATGTTCCCACAAATAAATAAACTGTTCAGGCGGAAGGATCATAACGACATCTCATGTGTTCGAATACCTCGGACAAACGAGAACAGACAGACACTACTGACTGCTGGCATAAGTCCGGAAAGTGCCGACTCGAACGACGGTTTTTTCGTGGTCGAGGACCCGCAGGAGAGGGTGAATTTGATGGGAGCTTTCTTTGAGACTGTATATACGGTGAACAACCCTGTTTGCCGTAACCGCGACCTCGAGGAGAGAGCCTTTCTTAACCACTTTTATCTGCGGACCGAAATTCAAGATTGGCGATCCGAGAACAACGGTTTCACCGGGTTCAATGAGGGCAACCGTGCAAATGGCACAATCGCCGAAGCAAATACTCATCTGTTCGTGAGCAGAGATGAAATTCGGTGCATCTTTGAATCACTTAAAAACAAAAAGTCGGCGGGAGTTGACGGTGTCCCAAACGTCGTATTAAGACACCTGCCGCTAAAGGCGATAGATATCTTCGCCACGCTATTTAACAATGCGCTGAATAATGCATATAATCCAGAGCAGTGGAAAATAGCGGTGGTACACCCTATCCCGAAAAAGGATAAAGATAGGACTCCCGAATGTTAGCAAGGTATTCGAGAAAGTCGTCAATAGATCTCTTTTAAAATGGGTTGAGGAAAATAAGATTATTCCGGACAACCAGTTTGGCTTTAGAGCGGGGCATGACACTATTCATGCCGCGTCGAAACTGGTTTCCGTCATTCAGTGTAATAAAAGTAAGAAGTAATGCACGGGTGCCTGCCTGGTCGACTTTGAGAAGGCCTTCGATACCGTATGGTTGGAGGGGCTCTTCTATAAGTTGACCAGATTGGGCATTCAAAAACCTTTGCTGTATATGATTTATGACATGCTTATGGGAAAGAAGTTCGTTGTCAAACTGGCAACGTGACTTCGAGCAGGGTTTTCGAAATTAAAAACGGCTTACAACAGGGAGCAGTGAATTCTCCGGTCCTGTTTAATATTTACACAAGTGATCTGTTGGGTTCCCTCAGACATGCTATAGCGTACGCGGACGATTTAGTAGCGTACAGGTCAGGACCAAAAATCGAGGTCATTAACATCCTTCTGCAAAGTGACTTCGAGCAAATTAAGAGGTATTGCGATGATTGGAAGTTGAACAAGTTCAGAACAACATTGGCTGGGGCCTCTGGGGATACCAGAAAAAACTGGAGAAAATTAACAATTATTGGACAGCAGGGGCGACCACTGGCGGTGAAAAACGTGGTGAGGTATCTTGCCATCTGGCTCGACCAGTATCTGTATTTTGACAAACATATAAATGCTTGTCTTGCTGGGGCTAAAAGGGCCTATGCCCTGACAAGGAGACTGTTTCGCAGCAGTCAACTTGATTCCAGGGTGAAGGTCATTTGCTACGTGGCCCTCATAAGGCCTATCATCGCTTATGGCTGTCCCATGTGGTTCAATATAGCACCGTCCTATATGGAAAAGATTCAGGTGTTTGAGAGACAATGTCTCAGGGCCTGTCTAGGGTTGTTTAGAACTCCTGAATCTCAGTACATAAAATACTATCCCAACCCTATACAATGGGGCTCGACTGAATAGGATTGACAATTTCCTTATTAAGTTGATTCGGAGGCACGTCGCAAGGGCGATGGCCAGCGATAATAACCTGATCTCAGGGGCTTACTACCCCAATTTGTTGTACCACGAGAGTACGCTTCGGTCTGGCTTTATCCCGCCTGAGGCATTTCTTCATGTAGACATGAAAGGGTTAGTCCAGAAAAAAGATGGTGTGCCGGTATTGTACCACAGCCACCGCGGCGCGAGGGATAAGCGGCTCATCCACGACGGGTACGCCGCCAATGCTCAGGAGCTCCTCCGTTTTAGCACCGCAATTGCAGATCGGGACAGGGTCGATACGGTAAAGCAGTTCACCGAATTTCGGTGCCTTAAGGAAGAGGTGAGGGTTGATACGCTCTCCCGGGCCGGTACGCTACTAACGTAGCATCCTCCCTAGTTTTAAGCTAGATTAAGTTTGTAGTTTGAGGCTTAGAGTAGGGGGTCTTTGGGAGTTGCCGGGCTAGCCAGCATGATAGTGCTACCGAGACTCGAACGACGCTTATAGCCTCGCTCGAGTCTCGGTGACACTGATCAACCCTTGTGGGCGGCTGACAGGCGCCCATGGACGCGATCAGGATGGTGACCAATCGATTTGATTGCTGGTTAGTCCAGAAAAAATATGGTGTGCCGGTATTATACCACAGCCACCGCGGCGCGAGGGATAAGCGGGCCGGGCCGGTGCGCTACTAACGTAGCATCCTCCCTAGTTTTAAGGTAGTTATTAGTTTGTAGGTTTAGGCTTAGAGTAGGGGGCCTTTGGGAGGGGCCGGCCTAGCCAGCATGATGAACCCTTGTGGGCGGCAGTCAGGCGCCCATGGACGCGATCAGGATGGTGACCAATCGATGAGATTGCTCACCACCCTGATTATAGGTAAATTAGATTAAGTAGCTTAGGTAGTTTTAAGTAGTTGTAAGTAAAAAAATAATAAAAGACTTCATGTTTTAGAAAGTTTCTTGGAAATAAAAAACAAACAAAAATAAATATTGATAGATTTAAGGCCGAAAGGCAATAATTTTAAGGATATAGTTAAGTTTAGAGTGCTCGCTAAGAGCCAGTAAGCTAGAATTAAGACAAATGTTAGCTTTAATTTAGATTTAATCGTTTTTGTCTAGTATTTAAGTATAAAGAATGTTAAAATAAAAAATGAATTTAAAACTAAACTAAAACTAAGCATCGGCTCTGACGCAAGCGGAGCACGGTTCGAGTCCCAGTGGGGGAAGAAATTTTTTATTTATAAGTGTAACCCAATTGCAACGTCACCTGAACGCATCCAGTCGAATGACGTTTCGGACGCGTAAGAAAGACAAGATGGCGTCGTAAAAGGGAGGTGAAAAAGCGAAATTGTTGTTTTGACGAAAAGAGGAGAGAATAAAAAAAGTTTTAAAAATAAAACGGTGGTGGTTTGAAAGTTTTAAAACTTCAGAAGTAAGATAAAGATATCCATCGCGCAATGTCTGATCTAAAAAAAATTAAAGTAAACGAATTGCGAATCAAGTGTGCTGAGCTCGGTTTACCTGAAAATGGTACGAAAGCCGAAATGATAGCCCGTATAGGCACCGAAAAAAAAAATACTAACGAGAATAAGCCAAACACGAGGATAGACGTTTTGTACGAGAAACTTGATGACCTGAAATCATTAGTTGAACAAGTCGTGCTCAACTCAACAAAATTGAGCAGCACCCATCACAACGGAGATCAATTTTTCTCTGCATCGCAGACATCGCAGTTACGGTCGCCATCAACTATCACAAAAATAGCTGATGTTCCAGAAGCAAACATCAAAGATGGCTCACAGTTAAACATCACCACAGCCCCGATCACAATGACGTCATATATTCATTGTTCAACACATTTAAATTTACAAATCCAACCACAAACGTTTCCCATGTCACAACACGTTCCAACATGTTACACGCAAGCACCTATACAAGCACAGTATGTTTTTACGCAGTATAATATACCACAAACGCACAGCCAAATTCTGAAAAAAAAAAAAAAAAAATTAAGATAATACAGATTAACTTAAATCACTGTAGAATTGCACAGGATATCCTGACACAAACGGCTAGAGAAGAAAAAGCGGACGTTATTTTGATAAGTGAACCGTATAAAACTCTTGACAGCAATATATGGATCTGTGATAAGACAAAACATGCTGCTAAAGGGTGATTTTTTAGCTGGTTTGGTTTTGGCAACACTGGTTTTGACAGCTGACGTGTGTTTAGTACCTTGTGTCACTGTCAAACAGCTTCAGTTTGGTTTGCAATTTAACCATGGATCGGGTTACAAATGAACAACGCTTGCAAATTATTGAATTTTACTATCAAAATTCGTGCTCGGTTCGAAATGTTCATCGCGCGCTGCTTCCATTTTATGATCGGCATTATCGACCTTCTGAGCAGTCTATTCGGAAGATTGTGACCAAATTTCGCACCAAATTTACTTTGTTGGACATTAAACCACCAACACGTTTACGTACTGTGCGTAGTGAAGAAAATATTGCGGCCGTATCAGCTAGTGTGACAGAAGACCGCGAAATGTCGATTCGGCGCCGTTCCCAGCAGTTAGGCCTTTGTTACAGCACTACGTGGAAAATTTTGCGGAAGGATTTGGGCGTAAAGCCTTTTAAGATACAGCTGGTGCAAGAACTAAAGCCAGCCGACCTACCACAACGCCGAACTTTTGGTGAATGGGCTCTTGGAAAGCTGGCCGAGGATCCGCTTTTTTATCGAAAAATTGTGTTCAGCGATGAGGCTCATTTTTGGTTGAATGGGTACGTAAATAAGCAAAATTGCCGCATTTGGAGTGAAGATCAGCCAGAAGCATTGCAACAGCTACCAATGCATCCCGAAAAAGCCACTGTTTGGTGCGGTTTATGGGCCGGCGGCATTATTGGGCCATATTTCTTCAAAGATGATGCGAATCGCAGCGTTACTGTCAATGGTGAACGCTACCGAGCGATGATAACAAACTTTTTTTTGCCCGAAATGGAAGTTCTTGACTTGCATGATATGTGGTTTCAACAAGACGGTGCCACATGCCACACAGCACGCGAAACAATGGCGCAATTGCGAGGCGAGTTTGGTGAACAGTTAATTTCACGTTTCGGGCCGGTCAATTGGCCGCCTAGATCGTGCGATTTGACACCATTAGATTATTTTTTGTGGGGGTATGCCAAGGCTAATGTGTATAGGGACAAGCCCGCTTCGATTGACGCACTGGAAGCCAACATCCATGCATTCATTCGTGAGATACCGGCCGATATGTGTGAAAGAGTATGCCAAAATTGGACTCAGCGGATGGGCTACCTGAGACGCAGCCGCGGTCAACATTTGCATGAAATTATCTTTAAACATTAAATTGCAAGGTTCAAACTATCGATTCAAATAAATATTTCATTCATTTTTTCGATTTTTTGTGTTTTTTTTTTAAAAAAAGGTTCTAAACCTCTTAAAAAATCACCCTTTATATGGATTTGTGGAAGGCATGCCTTCCAAGAAGCTAACGGACTTACGGAGGGCTTTGTACGGGCCAAAATAAATGGCATATATTTTTACAGCTGCTATGAAAACTCACACAAAACGAATGGTTGTGAGAAGCTAGGCCTTGGGTCTCTACAGACCTGTTGCGCCAACTATATATAACAACAAAATAATCGTTCTTCACTGCCGCGGCGGAGCCAGGTTCGGTGATTGAAACCCAACGTCACCTCATCAGCAACATATTGCAGAAGAGAATACACTTGCCATCAGTCATCAAATTTCACCCTCTAGCGAGCTGCTGAAAGCTGCTACACGGGACACCAAGCCAAGTCGCAACTTTCAAGCGGTTTGAAGTCGAGCCCTCAGCCAGTACCACCACCACCAGATCTTGCAGTTGTTCTTGGCTGTCTCCATCGATTAAGTTCTAGGTGAATCGTACTTGAGCGAGAAACTAGCCCTCGGCCGCTTTGGTAGTGTAGAATAAGTATGATTTGTATGTCTCGACAATTTAATGTTTGATTATTATCAACTAGGTAGTTATTTTGTTTGGATTTCAGCTGCGAGTGATATCTTAATATAAGTTGTTTTGTAAACCTGTAAAGTATTTAGAGAACACTTAAAGAAACTTAATGTATTAGTTGCGACTACTTAAATTCGCATGCACAATAATTTGGTAACCAAAAATTTGCTATAAACATATGTATCTACTAAACTATTTCTTAATTTACATCCTATCAGATTCCAACGAAGGATTGTGCGCACAACACTTCAACCAAAATGCGATATTGGAATACACATTTACACGGACTTTGACATCACAGACAGACAAATAAATTAGCTTAACAATTTTCAACAAGCGATATCCTTAAAGAGGATCAAAATAAGTAAGTATTTTGTTACCCAATTATTACATAACATACACGCGTACATATCATGCAACAATAAAATTTATTAATCTCGAAATACCTTAATTCTAACAACGCATAACAAGTTTTGCTAAAGATTTAAATAGGTACAAAATCACCAGTCCATCCATACTCTTGTCATGGATATCTATCTCTACCTTAGATTAATCATTTGCTGCATTAGATACTTAGTGAATTAATTGTCATACATAGATACTTTAAGCCGAGCGTTACGATTTACCATACCTGTTAATGGAGTTCGAAACATAATTACCTACCTGATAACTAGCATTAGTTTTCTTTTGAAATTAAATTCAGTCATTCATCCATTCATTTAAAATAAAATTGAATTTAATAAAGTGTTGTGTTAGATTAAACTAATATGATGGTCTAAACTTAATTTATTTGGGGCTGGAAACATGCTGACTATCTTGCAGTGGCGTGGCGTCCATATAACTCGATTCCTACCGAGTTACCTTTTGAAATCTCCACCAGGCAACACTATCTATCTACCAAAAACCGAATATACATGAAACACTACCAAATGAATGTGAATACTCACCAAATGGTACACACACAAAATCGTGTGTGTATCCATTTTCATACACGTCGTCATCGTCTCGTGGCGACAAAGCGAAGGTAACCCAAAATAAGTCGGGTTATTAAAGTTCTCACTTTATAGTTCATTTTGAGAGAAAATTTGCTTGTTATCTCTTTTTTTCTTCCCTGAGTACTTTGTCTGACTCTGACACCTCTTTGTTCAATACCCATTGTAGAAAATAACCCGCTTTTCTTCGAGTTATTCGCGGTTCTCACAAAGTTCATTTTGACTGCTGAGTACTGAGTGAACATTTTGTTTGTATCTCTTTTTTTCTTCCCAGAGCCAGAGCTTGTTACTGGTACTGGCCATGGCCACTGGGTTGTGTTTTGGGTATGTCGTATGTGTTTGTTTGGTTATGAAATGAACAAAATAACACGCTTTTCTTCGAGTTATTCGATTTATTCTACTGCTGCTTGTCTGATTGTGAGGATAATTGTAGGTAGTATGTTGAGGTAGGTGTAAGTGTTTTGGTTTACAAATTCAGTTGGCAGATTGCAGTGCATGACTTAAGGGAATTTAGTAATGTGAACCCAATTTGCAAATGTACAATGAATGATTTTCTTTCAAGGTACACAGGTGTAAGGTTTCTTATATTTATATGTGATTAATTTTGCTTCGACTTCCCATTTTAAAACATTCACGCCACGCCACTGCTATCTTGATAGTTTGTTAGTTACTATTCGTGCAAGTTAGGGGCAGAAAAATCAAATTGTGGGTATTTTAGTTGCCAACGGTGAGTCAATCACCTAGATAGGAACCGTTGTCATATGAAACCAAAATCCGAAACATTAAGAAGCTTTTCCAAAAAGCTTTTACAGAGAGAAAGCATAGGTAACCAAAGCCAAAGTCAAACACATTACTACTACCACAGTATAGAACATATTATATTGTGGCGTGGAATGAATTGTGGTGAAATGAAAACAAACTAAAATGGTGAAATGAAAACAACCCCCATTAGTCACCAAATAAGTTCCACTTCCAATTGGAAATTGGAATCTGTCAATTCCACACTAAACTAAATGGGAATTTATCAATTGCTGAAAAGGGGAAAAAGTATGTCAGCCAATTGTAGAACCAATTGGAGTTAGCTAGAAAGTTATCGAAGAGATGGCAGAGCAGATATAAAAGGAGAGGTTGTAGAACAGGGCGACAGTTGATTTTTTATCAGTGATTGGTTAAAGTTCGAGATAGTAATCGGTTGAAATAAGTGATTGGTTTGAATCGTTGAAGAATTGTTTGAGCAATATTGTTCTGGTACTAAATAAGTGAATAATCTATAAAAGTGTAGTAAAAGTGATTATACTAGAAAAGTTGAACAGAATAGTGTTTTATCTTTTCGAATCCCAGCCCAAATGTAACAATATGTTCAATTGTTATCTGTATTCTGTTTCTGTGTTTTGTTTTGTTTTGTATTCTGTCTCCCTTTCATTATTCTTCATTTTTATCCTTCCGCGAAGTCGGACCTGTTACATGCATATTGAACTCATACGAATGCAAGCGTATCATTTAGATATGTATCGTTCGTGCATGACTGATTTTCTTTCTTTTGTTCATCCTATGCTTCTTCTTCTCAATATGAACCGAATATCCTCCTGCTCTTCGAAAAAAATAATACCGTGGTTGATGGAATAAAAATCGGGGGTGATTCCCATTAATTTTGTATTATCTGCCTGTAGTGCCTGCTCTCATTTCACCTTTCCATTTTTTTAGGGCAAATTAAAGCAAATTTAGAATTCCTTGACGAACAAATTTTATTAGGAAATTTTTAGCCACCTACCTATGGTTTTGTTTTATAGATTTAAATAACTTTTAAGAAAATTTATTAAAGTATAAAAGGTATGTCTTGGAGAGTGAAGTGCGTAATAACCAGAGATAAAATTATTTAAATTTCCTGATAAAGGAACTACAAAATATCAAATAAACATAAAATGAAAAAAAAAATATGATTTTCTTTTATTTTTTAGGTAGGTACATATAAATATAAAGTACAGGGTCCGCCAAATAACTTTTTTTTTTTGAAAATGCTATAAAAAAAAAAACTGAATATTTTCTCAAATTTATTCTTTTTATTTGAAAGTACAATCCTTCCGGTTAATAATGGAAAATAATTTCATTCAAATGGCTTCCTCGGCTGGCCATGCAGTAGGCTACACGATCGGTCCAATTTTTAAGCACATTATCGATTGTGTGCAGCTGTATTTCACCAATGGCTTCACAAATATTGTCCTTTAAAGCGTCAATTGTCTCTGGCATGTCGGCGTAACACTTATCTTTTACGGCACCCCA
The DNA here is from genome assembly GCA_963082955.1 of Cheilosia grossa. NCBI lineage: Eukaryota > Metazoa > Arthropoda > Insecta > Diptera > Syrphidae > Cheilosia > Cheilosia grossa. The sequence continues at coordinate 44,172,480 of OY720144.1, read as the reverse complement.
CAAATAATAGTCCAACGGTGTCAAATCGCCGCTCCGAGGTCCGACATCAGCTCTGCGGCTGATAATGCGATCTTCAAAAACAGGGCGCAAAACATCGAGTGTAGCTTAGGCTGTGTGGCACGTAGCGCCGTCCTGTTGAAACCAAATGTTGCCAATATCCTCCTCTTCAAAAATTCGTTCAACATGGCCCGATAACGATCGCCATTGACTGTAACGGTCACTCCTTGCTCATTTTCGAAGAAAATGGCCCAATTATGGCTCTGGACCAAATTCGGCACCAAACAGTGACTCGTTTTGGGTATATCGGCTTTTCAATGTATGCGTGTGGGTTTTCTGTGCCCCAAATGCGACAATTTTGCTTGTTTACTTACCCGCCAAGATGAAAATGAGCTTCATCTGAAAAAATGATTTTTTTGGCAAAATCGGCATCTTCTCTAAGTCGATCGCAGGCCCACTTAGCGAAGCGAAAACGCATTGGATGGTCATTTCATCAAGCGTATACACAACCATATTCGTTCAGCGGAAGGATAAAACTAATTATCTGTCAAATCAGACATGAGCTAAATGCTATCATTCGCGAAAAAAGCAATAGTTGAAAAAAAAAAAAAAAAATTTATAGAATAAACATTTTTTGTTTATCACTTATTTAGTCCAGGAAATCTAAATAATTTAAATATTTTTTTTTCAACAAGTAATTACCTATACACTTTCCTCCAATAAATACCTCTATTCTACTCTATATTTAGTCTTCCCATATTTATCCTTATTATTTTTGTATTAAGTCTTAAACTATTAAAACTAAACGATATGCTACCTTCTTAATAAATCAATTTGAAACTTAATTGAGTGTAAACCCTATATAACGTATCAGAAAAGTATTTGGCCCTTTTTCTTTCTTAGCGAGTGTAATGTGAGATAAATCAACAATGGTCGATTTTTGTTCTTTCAATTGCGATTTTTTTTTGCCTCAGGACATTTGCTTCATAATCACAAGCAAAATAAAAATTTCTGTTTGTTGGGAATGGGAAAAGGGAATTGGGAACGAGAAGCATAGCAGAAAAAGAAAGCAAGAAATTTCGTCACACACAATATATTATTTATGCACACACTCAAACGATTACAATATGCTTAATTGGCACTCAGGAAAAAGCTTTTATTTTGTGGGATAATCGTTGTTGGACGAAGAGAAGAGCTTTTTGTTGGACAATCGTTGTTGGACGATCGCAAGAAATGCGGACATCAGCTAACATAGGACTGCGACATCTGTATATTATATTATCTGTGGTAAAAGTATACCCAAGGCGACATATCATCCGCCGTGCATACACGTTTTGATGATTGAGTGACTCTTTTCTGTGTAGTACTTCGTAGGTACTGTAGATACGAATCTTGGCATGAGAATTTTAATACCTTAATACTGTGGCGTGGAATGAATGAATCATGGTGAAATGAAAACAAACTAAAATCACAGATAATATAATATTGTTACATTTGGGCTGGGATTCGAAAAGATAAAACACTATTCTGTTAAACTTTTCTAGTCAAAATCACTTTTATTACACTTTTACGGATTATCCACTAATTAAGTACTAGAACAATATTACTTAAACAATTCCTCAACGATTCAAACCAATCACTTATTTCACTTTATTACTCTGCACTTATTTATCTTTACAACCGATTACTATCTCGAACTTTAACCAATCACTGATAAAAATCAACTGTCGCCCTGTTCTACAACCTCTCCTTTTATATCTGCTCTGCCATCTCTTCGAGAACTTTCTAGCTAACTCCAATTGGTTCTACAATTGGCTGACATACTTTTTCCCCTTTTCAGCAATTGATAAATTCCCATTTAGTTTAGTGGGGAATTGACAGATTCCAATTTCCAATTGGAAGTGGAACTTGTTTGGTGACTAATGGGGGTTGTTTTCATTTCACCATTTTAGTTTGTTTTCATTTCACCACAATTCATTCCACGCCACAATATCCCCCTCTTAAACTTGTTCGTCCCGAACAAACTCGTTAACATTTGCACCATTGTAGCGATGAAGACGATCCACATGAACGACTTTCAGCTTGCCTCTTCCTCGTTGGATGCGATAGACAACGTCGTTGATGCGCTTTACGATTTTGTAGGGCCCTTCCCAGTCTGGTTGCAACTTAGGTGATAAACCTTTTCGTCGATGAGGGTTATATAGCCATACCAGATCTCCTTCTTGAAAGCCTGTAGTTGTTGTTTTAGTATCGTACCTCGTTTTCATGCGGTCACTGGCTATCTTAATATTAGCCCTAGTCCCTCGATGCACGTCCCTGATGATATCCCTGAGGTCTGTAACATAGTCCTCCTCATTTTTGGATTCTTCGCATGGAGATCCAAACATTAACTCGCTAGGTAGGCGGACTTTTCGACCAAATAGGACTTCAGATGGAGTATGTCCTGTGGTGTTGTGCACTGCACTTCGATAGGCCAATAAAAACATGGGAATGTGTTTGTCCCAATCTCTCTGGTCATCGCCAACGACCTTAGAGAGGTGTTCATTCAGCGTTCTATTGAAGCGCTCCACCATCCCATCTGATTGTGGATGAAGCGGTGTTGTTCTTGTCTTCTTAATCCCGAGTAACTGGCACACTCCTTGGAAAATCCTGGACTCGAAGTTTCGTCCTTGGTCCGAATGCAGTTCCATAGGCACACCAAATCTGCTTACCCAGTTGAAGACGATTTGTTCCACCACAGTCTTAGCTTCTTGATTTGGGATAGCGAATGCTTCAGGCCACTTACTGAAGTAGTCCATAACAACAAGGATGTAACGATTTCCATTGTTCGTTTCAGGAAACGGTCCCGCAATATCAACGGCTATCCTTTCGAAAGGGGCTCCCACATTATATTGATGCATCTGGCCTCGGACTTTCACTCTCGGGCCTTTGCTGGCCGCGCATATTACGCATTTCCTGCACCAATTCCCAACATCCTCCCTTGAATGGACCCAGTAAAAGCGTTCTCGTACTTTTCCGAGTGTTTTGTTTATTCCCAAGTGGCCTCCAGACACTCCATCATGCAATTCCCTCAGCACTTCGATAACTTTTGTCCTGGGAACAACAAGCTGCATTACGTACGACTTTCCATCCGGGCTTTCCCATTTTCTTTTTAGAATGCCGTCTTGGACATGAAGGGAATCCCACTGCGCCCAGTATGCCTTCAGCTCGGGACTCCTATTGGATATCTCCTGCCAGTCTGGTTTTCCTTCATGCTCCTTCCAGGCGAGGATTGGTTCGATATCCGGATCTTCCTTTTGAGCCTCCCGGATTTCCCGTGCACTCCAGCCACCAATGGGCATAGCTCTCACCCTTTGAACGGACACGACATCTTTTTCCTCGTGTCGTAAGCAATGTTTACAATCTGCTTTGCACGGTCGACGGGAGAGAGCGTCTGCATTTGAGTGAAGACTTCCCTTTCGGTGTTGTATTTCGTACTCGTACATTTGCAGCTGTTCGATCCACCTTGCGACTTGTCCTTCAGGATTCTTAAAGTGTAGTAGCCACTTTAAAGATGCATGGTCTGTGCGAAGGATGAATTTCTGCCCATAGAGGTACTTATGGAAATGTTTCGTTGCCAGTACCAAAGCAAGGAGTTCGCGCCTGGTAACACAGTAGTTCCTTTCTGGCTTTGAGAGAACTTTGCTGAAGAACGAAACTACCTTCTCTTGGCCCTCGTGTACCTGGGAAAGCACGGCTCCAATTCCCACATTACTAGCGTCTGCATCCACAATAAATGTTTTTCCAGGGGTGGGGTACGCTAATATGGGGGCGTCGCACAACTGTTGCTTAAGTTCTTTGAAACTGTTTTCGCACTCACCTGACCATTTGAATTGTTTGCCTTTTTCTGTCAGTTGATGCAAGCTCTTTGCGATCCTGGCAAAGTCCTTTACAAATCGTCTGTAATAGGTCGCAAGTCCCAGGAAGCTTCTCAGCTGATGTTTGTCTTTGGGAACCGGCCAGTTTTTCACTGCATCGATCTTCTCTGGATCAGTCTTAACTCCCTTGGAAGAGATGATGTGCCCGAGATACTTCACTTCTGGTCGGAATAGAGAACACTTCTTCGGGTTCAGTTTTAACTGTGCACTTCGTAGCCTTTGGAACACTTCCCTAAGGTTATTTCGATGTTCGTTGAACGTTTTACCAACCACGATGACATCGTCCAGGTAGACCAAACAGGTTTTCCACGTCAGTCCCAGCAAAACACGCTCCATTAGACGCTCAAAAGTTGCTGGAGCATTGCACAGTCCAAATGGCATTACTGTAAATTGCCAAAGCCCGTTTCCTGCTGTGAATGCTGTTTTCTCGCGGTCTTCTGGATGGATCTGTACTTGCCAGTAGCCACTCTTCAGATCAAGAGTCGAAAACCATTTGGCCCCGGATAGTGTGTCCAGGGTATCGTCAATTCTGGGCAGAGGGTAGCTATCCTTCTTGGTGACGTTGTTTAGCTGGCGATAGTCCACGCAGAATCTCGTACTTCCGTCTTTCTTTTTGACCAGGACGACGGGTGATGCCCACGGACTTTTTGAGCTCTCAATCAGTCCCTCCTTTTCCATCGTCGACACCATTTCTGCAACCTCCGTCTGCTTGGCCAATGGTAGTCGTCTGGGAGGCTGACGAATTGGTCTTGCATCCCCGGTGTCAATTCGGTGCTGTACGAGATGTGTTCGGCCATACTCGCTACTCTGCGAAGCAAATATATCAGCGAACTCGTCGATTAGACTCCCTGCCATGGCCCGCTGCTCCTGATCCAGCTCGCACTCTCCGAGTATATTCTTTTTCATTTCCGATATTTCCGTAGGTCTAACCGGTTTCGCAGGACTTTCATTTGACAACTTTGTGACCGCAGTAATTGGTACGCACTTTCCGATCACTTCCCCTTGCTTCAGCTTTACGCTTCTGTGTTCCACATTGAGGACACGAACGGGAACCAAGTTGTTTTTAGGTTCAACAAGGATCTTTCCAACGATATAGCTCTGGTAATAGTTTTCTGTATCTGGCTCTATTAGGAAGAATCGGTGGCTCCCAGGATCACCTTCCAGCTTTGTCCAAATAAGTGTCTCTGACGAAGGTGGTAAAATTTCGTCCTCACTTACAACTGTTCTTAGAGCTGCGACGTTCTCGTTCCCGTAAACCATTGGAATCTCGACGTTTCTGTACTTTAGAACTTGCAAACCGATGTCGAGTACTACATCATGCGTCTTCATAAAGTCGATTCCAATGATGCATTCGTCACATATATCGGCCACTAAGAATGCGTGGGAGAAGACTATTCCTGCTAGATTTATCGTCAAGAGTACCTCACCATACACCTTTGCCGTTGCTCCAGTTGCTGTTTTCAGACAGTAGCTGCTGGTGTTGTGCAGCCATGATTGGCGAACGTTGTCCCTTCTGATTATGGAAGCGGTGGCACCTGTATCGACTGTGGCCACACACTTTTTCTGGCCGATATGTGCTTCCACTGTCAAGCTCCTATTACATCGTTTGGTCTGGGAGACCTGAATTGTGGTCCTGGGGGCGTCGATTCCAGAAACCAGCTTCTGCCCCGCGAAGCTGGTTCTTACTCGTTTCCCGACTGATGGCTTTGTGAGGTTCCATCCGCCGATTGTTCAGATGCCTCCACGTGACGACTTCTTGTTCTGCAATGTGGACAACTACCCTGTCTACGTTCAGCTCTGCACTGTCGTTGCAGATGTCCAATTTTGTTGCAGTTCCAGCAACGGATCGGTCCCCTGCGAGCACTGTTCCGGTCTTCTACCTCTATTCTCTGGCATGTACATTCGACGGATGTTATTTCTCTTACGCGGTGGAATCCTTGAGATGCCTGGTCAGCAGCTTTCATAGTTAATGCAAACGCCAGTGCCTCAGGAAGAGTTCTCTTTCCAGCCATTCGTAGAGCCATCTGCAGCTGTCTGTCCTCTATGGCTTGTGTAAATGCCTCAATAGCCATTTCGTTGATGACATCTTCGCCGGCATTGGGATATGACAAGTGCGCTAGCCGTTCTATATCCGCTTGCAGCTGCTGGAGTGTTTCTCCCCTCTTCTGGAATCTACTGCGCAGTTGCACTCTATACACTTGCTGCATATGGTCGTCGCCAAACCGCATCTCAATAGCCTTAACCAAAGCATCATAGTTGCGTTGTTTTTCTTCTGAGATAGTTTGAAGCAATTCTGCAGCTGTACCTCGTAATGCGAGCGTTAATGCAATCGACTTTTCCTCGTCGTCCCATCCATTGGTCATTGCAGCTGCTTCGAACTGTCTCTTATAGATCAGCCATGATGTTTGACCATCAAAAACGGGTGGTTGCATCTCCTTCCTTCTTGGGCAGTCAGTAGAATATTCGCGAGCCTTCTGTTTCTTGACTTTTTCGAGTTCTTTAACTACGTTCTCGATGTTTGTTTCGTGTCTATGAAGAGATTCATTAATTTCCTCAAACTTGGTTTCATGCTTATTTAACTTCTCATCAATCGCGACGATTTTTACATCTAGAACATTCTTAAACTCTTCCACGGCATCTTTTTGTGCGGCGGCAATGTAATTTTTCTGTTCTTCAAGAGAATTCTTCTGTTCTTCTAGAGAATTCTTCTGTTCTTCTAGAGAATTCTTCTGTTCTGCGAACTTAGATTCCATAGAATTCTTCTGTTCTGCGAACTTAGATTCCATAGAATTCTTCTGTTCTGCGAACTTAGATTCCATAGAATTCTTCTGTTCTTCCATCTTGGCAAGAAGTAATTCCATCATAGCGCTAATATCAACGCCTGTACTTACTTGTTCTTCTGCCACGTCAAAAAGCATGGTCTTTGAATTTTCTCCCTCATTTTCGACAGCCTCCTGCAGACGAAGTATGAGGTCACTTTTCCCTCCAGCTGTGGAGAGATTCCTCTTTTCTAATTCACTTTTTAATTGGGGTATGCTTAGTTGTAGCAATACGCGACCCATTTTTTTTTTTGTGTCACTTGTAATTTCGAAATTCACAAATTCACTTTAATTTTTTTTTTTTTTTTTTTTTTTTTTTTTTTTTTTAAATGTTTCTTTATCACACACGCTTTAACACAGAATAAGTTTTATCCCACTTCTGACACCAATGTTACATTTGGGCTGGGATTCGAAAAGATAAAACACTATTCTGTTAAACTTTTCTAGTCAAAATCACTTTTATTACACTTTTACGGATTATCCACTAATTAAGTACTAGAACAATATTACTTAAACAATTCCTCAACGATTCAAACCAATCACTTATTTCACTTTATTACTCTGCACTTATTTATCTTTACAACCGATTACTATCTCGAACTTTAACCAATCACTGATAAAAATCAACTGTCGCCCTGTTCTACAACCTCTCCTTTTATATCTGCTCTGCCATCTCTTCGAGAACTTTCTAGCTAACTCCAATTGGTTCTACAATTGGCTGACATACTTTTTCCCCTTTTCAGCAATTGATAAATTCCCATTTAGTTTAGTGGGGAATTGACAGATTCCAATTTCCAATTGGAAGTGGAACTTGTTTGGTGACTAATGGGGGTTGTTTTCATTTCACCATTTTAGTTTGTTTTCATTTCACCACAATTCATTCCACGCCACAATATACAGATGTCGCAGTCCTATGTTAGCTGATGTCCGCATTTCTTGCGATCGTCCAACAACGATTGTCCAACAAAAAGCTCTTCTCTTCGTCCAACAACGATTATCCCACAAAATAAAAGCTTTTTCCTGAGTGCCATTTGGTTACATTGTATTCGTTTGCGTGTGTGCATAAATGTATTGTGTGTGACGAAATTTCTTGGTTTCTTTTTATGCTATGCTTCTCGTTCCCAATTCCCTTTTCCCATTCCCAACAAACAGAAATTTTAATTTTTCTTGTGATTATGAAGCAAATGTCCTGAGGCAAAAAAAATTCGCAATTGAAAGAACAAAAATCGATGATTGTTGATTTATCTCACATTACACTCGCTAAGAAAGAAAAGGGCCAATAAAGGGTTTTCCAATAAGAGGTGTTATTTTCGTATTCAGAGAAAAATGCCATTGTTTGAGATAAATGATCGGATGTTTATTTCATAATAAAGAGGAAGATATGCCGTTAATAATGAAATACAACATCAGCCAAATGGCCACCACGAACACGCATACAGGACCATATCCTTTTCATGAAATTTTCCATAACCAAATCACAAAGTGGCTGTCCTATGTCCTCGATAGCCTCACGAATTTTACCTTTGAGGTCTTGAATCGACGCTGGGTTGTTGGCGTGGACCTTATCTTTCACGTGGCCCCAAAGGAAGAAGTCGCAAGGTGTTAAATCACAAGATCTCGGTGGCCAATTGTGATCACCTCTTCGAGAGATATAACACGGTCCGGAAACTTTTCCCGTAAAAGATCAATGCTGTCGTTACTTGTGTGGCACGTAGCGCCGTCTTGTTGAAAATAAACGTTGTCCAGATCAATACCATCTAACTCCGACGATAAAAAATCTTTAATCATCTCTCGATAGCAAAATCCATTCACCGTAACTGTTGATCCAACCTCATTTTCGAAAAAGTAAGGTCCAATGATCCCGACGGACCATAAACGGCACCAAACAGTCACACGTTGAGGATGGAGAGGCTTCTCAACAATAACTCTTGGGTTTTCCGAGCCCCAGATGCGACAATTTTGCTTGTTGACGTAGCCACCGAAGTGGAAATGGGCCTCATAAATCAAGATGGTTTTTCGATGGAATTCCGGATCATTTTCATGCATTTCAAGGACCCAATCAGCAAAGACACGACGTTGTTGATGATTGGCCGGCTTGAGTTCTTTTGTTAACTGATCTTTATAGGCCTTAAGACCCAAGTCTTTATGCAAAATACGGTGTAATGACGTTTGTGGAATGCCCAATTCCAAAGAACGACGAGGAATGGACAAACCTGGGTTTTCTTCAACACTTTGGGCTACAGCAGCAATATTCTCAGTTGTTCTTGAGCGACATGCACGGGTTTTATTCTTCACATGACTAACTTGTCCCAACAGCTCGAATTTTTCCACCAATTTCTGTATTGCGGTCCCCTAAGGTGCTTCACGACGACCAAAAAATGCTTTAGTTTAGCGAACTGTGACTGCAAGATTTTCACCATTTTTGTAGTGAATTTTAATAATTTCAATGCGTTGTTGAAGTGGGTTTCATTCCATTTTTAGTAATGGCATAGTTTCTACTTGTCAAATTACAAAGAATAAAAGCTTCAAAAGTGCCAGCTACTGAAATAGCGGGTCATTCACAACAACACCTCTCATTGGAAAACCCTTTACTTTTCTGATACGTTATATAGGGTTTACACTCAATTAAGTTTCAAATTGATTTATTAGGAAGGTAGCATATCGTTTAGTTTTAATAGTTTAAGACTTAGTACAAAAATAATATAAGGATAAATATGGGAAGACTAAATATAGAGTAGAATAGAGGTATTTCTTGGAGTAAAGTGCACAGGTAATTACTTGTTGAAAAAAATATATTAAAATTATTTAGATTTCCTGAACTAAATAAGTGATTAAAAAAAATGTTTATTTTACATATTTTTTTTTTGTTTTGGCGTAATATACATACTTCATATTCATATGTACTTACCTAAAAAATAAAAGAAAATCATGTTTTTCTTTTTTCATTTTATGTTTATTTTATATTTTGTAGTTGCTTTATTAGGAAATTTAAATAATTTTATCTCTGGATACTTCATGGCACTTGCGTTGCAGGAAGTTATTATGCACTTCACTCTCCAAGACATACCTATCTATTAAACTTTATCAAATTTTCTTAAAATTTATTCAAACCTATAAAACAAAACCAAAAATTTCCCAATAAAATTTTGTTCGTCAAGGAATTCTAAATTTGCTTTAATTTGTCCTAAAAAAATGGAAAGGTGAAATGAGAGCAGGCACTACAGGCAGATAATACAAAATTAATGGGAATCACCCCCGATTTTTATTCCATCAGCCACGGAATTTTTTTTCGAAGAGCAGGAGGACATTCGATTCATATTGAGAAGAAGAAGCATAGGAAAGAACAAAAGAAAGAAAATCAGTCATGCACGAACGATACATATCTAAATGATACGCTTGCATTCGTATGAGTTCAATATGCATGTAACAGGTCCGACTTCGCGGAAGGATAAAAATGAAGAATAATGAAAGGGAGACAGAATACAAAACAAAACAAAACACAGAAACAGAATACAGATAACAATTGAACATATAATATGTTCTATACTGTGGTAGTAGTAATGTGTTTGACTTTGGCTTTGGTTACCTATGCTTTCTCTCTGTAAAAGCTTTTTGGAAAAGCTTCTTAATGTTTCGGATTTTGGTTTCATATGACAACATTTCCTATTGGACTGCGTCATCTAGGTGATTATATTATCTTTGCTAAAATGGTGAAGTGAAAACAACCCCCATTTGTCACCAAACAAGTTCCACTTCCAATTGGAGATTGGAATCTGTCAATTCACCACTAAACTAAATTAACTGGGAATCTATCAATTGCTGAAAAGGGGAAAAAGTATGTGAGCCAATTGTAGAACCAATTGGAGTTAGCTAGAAAGTTCTCGAAGAGATGGCAGAGCAGATATAAAAGGAAAGGTTTTAGAACAGGGGGACAGTTGATTTTTATCAGTGATTGGTTAAAGTTCGAGATAGTAATCGGTTGTGAAGATAAATAATAGAGTGAAATAAGTGATTGGTTTGAATCGTTGAAGAATTGTTTAAGTAATATTGTTCTAGTACTTAATTAGTGTATAATCCATAAAAGTGTAATAAAAGTGATTCTGACTAGAAAAGTTTAACAGAATAGTGTTTTATCTTTTCGAATCCCAGCCCAAATGTAACAATACCTTAGAAAATGTTATGTGGTATTCTTGACATCTTTCAGAAACGTAACAATGTTTCGCTTGGCAAGTATCGAAAGATACTCCAAATTCCACCTTTTCCAAAAGTTATTCTTTATTTTTTTGGTGTATGCGACCGGTGTCGAAAAGTCGGAACTCACTTTTAAGTTCCCTTTGGGCTCCTATAAAATTTATTCCATTGTCACTTCTCATCTGGAATGGAGTTCCATGCAGATTGATAAAGTTCCTCAGACATAGAATGCACGCATCCGTAGATAAATCTGCTGCCAATTTCAGATGAATAGCTCGGATCGTCAGGCAGGTGAAAAGCGCCACCCATCGTTTTTCTCTTCGGCGACCAATCGAAACTTGAAGTGGTCTGAAGTAGTCCAGACCGGGGTACGTGAACGGTCGAACATAGGGTGTGACACGATCTGGTAACCCATGAGTTGGGTAACAGGTTGACTCTAGCTAGCTTACAAACTTGGCAATTTCTTTTGGTGGCTTTTAAGATCGATCGAATATTTGGAAAATGATAGGTCTCCTAGCATTCAAAGGCAGACAATAAGCGGCATCTATTCGTCCACGCAGACGAAGAAGGCCCTGTTCATCCATATATGGGCCCTTATTGCAATTGTCAATTAACAATTGGTAGTTGGTAATTATCAACACATTTCCTTAATCGGTATTTTGATTGTCAATTGGCCGCGAATTGTTGATTCATTGTCAATTTCTATTAATTTTTGATTGTGAATACAAAAGTCGGTATTGTAAGTGTCAATTGTCATTGACTTTTCTGTCATTTTGTATCAATTTATTTCAACTAGAAAAAAACTGATTGATTAAATTAATTTGTACGGGACTGAAATAAAATGTAATGTTTTAATGTAAAGTTTGTAGTTTATTTAACTGATTTGAACTATTTTTCACAGGGCTAAAATAGTAATCAAAAAATCAATTGAATCGGTTGGTTGAGCTAATCGAGCAAGACTTGGACGTTGACAAAGGATTGTGCTCCAAAACAGTAGCCCAAAAAAAGTGGATAGATATCGCAACGGACCTTAACATTTTAGGTCCACCCTCTCCTGAATGGCACATATTTTAATCAATTGTATTTTGTCGTGATAACTTCTAGGTTTGGATCGAGTTCAAATGCAAAAAAAAAATAAAAAGACGCAAAAAAAAGTTGAAAATTCGGCAATAAAATACGCATTTTCAACAATTTGGAAGAATCCATTACAAGAATAATAGAAATGGAATCCTGCATCAATTCACCTGGCAGAGAATTTGGGCAAGAGGATGAAAATTAAACCGAAGATGATGCTGTTTCCAATGCCATAGAAAACTACCAGAAAAATATCGCGCGTTCAGAGAATAAAAACAGAACGCACGAGTCGACTCGAAACTCAAACTTCAGAACAGAAAGAGTTTTATGATAATATGAATAATATAATGGGTGATATAAAAAAAGCATGAAGAATATTGAACATTATGCAAAATAAAAAAAAATTAAACAAAGAGACGTAATAATAAAAATCAAAGCAAATAAAGAATGGCTTTAGTGAATTTAGTTAAATCTTAAAATAGAAATCCTGGAGATAAAGAAAAAGAAACAAGAAGTTATGGACTTCTAGGTGAAAACTACCTGCACGTGCACTTAAGATTATTTAACTGCTGAAGTGTTTTTTTTTAATAATTATTTAATTAGCAGCATGTGATAAAGGAAATACAAAAGACTTATTAAATAGAAATAAAAACCAATAACCAACTAAATTTTTTCATTTAATTTCAAACATAAAGCTACAAAGTTAAAGTTCTTAGGATTTGGTTTCGAACTGCCACAGCTCTTACATTTTCATGAAATTGATTAAAATCTTTGATGTCCATGCCATCATCAACATGTACCTCCACTTCAGGGATATTGAAACTAATGCAAATATTATGTAAAGCCGTACAAATATTTGATATTTGCGTAGCCTTTCGCGGGCTATAGTGCCTATTGTACGCTCAATAATATTTCTTGCCTTAAATAGGGCTGCAAAGCATAACCGGCATCACCTGGGAACCAATAAGTGAAACTACATATAGTTGCTATTACATAGAACATACCTTATTACCTAAAATACAAGTATTTGTGTTTCCACTTTGGTATTCTCTTTCCAACATCGACTTTAAACCCGACATATTCCAAGTATTGGAGTCATGTGAAAAGCCCGGATATTTTGCATTGAAAAAACTTACCTTCATTGTATCATCGCATACCTGAAATAGAAGTATTGACATCGACAAATGGTGAATGATTATGAACTAATTATCATAGGATTTAAACTATAAAAACCTTTTCTATTGTTATATGCGTGTTGCAAATGTTTTTTAGGTGACGCAATTTTAATGTGAGTTCCATCCATATAGCCAATTATGCTAGGAATTCCACTCTTTTCAAAAAAATACGTTTTTTCCCGACGTATTTCAGCTTCGGTGTACGTATATTTGATCCATTTGGGAAAAATACATTCTTCCAGGGCATCAACAACATCTTTTAAAATAATTTAAAATGTGGACTGTGCTAGGCCAATTGAAAACTCCTTCCCGACACTTAATTGGTACGACCCTTGCGCAAGAAAAATAATGCTGCGCACAATTTTATAATGTTGGGAACTGATGCGCATCTTTTTGGTGTTTTAATCTTGGCTTCTATTTCCGATAGAATATATGTAAAAGCTGCCTTCGATAAACGAAAATTTGATATGAAGCTGAAAAGGAATAGTTAAGAAAATAGGTATGACTTCAGAGAACAGAATACCCACATTTGTTCTTCCAATTCTAGAGGGTTTGAAGCAACCCTTAGTTGCTTCCTTCTTCTTGCTACTTCCAAAAAAGTATCCTCATACTCTTCGATGTCAAACCACAACTCCACGGAACTCATAATAAAATTGAATTTTATTCTAATTTAAACACAAAATATCCACAGCAAACTTAATTTCCAATAGCAAATGTCAAAGAGCGTATTTTATTCACAACAGTCAATTTCAGTCACAATAATCACAACCTTTATCAACTGAGTTATACAATACAGAAGTATCAATTGATTGATAAATTTTACCAAGTATCAATCGGTTGTTAATTGACCGCAATAAGGGTGATGGTGTGAGTTGAAATATATGGCTTGATTTTTCAACGGCTAACTGCCATATGCAGTGGCTTAGTGGTTAGTGTGTTGGACTATCCTCCCTAGTTTTAAGCTAGATTAAGTTTGTCTTTGGGAGGTGCCGGGCTAGCCAACATGATAGTGCTGTCGAGTCTCGAACGACGACTATAGCCTCGCTCGAGTCTCGGTGACACTGATGAACCCTTGTGGGCGGCTGTCAGGCGCCCATGGACGCAATCAGGATGGTGACCAATCGATGAGATTGCTCACCACCCTGATTATAGGGAATTTAGGTTAAGTAGCTTAGGTAGTTTTAAGTAGTTGTAAGTAAAAAAAATAATAAAAGAATTCAAATTTTATAAAGTTTCTTGGAAACAAAAAAACAAACAAAATTAAATATGGATAGATTTAATGCCGAAAGGCAATAATTTTAAGGATATAGTTAAGTTTAGAGAGCTCGCTAAGGGCCAGTAAGCTAGAACTAAGAGAAATGTTAGCTTTAATTTAGATTTAATCGTTTTTGTCTAGTATTTAAGTATAAAGAATGATCAAAATAAAAAAAAAAAAAACAAACAAAAAAAGTGTGTTGGATTACTAAGCGTGGGGTCCAAGGTTCGAATCCCACAAAAACCCAAATTCCAACTTAGGGTTTTTTCCACTGCGCCACCTCTCGCGAACGTCTGACAAACATCCGAGAGTATAACTGTCTTAAAAGCTTCTCAATTAGCCGTTTGGAATCGGCATAAAATTGTAGATCCCTTCCATTCATTCCAAAAATGAAACTCACACAAAACGAATGGTTGTGAGAAGCTAGGCCTTGGGTCCCTACGGACCTGTTGCGCCAACTATTATTATTATTGTCCCTTTTCAAGTAAAAACTTTTCCTGATTAAAAACTTCTTGTTGAGCTTGGCGGCACATCAACTTTTCAGTTGACACAAGCTCTTTGACAGTTAGTTCGTCTCGGGTGCCAATATGTTTATTTTGCTTAGCTGTCTACACAAACCAAAGTGGAAGTGCCACAAGGCAATCAGGCGATGGACACTGGCCAGCCAATGATCCCGCAAGGAGATGCCCCGTTGCCGAGGCGCATGACGAGGCAAGTCCAGCAGCAGCAAGTGGGAGCAACAACAACAACAACGACAAAAGCAGCAGTATAAGCATCAACAAGTGCTGCAGTAATAGCAGCACCAACAATAACAACGCAAGCAGCAGTAGCAGCACCCAAAATCTACGAATTGGTACAGTCGCAGGAACCAACAAAAGTCGAAAAGAGCCGACGAAAGCTTACATCTACACCAAATGTATCAGCAAAGAGGAAGCCAAAGCAAGACAAAGCGGCGATGACGTCAAAGGCAAACACGACAGAGGCCGAGTCAGACGAGGACGACGTACGCAGCTACTCGTTCGAATCAGCTGGCACACAAACAGCCACTGCAGCAAAAACAACTACACAGACACAGAAGCAGAAACAGTACACTGGACGAGGTAAACTTAAAGATCCTTGCGGTGAATGTTAATTCACTAATCCGGATCGAGAGAAGGATCAATCTTTCCAATTTGTTGAAAGCCGAAAAGCCAGATGTGCTTTTGGTTAGCGAAACTAAGCTATCCCCGAAGCACAAATTGGGCTATAGAAATTATTGTTTAGTTAGAAGAGACCGGCCCAACTCCACACAGGGAGGTGGTGTCGCTATCTTAGTACGTAAAGGCTTGCGCCATAAAGTCATACATAGCGGGGACGTGCGCAGGTTCCAGGTGTTGGAAGCATTCTTCGTATGCATTCCCCTCAATAGCCAGAGGCGGATGTATGTAGTGTCGCTTTACGCACCGGAATCTCCTCGACGCATTGAAGTTTTAAATGAGATCGAGACGCTTTTTCGTTGCTTGTAGCTTCAATCGGAAGACAATTATTACTTTTTGGGCGGAGACCTCAATGCTAAACATGCGGCATGGGGAAATGATATCCGAACCCTAGAGGCAACCAGTTTCACGACTGGTGGCGTCATAATATGATTGAGTACTAACTCGAGTTGTACGCGACGGATATCCCATCTTTTCCTAGAGATGTTTCTTTCTTGGACTTGGCGCTAGTTGACGAAAGACTAGAACTAACAAACATTGATCTAAGCACGCGGAACTGTTTACGAACGGTTGAGTACGATAGTGATCACTACGGACTTGTCGCCGTAATACGGATCCCGAACGAGCAGACACAGCTGGAGCAGTACGACCAACTGCGTTCTTTCGATTACCGAAAAGTGCAGTGGTCGCGTTTCTCCAGAGTGTTAAAACGTGACATACGCTCATGGGATATCGGCCCACCGACAAACAGGAACTAAACGAACGATGAGATCGACAGTCATTTACGGCAAATGAATGTCGTCATCAAACAGACAATGGAGCGGACTATCCCTAGGGTAGGACGTTCCACAGACGAAGAACAAACTGAAAAGTATCGAAACGCAACAAACAGACATAAAAGTAGACTGCTCTCGAGGCTTAAACGGCTACATGATTCATTTCTACGCCGTCCCTATTAGTCTACACCCAACTCAACTCTATGAGCTAATTATCTCATTTTATACAGAGCTAATTCAACCTTGACTTCTTATCGCATTTTCATAATAATACTTAGTTTTACTCTTTCATTCATGATTTCCATTTTTATCTTTCGCTTAGTGCCCATTTTTTTTTTTTTATTCATTGACCTTGACAGCCACAACGGTCTTGCATCCTTATCAGAGAGAGAGCGAGGGAGAGGGGGATATGGTCTTGCTTCCTTAGCAACAACCTTGAAACAACCTTGTGCCAGGTCTGCTCTCTTATCAGCAGTTCTTATCAGTGACCTTGATGACGTCATGCAAATTCTTGAACGATGCGTCATTTTCGTGAGCCAGGAATCACATAGCCCTACTACTAACAGCGTCGAATAGATCATGTCTATTCGAGCCGCATGCTCATTTGGAAATTGTGGATCTGTCCGTGCAGTGACAGAAGTATCGATTTCAAATCCAGATCCGCTTCCGGCGTAGGAACCTTCGGCGCGCTTTTTGTGATTGTGCTACCCGGTCCAGATACCATTTGGGCAAAGGACACATTGGGTGCAACAAAATTAGAGAAGGAGCGACTCTTTCGACCCTTTTCTTCTTCGGACCTCTGTTTTCGAGCCTGGACATTCTGTTTTACCTGCTGACACTTGGGACATCCCTTGAAATTAGCAGGATGTCCTGAGCTGTTGCAGAGTACACACGAGAGCTGGCCTCGATCTTCTACCCTATCGCTACCTAAGGCACATTCCCCATGTTTGTGATCCTTGTTGCACTTAACGCACCTGAACTGCATGTGGCAGTTAGCTGCAGCGTGCCCGAACCTCTGGCAGCGATACAGGAATCTGATCCTTTTCAGACTATCAATTTTGCTGTCGGAGGTTAATTGAACCAAAAAGAATGGTAATTTGCGGCTACCACCCCTGTCCGCAGGCTAAGAAAACGGCTTGACCCCCACGAATTTAAAGTCGTCGCACTCATAATTCTTGAGCTCGTTTTCGAGCTCCTCAATTTTTATATTAAGATCGATACCCTTAAGCAGCACAATTTGTCGCTTTTCTCCTT
Source organism: Cheilosia grossa (assembly GCA_963082955.1). Taxonomy (NCBI): domain Eukaryota; kingdom Metazoa; phylum Arthropoda; class Insecta; order Diptera; family Syrphidae; genus Cheilosia; species Cheilosia grossa. Next base: position 44,154,826 of record OY720144.1, on the reverse strand, counting down.
TTGGAGTGTACGTGAAGTACTCGGTTTTCGCTTTCTCCAGAGCGGTGCGCAAGTTTTTGTGTTCCTCCATATTACTGCACATAATAATATGTTTATTGGCGTTTAGCCTTTTAATATAAAAATTCTTAGTGACAATACTATCACTAATATCTAAATAACTTACATTTATTGGAGGTATTTTTTGTTTTTTCGTCTGTTGTTCTTGCTGTTGCTGCAGCTGTTGTTGTTGTTGTTGTTGTTGTTGTTGTTGCTGCTGCTGCTTAAACTGTTTTTGTTGTTCCTTGTGTTGTTACTGCGCAGCTTGTAATTGCTGCAGCTTTTTTGCTGCTGTTGCAATTTCTGCTGCCGCAATTTCTCCCTTTTCTGTAGGAGCTCTTCTATTAGGCGGTCTAGCTCGGCTTCATCGTCGTCCTGGCCGTTTTGTTGTTGATCCTTTTCTTCGGCGTCCAGTAACTGGAAAGCATTACCTTCGCCCTTGTATCTTCCCTCGCCCCCTTCGGACTCGTAGGAGTAGCTGAGACCATCAGAGTCATCGTCTGTCTCTTTTGCTGACGAGGTTGCTCGTGACGTCGTCATCACGTCGTCTGCTTTCGGCTTCCTTTTGTGTTTCAGATTTTGTGTCGACTTTAATTTTCTGTCGACTGTACCTGTGCCAATGCTGGGGTACTCGTTGATGGTAAGTCATTTGTTGTTGTTAGTGCTGGTACTGCACCGGCACTTCTTGTTGTTAATGTTGATGCTGCTGCTATTGGTGTTGCTGTAGTTGTTGTTGTTGTTGTTGCTTTGACCTGCTTGGTCACGCGTTTTGGCAACGGGGTATCGCCTTGCGGGACCACGGACTGGTCAGCGTCCATCGCCTGATCGCCTTGCGGCAATTTTGTTAAAATTCCTCACTGGGAAGCGAACTTGGCTCCTCTTACGTGAGAGCCAAAGACTCGCTCCTTGAGCCAAATGGTTTACACTTCTTTCACACTCAAAATCACTGCTTATCAATTCACTTATGCTCACGCTGCCAAACTCTCAAAGTCGTCTGTCCACCACGGATGCTGAAGAGCGACTCGGGCCAATATCACACTCCACTGCGCCAAATGGCTTATTGGACTTCGATGTCCAAAAACCCTATTTCTCACTGTTACTTTCGCTTATTGCCTCACTCACAAAGTCATCTGATCACCACGGATGCTGAAGAGCGCCTGAAGTCATCTGTCAGGTTACTATGTTGCGTGTGGCTAATTTACTTTTCATGGCACACATACTTTCCCACATAGAAACACGAAAAACAGCTTGTAGGCGAAGTCTCTTAAGTTGGCTGAGCTGACGGTCTAATTAATACTTACTTTACTATTTATCAACACAAGACTGATTTCCACACAGCATCGTCGCTGGCGTGTGTAAAGAATACACATTTTTGCACCCTCCTGAGAAAAGGGAATTATGTTTGGAAAATTTGCAGCTCTCAAATGTTTTTGGTTTGCTAGGTAGTTATCGTATAGCATTTAAACCCACTATTAAAAAGGGTTGGAATCTTTTGTAGATTCCCTTTTTAATAAACGTAATAATCTTCCTTCTCAAGTCAAACAGCAGGTAGACTTGACGGGTGTTTATAATGGGCCTTACCAATAAACATTTCTAGTTTCGACTCTAAATTTTAGTAGTTCACAGTGGCTATATTTTCCATACAAACTTCGCAATTGTGAAATTTTTTGAGTATTATAACGGGTTTTGCAATAAGAGCGCTACAAAAGTTTTTTGTAAATAAGACAAAAACGGTTTTGGATATCAATGAAATTCTTTATTCCTGTGAAAGTACGTTCGATGCCATTATGTATGGCACTCGATTTGTTTTGCATGGCCACAACGGCACGCTTGCAGAAGTCCAGGCGCTGAACCCAATTTTCGACGGTTTTCAAGCATAAATCGGCCGATACTGCTGCGATTTCACGTTCGATATTCGTACGAAGTTCATCAATCGTCGCTGGCTTGTTGGCATGGATCATAGACTTGACGTAGCCCCACAGGAAATAGTCTAACGGCGTCAAATCGCACGACCGAGGTGGCCAAGCGACTGGACCATTTCGTGAGATAACACGTTCTCCAAACTTGGTTTCCAATAAATTGATTGTGACATTCGCTGTGTGGCTTGTGGCACCGTCCTGTTGGAACTACATGTCCTCCCAGTCCATATCATCCAAATGGGGCCAAAAATATTCGGTTGTCATTGAACGGTAGCGATTCCCATTCACAGTAACGTGCCGGTTTTGATCATCACGGAAGAAGTACGGCCCAATGACGCCGCCGGCCCATAAACCACACCAAGCCGTAATTTTTTTAGGATGCAATGATGACTCATGGAGTACGTGTGGATTGCTGCCTGACCAATGCTGCATATTTTGTTTATTGACGAAGCCATTCAGCCAGAAATGAGCCTCATCGCTGAAGATGATTTTTCGATGAAAATCCCAATCATTTTCAAGTTGTTGCTCAGCCCAATTCACGAACATACGACGCTTCTGGTGGTCAAGCGGCTTCAGTTCTTGCGTCAATTTAATCTTGTAAGGATGTAGGCCAAGATCTTTTCGCAAAATTCGCCACAACGACGTCACAGAGATGCCCAACGCTTGAGAACGACGTGTGAGAGACACATTTGGGCTTTCTTCAACTGAAGCCTCAGCGGCAGCAATATTCTCGACACTACGGGCACTTCTTTGTCTCACTGGCACGGGAACTTTTTGTACTGTGCCTGTGGATTCAAATTTTTCCACTAGACGCTCAATTGTTGATCTGCTAGGATTATGACGACTATATATTTGACGCTTGTAGCGTACCTGTTGAAAAACCCTTTATATATATATATTATATTATATATATCATTAACAGTTTCATTTGATCAAAAATGATGAAGAGAAGATATCCACTTAAATAAATTGCTACAGCGCATCGAGGGTAGTTTCATAGAGCTATAGTAAATGACTGGATAGCGGAATCTTACTTACATTTATTTCTGAGTTTAGTTGCTGTAAATATATGAATAAACTATTCATAACCTTGAGCAGCTATTGCCACAAAGATTACGATTATAATTATAAAGACAAGGTAAAGGATGTAGGCAAACAATAATGTTTTTTTCTTATTTGCTTAGGTATATTTAAGTATATTACATATTTTCAACATTTTTAGATAAATATTATTTGATATATTATCAATTCTACCTGTAAAAAGTAAGAGTTATTGCAATTGCCCAACTCATCATGAAGTTACAAAAAATAGGGTTGAAGTTTACCCGAGTTCAGTTACTCCATTATTTTCATCATCACAAGATATGTATTTTATTTTCAAGTCTTCGTGATCTTCTTGGTCAAGGCAAATGTAAGCTGGTGAGCTATTATCATTTAAATTATTTTTCACAAAACTTGTCTTTTCACTGCCTATAGGCTGATTACTAGGACTCCCTCCCTTAAATGATAAATGAGCAGCTTGTATATGAGTTTCCATTGTACTTCTTTTCCATTTAACGTTTACGTCAGTTACTGCAAATATTTAATTAGTTTACCTTTTTTGCGTAATTTTAATATTGCTAGAAATTCACCGTATTCCATTTTCTTATTTATGCTGCTTCTTAGACCTCTGTTACTTATGTGTGCCGAATTTAAAAATTGGCAGCAAATGATTTGTTGGAAATACTTGCGAAATCTAGAATTAAAATGAGAAACATACCTTACGTTGCCTGAATTGAAATGAACGTCATACCTTTTATTCATCCAGTAATATATAATAGGATTTACCATAGCATTAGACATTGCAAGCCAATAAAAGCCCAAATACATATGCTGAACATATTTTGTTGATGTTACTTTATTGTCATGGTATGAGTAAATAAAAAACATGTGGTAAGGAAGCCAGCAGACAGCAAAAATCGATACAATTGCTATAAACATTCGAACGACTTTTCTCTTTGATTTCATCGATTCAATTTGACGATCAGTATTTTCTCCGATCGATCTGCTACCCCATAATACTCGACCCATTAAAAAGTAGCAAATCATCATAACCAGCATTGGAATACCATATGTCAGTATAAGGATTATTATATTATATCTGAAAAAGAAAAAGAAATGGTTAAACAATTTTTTTTTTATATTATATAGTGTTAAAATATACTCGTACATTATGAATACAAAAATAATCCCAGAGCCAACAACATACTAGTATAATTATGTCTATTATACTTGTTTAGGAACACATATGCCTTTATATTTTCTTTGCGTATTTTCTTGTTAGTTTCGATATACCTTTGTTTATTTGTTGCATAATGTTAAATAATCATGATTTGCCCTATGTTCCTTATGTATTTAAACCTACAGTAATTCATTCTCTCACTTTTTCTCCTTAACATACGTTGTTAATATCTATCATGTACAGTTGACTTTCTTTGCTACTTCGCTCTTGTTAAAAGTTTGTCTCGGTCATTTTTGATCTCGGACATAGGAAGCGTAAAATCTCTGGTAAAATAAAATACACAAATCGAAATTTCCTGATCGTTGTTGGTTTGCGTTTTCCCTTCCCCCTTTCGATTCATCTTCGTTATCGATATTCGCCGGGTATCAATCATTTTTGGTCCAATTCGAGCCGGATTTTTGGGCAAATCGTTCGTCTAATCTGTCGTTGGCGAACAAATTGAGCTGTGCACATAGGTATTTGCACAACAGTGAATATAAATAACATTTATCTTTCGTGGAACTCTATAAAATAGTGTCGTTATATGATCGTTACAAATTATTAATTCGACAGTTATTTCCCTGCCTAGGAAAATATATTATTTACTTGATTACACGTGGTTTCTCAAAGATAATCATTTCGGTTTACATAGTAATTGGAAAAGTTAGTAATCGTTTATTAATTACACAGTTTAATCAAAAATGGCGGAAAATGTTTCACTTTCCGCACTTCGGCTGACTCGTGGTCACACTAAAGGTGCATTAACCAAGCTTGTTACATACGCCGAGTCCATTACGGACAGCTCCCCGATAGTAGAGCTAGAGGTTAAGCTCAGTCGAGCTGAGGATTTGTGGAGTGATTTCAATGCTTCGCAAAATAAATACTATGAGTTCGCTGATAAAGAAGGCTACACCGATCCCGTGCCCGAATTCGAGGAATTCGAAGGCAAGTTTTTGTTTATAAAGTCTGTCTTACTATCGGCGACTCGAGAACACCAGCGCGAGGAGAGAAACAAAGACCTCGTTTATCGCTTAGCCGACCAACAACAAGTTTTGATTGAGACTTTTAACAAAACAAATTCGTCTAAAACTCCATCGATTCGCATTGAACCATTCAGTGGTAATTACCAGGAATGGCCAGCCTTTCGCGATATGTTTGAAGGCGCTGTTCATAATAAAACTAACTTAACCCCTATTCAGAAATTTCACTTCCTGAAATCTTCCCTTCGAAATGAAGCACTCAGCCTGCTTAATCATTTACCAATCTGTGATGCGACATATGAACAGGCGTGGTAAAGATTGGAGAAACGTTACGATAGGCCGCGTTAGGTAATAAACAGCTACATTAAAACGCTCATGGAACTTCCATCAGCCCATAGTTCAAATGTTAGTCATCTTCGAAAGATAACAGATGGAGCGGATGAAGTTGTGAGAGGATTGACTGCGACAAACTCGCTCAATATGGATCCGTGGCTGGTATATATTCTTTTAAGCAAAGTGGACCCTGAAACACGCCAGGCGTGGTCTGCAGAAAGTGTATTAGAAGATTATCCCTCTATAGCAAACTTCATCGAGTTCTTGGAACGTAGGTGTGAGGTGTTAGAAAGCTGTAAGGTAAATGTCCGCGAAACCAGATCTAGGAACCCAGCTGCCAGGAGTATGCACGTGTCTTCGTCTCCAGCCTGCCCCAAGTGCAACGCTGCTCATGGGCTCTCTCAATGCCCCGATTTCATTAGAATGTCTGTCCAGTCAAAAGAGATTACGTTAAATCTACCAAAATCTACTTCAACTGTTTGCGAACTGGCCATTCGTCTGCTCGTTGCCAATCTAAATTCCGTTGTCGTTCATGTAACACTCGCCATCATACCATGGTTTATGATAACTCAGTGAACATCAACCTTAATCCAACAGCTACTGATTTTATTTGCAACTCGGTCAACCAGGGACAGCCCAATTGCACGTCTCTTCGCAGCCCTTCGATTGACTCCAGCATCCCTTCAACATCATCAGCCGCACTAGGATCAACGATAATTAATAACCATTCAGTCAACATCGCTCAATATATTCCTCAAACTTTACTTCCCACTGCTATTGGAAAGGTATTGGATATTCATGGCAAATACCAACTTATTCGAATTTTAATAGATTCAGGCTCACAAGTGTCCTTCGTCACTTAGCCTTGTGTCCAAAGACTTGGACTGAAACGAAGAAACGCTCGTATACCAATAAGTGGTATTGGTATTGGGTAAATCCAGAGGCCTTATTTCGTTGACAATTACGTCTCGCTGTGATTTATTTAGTATGTCCGTTGATACATACATATTATCAAGCGTCACCTCAATCTTGCCAACCAATTCGTTCACCATCGGGGATTGGGATCATTTCAATGGATTGAATTTAGCTGATCCTTCCTTCAACCAATCGAACTCTGTTGATATCTTATTAGGAGCCGATAAAGTTTGGGACATTTTGCAAGGAAATGTTGTTCGTAATAGGCAAGGGCTGCCAATAGCACAACAAACCATCTTCGGTTGGGTTCTAGCTGGAAATTTACCTTCCTGTTCCGAGCCAAGTATACTTTCTCACCACTCCTCCCTAGATATCGATGCCATTTTACAATCTTTTTGGACGATTGAAGAAGTCGATTCTACTTCAAAACTGTCGTTGGAAAATAGATGATAACTTTTGCCGTACACGTCGTCGTGATGCAAACGGCAGGTATGTTGTCGATCTCCCGTTTAAAGCTTCGCCTCAGTTTGCTACTCCTCTAAAGGGAGCAGTTTCATGGCTTAAATCGATGGGATGGAAGTTTTCCAAGGACAAAGAGCTTTCCGAAGGCTACTCCGAGTTCCTCGAAGAATATTTAGCACTGGGACATATGTCTAAGATTCCTCCTACGGAAATTACAAAGCCCAATGTGTTCTACCTTCCACATCATGCTGTCCTGAAACCGGACAGTGCAACCACGAGACTTCGCGTTGTGTTTGACGGTTCATTCAAGGATTCGAACGGTATTTCGCTAAATGGCTCTCTGATGGTTGGACCACCAATACAACGCAATCTGTTTTCGGTATGCCTAAGGCTTCGCCGTCATCGATCCGTATTCACAGCAGACATCATTAAGATGTTTCGCCAAATCCTTGTGTCGGAAACGGATTCCGACTTCCAACGTATAGTTCGGAGGAATTCACCTTCGGAACCGTCGGAGCATTTTCGACTACGTACTGTTACCTACGGAACATCATGCGCACCCTTTCTGTCGGTACGGGCTTTGGAACAACTCGCGAAAGACCACGTCGAAGAGTTTCCAATCGCATCGGAAATAATATTAAATGATTTCTACGTCGACGACGTGGTCTCAGGTGGTAACACGTTATCGGAAGCGATCGAAAAACGAAATTCCCTAATTAAACTTCTATCGAAGGGCGGCATGGAATTGAGTAAATGGAGAAGCAATAGCGGCGAGCTTCTTGGAGGTTCTGATACTCATTCGGATAAAAACAAACTTACGCGGACTCGTGGACTCGTGCTTGGTGTTTACTGGAACTCTCAGTGCGATTTCTTCAGTTTCAATCTTAACTATTCCTCTAATGAGCCCATTACGAAACGTCAGATTTTAAAAGATGTAGCCCGCATCTTTGATCCCCTTGGATTTCTTGCTTCTTCGGTAGTGCAATTGAAAATCCTTTTCCAAGAATTGTGGCATTTGAAAGTAGGTTGGGACGATGAAATTCCTTCTTCAGTCGGTTCCAAATGGAGTAAATTTCGTGATGAGCTTTCAGTGCTTACACAAATTAATATACCAAGGACCATAGCGTTGTCGCATTCTTCGTTTCAGTTACATGGTTTTTCGGGCGCTTCGGCATCAGCATACGCCGCGGTCATCTACTCTCGGTATGAACTATCAAACGGAGATTTCCAAACAACCATTATAGCAGCAAAGTCCCGTGTGTCACCATTAAAACAACTAAGCATCCCACGCTTAGAACTTTGTGCGGCTCTTTTACTCGCTAGGCTACTCGATGCGGTTCAGAACTTCCTTGGTATTACTTTCGACAACGTTTTTGCTTGGTCGGATTCCAAAGTTGTTCTATCGTGGCTCTCCTCTCCCCCCCCGTCGTTGGAATGTTTTCATCGGGAACCGAACTGCTGAGAATCTTACCACAATACCGAGGCACCGATGGTTTCATGTGAGATCGGAGTGCAATCGAGCAGACTGTGCCTCTCGTGGTATACAACCGTCATTGCTGTTAGCGCATCCCATATGGTGGATAGGCCCCACATGGCTGCAACGAGATTCGGACAGTTGGCCAATTGAACATCATCGCGAAGAAGATGCCAGATGCAAGGAGGAAGCAAGGAAGGTTATACATAATTCATATTTCGTAGCTCGTCATGCAGAACACTCATTTGATATACTCGCAAGAAGAATTTCCTCTTGGAAAATACTACTCAGGACGGTCGCACGGATTTATCGATTCATTGCTAGATGTCGGAAACATTCACAGACTTCCACAAGTTATCTTCAGCCCGAGGAGATCTACAATTCGAAGACAAGAGTCATCAAATGGCTTCAGGAAAGGCACTTTGGTGAATATATCAAATCGCTTAAAAATCCTAATAATAACTCTCCGAAAAACTGTAACCTACTTAATCTATCTGCATTTCTTTATAATAAAAATATCCTACGGGTGGGAGGACGAATTGAAGAAGCTAACGTCGCGTATAATGTAAGACATCCAGTTATACTCCCAAAGAACCATGCCATAACAAGGTTAATAATATCAACTCTATTTGCACTTATCTGCCAGGAATACTGGATAATCGGTTGTCGCAATTTGATTCGCAAAATCGTACATGATTGTATCCGCTGCTTTCGCCAACGTAAGGCGACAATAACGCAACTTATGGGTAACCTTCCTTCCCCGCGCGTTCAACCAAATAGATCTTTCGCGTACTGTGCCTGTGACTATGCCGGACCAATATCACTGAAAGTAAAGGCTGGTCGGAAACCCACATTGTCAAAGGGTTATATATCGCTGTTCGTGTGTCTGGTATCTAAAGCGATACATCTAGAACTTGTGAGTGACTTAACCACGGACGCGTTCCTTGCAGCCTTTCGACGATTTGTCGCGCGCGGGGGTAAACCTTCACACCTTTATTCCGATAACGCTACTAACTTTCGCGGAGCTGCAAGTCTGATATCGAAAATGCATGAACTTGTCTTATCCGACAATCATAACTCCATAGTGCCAGAGTCATTAGCTCATGATGGCATTTCTTGGCACTTCATTCCTCCTTCGGCACCACATTTCGGCGGTTTGTGGGAGGCAGGGGTGAAGTCTGTAAAACAACATCCCCGCCGTGTTATAGGCTTCGAACAGCTTTACACACTGCTTACACAAATCGAGGCCATTCTTAATCCCGACCAAATTTCTGACCAAGATTTAGAACCGCTAACACCTGCACATTTCTTTTTAGGTGAATCGTATGCTGCTATCCCAGAGCCATTTTGTTAGAAATACCAACTAATCGTTTGTCCAGCTGGCAACTACTTCAATCCAAGGTCCAAGGTTATTGGAAGCGATGGCAGATGGAGTATATAACATCCCTACAACACAAGCCTCGTTGGCAACAGAGACATGCAAAAAATGGCCTTGTTCGAGTTGTGACACTGAAGACAGCTACGGGGAATTTAGTTCGTCCAATTCACAAACTGGCTGTCCTACCAATATGCTGAAACTTCGTTCAGGGGCGGCGGAATGTTTAGGAACACATATGCCTTTATATTTTCTTTGCGTATTTTCTTGTTAGTTTCGATATACCTTTGTTTATTTGTTGCATAATGTTAAATAATCATGATTTGCCCTATGTTCCTTATGTAAAATAAAACTACCTGTTTTATTTTCCAAATTTGAAATAAAACACCACGTTTTAATATTTTATTTTTATATTCTTTATTTTTTCCTCTATGAGAAAATTAATAGGTATGCAGTGGTCGGCTTGCACGAAAGGACTACTGAAGAAAAACGACTGTACCAATAATCTCTGATAGTCAGTATATAGATGGTAAATAGATAATAACCTGTTTCTAATTATCAATTTGTTAAGAGAGCTCTCTCTCTCGTTAAGTTACGGTTTATTACATTATGTCGTTTTTGTTGTTTATTCAATTGCAATAAGTTAACTATTTACATAATGGTGCATTTAGCACTAGTGTGACCAGCTGTCATAACTTGTATTTAAACCTACAGTAATTCATTCTCTCACTTTTTCTCCTTAACATACGTTGTTAATATCTATCATGTACAGTTGACTTTCTTTGCTACTTCGCTCTTGTTAAAAGTTTGTCTCGGTCATTTTTGATATTCGCCGGGTATCAAACAATACTCATTTACCTACTGGTCAATTCAACAACTTGTTGACATAAAACGAGTGTAATATGTATCGTGGGTGTTGTTGTTGTGGAATAGTTCGAAAAATGACAACTCTTCAAATTCTAAATTTGATTCTACATAAGGTTTTGAGTGGCGCTGGGACATAAGTCCACAGCAAATTTGTTTGGAATGATGTCCCATCTAACATGTTTTTTTTAAGAAATGCTGTACCTGTTGCACATTGAAATTTTGCTACATTTAATTACAATATGTAAGATGTTTCAGAGCATAATAAAAACAAATTAAAGCGGTTTTTATGTATGTATTTTTTTATGTTAGCTGAACATTTAACTTTACAAAAGTCAGATGTTGTTAAAACAACACTTCGCTCGCTAATGTCTCCCAAGGTGTCCTTATGTATATAACGGGTGATTTTTTAAGAGGTTTAGAACTTTTTTTTAAAAAAAAACACAAAAAATTCGAAAAAATGAATGAAATATTTATTTGAATCGATAGTTTGAACCTTGCAATTTAATGTTTAAAGATAATTTCATGCAAATGTTGACCGCGGCTGCGTCTCAGGTAGCCCATCCGCTGAGTCCAATTTTGGCATACTCTTTCACACATATCGGCCGGTATCTCACGAATGAATGCATGGATGTTGGCTTCCAGTGCGTCAATCGAAGCGGGCTTGTCCCTTGACATACCCCCACAAAAAATAATCTAATGGTGTCAAATCGCACGATCTAGGCAGCCAATTGACCGGCCCGAAACGTGAAATTAACTGTTCACCAAACTCGCCTCGCAATTGCGTCATTGTTTCGCGTGCTGTGTGGCATGTGGCACCGTCTTGTTGAAACCACATATCATGCAAGTCAAGAACTTCCATTTCGGGCAAAAAAAAGTTTGTTATCATCGCTCGGTAGCGTTCACCATTGACAGTAACGCTGCGATTCGCATCATCTTTGAAGAAATATGGCCCAATAATGCCGCCGGCCCATAAACCGCACCAAACAGTGGCTTTTTCGGGATGCATTGGTAGCTGTTGTAATGCTTCTGGCTGATCTTCACTCCAAATGCGGCAATTTTGCTTATTTACGTACCCATTCAACCAAAAATGAGCCTCATCGCTGAACACGATTTTTCGATAAAAAAGCGCGATGAACATTTCGAACCGAGCACGAATTTTGATAGTAAAATTCAATAATTTGCAAGCGTTGTTCATTTGTAAGACGATCCATGGTTAAATTGCAAACCAAACTGAAGCTGTTTGACAGTGACACAAGGTACTAAACACACGTCAGCTGTCAAAACCAGTGTTGCCAAAACCAAACCAGCTAAAAAATCACCCGTTATATATACATAGAATTTTTAGAAATCTCTCAATGTGATATCCCTGATTGACAATTACCGTAAACTGTGCTGATTGTAACGCCACGGCTTTTGCTATATTTTGTAACAAAGTAAGTAACTGTTATTTGCTTGAAACGTGTGGATCGCGCAATTCCAAAAATGGACGGTCAAGACATCGCTTTTGAATTTATGCCGGGACTTCGAAAAAATATTAATATATTACATTTAAAAGCGGAAAAAACAATTATTTGTTCAAAAGCTAGCATATAAAATCGTGTAAAGCAAGTTTACTGTTTGATACTGTTCGAATAAAATTACAAAAAAGTGAATGAAGCCATACATCCACACCCGAACCAGGAGGAAATGGCTAAAAAGATGGCGATGAAGTCGATGAATTCCATTAAAAGCCATTGTTCTATTCTACAAAAGAAAGGATCAACAGCCAAAGATATTTTCGACTCAAAGCGGTTAGAAATGCAACATGCAGCCCATTTAGTGCAATACACTTCTGTCAAGCGGCATGTGTATAGGCTGAAAGGTATTTGCTGCCCAAATCCCTGAAAAGCTTAAGTTATGTTAAGGATGCTTTTTCGAATGAAAATGTTATACTGAACTATGGTATGTCCAGGTATAACGATAAAAAAACATTTTGAAGACATACATACCTACTAGAAAGCAAATTTGGCTACTTGCTACTATTTTCCATACATCAAAAACAACAGATTTAATTGAAATGCTACCGGAATCAGAGCGTACATTTTTGATTGATGGTACATTCAGTGTTGCACCATCGTTTGGGTGTAAGCAATTATTGATTGTGTATGTTGCTCATTCAGAACATGTTACTACACTAACATCACAAATGTCCACAAGTCGCTGCAAATGATGACTTTTATTTTTTTCAATTCTCAGAAACAAAATCTTATTTTGCTCTCTTTCATTTTTCTCATATTCACCGAGAAAAATAAAGTAAAATAAGATTTTTTTTTACTTTAATTTTCTTTAATTCTCAGAAACAAAAATTCGCGCGAATATTTACTTTTATTTTCTTTCATTCTCAGACCACGGTGTTACGGAGAGTACGGTATGACAAGTGGTGTTCTTCTAATCGAAAGCGGTTCCGCAGATTATACGCTTCGTCACGCCTTTCTCGGATATCACTTGCAATTGCAAGCCATGCATTACCGATATTTCTCATTACATTAGTTTTTAGGGGCACATGAATATTAAATAGCTGATTAACATTCGATTATAAGAACTCAACTTATTGATTTGAAGCAGACATGCAGTATATTAGGTCCCAGTTAACGCTGCGCACATCATTATCTAAAACAAATGTGTCTGAAATGTTTAAGCTCAAATGAATTAGGTAAATCATGATAATTGAAATCAAAGGTGTTTTGAAAACCCCGGGGCTGACAACTAATCATAAAAGAGCGCTTTTTTGGTTTCGCTACATGAAGTAAGGTGCTACAAGTATCGTTTAAGTGAGTAGGTGTAGAAGAATTATCATTCTTTTTGGTTCAATTAACCCCCGACAGCAAAATTGATAGTCTGAAAAGGATCAGATTCCTGTACTATCATGCAGTACGTTGGGAAAAATTAAAGAGGTCAGATCGTGTACTTCAATGTATGCGCTGCCAGAGGTTCGGGCACGCCGCAGCTAACTGCCACATGCAGTTCAGGTGCGTTAAGTGCAACAAGGACCACAAACATGGGGAATGTGCTTTAGGTAGCGATAGGGTAGAAGATCGAAGCCAGCTCTCGTGTGTACTCTGCAACAGCTCAGGACATCCTGCTAATTTCAGGGGATGTCCCAAGTATCAGCAGGTAAAACAGAATGTGCTGGCTCGAAAACAGAGGTCCGAAGAAGAGAAGGGTCGAAAGAGTCGCTCGTTCTCTAATTTTGTTGCGCCCAATGTGTCCTTTGCCCAAATGGTATCCGGACCGGGTAGCTCAATCACAAAAAGCGCGCCGAAGGTTCCTACACCGGAAGCGGATCTGGATTTGAAATCGATCCTTCTGTCACTGCACGGAAAGATCGACAATTTCCAGAAACAATTAAATGAGCATGCGGCTCGAATAGACATGATCTATTCGACGCTGTTTGCCGAGTCTGCCGCGCCATAAATATGATGGGTACGCCTGACGAGGTAAACTTAAAGTTCCTTGCGGTGAATGTTAATTCACTAATCCGGATCGAGAGAAGGATCAGTCTTTCCAATTTGTTGAAAGCCGAAAAGCCAGATGTGCTTCTGGTTAGCGAAACTAAGCTATCCCCGAAGCACAAATTGGGCTATAGAAATTATAGTGTAGTTAGAAGAGACCGGCCCAACTCCACACAGGGAGGTGGTGTCGCTATCTTAGTACGTAAAGGCTTGCGCCATAAGGTTATATATAGCGGGGAAGTGCGCCGGTTCCAGGTGTTGGAAGCATGCATCGTATGCATTCCCCTCAATACCCAGAGGCGGGTGTATGTGGTTTCGCTTTACGCACCGGAATCTCCTCGACGCATTGAATTTTTAAATGAGATCGAGACGCTTTTTCGTTGCTTAGAGCTTCAATCGGAAGATAATTATTACTTTTTGGGCGGAGACCTCAATGCTAAACATGCGGCATGGGGAAATGATATTCCGAACCCTAGAGGCAACCAGTTTCACGACTGGTGGCGTCATAATATGATTGAGTACAAACTCGAGTTGTACGCGACGGATATCCCGTCTTTCCCTAGAGATGGTTCTTTCTTGGACTTGGCGCTAGTTGACGAAAGACTGGAACTAACAAACATTGATCTAAGCACGCGGAACTGTTTACGAACGGTTGAGTACGATAGTGATCACTACGGACTTGCCGCCGTAATACGGATCCCGAACGAGCATACGCAGCTGGAGCAGTACGACCAAGTGCGTTCTTTCGATTACCGAAAAGCGCAGTGGTCGCGCTTCTCCAGAGTGTTAAAATGCGACATACGCTCATGCGAGATCGACCCACCGACAAACAGGAACCTAACAAACGATGAGATCGACAATCATTTACGGCAAATGAATGTCGTCATCAAACAGACAATGGAGCGGACTATCCCTCGGGTAGGACGTTCCACGGACGAAGAACAAACTGAAAAGTATCGAAACGCAACAATCGATGCTCTGTACAGACATAAAAGTAGACTGCTCTCGAGGCTTAAACGGCTACACAGACAGTTCACTGACAGGAACGACCCCGAGTTAAGAACACTGAATTCGATGATCAAAAACTTGAAACAGTTGATCTCAGAAAATTACAGAAAATCTGTAAGTTTGTATTGGGGCAATAAAATTCGGGCTATAAAATCCAGTAGTCCGAAAATGTTCCCACAAATAAATAAACTGTTCAGGCGGAAGGATCATAACGATATTTCATGTGTTCGAATACCTCGGACAAACGAGAACAGACAGACACTACTGACTGCTGGCATAAGTCCGGAAAGTGCCGACTCGAACGACGGTTTTTTCGTGGTCGAGGACCGGCAGGAGAGGGTGAATTTGATGGGAGCTTTCTTTGAGACTGTGTATACGGTGAACAACCCTGTTTGCCGTAACCGCGACCTCGAGGAGAGGGCCTTTCTTAACCACTTTTATCTGCGGACCGAAATTCAAGATTGGCGATCCGAGAACAACGGCTTCACCGGGTTCAATGACGACAACCGTGCAAATGGCACAATCGCCGAAGCAAATACTCATCTATTCGTGAGTAGAGATGAACTTCGGTGCATCTTTGAATCACTTAAAAACAAAAAGTCGGCGGGAGTGGACGGTGTCCCAAACGTCGTATTAAGACACCTGCCGCTAGAGGCAATAGATATCTTCGCCACACTATTTAACAATGCGCTGAATAATGCATATAATCCCGAGCAGTGGAAAATAGTGGTGGTACACCCTATCCCGAAAAGGGATAAAGATAGGACGAACCCTGCTAATCTCCGGTCAATCAGTTTGCTCCCGAATGTTAGCAAGGTATTCGAGAAAGTCATCAACAGATCTCTTTTGAAATGGGTTGAGGAAAATAAGATTATTCCGGACAACCAGTTTGGCTTCAGAGCGGGGCACGACACTATTCATGCCGCGTCGAAACTGGTTTCCGACAGTCAGTGGAATAAAAGTAAGAAGCAATGCACGGGTGCCTGCTTGGTCGACTTTGTGAAGGCCTTCGATACCGTACCGTATGGTTGGAGGGGCTCTTTTATAAGCTGACCAGATTGGGCATTCAAAAACCTTTGCTATATATGATTTACGACATGCTTATGGGAAAAAAGTTCGTTGTCAAAGCTGGCAACGTGACTTCGAGCAAGGTTTTCGAAAATAAAAACGGCTTACAACAGGGAGCAGTGAATTCTCCGGTCCTGTTTAATATTTACACAAGTGATCTGGTGGGTTCCCTCAGACATGCTATAGCGTACGCGGACGATTTAGTGGCGTACAGGTCAGGACCAAAAATCGAGGTCATAAACATCCTTCTGCAACGTGACTTCGAGCAAATTAAGAGGTATTGCGATGATTGGAAGTTGAAAATCAATTTCCAAAAATCGGAAACAATACTGTTCAGAACAACATTGGCTGGGGCCTCTGGGGATACCAGAAAAAACTGGAGAAAACTAACAATTATTGGACAGCAGGGGCGACCATTGGCGGTGAAAAACGTGGTCCGGTATCTTGGCATCTGGCTCGACCAGTATCTGTATTTTGACAAACATGTAGATGCTTGTCTTGCTGGGGCTAAGAGGGCCTACGCTCTGACAAGGAGACTGTTTCGCAGCAGTCAACTTGATTCCAGGGTGAAGGTCATTTGCTACGTGGCCCTTATAAGGCCTATCATTGCTTATGGCTGTCCTATGTGGTTCAATATAGCGCCGTCCTATATGGAAAAGATTCGGGTGTTTGAGAGACAATGTCTCAGGGCCTGTCTAGGGTTGTTTAGAACTCCTGAATCTCAGTACATAAAATACTATCCCAACAGGACCCTATACAATGGGGCTCGACTGAATAGGATTGACAATTTCCTTATTAAGGTGATTCGGAGGCACGTCGCAAGGGCGATGGCCAGCGATAATAACCTGATCTCAGGGGCTTACTACCCCAATTTGTTGTACCACGAGAGTACGCTTCGGTCTGGCTTTATCCCGCCTGAGGCATTTCTTCATGTAGACATGAAAGGGTTAGTCCAGAAAAAAGATGGTGTGCCGGTATTGTACCACAGCCACCGCGGCGCGAGGGATAAGCGGCTCATCCACGACGGGTACGCCGCCAATGCTCAGGAGCTCCTCCGTTTTAGTACCGCAATAGCGGAACGGGACAGGGTCGATACGGTCAAGCAGTTCACCGAATTTTGGTGGCTTGATGAACAGGTGAGGGTTGATACAACAAAACAAATCATAGAAATAGATAAATTTAAGGCCGAAAGGCAATAATTTTAAGGATATTGATAAGTTTAGAGCGCTCGCTTGGAGCCAGTAAGCTAGAATAAGATAAATGTTAGTTTTAAATTAGATTTAATCGTTTTTGTCTAGTATGTAAGATTAAAAAAAAAGAAAACAATAAAAAATTAATTTTAAAGTTAAGTTAAAAAAAAGTGTAGAAGAATTAACGGGAAAATGATTAATTGAACACATACTATCGATCAAATCTCGTTGAGATAATCAACTATTCATGTCACCACATACAATGACGTTGGGTGAACAGACAGATATTTCTTCTAACAATGAAATAAGTTGACAAAGGTTAACATTCTTATATGGTCTATAAGCCACGCCGAGAAGAATTGTATCGGTATTAGGTCCAGAAACACGACCGACTATGTCACAACGGAAAATTTGATAACATTCCATACCATACAATTTATCGTTTCGATCAGATTCTGAAGGCAACCAGGTTTCTGAAACGCAAATAATATAGACCCCATAACCTAAAAAAGATAACGAAATTCATCCATTTTAGGCCAAGGACTTTGTGCATTAATATGGCAAATCTGAAGGCCATTCTTGTATTTGGAAAATACTTTAATCATGGAACCCATTACGGTATTACCACCGGTTGCTGGAGAATCCCACTGCTGAATAACCGAGTCCCGGTCCATTAAATTTGACAGAAATAACAAAATGAGATAGAGAGAGAAAACGAGACAAGACATGTAGAAAATATTTGTGTTGAGATTAAACAGATCAAATTAAAAAAAAAAAAAGAATAAACATAATATGTAATTTAAGATTGAAGGAAGTTTCAAAGAAGATTATATAAACTATGAGTGAATGAAATACAGAAGCAAAAGAAATAATAAGACTTACCTAAGAGAAAAATAAAAAAACTTTATAATAATAAAAAATAAAATACAAGAAAAAAATAAAGTTGGCCGCTACTTTTTCTTCGAATAGGTCGTCAAGCTTTTTGAGCTTTCGCATCCATTGATGATATTCACAAGGTTGTCAGATTGTCACCAGCATTTACATTCGGCTTAACGTGGACAATTCCGCGTTCAGAATTCTTTTTTGTTGTCCAGTGTGCGTTGCATTTTCAGATGGTTGTGTTTTATTGATTGCTTTTCAAAACTGTATAATGATGCATTACAAAATAATAATGAACTTATGTGTCCTTTTTGTCGACAAATTATTAAAAACTCTTGCCATGTATATCTTTAAAGTTATTTCTTTTGTTCCTTTCTTATTTTTGTATTCCAAGTGGGAAATAGGTCCATTTTGGACTTATGTCCCGAGGAGTTATGTCCCTGCGGCTATTTACCCTCTAACAGGTAACAATTTCATAAGGCTTTTGATTGGAGGTTTCAGATTTTACAAACTTTCTTTTTTTGTTGATACATACAAATTTGTGTGGCCAAGTGCGAGTGTCACTTGCGCACCGAAGGTTCCGTACTTCTTTACAAAGAGAATCTAAACTAGAGGGCCAACTTCCGTGCACCTACCCGATTTTCACCGCAAATTTTGAACAACAGCCCTCTCCTTGATTTATTTGTATTAAAAGAAAATCACGTGTGTATATTGTATCTAACCATAGGTTAGGTTGGGTTAGGTTTATGGGTGGATACGGCAGAGCAAGCCCTACCGTGGTACCATTGTGACACCCTTGTTGGGGGTTAGCCGATGGTGTTGGCGACTTTGGTTACTCGATGTGTTACTGATGTGTTTATGAACCTGTAAAGATTAGCTAAAGAGATATCTGAAAGTTCGTCATGGAAGTAGTATATTCTCAAGTGACAGAGACTTGGGCATTGACAGAGGAAGTGAGGTGTATCCTCGTGTACCTCGTTATCTCCGCAACCCCTGCATATATCGTCATTCTTGAGTCTCGATTTCAATGTGGGAAATCTTAGGAAGTTGTAACCCGTTAGGGCCCCGACCAGTTTATACATCGATGTTCTATCAAACCGCATAAGCTTGCTAGTCCGACTTGGATTAGATATATTCCGGCCATAGGTTCCGTGGCATTTCGGAGGTAGGTAATTCTTTCCACCTGTTGTTGGCTTTGTCTCTGGCTTGCCACCAGAGTAAGCTTCCGTACATGAGTATTGGACGCCCAACAGCCGTATACATCCTCAGAATTATTTTGAGGTTTTGTCCCCCCTTTTGACGAAGGTTGGGTTGCATGCGTAAAAAGCATTTGCAGATTTTTTTTCTCTTTCATTGACGTTTAATTTCCCACTAAACTTCCTATCTAAGATTATACCCAGTTATTTGGCACTGCCAATCGAATTTAGAATCACTCTTTAGCTACTGAACAAGATTAGTTCAGTCTTCTGTGGATTGACATCAAGACCGCAATGTATTGCCAACATATTAAGTGTTCGTAATGCGTTTTCTAGAAGTTCGCTTATGGTAGGTAGGAATTTGCCTGTAGAAAGTATTATTACATCGTCTGCATAAGCAGTTACTTTGACCGCTTTATTTTCGAATTTTACTAGTATGTATCTATTTCGTTTTTGGCAAGATATTTTTGGGGGGATATGACTCCTCTTTGTGGTGTACCTTTTGAGGCAGTCACTCTAAGATCAATTTCACCTAGTTTTGCATTAATGTTATTTTTATTGAACAAGCTTTCAATTACATTGGTCAACGTTGGACTTGAGTAGTGCTCTATGCAGTGCGCACGTCTTGACATTGCTTAATGCTTCTTCAATGTCTAGGAACGCGTCTAGTGTATTCTTTGTCCTTTAGGGGCTTTGTAATGGTGCCGGTGACCTCATGCAAGACGACCTTTACTTCTCGCCATACCCTGGGAATGTAAATAAACGTGAGACCAGCCAACGAACTGCTCAAGTCCCATCGGATAAAAATAGGGTGGATTCAGTTCCGAGTCCGACGACGGGTGGAAGTCAAAAGATGCTTCAAATGTTTTAGCTACGGACACATGCAGGCAACCTGCAACGGCGTGGACAGGAAAGGGCGGGGTCTATGTTTTAATTGTGGAGAAAAAGGACATAAGAGAAACGACTGCCCAAACCCTACAAAATGTTGTCTACGCGCAGATCGGAAATCCCCACCAACAGCTCTAGATCATATGCCGGGATCGGGCAAATGTCAAGTCTTAAGGGAAGCACTTGAAAAAGCGAAGAAGAGTATGTCACAATGACCAGAATACTACAAGGTAACCTCCACAGAAGTCAAACCGCTGACAATCTACTAGTCAAAATCGAAAGCAAGCTTCAAGCTGATGTAGTCATCGTCAGTGAACAGTATAAAAACAAAGAAGGACCAAACTGGATCGTGGACACCTTAGGAACTGCTGCTATATGGATCCCAGACGCCAGTAAATTCCGCATAAAAAGTCAAGGGGCAGAAAGAGGCTTTGCATGGGTGAAATGCGATGGACTCACATTAATCAGCACCTACCTCAGCCCAAACGATAGAATCGACGAGTTCAGTGATAGAAGACGGAAAAGTGGAAACAAAAGCTGAAGCCACGATGCAACTAATTCGGCTCGCATGTGACGCCTCCATGCCACGAAAATACTACGCCTATCGAAAAAAGCACCCAGTGTACTGGTGGACGGAGGATACAGCAGCGCTACGCAGGAGATGCTTACATCTCAGACGCAAGGCAGACGCAAGGTCACTAGAGGAAGGAGAAGACATGCTGAATCAACGGAGGAAGCCCTAGCGGAATTCAGAAGCAAAAGATCCGAGCTCAAGAAGGCCATCAACTCGAGCAAAAAACAGAAGTGGGAGGTTCTCCGCCGAGACATCAACAACGACCCCTGGGGCTAGGCTGTAGGATCGTAATGCGAAAACTTGGAGCTCAGACGGGGAACCCTGTCCTCGACGAAGAAAAGATGAAGGGTATTGTGGACACGCTTCTCCTCCTATCGGCAGAAAAGAAGTACGTTCACGACAAAAAGACGGAGGCTGGAGTAGAAAGGGCTACAGAAGAAGCCAAAGAGCTCACGAAACAGAAGTGACAAGAACGCTGGAGCTCGGAAAGTTGAGGACGATGGACAGCGAGGCTTATCAGGAACGTGGCTGAGTGGAATGACGGGAAACACGGTGAAGTTAACTATTATGTCACACAGTTACTCACCGGGCATGGATACTTCAACGCCTTTCTCCACAAGATCGGGAAAATAAATAGTCCAGGCTGCCAGTACGGGAACTCCCAGGAAGACGACGCGCATCATACCTTCTTCGCCTGCAGCAGGTGGGAATCCCATAGAAGAGAACTGGAGACGAATATCGGTATCATCACTCCAGACAACATAGCCGAAAAGATGCTGGCCAACGAGCAGAACTGGAACAAGATCTGCGCCTACGCCTATCGCATTCTCAGAAGAAAGAACAGAGAAGAAGAGCAATCCCGCGAGACAGAGTGAGCCCGAAAGGGCGAAATGGTTACAGATGGTTGTTGATCAATGAAGTGAATATTGAGACTACACATCGCTTTTAGAAAAAACAAACACCAGTTAATTCCCAGCTCCAGCTTGCCCATAGAATTATTCACTCAAAAAATTAAATTGAAATAATATAGAAAAAAATGTTTATGTCTTGACAACAGTGCCACTTTTCAGGTCTAAGAGTGGTTTCAGAGATCGTCAACACCGTAATACACCCTACCTGTTTAGTTTTCTAATTTAAAATTTCTAATCGCTATAAGCAAAATATTATTTTTCTCTTCTTTTATACACTACCTACTGTATTCTAACGCATTCTATTGTCATTCATTATGCATAATCGAATCTACATGAAGTCTTACTCCTAAGAATCGGATGACAATAGAATCGATTACATGCTTTAAACTACCACTACGTTATATGTAACACCAACTTTTTGTTATCAAATCACTTCTTATTGCAATTTTGCGTGGAACATTGCTCGTAGTTAATAATGCTATATATAACTGTACAGCATACATATATCGAAGAATTGATGTTTTATTTCACTCGCTTTTTTTCGGGATATGTACTTTGACGAATCAAATTACATTCGATTTAAAAAGGATTAAATCGACAAACACTACCAAACGCACAAATAAACTAATGAACCAATACACGCATCGTATGTAAAGGGTTTTTCAATAAGAGCGCTACAAAAGTTTTTTTGTAAATAAAACAAAAACGGTTTTTGATATCAATGAAATTCTTTATTCCTGTTAAAGAACGTTCGATGCCATTATATATGGAACTCGATTTCTTTAGCATCGCCACAACGGGCACGCTTGCGGAAGTCCAGACGCTGAACCCAATTTTCGACGGTTTTCAAGCATAAATCGGCCGATACTGCTGCAACTTCATGTTCGATATTCGTACGAAGTTCATCAATCGTCGCTGGCTTATTGGCATAGATCATAGACTTGACGTAGCCCCACAGGAAATATTCTAACGTCGTCAAATCGCACGATGCGGCCAAGCGACTGGACTATTTCGTGAGATAACGCGTTCTCCAAACTTGTTTCCAATAAATTGATTATGACATTCGCTGTGTGGCTTGTGGCGCCGTCCTGTTGGAACCACATGTCCTCCAAGTCCATATCATCCAATTGGGGCCAAAAATATTCGGTTATCATTGAACGGTAGCGATTCCCATTCACAGTAACGTGCCGGTCTTGATCATCACGGAAGAAGTACGGCCCAATGGCGCCGCCGGCCCATAAACCACACCAAACCGTAATTTTTTCGGGATGCAATGATGACTCATGGAGTACGTGTGGATTGCTGCCTGACCAATACCGCATATTTTGTTTATTGACGAAGCCATTCAGCCAGAAATGAGCCTCATCGATGAAGATGATTTTTCGATGAAAAGCGCTCTTAACGTTGAGGCCATTGACTCCGAATTTCGATAAAATGGCAAACCTTACTGAAATGAGAAATGTCAAAAGAGCCGTAAGAAATTCGGCGTCGTTTGCTGTCTCTGTCGCTCTACTTTTGTAGCGTCCCTTTTGAAAAACCCTTTACATAGTTTTAAATTGTCCAAAAAGTTCTATGGTGATTTTTTATTGATTGTCATCTGAAGAAAAAAACAGATTCTTAATTAATAAAATCAAAAAAAAACTTTGGCCATTGCTGAGTGTTTCGCATCGTTACATGTCGGCTGTTCAATAGTTTTAAGGTTTAGCGGCAATTTTTACGCTGAATGATCCGTAAGGCATCCTTCCAACAATATGGTAGCAATTCTCAGTCGCTCTTCAGCATCCGTGGTGGACAGACGACTTAGTTAGTGAGGCAGCGTGTGCGAAAGCAAAGTGTTTAAGTAGTAATTCCGAGTGAAAAAGTAGTGTAAGCCATCTGGCTCAATGAGCGAGTCTTCGGCTCTTGATCTGGTGGGTTCCCTCAGACATGCTATAGCGTACGCGGACGATTTAGTGGCGTACAGGTCAGGACCAAAAATCGAGGTCATAAACATCCTTCTGCAGCGTGACTTCGAGCAAATTAAGAGGTATTGCGACGATTGGAAGTTGAAAATCAATTTCCAAAAATCGGAAACAATACTGTTCAACACAACATTGGTTGGGGCCTCTGGGGATACCAGAAAAAGCTGGAGAAAATTAACAATTATTGGACAGCAGGGGCGACCATTGGCGGTGAAAAATGTGGTGAGGTATCTTGGCATCTGGCTCGACCAGTATCTGTATTTTGACAAACATATAAATGCTTGTCTTGCTGGGGCTAAAAGGGCTACGCTCTGACAAGGAGACTGTTTCGCAGCAGTCAACTTGATTCCAGGGTGAAGGTCATTTGCTACGTGGCCCTTATAAGGCCTATCATCGCTTATGGCTGTCCCATGTGGTTCAATATAGCGCAGTCCTATATGGAAAAGATTCGGGTGTTTGAGAGACAATGTCTCAGGGCCTGTCTAGGGTTGTTTAGAACTCCTGAATCTCAGTACATAAAATACTATCCCAACAGGACCCTATACAATGGGGCTCGACTGAATAGGATTGACAATTTCCCTATTAAGGTGATTCGGAGGCACGTCGCAAAGGCGATGGCCTGCGATAATAACCTGATCTCAGGGGCTTACTACCCCAATTTAATGTACGACGAGAGTACGCTTCGGTGTGGCTCTATCCCGCCTTAGGCATTTCTTCATGTAGATATGAAAGGGTTAGTCCAGACAAAAGATGGTGTGCCGGTATTGCACCACAGCCACCGCAGCGCGAGGGATAAGCGGCTCATCCGCGACGGGTACGCCGCCAACGCTCAGGAGCTCCTCCGTTCCTTCCCGTTAAAGCAGTTCACCGAATTTTGGTTGCTTGAAGAAGAGGTGAGGGTTGATACGCTCTCCCGAGCCGGTGCGCTACTAACATAGCATCCTCCCTAGTATTAAGCTAGATTAAGTTTGTAGGTGTAGGCTTAGAGTAGGGGGTCTTTGGGAGGTGCCGGGCTAGCCAACATGATAGCCTCGCTCGAGTCTCGGTGACACTGATGAACCCTTGTGGGCGGCTGTCAGGCGCCCATGGACGCGATAAGAATGGTGACTAATCGATGAGATTGCTCACCACCCTGATTATAGGTAACTTAGGCTAAGTAGCTTAGGTAGTTTTAAGTAGATTGAAATAAAATTAAAAAATAAAGAATTCAAGTTTTTCAAAGTTTCTTGAAAAATAAAAAACAAACAAAATTAAATATAGATAGATCAAGGCCGAAAGGCAATAATTTTAAGTATATTGTTTAGTTCTGCAAGGATATGAATTATATCACTCCCCACATCCTCATAACTGTGCAAAAGGTGGGGCTGCAATGTTAATAAAGAATACAAAAAAACACCATATAGAAGCAAAATTCCAATCATGTGCCATCCAAGGAATTTCCATAAGTGTAGAAACGGGTAGTGGGCAAATATCTGTTGCAGCAGTATACTGCTCTCCTAGCTATAGACTAAAGAAAAACTGTTTTAAAAGTCTTTTCCGCATATTTCACAATCGATTAATCGCGGGAGGGGATTTTAATGCCAAGAATAAATATTGGGGATCTAGATTAACAAATACTAGAGGCAGAGAATTATATGAAACTATTAAAGAAGTCGGCGGCAAATATCACTCAACGGGGAAACCTACCTACTGGCCTACAGATAGGAATAAAACCCCAGATCTTGTAGACTTCTTTATATCCAAAAATATATCCTGAAATAAAATAAATATAGAAGAAGGCCCTGATCTTCAATCAGATCATTCCTCAATACTTCTTACACTTGGTGATAGAATAATAATAAAAGAACATAGCCCTAAACTAGTTAATAGACTGACTGATTGGAACCACTTCAGGCAGAAGTTGGAAGAATGTATCCAATTATCATCAGCTATTCAAACAGAAGATCAACTAGAAGAAGCAGTGCAAATATTTACACTGGATATACAAAAAGCTGCATGGGCTGCAACTCCCCAAAGAACAAACAAGATTAAACAAAACTCTTATCCGCGTGAAATATGTCAAATTATTACAGAAAAGAGGAAAGCTAGAAAACGCTGGCAACAGACAAGGGCGCCAAGCGACAAAACCTCACTGAACAACTTAAATAATAAGCTCAGAAAATCTATAAGAGAATTTAGTAACGAGTCTTTAAAAACGTATCTTACGAGTTTAACAAATGATGCTAGTACCGACTACTCGCTCTGGAAGGCAGCAAAGAAAATGAACAGGCCAATAGCTCACATTCCGCCAGTAAAAACCAGAGAAGGTAACTGGGCAAAAAGCAGTCAAGAAAAAGCAAATACTTTTGCAGAGTACCTTGAGAAGGTCTTCAAACCTTATGAAGATAAAGATTATCAAGGAAACGAAGAAACGTGCGAAGAAGACAGACCTATTCGGCCGGTAACAGCTAAAGAACTTGCCAAAGAAATCAAAGAAGGCATAAACATAAAAAAAGCCCCAGGGTTCGATTTAATCACAGGGGAAATTTTAAAACAATATCCTCGAAAAGGTTTAAAAAAACTAGCGCAGATTATAAATGCTGCATTTAAATTAAGATATGTGCCAAGCATGTGGAAGGTCGCGGAGGTAATAATGATACCAAAACCAGGTAAACCACCTAGCGAAGTAGCCTCATATCGCCCAATATCGATACTACCAATGTTGTCTAAGCTATTCGAAAAAATGCTGGCAAAACGTCTGCAAAAAATTATTGATGAAAAATCGCTACTTCCAAATCATCAATTTGGGTTTAGAAACAAGCACTCTACAATTGATCAGGTGCATAGAATCACAGATAAAATCGAAAAAGCATTTGAAGAGAAAAATGTGTGCTCTACAGTATTTCTTGCTATAGCACAAGCTTTCGATAAAGTCTGGCACAAAGGACTGATACACAAATTTACAAAAGCAACTGCCGAAGCAGTATTCGACTATTCTGGAGTCTTATATATCAGATCGATTCTTCAGAATTAAGCAAGATACAGAGTGTTCAACATTAAGAGAGATTAAAGCTGGTGTACCGCAAGGTAGTGTGCTAGGTCCAGTTTTATACCTACTCTTCACTAGCGATTTGCCTGAAAGTGTAGAAACCACCATAGCTACTTTTGCAGATGACACAGCCGTCCTTGCTGTGGGAGCAACTGTCGAAATAGCAACAAAAAAGCTTCAGACGGCAATAAACAATATTTCAGAATGGACAAAGAAATGGCAGATTAGATTAAATGACCTTAAGTCAGTTCATATTAATTTTACGTATAAAAACGTACCACACATTCCAGTCTACATTAACAACAATGTAGTAGAATTTTCTAACACAGCTAAATATCTAGGCATGACTCTAGACGCTAAAGATTGAGACGTATAAAACCTCTTGATCTGTAAGATTAGGCTAGGGCTAAGAAATTAGATACTGATTTCAAACAAAACAAATTTAAAAATCCGACAAACGGCGGATTTATCTCTTTAAATTCATTGAATAATTCAAAAATTAATTGCTGATTAGTCGTACGACTAGCTGCAATCTAATTCGGGATGGCGAATGTCAGTCCCCCGGGAGTTTTTTTAGATGAGTTAAAGTCCATCACTATTGCAGGAGCATCCCTCGCGTACTAGCTCTGCAATGTCTTTCGATGATTTTTTACTTCCAGCGAATTCCCAACACAAAAAAAAAAAAAAAAAAATATTGTTTAGTTTAGAGCACTCGCTTAGAGCCAGTAAGCTAGATTAAGATAATTGTTAGTTTTAAATTAGATTTAATCGTTTTTGTATAGTATTTAAGTATAAATAATGATAACAATATCGCCAACCCGCTAACCTTACCTAACCTAACTACAAGTAAATGCAAATTAGTTGGTAAGCTATCATAAAATATAAAAGAATTAACACTTCCCAACACATGAAGTGGATTGCTGTTGACGCCACAATATGAATGACTATTTCAATCATAAACGGCGGCAGGAACTTCTCTTGAATAAAGATGATCGGACTCCTTGAGTCCAAGAGAGATTGGAGAGTAATCGAACTCTCTGCATGGCCATCAGCAAACTGATAAATAACATCTGTCTCGAAGTCGTTAGCTGCTGAGTGTCGCTGCTGCTCTTGCTGTTTGAAACTGTTTTGCTCCTGGTCCGAAATGCTGATATTGGTCGCTGCTTCTCTTTTATTCACGCTATTGCTGCTTTAATCTTGAAGTGTCAAAACAGGCTTGAGACTTGTGGATTTGGACTGGAAGATGCGTCTTCAATCTGCAACGCTTTAAGTTCCCACTTCAAGAGAA
Organism: Cheilosia grossa; assembly: GCA_963082955.1. Taxonomy (NCBI): domain Eukaryota; kingdom Metazoa; phylum Arthropoda; class Insecta; order Diptera; family Syrphidae; genus Cheilosia; species Cheilosia grossa. The sequence goes on along the minus strand of OY720144.1, from coordinate 44,126,723 downwards.
TAATCTCCTCCATCTTCTTGCATGCGTCTCGAAGTAGGTTGAGTTCCTCATCAATGTCGCTTTTTAAAGTCGCTAAGTCTTCCTCCTGTTCAGACACGTTTTCATTCGATGACTCTGCCGTTTTCTCTTCACCTTTTGTCTTAAAGTGCGGAATCAAAATTTGAAGATCGTCCTCTGTACTGCATCTTCTACTCGAAGTTTTATTACGGCCTTAGTGCCACTAGTTTACATGTTAATCGTTAATGATTCCCCTCAATAGACAAATGCGGATGTTCGTGGTGTCGCTTTACGCACCGGAATCTCCTCGACGCATTGAATTTTTAAATGAGAACGAGATGCTTTTTCGTTGCTTGGAGCTTCAATCGGAAGACAATTATTACTTTTTGGGCGGAGATCTCAATGCTAAACGTGCGGCATGAGGAAATGATATTCCGAACCCTAGAGGCAACCAGTTTCACGACTGGTGGCGTGATAATATGATTGAGTACAAATTCGAATTGTACGCGACGGATATCCCGTCTTACCCTAGAGACGGGTCTTTCTTGGACTTGGCGCTAGTTAACGAAAGACTAGAACTAACAAACATTGATCTAAGCACACGGAACTGTTTACGAACGGTTGAGTACGATAGTGATCAATACGGACTTGCCGCCGTAATACGGATCCCAAACTAGCAGACGCAGCTGGAGCAGTACGACCAAGTGCGTTCTTTCGACTACAGAAAAGCGCAGTGGTCGCGCTTCTCTAGAGTTTTAAAGTGCGACATACGCTCACCCACCGACAAACAGGAACTTAACGATGAGATCGACAGTCAATGAAGGCAAATTAATGTCGTCATCAAACAGACAATGGAGCGGACTATCCCCAGGGTAGGACGTTCCACAGACGAAGAACAAACTGAAAAGTATCGAAACGCAACAATCGATGCTCTGTACAAACATAAAAGTAGACTGCTCTCGAGTCTTAAACGGCTACACAGACAGTTCACTAACAGGTACGATCCCGAGTTAAGAACTCGAATGATCAAAAACTTGAAACAGTTGATCACAGAAACTAACAGAAAATCTGTAAGTTTGTATTGGGGCAAAAAAATTCGGGCTATAAAATTCAGTAGTCCGAAAATATTCCCACAAATAAATAAACTGTTCTGGCGGAAGGATCATTACGACATTTCATGTGTTCGAATACCTCGGACAAACGAGAACAGACAGACACTACTGACTGCTGGCATAAGTCCGGAAAGTGCTGACTCGAACGACGGTCGTGGTCGAAGACCCGCGGGAGAGGGTGAATTTGATGAGAGCCTTCTTTGAGACTGTGTATACGGTGAAAAACCCTGTTCGCCGTAACCGCGACCTCGAGGAGAGGGCCTTTCTTAACCACTTTTATCTGCGGACCGAAATTCAGGATTGGCGATCTGAGTACAACGGTTTCACCGGGTTCAATGACGTGCAAATGGCACAATCGCCAATGCAAATACTCATCTGTTCGTGAGTGGAGATGAACTTCGGTGCATCTTTGAATCACTTAAATCACTTAAAAACAAAAAGTCGGCGGGAGTTGACGGTGTCCCAAACGTCGTATTAAGACACCTGCCGCTAGAGGCGATAGATGTGTTCGCCATGCTATTCAACAATGCGCTGAATAATGCATATTATCCCGAGCAGTGGAAAATAGTGGTGGTACACCCTATCCCGAAAAAGGATAAAGATAGGACGAACCCTGCTAGTCTCAGGTCAATTAGTTTGCTTCCGAATGTTAGCAAGGTCTTCGAGAAAGTTGTCAATAGATCTCTTTTAAAATGTGTTGATGAAAATAAGATTATTCCGGACAACCAGTTTGGCTTCAGAGCGGGGCACGACACTATTCATGCCGCGTCGAAACTGGTTTCCGACAGTCAGTGGAATAAAAGTAAGAAGCAATGCACGGGTGCCTGCTTGGTCGACTTTGAGAAGGCCTTCGATACCGTATGGTTGGAGGGGCTCTTCATTAAGCTGACCAGATTGGGCATTCAAAAGCCTTTGCTATATATGATTTATGACATGCTTATGGGAAAGAAAATCGTTGTCAAAGCTGGCAGCGTGACTTCGAGCAGGGTTTTTGAAATTAAAAACGGCTTACAACAGGGAGCAGTGAATTCTCCGGTCCTGTTTAAAATGTACACAAGTGATCTGGTGGGTTCCCTCAAACAGCAGTCACGGGTGACCCCTTGTTGGCGGCTGTCAGGCGCCCATGGACGCGATCAGGATGGTGACCAATCGATGAGATTGCTCACCACCCTAATTATAGGTAATTAAGGTTAAGAAGTGTAGTTAGTTTTAAGTAGTTGTAAACAAAACAATAATAAAGAATTCAAGTTTTCTAAAGTTTCTTGAAAACTAAAAAACAAAACAAATCATAGATATAGATAGATTTAAAGCCTAAAGGCAATAATTTTAAGGATCTTGATAAGTTTAAAGCGCTCGCTAAGAGCCAGTTAGCTAGAAGAGGATAAATATTAGTTTTAAATTAGATTTAATCGTTTTTGTCTAGTATGTAAGTTTAATTAAGGATATAAATAAAAATGAATTTAAAATTAAAAAAATGAAAGATCTATGACAACTCCACGCAACGTCTACATCTTTACCAACAGCAGCAGCGCCAGCAACATCAATCGAACGCCGAAAACTAGTGGGGAAAACCTCCCGCAGCATAACATTGCCGGGCAACATTTGTTGCAACAATTCACTTGATAACATTAGAACCATCGCCATTCCCGTCCTAAAGTAACACTAGAGATAGGAGTTAAGCTAAGTATTTCACCCTTGCTAACAATCAGTCTCACAGTAATCATCGGGCCGGCGGCGAAGATGTGCACATATTCCAATCAACGCATATGAGTACCTTTTGTTTGTTTGGAGATTGGTATCGGTAAGTCATTTATATTTTTTTCTTATACTGGGAGTGAACTGAAATAATTTGTTTAACTTAGCCTGGTTAATGTCGATGTAAAAAAACAAAAAGAATTAATTTAAATTAAAGCAAATATTTTTTTTTGTATCACATGTAATAAGAGGTGTTATTTTGGTATTCAAAGGAAAATGTCATTTTTGGAGATAAATGATCGGATGTTTATTTCATAATAAAGAGGAAGGTATGCCGTTAATAAATAAAAACAACATCAGCCAAATGGCCACCACGAGCACGCCAGATCAATACCATCCAACTCCGACCATAAAAAATCATTAATCATCTCTCGATAGCGCAATCCAAAAGTAAGGTCCAATGACCCCGCCGGACCATAAACCGCACCAAACAGTCACACGTTGAGTATGGAGAGGCTTCTCAACAATAACTCTTGGGTTTTCCGAGCCCCAGATGCGACAATTTTTTATTTCAAGTTTGAAGATTAGTAGTTGAAAATAAGAAGAAAAAAAAAAGTTAAGTTTCTCCTGAAGTATAATAATGGATAGGTATTAAGTAATTACAACAAATATTTTTGTTTTATAAATATGTTGTACTTCATTCTTGCATAGCAAGAATATTTTAATTGTTTTTTTTTTTTTTGATAGGATTATAATGATTATTTTATGAATTGTTAAAAAAGATCAGTCCAAAACGAAATCTTACTTTTCGAATCAGCCTCGTCGTGTTGTGATGTATTTTGGAAATGTTTGTAGTTGAAGGTATTGCCTGACGATAGGGTCAGAATTCCCTACGATTAGGAAACGTTAATTGTTTGGAAAGTATGGCTTGCTAAGCTTTTCTAATTAGTAGATGTGACAACGGTTGGGGATCCCAGTGATGGGTCCATAGTTAGGACGTGAGCACCGATAGAGGGAACATTAGGGGCTAATGTGAAGGTAAGATGACACATTAGCCATGGAGGCATAGCCTTACAATTGGTCATGAAGCTATGAAGGGGTGGGTACACCAAGGGAGCCAACAACATCTCTGGCTTCTCCCTCTTTTTGAAGAGTTATCGTTTAGCTGTCAAGAAAATAATAACGAAGACATTTCAAGGAATCCTGTGACCTTGGGTCATAGGGGTTGCTGTGAAGATGGAAGGCTTTAGACTTTGCTATGAAATTTTCTTTTAAGACCTCTTCAGCTACGTCCGCGGCAGAGGGTGTGTGGGTGATTTGTCCGAGGTAATCCCTCGTTAAGTGCATTGACCTATCCCTCCTCCTTTTACAATCGCTACACAAGAATCGCAAAACCCAAATGATACCTATATAGCCCAAAATGTGTTTTGGGCGTTGAGACCGTCGATTTGGTAACTAATAATTCAACTCCCTAAAAATGTGCATCCCAGGTCTTACCACCGTGTATATTTTTTGCAATAGATTTTAAATAGATTTTAAAAACTACCCCCATACCTACTTCAAAAATATCTAGTTTTAACTTACACATAATCTGATATTGATGTGGGGTATCGTCCGTCAGGCCACATCATAAAACAAACCGTTCGGGACTTGCCGTTATAGTACCTGGGTAAAAATATAAAGGAAAAACATAAATAAGTTCATTTATTATTTGCAATCTTTATGTAATGAAGAAATTAATATCAGTCTTATTTTATTTATTATTTTTTTATTTATATTTGGTTGAAACCATAACTAAGGCTGTGTCCGTTCCTATCTATCAGCGGAGGACACGCTTGTGGACACTCAGGCATAAGCTTGTCGGATCATTGGGGTCGTTGCTGCTATAGGGTAGGGTGGGGGCAGATTCAATACTTTTCGCAGCTTTGAAATAACTCCTTTCGCAAATAAATATTTTAAATTTTTTTTTTTATTGAAAGCTACGATTATTGTACTACAAAAATGCATAGTTTATTAAAAGTTAACTCAATCATGTAAAAATTAAAGGATTATATCGCCCATATCAACGTGCTTGAAAAATAAAAGGTTTGAATATCTTGACGATCCAACAGCCCCACGTGCTCTTGTCAAAAGCGCCCCATCCTTCGCTTTAGCAAACGCTATTGTTTCTCACAAAACTTAGACAAAAATACAACTTAATGTTTTAAATAACTTAAATATATTATAAACCCAAACGTTTAACACTCAAAACAAAAAAATCCCATAAGAAACAATAAAATATCACTTACCTCGAGTAGAGGAAAAATTACAAAAAAACACTGAACGAATTCTAAACTAATGAATAGTAAGTGTGCGATCTAAGCGAACAGTGTGGCACGAGTTGCCATCAAACATTTTATTTAAGAACTAGCTGATCCGTGCTCGCCTTGCTTCGCCAGAGTTCCAATTCTCAAAACAAAATAATTAGCGCTACACAAACCAACTCTGCGAAATTTTATAATAGAAAAAGAACAATTAATATCGGTTTATGTTCTGGGTTGGGTTGCCCAATATACATACTTCGAGAAACTTTTCTAAAACTTAAAAAGAAAAGTGATGAAAAACGTCCGTTTTGTAGGGTTGATAAAAACGTTATAAATCTTTATTTTTTTTAGATCAAAAAAAAGTTCTAGAAAAAAACGATAAGTTATTACATTATATACTATTCTCATAAATTTTGACAGTTGTCACAATTCTACACCAAATGTGGAATGTAGTCTATTAGCGTTGCCAATAGCCTTTTAAGTAAATAGTATAAATAAACATTTGTTAAATAAACATTTGTTTGTGTTCGCCAACATTCTCCCCCTCCGTTTACGCAGTTCGCAACATTGGTGTAATCAGCACCTCAGCCCGTTTAGTTCAAGCCAGAAGATCCCAAAATGACGTATGCATCAAAACCAGTTGAAATACCAGTAGAGAAAGCTGTAAACCAGAAAGCAGAGCCAAACACTGCAATGGAAATCCTCATGAAACAAATCCTAAACAGGATTGGTTCCAAGGAAAAATGCAATAAAACGATATTAGATAGAATATCATTGCTAGAGAGACAGAACAGCAACAAAAAAGCTGTGCCAAAAAGACAAACATAATGAATATAATACAAATTCTTGAGTGGAATGCTAATGGTATCGAGAATCGAAAGGACGAGATACAACCTACTCTCGATATAAACCAGATAGATATAATGTGTCATTACTGAAACACACTTTAAATTTACTACTGACTTTAAACTGCAGGGATATGAATTATATCACTCCCCACATCCTCATAATTGTGCAAAAGGTGGGGCTGCAGTGTTAATAAAGAAAACGATTGAACACCATATAGAAGCAAAATTCCAATCATGCGCCATCCAAGGAATTTCTATAAGTATAAAAACGAGCAGTGGACAAATATCTGTTGCAGCAGTATACTGCTCTCCTAGCTATACCTAGACTAAAGAAAAATGAGTTTAAAAGTCTTTTCCGGATATTTCACAATAGATTAATCGCGGGAGGGGATTTTAATGCCAAGAATAAATATTGGGGATCTAGATTAACAAATACTAGAGGCAGAGAATTATATGAAACTATTAAAGAAGTCGGCGCCAAATATCACTCAACGGGGAAACCTACCTACTGGCCTACAGATAGGAATAAAACTCCAGATCTTGTCGACTTCTTTATATCTAAAAATATATCTTCAAATAAAACAAATATAGAAGAAGGCCCTGATCTTCAATCAGATCATTCCTCAATACTTCTTACACTTGGCCATAGAATAATAATAAAAGAACATAGCCCTACACTTGTTAATAGACTTAAACAGAAGATCAACTAGAAGAAGCAGTGCAAATATTTACACTGAATATACAAAAAGCTGCATGGGCTGCAACTCCCAGAAGAACAAAAAAGATTAAACGAAACTCTTATCCTCGTAATATATGTGAAATTATTACAGAAAAGAGGAAAGCTAGAAAACGTTGGCAACAGACAAGGGCGCCAAGCTCAGAAAATCTATAAGAGAATTTAATAACGAGTCTTTAAAAACATATTTTACCGGTCTTACAAATGATGCTAGTACCGACTACTCGCTCTGGAAGGCAACAAAGAAAATGAACAGGCCAATAGCTCACATTCCGCCGGTAAAAACCAGAGAAGGTAACTGGGCAAAAAGCAGTCAATAAAAAGCAAATACTTTTGCAGAGTACCTTGAGAACGTCTTCAAACCTTATGAAGATAAAGATTATCAAGGAAACGAAGAAAGGTGCGAAGAAGACAGATCTATTCGGCCGGTGACAGCTAAAGAACTTGCCAAAGAAATCAAAGAAGGCATAAAAATAAAAAAGCCCCAGGGTTCGATTTAACCACAGGGGAAATTTTAAAACAATTTCCTCGAAAAGGTTTAAATAAACTAGCGCAGATTATAAATGCTGCATTTAAGTTGAGATATGTGCCAAGCATGTGGAAGGTCGCGGAGGTAATAATGATACCAAAACCAAGTAAACCACCTATCGAAGTAACCTCATATCGCCCAATATCGATACTACCAATGTTGTCCAAGCTATTCGAAAAAATGCTGGCAAAACGTCTGCAAAAAATAATTGATGAAAAATCGCTAGTTCCAATTCATCAATTTGGGTTTAGAAACAAGCACTCTACAATTGATCAGGTGCATAGAATCACAGATAAAATCGAAAAAGCATTCAAAGAGAAAAATGTGTGCTCTACAATATTTCTTGATTTAGCACAAGCTTTCGATAAAGTCTGGCATAAGGGACTGATCCATAAATTACTAAGGCAACTGCCGAAGCAGTATTCGACAATTCTGGAGTAATATATAACAGATCGATTCTTCACAATTAAACAAGAGACAGAGTACTCAACACTAAGAGCAATTAAAGCTGGTGTACCACAAGGTAGTGTGCTAGGTCCAGTTCTATACCGTCTGTTTACTAGTGATTTACCTGAAAGCGAAGAAACTACTATAGCAACTTTTGCAGATGACACTGCTGTGCTTGCTGTTGGAGCAACCGTCGAAATAGCAACAAAAAAAACTCCAAATGACAATAAACGGTATTTCAGAATGGACTAAAAAGTGGCAGATTAGATTGAATGACCTTCAGTCAGTCCATATTAATTTTACATATAAAAACGTACCACACATTCCAGTATACATTAATAACAATGAAGTGGAATACTCAAACACAGCTAAGTATCTGGGCATGACCCTAGACGCTAAACTGCGTTGGAAAGCGCATGTAAAGAAAAAAAGAGATGAGCTGAACATGCGATACGACTAGGTGCAATCCCATTCGGGATGACGACAGTCAGTCCCTCCCGGGAGGTTTTTTAGAGGTTGTTCGAGTCCCTAACTATTGCAGAAGTATCCCTCGCGTACTTGCTCTGCAATGTCTTTCGATTATTTTTCCTTCCAGCGAACCCCCAAACAAAACCAAAAAAAAAAAAATCTTTTGCTTCTCCTTCTTCGTTGTCGAACAATGATGATGGCTGCTGCTATTTGTTGTTGTTGCATTATTACAAATCGCGAGTCGTAGCATTTTCTATTATCGAAGATGGACACGGTGGAGTTTATTTCGATTTTTATTTTTTTTTGTATTGTAATTATTTTCGGTAGTTTTATTTTGTATTGATTATTTGTATTAATGTGTAGAGTTATGTAAATTTAAAAGTGTTTAGTTAATTGTGGCGCAGGAGAAAGGTAAGTGTTTTGCGCATAGTGATTATTTTAATTTATACGGTGGTGTGAATGCAGTTTCATTGATAACTTTTTTTTTTTATTCGGTTTCGCAAGCGCGTTGTGTCTAAGATTTGCTCTATTGATAGCATCTTGCTTTATTATGAGCTTACAAGTAGCGATTTGAATAACTAACGAATCCTTAACTGGAAGTATAGGTAGTGTGGTTCCGTGTTTGGCGAGTTCATCAGCCTTGCAGTTACCTGTGATGTCCCCATGCCCCGGCACCCAACAGAGGTGAATATTGAACTCCTCCGCCATCTCTATAAGAAACGAACGACAGTCTTGGGCTGTTATAGAATTTGTAGAGACTGATTCCAGGCACTTGATAGCAGCTTAACTATCCGAGAATATACGGATATCCTCAGCAGATATCACGTTTTCTTTCAGCCAAGATAAGACTTCTTTTATCGCCATAATATCCGCCTGAAAAACGCTACAGTGATCAGGAAGACGGAAGGAGAGACTAAGATTTAGTCTGTCGGAGAAGACACGACCACCAACACCATCCTCAGTTTTCGAACCATCCGTGAAGAAGTGGATCGATTCATCACCCAGGAATGCGTCCTCCTCCCAGAATAATCTGGTGGGAATGGAGACCTGGAAGTTTTTATCGAACTTAAGTTCTGGTGTGGTGTAGTCGATGTTTCCTGGAAGGTTCTGAAGATAGCAGCATGGCCAGTTGTTTTGCTGGTCCATTGTGAACTGGGTTTAAGGCGTACGGCTGCGGAAGCTGCCGTTTGCCTACTGTAGATGTCAATGGGTGCCAGATGAAACCGGAGGTCAAGTGCAGCAGAGGGGGTAGTGCGAAGAGCCCCGCCGATGCACAAGCAAGCTATTCTCTGGACTTTGCTTAGCTTATCACGATTGATCGCTTTGTCCAAAGCAGTCCACCAAACAACCACGCCATACGTGAGTATCAGTCTTATGACAGAGACGTATAGCCAGTGAGAGATACGAGGCTGTAAGCCCCATTTGTTCCCTATGGCTTTTTTGCAAGAGAAAAGTGCCACAGTGGCTTTTTTAACTCTTTCTTGGATGTTAGGCTTCCAGGTTAACTTTCTATCAAAAATGAGTACCAAGTATTTAGCTTCATTTGAAAATGTCAATCTAGTGCCATTTATATGTGGAGGGTTAATGTGTGGAATCTTGTATTTCCTAGAAAAGAGGACAACTTTAGTTTTGTGAGGGTTTACCCGCAACCCACATTTGTTCGCCCAAGTTATTAGCCCACTGAGAGCGTGTTGTAGGAGTTCTTTTAAAGTATTAAGGTACTTTCCTGACACAGCAATAGCAACGTCGTCCGCATAGGCAATCACATTGTGACCTTCCGCTTCCAGGCATATCAGCAGTTCATTCACCACCAGACTCCAGAGAAGGGGAGATAGGACGCCACCTTGTGGGGTTCCTCTACTGACAGATCTTCTGGAAGATATCTCACCCAGGCCTGAGTTGATAATTCGGCTATTGAGAATCAAATTAATCAGCTCGCCAAGTGATGCATCCACGTTCAGAGCTGCCAGTGCACCAGCAATCGCAGATGAGTCGACGTTGTTGAAAGCGCCTTCTATGTCTAGGAATGCAACCAAGGTATACTCCTTATGACGGAGGGAATCCTCAATAGAGCGCGTTAGCGTGTGTAGAGCCGTTTCTACAGATTTTCCCTTAGAGTAGGCATGTTGCGCCGTTGACAGGAGTTTTTTGTCAATGCTTTGGCGTAAATGGATTTCAATCAGTTGTTCTAAAGTTTTTAGGAGAAATGATGAAAGACTTATCGGTCTGAGATCTTTTGGACTAACATGAGAGCATTTACCTGCTTTGGGTATGAAAACCACTTTAACTTCTCTCCATAGCAATGGGATATATACCAGATCCAAACAGCTTCTTAGGATTATCATTAGAACTGGCAAGATGATATCCGAAGCGTTTTGTAGCTCGGCTGGTATTATGCCGTTTGGTCCCGAGGATTTGAATAGTTTGAAGCTGTGTAGCGCCCAAAGCACTTTGTTTCTAGTAATCAGACCTTGCGAATTTGCTCTGTTTGGATCCTTGTGGGCAATACTCTTTGAGCTGCCTGGGAAGTGAGTGTCGAGCAGCAGATTAAGCGATTCTTCGCTAGAAGTCGTCCAAGCGCCATCTGTCTTTTTCAGACAACTTGGCATTGTTGGGTTTGTCGAGAGTATCTTTCTCAGCCTTGATGCCTCGGAGGAATCCTCTATCGTACCACAGAAGAGTCTCCATGATACTCGCTTGGCTTTCCTTAAATCTTTCTTATATATTTTAAGGGCTACCTTGTAGGAATCCCAGTCGGTCACTTTTCTTGTGTTTTTGGCACGATTGAAAAGTTTTCTGCATTTTCTCTTAATCAGTCCCAAGTCTGAAGTCCACCAATGTGGTTTCTTCTTTCCCCTTGGTAGAATAAGAGGACACGAGTAGGACATCGCAATATTTAGTGCCAACGTACGATTTTTGACTTTAAGATCAAGCTCATTGGCATTATAGGGAGGACTTAAAAGCTCCGAGCTAATTGATTTTTTCAGAGTATCACATTATTTAAATTAACCTTCAGTATAAAAATCGCAGTTTGTTAACATTATAATGATTATTTCTTGGTACTAGAAATTTTTACTAAAAGTTAAATCCCTTTTTTATGGACATTTAGTGTGTTGCAATTTAGTTCAAAGGTTTTTTCGTCAGATTCCTGATATTTCCACAATTTTGATGCTTTATTTTTGTTTTGCATGGAAGGTTTTTCGGACATCAACATTTCTACAAAAAGGTAGAAATACCACGATGTTGGATGACTGCTGAGTGTCATTTTTTAATTATACCCCCTCCATTTAGAATTCTTTTTTTGTTGCTGCTTCACACGTATTCACGCATACGAAATTTAAGAGAGAATTTTCTTTTCAAAATTTGTGGGGGGGAATCGGGTAGGTGCGCGGGAGCTGGCGGTCTATTTAATACTTAGTTTATGACGCAGTACAGACATGCAAACAAGTTTTGTATTTAAAGTGTAAAATAGCATTTTAAACGAATAAACATTTAAATATTATGAATTGAATATTTTAATTTGTATATTGTGTAAATTAAAACACCAAGAAAAATTCAGAGCGCAATTCGCGTAGACATAGGGAGCAATTCAGTAATGTTAATGAAAACACTGGGAACAATTCTTTTGATGTTGCTGTATTGGGGTATGAAATAAGACTTGATAACTTAAAACTAATAACGATGAACTGATTTCAGTCGCAAGGCGAAGATGTTGCAGCTCTTATCTGAATCTTCTTACGAAAATCTAAACAAAACCACATCTCAACACATTCCAATGCTTCACTCAAATTTGTTTAACAAAAATGTGAGGATTGTGCTGACGACAGATTCAATCCTAGTTTGAACTGAAAGTGGGGAGTGGTCTTTGCTTATGTAACTATATGAAGAGTTTGAATTTAGCTCACTTAGCTTTACACAAGATGTTAGACGTCGTTTTGTTTAATAATTAAGATTGTGATAGGTGGATGTGATAATTTGCATTTAAGTTTTCGATAAATTTATTGAATCTTGAGCACGAAAATCAATATTCAAAATGCATGTTATTTTTTTTTTTGAGTAGGTTTGTTGGCATGATTTGTGGTCCTGCTCAGTTTTTTCAGCTAACTTTAAAGGAAAAAAATACTATACAATGCATCATATGTCTTTAGATGCAATGCTATTACCGTTAGCCTAAAGATAAAACATATAATCGTACCTTTTAGTTACTGTGTGAGAATACATCAAACATGGTACAGCTAAGACACAGCTCACAATCCATATGAGAAACAAAATTATTCGTACTTTCCTTCTAGAAGTTCGTCTTTTCAAAGGATGTACTATTGCAATATATCTTTAAAAAAACATAAAAACATTTTAGATTTCATTTGCACTGCATTATTTTAAAACGAATATACTGACCTGTCAAAAGAAATTGCTACTAATGTGAATACTGATGTTGAAACTGTGACGTTAGCCATAAAATTATTAACTGTACAATAAACTGAACCAAACGGCCAGTCAGAATTCAGCATAAAAATGAAATTGAAAACGCAATTTAACAATGACATGAGCAAATCAGCTATGCTTAGATTTAGAAGGAAATAATTTGTCACAGTTCGCATACTCCGATGTCCTATAGTGTACAAGAGTGGAAGTACATTATATAAAATAAATATTCACATGCTTTGTAACATGCCTGCAACAATCCAAAGTACAATGCCGTTTCCTATTATTGCTATACAAAGCATAAGTCCGAAAACAAATGCCCAAACAGTTTTCTGCTCCCAAGGTAGTTCGTAAGGCCTCGTTGGTGAAGGAAATAAGCATTCCGTCAAAAAGTCTCTGAAAATATAAGTAAAATATTCCATACTTTGAGTGAAAGGTAGTGGTTAGTTTGTTTTGTTACGAAACTTTGTATAATGTCCAAGATGAGTATTACTATGCTAACCAACAGATTACATCACCAACATCAGTACAACAGTAGACTTGAAAATTGTCGTTGCATGCAATTTATAGGGAAATAAAAACAATTTTGATACACATTACATATAACTATAAGCTCCGCTTAGGTGGGATGGGTAATTACAAAAAACAATAGTCATAATGAAAAAAAATAATAAAAACTTATAAAAAAAACAATGACAGCACTTTTACATTTTTTGAAACCCACAAGGAATCTTTAAAGTTCTTTTGCTGTTAATAGTTTTTGAATAAAAAATTATGTTCAAGCTTGAAATTTAAGGAAAATAATTTAAAAAAAAAGTTGTATGTGGATTTTGTCATATTGGTGGTTAATTGTTGAATGAATTGGTAGGCACTGATTAACTTGCCTATTCCCCCTTGCTGCAACTGTTTCACACACATCTGTAAAAACTGTATTTTTTATCACACAAGTGAAACTGTGCAAAAATGTGAAATAGCTTCCCGTTCAGATAGTTCGGTTGAAAACGGATAAAAGTTGAAGAAAAGCGCACGGTAATTTTCTCACAACGTTATAAATGTTCGGGTTTTTATAAGCGAATGTATTGTATATCAAAATATTTGACATTTATACTTTAGTTTTCTTATGTACAATGTGTGGAGACTTTTATTGAAAAATGTCACTCATAGCTTAAGGCTTTATGCACAATATTATTATTTACATTTAGGTACACGACACAATTTTACTTTACATGAAAAAAAAACGGAAATAAATTTTAATGTTTTATGTAATATCCGGAACATTCACCCCCACCGTGAACTCAGTTGGCAAAGAAATCTTCCAACTCCGAATTTAAAGTCCCATCTCTAAGACGTCTGGTCGGTAAGGTAGTCGTCTTCGATAATTTCTTCTTTGATAATTTAGATACCACTTTTGTTGCAACTCGCATTTTGCTCTTCATGTATTCTATTAAAGAAAAAATTAGTGAAACAGAGAAGGACATACAAACAGATGAATGACAACTTGACAACAAACTACCTAAGCTGGAGTGAGTACCATTGCCCTACTTGCCATCTCCCTTCCTCTACCTGATGTACTTGATCGGTGGCTTTTCTCTTTTTACTATCAACGGAGAGTATAGTAAATTGTGAATGGTGGCGCGTCGGATAATTTTCCGTGTTTTTCTTTGTAAAATTTTAAATTTAGAGTAATTTGAAAAAAAAAAAATAAAAAAATATTGAAATATGGTGTGTGTTGATCTTGATTGATGGATAATATGTATGCAAGTTTTTCTTCTTGTAATTCAATTTTGAAATTACATATATTTATTTCATGGTTTTAATGAATGGATTTCATAAATTGGCGGTATTGTTGGAATGGATGTATCGTGTATGTATATGATCAATTAGGCGGAAAGCGGACTGTATAATAAATATTATGTGCGTATTGTTTTGCAATGGATTGAGTGGGTTTAGTGTTATAATGGGAGTTTTTTTCTTATTGGGTGAATCTTATTTTGTGTAGTGTCTTATGATGTTGGTTATTGTGTTGATTAGTATTTTTTATGAGTGGAGTTCATAATAATTTCCATATTTTTTGTTAAATTTTTATATAATGTTATGTTGAAATATTATTTTTATTATTATTTTTTTTTTTTTGATTTTACTCATGAGAAATGTGTATATTTGTAGTGTGACAGTGTAGTGTGTATATGATTGAAAGAATAAATATTATGTGAGTGAATGAGATTATATATGTACCAACTATTATGTAGGTTGATAAGTTTTGCTTGGTGATAGGCAGATTTTTGTGATGGGTCGTTTTAACTCACCATTTTGCGTTTTCAATGTGACAACGCGAATAAGATCATCTGCTCCTGGGTGTAGATGTATGACTCGTGCCATAATCCATTTCGATGATGGAATCCGTTCGTCTTTTACCAAGACAAGATCACCTATTTTCGGTTGTGGCTTGGTTTTAAGCCATTTAGGTCGTTGTTGGAGACGGGATAAATATTCCGAGCTCCATTGTTTCCAAAAAGTTTGATATAATTGTTGTATCCTTTTCCACCTCTCAGTGCAACAGATGTTTTCGTCAAGTGTGTTTGGTTCCGGTACACTTATTGTAGGCTCTCCAATAAGGAAGTGTGCCGGAGTTAATGCTGCAAAGTCATCTGGATAACTACTGAGTGGACAGAGGTGTCTCGAATTCAGAAATGCCTCAATCTGCGTTTAGAGTGTATATAGCTCTTCGAAGGTCAAAATGCAATCTCCGGCTATGCGTTTGAGGTGATATTTTACCGACTTCACCCCAGCTTCCCATAATCCTCCGAAGTGGGGGGACGCAGGAAGTATAAAATTCCATTTGACTCTGTCCTTCATTAATATTTCAGCTACCTCTTTCTTATCGTGATTCGCTGCTTTCCTTAGATTCTCCAGTTCCTTGGCAGCATCTGCGAAAGGCGGCTATAAAGGTTTGAGTCGTCATATCGCTGACCAGCTCAAGATGAATTGCCTGGGTGACCAAACAAACGAATATGGCGAAATATGCCTTAAACATTTTTGTTCCTCGCCCTATCCAGGCTTTTACCTCAATAGGACCGGAATAATAAACGCCGGTAAAACTGAAAGCTCGAGAAACTCGTACTCTTGGAGCTGGTAAATTTCCCATCGGCTGAAAGACTGGTTTTGCCCTATGTCGAAAACATAAGTTGCATCTGTGGATGTATTTTTTGACACTTCGTTTTATGTCGAGGGTCCAAAATTTTATTCGGAGATAGGCTATCATTTGTTGAGTGCTACCATGAAGGGTTTTCTTATGAGCATCCTTAATAATAAGGTTGGGGAAATGATGACCAGGTTTCAAAATGATTGGGTGTTGTTGGGTGTAACCTAAGTTCGCATTTTGAAGCCTTACCCCTACTCCAATGATCTTCTCCTCATTTGTCCTTACGGCAACCTTCAACCCTGCTTCTTGTTCCATGGGTGACAATATTAACATCTACATCTGCGCTGATAGTTTGCGTGCATTGGACGCAAATCTGCAGCAATATGCTTAAATCCTGACTAAGGGAGGTAGCGTTGAGTGACGATGGATCAATGTATGGATTACGTTTTACTTTTTGACGACGCAATGAGACTTGATTTTACGACTTTCCACATCGATCGGCAAAATCGTCGGTTAGTTTGGCATTGAGAATTCCCAATCAGTCCTGAGAAAATCTGGACCATTCCAACAAAACGTATTGCCCTTTAATTCGGACGGAAAAAGTCCCCGTGACGCCAGATCAGCTGGATTGTGTAACGTGGGAACATGTCTCCAGATATTGCAATTTGGTAGACGTTGTACTTCTGCAACACGGTTCCCAACTAATGTCTTTCACTTCGACGGAGGTGCCATGATCCACGCCAACGTAATAGTTGAATCATACAAAGCCTACGTTCTCACATCAACAAATCGCAAAATCTTCGTCACGTAGTCTAACAATGTTGCTAACATGACCGCTTCACATAGTTCCAGCCTCGGAAGTGTGACGGTTTTTAACGGTGCTACCCTTCTCTTTGAGACTAAGAGTTGAACGTGAATAACGTTGTTACTATCTAGAAGATAAATCGCTGCACCGTATGTCTTTTCCGATGCGTCGCTGAATCCGGTGGTTTACCCACCGTGGAATCCGGATACTCTCGACTAAAGGAAGTTCCTGAGAGAAAGCCATCCAATCTTCCTTGAGAGCCATTGAAATCAGTTCGTCCCACGTAAGTCCACGCAACCAAAGCTGCTGCATAAACATCTTTGCCTTAACTATGCACGGCGAAATCCAACCCAGTGGATCGAATAGGCGTGCAATGCTTGACAGCATAGTCATTTTCGTTGGCACCTGAGAAGAATCGTAGCAGACATTTTGGAACGAGAACACATCGTCAATAGGAAATCATCGCATTCCGAGAGCGTTGATATGTTCGAAGACTCAAAAGGCACCGAGAAATCCAACTCCCAATGTTCCATGGGAATGCCTTCCAAAACCATCTGTGAATTGCTTTTCCACTTCCTTCCAAATAGAACCCTGTGGTAGCCAGCAACTCCGGTGTCCAACCGGTACATTTTAAGATGTTCGTATTCACTCTTACGCCAGAATATCAGTTCATAATACGCATCTCGTTGATTCATCCTAATTTGACGGTACATTTTTTCCACATCGACTGTGCAGGTAATTTTGTACCTACATCCTCCATTTTAAAATTATATGTATAATATTATTTTGTGTTTTAGGACCTATCAGCATTCAAAGAAGTTCCGTAATAACATTTTGCGGCTTCATTAAAAAAAAACCCGGAGCTTTGTTGTCGAACTGGATTCATTTAGTATTTTTTACATTTTAAATTCATTTTTATTGAGATATTTCATTAAACTTACATACTAGACAAAAACGATTAAATCTAATTTAAAACTAGCATTTATCTTATTCTAGCTTACTGCCTCCAAGCGAGGGCTCTAAACTTATCAATGTCCTTAAAATTATTGTCGGCCTTAAATCTATCTATATCTATGATTTCTATTGTTTTTTAGTTTTCAAGAAACTTTAGAAAACTTGAATTCTTTATTATTGTTTTGTTTAAAACTACTTAAAACTACCTAAGCTTCTTAACCTAAATTACCTATAATCGATTGGTCACCATCCTGATCGCGTCCATGGGCGCCTGACAGCCGCCCACAAGGGTTCATCAGTGCCACCGAGACCCGAGCGAGGCCGGAAGCGTCGTTCGAGTCTCGGCCGCATTATTCATGTTGGCTAGCCCGGCCCCTCCCAAAGTCCCCTACTATAAACCTAAACCTACAAACTTAATATCTAGCTTAAAACTAAGGAGGATGCTATGTAAGTAGCCTTGACAACGAACTTCTTTCCCATAAGCATGTCTCATAAATCATATATAGCAAAAGTTTTTGAATGCCCAAACTGGTCAGCTTATATAGAAGAGCCCTTCCAACCATACGGTATCGAAAGCCTTCTCAAAGTCGACCAGGGAGGCACCTGTACATTGCTTCTTATTTTTATTCCACTGAATGTCGGAAGCCAGTTTCGACGCGGCATGAATAGTGTCGTGCCCCGCTCTGAAGCCAAACTGGTTGTCTGGGATAATCTTATTTTCCTCAACCCATTTCAAAAGAGATCTTTTGACGACTTTCTCGAATACCTTACTAACATTCGGAAGCAAACTAATTGACCGGAGATAAGCAGGGTTGGTCCTATCTTTATCCTTTTTCGGGATAGGGTGTACCACCACTATTTTCCACTGCTCCGGATAATATGCATTATTCAACGCATTGTTAAATAGCGTGGCGAAAATATCTATCGCCTCTAACGCCTCGAATTGTACGCGACGGCTACACAGACAGTTCACTGACAGGAACGATGTTAAGAACACTGAATTCGATGATCAAAAACTTGAAACAGTTGATCACCGAAAATTACAGAAAATCTGTAAGTTTGTATTGGGGCACCAATCGTGAAACTGGTTGCCTCTAGGGTTTGGATTATCGTTTCCCCATGCCGCATGTTTAGTATTGAGGTCTCCGCCCAAAAATTAATAATTATCTTCCGATTGAAGCTCCAAGCAACGAAAAAGCGTTTCGATCTCATTTAAAAATTCAATGCGTCGAGGAGATTCCGCTGCGTAAAGCGACACTACATACATCCGCCTCTGGCCATTGAGGGGAATGCATACGATGCATGCTTCCAACACCTGGAACCTGCACACGTCGCCGCTATAAAAGACTAAGATAGCGACAACACCTCCCTGTGTGGAGTAGGGCCTGTCTCTTCTAACTACACAATAATTTCTATATAATTTCTTTTGCTTCGGGGATAGCTTAGTTTCGCTAACCAGAAGCACATCTGGCTTTTTGGCTTTCAACAAATTGGAAAGATTGATCCTTCTCTCGATCCGGATTAGTGAATTAACATTCACCGCAAGGATCTTTAAGTTTACCTCGTCCAGCATACCCTTCATATTTATTGCGCGGCAAACTCGGCAAACAGCGTCGAATAGATCATGTCTATTCGAGCCGCTTGCTCATTAAATTGTTTCTGGAAATTGTCGATCTCTCCATGCAATGGCAGAAGGATCGATTTCAAATCCAGATCCGCTTCCGGTGTGGGAACCTTCGGCGCGTTTTTTGTGATTGTGCTACCCGGTCCAGTTACCATTTGGGCAAAGGACACATTGGGTGCAACAAAAATTAGCAGCGCATACATTGAAGTACACGATCTGACCTCTTTAATTTTTCCCAACGTACTGCATGATAGAACAGGAATCTGATCCTTTTCAGACTATCAATTTTGCTGTCGGGGGTTAATTGAACCAAAAAGAATGGTAATTTGCGGCTACCATCCCTGACTGCAGGCGAAGAAAACGGCTTGACCCCCATGAACTTAAGGTCGTCGCACTCATAACTCATCTATCTCAATATAAGGATCGATACCCTTAAGCAGCACAGTTTGTAGCTTTTCTCCTTTTGGAGTGTACGTGAAGTACTCAGTTTCCGCTTTCTCCAGAGCGGTACGCAACTTTTTGTGCTCCTCCATATTTGTGCACATACCCTACATAACCTTATACTATCGCTTATATCTAGATGACTTACATTTATTGGTGGTACCTTTTGTTTCTTCGTCTGTTGTTCTTGCTGTTGCTGCGGCTGCTGCTGCTGCTGTTGTTGTTGTTGTTGTTGTTGTTGTTGTTGTTGTTGTTGCTGCGGCTGCTGCTGATGCTGCTGCTGTTGATGCGGCTGTTGTCTCTGCTGCTGTTGCAGCGTTTGCTGTTTCTGTGTCTGTTGTCTGTTTTTGTTGTTGTTGTTGATATTGTTGCTGCAGTGGCTGTTTTTGTGCCAGCTTCTTCTGTTGCTGTTGTTGCTGCTGCTTAAGCAGTGCTTGTTGTTGTTGCTGCAGCTTTTGTTGCTGCTGTTTCAACTTTTGCAAAAGAGTGTTGTGTTGGATGGTTTCTAGACGCTCCGCTTGTACTTGGTCGATCTTCGTGACTAAGGTTATTAGCAGTCACTTGATACGACTGAGCGTGAACGTTAGTACTGTGCGGTGTAAAAAAGTGTTATGTAGATTGATGTTTTGCAGATGTTGGCATGTTTGTGGTGTGGGTAGAAGACGTGTGCAGAAGAGAGTGGTGCTTCTGCTGACAGAAGTAGCAACGTGCCTGGCTCGGACGCTGTTGCGTAATATAGGTATAAGCCAAACAGTTACTGCAAACTCCGATCTTCTGAACTACGTTGTAGCGTTCCACAACGTTAATTTTTACAAATCGGTTGCAAGTGCGAATCGGATGTTGACCCTTACCACAAACCTTACAAGAAAACTGTTCCTTCTGTTTATTTTGCCTAACATGAAAAGCTGTTTTCGCTGTAGCACCCTTCTGAATAATGTTTTTAATCTTTGGTTTCTGCTGATCTACAACCTCTAATGTTATAAATCTAGTTTCCAGGAATGTTGAAAATTCGTCGAACGATGGCAACTCCTTGCTAGCTCCTAAACATTCTCCCACAACTGTTGCGTGCATGGAGGTAACTTTTGAAATATAATGTAAATTATTACTAAATCCCATTGTTTTACAGGAATCCCCACATTGTGTCGGGAATGAAAACACTCTGTTGTATCCAGCATCGTTTTCAGTCCAAAAGAGTTTTCATTCTGCATATGAGGTTGATTGAAAAGCACCTTTAAATGGGTATTTACCAAAAAGCGCTTATTTTCATACCGCGAACACAAAATGGACCAAGCCTTTTCGTAATTTCCTTCATCTATGTCCAAATGCTGAAACAAATGGTCAGCTTCCCCAGATAAACCTGACTTCAAATAATGAAGCTTTTGTATTTCTGATACACTAGAGTTGTTATGAATCATAGATTCGAATTTACTTTTATATTGTCTCCATTCTTCATACCGTCCGCAAGCGTATACCAAGCGTATTTGAACAGCTTTGTGCCGGAGTGTTTTTGGAAGCGCACTCAGTTAGCTCATCCAAGCAATCCATCAACGCAGCTCTATATTCTAAATAACCTTCAATTATTACTCCCATAATCTTTTCGATTTCCTTAATGAACCCATCTTCATCCGACAATGAGATCAAGTTCTCATTAATGGCTTTCGTTTGCCTAAACAAGTCTTTTTAAATAGACAGACGGCCGCTCAACATGTTTTTTTCTTCTTTTCGATTGAGAAACAAGATTAAAAGTATTGAAATTCATCTCGAGAATCGATAGAGCATTTTTAACAATTTAGGTTGCTTTACTGCGGTCATTTACAAAGCAGGAATGGCAATAATGTATGGCAAAAAATAATGGGGCAAATAACTATTACCATAGACACATTATTACTAGATGGTGCATTTCATATAAAGGAAATGGTTATTCCGAAACACCTCAATGTCTAGATGGCGCCACCGTGAAAATATAGCTGAAACTCGGATACATGCTGCAAAACACTTTATTTGAGGTGTTCTGTTGAGAAACATTTCCGATCAACGTGAACCGTGGACCTCGTTGGCTTCTCTATGAAGTCCATACCTGATTCTTCTTTATTTTCCTTTTTCGCAAAACAAACAAAATGTTCCTTGGTTCTTACGGCATCATGTATCTTAATGAGACTTTTGATATTGCTTTGAGGAAATGTGCTTGAAGAAAACCAAAGAAACAAAACAAAAACTAACCACTCGTGTGCCTCTTTTCTTTCTTCATTCATTCTCGCCATCCCCAACCGTCGGTATTTCTGATATGACAAGCCAGGGTAGGGAACTGGTTTTGGTTTGGTTTTTCTTATAGAAGAGGAGGTCAAAGGAAAGGAGATGCAATATTATGATTAAGTATCAATCAATAGCATGGTGAGGGAGGATGGTGCAACGGATGATGCCTTCACACAGAGCTTTGGGGTATTCGCGCCAAATTGTATATGAATGGGTATACAGCTGGATACATTTCCTCAGATTTCATTTCTTGATTCTTTCGATATTGACAACTAAGTGAAAAGATTATAGGTAGTTGGCTTTTGCTTTCAATTAAAACAATATTGTAAAGATGAGTGTTATTTTGGTATTCAAAGAAAAATGCAATTTTTTTAGATAAATTGTCGGATGTTTATTTCATAATAAAGAGGAAGGTATGCCGTTAATAATGAAAAACAACATCAGCCAAATGGCCACCACGAGACCGCAAACAGGACCATATCCTTTTCATGAAATTTTCCATAACCAAATTGCAAAGTGGCTGCCCTATGTCCTCGATAGCCTCACGAATTTTATCTTTGAGGTCTTGAATCGACGCTAGGCTGTTGGCGTAGACCTTATCTTTCACGTGGCCCCAAAGGAAGAAGTCGCAAGGTGTTAAATCACAAGATCTCGGTGGCCAATTGTGATCACCTCTTCGAGATTTAACACGGTCCGTTAACTTTTCCCGTAAAAGATCAATGCTTTCGTTGCTTGTGTGGCACGTAGCGCCATTTTGTTGAAAGTAAACGTTGTCCTGATCAATACCATCCAACTCCGACCATAAAATACGGTGTAATGACGTTGGTGGAATGCCCAATTCCAAAGAACGACGAGGAATGGACAAACCTGGGTTTTCTTCAACACTTTGGGCTACAGCAGCAATATTCTCAGTTGCTCTTGAGCGACGTGCACGGGTTTTATTCTTCACTTCACTAACTTGTGCCAACAGCTCGAATTTGTCCACCAATTTCTGTATCGCGGTCCGACAAGGTGCTTCAAGACGACCAAAAAATGCTTTAGTTTTGCGAACTGTGACTGCAAGATTTTCTCCATTTTTGTAGTGAATTTTAATAATTTCAATGCGTTGTTGAAGCGTGTATCGTTCCATTTGTAGTAATGGCGTAGTTTCTACTTGTCAAATGTCAAAGAATAAAAGCTTCAAAAGTGACAGCTACTGAAATAGCGGGTCATTCACAATAGCACCTCTCATTGGAAAACCCTTCACTTTTCTGATACGTTATATAGGGTTAACACTCAATGAAGTTTCAAATTGATTTATTAAGAAGGTAGCATATCGTTTAGTTTTAATAGTTTAAGACTTGTACAAAAATAATAAGGATAAATATGGGAAGACTAAATATAGAGTAGAGTAGAGGTATTTCTTGGAGTAAAGTGCATAGGTAATTACTTGTTGAAAAAAATATACTAAAATCACTTAGATTTCCTGAACTAAATAAGTGATTAACAAAAAATGTTTATTTTACACTTTTTTTTTTTGTTTTGGCGTAATATACAGACTTCATATTTATATGTAGTTATATTAAGACAAAATAAAAATCACCGCACAGAGTAGTGCAGGTACAAAATAAAATTTCTTGCAAGTATGTATAGTTATAAATTAGTTGCAGCAACAAAAGTATAGGGAAAGTAGAGAGAATGAGAAAAAAGAAGTGATCTGAAATAAGCAGTAGAGTTTTTTAAAAGACAAAAAATAATAACAATAATAGATAAAGAAGGAGCTGCAAGTAATGATGATGTACGAGTGTGTATGTGTATAGATAATTTTCAATATACGTCACGGGTTCTCTTCAGCGATATTCTCTCCAGCGACGTCATAATGCGTAGTCTCGGCGACAGCAAACAGGCTTTGAGTGCTTTCAATGAGAATGCATTTACCGCTTTTGGTTTTGCGAACGAAGACGTAGCCAGATTTTGGTAAACACATCGAACAGCTGGTGCGTTCTCTTCAAACGGGTGGCAGTTTGCAAGATAGACCGAACTCTCTTCGTGAGACTCTGGTTTAAATAACAGCTACTGTCAGAAGCAATTCCAACGTCATGGAGTTTAAGTTCTCTTTTATGTTTTAAGCGGAAATCAGCGGCTGCTTTAAGTAAAGAGTTCCTGTCAGTCGGATTTCTAAACTTTAGAATCATCGGCGATGGGACGGTGTTATTAGTGTTGCGCTTTTTCGGGCGAAATACATCAAGCAAAGATTCAGTTCTATGACCGATCGAATTGCAGAGTTGATCGAAGATTTTATTTAGGTTTTCATTTGGTGTCTCAGGAATACCAAACATAATTGCGTCAGCTGCAATCTCTTTCCGCTCAAGGAGATCGACTTGTTGTTGGAGAGCCGTCATCTCTTTATTTACGGAGTTTGATTCAGCCAAATTGGCAACAGGGCTGGCTTCAATCTTGAAAATTTTTCATCATTTGCATTGCTGGAGGTTAAGTTCGAACGAATTTTTCATTCGCGGGTTTGTGGATTGCGACTGTTTTATGTGGATTGTTAATAAAGTGTGACAGTTCGCGGCAAGTATTTTCAATTCGCAGGAAAATTGCTGTAATTGTCAATTTCGCTATTTTAATCAATTAAGACTCAGTTGTTTTTTCAGATTAGATGTTAGATTAATTGAATACAGCTTTTGTGTTTTTTTTTTATTTCAGTCGCATGACCGTAAAAGTGACACTGTGTGATCGGGTGTCAAGCGCAAGTAACACTCTCACGACAGACACACGAGTGAGAAAGAGAGAATTTTTGTGACGTTAGCATGTTAAATATTGCCACGAAAAATGGCACGTGTAATCATTTGCAGCGGTCAAATGAAAATTTTTCTCTATTTTTCACAGACCTGTCGTGTCTAAAAACGTTAAATAACAGTTTAAAGTTCGACAAATGGTAAATGTTTTGTTGTAAGTGTAAGTAGGTGTGAATCTCGATCAGAAATCGAACCAGAAAATCAAGCGTAAGCAAGTGATTGCCAATTTAGGAATGCGTATGAAAACTCTTCTTAAATATATTGTTACATTTGGGCTGGGATTCGAAAAGATAAAACACTATTCTGTTAAACTTTTCTAGTAAAATCACTTTTATTACTCTTATATGGATTATTCACTTATTAAGTACCAGAACAATATTAAATAAACAATTCTTCAACGATTCAAACCAATCCCTTAGTTCACTCTATTACTTATCTTTTATTTATCTTCCCAACCGATTACTATTTCGAACTTCAACCAATCACTGTTAAAAATCAACTGTCTCTCTGTTCTAAAACCTTTCCTTTTATATCTGCTCTGCCATCTCTTCGAGAACTTTCTAGCTAACTCCAATTGGTTCTACAATTGGCTCACATACTTTTCCCCTTTTCAGCAATTGATAAATTTCCAGTTAATTTAGTTTAGTGGGGAATTGACAGATTCCAATCTCCAATTGGAAGTGGAACTTGTTTGGTGACTAATGGGGGTTGTTTTCATTTCACCATTTTAGTTTCCACGCTTCATTCCACGCCACAATATGTATATATATCTGGACATTGGTGATTTAATGCCGTAGAAATATTATAATTTAAAGACTTGAATATATACTCGATACTACATTACAACAAATCTACATTCTAATCGATCATACATCATAAGCATACGGAAGCATTTGAAAGGCATTTGAAAACGTCGATTCTTTTTCTTCTGTCTGCTTTCCATCGTCTTCGCAATCGAATGTCAATCGCTTAGATAGTTGTTGCAAATTAACAAAAACACAATTTTTTGTTAAAGTTCGTTTCGCGAAAGAAAATCTTACAAACATTTAAATTCGTTTCTGGTTTGATCGTTGCTGCTTGTTGGAGGTAATCTTAGTCGTTGTTGAATGCTCCACTCGCTTTCATTTTTTGCGCTATGAGTGAAAAGCTTTTGTTGTTGGTTCTATATTATTTTTTTGTTAAACTTTCTGCATTATCTTCCGCAAGAATTTAAATTATTCATCGTTGTTGCTGCTACTAAGATTGTCACTTTGTTGGTTCGGATTACTAATCTTTCACTGGAAATTCCTTCAATTGTGGGATAGCGTACTTTCGTTGGATTTTCGTGGTTAATTTCGTTGGTCGAATAGTTGGAAGCTAGATATACTTGATCAAGAGGAGGTTGCAGGTAAGATAATAATCCATGTCGAACATTATCCGAATTAAAATCGATTAGGTCTCCTACAAAAGTTAATTGATGTAAACGCAGCTAGCTTGAAATCACATTAGACATTACAAACTATATTTCTATTAATGAATTCATTTGACAGCTGGTACAGTAATATAAAAAAAATCGGTTAATGTTAGATACAGTCATACCAGAATCTTTAGATTTATAATTTCAATAGGTAGGTAAAGGGTCCGCCATCTAACTTTTTTTTTCAACTAGTGCTTATTTCGCGAATGGTAACACTTAGCTCATGTCTGATTCGACAGATAATTAGTTTTATCCTTCCGCTGAACGAATATGGTTGTGTATACGCTTGAACAACGCTGGGAAATATTGCGACATTACTTTGAAAATCATGCTAATGTTGCAGAACGTGTGCGAAAATTGCGTACGGATTGGTGATTGGTTAAAGTTTGAGATAGTAATCGGTTGTAAAGATAAATAAGTGCAAAGTAATAGAGTGAATTAAATGATTGGTTAGAATCGTTTAAAAATTGTTTAAGTAATATTTTTCTGGTACTTAATAAGTAAATAATCCATAAAAGTGTAATAAAAGTGATTTTACTAGAAAAATTTAACAGAATAGTGTTTTATCTTTTCGAATCCCAACCCAAATGCAACAGTATTTAAAGAGAAGAATCGATTAAATATTAAGATTTGGCATGATTTTTGAGTTATAATCTTTTCATATGAAGAAAACAAATAAAAATATTAAATTTAATAGAAAATTTTAGATAATTAATGAAATTACAGTTGAAAACAATTGCTTCAGCCGAAAAAATGAATAATGCCATTTTTTTAAAAAAAAAAAGTCTAATAGATACAATCAACGGAAATGAATTCATTTTCTTTAAAGTGTACGGGAAAGAACGAAGAACAAAATGTAGACCTGTACAATTCCAAATAAACATGTCTACTCTAATGAGACATTTTATATTAATACCTAAGCGTTTTTTTTTTCCATGTTTGCTACAAAAAACCACAACTCAAAAGGTTTGGGTAGACATTTCTGTAAATATACACAGAGGAATATAATGTGACAAGTGAAATAAAGATACCACGGTGAGTGTAATTAAAAAAAAAAAATCGAAAGAGGAACCGCTGGTGAATATCGAAAAAAAAAAAACAATAAATGGGAATGTG
This sequence comes from Cheilosia grossa, assembly GCA_963082955.1. NCBI lineage: Eukaryota > Metazoa > Arthropoda > Insecta > Diptera > Syrphidae > Cheilosia > Cheilosia grossa. Next base: position 44,099,592 of record OY720144.1, on the reverse strand, counting down.
CAATTTAAAATAGTTTGCGAAACTTAAAGGAAATTCTATGGCGAACATGCGAAAAATATGCTTGATATCGATATCATCAAAATGATATCATGTATCCAAAATTCATTATGGAATGACTTAACAAAATATTCCTTTTCTTTTAATCGTACAATTTGACCATCCACTGCACTTCAATTATTTCGTACGTTTGTTTTTAGGAGTTTCTATGAAATACTTTTTTGATTAATGAACTGCTTTTTATTGCATGGTGTCTAGATACATAATTAATTTCACTTGATATGTACCAAGAAATAAGAAAATCGAACAACTAGTTCTATAAAAATGTTATTAAATATTATTATTTACAACACTGCCCCACCCTCGATATTGAAATGAGAATACACCCCAGGCTACCTGACATCCGGTTTAAGCCGAAAATGTAGGCTGTTTTTTCAATACGTGTGGCCCCTTTGATTAACTTGGGCACAAATACATGAATTCAAACTGGGCTACATTCAAGGTCATATTTAGCTTGTAGGCAATCCCTCTTTTTTGGCTGAAGCTGTCAGTCTATTTAAACGGCGACTTCGCATCCGACGACGCTACAGACAACAGACTCGAACAAGACAGCAAAATCTGGCCATTTGCCTTTCATCCCAATCGCGGACAGAATCAGGAGAACCGCAGCTGGCTCGGGTGAGGGCTCACAACCTTATTCCGAACCAGTTGCGAGTACGTGAAAGAGAGTCAGAAATAACGACACCTTCTCCCCATCAACAACAAACGCCCCAAAAAAACGAAGAGTCTCCCTGGTCACTGTAGCAGGCAAACAATGTGCTATAGTAGACTACGGCAATCTTGAACGGAAGCTAACGGGACACAATGGCCTTTACTAGAGCTTCGTATTCTTGATGGTGAGGCCATCACCAAAAAAGAAGAGCGCCTATTTTGGCAATAATAACACCGTGCAAGGGTTCAAAGTCCTGACATGTGAAGACGGCTACACTTTCACATGGCTCAGAGATTTTGTTGGTAGGACTAAAGCTCCCTGGCCGAATGCCGATCTTCGTTTGATCGAAAGGAAAGAAATTGTCCGCCTAACGAGACCTAAGGCCAGACTCTTCTACGAGGCCCCCACAATCCTAGAGATCGCATAGAAAGTTATCTCAATTCACTCAATAGAGAGCAACTTAGCGACACCTGGGAAGTAATTGAAATGGGAGATTACAATGAATCCGGTACGGAAGTGGTTGTCCTGCTCAACCATAAATCAATTCCTGAGGAAGATAAACTTCAAAGTTCGCGTCGGTAGTAACCGATGCAAGCTAAGATTAATTGCACACTTGGCAGCAAAATCTACCAAGGAGGGGGAGGCAGCTAAAAACCGTGATGAAGATACTGCAAATAAACCTTCATCACAGTAAAGCAGCTACCGCCAACCTGGTCTACCTCATGGAGAATAGGCAAATAGACATTGCTCTAATTCAAGAACCCTGGATCGCAGGTGGCAAAATTAGAGCACTAAGCGGTAAAAACCTCGTACTGTACCAGACAGCACATATAGACACAAACAGTAAGAAAAGAACTTGTATAGTAGCTAGGAAACAGATAAAACTCTTCCTTCTATCTACTTTCAGTGACTTAGACCATACTACTATAAAGTATGAGCGAAAGGGGCTGCCACCTGATTATAACGTCGTGCTACATGCCATACGACGCAACAGAAGAACCACCATCAGCACTAACAGAACAACTTGTCTAACGGGTTAAAAGGGATAAACGGGACCTACTAATTGGGTGTGATGCTAACTCCCATCATATACAATGGGGTAGTACAAATATCAACTCAAGAGGTGAGTCGCTTTTGGCTTTCCTTATAGACAACAATATTTTAGTGGCAAATAGAGGCTCAGAGCCGACTTTTGTAATTAAAAATAGAGAAGAAGTTATTGATGTTACCCTGGTTAGTAACTCTAATACGATATTGATAGATCAATGGAAGGTATTAAACGATGAATCATTCTCTGATCATAAAATCATTGAATTCCTGATAGCAGAATCTATAAAAGACCCCAAACCTTTCAGAAATCACAGGAAAACTAACTGGGATTTATATAGTCTGGAAGTAGAAACCAGAATAAGAACGTTACAGACAGATGTAATACATGGAGCTGGCAGTTTGGACAAAGCAAATGAGGATCAAGCTAGTATCCTCGGCAAATGTTTTGAAAAGGCATGTCCATTAAAAATAATAAGACGATGCAAAAAACTTCCTCCATGGTGGACAAAGGAGCTGGGAACTTTAAGAAAAGAAACAAGAAAACTTTTCAATGTCGCAAAGCACACGAGATCAGACGACGATTGGGATATATATAAATCCAGTCAAAGAGCTTCTAAGGCGGAGACGCAACGGGCAAACCGATGTGCATGGAGAACCTTTTGTAATGAAATGGAAACCACCACAGAATCCGCCAGGCTCCGAAAAATCCTTGCTACGGACCCCATCGCAACGGGGTCCATAAAAGACTCTAATGGCCATTGGACTGAATCGTGTAACGAGACGCTCGAACTTCTACTTCATACGCACTTTCCGGGCTGTATGCCTAATGGGAACAGTGACTTAGAAGCAGATAACTTCATTGACCATGCTATTCCAGCGGAAATGATTACGGTAGAGAGAATAATCTGGACAATTAACTCTTTCTCACCGTATGGATCCCCTGGCATCTATGGCATCTTTCCAAAGATGCTACAAAAATGCGGAAAGCTAATAGCTTCACATCTGGTAAACATATTCGCTAGTAGCCTAAAGCTAGGGTATGTTCCAAAATTATGGCGAGAAGTGAAGGTAGTCTTTATACCCAAGGCTGGCAAACCAAGCCATAAAACCGCCAAAGACATTAGACCCATAAGCCTTACCTCATTTGCTCTAAAAACATTTGAAAGATTTATTGACATCCACATCCGAAATTATTTAAGACCTGATGATATATCTCAAGCTCAACACGCTTATTTAAAAGGCAGAAGCGTAGAAACTGCACTCCATAATGTAGTCGGCATCACTGAAAGTTAAAGAATACACTCTCGCAGCGTTTCTGGACATTGAAGGAGCTTTTAACAATGTCAGATCAGATGCAATCCAAAGAGTACTGGAAAACTTAAGTGTGAACAACACTTCGGAACTAGGTGACGTCAAAATTTAGGTTTCTGCATCTAGAGGCACTCCTCAAAGTGGGGTTCTTTCCCCACTTATATGGGTCCTCGTAATAAACGAGATCCTGATTAAGCTGGAATTTAGTGGAGTCAATGCAGTCGCCTACGCTCTACTTGCTACTGGGAAATTTCTCTGCACTATCAGTGCTCAACTAACAGGATCTTTATCCACAATAAACAGATGGACAAAGAACTGCGGACAGGCAGTAAGTCCGCAAAAGAAAGAATTTGTTCTCTTTACTAACAAAAGGACAATTCCTGAATTTAGGAGCTATCTAAATCCACCAACCAGAAAACTATGACAAAGATCCAAAGAATGGCTTGTATTGGTACTACGGGGGTAATGAGAACCACACAGCAATCTGCTGCAAATAGCGCTCTCCGACTAAGCCAGACTAAGAGCTGGAAACACAGCCAAACGGGTTTCGCGTTTCTCAGCAAGTATGTGGGAAACAATGTATGCACAGACTATACAACTACCCGTCTAGACTTCGAACGACCTTTTGTCACCTACCTCCCCAGTAGAGAGGAATGGCAAAATTTACAACCGCTTACAAACAAATCAACAAAACACATCTATGTTGGCGTCGGAGCGGGATTCTACTCTGAAATACTTGGTCCAGCCAGTTCAATCAGACTTCCTGACTACATCAGCGTGGTCCAGGATGAGGTTCTGGCAGTGACAACAGCTGCAAAACAAGTTGCAATGATGGCGATATCCCATGCAGATATCACTTTCTTCATTGACAGCCAAGCGAAAATAAGAGGTATCTCTGCCGTTGAATTAAAATCTAAGCTTGTAAGTCGCCGTCGCGAAGGCTGCTGGGTTCCCGGACACAAAGGAGTGCTCGGTTATGAAAAAGATGATGAGTTGGCAAGAAAGGGTTCTTCACTAGAACTTAACCAGGCCGTTACTATAGTATTAACCCCTCCCTGCAATCTCAAACAGGAAATTGAGAACAAAATACTGGCAGCGCCGAACGATAGATGGAGTAAATTCGTATCCTGTGTCATAACCAGGAAAATGTGGCCAATCTATAGCAAACATACAGAAAGAATTCTACAAATGAGAAAACAATCGTTATCCTCTCTTGTAGGCATTATTACAGGACACAACATGTTGAAGTATCACACCAAGAAAATGGGAAAAACTACTGATGACCTGTGCAGAGGACACTAGACACTTTCTTTGTCACTGCCCGGCACTCTGCCACATCAGATACAGTGTTCTTGGAATACATTTTTTCGAAGACTTAGAGGACCTCTCTGAGAAGTCCATAAAAAACCTACATAGATTTGTATTATCTTAGGGATGGCTTGACTACCCGGCTTCATAGGTTTCCACTGTATGGTGGTCATTAGAACCCCATGGGCATCACAACGGATCTACATTGATCTTAGTGCGGCGGTGCAGGTTCCCCCTGCCTCGCTAACCCGCTAACCTAACCTAACCTAACCTAACCAGTCTATTTAATACTGGCCCTGATCTTCTAAATTCAGGTAGAGCTGTTGGTTCCCTAATGACGCTTCATGAGCTTGGCTGTCTGACTGGCTGGTCTTGATCCAGAATTGTACCTTCGCTTGAGACCGATGCCTCCCCAACTTTATTGGTACTGAATGAATAATTTTGGCCAACCTGTTTGTACAAATGCAAAACTTCATTAGCAATACCATTAAAATTACCTCAATTCAAATCTGTTTGACGGGCTACCACTCGTGATGGTATCATACGCGGGATATCTGAATCCAAAGAAAACCTTAGTGGACGCATTTGGTTCTGGTGACGCCTTACATATCCGCATTCTGTTTGGACTCCATACATTCTGTTACCAAACCTGTTTTTTATTACTCCCTTTGAACACTTCTTTGACTTCATATACCGCACCAATACCTACTGTGAACATTGAAATTTTAGAGTAGAGTTACCCAGCTATCTTTTCCTTTCTTCCGGAATACCACATGCTAATAGGTTACGATACTTCCTTCCATGTAGCAAATTCGATGGGGATTTCAGCGACACTCCAATTGGCGTTGATCGATACGTTGATAAAAATAAGTTAACGGCCGCAACGGCATCTTTCCAGTGTTGGATTGAGTGTGCCTCGCAAAATTCCTTGAACAATTGTGCCGTAAATTGGGTCCCATTGTCAGTGCCCATCTTCAGCTTCATTTGCGAAAATGGATTGGAGTACTTTTATCGTTGTTTCAGTGATAGTTGTTGACATAGACACCACATACGGAAACTTGAAATATGCATCTACACAAATGAGACACATTCTTTTAAAAAATGGCCCAGCGAAGTCCAGGTGTATGCCTCAACTGCAGGGGCCCAGTTGCTGTACTCCCTCTTTGGATCGGCTACAGCTTCTTGACAGATGGTACATCGCGCCACCACCTTGTCGAATTGTTGATCCATGTCTGGAAACCAGACATATTGCAGCGCCAGTCCCAGTGCCCCTCGTGGATATATTTAACTATTTTGGTTTGAATCACCTCCGGGATGACGACTCGGTCATGACCAGCACTAAGAAGAATTATGTTGCATTGTTAAAGCCAACTTCACTTCAATCTCATCTTCTGGCAGCTTAGTGAGCCATCCATTTTTGATGTAAGCAGCAAATTTCTTCAGTACTTCCTCCTTTAACGTAAATTTGCCTATCTCTTCGGCATTGAAAGTAGTTGATCCCAGCTCTTCCACAATAGCATTAACTTCATGAACCACTACTTCCAGATTGTCAAACTCCGCAACCGGACCCATTGGCAGGCGTGATAGCGCGTCAGCATTTCCATGGTTAGAGGAAGGTCGGTACTTAATTTCATAATTATAGGCCATAAGCGTTAGTGCCCAATTGCGAAGACGGCGCATCATAATTTCCGGAATCGACTTCCCAGGATTGAATATAGTTGTTAAAGGTTTAGGGTCAGTTTGCAACTCCAACCGATAACCATACAAGTAGCAGTGAAACTTCTTCACCCCGTAAATAATTGACAATGCCTACTTTTCTATCTATCTGTATAACTCTTGGTGGCGGTCCAGTCTTTTTGAGGAAAATCTTTCACTGAACGACCTCTTATTAAAAGGTCCAGTAATTCAAGATGATCTGTACGATATAATCCTTCGATTTCGGACATACAAATTCGTTGTTACTACCGATATTTTAAAAATGTATCGGCAGAGTCTTGTGCATGAACCATCAAAGCAATTTGTGGAGAGATTCGGATCAGGATGAACTAAAGGCATTTCGATTACGAACTGTGACTTATGGTAAAACATCGGTCCCATTTATTGCAACAAGGTGTTTGAAATTCTTGGCCGATCAGAATGTATCTACATCTCCTTTAGGGGCTAAAGTAAAAAAGGAGGATTTCTATATGGATGATATGATCACTGGAGGAGATTCAGTAGAGATAATAGCTTAAATTCAGATGTTACAACGATTTTGTTAACTGCTGGTTTAGATCTTAGGAAGTGGTGTAGTAAATGCGCTGTAAGAATGGAAAGAATTTCGCATCAGGAAAATGAAAAAGGAAAATGACAAGGACGGCATTAAAACCATAGGAATAGTTTGGAATCCTGGAAACGATGAATTCCAATACATCAAACCATAAGAAAGCGACTAAAACCATTTCTAAGAGATTGGTCTTATCATTACTGCCACAGATTTTCGATCCCCTTGGTCTTATTAATCCAAGTGTCGTAAAAGAAAAAATCGTGTGGCAAGACATTTGAGTCGTCAAAAGTAGTTGGGATGAGTCTCTTCCAAATGGAAGAGTTTCATAAAGAAATATCTAAGGTAGACCAAATAAAAGTCCCCAAATACATCTCCTTTTTAAGCCGAGAAGACGTTGAGGTTGAGATAGGTACATGGGTTCTCGGTTGCGTCTATTCGGGCCTATGGATATTGTCTTTATTTGAGGACCACCGAAACTTTCGGGAATATAAAATGTAACTGACATAGCGCAAAATCGAAAGTAGCTCCCATTAATATGAATTCCCTTCCAAGTGTTACCACATCTTAGCTACCTGATTGAGAATATTTATTTTTGGACAGACTCCGAAATTGCCCTTCATTGTATTTCTACATTCCAATCTTCTTGCGAGATATTTGTCGCCAACCGAGTCTCCACGATCCAATCTTCGTTGCCCTCCGCTTTATGGAGGTACGTGAATAAAAAAGACAACCCCGCTGACATTGTGTCCCGTGGAGCATATAGTACGAAGCTTATAAATAGTAATTGGTTCAGTGGACCACAATTTTTTTTACCAGACTATCGAGAACTGGCCGCAAAAACCCAAAATTTCAACTTAGGGTTTTATCCACTGCGCAACCTCTCGCGAACATCCGTGAGTATAACTGTCTTTAGAGCTTCTCAATTAGCCGTTTAGAATCGGCATAAAATTGTAGATCCCTTCCATTCGTTCCAACACCTGTTGCGCCAACTAATTAAATTAATTATCGAGAACTGGCCCCTTATTTCGCACGTTGGTGATGAAAATAATCATCCGGTTACACTGCTTACGAAAGCGAAAAGGCCAAGACACGCAAATATTGGCCGACAAAAAAGGCAAGCAAGTCAAGAACAAACATATATACGCAGCCAAACTGAAGAAGAACGCAAAGCACATAGAGAAGTCGACAGAACGGGAATACACATAAGACCAGATCAGTGATACCAACGCGAACACGAAAACCCTTCAAAAAAATTATGCCGTGTTTGTGAAAAAGACAAAAATGACATATTCTGTTACAACAGACACACCTTCGCAAAGCTTTATCACTTTGGCCACGTTTGTTTGTTGTGCGTAAGCCTACGCTCCATCTTGGTTCTCCATAAAAAAAAAACCTGCAATGATGGTACACACCATTTTTTTAAAAATAGTTATGGCTTCCAGATATCTTCCAGAAGAATTAAAGAAAGTGATCGATCCTGTCATTCAGCGGAATGGTTATTTTGCAAATCCTGAAAACATTCTTCTTGCTATGGTAACAAATAACAATAAACACAATAGAGAACTGGTAGCTCGGCCCAAATTAAGAGCACGTAGTATGCCTCGGTATTCAGCCCCCAGGCTGTTTGAATTGCCGCTTATTAAATTCAATGAATCAAAGTATATCTATTTAATAAATTGACAAGAAAAGGTTTCTGACCCACCGATTATGCAAAACTTCTGTGACCAAGAAATTCGGAGCATCGTGGAATCTGGTGGTGAAGATGAAGTGTTCTTTTAAAGGCCTCCGTGCCATACCCAGGCTGTTGAACGAGTTGTAAAGATAACGACGGAAGCTGCCACTCTTCAGTACACAAAAAAAGTCCCGACTAGGCGCAATAAAGGCCAAAATAGAATCACGAAAGACAATGCCTAATTTTGAGACAAAACAAGATTTTCAAGCATCATAATTATAAAATACCTAATGTTTATTGTTACGAGAGTGAACTTATGTTTTATTTATTTTGATTTGAAATTCTAATTATAATAGTATTTATATTTTGCGCACTTTTATCTATCTATTAACTTTATATTATTTTCAGCCATATCTGCTTAAAAAAAATCTTGTACAAAGTGTTGAATTCTGAAGTCAGTATGGAGGAAGATCTTTACCAAATGAATTGAAAAACTACATTTATCTTTCTTTTAACATGGCATCAATCCACCCCTATTACAATTCCCAATCTTAAAAAATAAATTGTTACGGGAACATTTCTGAAATGTAGGAACATTGCGTACACTATTACCAACAATTTTTACTTGGGATGGCGGTATTTATTGTATATTTCGCTAGTCACTGAGATATGGAAACAAATATCCACTAAATGAGAAATACATTTTCTCAGATGACTAGCACAAAATATGCGCAACAAGGGAAGACACTCGAGTCAAAATCTTTACGGATTTTATTAAATTAAAACACCGCCAAAAAGACCACGACCGAACGAAGAAAAACCTAACAAACAGGAAATGTCAAATCAAAAAAACAAACCATTTAAATATTGATAGATTTAAGGACGAAAGTCAATAAATTTAAGGACATAGTTAAGTTTAGAGCGCTCGCTAAGAGCCAGAAAGCTAAAATAAGATAAATGTTAGCTTTATATTAGATTTAATCGTTTTTGTCTAGTATATAAGTTTTTAAGAACGAATACAGGAACTTTTGTAACTCAATAAATTATTCCGTGCAATTTAACTAAAGAAGATTTTATTTGTGGATATTCGCGATTTACAACGTTACGGGGAGAAGTTTCTGGAAACTGTCAATTTTCAAGAGTCAAGCGAGATTATATTGTTACATTTGGGCTGGGATTCGAAAAGATAAAACACTATTCTGTTAAACTTTTCTAGTCAAAATCACTTTTATTACACTTTTTTGGATTATTCACTTATTAAGTACCAACAATATTACTTAAACAGTTCTTCAACGATTCAAACCAATCACTTATTTTACTCTATTACTCTGCACTTATTTATCTTCACAACCGATTACTATCTCGAACTTTAGCCAATCACTGATAAAAATCAACTGCCGCCCTGTTCTAAAACCTTTCCTTTTATATCTGCTCTGCCATCTCTTCGAGAACTTTCTAGCTAACTCCAATTGGTTCTACAATTGGCTCACATACTTTTTCCCCTTTTCAGCAATTGATAAATTCCCAGTTAATTTAGTTTAGTGGGGAATTGACAGATTCCAATCTCCAATTGGAAGTAAACTTGTTTGGTGACTAATGGGGGTTGTTTTCATTTCACAATTTTAGTTTGTTTTCATTTCACCACGATTCATTCCACGCCACAATATCCCCCTCTTAAACTTGTTCGTCCCGAACAAACTCGTTAACATTTGCACCATTATAGTGATGAAGACGATCCACATGAACGACTTTCAGCTTGCCTCTTCCTCGTTGGATGCGAAAGACAACGTCGTTGATGCGCTTTACGATTTTGTAGGGCCCTTCCCAGTCTTGTTGCAACTTAGGTGATAAACCTTTTCTTCGATGAGGCTTATATAGCCATACCAGATCTCCTTCTTGGAAGCCTGTAGTTGTTGTTTTAGTATCGTACCTCGTTTTCATGCGGTCACTGGCTATCTTAATATTAGCCCTAGTCCCTCGATGCACGTCCCTGATGATATCCCTGAGGTCTGTAACATAGTCTCCTCATTTTTGGACTCTTCGCATGGCGATCCAAACATTAACACGGTAGGTAGGCGGACTTTTCGACCAAATAGGTCTTCAGATGTCCTGTGGTGTTGTGCACTGCACTTCGATAGGCCAATAAAAACATGGGAATGTGTTTGTCCCAATCTCTCTGGTCATCGCCAACGAACTTAGAGAGGTGTTCATTCAGCGTTCTATTGAAGCGCTCCACCATCCCATCTGATTGTTGATGAAGCGGTGTTGTTCTTGTCTTCTTAATCCCGAGTAACTGGCACACTCCTTGGAAAATCCTGGACTCGAAGTTTCGTCCTTGGCCCGAATGCAGTTCCATAGGCACACCGAATCTGCTTACCCAGTTGAAGACGATTTGCTCCACCACAGTCTTAGCTTCTTGATTTGGGATAGCGAATGCTTCAGGCCACTTACTGAAGTAGTCCATAACAACAATGATGTAACGATTTCCATTGTTCGTTTCAGGCTATCCTTTCGAAAGGGGCTCCAACATTATATTGATGCATCTTGCCTCGGACTTTCACTCGTGGGCCTTTACTGGCCGCACATATTACGCATTTCCTACACCAATTCTCAACATCCTCCCTTGAATGGACCCAGTAAAACCGTTCTCGCACTTTTCTGAGTGGCCTCCAGACACTCTATCATGCAATTCCCTCAGAACTTCGATAACTTTTGTCCTGGGAACAACAAGCTGCATTACGTACGAATATCCATCCGGGCTTTCCCATTTTCTTTTTAGAATGCCGTCTTGGACATGAAGGGAACCCCACTGCGCCTAGTATGCCTTCAGCTCGGGACTCCTATTGGATATCTCCTGCCAGTATGGTGTTCCCTCATACTCCTTCCAGGCGAGGATGGGTTCGATATCCGGATCTTCCTTTTGAGCCTCCCGGATTTCCCGTGCACTCCAGCCACCAATGGGCATAGCTCTCACCCTTTGAACGGACACAACATCTTTTTCCTCGTGTCGTAAGCAATGTTTACAATCTGCTTTGCACGGTCGACGGGAGAGATCGTCTGCATTTGAGTGAAGACTTCCCTTTCGATGTTGTATTTCGTAGTCGTACATTTGCAGCTGTTCGATCCACCTTGCGACTTGTCCTTCAGGATTCTTAAAGTGTAGTAGCCACTTTAAAGATGCATGATCTGTACGAACGATGAATTTCCGCCCATAGAGGTACTTATGGAAATGTTTTGTTGCCAGTACCAAAGCAAGGAGTTCGCGCCTGGTAACACAGTAGTAATAAATGTTTTTCCAGGGGTGGGGTACGCTAATATGGGGGCGTCGCACAACTGTTGCTTAGGTTCTTTGAAGCTGTTTTCTCACTTACCTGACCATTTGAATTGTTTTCCTTTTTCTGTCAGTTGATGCAAGCTCTTTGCGATCCTGGCAAAGTCCTTTACAAACCGTCTGTAATAGGTCGCAAGTCCCAGGAAGCTTCTCAGTTGATGTTTGTCTTTGGGAACCGGCCAGTTTTCACTGCATCGATCTTCTTCGGATCAGTCTTGACTCCCTTGGAAGAGATGATGTGCCTGAGATACTTCACTTCTGGTCGAAATAGAGAAAACTTCTTCGGCTTCAGCTTTAACTGTGCCTTTGGAACACTTCCTTAAGGTTATTTCGATATTCGTTGAACGTTTTACCAACCAGGTACACCAAACAGGTTTTCCACGTCGGTCCCAGCGATACACGCTGGGCATTGCACAGTCCTGCTGTGAATGCTGTTTTCTCGCGGTCTTCTGGATGGATCTGTACTTGCTAGTAGCCACTCTTCAGATCAAGAGTCGAAAACCATTTGGCTCCGGATAGTGTGTCCAGAGTATCGTCAATTCTGGGCAGGGGGTAGCTATCCTTCTTGGTGACGTTATTTAGTTGGCGATAGTCCACGCAGAATCTCGTACTTCCGTCTTTCTTTTTGACCAGGACGACCGGTGATGCCCACGGACTTTTTGAGCTTTCAATCAGTCCCTCCTTTTCCATCGTCGACACCATTTCTGCAACCTCCGTCTGCTTGGCCAATGGTAGTCGTCTGGGAGGCGGACGAATTGGTCTTGCATCCCCGGTGTCTATTCGGTGTTGTACGAGATGTGTTCGGCCATACTCGCTACTCTGCGAAGCAAATATATCAGCGAACTGGTTGATTAGACCCCCTACCATGGCCCGCTGCTCCTGATCCAACTCGCACTCTCCGAGTATATTCTTTTTCATTTCCGATATCTCCGTAGGTATAACCGGTTTCGCAGGACTTTCATTTGACAACTTTGTGACCGCAGTAATCGGTACGCACTTTCCGATCACTTCCCCTTGTTTCAGCTTTATGCTTCTGTGTACCACATTGAGGACACGAACGGGAACCAATTTGTTTTTAGGTTCAACAAGCATCTTTCCGACGATATAGCTCTGGTAATAGTTTTCTGGATCTGGCTCTATTAGGTAGAATCGGTGGCTCCCAAGATCACCTTCCAACTTTGTCCAAATAAGTGTCTCTGACGAAGGTGGTAGTATTTCGTTCTCACTTACAACTGTTCTTAGAGCTGCGACGTTCTCGTTCCCGTAAACCATTGGAATCTCGACGTTTCTGTACTTTAGAACTTGCATACCGATATCGAGTACTACATCATGCGTCTTCATACAGTCGATTCCAATGATGCATTCGTCACATATATCGGCCACAAAGAATGTATGGGAGAAGACTATTCCTGCTAGGTTAATCGTCAAGAGTACCTCACCATACACCTTTACCGTTGCTCCAGTTGCTGTTTTCAGACAGTAGCTGCTGGTGTTGTGCAGCCATGATTGGCGAACGATGTCCCTTCTGATTATGGAAGCGGTGGCACCTGTATCGATTGTGGCCACACACATTTTTTCTGGCCGATATGGGCTTCCACTGTCAAGCTCCTATTACATCGTTTCTGGAAGACATGAATTGTGGTCCTGGGGGCGTCGATTCCAGAAACAAGCTTCCGACCCGTGAAGTTGGTTCTTAACTGATGGCTTTGTGAGGTTCCGTCCGCCCAGATGCCTCCTCGATACGACTCCTAGTTCTGCAATGTGGACAGCTACTCTGTCTACGTTCAGCTCTGCACTGTCGTTGAAGATGTCCAATTTTGTTGCAGTTCCAGCAACGGATCGGTACCCTGCGATCACTGTTCCGGTCTGCTACATCTGTTCTCTGGCATGAACATTCGACGGATGTTATTTCTCTCACGCGGTGGAATCCTTGAGATGCCTGGTCAGCAGCTTTCATAATTAATGCAAATGCCAGTGCCTCAGGAAGAGTTCTCTTTCCAGCCATTCGTAGAGCCATCTGCAGTTGTCTGTCATCTATGGCTGGTGTAAACGCCTCAACAGCCATTTCGTTGATGACATCTTCGCCGGCATTGGGATATGACAAGTGCGCTAGCCGTTCTATATCCGCTTGCAGCTGCTGGAGTGTTTCTCCCTTCTTCTGGATTCTACTGCGCAGTTGCACTCTATACACTTGCTGCATATGGTCGTCACCAAACCGCATCTCGTCGTCCCATCCATTGGTCATTGCAACTGCTTCGAACTGTCTCTTATAAGTCGGCCATGATGTTTGACCATCAAAAACGGGTGGTTGCATCTCCTTCCTTCTTGGGCAGTCAGTAGAATATTCCCGAGCTTTCTGTTTCTTGAATTTTTCGAGCTCTTTAGCTATGTTCTCGATGTTCGTGCCGAACTCTTTTGCTATGTTCTCGTGTTTATGAAACGTCTCATTAATTTCCTCAAATTTTGTTTCATGCTCGTTTAATTTGTCATCAATTGCGTCGATTCTTACTTCCAGAAAATTCTTAAATTCTTCCATGGCATCTTTTTGTGCGGTGACAAGAGAAATCTTCTGTTCTGTGAACTTCAGTTCCATAGAATTCTTCTGTTCTGTGAACTTAGATTCCATAGAATTCTTCTGTTCTTCTAGAGAATTCTTCTGTTCTTCCATCTTGGCAAGAAGTAATTCCATCAACGCCTGTACTTACTTGTTCTTCTGCCACGTCGAAAGCATGGTCTTTGGATTTTCTCCCTCATTTTGGACAGCCTCCTGCAGACGAAGTATGAGGTCACTTTTCCCTCCAGCTGTGGAGAGATTCCTCTTTTCTAATTCACTTTTTAACTGGGATATGCTTAGTTGTAGCAATACACGACCCATTTTGTCAATCTCTTGTTATTTAGAAATTCACAAATTCACTTTGATTTTTTTTTTTTTTTTTAATGTTCTTTACAACACTTAGATACTTAGCACAGAATAAGTTTCATCCCACTTCTGACACCAATGTTACATTTGGGCTGGGATTCGAAAAGATAAAACACTATTCTGTTAAACTTTTCTAGTCAAAATCACTTTTATTACACTTTTATGGATTATTCACTTATTAAGTTCCAGAACAATATTACTTAAACAATTCTTCAACGATTCAAACCAATCACTTATTTCACTCTATTACTCTGCACTTATTTATCTTCATAACCGATTACTATCTCGAACTTTAACCAATCACTGCAATTGATAAATTCCCAGTTAATTTATTTTAGTGGGGAATTGACAGATTCCAATCTCCAATTGGAAGTGGAACTTGTTTGGTGACTAATGGGGGTTGATTTCATTTCACCATTTTAGTTTGTTTTCATTTCACCACGATTCATTCCACGCCACAATATATACTCGGGCTAGTGCTGTCATACGTGTGTCGCACTCTTTCGGCTGATCTGCGATGTAGTCAAATAATTGTTTGAATGTTGGCGGTTGGTCCCTACAAGTTTAATGAATGATAAAAATAAGGATGAATTGAAACCAAAACAAAACAGACAAATACAGATGGCTCTACGAATGGCTGCAAAGAGAACTATTCCTGAGGCACTGCCGTTCGTCTTAACGATGATAGCTGCTGACCGTGCATCTCAGCGATTTCACCGCGTGAGCGTGAGAGAAATAACATCCCTTGAATGCTCATGCCAGAGTACAGAAGAACAGTGCAGAGCTGAACGTAGACAGGGCAGTTGCCCACACTGACGAACTAGGAGTCGTAACGAGGAGGCATCTAAACATTCGGCGGATGGAACATCACAAAGCTATCAGACAGGAAATGAGTAAGAACCAATTTTGCGGGGCAGAAGCTGGTTTCTGGAAGAAGTATGGTCAAATAGTCCGCCTACCTGGCGAGTTGATGTTTGGATCTCCATGTGAAGAACCCAAGAATGAGGAAGACTATGTTACAGATGTTAGTGATATCATCAAGGACGTGCATTGAGAGACTAGGGATGAGATTAAGATAGCGAGTGACCGCATGAAAACGAGGTACGATACTAAACCGACAACTACAGGATTCCAGGAAGTAGACCTGGTATGGCTATATAACCCCCATCGAAGAAAAGGTTTATCACCTAAGTCGCAACAAGACTGGCAATGGCTCTATAAAATCGCGTCAACGACGCTGTCTATCGCATCCAACGAGGAAGAGGCAAGCTGAAAGTTGTTAACGAGTTTGTTCGGGCCGAATGTATCGTGAAACCTAAAATGGTGAAATGAAAACAACCCATTAGTCACCAAACAAGTTCCACTTCCAATTGGAGACTCGAATCTTATCGTTAGTTGGAAAGTGGAGAGTTAAGTGAGCTCATTATAGAACAAATTGGAATTAGCTCGAAAGTTCTGGATAGATAGATGACAAAAGGCAGGCTTAAGAACAGGGAGACACGGTTGATTTTTGACAGTGATTGATTGATTGCTTAAAGTTCGAAATCGGTTGTGAAGATAAATGAGTGTTAAGTAATGCAGTGAATTAAGTGATTGTTTTGAATAGTTTAAGAATTGTTTAAAGTGATATTGTTTTGGTACTTAATAAGTGATTTATCAGAATAATCTATATAAGTGTAATAAAAGTGATTATATTAAAAAAGTTCAACAGAATAGTGTTGTATCTTTTCGAATCCCAGCCTGAATGTAACAGTATTTTAAAATATTAGTTGTATATAGATTAAGAGTAAACTCTGCGCAATGAAATGACAAATACACGGTGTCATAGCAACTCATTCCCGTACAAGTCGTCCCCTGCACATAGCGACATCTACATCCCAACTCTAAAACTGGACACTTACATTCTTACTACTCACCCTTACCGTTCGAGTTGTAGTCTATGGTATTTAATGTGGAAACAAGTGTTACCATATAATAAGACAATTTGTGTTCTAATGTGGTATTCGATTGGGCGCTCTCAGAGCACTTTTTATGTTCGTTTGGTACAAAAAAAAAGCAGTCTTTTTCAGATTTCAGAGCACTTTTGCGAATCTAGATATTTTCTCAGATTTCCTTCAAATTTACCAAAAAAGTGCATTTGAGTTGGACAACTGGTGGAGTTTGTTTACATTTTCGTGAATTTTTTCTACAGCAAAGAAATTTTTTGTGTACAAATATTTAGAAATCAATCGAAATGTCGAATGTTTTAATGTTAAATTTAACCAGTGAATTGAAAGTGATTAGAAAAGTGTCGAAGACTACATATATTCAAGTCGCACGAATATCAACACAAAAAAGAGCAAGAGCATTTTTATGTTCGATTAGGCACAGGAAATCTGAAATCTGAGGGCAAATCTGAAGAAGGCCGAACGAATACCACATAAGTTTTGGTGGTAGCTAATTGTTTCTGTAAACCATTTAGTGAAATGGAGTAGATGCTACAAGGGCAGGTTATACATATTCACTAATGAATATGGACACACATGCAGAGATGATGGATTTTTGCGAAAATTTGTCTTTTATTTTCTCAAATTCTCTGAAGCTAATTTTAATTTCTCAAAAAAAATAAATTTTTTTTAGGTTGATAGAAATTAATTAAATATTTACCGTCTTGAAATCTTATAACTCCATTCAGGTTGGTACCTACAACAAATATAAAGCATTTCCAACCCTTATATCTTCTACCTAGCATTATATAAATTTGGTACCTAGAGATGAGCTAACTCGTGATTTCGAAATCACAGGTAAAACTGTGACAGCGATTTTCAAATCACTGGGAATTTAACCTGTGATTGCGATTGTGACTCGCGAACTCATTGTAGGTACTGCAATGCCACGTTTTATGATTTTTTTCAGAAAAATATACCAAAATAGATAGGTTCCATTTGACCGTGACAATTTATTCCTATAAATAGTAAACTCAAACATATAAATGTACTCAAAAATTCGCGTACTCACTTCTTGTCCCTTGAACCCCAGATTCAAATTACAAAATTCAAAATGCAACAACAATAAAGCATACGCAAGAAAATTAAAAAAAAAAAAAAAAACATCAATTATTTACTTTAGCAGTAACAAAGAAATAAACAACTAATTTATATCCGACTTGTACTTCATCATTTTTTTTTAAGTCTACCTTAGCTACCTATGTTAGTGTCTGTGTCTACTTTCTTGTTGCTACTGGCTACTTTAATTCGCAGTTTCGCTATTTTCATATTTGGCTTGTTGTTGTGATTCTTGTGTGTATGCCTTATTTCATTGTTTCGTTGTGATTTTCAAAATGTAAATGTGACTGCGATTGTGATGGGAAAATAAATTATTGTAATTCTTGGGTGTATACCTTATTTCACTGTTTCGCTGTGTGTCCTGTGATTGCGATTTATGTCGCGACTGTTTCGGTTTGTCGTGGGTCGTGATTTTCAAACTGTGCCTGTGATTGTGATGAAAAAAATATTAAAAGGAAAGAATGAAAAATCGCAATGACGCTTTATTTGAAAGTCGCTCACAGGAAGTGATTGTGATTCAATGTGATAAAATCGTAGGTAGTGAATTTGTGCTCATCTCTAGTACCTACCTACCTCCATCCAGCAAATATGTAGGTATCATTAAAATTATATCTGTACCTATTTAAAGAAACCTTACAAGACTCATAATACTCGTTTGATGGCAACACCATCCACTTAAGTTGAGTGATGCGAATAATGGTTGTTAGTTGCAGAGTTGAGATGTAGATGGCGCTAGGTGGGTAAATTGGCTGGACGCGAATTGTCCGGGCATGAGTTGAATCCGACCCCAAACACGGGTAAAAGTTCGCGCGAATTTGTTACTTTTTTTCTTAAATTCTTTGAAGCTAAAAGTCAATTTCTTTTCTAAAAAACTTTTTTTTTTAACTTTAGAGAATCTGAGAAAATAAAAGACATTATTCTCAAAAATATACATCCATCCATGTGTGTCCGTATTCATAAGTGAATATAACCTGCCTTTGTAGCACCTCCTCCATTGCACAAAATGGTTTACAAAAACAATTAACCACCACCAAATCTTAGAACACAAATTGTCTTATAATATGGTAACACTTATTTTTCACATTAAATACCATAGACTACAACTCGAACGATGAGGGTGAGTAGTAAGAAGGTAAGTGTTCAGTTGTAGGGTTGAGATGTCCGGGGATCAGTTGCGATGACACCACCAAAAACATACGTGACCTAAAAAGATATACAAGCTCATGACTTCAGCAGGCGACTTTAAACTGATTTTATATGCATGATTCCGGAAGCAATTTAACGTCAAGGAGGATATAATATTATGTCTTCCGATTAAACTTACTAAACACCTCTAATCAATCTCAATCTGAAAAAATTAATATTGGGCCTCAATCTTATGTAAAATCTTCATAATTAATTAAAAGGTGGATGCATAAAGAATACTTCTGTAAAGGCGCCAAGTGACAAAGAACAGAAACAGAACAGAAAGTTTTTTTTTTCTGTAGTAAATTCTGGTTTTGTTTACGTTTCTCGCTCAGCTACACAAAACAGATCCATATAAACATGGCTGCGCCTGTTCTGACAAATTGTGTTTCGTTTAATAACATTTAAGATCTGACTTCAACAAAAAATGGAACACATTTCGGAAATGTATAGTGAAGTCGATTTACATGAAGCTAATTGTTGAATTGCGGCGTATAATCAAGCAGCGCGGCAGATTTTTTTTTGTGGGTGTCCGACATTATACAATATTTCGTGATTTCTAACGAAATATATTATTATATCCTCTTCCTCTACTAAAAACTTATTTTTTTTCATTTTTCGTTTTTATTCACAATATGACGATGCGAAACAAACAGCCAAATGACAGATGCAGAAAAATCCGAACGAAAAAAACCTCCCCCCGACGATATATTGTTGTTTACGTTCGCCAAACAGCCATTTTGCTATCGCTAAATTCTGTTGCTGAAAAAAAATGTCTGTTCCTAATTCTGTTTGTTGCAAATGTATGGGATTCTGTTTCAGTTTTTGTTCTCATTCACTTGGTGCCTTTACTGATACCTGATAATATTGATTTATATTTTGCGCTTACTTGGCTTCGTTAATATTTGGTAATCCCTTTTTATTTTCAATAATTCCAGACAATAGGTTAACTACTTCAGAGCGGTTCCAATTGTACAATTTCGAGTCATTGACTTTCGCCACCAAGGTAAAACGATTCACAGCTAAAATTGTACAATTTGTAAGTAACTCTGTATCAACGCTCTCCGACATTTTTCAGGCTTTAAATAATTTCTAGTCTAAGAAAACTAGAGGTTTAATTGAAGCAGTTTTTGTGTTGTTTTTTGATTAATAATATTCTTTTCACATAAGATATTCCACCACTGCTATTATTTATTAATGAATTTGAATAGACTGCCAGCTTCCTTGCACCATCCAGGATCCATTTGAATTCTCTCTCGAAAACTCCAGATATTTCCAGCCAGAGTGACCGTTGTGCGACTAAAGTTGCAATTTGGCAATTTCTTGGAAATTTCCGAATAATAAACTTTGAAATGTTACGCAGTTGCCTATCACAACACTATTATAGTGTTTGACGAGCCAATCCTTGTTAAATTAACTCACGCATTCGCGTTTCAAATTCTAAATTATTACTTTTAAGACGTTCATAAAACATGTTAAGAAAATAATGACAAAGTTTTTTTTTAAAAAAATAACCTAATCTTTTGGTATTTCAGATTTATCTGGGGCGAAATATTTTGACCGTCTGGCAACGCTGAATCGAACACAAAAACACCCATACGGCAGCGTTGCCGCTTGCCCCTTTAAGAGCTTAATGGCTTTTTTTGAGCCTCAAGACCCTTGGCCCCCACTTTCTTCTAAATGATCAAAATGGTCCCTTTTTCAGTTTAATATTTTATTCTTTGCTGGACGAAAAGAATGCAAACATATGAAACGAAATATTTCGTAATGAATAAATCTGTATTTTTTTTTGTTATAAATAAAATTCTGCTGCTCTATTTGTTTGTTATTATTAGTATTTTGTGTGGAGGCCCTTTCTTAGTCGCCTTTTTTAAATTTTTCAGTGGAAACGCTGCCACACGGTGTATTTGACACAATTTTGTGTCGACAAAAGCATTCGAATAAGATGGAAATCATGTGACATTTTTGTTACCATTACGCGCTTTAAATATTCAAATGTCCTTTATTGTAACATATCAGAACCCACAAAAACTGTGAAGTTGCTATTGTTATTTCTTAACAGCAACGCGAACTGACTGTGCAATGCAAAGTCTGAATTGTAACCACCGAATGCGACCATAATATGTTGGTCCTTTCTTGCAAACATAATCTTCACACATACTAAATACAAACTACTCTTGGCTGCTGAAGCCTGTACTGCAGGTGTACATAGACCAAGTAGGTTTTTGGTATTGGGACAACATGTATACTACACTCGAAACATGCACCTTTAAATGTATTTCAGGATTTATTGTCCCTTTTGGTGACACATCGCTCATTTATACGTTTCGATTTTTGTTGGTCCGAGCCTTTTCATCCCCTTTTCCATCACGTTCACGACACCACACTCAGGATAAAAATCTGTGCGTATAAATCCTGACTATGTGTACACGGAGAATTATATGACATTCCTCATCAAGCGGAAAAGATTTACACAGAGTGTAATCTTTTGAATGGTTTAATGATGAATATCTTAAGAGAGTCGATATTATTAAATTTATAAATATCTTTATATTATTATGTGTTTATCTTTTAATTAATTCTTGAGCTTTATTTTAGGATAATTGTTAATGAATGAAAAATAATTATTGAAAAAGAAAAAAGAATGAACTATTGAAGTACCAAGCGAAAGAAAAGTATAAAATGAGAAGATTGACAGATACTTTCGTTAGAATTCAAAAGTTGTCAGTATTGCCACACATAAATAAACACAACGTAACGATGAGTTGTCATTCCGATGTCTCTCTTACATCCAAAGTGTGCTGGTCTGGTAGTGGTTTGGTGAACACCATCCTTTCAGGTGGAGTGTGCACGATGGCCTTCTTTCCATCCCTTTACAGCTGACGTAATGGTATCTAGTTTTAATATGCTTCGTGCGGAAGTGACATACTGCTTTTTCGGCTATATGTTTTGCTCCTCGATTATCTGTCCCTACTGTTATCCCAGTTAACTTAAAAGATCCTAATGGCTAAACACATACAACTCTTATTATGGAATGCCAATGGTCTCGAGAATCGCAAAGACGAATTGCAAGTGACTCTCGATCTAAATAAAATTGACTTATGTCTAGTCGCCGAGACACATTTCAAAATTGGAACAAAATTTAAACTGCGCGGATACAAGACATATCATACCCCACATCCTCACAATGCAGCAAAAGGGGGGGCCGCAGTTATAATCAAGGAAAATGTTAGCCATGACGATGGCGAAGAATACCAATCGTGTGAAATACAAGCCAAATCTGTAATGATAAAAACAAGTAGCGGTCAGCTAACGGTAGCTGCAGCATATTGTTCTCCAAGCTACAGGCTGAAACAAAACGATTTTAAAAGCCTCTTCCGCAAATTTGGAAATAAATTCATAATAGGCGGAGATTTTAACGCAAAGAACAAAATTTGGGGATCAAGATTAACAAATACAAGAGGAATAGAGCTCCTCGAAGCTATGAGAGAAGGCAATGCTAATTACCATTCAACGGGAAATCCTACATACTGGCCCACAGATATGAACAAAATCCCGGACGTTGTCGACTTCTTTATAACTAAGAATATTTCCTCAAATACTACCCGAGTGCAGGAAGGGCCAGACCTTGAGTCAGATCATTCATCTGTGCTGCTTACACTTGGTAATAAAATAATAATGAAAGAACAGAACCCACGACTAGTGAACAAGCAAACTGACTGGACATATTTCAGATATTTGCTGAAGGAACGGATCGAACTATCCGCAACAATCGATACAATAGAGCAACTAGAAAATGAAGTACACACTTTCACTCTAGATATAGAAAAGGCTGCTTGGGCTGCAACGCCTGAATCAACTAGTAAAATAAAGAGAAACGTATATCCCAAAGAAATATGCGACATTATTTCAGAAAAGAGGAGAGCTCGTAAACGCTGGCAACAATCGAGAGCGCCAAGTGATAAAACAAGACTTAACAGTCTAAACAATAAACTACCAAAAACGATCAAAGAAATGAAAAATGTCACTGTAGAAAGATACCTTACAAACCTGACGAATGATGCCAGTACAGAATACTCACTGTGGAAGGCTACAAAAAAAATGAAAAGACCAACAGCATACATTCCACCCGTTAAAAATAACAGTGGAAACTGGGCGAAAACAAACAAACAGAAGGCGGACCTATTTGCGGAATATCTTGAAAACGTTTTCCAGCCATATGAAGACATTAATTATCTCCATCAAACGGAAGAAATGTGCGAAGACGAGAGATTGATTCCAGCAGTAACCTCCAAGG